>JAIXND010000755.1:60368276-61681848 GCA_023646645.1 Varanus salvator macromaculatus | reverse complement strand
TGCTATTTGGATTTATTTTATTTATTTAAGTTATATCAGGCTTTTTTTTCCTTTTCGAGGAACTCAAGGTAGCTTATATAATTCTCCTCCTCACAATCTTATCCTCACAACAACAACCCTGTGAGGAAGGTTGGACCAAGAGTCTGTGATTATAGAGTAAGGTTTTAAGCTTGACTTCCTAGTCAACTTAAATTTCCCACAAATTTCCCACATTTCTGTCCCCAGAAAGGTTATAAAAGCACACACGACAAACCACAGCATTCAAAGAGAATGCTCAGGACAGAATTCCAATGTTCTTCCAGCACACCAATGTTTCCAAACTTTATTTGTTGGGACAAAATTTTGGTTCCAATTATCAGTGATTTTTACTCCAATGCTAAAGCTATGGTATCATCCACATTTAGTTTTGTAAATTAGATTGATCTGTAGGCAAACCTTAAGAATTGAATGACTTAAATGTGACTAGAACCAACAGAAGTTTGAGCGTTTTTGTGAATTTGTTAGATACTGAAATTATATGCCATATTTGTGCAATATCCCTTGGTATCATTCTTCCTATATATTTTTTCTTTCTTTTCAATACATCTTTATTTCTTTTTCATGAAAAATTAATTAATCTTTTTAAAAGCTTGACACCTTAGCAGCACTTTTCCTGTGCCCTCCCCCGGCTATAAGAAATAACAGGTGGAAAGGCTTCAGGGAAGCCCTCCCACCTCCCCATTTCGTGCCCCCAAACATATTTGCCTTCTGGGTGACAGGGCCCCACACTTCGGCCAAAATCTAATCCAGCATTCACATTCCCTGCTCCCTGGGATGTTGCTGTCCTTTAGAGAAATATGAGTGTGGGCAGCAGGATGCAGAGACGAGCTCTGAAGTCTGCACCAGCATCTGAACTTCCACCCAATGGCCAGAAGCCTGCTTCACTGCCTTCCCCAGTCTGGTACCCTCCAGATGTATCACAACCCCCATATTCCCCAGGCAGGTGCACAGTCTAGCACATCTGGAGGTCACAAAGGCTGACATTTTACCTCCAAGATGCAACTTCACACAACTATATTCTCAACCCTCCCACTCACTGGCCCCAAAGAAACCTCATCCTCAAGGGTACAAACATTCCCTTCGGGCTGTTGCGAATCTGAACTCCTCACCTCTGACCTGGAAGGTTTTACATTTGAAATCATATTCATCCTGTGCATCCTCCAGGGTTTTGATGATTTGCTCCACTTCCTAGAAAAGCAACAACCTCTTTAGACATTCAAGTTTATTTTACTACACAACAGTCTACAATTAGTAGAGATCAATCCAGAAATTTCATTTCTGCACTTCACAGAAGTCTACATGGCCGGAATGGGTCTTCCTTCCATGCCATTTTAACCTTACAGGAACCTTAAACAGTCAGGCAGTTAAAAGACAGTGGCTAGACAAGCACATTTTGTGGCTAGGTGGAGACTCAGACCTATTTTCAGTCCTAGCCTAATGCTAGGGTTGGCCAGTGGTGACCCTCTTGATGTTGCTGGTCTGCAGCTTCCATCAGCCCCAACCAGCACAGTCAAAGAAGGTAACAACGAGACTTGAAATCCAACAACATCTGAAGCTGTCCACCTCTGCTCCAACCTCTATACTGTGTGGTCTCCACTGAGTAGCATCAGAGGAAAGACCCCTTAGCTAAAGAAGTTAGCCTGCAAGTGCCAAGTGAAGATGCCACTAATACTTAACATTGTGAAGCATCAGCCATGCCTTGTTGCTTCAGCCTGGAATGAAATCTCAAATTAAAAGTGGAGATAATTTAGCTTGCACAGCCACATCTCGCCCATGGAAAGCTGCCATAGGCAAACACTGGTCACGCAAGGAACAACAGACCATGGTTTACCTGTAGAAGAGGCCATACCTAATCAAATACCTAAAAACGAAAGCAAATATAGCTGTATCCTGTTCTTACACGGACTCTCCAGTTAGCTGCTTCCCCTGTTCAGGGGGAATGGGGTCCACATCTGCTTAGCTTGAGCAACTCTGCTTCCAGCCTGTTTCTGGGATAACACTGAATCACAGTGATGCAAGCCAGGCTCCACACCTTAAACCATGGTGTCACCGCTTGCTAAGGCCCTTGACAAGCCTTCTTTGGATGCACGGTTCGATCACAGTCAGGCTGGCTCTGCAGGGGCTCTTGGTGTTGCCCATGTGTATGCAAGCATTTGGCAAATGGATCACTGGAACTGGGATCCCATTCCTATCCTTTGGGTCTTCATTTTGTAGATAGGATCAAGGACATAATCTGCAGGCATGCGAAAAAGGCCTTCACCATCCAATGGATGGTCCTCCACCTTCTATCAATCCACCTAGTGTAGCTCTCTAGTACGGAACCAAGCAGATATCTGAGAAGGAGAGTAAATGCAGGAGCTGGTCCATGACCCTACAGGCTTTGGATCAGAATATCTTCACTAGGTTTTTCAGGTCATCTTGAAGATGGGTGAAGACGACTTTCCCCTTAAGAACTGTTTGCCAGGCCATCATACATGCCTTGTAGCTCACGGAACACTAGGGCTACGGTGGAGTAAATGCTGCACTCCATTCAAGTCCAATTTTCTTTCTTAACATACTGGAGCAAAGTGAGACTTGATTCATCTTCGATTAGGAAGCTTCTACTATTACTGAATTTGGCGTGGGGTATTTGAAGAGGAAGGAATAATTCTTTTCCTCACTCGTATAGAAGTTTGTCATCATTACAGAACAGGCAAGAGTATAGAAGGCTTTATCCAGGGCTGTCCAATTACATGCAATATTGCTGAACACATCAGGATAGCAACTGGTGGAACCAACTCTGGCTGTGCCCTTTTAAAAACTACTGTCTGTGACTGGAACTGACGAAGCTGTGCCTGCAGCCATGAGGGCTTGTTCCCACCATGAAGCATGGAGGCATGCCCTTCTGATTTTCCTTCAGAAAGACCTGGCATTGGGTACAAGACGCCATCCGATGTAACTCTCAAAAGAAAAGAAGGCCACTGGAGTGACTGCTTCCCAATGGCATCTTCCTGCCACAGCAGGTACAATTTTGGAAGCAGTCCTTGGAGGTGCGTGCACCCCAAAGAGAGAATCACAAAAACTGAGAAGACTGGAAATGCATGTAAAAAAGAGAAGAATAACTTTTTTGCATCTCACAAGGGGATAGTAGGATTTTTTAAGATTAGGCTTGAAGGTTTTTTAAGGTACCTGCCAGCTTCCTATGATGCTGTAGGAACAAAGCTCCTGGGGCAAGAACCACAGATAGTTTTGTTCAAGGATATGAGGCTAGACATGCGCATGGTGGGCATGTCATGAGCAGAGCCGGCTGGAGCAGGGGGTCAGACTAGATGGCCCAGGAGGCCCCTTCTGACTCGCTCTGTTTCTATGTTTTGTTCCTTCACCGATGGAAATGGGGTGTCTGAAGAAGCTTCAATGTCTTGAGGCTGCAAAAAAGAACTGATGCTCTCTCTTTGAGACCAAAATCGTCTGGCTGACTTTGACAGAACTCTGCTGTCCCGGCCAACACAGTTGGGTGTTGCCAGTGAAGAGGTTCTTTCGGAAATCAAATCAAGGTTTAACCAGTAAAATCCAGTGTTTGAACATCAAAGGAAATTGTACTCTATATAATTAATTACATATATTCCCCCTCCTCCCAACCCAGTGAGCAAGTCTGGACTACATTTGGGTGACCATTTGTGGTGACATGTCCTCCCTTCAGGCAAAATAAGCTGCAGTCTCCATGGAAAAGAGACCCTGCACTTTTGACAGTAGTGTTGATGAATCACAGCTTGTGTGTGGCTTGCCAACAGTTAACTTCTGCCCCATGAGGCCCCACAAACACGGACGCCTTTTGCCGTTTCCGATCTCAGCATGCTTTCCAAGACATTGTTCTAAACCAACATCAAGTGCCTTTCGAAGCCAAGCCAAGAAACCACTGGACTTTTACTTACCATAACACTGTCCTTCACATTTTTGACTTTGCCATCCAACTCTTTCACCTTACACAGCTGTGCTGTGTTCTGCACGTTCCCAAGCTGCATCTGGAATGCGAAAGGAGAAAACAAAAACACAACCATGATCCAGGTCAATGCACTTAATCCCTCAAAGGAAAGCGTGAAGGTGTGAAAGCTGCAGGAACATTGTAGTCACATTTTCAGCTTGTCCCTCTGCTCACATCAAGGAAAAAGCGTAAGCTAAGCCTCTGCATCGGCATGTTAGGTTCAGAGCAGCAGCCTGTAAGCTGCGCCCTACGAATGCAGCAGCAGAACGTCACAAGATGAATTTCAAATAATGTTCTTTGTCCGATCCACAGAGAAAAAGAGAGGAGACCAAAATTACCTGATCAGCTGACTGGGCAGCCTCAAGGATCTTCCTTTCATCATGCAGACATTTGGAGATCATCATGGCCATATACATGGGGTCTTCCTCAAAAGTCGTCTGAGTTGCAACACAAAACAGCAGAAAGGTATGATCTAGGAGAGGTGTGGGCAGGCCATGCTGGATCTTTTTTTTCCTAGCACCACGAGATGCACCAAATGGGGTGAGGAGGAAAATACGGGCTCGGGGCAGATTTCTCTAAGAAGAACTAAAAAACAGGGTGCCTCTCTGCACACACCAAAGATTCATGTTTGGAATGAGCACCTTCACACAAAAAAGCATTCCTGGTTCTCTCCTTCCTCCAACACTCCCCAGCTACCATCAATACAGCCACCTAACGAAGAGAGGAGAAACAAATGTCTTTTCGCTGCAGTCGTTTCATAATTGGGAGCAGGAAACTACACCAGATCTACTGCAATATACTCGGAGGACTATCAGGAAATCCAGATGTATCTACCAGCCGCATCACAGGTCTACCATTGTGTCTTTCTGGCAAGGAGGTTCTCAAGTTTCAACCTTTTATCAAGGTCACAGAGCACAGGTGGGCACCTTGTGGCCCACCAGTTGTTTGGGATGAAAACTCTTACACTCCTCCATCGTTGGCTATGCTGGCTAAAGCTGAAGGAAGACACATCTTTGTTTTAAAGATGCTCAACAGCTATGCCTTAAAGCACCGATGTGCAAAAAGATCTCAAGATGTTCTGGACCTCAACTTCCCAGAGATTTCCCTTCTGCATATCCATTCCTTAGAGCACCAGATCTTCCAAGATCACCAAGCCATTGGGGCAAACGCTGGCCTTGAGAAAAGTCTATGTGCACACACTGACATTGGCACTTCTTGAGTTTCTGCAGCCAGGTCACAAATGCCCAACATCCTACTGTGTGCTAGCTATTTTCCCCACAGCTTATCAACAAACATTCAAAACCATATCATTACGGCTAACACACAAGAGATTGTGTGGATCAATATGGTTAGGCAAGACATCTGCCAACAATGTATTTGATTTGAGAACAAGGAAACTCTTATAGGATCATAAAATGCACAAAGATCTCCAGTGTGGAGCGACTGTAAACTTTCATTCCACGACTGGAGGGAGGGAAGAGGTGGAAAATACCCAACCAAAATTGAAACACTGAGGAAATGACTAAGTTGAGATTTGGACTTGTGGAAAATTTTCATCTCTGTACTCTTGGGCCTTACAGGACAGGAGAGGCCTTCATTTGTTGGCATGCAACCCCGTCCTTGATGCTTCTAGCCTGCACAGGAAAAAGTTCACTTATTTTGAGAAGTTCTGTGGGCTTTTCTATGAGGCAGGATCATTGTGTATGCCTCACATAAATGAAAACACCAGGAAACTGAACTGCTGGCTGTGGAAAACATGAGAGCTGTATTGTTGTAAAGGATCGGCATTATCAAATGCTAAGGGATACTTCCCTAAAAGCTACATGCAAAAGGAAACGGGAAAATAAAACCTTCTAATTGCAACCTCTTGACAGTCCGGGAAAATTTCTCCTTCAATTAGTGCCATATGTGGACCTCAAGATATTTAGGATTACAATTTTCATCATCCCAGGAGCATTGCATGACAACAGGAAAGATTTAGGATGCAAATGTGTGTATGCTAATGTCTATCAAATAATGCAGACATTGAAATGATGAGGATTTATTCACATTTTACAGGAGGGACATAAGCTAAAATATTCCTGCAAATCTGCATCTAGACCCAAATCACCCAAGATCTATTTCTTCTAAGCATAGTTTTTGCAAAAAAGGAAGCTGCTTGGGGGAGGGGGTGGTTCAGCCCTCAGGAGAGGGAGAATTAACCCTTCCCTCCCCAGCTACAATCCATCTTGAAAATTGGAACTCGTGGTATTTCGCTTGCGAAAAACCTGTCCAGTGGCACCAATAGCTCTAAGTGAAAGATTCAGGGCCCTGGGAAGAGATATGGGGCTGGGTCTCTCCTGGCTGTGGCTGACTTCCACTCCAGAGAACAAATGTATTTAATACCTATCCACTTCCAATTATTATTCAGATTAGTTACAATAACTCCCATTGGCTTACATACCTGGAGGTTCCGCTTGCTCTTCCTGATATTGTGCTGTAGCAAGAAGTTGTTCTCCTGTGTGAAACGGCTGTATTGGTCATCTAGCTGAGACAGCAGGTTCTGGAAGAGCAAGGTTGCCAGCGAAACATCACCGGCAGCATGGTCCCTAGGAAACAAAGCATTTGAAGACTGGTTTCTCCTTGACTGTCACTCTCAGCCATTTTCTCTCTTACCAGCCTTGCAAAGTTCTGCAAGTTTTCCTCTGTTCTTTAAAAAATATTTGCTAAGGACAGCAGCTGAGATTCCAGTTAATCCCACCACAACCCCTCATGTTAAGGTAAAGGTTTCCCCTTGATGTTACGTCCAGTCATGCCTGACTCTAGGGGGCGGTGCTCATCTCCGTTTCCTAGCCGAGGGAGCCAGCGTTTTTCCGCAGACAGTCTCCTTGGTCATGTGGCTGGCATGACTACACACCAAAGTGCACGGTACGCTGTTACCTGCCCACCGAAGTGGTACCTTTTCATCTACTTGCATTTGTATGCTTTTGAACTGCAAGGTTGGCAGGAGCTGGGACGGCACACAGGAGCTCACCCTGTGTGCAGATTCGAACCGGCGATCGTTCGATCAACCAGCCCAGCAGCACAGCAGTTTAAACCACTGCGCCACCTGCATTCACCCGCCCCCCCGCCCCATCATGTTAAGCACAGGTTAATCCAAGCTGCTACACTGCAAGACTCTCAGGTTTGGCTGGTAGCGATAAAATGCCTGACAAGCAGAGCAACATTTTCTTGATCATGGACACTTCTTTGATGACCCAATAACACCTAGGGCACCTCTACCACCTAAAATACAGCTACTTCCACGTGTGCTTTTCAACAGGGCTTATTTCCCAAGCAAGCACAATCCAGCTCAAGTCCCACACTTCTGTAAGGCCCATTACTCTCAAAGGAAGCAGCTGATGCACAGACAGAACTTAATTAACTCAGATCTCAGGACTACAGACTTAGACACAAGGCAGCCTCTCACCAATCTTGGCTTTCCAGCCACTGGGCCAGATACTGTCTGATCTCCATGGGAAAGCTGTCATCATAGAGCTGGTGCACTTGCTCCAAATATCTGGAGTCCAGCTGCTGCAGTTTATACCACTGACTCATCCTGCAGAATTGGAAAACAGAAGGTTATATGAAGAGCATCCACCTCGAATGTGCCCTCAGCAGCAGCTTTGGTCTAGTTCAAAAGTCAGGTTCATTAGGCGCACCTCAGTTTCCCCCTTCCTACTAAATGGTTCCCCCACCTCCAAATTTCTCATCCCGTTGGTTCATGATAATGATAGATCATGACTGATGTTTCAACAGGTCAGTGCTAGTTCCCACCAGCAATGAGGGAGGGAACATTCTCCAAAATGCAGCACTGGGCACTGTTTCATTTCTCTGTGGAAAACATTCCACTTCAGAGGTTTATTTCTAACAGTGAGTGAATGTCAACAGCAAATATGTTATTAGACCAGCTTGGCTGTTTCAATGCTATAATTTGTTTCAGGTGATTGTCCCTCGCAAGCTCATGAGAGAACACGTGTGTGCCATTGAAATAAAGACTTTCCTTGAGTGAAATACATTTATGGGCTACCAATTTGGATGGGTCTAGAAAAGGAATTGGACAGATTCGTGAGGAAGGAGGCTCTCAGTGGCTTCTAGCCTTGCTGACTTCTGTGCTCCCTCCATCAGCAGGGGTGGAATGCCTGCGCACACCAGTTGCTGAGGGGATTGGACGGGCAGGGGTCTTGCTGGACTTCATAAGATATTTGGTTTCACCCAGCATGGATGTTCTTAAAAGACAGTGACAGTGAAACTGAAGACACCACAGTAACAGTAGTGGAAGAAAGCTGAAATAGACAAGTGATTGTCAGAACATCAGACACAGTTCTTTGGGTTGCTAAAATCAGTTTTCTGATACAAGTGACTGTATGCAAATTAACCCAATTTACCTAGGAAAATTTAAAATTTAGAATTTTCCAGTAAACCCACATCACTACTGGTCATTTTTTGTTCATGCTGTTTGTTCTCGGAATAGCCATGTTTAGACATCACGTTAAACTAAGAAAGGGCCTCGCAGGTCTCAAGCTCAGATGCTTTTCAGCTGCTCCTCGTTCTGGTGCAGCCATGTGAAGGAACATCAGACAAACTTTGACTGGGTTTTACCATGTTTTGTTGGAATAGTCCTATGTTAAACCATAGTTTGTAAAGCTGGCTTGTTTCAACTAACCACAGCAAAGGGTTGGTTTGGCCAGCATGCTAACATCCAGTTAATAAAATTGGAACCTCAAATCTCCTCAAACCCTGCTGCAAGAGCGGAAGAGTAGTCAGGAGAGTACAACCCCAGGGCTCACACAGGCTTCCTCTTATAACACTAGATCATGGTTTAGTGAAACTTCCAAATGCAGCCAGTCCTGGTTTGGTATTACATCTTGATGCCGCCAATCATTGGTCTAAAACAAAGTGTTCAAGAACACTAGATACACTGGCTCAAGGATCAAGATAAGCCACAATACATCTGTTAATTTTTAAGGAGCCATAGGAATCTTCCATGTTTCTGTTTCAAGAGGTACACATGGGTAAGCCTCTGCAAACCCCTAGTTTAAACAAAACAGAAAGAAAGGTGATTGCTGAGCATAACTCCTGCCACGTATAATGAATGGTTAAATATTTGTTCAACTCATAAAGATCAAAATAAAAGAGTGTGCAAATACCTCTTCTCTCAAACCATTCTGCTGATATTTGCATTTTTAAAAATGCCACCTTCAAAATAAGTAAGCAGACCAGAGAGTCTGAAAAAATGTCTCCACCAATTTTCCAACTTGCTTGGTACCATCGCAGACATAATGGAATTCCATACAGGCAACTGTGTGGGAAAGGCAGACTAGGGCAAGCGAATCTGCCCCTCCCCTGCCACCTCATTTGCTGGGAATGTTTAAAACAACAGTTCCTTCACAATGTGTTGCATGGTTAGTTTTTCTCACTGGTCATATTTATTCTATACAGTACCCTGAGAGCTTTGGCTATATGAATTTAATACTGGCATAAAACTGGAATAGCCAGTAAGGGCATAATCCAGTGCATATCTATGCAGGCAAAAAAGTCTAACAGCTTTCCTCAGTTAGAATTACTAGGTGGGCAATGCCAAGCCCTGTAGGACTTTTATTTATGCTGCTGTGCAGGAACGGTACATCCAAAGACCGTTTGGAAGCTTAACCTACCCTGCAATGTATTAGTGCATCTGCTGACTTATCAAGCTTGTCATACCACAGGAGTGCCAAAATACTGAATTCTGCAATCTACAGACACTATACACTGCGGGCATAGTAATAGTGAGAAGGTGACAAAAGTTTAAAAGGCGGCCAATTGGGATAATTAGTTTATACATGGCTGAGCAGACTGGTAGGTACCTGCAAATTATTGTCTGCAAATAATTTTTTTGATGGATCAGTCCTTAAATATGTCCCCGTTATGATATGCCTGAAGCACATCCAGAAATGGTCCTGCTCTTCATGTTTACAATAATTCAGTAACTGAAAATAAGCACAACCCAACCCTTCATGATATTTCTGTTGGAGGCAAGAATGCTCACACTGCCACAATACTAGCATAACTTTATCATGCCTAAACTGGGACTGGGCTGTGTTAAGTAAACATCTGAATGGACCCAGGCTGCATTAAACAGGAAATAACACGGTCCTGAAAACCCCCAAAGTTTTTAAAGCAGACTTCCTCAAACCAGTAACCCACTAAGTTTGTCTGACCATGACTCCCAGTACCCTTCACCCAACATGGGGATGCTAAGAACTCTAGAATTTTGCAGCATCTGGGTGGGGATGCTGCCAAATTCCAGAATTTTGGAAGCTGCTGGTTTGGGGAGGTCACTTTCTCCTTTTGCCTCCAGATGTTTGCGTGGCGGTATTATATACAATTCTACTCTCACACCCGAGATCGAAGCTCTCAACACAACGTGCAACTACAACAGGGCTTGCACTCGCGTCACTGTACACAGCTCTGCGGTCTTCCTTACTTTGCACTCTTGTGGTCCCATTCCAGCCTAGGAAAATAAAACCCAGACTTTTTGCGCCGTACCCAAGAACCCTACAGAGAGGACGGCGGCGGACTTCATCATTTATTTATTTATTTTATTTATTTAAAAATTTATATGCCGCCCCTTGCAATAGCCTCGGGGCGGCTTACAGCATAATACATTATTAAAAACATATAACAAAGTTAAAAACTGGCCCATCAGGACTCTGGCTCATCAGGACTCTGGCAAGCAAAACCAAACAAATAGTCGATTTATGTCTAGACACTGTACTCCGATTCGCAAACAAAAGCAGACTTTACCATCGGGCACGGGCTTCCTGCGTAGTTTGCCCTGAAAGCCCGTGAAAAGCTGGCTAGTTTTTAGGCGTGCAAAAACTTAATTCCGTGCGCGTTTGGAGGGTAAAGGCAGTCCTACAACTCCCAGCATGCCCCAAATAAACTGGGCACGCTGGGAATTGTAGGAATTTGCCTTTATCGTCTAAACCCGCACAGGATTGGGCCTAAAAAGGCCTCGCTCACTCAACTCAAATAGGGTATTGGAAATTTTCAGATTCGCGCGTGTAATTCCCCAAGGGCTTGGAGAGCACCCTTTACGTGCAAGCACGGATGCCGCTCCGACACCACCTACCCTCTATGTATTTACCTCGCTCTGCCTCCTGCGATCTCACCAAAGCGCCAGCTGCAACTCCTGTCTTTTCCGCTTTCCGACAGTGTGAAATAGAAAGTAATGCGATCGGGAAAGATCAAGAAGCAAGAAACACGGTTACCAATCAGCGAGACGCGGCTTTAGCCAGCAGCCAATCAACAGGAGGATTCGGCTGTTACCGTTACTGTTTTCTCCTCCCTCCTTAGACCCCAAAATGCCCAACCCCCTTCCTCAGAGGCTGCGCATCTCCTTTGCCAAAACCGCAGAGTTAGGTTATTTTGAGGATTGCTCCATCAACAGTTAAAGCGCTGCCCCCCTCTTTTTTTCTTCTTAATTTCAGGGCTATAGGATGCGTCTGAACAGTTTTACAACGTTGCTCCATTGTGTTCTTTCTAATAAGGTTGAAGAACTCTTCAGCAATCTTACACCCGCTTATTACCTCGGAATCAGTCCCCTGGAACACAGCTGGGCTTGCTTCTGAGTGGGCTTTGAAAATTTGCATCGTCAATCTATCACAAGCCAGACTCCCTCAAGCTGATTCCCACCAGATGCTTTGGACCTTGGCTCCCTGCCACCACAGCCAGCATGGCCAATGGTTAGCATAGGTGGGCACTGTAGTCAAAACTATCTGGTGGGCACAAAATCAGGGAAGGTGGGCATCAACTATTCCTTTTAAGAGTATTAGTTGTGAGCCATCCAGAGATGAAAGTGATTGGATGGGCTAGAAATAGCCCAAATAAATAAATAAATAAATAAATAAATATTGCAAGGTAGGGATGTCCTAATTTGTGTTAATATTCAGAATATTGTAGTTAAAACTCAACCATAGAGGTAAAATTATACACAACCGGCAATTGCTGCAGAAGGTGGTCCTCTTGCTCAAAGGTCTTTTGATCCTGTCCTTCCTCCCCAGGTCACTTTCCTGGTATCTTATCATAGAACAGTAGAGTTGGAAGGAGCCATGAGGGCCATCTGCTCCAGCCCCCTGCTGTTGCAGGACACCAATTTATACCATCCCACTCAGATGGCTGTCTTGTTCCTTCTCTTCTTACTTCTTTGAACACAAAAAGAATGGTAGATTTTTTGCAATTCCCCAGAGCCTCAGAAAGATTTAGGGTACAATCTTATTTTTGCACTGGGGAAGGCTGAGAGGTGCAAGACCCTCCTCTGCTTAAACATGCATAGGATCATGCCTTTACAGTGCAAGCTTGGCAAGGCTACTTGATGGGACTTGCTCCTAGGTAAATGTGTGTAAAACTGGAGCCTTGGTTTCATTAACTGAAGTTCGGGGTGGCGTTTCCTTTCCCATCACTTTGAAGCCATGGAGAGGGTTGTTGTTGTGTGTGGGCTCAAGTTGTCTCCAACTTATGGCGGCCCTATGGATGGATGCCCTCCCAAGTGTCCCATCCTTCACTGCCCTCTCAGCTCTAAGAAGCTCAAGTCCAATGCTTGCTTTATGGAGTTGGTCCATCTCATGTTTGGCTTCCCCTTCTTCTTCTGCCTTCAATTTTCCTAGGTATGATGGCCTCTCCAGACAGTCTTGCCTTCTCATGATGTGCACAAAGTATGGCAGTCTCACTGTTGTCCTTTTTCTCTAGGGAAAAGCCCCAAGTTTGATTCGATCTAGGACCCATTTGTTCACCTTTCTGCATTCACAAAGCTCTCTTCAGCAGGTTTCAAATCTATACGCTTTCTTCACTGTCCAGCTTTCCCACGCACCATGCATATTGAGAAGGACACGTACGTCTTAACTTCCATTTTTTGTGGGACTCTCTTCAGTTACATGGGCTTGCATGTGTGCTTCATTTGTATTGTCGCAGAGATGGAAAACTACAAATAAAGCATGGGAGGTGGGGTGGGAGGACCTGTGACCCCTAGCTTCATACATTTATACCACCAGAAATATTTTCGTGACAAGTCACAGCTTTTGTTATTCAACGATGCCAAGATTCCCCACCGATTCCCGGACTATGAGAGAGGGGGCTGAAAAGGATCCGAATCGAAACTAAAAAGTGACGGACAATGTAAACATATCGGATCCTTCATCCTAAACCTGCCTCATCTCTTTCTGTTAACCGATACAAAAGACACACAACAGATGGAGCAGCTGCGGCGCCTTGACATCGGCGGGAGGGGAGAACTGTTAATGGAATAGCAGAGCCACGTGTTTTCCGAGAAAGAGCAACTTGTACAGGAAAGCCATTTGCCGGGCGAAACCGAAAGTTAGCCGAATGCAGAGTGGGTGAGTGAGGTGTTCGTGGAAATGGAGGTGTGTGCTTATTGTTTCTCTTTCAGTACCCCTTTCAGAAGCAGACGCTGCTTGCTTTTCAGTGAAAATTCGGATAAATCCTGTCTGAAAAACATTACTTCTGTGTGCTTTTTGCATTGTGGGATCAAATCCTGTACTTCTCAAACCAAGCTAAGTCACTGTTTCAAATGGCCTTCCTCCCCCGCTCCTTTCTCTCACCTTTAGCTGTAAGCTACAGTACACAGACCATTTAGTCCAAATTTACATTGTATACCTTCACAATGATTAAACAGTCATTGTTGGAATTCAGTTACAAGGAAGTATCTTTTGATAGCCCAGAGGCTCCATGTGCTCTGGCCAATTCAGAATGTCTAGAGTAGATAAGAATCTTGAGTTCATGCATAATTTCTCAGTAGCTTAAATTTACATGTCTAAGCAGACCTGGAGATGAGTTTGTACCCAGAAGAACAAGACATATAATCCCGCCACACTGCCTTGCCATAAACAGATCACAAAGGGTTCCTCAGTGCCTGGTGGTGATAACCAAATGACCTCGCTTCATTAGTGGGTAACTGTCAATTGCTATCTTTGTATTTTATGGGTGTACCAAAGTGTCTCCCTAACAGTTCACATATGTAGCCTTTCTGATTAACTGACTTGGCCAGCCTGTTCAAAGTAACTTTAGTTTAGAAGGCCTGTCAAGAGTATCCAATTAAGAATGAAATGTAACTTTTCTTTCTGGTGTTATGACGTGTATCCAATCACTTTCCTTTAACATATTAGAGTATCCAATCACTTTCCTATGTATTGTATTCACCCCCTTTTGTGTATTCAATATAACCCTAAGGAAAATTAACAGGAGGTGTTCCTATCTTAGGCGCCCATGGATCCATGTATTCAGTTGTAAATAAACCTGTTTGCCTTGACAAGAAACTGATTCCAAGCCATTGTTTTGCGGATCGGTGTGAAAGGTTCAAGCTACTGAACTAAAGTGTCAATACAGGCACTTAGAAATATTGTAATCTCATTGTTACTGTATGATTGACTGACATTCCTTTATCTGTTCTGTATTGATGACCTCAGAATCTTATTGTAATCTCTGCATTCTGTCATCAATTCCCTGTAGCTGTGTACCTATAAAATACCCTGCAATGGTGTTGAAGCTTTGCAGCAGAGTTCACCTCTGCCTGCCCGGTAATGCATGCATTATTGTGAGTACCGCGGGAACCTTGGGGTAATACAATAAAGCCTCAGATGGTCTGGACGCTTGATCTTTCCCATGAACCCGAGTTTTATTCCCTCTTCTCAAATTGAGATTCTGGGATTCTGACACTGTCGATGCTAGCGCTGTGCAAAATGCCACGTTTGTGTGGTGTTCGGCTAGTTTGAGAAGCGAGGTCCTCCGACCTTTGGCAAAGCGGGAAGTTCAGAAGGGAAGTTGCCAGCAGATGCTGGAATGAAACAAAACGAAGTGACACCACCATAACCTGTTATGTCTGCTGCCTTTTGTTATGTCTGCTGACACCAGGGTTTAATTGATCCGGGGGAGGGGAAGCTCAGCTCTGTTTTTGCAATTCCTTTTCCATGGCAGGGCCAAAACGGGAGCCAGTCTGAGCATGAGCCAGTTGCTTCCATATTCCCAGTTCTGGCATAGATGCTTCCAGAAAGCTTTGAGCTGTTTCAAACGGATAGCAAGCTTTGCCCTCTCTGGAAATGATGAGGTGGGATGCTTCTGGACGAGGCTTTCTTTTAATGCAATCACACTGCCCATTTGCAGAATTATATGGTAGGATGTGTGTGTCGTTTTCGATTTGCAGCTGTCCAGTGCTTCCTCCACTTGGAAGGCTTTGTGCATCTATTCCCTCTCGTATTCCTTCATAGATATTTTGCAGAAAGTAATGCACTGGAAGAAGCCTTAAGAAAACAGGAGGTGGTGGCAGCTGGACCCCTGCAAAATTCTGTGAGTGAAGCAGACTACTACCTGGTTTTTAAAAAGTCTTACCTGGAAGCACCCTTACCTTACCCCCCTGCATCACGGAAAGAAGACAGTGGAGGAAAGATATTTTCATAAAAATGGCATATATCAATTCATAAGTATAGCTGCATGTTTTTAAGTAACTACTAGAAACAGAAATATAGTGCATCTCACCATAGTATGAAAAACTGACTTGCAGACCTTTCTGGAGGTTGTGTGTGTATGTGTGTACACACAAACACATTCACTCTGGAATTGGACAGGACAGTCCTCTGCAAAATAGGGTACCTTGCCATCTTTTGTCACCATCAACACAATTTTGTGAATGAGGCAGAGTGAAGGCACTGTCAAAATTTAATTTGGAAAGCCCCCAACAAGTTCATGAAGAAAAGATGCGGTGGAGGAAAGAAGAGAAATTGGACCGTAGGGCAACAGAATGTGGAAAAGCACCCGAAAACAAAGTTGAGGGGAATTCTGTAAAAATAACTAATTGCAAAACCTAAGTTTATCTTTAACTCTGGTTGGGAAATTATAGTAAACTCCATTTAAGTGTGCAGAGCAAGTGCTTTATGGGGGACGCTTGAGCTACAGGTTTTGCACATGCCATGGCTTCTGCATTCATCGCACATGGTTAGCTCATACCTCAAGAGCTGGTTTCCAGAGTTCTACAAATGTGCAGTCATCTCACATGGATGTTGTAGGTAAATAAGCAGTTACCAGCTGTCATCTGCCTGATCTTACAGTAAGTATCTACACAAGCCCTTTAGAGGGTTTGAAGTGCTAGTGTGAAGATTTCTGATTTGACCAAGAATGAGTGTTCAAAATGTCTCATGTATATACTGCCAGTAACCCTTACAGCACCTAAATGAATATGTCAGCCAGTATTTATGGTTGGAAAGGTGTATCTGTTAATCACCTAAGAAGATTCCTGTGGAATCAGTCTGGCAATGGAGAGAGTTCCACAAACAAGAAACCACTACCCAAAATGTGAAAATCGTAATTACAGCCAATCTTGGTACAGGGAGCAGTAGCATAAGCGACTGGTTTCATTGATTGCTCTTGATTCAGGGAGGATAACTGACAAAATGGCTTGCTCGAGACCAAATGGTGACCAATTCATGGGTTGGAAGAGAAAGTTGGGGCAGCTTGGGACCCTGTTGAAAGCTTTTGTTTTTATCCATTTTGAAATATCAGCTCTTTGATCAGACTGGGCAAAGCTAGCCAGGAAGGCAATAACTTGCAGAAGCATTTTTCTTTGTAACCGCAGCTGATGAAGGCAGCCTTAAGAACCAACTTATGGCCCTCGGGATGTTTTGGCCTACAACTCCATCAACCCTAGCCAAGATAGTCAATGGTGAGGAATGTTGGGACCTGTAGACAGAAACATTGAGGGGCATGAAAAGCCTACCTTAGCTTTATCAAGTGAAGGACTGGGCGAGACCTGCTTTGATGCAAGCTCAGAAACCTGAGGAGATGCAGAACCACACAGGGAAAACAAGGACAAACAGGGCCAGTGTTGTTGCTTAAAGTGGTTTCCATGGAGTTTGTCAAAAGCTGCCTCATACCAGATCAGACTGGTATCCATCTAGACTTCTGCCCCAGTCTGGCCCAACATGGACCTCTCCAGATGTTTTGGACTCTGACTCCCTTCAGTACCAGCCAGTATGGCCAATGGTCAGGAATGTTGGGAATGCAAGAAAAAAAACTGAGAACATTGGATGGGGGATGGTTGCTCTGCTCAGACAGTGGTTCTCCAGGCTCTCAAGCTGAAGACTTTCTTGCTCTCTGCTCTGATTAACTGGTGATATGCCAGTTGTTAAATCTAGGACCCCTCAGAAAGATGGGAAAGACACCTCCCCTTTTCAAACTGGCTTTTGCAATGTGTCTTCATGAGGTTAAGCTGTTTTATCTGCTTGTTTTGCAGATTGTATTCTGAAACTTTGCAGACACTCTTAAATTCTCTTAAACTTTTTGCTGGCTCAGTACTTTTAAGTTTTTATACACCAATGAAACTGGACAAATTTCAACACAAAATTCATAGAGCTTGAAAAGTGTTTTGCTCAGCAATGTTGGAAACTGAAAGGGAGACCAACCCTAAGATGGAAAGCACATTAGCATGACTAATAACTAGCTTGGGTTAACACACTGTGCAACTGGAAACATGTTTCTTGAGAAGTTGGTTGATGACAGTGGAGCATCCCCAGTGGGAGGGGGCATCATACAGTTCCAGCTGTCAAATCTCAGATTGCTCAGTATATGCTGCAACCAATAGCAATAGCCGAGTTGTTTTAGACTGCAGCTGTTGTAATTCCTGATCCTTGTCCAGACTAGCTGGGGCCTATTGGCAGTTGTAATCCAAAATATCTAGCGGTCATCAGGCTAGAGAAGACAGGTTTTAAAGCAACTGTTGCCTGGAAGTAGGCTTTTCCTGAAGTAAGTTTCATAATGTCCAGCCAACATATGTTGCAAAGAAAGACTATTAAATGGATCAATGAAAATGCTTCCCTTCCAAACTTTCTAACATATTCTGTTATTTCCTTTCAATCAATTTTTTTTCATTGCCATTTGACACAGGGATTTGCAAGTGGCTGAAAATATGCTAAGGGACAAACTTCAATCATATAACAGTCATACAAATAGTTCCTGCAAGCATCTAGGGATTCTTGTGCTGCTAGGGCTCTTCACTATCTAACCAAAATATTTTGTTGTCTGTTTGCCATGCAGTCCTCTCTTGAGAGCAGAAACTTCTGATACTGCAATGGCAATGGAGTTCCTGGCCTATTTGGGCTAGAGTATAAATGTATATGAAACAAACTTGTAATTAATTCCACAAAAATGAAAACAGATCATCAGTTAGTTAAAAAAAACCCTTTATTTAAAATAAATGTATCCATTAAAATTCAAACAACACCACAAAAAGGTTATGCCATAGAATGCTGTGCACATTAAAAACCCTGGAGGAATTCAGTGTCTTGGTTCCAAGGAAAGAGGCTTGGAGGAACTAGAAAATCCAGCTGCCGATTTGAATCCCCGCTGTATGGCTGTGTGCCAGTTCATACAATACTGCCGTCCACCGATGAAATTAAAGTGAGCTTTAACTAAAGACTCATGCATGCGTGTTGTGTTTGCAGGCATGCTGCTTCTGTAGTTCAGACTGATTTGAATAGTTGTTCTCACACGTGTACTTTTTTGTTCAGGGCTCCTCTGCAACAAGATTTAAAGCATCATGAGAAAAAAAGTTGTGAAAAGATTAACATATATCACAATAAAGATATAGCAACAATTCCATTTATTATTAACATTTGCTTACTGCCTTACTTGCTAAAAACAGCTAACATAACTTTGGTTGAAGTTGATAACTCACAGAAGAAACTGAATGTCTACCAACATTTGTAGATCGAAACCCAGGAATGTCAGAGGGGAGAGAAGATGTTGCAAGCTGCAGCAAAATTTTACCAGATCATCCTTCATTAAATTAGATTTGTTTCGAGTGAATGACTATAGTAACTGAATCAACCCTGCTGCAGGTTATTAGCTCTGCTGCAACTAATTTATGCCTAGTTTATCACTAGTACCTTCCTTTCCTCAATTTTCATCACCACTGCTTTCATATATAAAAATCTTATTTGTATGCCCAGTTTAGATATAATACTAAGCCATAATTCAGTTCAACTATAAGGACTTACTGTATTGACCCGTAGGAATGTATACTCCCCCCAACAATCTGTTATGTATAAGCTGAGGACGTTAGACGCTTCCACTTTCAGTTCTGAATAAACAATGTTTTCCTTCTACAGCCAAATGTGGGAAACTGTAATTTATACTAAATGCCGTTATTTTGAACGAACCAAGATCAAGCCATAGAAAGGAAAGGGTAATGCACAAACACAGGGCTTGCCATAACTTGTTCCGATAAAGGTAGGCCAGATTCCCCTGACCATTAAACATGCTATCTGGGGCTGAGGAGAGTTATGCTCCTAAACATCTGGAAGCACCAGGTTGGGCAAGACTGAGCGAAAATACAGTTTAACATTATGCTTGAAACAGGCAAAATATTGAGTTAATCTATGAAAACAGAATCTGAAAAAGAGTATTTTGTGTGTGTCCAAGAAATAGGTATTTACAAAGGAAGCAAGAAAAATACTCTGTTCAGAATGTTTCTTTAAAAAAACCCACCATATGTCTGCACTGTAGAATCTTCAATATCTGAGCGTCAGTCAGCTGAATACGGAGAACTCAACTAGAAGGAAAGAAGAGGTGCGCATCAATCCATCGGAATACATGGTAGTTTGTTTTTCTTAAAAGCAAAAAGATAAATCACAGCTTCTTAAAAGTAATAAGAATGCAATCTAAAAGTTGAAGCAAGCAACCAATCTGTTTTCTCCCAAGCTTGTGAAAAGACCAACTTCATGTTCTATACTGAGTGCTACTATGTTGTTGCACCCAAAAATGAGATTTAAAATAGGCATAATGATACCCTTGATCAAATCTATTTCTGTTGAAAAGGGAGAACCTTCCAAGGATGTGGGCCCAATTCTATCTTTAAAATACCAAATGTTGGATTGGAAGCTGCAGCACTATGTATATCTAGCAGAAGGGCAAAATGGTGAATACGCAACATTTCTTTCCTTGGTGGATGCAGGCATGTGCATGCCTGTAAGTTACACAACACTGATTGTGTGACAGCAAGGAAAACAAGTGGATCCTAGATTGATTTAACTGAGATTTCCCTGGAAGCAAAAATGGCAAAACCGAGGCTGTCATACTTTGGGAACGTCATGAGAGGGCAGAACTCCCTGGAGAAGACAACCATGCGAGGGAAGGCAGAAAGCAGAAGTAAAGGAAGACCAAACAGGAGATGGACTTACTCCATAAAGGAAGCTACTGCCTTGAACTTACAAGAGCTAAGCAAGGCTATTTTCAATAGGGCATTATGGAGAGCTTTCATAGATAAGGTCACTGTTAAGTCAGCAACAACAAATCACAGTGTGAGATGGTAAATTATTATGGATTACAGAGAACATAGATTCGATTACACCTGCAGATTTTTTAAAAACTCTTCTAACCATTGCCTAATTGCAAAGCTGCTTGGATTTCCCCCAAAAACATACTTGGATCAGCCACAGCATTGTAATCATCAGAATCACCTTTCTGGAACGTCAAGGTCACAAACAGTACTTCACAGGCATAAATGTACAGGATTGTTGCTTTTTAAGCTGCATGGATTTTGTTCAGAAACTCAGGGCCTTATGCTCTGCTAAGCAGGTTTTATTTTACTGCTAAGCAGTAATTATTTTTGTGCAGGTTTTCTCCCTCTGATGATCAAGTGCCCAGTTCTCCCCATGAAGCTGCTTTAAGCCGTAGTGGCACAGAACAGATATGGAGCCTTTGTCCATACAAATGTTGTTTCCATTTTTCTGGTGCACATGCTCTGAATTAGGCTTTTTGTTCAAAAGTTGGTTCTCACATCAAAGCACTAACTCTCTGAGGCTTGGCGAGAATCCTGAATAAATATAAACCAGGCCTGATATATATATGTGCAATCTACTGCACTGCCCTGGCAAAGACATTCCAGTAGCCAAAATATTTGTGATATTTGCAGTTAGTCCTTTAGCTAAGATAATATTAGCAGATAAAAACTGCTAACACTGTTAGCATTGTTTTAACAACAGGGATAAAAACCTAGTTTTTGTGGTGCATGAACTGTGTAGCATCTAATAGGTTCTGGTCACTTCTCATATACTTCTCATTTCTCTCTTGTTTGTTTAGCTGGCTTAGAAATTAAAAGAAAACATGCAACGTACAGCAGTTTCCATTACAGTAGGGCTTAGATGATCTCTCAAAACAGCATAGACACCTGGAGACATGGGGAGAAGGTCCAGTGGAGAATTTGCCTCTGTAGAATCAATCAAGCTTAAGAAAAATAGACAAAGAAAATGTATTTAATGAGAGGAAATTCTGTCATTTAGTTGGTTATTTTGTGAGTCAGACATGGTTGCAAAATGTTCTATCAGATGTTCCAAGTGCTCTGTTTATATCAACATATTCTCACCCAGCAAAAGTCAATGGTGGGACTTCTAGAGTGCAATCCTGCATCTGTCTACTCATCTGTCTACTAAGTGCTGCATTCAGGGGAACTGGCTCCCAAGCAAATCAGTACAAGATTTTGGGCTGTGTACATGTGGACAGAGCCCAGAACTATACTATGCAACAGCTGGTGTAGACATTTAGACTAGCTACCAAAGTCCTTTTTTCCCTAAACTGCTCCTCTTTGCTCTAGGAGCGGGTGCTGAGACAATGCTGTGAGGGAAATTTCACATTGGTTAAAAAAATAACATTCAAATGGCACAGGTCTCCCAGATTCCCACATTAGGATGTTTCAGGAAACATTAGTGAAAACCATCAGCGTGGCTACTTACATTTTGGAGACTGGAATAAATACAGAAGGGACATAACCCTTGGCTCCTCCTTCTGTAGGTCTGGACACTAAACATGAAAACAAATCAGTAGTGGGCACATTAACTCTGTCTCCAAAATCAGGTTTTGTACATGCAATGGGATGCCACTCCATTTTGCACTGAAGTGAGTGCTGCCATTTAATGAACTGGTTTACATTCCCAGAGGAGAGTAAGCAGTGGCAGGAGGGCCCATAGCTCAGTGGTGGATATGCCCATACTTTGCATACGGAAGCTCCTTGGCTTGTTCATGGCATTCCCAGCTTAAAGGATTGGAGCAGCGATGGGAAAGCCTTATGTCTGAGTCCCTGGTGAGCCACTGCCAGCCATAACAGGCAACGTACAGAGCATGGCTTCCTACAGTCTCGCATTTATTCTGCATGTAACAGGAATATTTCTACAACACCTTCACCCTGATCACACCTCAGAAGACATCACTGGGTCAGGCTGAAACTACCTAATCAATGGAACAAATGAAGAAAGTTGTACTAAATTAACCATCATGATAAGGATTTAGGGATGCAATCCTATGCAAGGTAACAGAACTCTGGCTGGGGCTGGCTCAGGCACGATGCAAGTAGCAGGTGTCTTTTCTGTCGAGATATGTATAGGATTGGGCCCTCAGGGATTGTCTTGGGGACCATCAGATCATTTAGAGTCACAGCTCTAAGGTCACAGGTTTCTGGAAGTTCAGTCCCCTACCCAAGTCCTCTGCAGCCCACCTGGAAAGAACTGAGCTGGCTGCCTCTCCAAGGACAGAAATTGTCCTCAGAGGAGAAAATGGGGCAAGCCCAATGGGGCAAGGAGAGGAGGAGACTAGGACCGCGAGTTTGTGATGCATCCAAACATTGACCCAACCTCTTTCCCTCCCTCTCTGCAGCACTTCGTTTAGACAGCTGAAAATGGCCATCCAGATGAAGTACAGGGCAAAACATGTGGGATGCTAGAAACACTGATTCTGCACTGGACACTGAGTTCAGGAGCTTATCTGCATCTGAGCATAGCATGTTTTAGATTGTGTCCTACACTGAAGTATATAAACATCATCATATGGAAAAAATACTTAGATTTGTATTCTCCCTTATTTAGCATTCCAAGGGCAAGTATTTTATGCCAGCTGATTTACAGAATTATTGATCTGCTGATTGCTTTTATAAATTGCGTATTTAAGAATTTAAAGGGTTTTTTGTACTCTTTGCAATGATTTGCTAAACAAAGATTTCTCAAAATTTCCCCATTTATGAGCAATTAACTGTGTCATTTGACATATTGAATGTAAAATTGGGTGGGAAGGATTTTAGCAAGAGAGCAAGAGAATCCAACCTTCGCTTGGCTGAGAACTGTAGTGCTTTCCAAAGGCTTTGTCTTTGGGAATATCTGGATAAAGATATTTCAGTGGGTTTTCAGGAACGTTATCTGCCAGAATAACTTTGTAATCTCGTAAAATGTCAGCAAATGGCAGCGCAGTTAAACGGCCCTTATTATATGGTTCAATAGAGTGGAAATTCACTTCTCCTGTGAAGACAACACAATCATAAATAAGAAGGTATTGCAGTGTGTTTTCCTTAAAATGTGAGGACAACTCAGTACTTATTTAAAGTAATAAAAATGCCAGATGCATGAAGGAGGAGGTATACAGTAGGTGGAATGGCACTTACGTCACCTTGCAGCCATCCTTAAGGCTGCCCTGGGGCTTACAGTAAAATTGACTGATGAATTGGGACCCCCAGTGACATGGGCGTCCCTTCTGTGCATGCACCCAGTGCTAATCCAAGGCTACCCCTTCAAATGATCCACTGCCTGCCTCTCCTGTTCTTTCTCGTTTGTGTTCTCCTTCTGCTCTTCAGCTGTTCCACCCCGTCAGAATATACACACCACCAGAGCTTGCCCTTTGTATGCACTACGCTGGAAAACTCTATGCATACTGATAGTGCTACATAAATAATAGCTACTGTCAGGAATCACGTGCAGCCTGCAAGCTCAAAAAGCAGTCTGGTTCTGGCAATTTGGCAGAAAAAATGAAAGGCACAGAAAAGAAGCACCTAATTTCGATTGTTCTGCATGAGCTTGGGCACTGAGGGTGAGCAGAGAAGGGAAGCAGTGTTTCCTCCTCTTTAAAATACAGCACTTACCGTTTTCTGACTGGGATACCCAGGTAAAGGTAATCCCTCCTAAGTTGCTTTCACTAAACCGCAACAAAAATGTCCCAGGCATCTTGTCCTTGAGCAAACCTCGCTCCTTCTCTTTGCTCACAAAACCCATAATACACCTGCAATCAGATAGAAAGAGAAATAGAAGCTTTATGGGCATGCATGCCTGTCAGAAATTACCACCGAACCAGCCTGACAAGCCCTTCTGCGGCAGTTTCAGATAAACCAAGGTCAAACCACATGTTTCATGGGAACAGTCAACTTTTTACTTCAAGGCAGGGGTGGGAGGGGATCCACATTTGATGAGGAAGTGGCACTGGAGGAATAGGTGTTATCCCCCCCGCCCCCATGTAGCTAATGGCCACAGAAGGGGAAAACAGAAGTATAGCGCTTCCCCTTCCTTCTCACACCCAAGCAAAGCCGATTAGAATTTCAGGGAAGCAGTTTAGCTGGAGAAACTATGTTTGCCTGTGTGTGTGTTAAATTCCCCTTCCCTGACATTGTTTTGATAATTTAATTCAGAACGCCCTGCTTCTATTTTAAGAAATTCAAGATTGGATCTTCCTCTTTATATGTGGTTTGTGTCCACGTCTCAGATAAGCAAAGCACTTAAAAGTTGCTCACAAAACCCTAATACATTTGAAAAACACAGGAGAAGAAATGTTGGACTTAAGTATAAACATTCATGTCAGGAATTCCTCTGGACAATCACTATCCTGTCCTTCACTGCAGGAAGGCAATAACCATCACCAACTCTCCCATGAAGCAGAGGCAGCAGATGTTGGCAGGTGGCCGCCAGGTGGTGGAGAGAGCTGTGTACCAAGCAGCCTGCCCAGCCTTCCCCACCACCTAGTCTGCTGTCTTCATCGAGAGTGGAGGAGACAGTCCCGTTGCCTGCCCTGGAAAAACGTCTAGCTTGCTTTTGGACCTGGAATGGGAGGAGGTGTCGTCTTAATTTCCTCTTCGGGCAACGCCATGTCTTGTTTTTTTTTTCTGGCAGAAATAAACCAGAGCTGAGTGCTGTTTTACCCGTGAAATGATGCTGCTGCTTTTTGGTGGCAAAACACCCACGATGTGTGATGGCGCAACAGCACAAGGCCTTTGTGCATCACCTCTTGGGAGGGAAATGTAGGTAGATACAAGATAATGCAGGTTGGCAAAAACTAACTTCATGTTAGCTGTGTTGAGGGCCAGAGCTCCCTGGATACCAGCTCACCTTGCTGCCGCCGCCACTGCTGGTGAATTCTGCCACTGGATTCCTAGGTGTTATTAGGAAAGGTACTGAAAATAAACTCCCTTTATTTCATACTCACCAATATCATCCTCCCCTTATACAAATCTATGGCACAACCACACTAAGCACACAGTGCACGGTGCTGGTCACTGCTTTAAAAAAGATTGTGCAGAAAAGAGTCACTAGAATGATCAAGAGGCTGGCGCATGGCCCCTATGAGGAAAGGCTGCCACACCTGGGCCCATTTAGCTTGGGGAAATGGTGAGCAATAAGGCAAGAGGTGCAGATAATTATGTGTTCATGGCATGGAGGAAATGGACAGGGGCACAGAACCCCAAATCCAGGGCCTTTCCATGGAGCTGACCGGCGAGAGGTTTAGGACAGACAAAGGCAATACTTCTCATAGAGCAACCGGCTGAGTTAGAGGATTCACTTCCTCGAGATGTGGTGATGGCCACCAGTTTAGATGAGTTTAGAAGAGGATGGGGCAAATTCGTGGAGGATAAGGCTAGCAATGGTCCTGATGGTTACATGCTGGCTCCAGCACTGCAGGCAACATGCCTGAGTGCAGTAGGGGCTAAGGAACATGAGCGGGATGCCGGTCTTGTAGTCACATCCTGTTTGCTGGCTTCTCATGGCTGGCTGGTATTTATTTATTTAAAGCTTTTATATACCATCCTTCACTAACAAGTCCCAGGACGGTAGTACAATGAAATGAAAGTACAGCATCAAAGGACAAATTCAAATAAAACCCCATCTTAAAACACCTTAACACTTAAAATATCGTGAAAATAAAAAGGTTTTGGCCTGGCAGCAAAACAAAAAAAGTGTGTGAACCCCGGTCCAATCCAGCAGGGTCATCTTCTGTGCTGAGTACCTGCACTTGCGTAATAAACATAAACAGGAAAAGAACAAATATTCTACACGGCCCATTAATGTGCTATTACCAAAGTGCTGCTCACCCATCAATCCAAAGAGGAAGAATGTGTTTTTTAATTAGATCCAAGATTGCTTCAAGCCATATCCAGAACGTAAACGATTTGCCAGGCAAGTGTTCCTGTTTATAAAAGAAATTAGATATAGAGAAATGCACTAATATTTTAAGCAAAGTATCTCTATTTGCATTTGTTTCTTTAGTTCTACCCGGAAACAAAATGGCCACTTGATCTTCCAGAATTCTGGGTAGCACCTATGATAACAATTTCTTAACAGCATTTAGCTTACTGCATAAAAAGCATGAGACTGCCGTGATTTTGTATGTCACCATAACCTACCAACCCTTCTGAAGCTAATCTGTAAGCAACTTGTCCTATTTCTTCCTTTTTCAATTAAACATTTTTGTTGTTTTTTCATATCACTTACTAAGCTCCACAGTGTTCTTTCTGGTTATAACACATACTTTTCAAGCCACTGCATATGCATGAAATCAGCCCTATCTGTTTTATATAATCAACATTTACTGTAATTTAATCAATAGATTTTTAAATCCTTCCTGGAACGGAGTACCACTGATAAACAGTATTATATCTTCCCCGCCTCATTTAAATATTTATGATGCAACCTCATTGGATCTCTGAGTGTTAGAAGGCGGCTTTTAATCTTGGAGGCTTCCAAGTAATATGGCCTGCAAGCAGCAGGGTGGGAGCAGCAATGGCGGCACTTTTCACTTCTCAGTCCTCCTTTGAAAGTGTAGTGTGGTCTAGTGATTAGAGTGTTGGACTAGTTTAGGCGAGACTGAGGTCCTGGTCCCCACTTGACCATGAAACTCACTGGGTGGCTTTCAGCCAGTCACTGACTGTCAGCCTAACCTACCTGACAGGGTTGTGGTGAGGATGAAATAGAGAGGAGAAGGATTATATAAGCTGCCGTGGGCCTTGCAAGAGGAGGAAAGTGTGGGACATAAGCACATTCAATACATAAACTTAGTTTCTTTACAGTTTCCTCTGGACAGGCCTCTAAGTATGGCACTGGGGTTTGAGTGTTGGACTGGGACTCAGGAGTTCTGGGTTCTAATTCCCACGAGAGGATAAAACGGAGAGGAGCAGAACATTGTAAGCCACAGAAAAAGGACAAGGTCTGGATAATGTACTACTATTAGTAGTAATATCACAATGCCAAGGCCAAGAAAGGTGAAGCTATAGTATTTTGCATATCCTGGCCTTTCCTCTTACTTTTCGTGCCTACTGGAATGTACCCCGTTGATGTCTATGAGGTCATCCAAGGCCAGTTCTTTCTACAGCTGCTGCGAAGGGGGCAGAGGAGGGATCAGATTTTGAGTCTTCCTCCCGAGTGCCTATGATTTCAGGAGGGGGAATCCAATACACCCTGTGATCGTAGGGATGTTCTCCAGCAACCCCGACAGTGCCCTCAGTGCCCCCTTTACCTATGAAACCCTAGCCCATTTCGGATCCATAAACACAGGGATCAACTTCTCATTTTCTTTTAGACTCCGCATTTTCGAGCACATTCATGCGTTCATCATTACACAAGCCCTTCACAGAGGACCTTTTATGACTTTCTAAATTAATCCACAAACTGTTATTTATGCTCTTGCAATTATTTTGCTTTTCATTCGTCTTATTTCCCATCCATAAAGACTGGTGGGGGTAGGAAGGAATAAAAGGGCATACGCTTGGGCCTCTTCTCTCATTTTGTTCTATACATCCACTGGTGATTCCAGGCTTGTAGGCTCCCTTCACACACGTCTGCTGTCACTAGGTCTCCCTTGGAGTTAATGTGGCAGTGGTGACCACCACACTCTGAATTAGCAATGAGTGATGCAACAACTCTCTCCCCGTGTGCTCGTACCATTTCCCCATATCCTTCCAGCATGTTTTTAAACTAGACAAGATTAGTCCCCTGCAAAAGATCCTGGAAATACGCTCCCGTAAGTTAGCACTCAGGGCACACAGGTTAGGGCTGCATTGTGTCTTTGCTCAGCTCTGCTTCATTCCCCCCAGTGGGGAAGCAAGCGTGTCCCACCACCCCCTTGCCTGCAGGAAGGATACCGGCCTTTTGACACAGCAAGGTTGCCTGTGGCAGCAGCGTTCTGATGCGAAATCTGCTTGGAGAATGGCCTGGCTGATTGTATGGAAGTACCTTATGATGCAGCAGAATTGTCACGGGTGCAAACGCAAATAATGAGGAAAGCACCATTTTGAAATACAATAGCCACTAACCTTGCAGAACTTTGACCAGGATACTTGATCACTGTAAGAAACTTGTCCTAAAAATATAAGGGGAAAAATGCAAGGCAAAGATTCTTCCAAGACTTGTTTCAAATATAGCACGGCCAAATCATTTGTAAAGAAAAGTACAATTTCTCAAGTTGATCCTAATCTGAAACAGCCTTTCCCCAACTTGTGCTGTCCAGTGTTTTTAATGTCACCTTCCATCGGACACAAGCAGCATGGGCAATGGTGAGGGATCATGGCAGCTGTAGTCCAAAACATCTAGAGGGCAACAGGTTGAGGAAGGCTGGCCTTAAGACTGCCTCAAACCACATCAATTATGTGCCGATTAATTGCAAAATGAACATGCCACACTGGCAAGAGAAACAGAATGTGTTGCTCTTAGGATGCAAATTTACACAACTAGTTAGGAGTAACGGGTAGTGAAGGTGCTTCTTTGTCCACAGATTTCTCTGTATCCCCAGTTGTTTCTCTACCCCACTCTATTTTTTGTGCCACCCCAAAGGCCTCTTCTGTAAGCAAGACCAGGGCTAGCCCTGAGACATGTTGCTGCCAGAGGCAGAACAGCAAACGGTTCCTCCCTACTCCAGGCCCAGGCAAGGGGCAGAGTAGTACTCAAAGCCAGTCAAGCTGTTTTGGTTCCTGAAGCAGAAAATCCTACAGAAATCTCCCCACTTCCTTGCCAATAAAAATGCAATAATAATTAATACATTAAATGCTTTTTTCATGAAAGAGCAGTGTTGGGTGCTATTAAAATGTGTGTGTGTCTCCTAAGGACACACCTATTGCAAAAAGGGTTGTATGGATGGAGGAAAGGAGGGCGACTGATTTCAAGAAGGGAAAAAATGACCTTGGGGGAAAGGTATGAGGGAGGCAGGAAAGGGAAGCACATGTGGGTGAAAAGCGAGGTAGTCCAGGGGGATCAGATGCAGTGGAGATCACTGGAGCTCCTATAGCTTTATTTCAGCAAGTGTCATTTTCTCCATTTTTTTTTTGGAAAAGTAACATTTTCCAAAATAATTTTCTGCACACTGGGCTCTGACATGTGATACCTTATTATGCCACAGTAAATTGGCGAATCTTTGAGTTGTCACAGTGCATTGTGGAGTTTGACCACAAACAACAAGAAGCCTGTATTTTCCTCAAGTATCTATTCAACTTTCTCTAGCTTGGTGCAATGGATGCCAAGAGGACCATGCACCCAGCAGAATCTGGCCACATGGATCACACAAAGAGCAGGCAAACTTTGGTTGCACATGATTGCAGAACCAGAGATCCTGGCACACTCAAATGAACCCCATAATTGTACATTACCTTGCCCCAAATGCAGGCAATGCTGTTCATTCACTTTTTCTTGCAAGCAACCCATTCCTGATTTTCCCCAAGATAAAGTGCCTTGGATAAAGTAATGGAAGGAAGGTCTCTGGCAATCCATCTGATATGTGAGCAGGTAACACACCTGTCCTTCCTTGTGCCAGAGTTTCTCCAGCTTCGGTGGCCCAGGGTACAAGTACCAGCCCAGTAACAATTGGCTGGGCAGGGCTCTGCAGAGTTAGCATCTACTGGCTGACAATGGTACTGTTGCCCGTTCTAGATTCTGGAATTAATGAAAATACTGAGCAGGCTGTGATAGGAGAGGCAGCAGTCTCCCCTCTCATGTATAAGGCTGGTGCCTTCATTCCACACTTCCTTTCATTCTGCTAAGGGAGTGAGTCCTAAACTATCCAAGCAAATGTACCCAGTTAAGTTATTATTAATTATTATTAAGGGCTATTAAGTACAGAGGAAAGATGCATTAAAGGTCTGGGGCAGCTCTAAAGATCTGGGACAGATCTCAGATAATCTACAGCCCCTGCCCAGGTGAGCTTCTGTCACACTGCCCATGATTCCCAAATTCCTACCTGTAAGTTTTTCAGCCAGCATGCCTAGTTGATCAGAATTGAGTCCGCGGCCAACATATGATGAAAACTGCCAGCTCAGTACTTCCAAGAGCTGACTCAAGGAGACAGGTGGTGGATTATTAAAGAAAGCCAAGTTCTGTAGCCAAACAAAAATTAAGGTAGCATTTTGTTAACTGCTCTGATTTTTTCTTATACAATTGTGAGTTGTTTGGGGGGATCTTAAGGGCAGATCCCCCAAGTTTATTAAAGCTTATAAAATGGAGAGGAGGGGAACCTTATTACCTGCCTTGGGTTCCTTGCAAGGGGAAGAAAGATGGAATATAAATGCAAAGTCATAGTAATAATCAAGTAACTCTAGCTGTTTTTGAGCCTGTTTATAAGAATAAAGCTAGACTTAAAAATCACACAATGTCTGTGAATCACTGACATACCAGCAAGCATACACACACTCTTAGTGGCTCTCAGAATGATGGGAATGGAAGAGCAGCTTTCAGCTGCACGGGGAACAGCTACGGTCCAAGGCTTGTCTTCTCACAATGTGATACTGCACCTATTTACTTGGAAGCAGGGCCCACTCTGCTCACTGGAGTTGCTTGTTAGTAAATTGTGTAGGACTGCAGCTGGACCATGGAACTGGACTGTTACTGATGCTGCAAAGGTTGCAGTGGGTTTGCTGGTGCAGCTGCAGTGACCCACCTGAGCTTCTGAGAGGTGGTGAACTCTGGCTAGAATCTTATTTCAGGAGCTGGACTGTATCTGAGCTGCATGTACCCATAACTTGTCAGGGTAATATATACCTTTGCTGACACTACATAGGTAAGCTAAGCCAGAAGACACCAGGGACAATTACAGCTCTCCTAGTTTGTGAATAAAATGTAGCATTCACATACATTATGGGGAATATGGCAGGGTCATATAACATACACAGGAGTATCTCATATGGGTTTATCTCTGCCATCTGTGCAACTCCTTCCAACTCCAGGCAATTGCAGAGATGGAGGAGAGATTTGTTGGGTTTCCATTTTAAAGCAAAGCTACCCAAATTCACACTTCCCAAACCAACATATGAAACAAAATGCAGGTATCCTTCAATATTCATACATCTTTAATTTTTTAAATGCAGTTATCCAATGAATGCATACCAAAGTGTGTACATTCAGGAAAAGTTAGGGGATCTGGATTGCAATATTTGTATATACATATGTCCCTGTTTTAAAAAAGGGGTAGGGGTAGCTCTCTTGCTCCTGTAAAAGAGTCGGCTGCATTTTTCCAACTTCCTGAGCACTTAGGGTCTCAGGAAAGGGAGGAGAGGATGCAAGCCACTGGGAACAGCCAGCTCTGTCAAAAAGAAAAAGAAAGTCAGGTGACCTTGCCGCAAAAAGAGTGATCTAACGGCCACCCCTCTTCATAAGCCCAGTACCCTTGTGGTTTTCCTTTCCTTTGGCTTCTCATTTCACAGCTAACAAGGGGAAGCGAGAGGAAAAATAAACCTCTTTGCAGCCTCCCTGAGTCAATGCCCACAGTGACTGCCTGCTGCACTTTGACAACTGACACTTCCCAGCACTTAAAAAGAAGGGGCAAAGTAGCGACAGCTCTGCAATGTGTTGCTTGGGCACTCGGAGGGGCCGTCACTGGCTGTCAACTTGGAGATCACATAAGGTGATCCCCAGAAGGCTGTGGTGGGTGAGACGGGCATTGTAATCATGGTGGGGAGGCGAGAGAGCTTTAGCCCCCATGTTCCCCTGGATGGAGGGTAAAGGACCACCGGAAGGAAAGACGTCCCTCAGTGAGCCTGGCTGTCTATTGGGCACACTGTAGTTTGTTCAGGGGACAACCAACCAACCACTGGTTATTTGCAGGAGGGAGCAGCATGATGCAGGAGCATGTCCAATAAGGATGTTGTCGGATCAGAAGATGCATCACAAGAAATAATTCCCATTTGCTTTTATACCCTATTCATGAGAAGAAATGCTAGATGGCATGCAAAACCTACCTGTAGCTCGTTTGTTGACAAGTTGTACCAAATAATAGAAGCCCAAGCATTTGGCAGCTGGCTAACGTTGGAAATCATCACAACCGGTAAAGAACTCGTCTGAGGAAAGGGATACATAGATGCTGTCAGTGTCAATATGGTATAGAGACAAAAGGATTGCATGAGAAGTGAACTATTGTCTCAAAATGAAGGCATATGACATTTCGGTAATGTCAAATAATGCTGTAATCAAAATGCTGCGTGTGACTCACAGATTTTCACAGATAAGCAGTATTCTTAGAGTTCTACTTTCTCTGCTGGACTGCACACATACAAACGCTGCAAGTTTTCAGACAGGCACTCTTAGCAAGTAGTTGCAGAAAGAGGCGGTTTACAATAGCAGCAGCAGCAGCAGAATTCTCTAACACATTTTAAAAGAAGTTGCAGAATAGCAAGATATAAATGTTCTGTCCACACTGCACTACATTATGTGCATGTTCACAAGCACTTCTTAATTCAATGTTTACATGTCCATAAGCTTTTATAGGTCCATAAATTGATTATAATAGCTATATTGCCTAGAACATTGATCAGAACATGTATCTGTCCTGCATTAGCAACATTTACTTGTGCACACAAATACCATACTTTTAAGTTCAAAGATGATTTTTGTTACATGTACAGCCTGTTTAAGCCACTTAAATTTTTATTTCAGTAATTTAAATCTTACATTTTAAAAATCAAAAGTACCAAAGAGGCATTTGCTTTTTTGTAGACTTTGAGCAGTCTCCTACATAGCAACTAATCCGTGGACAAGCTGTTTTCCCTACTTTATAATGTGAATATAAACCAGTTATTGCCCAGAACGTTCATTTGAATTACAAAGCCTTCTCTTTTGCACTCACGAGGATGAGATAAAGAGCAGGAGAGACTCAAAGTATGAAAACCCTGCCTAACAGAAGCTCCATGCAGTCAGTTTTGCTCACAGCAGCAGCTCTCCTTTGAGCAGTAATGGGACATGTCTTTGGTCACCATGTGCAACATTTCCCCTAATTATGGTGCAAGGAGCAGTGGCAGGCAAAGTCAGAGGTGTGGGTGCTTGTGTAAGTGTGCACCACACAGCCATTAATGTTGTATGATTAACAGGGCTGGTGGCAAGGAGAGACCTGGGAGAGCTCTCTAGCCCGGAAAATGGATGAGCGCTCTGTGGGCTTGCTCCTCTCCTTCACTGCTGAAGCTTCCTCTGCCTCTCATCCTGGTCCAAGCAAAGGGATGGGGAGAGGATGTGCCGGAGATGTCCCTGCCGGCTTTCCTGCTGGTTCTTTGCCTGCCAAGCAAGCAGTGATAACAAAAGATGAGGAGGAGCAACAGGTAGGGGTGACAATGGTGGTGAGAAGGCAGGCACTGAAGGAGGGGGCCTGTTGGGGAAGGACCCTCCGATACCTGGAGCTGGCACCTACAATGAACACCGTCACTGCACCAAGGAGCATCGTGGGATCGTGCCAAAGGGATTTTTACTCTAGCGTTCTGCTAGTGACAACGGCCAGGGATCTGCAAGGATCTGTACTGCAAGTCATGTTTTGTGTGATTCATCCTCAGTTGGGGAAAAAGGGAATGTAGGAGTAATTTTCTGTCTTGCAAAACCATAACCCTAAAGTCCTGGTCACAAGTAACTTAAGCCCCACTGATTTCAATCAGCCTACTCTGTTCCAAGTATGTTTGAATGTGGATCCTGTCCAAGATAAAGAGTATACACTTAAGCAAGCATGAATAAGAGGTTGCAAACAAAAGTATTTCAGAATCAGGGGAATAACAGCTGCAGAATTTTTGGGAACCTAGTCCTTAGGTCCAAGGACAAGATAAACGAACATTTGGTAGCCAGGCAAACAGTAAGATGGAAAGGAGCATTCTGAAAAAGTTTGCGCAAAGTATAATTAAATACATTAAACTGTGGAAATAAAAAGTGATATTGGTGTTTATAATTGGTTTCCAATTATATAAAATGGAATATTATTATGTTGTTATACATTGTGATATACATCTGTTTTACTTTATATAGCAATTAAAATAATTTCTGGAAATCTTCTAGTGAGTAGCAGGAATTGTTTCCACTTGAAGTATTCTGGTTTACACTGGGTCCACTCAAAAAATATTCAGAGCACTTACTTCCAAATCTATAGTCAGCCCATGTAAGCAGACCTGTGCTTCAAAGGTGAGAGAGTGTAGTTCTTCAGTTACCATTTGAGGGCCCTATGGAGAGAAAATCATTGGAAAACATGTTTTGTTGAGTTTTCATATTGCACTTACAACAGTAAGAGATAGCGTCTAGCTCAACATGAAGTGACAACACATGCTAAGGAGACTGAGGGGACTTCATTGAGCTGATTATGCAATCTAAGTTAGCAAGTAAATGATGTTCATTCAGTTATCTTTTTGCAGGCTATGGTATCCCTCCAAAAGGAGGCATGTGTATCTAGCAGGCACCATTCAGAGGGACTCATGTTGATTATAAAATAAAAGGGAACCGTGCATTGTAGCCAAATGTGTCTTTCGACAAGCAGAATGCACACCTTGCTGGTTCAGATGTTCCCTCCCATTTACACAGAGCCCAAATTTGTTTCATTTTATGGACTCTGGAGCAGATCTGGAGGTCATGCAGGGGATCGTGGGGCGAGGGAGAAGGTTAGGTATGCAAAACAAACATTTATCCCAGTCTCTTTATGATAGTTTACAATTAAAAATATTGTTCAGTCTCCTTTTGCTTTCTCAAACAGAACAGAAAAACTACCGGCACTATTACTTTATTACAAAGGCTGCCTTTAATATTGGCAGACATCTATATTTTCGGGTCATGAATTCTCGTGGAAATTACTAATTGATGTTCCCGGTTGCCTCTTGAATGTTTGAGGAGATATTGCAAATGCTTTCATGGAGGAAATTATCTGAAGCTCCTAAGAAGACTGTAATACAACCTGATCTTTTAGTTCTAACCTGGACACCTCAACATTCAAAATTAAGTTGAGACTAAGTACTGGACGATGCAGAATGTAAAAGGAAAATCTTATTTAATAAGCTATCACGGTAACTGTTTAACCTGTAGCTTCATTTAGATCCTAAACCATGTTTTGGTTCTGGGTTTGGGTGAAGTCAAAGCAGCTTATACAAGTTGTGGTACATCTCGTGTGCCATTTGCATATTTACCTTCCTGAGTGTGATTTCTCGTGTCACCTGGCCCTGGGCGGTACGGCTTGTGCAAGGGGGAAATGACTCTCAGACAACCCAGCAACAGCCCATGGGTTTCTCAAGGGTTGTTTCCCCCTCCCAGTTGCCATGCCATCTGAGCACAGATGACACAACAAGTTGCGCTTGGGTGGGTAATCAGCCCAATTGCACCCAGTAGGTACTGCGGCTTAAGTCACGGTGATCGTGTGAACCTAGTCACAGGGGAAGCAAGGCAGCTAGAAGCACATGGCGATCAGGCAGTAAAATGCAAGGCAGATACAAGAGACAGAGTTCCACGTGTCACGGAAATGGCACGGCTGGCTAGTTGTGGAGGGGTGAGAGAAGCTTCATTTGTTGAGATGTTCTGCTTCAACCCTCTTGCGATTTGTAGCTGCCTTAAAATGGTTACGAGCAGGCCAGGTTGGGAATGGCTAGCGGCTGCATGTCTTGAGACACTAGATTCTGTCAGGCAAAATTATCTCTTTACCAGAGCTTATTACTTTACATGTGTGTTGCAGATACGTACTATGATCTGTGTTCATTTTGTAGCTCGGATGTGACAGAACATAGTTTATCCAGAAGGGGGAGCCCCAGAGCCAGTTTTCTACCCAATGTCTAGAAGGAACCAATGGAGATAGGTTCATATTGATTGACAAAACCCTTGTTCTACTTTGTTACTTAAGAGCAGATTGCCCTAATATTTGGGTTATTTTTATTTGGATAAATAACTTTACATTAAATTCTCTTGTTTGGTATCCCAGCCTAGGGAAACAGGGAAATGTGCCATCATATCTGCCTGCCACCAGTTCTTCCATCTTAATCAGCTACTTCTTGGTGTAACCGGTCTTAGGATAGACTGTAGCAGATATAAACTTATATATAACTTTTATACAGAGATGTTGTCACTTCAAACATTGTGATAGAAGTCAACTATGCCTTTTTGAAATGCAAGCCAAACCATGATTTCTTCCTACCTCGTTTCCCTTGTTCCCAGAACATGTCTTCATTTCTTTTGGTTGCTAGAAAATTCAAAATTTAAGACCAGCGTTTACACAAAGGGTTTATTTGTAGAAATATTTATTCATCAATGCTAGGTTCAGCTGCAATGATCCAAGCAGCACAATGTGAGTCCTCTGATGGGCACAAAAAGCTTTCAAAAATCAGTCTCAATTCAGTATTTTCTTGTGCTATTAAATCAGCCTTTAGTGGCCCAGCTTGGGACCCAGAGCAAATATCACCAATTCCCTGCTCTTTGTCTTCTGCTATATTAATTTTATTTGTTTGTTCTAAAAAATCAGCATGAGGCGATCCCATGGCGGACCATTCCAAGGCTAGTTTTCCAACACATGGCTTGCCTTACATGCATATAAGACAAGTGCTCCACAGGGACCTGGAAACTTGCTGCGCTGGCAGAGTTGTGACCAAGTCATAAATTCCAAGGGTCTCCTCACTACCTAAGTACCTGCAGGTGATGGTTTTGACCAATACACGGATTATTCCCACAGGGGAAAAAAGCAGGAGCTCGAGGGAAGAAGCCCAGAAGCTCACGGAAGTACAGGAAATTCTTCAGAAAAATCCAGGGGGAGGAGAACCTCAGACAGAGCTGATGGGTTGAGCATGCTCATTGGGTGAGGAATGCTAACTAGCTACAGGGCACCAGGGAAGACTAGGATGGCAGGCAGAACTCAGTGCACTGCATCCTGCAAGAATCTGTCTGCTTGCTACCCTTGTTTGTATATTAGTACAGGAACCCAACTGTTAAATTAATAAATGCAGTCGTGATTATAATGCACAAAAGTAAACCAAATTACACGATTTAACAATAAGACTTCAGCCACTCATGCTAAGGATTAGGCACATCTTAATGGTCTTAATGGCTGGTTCATTTGCTAAAAAAGAGGAAATGCACCACCAATTTAGAGAGAGATGAAACTTAACAAACAATTAGTGCTATTTAAATAGAAAGGTGATGCATCTAGACTGTCATCAAATGTTCCATATACTTTGCTCACTCTGCTATCCAGGAGGTGTGGATGGCCAGTTTGATGGCCCAGCTCACCTTTCTCTTGGGTTTAGAGAAATGCAAACATCATCAGCTGCAGCATAAAAGGGTATTTCATGGATGCATCTACAGCAGGCATGGAGGACCGAAATTAACCTTTTCCTCCCCTGCACAGGCTCTGAGGAAAATCCCTCTTCTGAAGCTGGTATGCATGGAAATCCCCCACTGACAAATAAAGTTCAGAAAGGGGATTTTCCTCAGGAGTGCAGCATGGGAAAGGGTTAAATATCCTCTTCATGTGTGCTCTAATCCTACTAATTCTCGCCTCCACTCCACTCTGTTCAGCCCATGCAAGTTGCATATTAACATAAGCTGCAGTGGTATGCATGTTTAGACCAAAAGGGGCCTACGACTCGCAGTGTGCTCCGGCCAGCAGCTCTTCTCCATTCTTCTGCCACGATTAATGAAGTTCTGACTTACCAAATGCCGAAATTCCACGGAAAGGCTCCCATTGGTGGATTCATCCATGTTCATGGCTTTTACATGAGTGCCACAAAGGACAAATCTGCGGTTGCTGGAAAACACATCCCAATAAGGTACCCCAGCAGCAGGCACGATAATATAGAACAATAGGTTGTTTGTTGTTTATTGGCATTAAAATTTTCCTTACCTTGCAATAGAAGCATTCCTAGGTTTAAAAAAACACACAAAAGAATTGATTATGAAGCTCTTCATACACATACAATCCCTAATTAAATGGTGCAATTAAAGAGAGAGAAAGATCTATTATGCTTCCAATTTCAAAGCTCATTCACACTATACATGCACAAATAAAAAATTAAAAGGAAATCGGTAGCCAATGGGGCTTTGGTCATTCATGCATTTCTACTAGACGTATAATGGATTAGAACAGTGTTGTATGTTTAGCAAGTAGCATAGATGCATTTCATAGATTTCTCTGAAAAAAATTGTTCCTTTGGTGTCAACATTAGAATCCTTTCTTCATATGAGTTGATGCACCCAGATGTCTAGTATCATTTTTAATTACGAAAAGTAAGGTTGGCTCAGTCCCTTCCCCTTCCTTTCTCCCCACCTTCTTGTGTCTTAGAATCAATATTTTGCACATTCAGCATATCCTACAACAGTAACTACCACCAGGATGCACAGTCACTGATGCCATAGAGGCCTATGCACCTGACACCAGTCCCCCTGCTGTCCCAGTGGCTTGCTGCCTCAGGCGAATTCCGCGACTCTCTGCTCACCTCACGGGTGCTAAGCCTCCTCCCTCCCCTCCCACATGTTCAGCAGTATCCCAGCAAATGCCACAGGGAGGAACAAGGCTCCTCTTTTCACAGCTGCCAAGTTTGGATTGCTGCAGCTGTCAAGCAGAGGATGAGGGGGCTGATCAGGCCCTCTCACCTCTTCCTCTAGCAGGAGCTGCTGGAGAGGAGCAGGGTCCATGATCCATGCACAACTTTTTGCCTGCTGCTCTCTCCATGCAGGCCTGAGAGAAGCCCTGCATGTGCATGAGTGAGTGAGACAAAACTTAGCCAGATGGCAGCCCCACTCAATGGATTCCCCTTTCCTGCTCCCACTTGCAGGAGTCTTCCTTCACCTGCTCACCACTGCTGCTTGCAAGACGTGTAAATGCTAGATTGGGGACGCCTTGCTCAGAAGTAGGAGTGGGATGGGAGGGTGGAAGAGTCAGCCGAGCACGCAGCCATCAACAAAGCCCTGCCACCCAGGTGATTCCCATGCCTGGCACATGTGCATGTGAAGGGCTTCTCTCAGCTGCACAGGAAGGCCATGGGAGAACCAGCAGAATGGCACTGCTCCTCTCTGCAGTGCTGTCCAGCTGATCTCCCTCTCCTGCCCCGCAAAAGATCCTTAGGGCAGGAGGCAGGAAGAGCAGGGATGCCTCCGATAAGCCAAGTAAAATGGGGGCTGCCAGTGCTGTGTTGGAAAAGTGACAATGGCCATCTCTGTCAAACATCTCTCCGCTTCTGGACTTTGGTTCTGTTTTCCATGACACAGAAACAGACCGCTGTGTCTGTTTGTGGTTTCTGAAGACCAAACCTCACATGCTGAAATACCTTAACATAGTCCAGATGACACAAGAGACCAGCAGTAGGTAAAACCCCAGTGGCTTGGTGTGTCGTGCAAACCCTGCCAAAGTGTCTTGGAATCCTAACTGTCAATGAAAAGCTGCTATCAGCTTCCTGTGTTAAATTGAATAACTTGTGCCAGTGAAGAACTTCAAAGTCACTCTTACTCAGTGTCACTTCTAGAAGCAATGCTGACTTCTAAGTTTCAAATTCACACAATAAAAAACTCAAAGCAAACCACAACCATAACTACCCAGTTTTGTTGTTGAGAAAGTACATCAGCTCAAAGAAGCGTGATGGAGTTGATGATTCTGTTACCACCTACACTAGTACAATCCCAGAGTAACTGTCTGAGTCATTGGGTTGTTCTCCCCACTCTTTAAAGATTTGTTTGTCCTCATCACCACTGAAAAATTGGGATAAATATATAAAGAAGAAAGTATTTAAGAAAATGGGGAAAAATTAAAGAAAAACAGAAATTCTGATCTTGTCTCAGAGTTGGAGAAAAGGAAGACAGCTAGTCTGAAAAGACCTCCTTCTCAAAGGCCAGGAGTGTAGACTTCAGATTCTCTATCTGGAGTAGAAGAGGCTTCATTCCCCAGATGTTAATGTATGTTTACAAAAGGTACTTGGAACAACAGCAAAAATATTAGTAAAGGGAAACAAGTCCTAAGACATACTGTGGCTACTTCTTCGCTGGTAACATACTGAGAAGAGGAATTTGTCAATAGCCATCTTCATACATTTGGAGAGAGACAGAGGGGAAAAATGCAAAACATGGATGAGTAGGAAGAGGAGAGTTAAGAGGAAATTGATGGGTCAAAACATAACTGAATAGACCATAAGCAGGTGAAGAGGAAAAACCCCAGCACAATGCAGCCTTTTGTAGCAGAACAGAAAATCACAGGTAAGACCAGGATTTTTGTTTCTCTTCCCAGCTGGGCCTGAGGAACCCACAACAACCAGTTGTGATGGGAGTATGAAGATAAGCCTCACTGAGGTGGGGTGGTCCAGAAAGTGTAAGAAATCAGGAAGGCATCCTACATAAATCCACAGAGAAAGAACTAGTCTCAAGAGGATGACGAAAACTGTTTTATTCTTTAAGAAGTCCACCTTCAAATGTATGAGACCTGGCTATCTTCACATATATCAGACAGTCTTGGGATGGCCACAAATAAACTATCAGGGCAAAATACATTAAGATTCTTCGAGAATAAGACTTTTTTCAGCATCTTTTTGTTCTTGCACCGTGCCATCAAGATATCCCTGACTTCTGGCAACCCTAGGAATGAAAGCCCTTCAAATGCCCTGTCCATGACAGCCCTGCTCAGCTCTTGTAAATTCAAGGCTGCAGCTTCTTATATGGAATCAATGCATCTTATATTTGGTCTTCCTTTTCTACTTCCGTGTTCAACTTTCCCTAGCATGATTGTCTTCTCCAGGTAATTTTGCTTTCTGAGGACATGCACAAAATATGACAGCCTCAGTATTCCAGGCAAAGTTCTGGCTTGCTTTGATCTAGGACCCACTTGTTTCTCTTCCTATCAGTCCAGGCTACTTGCAAAGCTCCCTACCAGCACCAAGTTCCAAAGGCATCCATTTTGTTCCTGTCCACTTGCTTTACTGTCCAGCTTTCACATATAGTGAATGGGAATGCGGCAGTGTGGATTACCTTGACCTTTCACTTTAGTGAAACAGCCTTACACCTGATAATCGTTTCTAGTTTTTTCATTGTTTCCCTACTAGTCTTCTTCAAATGTCTCAGCTAGTTTCCTGTTGAATTGAGCCAAGGTATGCAGATCCTTTCACAATTTCAGTTTCTTCATTGTTAATTAAGTTCTGTAATACTTCTGTAGTCATGATTTTTTGCTTTCTGAAGATTCAGCTGCAGTCCTGCTTTTGCACTTTCTTCTTTCACTTTCATTGGGAGTTGATTCATTGCTGCTTTCTGCCAGCAGCATGGCATCGACTGCATATTAAATTATTGATGTGTCTTCCACCCATTTTCACTCCTTCCTCTGATTCTAATCCAGGCTTCCTTATGGTAAGTTCTGCATATCGATTGAGCAGACAGGGAGATAAAATACACCTTTGTCTGATGCTTTTGCCTATTGGAAACCACTCTGCTTCTCCACATTCTGCCCTAAGAGTAGCTTCTTGTCTGTAATACAGGTTATGCACCAGCATAATCAATCCTGAGCAGCCTCCATTTCTTTCAGGACCACCCATAGCTTTTTGTGATCTATAGTCAAAGACTTTGCTGTAGTCTAGAAAGCACAAACTGACCTTTTGAAATTCTTTGCTGTATATTAATGTTAATGTATATTTGCAAGATGCAAGTGCCTCTTTCTTTTTGGAATCTAGCTTGAACATTATGCATTTTTCACTCCATACTGGGTAAAATTCTTTGTTGCAATCCCTTGTACATCACTTTGTTTGCATGTAAAGTTAGTGCAATGGTCCTATAGTTGCTGCACTCCTTTGCAACTCTTTTCTTGGGACTGGAATGTATGCTGAATGTTCCCAGTCTGTGGCCCATTGCTTTGTTTTCCATATTTGCTGCAATATTCTTGTTAGGATTTGGACTGAGTTAGTTTCTGCAGCTTGGAATAGTTCTATTGGTACCTTATCTACACCAGGTGCTTTGGCCATTCCAAGCGCTTCCTCAACAGCGTTCACTTTACTTTCTAATATTGCAGGCTCTTCCTCATAGGATTCCTCTCTCTGAAGGAATCTGGCATCCATTCATCTTTTCTATGTAGTTCTTCTGTATATTCTTTCCACCTTCGCATTCTTTTCTCCTGGTTAGATAGTATGTTCCCTTGTTTATATTTCAGCATTCCTAATCTTGCCTTGAATTGCCCAAGCTTCCCATGGCATTACACAACTCTAAAGTAGGTCAGTAGGACGGACCCCATTGCCACAGCTGAAGGGATTGCACAGTCCAAGTGCTTGGACTGAAAAGGAGAACAGCGTGTCTCAAGTCACCTAGTGACTTCACAGAAATGGGGAGCTCTGAACCAGGAATTCCTCTGCACTAAACAAGCTGCCTTTCAGTGAATGCTAACAGAATCCGAACTATTGCAGTCCCCTGAAGTGACTATTCTAGGAGATATTAAAAAGTGACTCGAATGCCTGATAATACACACGAGTAGATAAAACGGCTTTATTAAGAGCAACACTTGGCATTGCTCAATGTTGGAAAGTTTCCAGTAAGTAGAATTATTATGAGAATTGGTAATAAGAGACAAATGTGCACACATACATGCATGCATGCACACCGCATACAAACAGAGAGCAAGAGAAAGAGGGAGCTCAGTCAAAATGTGAGAGAGTGTGTGTTACTCTGCTCATTTGAAAAATCAGTCACAACATTGTATATAAAGCAGATTCAACCACTGTAGCTCAAACTCTCAAGAACATGGGAAACTGTCTGAAATGTTAAAACAATCTAAAAAAATTTGCATTTTTTTCAAGTTACCTACTTGTCAATAGTCGCTTTCACTTTGATTTGATAGGTCAGTTCTGGCAATTTAATAAGAAGCCTAGGAAATAAAAAGTGTAGAATTTAGCTTCAGAAAAAACTCTCCCTCACAAATAATGCTACAAGGGAAAAATGTAACTGCCTAGGTTAATTTGTTCTCTCATAACATCAAGAGACAACTGAGAAGAGGTAACATCGTAACTGGCAAATCAGACAATTCATGCACATCTTGCCAATCAGATGCACTATATTATCGAGGAACCTGCCTCCAATTGCATAAGATTTGCAGGTGTAGCTTTGCAGAGACAATGCAGATTGGTTAGAATTTAAAAAGCTGAAAGATAGTGGGAGACACACTGGCTATTACCCTGAGAATCTGAGTCATCATACAGGAGAGATCCCTTTGTGCAGTTCAGGTTTGCCTGTATATAAAGTGGGGAGGGAGAGCAGCTCTGTCTAACAAACTACTATTTCCAGAGAAAAACCAATGGAAGATGATGTAGAATATGTTGGTAAGGATTTGGCCAAGTGTGCATGAAAAGTTTAGAGAGAGGTTCTAGGACATGAAGCAAGTCAGGCAGAATGGCAAGCAATATCCTTTACTCACCTAAGTTTAACTGTGAATTGTATTAATGTTTTCAGGACCAAGGGCCTCTGAGGATGGGTCGGCATGCAGGGCTGTCTCTCAACTATAAATGAACTATCAGGAAAGGAAGCAAAGCACTTCATTAATACAGTGCCCAAAGAGACCAAGTGAAACGTCGCAAGGTATGTAGAGTTCTTCGGCGTGACACAACAGGAATGCATCTCCATCATCTGGTGCAAATTTTGGACATTTGTTGCACCAGACGTTAAGTACTCCCATAGTTGGAGCTTTTGGGCAAACTGCGCTTAGAATACAAAAGGCTACATACCTTTGAAAGAGGCTGTAAAGTAAAAAGTTTATTTTGTCCATCAGATGAGGTCTTTGCAGTGGAATGGGATCTCCCTCATAGGTAAGCTTGACCAGAAGCTCATCCAGCTTCTCCAGTTGCCTTCTTATTTGAAAGAGACTCTCTGCTAACAGTGTGAAACTGAACAAGTACAAAGAAAGGTTCAGGTTGCTCACTCCATCTTATACATTCCTATTCACTGGAATGCAATGTTAAAGGGAATATTCTTCATAAAATAAATTACAGAATCAATAATGTTGCTCCTAAAATCTGTGTCAGCTCTATTTTGTTCCCTTCAGGCATGATGCATTTTTGCCCCCTCCTAAGGGCTGCTGGAGCAACCTTGTGCTGGTCACAGTCTTCAGGACAGGAGCTGCTCTCACCTGAAAGGCCTTGCTAAGCCGAATGGGCGCTTGCTGATGCTGGTTTCTTTTTCTTTTCAAGTGCATCGCTAAAGTGTTTTAAGTGAGCAAATGAAAGCATGCAAAGTGCAGACGGAAAGGAGACCAAACCTGTGCATATGAATACACTTATCATGACTGTGTTCCTCACCTGGGTGGAAAACAGGTGAAAGCTAGTAAAGAGGCATAGCCAAGTGAAGTGTGCACTGTAAAGGCCTGTGCTATTAAACATTTAAGCTCTTTCTGTGATGTTCTCCTGTCACAGATGCCTGCCTGCCTGCCTGCCTGCTCACCTCCCTCCCTCTCTCAAAGCACCCACCCACCCAACCAGCACTGCAAAAGAGTGGGACTGGCAATATACGCAGTGAACGGCAAGCTGTAGATCGCCATAGGTAGGAGGCACACATTCCATACATGCAGGAGAGGGTGAGGACCAAACCATGCGGTGGGTCACTATCCCTTCAGTGTGGTCACTGTTTTTAGACGCATTACTAGTACAGGGTCTCTGATCCAGAACAATGGATTAAAGTCCCAGTAGGCTAGGGGTGTTGGTCTGGATCAGCCCCCAGGCGCTGGTCATTCCTGGGGCGGTAAACACTCTGCTCTGCTTATGGGCAGCCATGCATATCTCATGCAGCCCAGGACCCAGGTGTACAAGAAAGGAAAATACACACCAAGCAGATGAGTGGATGAGAAAGGCAATCATCTGATCGTCTCCCTCTGGGCCGCGCATGGATGGGGTGGTGATGGGGAAGCTTTGATAGCAGAGCCATTAATAGATACATGAGACAGAAATCCAACCCTCTTCCCCAGGTGAAAGTGCAACAGCTTTGCTTGCTGCATCTGGGGACACTCTTTCTCAGGTACTTATGGCAGAGGTTTCACCACTGGCTAGCAGCCTCACGGTGTTTCCCGAGGCTTATAGAACGGCATCCTTTGGGTGGTTCAGCCACAGCTCCTTTCCTCATTGCAATGATCCTGTTTCAAGGAATCATTTTCTAGCAGATTATGCATGCTATAGTGAGGTTCATCTCAGACCCATATATTCTTAGAAGATGCACAGCAGTAACCTCTGTTGAACTCTTGGTCGAAACTGGTGTATCGCAAGCTGTGCTGTGGACAAGCAAAAGGATCAACAGCACATTTCCTGTTCTTCACACAGAAACCAAAGTTAAAAGCGTACCAGTTTTGCAGTTGATCAAGTCCACGGTGTAGAGGTCCTCCAATGCAGGCAATTTGTTGTCGCCTCTTCCATTCCAATAATTCTTCTATTAGCATGTTATTCAGCAAGTCTTCAACTTCCTTAATTATCTGTGCCATTTTACCGAGAACTTCCTACAAGATAAGTATCATTATCTAGTTTGGAAAAGTAAGAAAAACTTTGGAGGTGACAGCTTCCAGGAGCATTTTGGCTTCATGGAGGTGTGTGTGTGTGTGTGTGTGTGGCAAACAAATCTAACATCAAGTTTAAACATTGAAAGCGGCTATCACTGGCTTTTTTCCCTGTCTGCTTCTCCTTCAACAATGATACTAATATTTAAATAGCATATTGCCCCAGGTATTTGACAGTCCACTGGTGTGTATTTTCAAGACTTACAAGCACATTTAAGTACCTCTCTTGGTTAAAAGCGTTCTTGAATTTCCTGAGGTAAGCAGCTTTAGCACTTTCAATGAGCAAGACTTCCTGAATGTACTCAAGAGGAAATCAATAGTTTTGTTTGGGTGTTCTCAAGCCATCACATTTCAAGAAAAGTCAATCCACAATGGTGGATTATGTTTAAAAGTAATCCGATTTTACTTGCATCACTCTTCTTGCTAAAACTATCCCAAAGCTCACTGTAATTGAAAGCCTCAAAACAGTCTTGAAGTGATGGCTAGCCTACGTTTCTATCACTTTAAAATTCATCTAACAAATGGCACCAGCAGCTCTTCATTATGACACTAATGTGGGCATCTGCAGATTTTTTTCCCAGAGAGTAGAAAGCTGCAGAACATAACAGTTTGTGGTTATTATTCATGCACATTATTATAACACACCTAACTACTTTCCTTTCGTGTGCATTCTGTTGCTTAGCATCACTTTCCATGACATTTACTACTTTCTACTACACAAAGTAGCAGAAAATCTTTGCAACTGAACAGCATTAATGCAGAATGGTGTTCTATTCAAGAAGCATCAAAAATACAACAAAACCTTACTGGAGTGAGGGATTTAAAAAATACACCCCTGCCCCAGGAATAAGATTTTTAAAGATTTCTAAGATGAAGGTACTGGACAAATACAGTACCTTCTTTTTAGAAACATTGGTGAATACTCTCTAGAACAATCTTTACCAACCTGGTGCCATCCAGATGTTTTATACCACAATTCCCAGCATTCTTGAACATTGGACATGCTGACTGGACCTGATGGGACTTGAAATCCAAAACATCAGCTTGGGCAATCCAGGTTGGCAAGTCTAGAGTAGAGGGATAACTGGTCTAAGCTGGCAGAAGACAGCTCTAGAACAAGGCTTTGCAATGTCCCGGGGATCTCCAGTGTCACCCACTGTCATGAGCCTGCCTCTGTCCTTAGTCTTTACTGGGGGCCAGCCAAGCTTGTTCAGTTGAAGGTACCTAGCACAAGATATTCAGCCAGCTAATGAGTCAACTATTAGAGAGAAACCATGCTGCTCGTGGCAAAGAACTGATTCCATACTGAATTCCTCTCCTTCCTTCCCAAACAAATGGAGTCAGCTCAACCCTTAGGGAGGTTCCTACTCTTTATGGACTAGACAATGGAAATGCCAGATGTTACCTATTATGCCAGCTCTCTTGAGCTGATGTTAGATGATGGGACATACTAAATTATCAACCACAGGGCACCACATATTCAAGTACATCCATCTGAAGTTGACCTCTATATGCCACCTGTCTGAAGCAGTCTCTCTCCTTCAGAGTTAAGAAAAACTGTTCTTTTACTCACAGTCTTTTATTTTGCTGAACTATGAGCAAGTGAAGCTGACTATAGTTATATACTTAGGAGAAATCAATAACAAAAGATAGAAGCTGTGTCAGTTTTCTGGATAATTAGTTTGTTGGTGTACTATGATCTAGTTGAAAGTTGATTCTGGACAAATTAGAATTAACTATCAAGTTCCCCTTCCCAGTAACTGAGATTGAACCCCCCCCCCCCAAAAAAACCCAACCCTCTCAAAGTGGCACCTTATTTCATAGGTCAACCTCTTAGATCTTCTGATTCCTTGTCCTTGGCCTTCCCTCCAAAAGTAACATCTCACCCTTGGATCTGTCACACTTATTCTCCTGCCTGCTCACCTTCAGAAAGGGTCTGGTTTCCCATGGTGTCAGGAGCAGTATGACTCCCTTTTCTGTTCTCACTATTTTTTCAGTCCTTGGCTCTACACTCTCAATGTCCTCCTCCCCATGTCAGTTGAATCAGAATCTATTTCCATAGACTTATGAGGCACCTCTGCAAAGCTAGTGGGTTTAATTTCCACTCCAAATACTGAAGGCTTTGCAAGGTCCTCAATCCATTGCATTATAGGAAGTGTTACTCTTTCCAATGTTGTGCTATCAGTCTTTTAGCTGTAAAAAGGGCACAGATAACTCATTTGCTCTAACCATTTGTAAATTTCCATGAAATAGCTAAATAATGTAAAAGAGCACGCACATCAATGAATACTGAAGACTGTTCCAGTACAAAATGTATCTGTATAATAACCTCCCCAAAAGAAGCAACACCTGGACATTGCCAAAATCTAAATTAAAACAAGATGCATTAGCTGTAATGCACTGCCAGCAATTAGCTGAATTAGGCAATCCCTTATTAAAGAGACATTACCATGTCCAATCAACATGAAAGATGGGTTTTTTATGGACTAAGATACAAATTAAGAAGGATGTCAAAGTGATGCTTAGGGAGGTTATGGCAAGACTCCACAATACTCCATTCCATGCTCCCTCCCATCTGGGTTTCTGTCCATACCACCAACATCAGACAGCATTTTAGAACAACTGAGCATGCCCAGCCCTCATTGAGCTGACTGAGGGGGTCACTTGTGCTTCTGCAAACCTTGGCATCTCCCTGAGCCTTCTGACATGCTTCTTATGTGTGCGGATGGTGATGCAGTATTCAGCCCTGAATAGAGGGAATGACTCAGTTTCTGATAATTTTCTGTCTTTTGAATTGAAAAGAAAATTAAAAAGGACAAGTTACTAGTTGCTACAACTAAAGAAAACAGGTCAATCAAATGAACCATTTTGATGGTGTGGACTGCCAAACTGTCAAATTTGAATTAATGGAGAAATGGGGTTCCAATTTTACCACCACGAAGTCAGTGGTTGCAATCTTACTTAACTGGGAGTCAGCCCCAGTGAACTCTTACTTCCAACATATAAACATATATAGAATCGCACTGAAAGTTTGCACTCCTGAACACACTTACTGGTCAGTAAGATTCACTGGATCCAGTAGAAGTTACATATACAGTAGAGAGGATTTCCTTGCATGTGGCTTTGTGCCAGTCATCATCATTTGAGCCAAACTATCTCAGAAGACTGTGATAAGGCGACTGGAGACAGCCCCATGCAGGGCACTCTCCGTTATTTGGGGATTAGAAACACAGGAAGCTGCTCTGTACTAGTCCACCTAGGCCAGGCTTGTGGGACTGACTGACAAGGGCTCTCCAGGGTTTCAAAGCCCTACCCGGAGATGCTGGGGATTGAACCAGGGACCTGCTGAATGCAAAGCGAGGGCTCTTCCCCTATGCAATAAATGAAAGGGAACATGTCTGTGATGCTGTGACTACGCATCTTTCCACTCAAGGACAGGGGCAGTACCCCACACATTCATCTGACTCTTTCAGACACCTTGGCATTTCCTCCTGCTTAACCTCTTAAGTGGAAAAAAGAAACCTGCAAGTTCCCTTTGAGTTGCAGGAGGAAAGCAGTGCAGCAAAATACAGATGACAAAAAATGTTTAACCAACCTTTCTCCTGTAGTCTAAGGTATTGAGCATTTCCTGCAACATCAGCATCTCCTGCTTCATGACCACACTGTTTTTGTCATTCTTTTCTAAAAGGAAACATGAAAAGTCAGTTTTTCAGCATAGGAAGAAGGAAAACCCCTAAACAGAATATAAGCAATAGCTGTGAAATATCATATTTGAATGGGGATGTGTACAAAGCACTTTGACCAGAATGCTGCTTTCTTTTTAATTAGTAATTTGGGTGAGGTGGAGGACGAGAAATAATTATACAGAACAATCATTCCAGCAAGTATGAATAACATGTGCGCATTATATACATATAAGCCTGAGCATATTATAATAAATATTTGCAGAGGTTTGTGTCTTATTTTGCTATAACTAAAACAGAAACAACACAACCAGCTCTCCATTTTTTATGCATTTTCTAACTGGACTATCATAATGAATGTTACAATACACATTTTTTAAAAAATGAGCACTATGGGGATTTCTGCCATTCCCCAACTCATGCATCCCAGAGCTGCATTTTCAGTTGAAACAATCATCACCACAGATCTCCTACAACATGAAGTTAGGCCAGACAGATGGTCTACCAGGACCTGCTGGCGAGGTAGTTCAGATTGCACAACATTCTGTTGTTCATGTCATCACTTAGGATTAAAACTTCAAATAACTAATGGCCAAGCTACAGATTATTATAACAGAGAAATAAGAAAAGCAGGCCAGTTGTTCTCAGCATGTGTGTGCACATTACACACACTCAGCTCCTTCCTTGCTAGCTATTATTCCATTCAAAATCACCTCCAAGCTGTTTCTCCATCCTGCATGGAGTGGAGAGGGGGGCAACCTGCCTGTCCCCTGGGGAAAAGATTTGGGTAGCCTTTTTGAACAGGAAAAAACAAGCTGGTGACAATAATCAATTACTCCTCCTTCTGCCCACTTCTCTTTCACTTCTGCCTGCAGTCTTCCAATTTTACTTTTTAGTTTAAAAAATTTAGAAGAACACAACAATCAGAAATTATCCCCCCAAAACCAAATGGCAGGCCAAGAAAGGGGGAGGCCTCAATCTGTTCAGACACAGTTCCATGCCAGAAAACCCCCTACACCCCTAGTGTGCCCCAGCCAGTCAGAATGACCTGGCATGCAGGGAATTCCAGAACTTTTCTTTTTCTGGCCACATCCATAGGACTGCACACTGTAGGATCAAAATGCTCCCAAATACTCATTTTGCTAGATTCTATAATCTAGCAAAATGAGTCATAACTAAGTCACACCTAGATTATCAGGATGTGTCTATTGTATTTAAGTGACTTTCTATTGCTTTCAGCTGAATGTATAGCAGTCCTAGTGGAATTCACATGTTTACCCAGAAACAAACCCCACCATCTCCAGCAGGGCTCACGGCCAAGTAAGTGTGCCTGTGTTTATAGTTCTAGTTGTGATAAAATCCCTGGACTGCACATGGGAATTCAGCTGGGCGGAGTGCCAAATAATTACATAATGGTGCGTTTATGGCACAATCCGGTGGTGGCTAGATGCAGTGTCGATAATGCTTCACAGCCCCTGGAGCTGGGACTCTGAGAGTACCCTTCACCTTCACGGCAGATGTGATTCTTTCTGCCCTGGCCTGAAGTCACAAGCCAAGCTTCAGAGACAGTATTTGAGGAGGGGGTGATCTGGGGGTGCGGAAGGCAAGACTGAGGGGTCCTGAGTCTCACATCCTCCACCTCACAGGCAGGGCACAGATAAGGGGCAAAATGGGCCTTCTGTTTGCTTTGCGAGTGGGGAGAAGCACAGAGACAGTCCTTCTCCTCACCCTCTTCCCACGCTGGATGGGTTGCGCATAATTCTCTGAGTGTGGCAGGTTACAAACCCTTCCAACTCTATTCCATCGTGTAGTATATCTACTGAGAAGGAAGCCTTGTAAGTTTAATGGCGCCTACTCCCAGGTAAGAGTATATAGAACTGTAGTCTTCTTTTTGAACTTAACATTGTCCGTCAAAGAGCATGACTGCAAGTGTCTGTAAGACATCACACTATCAGCTGCCACAGTTAGGTACACAGGTTTGTAGGCCTAAATTTTCCACATATTCCTTCAGAACATTTTATGGAAAAGCTTACCCATGCCATGTATTGTTTTAAACCTGAAGTCAAATTCCTCTTGGAGATCTTCTAAATATTTCACGTCTTGTTCTGTCATCTGCATTTCAAAATAAAGTTATTTCATGGCAAATGGATCCAATATTACCCTGGCATATACAGTGTCACTAATATGCTCCAGAAAGCTTTGTCACCTCCTAAACAAAACTTCCCTTTGCTGCTGACGCCGCACTCCCTTCCACAGCCACCTGCCCTGGCTTGAGTGAAGTGAACAGAACCAGTCTGCCACTCAGTATCAGTACTAGGACCTTAACACCAGATCAGCTTATAGAGTGCATTTAATTTAAAAACCCTGCCTGGCTACTGTGTGAAAGGTCTAAATAGGCCTTGGTCCAGATCATACATGACTCTTCTCATGTAATCAACAAAGCTGTAGCATTAATTAACTTCCCTATTAATTATATGCCCAACTTGACTGAAAATAAAGCCTGACAATCTTTACTGAATCTAAAAGGATTAAACCTTTGCTCTGCTTGAGATGATGCTAGAGGTAACACACCAACAAACAACAATGCACACCAGGTCTGCAGGATTTATCAGACTATTTATGATGGGTGCTGTCTATAGCACCCTTGCTCAAAACCTCTTGCAAAGAGGTTCAACGACTAGAAAGTGTACACGAGTGTGGATTTGCCAGTGGTTGCTATTGTGAGCTTCAGCATTGCCTTCTGTCACTGATACTATGTCGTGTATGGGACATCTTGCTCTTGTGGGGTGGGGGGGGCAGGATACATCAGCTCAAATTGCATGCCTATAACACGTTAAAATCTGTATATTTCACCTCTCAACTATAAAACAATATCTGGAGGAGTTGCTCAAATTCAAAGCACAAAATAAAGGCAAATAAATAAAAGCACTCAACTCATATGAAGATGCAACACAAGGAAGCAGGAAATAAACGGTGAATTATAAACACAATAAGAATCTTGAAGAGCAAGCCAGTGTACAGAACTATAGGATACATTTCCAGTTTTTCCAAGTTTTATGAGTATTTGAAATTAATTTATGGTTTAATATCAAACTCAGGTGATAGTGACATTTTTCAAATACAGGCATGGCAGCTTCTAGACATCATCTGGGTGAGAACTTGGGTACTCCAGCTCACTTGAGGTGAGTGTTACACATCTAGATGACATTGGTTAATAAATGGGTGAGAAGTATGCTGTTGAGCAAAGTCTAAAGAGTATGGCTTGGACATGATTTTTAGTTTTAGAACATGGCCTCAAGTGTGACAAGCATAAAGCTTTACAGGAGCCAAAAGCTAAACATTTCACTTAACAGCAAATTTGGCTTTTAGTTGGCTTGCACAAACAGAATATATGTATATCCTGGAAATTAAATGTTCCAAGGATGTTCACATTTTTAATTTTTTCTGTTCCAAACAAGCTTTTCAGGGGAAAGGGAAACAAGAGTATAAAAAGCACAAAGACTGGACTTCGTTGGCTCATTTGGTAAGAAAGAGTAGAAAAGTAATCACTATGGAAAATGTGAAGTAGTCCAGGGCAACTTGATCAAAGGAAATTCAGTCTTGCTTTCTGCTCCAAGAGCCTGATCTAATATGCAACTGAATGAGAGGGTGTCCTGCACAGCCTTAGAAATGACCACCCCACTTCACAGTGCAGATGGGGGAAATCATATTTGCAAATACTCTTGTAACATTCAATGCTCCACACAAATAAGACCATCATAAACATGCCAAAGAATTGTAATAATGCCTGTTCTTCAAACCATGGTAATTTACTATCTGCAAAGCATATTTCTTCAAATGAAGGCGCATTCACATGTGGTGTGTGCATTATTCTTCTTCTGTATGAGTAGACTAAACATCAGTCTATCCATATTACAGGCCCACAGAAGCTATGTCTGTGCTTTCTCTGTGCAGAATTCCTTGTATTTGGGACACATGTGGCAAAAGGTAATAACTTGCCTGTGCGCCATTCTTAATTGCAGACACCTTGTGCTCTACATGCCTTTGCCTTTCTGAACCCAAGTTGTTCTGCAGTGACTTCTCTAGAGGTCCCTTTAAAAAAAGAATTTTACAGATGAGTTCAACAAAACTGTTCTTTGCACAGAACATTCAGTGAAAAAATAAATAAAAACAAGCTGATCTCAGATTTTTCTTTAGCTTAATACTTTTATTTTCTAAAGTTAACTTGTAATGTTAATGCTCCCATTCCTGTGGGAAGACTGTAGCACAGAAAGGACCAGTATCTCTGCCTGTTCAAAAAACAGTACATGGAATCAGCTCATATAGGCATATCTGATTTGAGAGCGAATTATAGGCCCCATGTTACAGTTCAAGTTGTGGAGGACTACTAGCCTAGTTCAGTAGTGTGCCAAGAGCAAAGATAGCAGTTTCAGACACTACTATCATGAAAGAAACAGAAGCCAAGGCTCATATTGCAGGGCATCCTAAAATCCAAGTTCCAGTCAAAGTGGGGAGGGACGTGGAGGGAGTGTTTGTACCTGCTTCCCTGCTCCCAACCTTATACCGTCAGATATCTTGGGAGACCGGCTGTGCTGTGGATGGTCTTTCAGGACACCTGTAATCACAGGCATTGTTGCAATGAACACGTGGGCATGAGCCAGTTTTCCTGTGGTATGCCTTGGATATTTTGAGATGCACTGATGGCATCACCTCAACACAACCCTAAGTCTTCTGTCTGAGCTCAGCAGCCAGACCCAGAAGGGGTGTAGTATAAGCCCAGGAGCCTTTAAGCTAAATACGGCATACGGCAGTGGCAAGAAGAAACTCCTTCTAATGTGTACTGGGGAGCCCTCTGAGGCAATGTGAGGGTAAGGTTAACTAAGTATGTGTCAGCACCATGGGATTTCAGTTCACACCTACATTCTAGCACAGTATGATGTGCACTTAACTAACAGCATTGCTCTTGCATGCACCTAACTCGGTGCCAGATTGCTTATACAATAAAAACAAAAGGTCATCTCAAACATATCACTCAAACCAAAAGCATCGTTACCTGTACAGGCATGCTGGCTGAAGCCAGTACTCTTCTTTCTTCTCTTAAGCAGTTTGAAACAACAACTGCTATGTGCATAGGATTACTCTGATATTTTCCCTGAAAAAGAGAGAGAGAGATGTTAGCATTAGAAATAGTCCAGACCTACCATGTGCTTGTTGTGTGTGTATTTAGAGTGAGAGACCATCACACCTTCTGTGCTACTGGCAAATGCTTTGAACCAGTTAGGGAAATGTCCATAGGGTTGCTTAGCATTAACACTTGTGACACTGAAATTGTAGGCAGTTCTTGGCCATTGAGCAGGGTAGGGAAGTTATGGCTCTCCAGATGTTCTGGTCTTCAACACCATCAGTCCTAGCCAGCAAATCCAGTGGTGGGAGTTGTCAGCCAAAATGTCTGGAGGACCATATTTCACAACCTGCACTCAAAAGACGTGTCTGATTATCTGAGATCAATGCACATATACGGAGGAAACTGCATCTGATATATTTAATTTTTTTGTTGTTAGTTGCAAAGTCGAGTCCGACCCATTGCGACCCCATGGACAACATTCCTCTAGGCCTTCCTGTCCTCCACCATCCCCCAGAGTCCACTTATGCCCGTAGTCTTCACTGCCCACATCTTCAATGTTTGCATCCTTTCCCTTGAATTTTATTTATTCATCCAACCCTTTCTTTCTACTGGAGCAGTAGAAATTCAGTACCTGAAGTTTTACCATCACTGTATGTCTATGCTGCGATAAGCTTTGCCTGCTTATTTTTTCTTTGAAAAATTAAAGGCATGGGTGCAAAAATGCAGTAGACAGACACCACTATTCTGTTTTTTAAATAGAGTACATTGCACAATTTGCAGCCAAGAAATGCAAAGAAGAGTGAGACCTGGAAGGGCAACAATGAAGGTTCTAGAAAAGATAATTACATGTAAGGACATTTCACTGGAGCCAAGGCCAAGATCATCTGCACTATTATACAGTCACTATGGATGGGTGTGAAAGCTGGACAGTGAAGAAAAATGACAGGAAGAAAACTGGTGCATTGGAAACATGTGCTGGAGTAGAATTTTGTGAATACCCTGAACTGACAGAAAGATGAACAAGTGGGTCCTGGATCAAATCAAGCTAGTGCTTTCCCTGGAAGCAAAAATGACAACACTGAAGCTGCTGTGCCCATATGAGAAGGCAAAGCTCACTGGAGAGGACAACCATGCTAGCTGAGGGTGGAAGAAGTGGGGAAGATGAAATATGAGATGGATCAATTCGATTAGGAAGCCACAGCCTTGAGTTTACAAGAGTTGAGCAGGGCTACTAATGGCAGCAGGCTTTGGAGAACATTCAATTCATTCTCTGTAAGCCGTCTTGAGATGTTTGTGAAAGGACGGGATAAAATGTTTTATTAAATTAAATTAATTCATGCATTATTTACATAAATTGAAGATGATTTGATGGCACACAACAACAACAACAACAACAACAATGTAGTAGTGTTAGGACTCATATCTCTTTGTTGCATGATGTAGGGATGTTTGGTAGATGTGGCTTGACTATAACTTGTTTTATGTGAATTTATGCAGGCACGATTTCAGTTAAAATTGCAATGGTGCTCATGGTTGATCCATCTAAGTTTTAAAATATGTGACCCAAACAACAAAATAAAACAAACCCATGTATCATCTCTAGGAGAGCTTGGCAGAATAAATCTGCTCTCACAGGAATGGACTGCCTGATATTACACAGCCCGGCAGTACCACGGTTAGGCCAGTGCCATCCTTTATCTCCCTTCACTTTGTCCATCTATAAGGAAGTATATGGCTGGGCGCTGCTAGTTTAGAGGGACTGCAAAACCAGTTCAGGGTTAGCCCTGAAATGGGACCACTTGCAGCAGAATCCCACAGGATTGGAGGGCAGCGTTCCATTTATTTCCACTTAGTGAAATTTCCTACATTATTATTTAGTGAAATGATTGATGTAAACTAATTTTAATTGATTCATGTTTATTTTTGGAGCTTTTATAACCTATATTGTTTATTGTTTTGCTATTCCTATTTTATTTTGTTCTCTTTAATTTAGTTTGCTTATTTATGGATTTTATTGTTATTGGTGTTTTGCAATTGTCAGCTGTTGTGTTGTGCATTGTATTGTTTTTATGCTGTTTTATGGTGCATGGATTTTATTATGAGGTAAGCCGCCCAGAGAGCCTAAGGTTAGGTGGGCTGGCATATAAATCGTGTAAATAAATTGAATGAATAAAAATTCTCAACTGTACCACCAACAAAAAGCTAAGCAGGTTCAGCCCTGGTTGAAATCTGGATGGATGACCTAAATGTTGTGAACTACCCAAAGAGCTTCGGTTATGGGCAGTACAGAAATATAATGAATGTAAAGTATTATTTTGTGGGGACTTGCTTCAGCAGCACTAGAAGATTGCTGGTAGATTGGCAGCCTGAGCGCGCGTGCGCGCACGCGCGCTCTCTCTCTCTCTCTCTCTCTCTCTCTCGCTCTCTGTGCATGTGTGGTGAGGCAGTGGTGCAGTTTCTCCTTTCTAAACTTCCTCCTTTCTAAGCACTTTCTCATCAAAGATTCAGTTTAATTTCTCATCAAAGATGTAATTCCTTTTAAAGGAACAGCTCCATTCCATATTTGGTTTTAAGCGTGAACAGAGCCCTCTAAGCGTACACAGAACTTCTCCTGACCACTGACTGCTCCCAACACAGGTAGGATTAAGGAGAAGAGCTCTTGGCTTTGGCCACTGCTAGTGCATGAGGAAGAGAGACACGATGCGAATAGACCGCAAGCAGCAGGGAGGAGGGGTAGCACACTCGCCTTCTCTCCCTTGCCCCAAACCTTTACAATCCCTGGCCTTACTCTTTGGGTTACTGCAGCAAAAGTGCTGGCAGAGCTTCCCTTCATCCCAAACTAAACTTCTTTCTCTGTTGCTATTTCCGAGCAAAGTTCATCTCTGAACCACGGGAAGGCCAAACTATACATTATGTTCTTCATCCTTTTAAAATGGAGCAATTAATTAGGGTGTCTTTCATTTGGAAGAAAAAATAGCTTACCCATCTAGAATGTGATTCTGATCCAGTTTCCTGCAAAAACTATTATTTGCTCCTGAAGATGCTATTACAGTACACTGCTTCTTTCTTGTACTTTTCTGCACAAGGCCTTTTACAGTCACTTTACTGAGGTTTCTGCTTCCATATTCTTGGAGGGATTAATACTGGCTCCTTTACTTATGTTTTTTTCTGGGGCTTTTCTTTCTGTACTTTTCTATATGTTCCATTACCCAACAAGTGGCCGACACTATGGTATAGCAGAATTGAACAAATACACAAGGGTTTCATGCCATCTTTCAGATAATACCAGATTGTTCTTGATCCACAATAAATAAATAAAGAAATAATAAAAACCAAGGGAATGGTTGCCAAGAACAGAGAAGGCCTTGGGGGATGACTACCTTGCATAGAGTATGGTAAACTGCCACGAGTAGGGAATTACGAGCACACTATAAATGCCTTTTGTAGAAAAGCTCTGCTCCCAAAGGTTTTGTACAGGACATTTCTAGGCAAATAAAAGGGAAAGGAGTTCTAAGCAGGAACCTGACATGGACAAAGAGCACATTCTGGTCTGAAGTTCTACAGCTGCATTTTCTTCAACAAAGAATGTGGCTAGGTAAAATTTGTGTTCTCTTAAAAGCATGAAGAAGTGTAGTTTTGCTCCAATACTATGCATAATTTTTTGCTTAAGTCTGGCTGCAATGCACATCACATTTGCTTATTGTTTATTCCTTTCCTTTGATAACTGCCATACCTGTCTGCCAATAGGATGTGAAGTGTGCACTTTTATGGAATACTGTTCAACAGGTGCGTTCATTCCTCCAAGACTGCATTCTTGTGGTCCATGTGAAACAGTCCAGCAAAACAAAAACCCTTCGCTTCTGTATTCACAAATTCATATTCAGGGCAGGATTTGCTCTTCGCTACAAGTGCAAAGGTAGCAGGAGGTGGTGGGGCCAGAATGGTCCCTTCTCTTCACCCACCTTGCTGTGACTATGTAGGGTGGCAGAAGGATATGAAGGATTAATTACCTAACATTTACAGTGACCTTGACCAGGTGCTCTGGACTCTGCCTGCCTACAAGCACTTGTTTGCTCAGTACCTCTCATTTGCGTCTCTCAGCTTCTGCTAGCGTGCTCCTAATTTGGGTCTTAGACAAGTCCCCTTTGGTGTTGTGTCTCAGATGTCAAAGCGGCTCAAGCCGGCCCTGAATCTGCTTCATATGGCAGTGTAGGAAAATTCTCTGAAATCTGTTTATAATTATTGGAAGCTGCTCTTTTATATTTAGAAGCATTTTAATCTAGGCCAGCAAGAGGAAGTGCTTTCAAACCTCACTTGCAGCCCCGGTATTACTCCGAAGCCACAGGTACAGTCGCTTTGCCCATCCCTGCCCACTTCCTGAGCAGTGTCGGCATAAACATCTGCTGCCACGATGGTCTCAAAGAATAAGCGGCACCAAGCAAACAAGGCTACCTTTTTTACTGGGTCCAGATTTTAGATGCTGGGATTTTAAGCTTGTGTGTTGTTCAAATGTCCAGCTCTTATTGAACACTCTCCACATCTGTCTACTGCAGATCTTTTTGAAGACATCTTTATCTAACTAAGCATGCATAGAATTCCACCCTTCATGCTTCTCCCATGTTTTGCTTAGGCCCTTAAGGATTCAAATTTCACACTGGAAGGTGTTCCCCTGGATGAGTTCATAAAATACCCTGCTTTCAATCTTGCTTTGTTTTAACTCTGAAAAATACTTCCTGGGATTATCCCAAAAAGTAGCTCCATTTGATCGCAGAAGTCCATGTATCAGCACAACAGGGATTTGTGGAAACTACAGTAGGAAACTACAGTATGGTCCTACGATTTTTTCCAAAGGGGGAAAAAAAGGCTGAAGCCCTTGGTTGGTCTGGACTGCAATAACAAAATGCTTAAAATTGACATATCCATCTGCTTCCTTAAATGAGGTTCATGTGGACGTGCCTTACATCAAACCTAAGAAGACAAAACTGAGTTGACTTCTTTATACTTTCAGCTCAACTTGTGGGCAGATAGTCGCCTCACCTGAAGAACTTTCCTGATTCTCTTTAGGTTGTGTATCAACAGGAGATTTTTTTCTTGGGAAACACGGTCTAAATGTTCATCCAGCTTTATTAGTAGGTTCTGTAAAAGGAGGGTTGCCATGGGTTCATTGCTATATGCAGATTCCCTATAAAACACAAGATTTAAAGAACAGAGCATATAACATGAACAATAAGAAATTAATGACAAGCGTTTTCAAATTAATTTATGACAGATATTAGGACCTAGAAAAAAATAATCGGAAAGCAGTATTTATGAAAATTACTGGTATATACAGTTACAATTTGACCATAGAAACTATGAATAATAAAATTAGTATTATCAATACTCTATCTGACTTCTTGTGGGAAAAACCTTTGGAATTAATAAACAGGAATACTTTTACAAGTGGTATGCAATGCTTAGGCTGTTAATCTGAGATACAATTAAAAACCACTAGATCTGAACCAAATAAGTTTCATTTTTTTGGTAGACCAAACTGGGCCACATACTGGGTGGGATAGCAAGATGAGATGAATCGATTCAAGATGAATCGATTCAGGACATCAAGGCACTCATGACAACATAACTAAAGACACCCATGAAAGAGGACTTCCAGAACTGCTTCAGAAAATGGCAAGAACGATGGGGTAAGTGTGTTTGAAGCAAGGAGAAGTATTATGAGGAGGATTAATGGCAATGTGTCTTTACTGTAATTTTTTCTTGACTTGGGCGCACAACCAATGATGTTTTTGCTGCAACAGCATTTTTTTTCATTTTGCTCACAGTTCGAACCTAGAAGCATTGTTCGAACTGTGCAGAGATTTTAGCTTGACTAATGTTCAAACTCTGGATTGTTCAAAATTAGAGTTGTTTGAACTACAGGGCACCACTGTAATGGCAATGAGACTGACAACTAGTCAAGTTAACTGTGGGTTTGTTCTCCCCTCCTTCCCCCTCATTCCTCCTGGAAGATTCTCAGGTTACTGCAAGGAGAAATCACGCTCCTCTCCTTGAGAGTCATCGTTGTGGGTCAATTTTGGTTCACTGCAGTTGTCAGGAAGTCCCTGCTGAACAAACAGGGCTCACATCCGAAAGTACAACAGGGAGGTCAGGCCAACTGATCATTCCTGACAATATATTGGGGCAGAAACAGGGGTACTTGTTCTCAAGACAATGCTACTGAGCAGATTGTGGGCTCCTGCCTCCAGTCTGAAAGTCTGTACTCTTGGGCAGGAGGGTCACCTGTCTCCTTCCCCTTGGTTCCCAATTCAAAACAGTCCTTTGAAATACATGTCTTTTACTGACTCCACAGGTGACAGAACAGTTTGAGCTCTAAACAGCCTCCTAGCAAAGCTGAGCAGAGAAGCCTCTGCTCATGTGAAGAGTTGAATCCAAACTAGAAACTTCTCCTGCATCGCTCCCTTTCAGTAAAGTTTCTGGCTGTACCCTCAGAGTGGCTCCTGCTGCTGGCGAGCAAGACAGTGTGAAGGGCAAAGCTCCTCCAACCGAACAGCTCACTTCTCCAGACACCACCTCAGTGGGTCAAGGACTGGGTCTCATGTGTGCTTTCCCTCCCCACTCAAAAACCCCTCCTACCCTTCCAGAGCAGGCTGATTCTCACACTTAACTTGAGAAGCTTCACTAGGCACCGCTGAAGGAACTTTTTTATTTGGGTATTTGGGTCTTTTTACCCCGTTCAATACACTGCAGGTCTCTGGACGGCTTACAAGTCAAAATCCAATAAATACATATAAACCAAATAATACAAAATAACTTCAGAGGCTTCTTTTCCCTCTTGCTCCTCCTCCTGTTCAGAGTTCAGTGGCTCCCACTGGCCCACTCTCTAACCTGAATGGCTTGGCAGTGCAGCCCCAGGAATGGGCCAATCCAGCCAAGTGGACCATTGGTTCTTGCTCCCTGAGGTCTACTTTCAGGAAGGAGGTGAGAAGAGGCAAGATGCCCAGTCAAGTGGATGGTTCTCTCTCCAAGATGGGCTGATCACCCGAACCTGCCTGCTACCCAAGAGGAGACCTCACAGAGGAGGTAGAAGGCCACTTATAGCTGCTCTAGAGTCCTCTGGGGCACTCTATTTTTCAAGTCAGGTATAGTTTGCTTTAAAGAAGGTTAGATTACATTATCTTTCCTTTACAAAGATTAACATTGTTACTTCTTACCGAATAGCATATTTATCTATTTAATTAATTTATTTACCGCTTTTGTGCACAGTCCCATTACTAACGTCTCAGGATGGTTTACAACATACAAAGTAAAGTAATTGAGAAAATAAAATTATTTCTGGAGGCTCTTTAATAGCAAAGGGTATAATATTAATGCCACTGAATAATACTTCTTCACCTATTATTGCTGCAGGACAGAAAAGGGCCATTGTGAAAAAAGTAAATATCTGGGCCTGCTTTGGGTGCATTTTGAGTTTTGTTGGATTAGAATTAATAAATAACAAATTATATAAGGTTATGCTATTAGTAATTTTTGTATCAACCAGATTTTTTTGTATCAACTGGATTTTTTCATAACTTTACACATTACAATTAATGTTGTTATAACATTTACTGCTACCTGACAGTAACAGTTTAATAAAATTAAAGTATTAAAAGGAAATAAAACAGAAAATAAGTAAGTAGCACAAATAAGTAAAGCCTGCCTATATTAAGGGCAATGGTTTTTCTATATAATAGAACTATAGTATAGTATAGTCTTAAGGACATATATTTACTCAAAAGCAGTATCCGTACACAGTAATAAACGTAAGAGATCCACTGTACATTTGGCTCCTGACGCTCAAAACACAAGAGAAAGAAAAGCATTCATGCTCACCAGTCCTGGTTTTCAATCCATTGTGCTAATAGGTGTCGAACTTCCATGGGAAATTTGTCATCATAAATCTGGTCGATTTGCTCCAAAAACGTTGATTCCAGCTGCTGGACTTGATTCCACTGAGACATGCTAAAAGAGAAACAACAGGGGAAAAAAGGAGCAGAGAACCTTTTTGTGAGATCAGAAATAGTATCACATAGGTTTTATGTGTATAGTTTATAGATTTCCCTCAGCACCCAGAGCCAAGGAGAAAAAAAATATTTTGCAAAAGAAAGCCTATAGACATTAGCCTATAGACATTATAGAATGCCCAAGTTTACTTTGGTTTTGGAGATATATGTTTGAGTATCCAGAGTATATTTCTTGAATACATTTTTAGAACCTTTAAAAATAGGTGTGTAGTGTTGGTATTGTGATTAACATAATGTTGATGTAGCTTCTAAGGGAAAATTATCTAACTCATTTGTTTCTGTTCCATAACACCACATGAATTGCTATACCATTTTAAGAACAAAGTTTAATATTATTTTAGTTGTGCAAAGACTATAGTCTTTATTGTTCAATGTGGGATGGGTGAAAATGCTTCTTGGGACATCTTTATGTCTCTCTTTCTCTCCCTAAGGGAGCAGCAGTGCTATCTCCCCATGAGACATGGCATTTAACCACACTTCAAGTGTCCATACAGAAAGACTTGATTAAACTTCAAAAGGCATGGCAATATCAACACACTGAAGATATTAGGGTTCTCTCTATGAGCCCCTTATTCCTCCTTACTGTTTACTTAAGCAGTCAGCTTTTGAAACCTAGAAGCAGGTAACAACCTATGTGAGTTCACTCATGAAATAAAGAAACTCATCAAGCACTAATATGCAAAGTGAATTATGTCATTTGTTAACAGTGAATTGCCAGGTTTGCTATTGAAATCCAATTCTGCAGTTTCTTTTTTGATTACCTAATGAAGAGCAATCATTGATTAGGGTAATCTTTCATGTGCAACTCCTAGAAGTCTCTGCCTTGTCTATAATGCAAAGTACAACTCTTCTTGGGGATAGCAGAGGATGAGGCGGCTAGATGGAGTCACTGGAGCAGAGGGTGTGGGCTTGGGTAGACTCCAAGGGATGGTGGAGGACAGGAGAACCTGAAAGAATGTTGTCCATGGGGGTCATGATGGGTTGGGCATGACTTCATGAGACTAAACAACAAACCAACAACTCTTCTTACTTACTGATGGCACTACATTCAGTATTTTCTCAGCTCCACATCACTGGTTGGCACAGGTGAGACCAGAGAAATGCGCATCATAATTATATAATAACAACAGGATACATTATAGTAAGAGTAGCAGAAAGGAAGTGAGAAACTTAACACATGGCTGTTGTTCCTTGCAATGTAGTGTTCCATTTCCTATCTTTTGGTGTACAGAAGAATCACACTTGGTTGCTTTACTGCAAAACTGATCTCCCTTATTACAATAATATATTTATTATCACTTCTGCAAATCTAGAGTATGCCTCAGGGTATTTCTGGATTCCTGATGCTACCAATCAAAAGTTTCAGCTATTCCATCTTTCCCTCAGTAATGGACATTTGTGTAATAAGAAACACAGTTGGAAGCAGCGACAGAAGAGCCTAGAAGGTTAAAGGCATGAAGACAGGGTAGCATTCCATGAATGAGGCAGTGTAATTGCACAGTGAAAAGTCTCATGTGGAAGCACATTTAGAGGCAAAAATGAATGAGCAGAAAGAAATTCATGGAAGGAAAGATTTCCATCCCCTGCTTCTCTCTTCAGCTGCCTGTGCCTTCCAAACAGCGAAGTTCTGCCAGGTTTGAGGAAGTTCATCTGCACCCACCTCACAATAGTCCACACCATACTGCTGCTTTAGCTCTCTGGAGAGACTTTTTGGTCTCTTTCTGGTGTGCAGGCACCCGGCACTCAGAGCTAGTGTGGTGCAGGGGTTCTAGTGTTGGCCTGGACCTGACAACTGGGTGGAAGAATGTGGAGACCTAGTCCTCTCTAGGCCACGGAGCTCTCCTTAGGGCCTATCACTGATGCACAGCCTAACCTACCCGACATCGTGGGTAGGATGAATGGAGAGGAGAATCATCAAATGCAAAGAAAGGATTTTCTTTGCATTTATGTTCTGCTTATGCTGCTTCGCTCTGTCAACCTAGTTTGTCCTCCAATCCATGTGTTCACACAGAACCCTAATATTCTGAGTTCCTTTCCTGCATCTGATACGTTCTTGCTTGCCAAAGTTCACAAGCACCTCTTGTCTCAGCTGCCCACAGGACAGCCGCCTACAACCCAAACCACCACACCGTTAATGGCATGCTATGGTGCTACAACGCCCGAATGGGAAGCCGTGCGGGAAGAACGTGGGACGAAGGAGCCCTTGTTCATCGACAAGTCCTTCGTTTGGGCAAGTACTTGCAAGCACTGGGTCGCCCGCACATGGGCTTACGACCACGCTGAGAGCGACAGGCTCCCGGCAAGGGCGACCCTGCAAAACGCGCAATGGAGCGAGCCACTCTCGTGGTATTAAAGCCCCATCCCTGGCAAGCGTCGGCTTCCTCTGCACTGGCATTCGAGTGAGGCGCAAAGCTCCGCCGATGCGCACGGGGCGGGCCGCCCGGCGCTCCGCTTGCGCAGTTCCTTCGAAAGCGCCGCTTGGCACGGCGGCTGAAACCGCCCACCCGTCCTGCAGGAGCGCGCCGTTCGCCTCCAGGCCAGCGGGGGGCCGCGGCCCGCCGCCGCCACCTCCAGCGGGCAGAGCGGCGCGCCTTTCGCCGCGCTCCGTGTCGCTCGCCCGCCCGCCCGCGCCCCGCTCGCCCGCGCCGCGCCGCCACTCACCTGGCCCGAGCAGCGAGGCGACGGACGCGCCTGCCGGAGTGAGGCTGCGGCGCTCCGGCTCGGCTCGGCTCTAGTCGCCGTGCCGTGCCGGGCCGGGCCGTGTGCACGCGCGCCCCTCGCGCGGGAGGCTTTCCTGTGCGTCACCGAGCGCAGCGCGGCGCAGTCGAGGCGGCGGGACATCCCCTCGCGGCCTCTGCTCGGGCGACGTGCTCTGAAGTGGCGGCCGCTCTTTTCCCGCTGCCCGCCGCACGCCTTCCCCGGGCCCGCCTGGGGGCGACAGCTCCTTTTGAACCCGCGCTCCCCCCGCGCCGCCGAGGCGAGGCCGGGCGACGCGAAGAAGCGAGGCAGGCGGTGCGGACTCCAAAAACGGGGCGGCCGCCTTGACGCCTAAGACTTGGTTACAAGATGCGCGTGGAAGACGCGCGCGCATTTTTGCGTTCTCTTCCACTTGGGGTTGGAGGTTGGACATCCTCCTGGCTGGATTTCTCTCTAGCTAGCCGTGACGAGCATGCTTGGAAAAGAAAATGGCCAGTTAAGATGGCTTCCTTCTTGCCCACAGCTGTGGATATTGAGGTCAGGAAAGATATTGATGCTGCTGCTACCTATGGGCACTCCTAGGCAGCTTCTGGGGAACCATAGGACAGTCCCATTCTCAGATCTAAGGTCAGAGAAGTGACCTTGGAGATGGGGAGAAGGAGGCATTGCAGGGCAAGGAGAGAGGGAGGGGCAAGTTTCCTTGATGCCTCTGTCAGAATCCTGGAATCTCAATTTGAGAAGAGAATTAAACTCGGGGTCGTAGGAAAGATCAAGCGTTATGAACCTCCGTGCCTTTATTGTCTATCCCAGGCCTCGCAGTTGACTCACGATAAGGCCTTACCGGGCAAGCAAGAGGTGACTGCTGCAAAGCTTCAACAGAACTAGAGACTTTTTATATACTCCCAGTCACATACAGGTACAGGGCAATTGGACAGAATGTAAAGATTACAATAAGATTCTGAGGTCATCACATACAGAACAGATAAAGAAATGTCAATCATACTGTAACAATAAGATTACAATATTTCTAATTGACATTTTAGTTCAGAAGCCTGAACCCATCTCCAGGACTGCTTACACATGTAAATTCAAGCCATTGAAACTACATGAACTCAAACTCTTATCTAGATTCTAAACATTCTGAATTGACCAGGGCACATGCAGCCCTCTGGGCTAGGAAGATACTTCCATGTAAACTGAATTACAACAGTGATTATTTACAATGTATATTTGGACTAAATGGCTTGTCTACTGTAGCCCACAGCTAAAGGTGAGAGAGAGGAGCGGGGGAATGCCATTTTAAACAGTGACAGCTTGGTTTTGAGAAGGAAGGCAGGATTTGATCCCACAATGCAAAGGGACACAGAAGTAATGCTTTTCAGACAGGATTTTCCCAAATTTTCCCAACACCTCTGCAGCATCCTTCCTTCCCACCTGCCACCATCCACACTGCCCCAGTTAGATGCAGGAAAGCCCATCTAGCAAAAAATGCAGGGGAGGAGAAGACTGACTGCTCCTCTGGCTCCACCCTGAATGACCATAAAGCTCCAAATTCAGAGGCTTATAGTCAATATTATGCCCTAAATGTACTAGGATTGACTCCATAAAGTCTACGGAATCCTTCCAACATTGGGGGAAGCCAGGAGACCCAGGTGGTTCAGCTGAATGGTTCTAGTGTGTTGATGGTCCACCATCCCTGAATAGAACCAAATGGCAAACTGAAATGGCACCATGGTGGCTTTAGTGAACAGTGCCTGCCTCAGGTGGCCAGGCTTTTAGAGATTTCAGAAGAGAACACTTTGCCTTTGGATGGCAAGGAATTAATGGATGTGTTTGCATATAACCAGGAGCTTTTTGCAGCTGCCATTTTGCATATCTGAGCTGCAGAAGGAATGTTTATGTGTCAACCCAGTGGAGGTAGCTTGGTAGGGTGGTTCCCAGGCCACCTGCACCCTTAAAAGAGGTGGCTTTGGAACCAGCCTAACAAACCACCTGTGCCAGGCTTGTATTTGCATGTAACAACAGGCTGTGGGGTACACCTGTTATGATTCCAGTGTTTAAAATGAGAAGCCCCACCAGGAAATTGACCTGTGGTGTGTTGGGAGGGTAAATCCTGTCTGAAAAGCATTACTTTTGTGTGTGCTTTTGAATTGTGGGATCAAATCCTGTCTTCCTTCTCAAAACCAAGCTGACACTGTTTAAAATGGCATTCCCCCACTCCCTTTCTCTCACCTTTAGCTGTGGGCTACAGCAGACAAGCCATTTACCGTATTTTTCGCTCTATAAGACGCACTTTCCCCCCCTCAAAAGTAAGGGGAAATGTCTGTGCGTCTTATAGAGCGAATGTGTGTGTGCCTGACGCCCGGGACGCTGCCGGCCCGCCTGCACCACCAGGCCGGTATGTGCTCGGCGCGCCCTGCTCCATGGTTAAGAAACAGTATACATTGAAGCAGCGTTCTCTTTGAGATGTGAGAGAAGCACTTGACAATGTAAAGAGCTGGATCCAAACTTAAACTTCCCCTCCTTCCATTCCTTTCAGAAAGAATTCAGCCCTGAAGGTGGCCCCTGCTGCGTGAGGGCTAGACAGCAGGAATGCTGGACACTTCTGAATTGGTCCACTTGTTTAGCCTGTCATATCCTGTTGGTGCCCAGGACACCCCTTCCATCTCCTCCCCACCACTCTGAAATGTCTCCCTCCTTTTCCAAAGAGGGCTGGTTCTCTCTCTTTGCCCTGAGCATCTTCAGTAAATAACCTATAAATCACCAATTCATCTACTCAGCTCTGCCTCTTCCTCCTCAGAATCAATTGATGACTTTCTTATACAATATGTACATCATGGCCCTAAGATCACTCTCTAGCCATGTACCAGCACTCTAGGACAATTTTTAAAAAGGGATCTGGAAAATGATATGCTGCTTTGCTTTTTGTTGGTTCTGCGTAAATTGGTTGAAAGTGTTATTCAGGATAGATTCAGTTAACATATAGAAGAACTAGCCCTGCTTTAAAAGAATTCTTTGAGAGTGTCACTACTACACGTGGACAGAGCAATCAAATAGACATTGTTTTCTTCCAAAAGCCTTTTGATAAAATCCATCAACAGACTCTTGAGAAAACCTGGCAGTGATGGAATAAGGGCTGTGTGTGCACACACATGTTGTCCTATGGATCAGTAACTGATTGAAGAATTGAAAGCCAACATTGAGAATGCATGGTATTCTCACAAGATTCTGCATTAGGATCAGTGCTTTTCAACCTGTTCATAAATGATCTGGAATTAGAAGTGAGCAATACAGTAGCCAAGTTTGCTCATGATACTAAAATAAAACATTTAAAAGGGATTGTGAGGAATTTATTTATTTATTTATTTATTTAAAAATTTATATGCCGCCCCTTGCAATAGCCTCGGGGCGGCTTACAACATGTTACATTATTACATTATTAAAAACATATAACAAAATTAAAAACTGGCCCATCTCAGGTTATTATATAAAAACATGAACAGAATTATAAATCAAACCTATTAAACATAAATTAAACATTAAACATAAATTAATTAAACATAAATTAAACATAAGTTAAACATAAACTAAAACCAAAACATAAACCTAAATTAAACAATAATATTAATTAAAATATTGTCTAAATAAAAAGGTCTTTGCCTGGCGCCGAAAAGCAAATAACGACGGCGCCAGGCGAGCCTCTCTGGGGAGCGCATTCCATAAATGGGATTCCAGTGGGATCTCTCCGAGCTGGGAAAAAGGGCATCAGAACGGCAAATGCTGTTCAGTGTAAGCAAGTGTAAAGTTAGCATGCTGGGGGAAAAGAATCTCATCTTCAAATATAAGCTGATGGAATCTGAACTAGTGCTGACAGACCAAGAAAGGGGTCTTGAGAATGTTGGTGGACAGCTTGATGAAAATGTCAAATGTTAGGAGGGAATGCCATAATTAGGAAAGGAATTGAAAATCAAATTTCCAAGATCATATCCCTCTTATACAAATCTTTAATATGACCATACTTAAAGTATCGTGTACAGTGCTGGCCACCACACCTGAAAAATGACATTGTTGGAAAAAGTGCAAAGAAGGGCAACTAAAACAATCAAGGGATTAGAGCAGCTCCCCTATCAGCAGCTCCCCTTACAACAACCAGGATTGCTTCTCTTAGGAAAATGATGAGTAATGGGAAGCATGGCAAAGATGTTCAAAATTATGCATGGTGTGAAAAAGTGGAAAGTGGGACATTTTCCTCCTCTCTGGAAAAAAAAAAGGGTCAATCCCCATGAAAACACCCATCACTCCTTTGTTCTAAAAAAAAAAAAAAGATTCAACAGCAGAAGTGTAGTGAGCTTGAAATACCTTTTGGGAATGGAAGGGAAGTTCCCCACAATTCAGCTTTGTCTCTCAACGGCAGGGCCTTTTAATACCTCATGGATAATTAACTGGGACTTCTAAATGCTTAACAAAAACAATGTGGATATAAAGTTCCCTTCCCAATTGAGGATACAAGAAACACAATTATTATAGTGATCTCTGCAACTGTGCAAATGTTAGATTTTCATGCCCTTGGCCCAGAGGAAGAAATGACACACAAGAGACCGCTGAGTGAGCATTTCTCTCGACTCAAAAGGATGCGTAGATGCAGCCTGAGTTTCTTAAGCATCATTTTTAAATATGAAAAAAAAGAGAAAAGTTGGAGGATTGAATTTAGGTTTCTCCTCATTGCTCACCTTCTCTGTCTAAGATAGAGGCAAGAAAAACCAGAGAGAGCAGGTATGCTGGGGGTGTGCAATCAAAAGAATATTTACAGTTTATTCAGACCTACAGGAAATACATGTGGCATTGAAGGGACTGCAGAGATGGATTCTATACAAGATGTTTTCATCCCCTAACAGTTACATGCAGTCTGTGGGGGATGGGGGGGTCATGCACACAGTATGCTAGAGGCACATGAGAGTAAAGCAACTGGGATTAAGACATCCCAACACATCCCATTCTGTTATAGTTTATTAAATAGTTTAGTAAACCATTTGATTCAGAATATTTTTTTCTTGTTTTCTTCCTCTAAAAACTAGGTGTGTCTTATGGTCAGGTGCATTTTATAGAGGGAAAAAAACGTAGTCCAAATTTACATTGTATACCTTCACAATGATTCAATAGTCATTGTTTGAATTCAGTTTACATGGAAGTATCTTCCTAGCCCAGAGGGCTGCATGTGCCCTGGTCACTCAGAATGTTTAGAATCTAGATAAGAGTTTGAGTTCATGCATAGTTTCAGTGGCTTGAATTTACATGTTTAAGCAGACCTGGAGATGGGTTCAGGCTTCTGAACTAAAGTGTCAATTAGAAATATTGTAATCTTATTGTTACAGTATGATTGACTGACATTTCTTTATCTGTTCTGTATGTGATGACCTCAGAATCTTATTGTAATCTTTACATTCTGTCATCAATTGCCATGTACCTGTATGTGACTGGAAGTGTATAAAAAGTCTCTAGTTCTGTTGAAGTTTTGCAGCGAGCTTATCTCTGCTTGCCCGGTAAGGCCTTAGCATGAGACAACCGCGGGGCCTGGGATAGACAATAAAGACATGGAGGTTCATAACGACTGATCTTTCCTACGGCCCCAAGTTTTATTTCCCTTCTCAAATTGAGATTCTGGGATTCTGACAGGTGTCTCCTTGTTACATGTGAACTAGGTGAGTGATTTCTGCAGCATAGAAGGGCCTTGTCTTTGAAGGAGACAGAGGGCTTGAGGGGCAAAAGAAAGGCTTCAAAGAGACAGAAGGTGTGAGACTTAACATCATAATAAAACAAAGGGGCAAGAGGGGGAAGAAGAGGAAGCTTTTGTTGGTTTATGGTTGTCACAAAGAGAATGATTTATTCTCAAAGCCATTCTGAATGTTGAAAGGGTGACCTAGGAGGATAACAGTCCAGGGAGAGATTAATGTTTAACTATTAAAATGCAGCAACCTTCCCTCAAGTTTAGAATTTCTGCCTGCTGAAATTTCTGCCTTGCATGCATGACCTATAGGGCTCCTAGGCAAGATTGTTTTGTGCTGCCCCAGCAACCAGTGGCCGCCTCCTTGGCTGCCAGTCATCATGGAAGAGGCCTGTCCGAACCCTCCACAGCCAATGGCTGGCTGCAAAGGCTAGGGTTCTGTCTTAGTCTCTTAGCCATATTGTACACCAGCTGTAGCCAGAAATTGTCAAGACAGATCTTCTCACACTGCAAAGCACAGGAAGCATGGAAGACAATGGCGAATAATGTTCTTCCAAAGGCACACCCACGATAATACAGGATGCTGAATGCACAGACATGTGAATGCATGCAGCTAAGGAGCATGGGCTGGAAAGAAATGTGTAACAGTGAAGTGATGCTATATAACCAATGAACTGACATGCAGTTGCGATACACAGAATTTGCATATTTCCAGAGGACAGCTGTGTTGTTTTATTGCAGCAAAACAAGCCAGTGTCTTGTAGCACCTTAAGGACTAAGAAGTTTATTGTGACATAACTGCTCATGTATATAGTTCGGTTTATTAGATGCACACAATATTATTGAGAGTGGTAAGTTTATATACAGTACATGTGATAAGGGGATATGTGAAGAACTGTGAACAGTGTAGTGCCACAAGATTCTTAAGAGCCCCTGCTTAAGGAACAATCTGCCCACTGCAGCTCAACTGTAACTGAATTCATAATCTTTGCAGCACCAGGTTAAGTCAGTCCTTTATACTGAGGCTTTTAAAGACATACCTGGATACCCAGGGCTTTGAGGGGATGGCCCATCCTGGGTGTTTGATCAAGTCTCTCTTTGTTATGGTTTGGTTTTACCTGTCTTAAACATTTAAACATTTAAATATATTTTATATATTTTATTGTATTTTAAGAACTGGTTGTATTTTAATATTTGTATTGTATAAATATGTGTTGAAAATATTGTTTTATGGACTGCTGTAAATCGTCCGAAGGGCTTTGGCTGTGGGGTGACATAGAAATGAAATAAGTAGATGAATAAATAAAGGCACAATCCTAGCCATATTTAGAAAGTCCTGCAACTCCCAGGATGCCCTGGCCAGCATTGAATGCTGGGAATTGTAGAACTCTTTCATCTATAAATTATGCATGGTTTTGCACCCTTAACTTTGCAAGTAAGCCCATAAAGTCAACAAAAACTGTTTGCTATGTTGTCCATTCTCACACACTTGGATTACTTATTTGTGGAACATTGGTGACCTGGGAAGGAAGGAGACCACTGATAAAAGATATAATAAAAGAGTTATTTTGCAACCATCTTGGCAACGACTGAATGATTCTCAGAAGGCAGTATGGAATTGTCAAGAGTAATTTCTCCCAAATTAATCTTCAGATCTTTTGTCTGTTTTCAAGTCTGTATTTTTAAGCCTGTGCATTGTTGCAAGGTTTTACTCTCTCACTGTTAGTTTCTATTGCACTGTTAAATGTTTAATCTTTCGCCGAATTTTATTTTTAAAATTGTTGCAAACCTCTCAGAGAGCCTTGGCTATTGGTCAGTATTAAATGCAGCACATACACATGCTTACATGGTTTCCCTTCTCTACTTGATTACTAGCTTAGTGGATTGTGAGGTTGCCGTGGACATAATTTATCTTGATCTCACCAAGGCACTAACAAACTTCCTCATGACAATTAGCGGCCTATTGAAATCATAATGCTGTGAAATGGATTCACAAGCAGTTGGAAAACCATCTCAACTGTGCCAGTCAATAGTTCCTAATCAAACTGGAAGGGTTCGGGCCTTGAGTGTGGCTTTCTCCTGCATTTGATTCTCTTTAACACTTCTGTCATTTTTTGATGCCTTATTCCAGATAACACCAATCTGTCTGGAATAGCAAACAACTCAGAAGACCAGAATAACATTCAAAACGACCTTGATAGAATGGAGAACTGGGCTGAAGCTAAGTATACATTCAGTACAAATATATTTAGGGAGAATAAGTTAAATCCAAGGAGATAGGATGGAAGACACCTGGTGGTCATGGGAATGATTTTGGGACTGTAGATTATACCATGACTCAGCAACATGACTACAATGTGTTAGCCTGAATGACTACAACCATCATTTCCAGTCAGGTGGGGATGTACGAGGCAGTATCCAAGTGGGGTTTTGGGCAAATGGCGCCTACTACTGATTTATTTATTTATTTATTTATTATGTATTAACATATTTGTATGCCACCCCTTGCACACAAGCCTCGGGGCGGCTCACAACAAACATGGTAACTAAAATACACAATATTAAAAAAAAATTCCTGATTCTGTTCAGGAATTTAGTACTTCCCCTAGGAATGAGGAAGAGAGAGTATCGCTAATTTCAGAAAAAAGGGCCAATTGGTAGAGTTAGATAAGGAAGTTCTGCCAACCTGTCCTGAACCAGAAATGAGTGTTACTAGTCATTGGGTGGCTTCCTAGAAGAAGCACTAAAGCTCCAGGACACAAGTGGTGGCCCAGCTCACAGAATGGCCTACCTGGTTCCACTTTATTCTCTTCAAGGCATACTTCACCTGGAGCACCTGAATCCAACTTTGAACACCACACTTCAAGGAGGATGTAGCCAAACGGATGAATTCATAAAATCAGTGAAACAAGTCGTATGAGGAGCAGTTGAAGGAACTGCTTAAGTTTTGCCTAGAAAAAACTGAAAAGGGCCAGGGTTATACTTTTCAAATACCTGAAGGGCAAATACAGTTTTGTTTTGGCTTTTAGAATTGTTTGTTTGTTGCTGCCCTAGAGGGCAGGGCGAGATCTACAGGAGGGTAGATTTCAGCTGAACATTACGATAAACTTCTTAATGGTGGACTCATTGCTAGAGGCTTTTAGGCAGAAGCTGGAGAGCCACCTGTTGATAAAGCAGTTGTTCTAGCTTCCCTGCACTTAGTTGGGCATTGAACCAGATGCCTTCCAACTCTGTGATTCAGAAATATAAGCATGGCCTAAATATTCATATACAATACAGAATAAAACTAAAACACATAATAAATTCGTTGGCCTCACAAGAAATCAAGGTCCATTATAAAAATTACTCCATAATACACCCCACAATTAACTACTATCCTTATGCACCTAAAAAAAGTCCATGTGCTGAACTTGTCTGATAATGTGGTAATAATATTTCCTTCCTTGATTACATTTTAATACCACCCAGAGAGCTTTGGGTTTACAAAGGGTTTACAGATTACAGATTAAAAATCATTACAATACAATATTGTACATAATATATTTATTTACAAGCACATAAATGGACAACACACACTCAGCTTTAACCATCAACAATAAGAAAACCCAGGACCTGATTAAAAACTCAAATGGAGCTGGGGAGAGTTAATACAATTCATGCCATCATCAACACACTTTGTCTACCTTCTCTGTAATTTTCAGTCACATAGCTTCAGAACCAAAGAGTAGATTTGGAATGGTTCCAATCATGTAGTGGAAGATCAAAGCCCCATTTTATTATTTATTTATTTATTTATTCAGGGAACTTCTATGCCGCCCCATTCACCGAAGCCTCAGGGCGGCTCACAACCAAATAAATAATATAACAATATAAAACAATATAATATAATATAAATTATGGATTGCGCTCCCTGGAAAGGTTCGCCTGGTGCCATCATTATATGCTTTTTGGTGCCAGGCGAAGACCTTTTTATTTAAGTCTTATTTTAATTGTTAGTGTTGTGTTTGGTTTGGCTTGTTTATATGTTTATGTTTAATTATTGCACCATGTTTCTGCCTACAATGGTTTCTGAGGTTGTGAGCCGCCCCGAGGCTTGTGGCAAGGGGTGGCCTATAAATCTGTAAATAAATAAATAAATAAATAAATAAATGTTAAATTAATGTTGTATTTGGTTGTAGGTTTGATTTATTTTGTCTGCGTTGGTTGATAGTCCAGTAGGATTGTTTGATCCAGTTTCGTGAAGGAGTATGATGTGGAGGAGGGTGGTAGCGGTGATGATAAATGGTAAGAGGAAGTGCAGGGTGAAAAATCTGGGTTTATTATTTATTGGGTTTATTAGGGTTTAAGGTTATTTTGTTTGCCGAGATGCACCGAGGGCAAGGGGGGGAGGGATAAATTAATATTGTTTATACGATAATTGTATTTTAATCATGTTGTAAGCTGCCCTGAGGCTTCAGTGCGATGGGGCGGCCTATAAATATTTTAATAAATAATAAAAATAAATAAATAAATTTAAGTCGCCCTGGCCAAAACATAAAATAAATAAAAAACATTAACAGTTAAAATGACATTTGAATAAAAAGGTCTTCGCCTGGTGCCGAAAAACCCATGGCATGAATCCAAGCTAGACACCCGATTGCAAGGTCCCTGCAGAAGTTCATGAGCACCATGATGGGAAGGGAGCTCCCACATGATGCTGTGCACAAAAGCAGCCCCTTGAGCAGACGCCTTCGGCAGCAAGGATTGTGAAGACTTCTCATGCAAGCACCCTTTGGGAGAGGCCCAAGCCAAAGCACAACTCGCACACAGAACACAAATGGCACACTGCTGTCAACAGCAGTACTGGAGCTGGGGCTGTCTGGGCTGCAGACGTGATGTGACACCTCCCTCAGAATCACCTGTTCTCTCTGAGCTCGGGTACAATCCTCAGAGGAGCTGGAGACAAAGCACTTTCCTCAGCAGCAAGATGTTGATTTGGGTTGCAGTTTAGAGTACCGTATTTTTCGCTCTATAAGACGCACTTTTCCCCCCCTCAAAACTAAGGGGAAATGTCTGTGCGTCTTATAGAGCGAATGTGCCTGACACCCGGGACGCTGCCCGCCCGCCCGCGGGCACCACCAGGCCGGCATGTGCTCGGCGTGCCCTGCTCCACTGCGAACTGATCACCCCCACCGGGAAGCTCCCCACCTCCCCCCCCACGCCGATCCTGCTAAAGCCTCCGCCGCTCGCTCGCGCTGTCATCCCGCGCCGATCCGCGCCTCCCCCCCACGCCAATCCTGCTAAAGCCTCCGCCGCTCGCTCGCGCTGTCATCCCGCGCCGATCCGCGCCTCCCCCCCACGCCACTGCCGCGGCAGGCGCAGATGACGCTTTAGAAGCACGATCCTTCTAAAGCCTCCACCAACCACACTGTCATCCCGCATTGCCATCCCGCGACGATCCCCCACCTCCCCCCACACCAAAGGGGGCAGGCACAATCCTTTTATTAAAGTTTAACAGGTTGAGAAACAGTATACATTGAAGCAGCGTTCTCTTTGAGATGTGAGAGAAGCAATTGACAATGTAAAGAGCTGGACACATGGACTGAGCAGTCAAATAGACATTGTTTCTTCCAAAAGCCTTTTGATAAAATCCATCAACAGACTCTTGAGAAAACCTGGCAGTGATGGAATAAGGGCTGTGTGTGCACACACATGTTGTCCTATGGATCAGTAACTGATTACAGAATTGAAAGCCAACATTGAGAATGCATGGTATTCTCACAAGATTCTGCATTAGGATCAGTGCTTTTCAACCTGTTCATAAATGATCTGGAATTAGAAGTGAGCAATAAAGTAGCCAAGTTTGCTGATGATACTGAAATTAAAAGGGATTGTGAGGAATTCCAGTGGGACCTCTCTGAGCTGGGAAAAAGGGCATCAGAACGGCAAATGCTTTCAGTGTAAGCAAGTGTAAAGTTAGCATGCTGGGGGGAAAGAATCTCATCTTCAAGTTTAAGCTGATGGAATCTGAACTAGTGCTGACAGAAAGGGTCTTGAGAATGTGGGGGACAGCTTGATGAAAATGTCAAATGTTAGGAGGAAATGCCATAATTAGGAAAGGAATTGAAAATCAAATTTCCAAGATCATATTCCTCTTACACAAATCTTTAATATGACCATACTTAAAGTATTGTGTACAGTGCTGGCCACCACACCTGAAAAATGACATTGTTGAAAAAAGTGCAAAGAAGGGCAACTAAAACAATCAAGGGATTGGAGCAGCTCCCCTATCAGACTTTATGCATGGTGTGAAAAAGTGGAAAGTGGGACATTTTCCTCCTCTCTGAAAAAAAAAGGGTTAATCCCCATGAAAATACCCATCACTCCTTTGTTCTGGAAAAAAAAAAAAAGATTCAACAGCAGAAGTGTAGTGAGCTTGAAATACCTTTTGGGAATGGAAGGGAAGTTCCCCACAATTCAGCTTTGTCTTTCAAGGGTTGGGCCTTTTAATACCTCATGGATAATTAACTGGGACTTCTAAATGCTTAACAAAAACAATGTGGATATAAAGTTCCCTTTCCAATTGAGGATACAAGAAACACAATTATTATAGTGATCTCTGCAACTGTGCAAATGTTAGATTTTCATGCCCTTGGTCCAGAGGAAGAAATGACACACAAGAGACCACTGAGTGAACATTTCTCTCGACTCAAAAGGATGCGTAGATGCAGCCCGAGTTTCTTAAGCATCACTTTTAAATATGAAAAAAAGAGAGAGAGAAAAGTTGGAGGATTGAATTTAGGTCTCTCCTCATTGTTCACCTTCTCTGTCTAAGATAGAGGCAAGAAAAACCAGAGAGAGCAGGTATGCTGGGGGTGTGCAATCAAAAGAATTTTGTTGTTAGTCGCAAAGTCGTGTCCGACCCATCGCGACCCCATGGACAACATTCCTCCAGGCCCTCCTGTCCTCCACCATCCCCCGGAGTCCACTCAAGCTCACACCAACCACCTCAGTGACTCCATCCAGCCACCTCATCCTCTGCCGTCCCCTTCTTCTTTTGCCATCTGTTGTTCCCAGCATTAGGCTCTTCTCCAGGGAGTCCTTCCTTCTCATTAGGTGGCCAAAGTATTTGAGTTTCATTTTCACTATCTGGCCTTCTAAAGAGCAGTCAGGGTTGATCTCCTCCAGGACTGACCAATTTGATCGCCTTGCGGTCCAAGGGACTCGCAGGAGTCTCCTCCAGCACCACAACTCAAAGGCCTCAATCCTTTTGCGCTCGGCCTTCCTTATGGTCCAGCTTTCACAGCCATACATTGCAACTGGGAAAACCATAGCCTTGACTATACGCACTTTTGTTGGCAGGGTGATATCTCTGCTTTTTAGTATGCTGTCTAGATTTGCCATAGCTTTCCTCCCCAGGAGCAAGCATCTTTTAATTTCTTGGCTGCAGTCCCCATCTGCGGTGATCTTGGAGCCCAGGAAAATAAAATCTGTCACTACCTCCATTTCTTCCCCATCTATTTGCCAGGAACTGAGAGGACCGGATGCCATGATCTTAGTTTTCTTAAAAATATTCAAAAGAATATTTACAGTTTATTCAGACCTACAGGAAATACATGTGGCATTGAAGGGACTGCAGAGATGGATTCTATACAAGTTGTTTTCATCCCCTAACAGTTACATGCACAGTCTGTGGGGGATGGGGGGGTCATGCACACAGTATGCTAGAGGCACATGAGAGTAAAGCAACTGGGATTAAGAGATCCCAACACATCCCATAGTTTATTAAATAGTTCAGTAAACCATTTGATTCAGAATATTTTTTTTTCTTGTTTTCCTCCTCTAAAAACTAGGTGCGTCTTATGGTCAGGTGCGTCTTATAGAGCGAAAAATATGGTATATTGGGGTGACTTGGTCTTGAAAGGGAATTTAAGATCTATCAGTTTTATGGAAAACATGCTCCTGATACAGCAGTGGGAAGAAATGTGTTTTTGATATGGATCCACACAGCTGCTTGCATTTTGGATTCTCCTTGAGATGCTAGTGATGGGACCCATCATGCTGAGCAGCAGCACTTCCAAAATTTACCATGACACCAGTGGTCATCAGCAGTGAAGAGCTGCGACTGTGGTGATTCTTCTGGGCCTTTGTGAGGGTTTTCTCATGTGATCCGGTCCTTTTTTAGACATTCTAATTCAGGCTGGTCCAATGCATGGCCCGCAGGGCTGCATGCACCTCCCAAGGCCTTGTTCTGTGGCCCCCTCGCTACTCTGAGCCCCCAGTTCCTCCCCCAGTCTGGATCCCAGTGGTGGCACGGGCACACAGTGGCAAGCTCTCCCAAGGCCACTGGCCCATCTGGCTCTCTTCCTGAGGCTCCTGGTGGCCTTTGTGCTCATCAGCAGAAGTGGGCAGGGCATGCTGGGGAGAGTTCATTGGCTCAAATACAAGAGGCCCAGTGTGCCAATTCCAAGAAGGAAGCAGGGGCCAGGGGAGTCATATGGGAGAGTTTCTGGGCCGGAGAGACAGGGAAGAAAGGGGTGGGCGACCCCAGAGGAGTGGTCATTGTGCCTGGACTGTGGTCAGAGAAGGAGCTGTCATCACAGGCCCACAAAGTGTGCTTTTTCATTCAGTTAGCCCTAACATCATCTTAGAATCAGTTCTCCCTTGTTTTAATGGTTAAATATATTAATTGTGTATTTTTATTATATATATTGTGGACACTTAAATTTATGATATGGAAACGTGCCTCACTGTGTGATGCCAGGGTTCCATGTCAAAGTCCACATGCAGCCCTCAAGGTACAAACAGTTGGACCTGAGGCAGCTTCAGGGCTCCCTCTGCTGGTCAAGGACCAGCATAGCAGCCCAGTTAGTTGCAGGATTATTACCCCAATCTACTGCAGCTGCCAAGGCTCTCATAAGCTCCTCCTGGAAGCCCTGAGAGAAGAGCTATATAAGAACTGGCTCTTCTCCCAGGAAGCCACCTTGGTAAGAAAGGTTCTCTGAGTTGTTGAAGTGCTTCTTGTTTGTGAGCTCTTGGACTTTGCTCCTGGAACTCTGTCTGTAATCTTGCTCCTGCCTTGTTCCTCAAGGTACCTATTTCCCTCAGCTTGTCTTCTTGGTTCCCTGATCCCCGGCTTGCCTGAACACACTTGCTACCTGAATGGACTCGGCCTTGCACTTCAAATCCTGGGCCTGATCTTTGGACTGGTTTTGACTGTGCTTTTGGACTGACCCTTGTGCTGCACCCTGGTTGCCTGCATCCTGCTGCTCCCATCTGCTAGTGTGCCATCCATACTCTGGTCTCTGACAACTGCCCTCTGGTGGCTATCTAATACCTAACTGGTTTTGTATGTGGCCACTTTTTCTGTCCACATCTGATGGAACAGGCTTTTGCTGACAAAGTTTGTGCTATCATGAATTATTTCATTTTGTAGGCACCATGGGTCTTGTGGTCTTTTGTTGTTGGTGTCCTTAGTGCCATTGCTGCTAAGAAGCTGAGCCATGATTGCTTCCATATGTGTATCTAGGCATTTCTTTCCCTGCCCTCCTCCTCCTCCTTGAAGCTAAATCTTTGTATCCAGGCCTAGAGCTCCCCTCTTTGTTTAGGCTATTTTGTCAAAGTCTATTACTGTGTTTCTTCAGAGAGAGCTTCACACCGTGTGAGTCACCCATTGCTGACTTCTGCTTACCTCCTTTCCAACAGCATGTCCCACTTCCACCAGAGAGCTGCATTTTTGAGGATTGTGTCCAGCTCTGGATGTCACATTTTAAGAAGAAAGTTGACAAATTGGAGGGTGCTTAGAGATGAGTGAGGAATGATTAAAAGAGTTGGATATAAATCTGGAGAAAATGAAGATGATAAATTAGTGCAGGGTAAAGATATCTAGAGGGGTGTCAGATGGAAAATGAAGCAGAGTTATTGTCTGTCGCTCCTGGAGGAAGGACTGGAGACAATTGGTGGAAACTGCAGTGAAGTACATCTCGGCAAATGTTAGAAGGAACTTCCTAGCTCTAAGAGCTGCACGGCAGGGAAACAGACTGTCTTGAAAGGTGATGGGGTTTTTGACGTAGAAGCTGGCAGCTGTCTGCCAGGGATACTGTGAGTATATCTTGCATTAAGCAGAAGATTTTGCTAGATGATTTTCAAGGTATCTTCCAAATATGTGAGTTTGATCTACTACTTAGAACCACCTTTGCAACGTTGCAGCACTGGATTGTGACTGTAATGTTGGAGCACTGACTTTTGTGGGTCACATGGGACCAGGAGCCCATGTTCCTTGAGGTAGGAAGAAGCTGTGCCTCTGTTAAGAACTACTGTTTTTAAGCTCAGTGGTTTACCCTCCTTTGGACCAAGTTAAACAAATAAGGCATCGTGTTGAAGCATCAAGGGCCACAAACTTCCGACACTTGGCTAGCATCTCTCCCTTGCATTCGTTCGTTTGTTTTGCTTTCCCTTGCTTCTTTCTGCTCATGGTGATTTTTTTCATTGAGTTAGTCAAGAACCCAGAAAAGGCTGATTCAACCAAATTCTGCTCTTGGTTTGCATGCCAATCCTTGCAAGCCGCAGGAATTCCCCTTAACATCTCAGCCTGCCCTTGGTCTTCCATCATTGTCTGGATCAGTGATGGGATGGAAGATGGCTATGCACTCAGTGTCCTTCTTCTCTTTGCAATGAATCTAGAGTCACCTGTGCCCTCCATACAATTCAAAATAATTGTGAAACACCAGGAAGTGAAGGCCTTTGGGATCTAAATCCTTTGAACTCCTTTGAGTGTACTGGTTTAGTTCCTGGCTTGTACCTCTGGTTTCCAGTCACATTAACCACCCCAAGGGAATGGAGAGTTCCTGGCTTGTTTGTCTTCTGCTGCAGGCAAGAAGAGCCAAGCAGGAGTGATCCAGCTGTGTGTGCTGGCTTGAATCTGGGACAGTATCCAGTTGGGCACAAGCATAAGTGTGAATCATGCTGCATTAGCTTAAACGTACACCTGTGGTGCTAGCTGGCACAGCAGGATCTCCCAGGAAACACTTTCTGCCAACTAGCATACTTGTTGGCATATTAGAGGCCACTAATATAAAGCGCAGCGTAATTTATGTTAGCCCTTGTGCCCAGCAGAATATGTCCCCAAGTTCTTAAAAAAAAATACCTGGATTGCAATTTCAGGCTTACACTCCCTCCCCTCCTTCTCTCCTTCTCTTCTCCCTTCTTTCCATCCTTCATCTTCCTCCTGATATTGATAAAAATCTGTCCATCCTGCCCATGCATGGCCCACCCTTGGCACAGAAGGGAGCAGGGTAGATTTAAAACTATAGGCATGTTGTTAAAAAAAATGTTTAAATTGCACTTTCTAGAAATACAAATTGCCAGCAGAGGGCACATATCACCATTATCCTATCAGATTAGTGATGTGAGTAAAGATTTATGGGAATTTATGGGAATTATCTCTTCCCAAACCATGCAAATATGTCCTGCATACAGTCCCAAACATGAAAATGCACAGGGACATGTTTTATTTTGGGGGGGAAATCTCAAATTTGCACTAATGTTTGGAAAAGGTATATTTTTAAAAAATGCACTTTGAAATGGGTGTTTAAAATTCTTGTTTTAAGATGTTATATCATTATTTTTTAAAATTTCTGATTTTATTTTATCATTGTTTGGTGAGCCTCCCAGAGAGCCCTTGGGCTATGGGGTGGCATACAAATGTCATAAATAAATTAATAAAATACCCACTTTTTCACACCTCAATCAATGGGGGAAAGTGTGCATTAAAATATGCACAGAAATGTGTATTTCCCCCTTTTGAAGTGCACACTTTTGCCGTTTGAGCAAGTTGAAAATGTTCAGAAACAAAAACCCAAGCAAGCTGAAACAAAGAACTTGGCTGAGGTTGAAACTTGCTGATTTTCCCATCCTAGATGCCAAACAGATTTCTTGCAAAGCAAACTATCTAGGGAGCTGTTCAGAGTATGCAGCATTGTCTACTGTGTATTATCACAAATGTGCCAAACCCCAATGAAGAAAGGAACTCCAAAGGTGGACTTTCCAAACATCTCACCGCTACCCTTCAGATTCCAACCTGGAAAGACTGTTTCCAACAGAGCCAGCCTTACCATTGGGCAGAGTGAGGTGGCAGATCGGGTGGGACATCTAGTGACGGAGGGGTGTCACATCACAGAGCCACCAAAGTCACCCATCCTGCTCTACACTGCCGAAGCTCCCTTGATGCCCTCAGCTACAGCAGAGGCTGCTGCAAATGGATTCTGTACATAGGATCGCTGTCTGTGTGTGTGTGTGTGTGTGTGTGCGCGCGCTTCCTCTCAGGCACCGAAATCTCTTGATCCAGACCTGGTTTTTGAATGCTGCAACCAGACCTGGTTTTTGTGTAAAGCACACATTCCTGCAAATAGAAAAATCTTCTAGCCGATTTCGCATCCACTTGTGCTAGTTTCCTGCTTGAGGGAGGATATGGGAGAACATTCAAAACTGGTATTTCCCCACCCTTAGTCTGGGAGAGAGGAATAATTCCTTCAATTCCTCCCATTTCTGCCAACCACACCATAATATCATTGCAAGGGTGCTGGAGCTGCCGTCTTGGGGTTTCATTCCATGTTATCCTGGTAATATCTGAAGTCCAGCAACACATAGGATTCAAGCAACAATCAGGTGGGACAGATCCACTGTCTCCTCCTCCTCTTCCCCCACCTCCCTTTCCTTGCAGGAGGGAGTAAAGGTGTTATTTTATGTATTTGTGTGGTAATATGGGATGCAGCAATGGAAAATGTGGTCAAAAGTTGTAGAGATCCATCACAAGAATGTAAGAACGCAAGGAGGATGGTGCTAGGTTGAATCGAGGGTGCAGCAGCCTGTTCAGACTGTGTCCAATCAGCTGCCCAAGGGAAACCCACAAACAGGACTTGGGTGCATCTTCCCACCCATGTTCCCCAGCAAAGATGCACATACTGGGCAGTGTTTGATACTGTAGGGAACATATGCCCAGTAACCTCTTCAGCATGAATTTGTCTTATCCCCCTTTAAACGTAAGCAATTTGCAGTTCTTGGTGTAAAAGATGCTTCCTTTTATCTGTCCCAAATTTCCCACCATCCACTTCATGAAAAGTCTCCATGTTCTAGTAGTATGAGAGGGGGTGATAAACCTGTCCCTGTCCACTCCCACCACATGGTGCATATTCCTGTCCTCCTCCCTCATGGCTTCCCTCACCTGCCTTTTTTCTGAGTTAAAGAATTAGGACATGGCCTGCAGTCTTCACGGGCCTGCTGCCTCACTGATGCAAAATGCTTCCTCCATTCACTTCCTACTCGTTGCACAGGCATTTAAGGTGCAGGAAGCCTGCAAGCAAAATGCCACAACCCTAGAGCTAGGCTCTAATGTAACCCCTCCTGAAGCTGATGCAGTCGGTGGTAAGTCATGCGCTTGGCATTGATGGCATCACTTTGCTCAGGTGGGTTCATGAGGCTGACTCGGGGACGCAGCGGGACGTGATGTGCGCAGGCACACTGGCTGTTTTATTCCTCACAATGGATTTCGTAAGGTTCTGGAAGAGGCTGATGCAGCAGTGGCGTCTGCTCCTGCTCCCATTACATCACAGCACGCCTTTACTCATGCTCAAATAACAAGGGCACAGGCTGCTTCCTTGAAGAGAATGGCAGAACTGGATGAGGTCACTTTTTCATTAATGACCTCTAAAACAGATTCGGCTCCTGGTGGGAGTTCCAGGGTGTGGCTTTCTATATGAGGAACACCACAATTGAGAAGCGCAGCTCAGTAATTTTAGACCTTGGACTTCATGATCCTATTGGGAGCTCGTTTCGTCCGAGTGCAGTGGTTAGAACGTTGAGCTGGAGAGCCTGGCCAGAAGTCCATGAAGCTCAGTGGGTGACTTTGGGCCAGTCGCTGCTTTTCAGCATAGCCAATTTCACAGGGTTGTTGTAAAGATAAAATGGAGGACCAGGAGAAGGACTGTGAAGGCCTCCTTGGGTTCCTTGGAGGAAAAGGTACATTCTAAATGCAACAAATCTCAGTAATAAAAATAAGATCTGTGTTACCCAGGCAACATTTCTCCTCTTCCTCCATCCAAATGACCTTCTAGGTTTCCCAACTGCTTCGACGTACCTCCTGTGTTAGAAGAACAACCAAATGTTTTTCCATCCCTGAGCATGTGCTCGCTTACTTGCTCTTGCTCTTGCTCTTGCTCTTGTGCTCTCTCTCTCTCTCTCTCTCTGTGTGTGTGCGTGTGTGCCTTGTATAGTACTGCATTTTAAGCTCTCCTAAAACAGAACCTCTGATCATTCAGTTTAGGCCAAATTATTGCTATTGTTATTTCTGTCCCACCTTTCAAACTCAAGAGGCTTCTAAAGTAGCCTATGCATCTCTTTAGTCAACAAGATATGGATGTGGTGAGAGCGCTGGGCTAAGGCCCAGCAGATCCAGGTTCTAGTCCCTGCTCAGCCATGAAGCTCACTGGGTAACTCTGGACCAGTCATTGAATCTCAGCCTAACCTTCCTCACAGGGCTGCTGTGAGGATACAGTGGAGCAAAGGTGCATTCTATAAACTGCCTTGGGTTCCTTTCAGGGAAAACACAGGATATAAATGCATCAAAGAAAGATGTAATGCTCTTGAGCACAAACATGTGCAAGCACACTGGAATACCAACTGAAATGCCCCTTGTTAGTATTTACCATCCCCTGTATGGTAACACCGAACACCGGGGATGGGATGGCTATCCCATCCCCGGTGTTACCATACAGCAGGAGATGGATGGTAACCCTGAGCAGGGACTCTGGGGTTTTATTGAATGTCCTCTTCTGCCTGGAACTCTGGGAAGGCAAAGGGACAATAGTGTTAGGATGCACCTCATGGGAATCCCCTGCTTGTGCATGGTGGCAAACATCTATGTAGCTTCCCCCCATTTGAACCTTCTCTTCATTCCAATATGGCGGCTGTGATTAGGCGCTCTTTGGAGAGATGGTACCGCTAAAGGCAGGAGGGAGTGTGCTGGGGTCAGGTTTTGTGGCAGGAGGTAGCAGCCGCCAGATTGCAGGTGCCATTCCTCTAACAGAGCAACACAACACACAAGCATGGCACTGATTCACTGCCATGTTGGTCAGACCATAGATGGTACTGCTGCATTCAGAAGCACATGTCTCAGCCTGCCACGGTGACTCATAGGAGATCCAGGAAAGAAAGATCAGGGAAAATCAGCCATGACTAACAATCTCTCATTTATGACTTGTCTTGCCCAAGTTTGAATAATTGCTTGCTAATTTTCTGTCCTGTGCTCTTGCAAAAGTCATTTCAAACTGAGTGAACCATATTAAGGTTAATAGATTTCCTACCCCTGCCCTCATGTGCACACACGCCCAGATCATTTAGAAGTTCATTTAGTGAGCAAGGGATGCTCTTGCCCCAGATGAGCTGCAACATGATGCAGCAGGAACACCGACTTTGGATTCATGCATGCCATAAAGGACTGTTTCCCCAGAATGCCCCAGCTGCAAAGTAGGATATGGTGAGGGTATGGCCTAGAGGGATTGAGGGCAACGCAGATTAGCTGGCACTTCAGAACCTTAAAAAAAAAGGGGGGGTTAAAACTTAAAGGGCTCCCAGCATTTTTCCCACCAAGCTGGACAAAGATGCTCAACAGGCCCCTATTTCCTATGTTTTAAAAGTTCACTGTAACAGTCTTGTTTTGTTTTTTTTTTTTTTTGAATAAGTGTTATTCTTAATAAACCTAACAAAAAACCAAACTAACTAACTAAAAACAACATCAATCATCAAGAACATTGGACCTGCTGGGTCAGCCCCCCACATTTTTTATGTTAAACTATAAACATATTTGAATCTATGCATAGTCCCGTTCTCTAACCAATGATAAAAATAATCCCAAGTTTGATAGAAGTCTGTATCTTCTTTCTCCTTCAGAGACAAAGTCAATCTGTCCATTTCTGCACAATCCAAGATCTTTCTTAGAATCAGTTTGTCGGTAGGTGGCTCTTCATTCTTCCAATGCTGGGCAAATGCAATCCTCACCGCCGTAGTTACATGTACAGTCAAATACATTGCTTGTTTGTTAAGATCATCAGGTATAATGCCTAATAAGACAACTTCAGGTTTAAATGTTAGAGATTTTTGGAACATTTCCTCAACCCATTTGTGTATTTTAATCCAGTACTTTTTGCCTTCTCACAGGCCCACCACATATGATAAAAAGTACTCGGTTTGTGTTTACATTTCCAACATTCATTTGACATATTCGGGAACATCTTAGCTAACCTATTTGGTGACAAATACCATCTATAAAACATTTTATACAGGTTTTCTTTATATGAAGTTGCTAATGTTACTTTAATATTTCTTTCCCACAGCTTTTGCCATTTCTCTAACTCAATTTTATATCCAAAATTTTGTGCCCATGTTATCATAGTTTCTTTAAGCTGTTCATCTTCCATTCTCTTATCTAGTAGAAAATTATACAATCTTTTAATCATTTTCTCATCTGATTTGAATATCACGTGGTCAAATGCTGTTAACTCCTTATAGAATCCCCACATTCTACAGTCTTTAGCATATCTCGTTTGCATCTGAACCTTGTGCCACCAAGAAATATTAATTACTTGTTCTTGTATTTCTTGATTCAATTTCAATCCTCCATCATTATCCAAAATATCATCATATCTCACAATCATATCAAAATTCAATGCATTTGGATATACAAGAGCTTCCATAGGTGAGAGCCTTCTTGGTAATTTAGTATACAGTTTTATCTTTAACTTTTCCCACACAGACATTAATGATTTCCTAATATAATGATTTAAAAAACAACCACGTGCCTTTCATTTTCCATACTACATATAGGCATGCCAACCCATTTGCAAATCATGCCCTTCAAGATACAAGATTCTCTTGTTTCTTAAAGTTACCCATTCTTTTAGCCACGTTAAAACAGAAGCTTGATAATTCAACATCCAATTGGGAAGACCAAAACCTCCATTCCCTTTAGCCTCCTGTAGCATTTTTATTTAATCCTTGGTTTTTTCTTTTTCCTTATAAATCTTGAGATTTGGATATTTAAATCGTCAAATAATTTTTTAAATTAATTTTTATGGGAATCATTTGGAATAAAAACAAAAGCTTTGGCAATATATTCATTTTAACTAGCGCTATTCTTCCCCACAAGGATAATTCCAAATTAGACCATTTTTCCAAGTCACTCTTAATTTTCTTAAATAGTTTATCATAATTGTCTTCTTTCAATGTAGTGCACTTAGCTGTAAGAAAAATTCCCAAATATTTAACCTTTTTAACAATTTGAAGATCTACTTGTTCCACCAGAGTTTTTCTCTGCTCCAGTGTAAGATTTTTTACTAACAATTTTGTCTTATCTTTATTTTCATCCCCGTAACATCGCCATATTCTTCAATCCTTTGCAGAAGTTTAGACATTGTTACCAAGGGTTCCTCAATTATAAAAACTAAGTTGAGTGCAAATGCTTGCAATTTATAGCATTCATCTCTGATTCTAGTGCCTTTAATATCCATATCATCTCTGATATTTCTGTTTAACACTTCTAAGATCAATATAAACAGCAGTGATGATAAAGGGCATCCTTGTCTTGTGCCCTTTTGTTTGTCTATAATGTTTGCAAATTCTTCATTAATTATGATCCTAGCAGACTGTTTTTGATAGATGCTTAATATCGCATTAATAAATTTTTCACCAAACTCCATTTGGACTGGTTGTTGCTTCATAAATTGTCAATTAACATTGTCAAAGGCCAACAATCTTGTTTTTTAATAATTGTTCAAACCTTTAGGAAATAAGATGTGGCAGCTTTACATTATTTCTCCAGGTATCTGTGAACATTAAAAACAACTCTGCTATTGGTTGGCACTGGATTCAATGCAGCAAGAGTTGGACTCATTGGATTCTTGACTCACAAGACTCTGTCCACCAGCTGTGCCTGGGCAACTTCCCTATATTAATGGTCTTGAAAAGCAGATTAAACCCACAGCTTGAGAGCCAGTGTGGTGTAGTAGATGTGAGTGCTGGGTGGGAACTCTGGAGATCTGGGTTCTAGTCTGCACTCAGCCATGGAGCTCACTGGGTGACTTTGGGCCAGTTACAGACCCTAAGCCCAACCTACCTCACAGGGCTGTTGTGAGGGTAGGATTGAGAGGGGAAGGAGGAGAATGATGTCAGCCTCCTTGGGTTCATTGGAACAAAAAAGATTGGATATAAATCTAATTAAGAAATGCATAGATTAAAAATGTGAAATCTTTGCACAATTAAAGCAAATTACACTGCACTTGTGTAAATGACTTCTCATGCGATGCCAACAGAGCTGGCGGTACAATGGCGTTCCCTGGAAAATTTGTTGCACCAACAAACACTATTGGTATTGTGCTAGACATTATTTACATGAGCACAATGTAATTCACATCTTTGATAGGGTCACCTTGGATGTTGCCCCAGAGTTCTTTTTTTAAAGTTTTGTTGGCACTGGACTTCCCAGCATTAATGCATCCTGCTTGTCCCGGCTTTGATGAACGCTGCTCTGATGTTAAGGCTGTACACAAATGATCACATGCATGGAATAGCGGGAGAGATTTCTCTGGCACTGCTGCTGGGGGCAGGACACCAACCTTGATTCTGGCAGCCATGGCTTGCTAAATTATAAAGTTAGAATGCTGAGGCCTCACTACAGAGGGACAGAGAAAAGTCTGCTAGCTGCAGATTCCTTTTTCATAATTTCAGCTGCTTCCTCTAGCATCACTCAAAGGTGTGGCTCTGTTGACTCGATCCAAGTTTTGGCTTGGATCGAATTGTCTTTTTATTTTATATTAACTGTATATACACATATTTGTACACAAGGCATTTTTTAAAACCCAGTAAGTCATAGAAGAAAGGGAAGGGCAGGGGAACACTTACACGATATTTCCGTGCTGTTTTTGTTGTTTTGTTCCTCTTTTTCTCAGTTTAGCTATTAAAATGATTTTCCATGCACACCGCTTAAGAAGGACGTTCTTGCACAGAGAGGCATTGCCATGAGGGAAGGATGGTGAGCATGTTTTCCTCACCTTCAAGGAATGTGTGAGCGCCCCACCTGAGCTCCAGTCATTCCATCTCAAAACAGATGTCACAGGACCCCAAAAAAACACAGACAAAAGCACTCCAAATTATCAATGGACACAGTGCCCTCTGTGACACTCCTAGAGTGGCATCAGAGGTAAGCAAGGTCAGCAGATGCTGAGGATCCCCACCCCAACAGGAGAGACAGCCCATGTCTCTCCTGTCCACCATTCCAGCCTGCTTTTTCACCTGCCTCTCCATCCAACCAGACTCGAGTGGTGGCGAAAAGAGCAGGAGACTCCCCTGCCTATTTTCTCACTGATTCTCTGCCTGTCAATCAAGCAAAGCTAACCTAACCCTAACCCTAACCCTAACCCTAACCCTAACCCTAACCCAAAAGCCATCAAAACCTCGAAGGCAGCACTGGATGGTCTTTCAAGTCACCTGCCCTACCACTGAAGAGCCTCATGAGCGTTCCTCTTTCCTTGGAAGGAAGGTGTTCCAGCCCTGGTCATATTGATTATTCTTTTCTGCACCTTGGGCATGAACAGTTCCATTTATATCTGGATGGCACACACAGGGCTGGGCACAAGGTAGATCAGGACCCACTAGGAGGATCTCCTGGTGATTTCTGTAAATCAGCAAGTTTTCCCAACTCTCAGTTGTTTAAGAACAGACACAGCAAAAAGCTCTTCCTCTCCTCCTCATCTCACTACACAGTGGCCTCATTTTGGAGGAAATCATGAAAGGGAGGGGAAAGATGTACAAGTGTTATGTGCAGGGACGCCAGCTCTGGACTATACATGTGCTCAGAGGCACCTTGTTCCTATGTGCACCTCCTTGGGCCACCATGTTTCACTTGACTCTGGCTCGCTTCTACTGAACACCAAGAGGATCCTGGAAAGCCAGACACTTGCCCGGTCCTGCCTTCAGTGATACTGGAAGAAAGAAAAGATGTCTTGAATGTATTTCAATCCATGAATCATCTGGGTGGAATCCAGTCCACCCCAGAAAAGCACGCTTCCACTCTTAGGCTTAGGTGGGTGTGATTTGTCTATATCCTCACGAGTTCATACTGAGAAAATGCTGAAAACACAGAGCTTCCCTCTCATGCGACTGACAACGAGACAATATCCATCCTGCCAGCACGCTTTGCAAGAGCTGAGCAAATGTTCTGGGGTCATTTTCTAACATGAGAGCCAGCTAGTTAATCAGGTGTAACATGACGCTTTGACTTGATTTATAGCATGCTGGTAGCTTGTACTGTAACTGCATTGTACTGCTCCATGTATTGTATAATAGCGTTAAGCAGTCCTTGGACAAGACTCCATTGTAAACAAGCTCTCTAGCTCAACTGGGATATCCTGTAAAAATATTATAATAAAAACAGACTCTGACATCACTGTAAAGAGCCAGTGTTCTCTCCATGTAGGATTTTTGTTTTTGAAAAACAACTTGGCTACCGTCTGTAAAGTACATTAAATGCAGCAGTTTGAACTTCCACAGCACTAAACTTAATTCTCAGCGTAGATAATTAAATTTCCAATTGGTCCAGTCTTCAGCCCTTCACCTCACATGCTCCTGGATAGTACTCTGGGATGATTTCAGCCTTCCAACAGTTAAATCTTATGGTTCTAGTCACTTTACAAAGGAAAATCTCTGGAAGGGCCCTCAGTTATACAATACAAATTCTGATTTACCACATAAAGCATAAAATGGAGGAAGCTAACTTTCCATGGCTAAAGCTACATTGGAGAAGCAAAACAGGGCATTGTTTTGTGGTTACTAATTTACCAAGGAAGGGTATTACTTTCCCCCAACAGTTTAATGTTAAAATTACTATGCTGCTCCTTTGGCTAAAACTCAAATAATTAAGTGAAGCAAATTCTGTAGGGTGAAATAAAGAAATACCCTTATTAAGAGCAACTAATATTCACAATGTGTATGCAAGTGGAATTCTGTTTTGGATGTGAGGCAATGTGAGTTTCCCGTCTCATCTTTGATGTTCAGAAAAAAAGAAGAAATGTATCTCTGCATGAGTGAATGGTGTTCAACTTGGGACTGCAGAATGGTTTAGCTCTGAGAATGCGGTCAAGGAAAAGCTCATAGATGAACTTTCCCCAATCTGGTTTCTCTGAGATCTGTTGGAATACAGTTCCCATCATCCCGTCTTGGTTGGGGATGGACAGAGCTGTAATCTGGATCTGGTTGGTGCAAGTAGACACTTCTAAACAAATCCAATTCTGCATGAGTGCTGCTGCCGTATTAGGGTGCTAAGAGCTCTCTCACTCGTTGTTGGAAACTTATTTTGCAGCATAAATGTTGTCATACTTATTTTCATTGTAGGAGTATTTTATTGGACACCAAAATGTTCAAAGTCAATTTTATATTGCCAGAGCTCTTTTCTGCCCCAAACCACATCCAAGTCCTTGATTGTGCCACTCTGAACGGATGCCTAGCCATCATCTCTGGCTGAATAGGGTGAACCGGCTCCTGACATCTGTTCCCTTCCCTTCTAAAAGATAATGTTCAAAGGCTTGGTAATCAATTAAAGATGTATGTTGCTAAAGGTCAGATCTGAGATACAAAATGGGACCTCATGCAGTGTTCTTGGGCTGTAGCAGTTCTATCAACCCAATCCTAAATACATGAGTTATCTGCAATGGTACAGAGTAGCAGCCAATTGGAGCAGATATTTCCCACTATGCTCAATGTACTTCTAACTCATCACGAATTCATAAGGGGTTTTATTTTCTTCTTTTTTGGTCAATGCTTTTAGATCTGTGGTGGTCTTGTCTGAACACATTCAGGGCGGACTGCGGTTGAATTCCTTTCCTTTTCCTCCCATCCCAGTTTCTCCTCTCCCATCTCCATCTCATCTGTGCCTCATAACAAATTGGAAGCACAAGACCATGTTGTATCTGCCAGTTCCACTGCTTTCCAGAACAGTTTGTATTTATCTGTCACACTGGGGTGATGTCTGAAATATTGCAACAGATTGGGACACTGTATCTGTGTGGTGGTTTTGCATGAAATTCTAAGTGCTTTTGTGTTGACACACTATTGGCAATAGGCTGAGTCTTTAAGATGGCTTGACTTGGAAGACTAATTAGCATGTAAAACATGTACTCACATGTCAGTATTAAGACATATTTTTGGAAAGAAGGGGAATGATGATGTTAACTAGATGGAGCTGTTACTTAAACTGGCCAGACATCTTTGCTGAAGTTTTCAGTTCCTGTAGGCAAAGTTCAAAAGCAACATTTTCAGTTTCTGTCTGCATGTTCCGTTTTACAGCTGGGTGTTGCTGTGAATCAGTCATATGGTATACACAGGGAAAGTAGATGCTTTTTTGTCACAGCCCCTTAACCAAGAGGCATTATGTTTTTTCAGATCTTTTGCAAAAACATGGCTTAGGGAAGGATTTGGTTGCTATTTCTCTAGGTAGTATCTTCATACTGTTCTATTCATGGTTTTGTTTTGTTGCATATTTGGCAATGATCTAAAATTCACTGGGTGAGAAAGGGCAGAAAGACATTTTTCTCCTTCAAATACATTGAAATAAATACATGAAGAAATGAGTCCCAACAGGAGCCAGAATGCCTTTGAGACCAGTCTGGTGTCATTGATTTCACCCTATGATTAGGTTAAAGAAGGCAGCCTGGCTCCATCAGCAGAATCTGGAGTCTTATTAAAGGGATGCGAATGGTCATTTATGGAGTTGGACAGACAGATGGGCAGAAAATTATGAGACAAGAGGAGCACCATTTGAGCTTCAGGCACCAAAATATCATGACATGTATTTACAGTGAGGAAAAATTCTGAAAAGAGTTCAAAATTACGCTTCACAGATATCCGTCAGCAGTATCCTTCTGCATTAGTTGACTGTCTTCCAGAGTGAGTCAAGGGGCTGTCATTTGTTTGTTGTTAAGTCCCCTGTCCCATGAAACTACATGAAAGAAGTAATTTGGTGAAGGATAAGGAAAATCAAGCGGGATAAAAATTGCAACAAAAATGTAAGTGTTTCCACTTAATTTTTATATAGACACAGCAAATTTTTGTGTGTGCCTTGCAACAAAAATGCTAACCAAAGGTTTTATATGACTGGATGCCAGAGACACAGTCATAATCCAATTTTCATCCGTTAGCATAAATCTATACTTTTTCCTTTCTCAGAAGCGGCCTTCCAGACCTGAGTCACATTGTATGATGCGTTCATTTTTTAAATCATAATTTTACATTGCAGGATGAATAGAGAATGAGACTATAGTTTTTCACGGTAATACATCCACCCTGGCTGAACTTCTTTTAATGAAAGCAAAGTTTCTGAGGGATTCCATGAACATCATCAGATTTCACATCCTCACAGTTCTGAGCCCCTTGTCAGTCTGAAGATTGATCTCCCAGAAGAAGTTCCGGAAGCTGTTCGAGATCGGATGTCAAAATAACCAGGTCAGAAGAAGCTGGCAAACTGCACCGCATGCGTCCAGCTAGTACAAGAAAGATGCTGGAATAAAGGACTCTGCTCCCCACTCTCCCCATTATGTTGTTCTAGCAATAACACCAGGGCTGTGGAGCTTAAGAAATAATCAGAGAAGCTTTGCAATGCTTCCCTAAAACAACTGAGTGCTTCATCTGTTTGCAATACAATGCTCACTACAAGGCAGGAAAACCTGGCAGGAACGTTGGCTGAGAATCACACCTGATGCTTCCACATGGAGGGTTCCCAGCACGAACATGCAGAAGATACTGGTGGAGTTATTCTTTCCTTTTCTCCTTCATGGTAGAAGCCACTGTGGGAAAGCACAGGAAGGTTACAGGTGGGAAACATGGTGGCCCCATGCAATCCTTGCACAGAGCTGCGCCACGCGACTGCGGAAGCCTCCTCTTGAAGCAGGCACTGTGCCTTGAATGATAATAAACTAAAAAGGGGTGATCTCTGTTATGTCGTTCCTCGCATGGCTGCAACAGGGATTGTGCTGGTGTGACCACAGCTGAAGATCACCCTGTCTTCCTGTGTTTGGGTGCCAGCTATGATGTCAAGTCAACTTCAACCAGGCCTCATGGTGATGTAGCTGCCATTTTGGAAGGGGTAAGTTCACAAATCCTTTTAACGCTGTCTTGTGAGAAAAGGGCTTTTGAGTAAAGGAAATTTCCCTTCAAGAAGTAGCTGGTGTTAACAGAATGTATTAGAGACTATTGTTTGTGGTGCCCGCTCTTGCAGTAAAATGATTCCATGTACTTGGCCTTCATGAAAAAAAAAAAATGTCTGAACAGTTAATCTATGCACCTTAGAGAGTACAGAATTGGAGAGTGGAGACCTTGAATGAAAGGGAATCTTGTGTAGAACATTCAGCTCTCTGCTATTGGGTGGTATAAAAATGAATCAAATACTGTATTTTTCGCTCTATAAGATGCGCCTGACCATAAGACGCACCTAGTTTTTAGAGGAGGAAAATAAGAAAAAAGATATTTTGAATCAAATGGGCACATAATCACAGGCACATTCCCCATCACTTCCCCATGGGCTGCACATCTGACAGACTTACTGCACGCACATATTCGCTCTATAAGACGCACAGACATTTCCCCTTATTTTTGAGGGGGGAAAAAGTCTTATAGAGCAAAAAATACGGTAAATAAATATGGCACTGCAACTAGCAGTGATTCCGTATCTGGGGAAAGCACTGCATGATCGGATTTTAGTAAACACTGTCACTCAGACTTGACGCTCTGCCATTGGCCCAGCAGAACCTGCTGCAGCGTCTGTGCATTTGCTCATCCGGAGCGATTGTGCTGCAGTTGTTCTGCGTTGCGGAGCAGATCAGTAGCTCCATTGGGGAGGTGAATGGTTCTGCACTAAAGCAAGGGCAGAAATGTGCTGTGGAACCCATGATTATCTGCCTTCAAAGTCATGTGGTGAATGCATGGAAAGACCGAGCCTCAAATCTGCAACAATTCTACTGATGTCAGTGCTGTTAGTCAATTTCACCTAAAAACACCCAGTGGGGAGTAATAAAAACTTTAGTTTTTATGACAAGGAACAAAACTTATTTTCTCCGACGATGGACAGGTCCAGCCCAGCAGAAATCGCAATTTGCTCAGCCAGTTACAAATTTTTCCATCCAAACTATTCCAAGATCTCATTCATATATATGTGATTTCCTGTGCACACTTGTCAGCAAAGTACCTTTTCCGAAGTATGACTTGGCATCAGGGTGGCCTGATGTCCTCCTCACCGACTGCTCTCACATGCTGTACAGTTTACGCTCTAGTCCATATGGAGCCAGTGCGGCTGGTGTGAGTCGCTTGGTACAAATAGCTGCAGCACAGGGAATGAAAGCAGGAGCAGAAGAGGCACTTGAAGGCCCAGAGCTCCTTGCCTGCTGGGCACCTCAGGCTGCCCCAGTCCCCTCCCGACAGCCTTCTTCTTAGATTCCCGTTCCAACTCCCCTCATGGTGCCACCACCAGCACCTTGGACTTACCCAACAAGAGAAACATTTCTGTTTAGGCCAAGAAAGAAGTTGGATACAGAAAGGTATTTAAATGATTTTTGTTTTGTTTTGTTTGCACTACTTGGTTTGTAAAATGTTGATGGAAGGGTTAAGTGATATCATGCAAGCAGCCTGAGCATTGCAAATGAGAGCTAAACACTTTCCTTGGAAAGGACTGAATTAATCAACCTCAAGATATGCACAGATATGGGGTTTAGATGCCAGTCATGCGGACCACCCACGCAGACACTCATAACCAATCTCCATCTGGTTCCCATGATGTCCCATAGGACATCAGTGTGGCTTTTGGTGACCACAAGCAAGTTGGTTCAAAGGGTGCTGATGGCAGCTTCCAGCTTGAGGGAGCCAGTCACACACACCCGCTAGCCCTTGAAAGATTCTGCTTTCAGCTCTCTTTGGGACACACACTAGTGGTTGTGTGGATTGTCTCACAGTAGGATAAAGTCAAGCTTGATGCAGGGCTGGAATGTTGTAAGCTGTCTCGAGACGTCAATGTGGTGGATGGCATATAAAAGTTTCAAATAAATACATACATACATAAAGTTCCAAATCTGTTGGTGAATCAGTCTACTTCCATGCTGAGTCCAACAGAACCCCCATTTTCCTTTGAGGATGAATCACTTCAAACACCTACTCTGCAGAAAAAAGATTATCACTCTCCTTATACAAAATGACTCTTTTTTTAATGTACATGCAAACTTGGAGGAGAGGCAGTCCAAAAGGATTAAAGATACCTGCCATGCACTGGCCAAGCAGTTGCTGGGATAGAGCTTGCAGTTTTGAAGATTAAATTCCCCTTTCTATTACAACATGCTACAACCTTGAAAATAACTTTCATCCTTTTGCTTGAGGCAACGTGAAAACAAGGCTTAACTGGAGCCAGAGCTCAGCAGGGCTTACGAATTCTTCACAGTGCCCACAGCTCTAATGTGGAATCTACTTGTTATAAGGAGTATGTAGAATCTTTTCTTCACCACTGTGCAAAATTCATGTGACCACAATTCCCTATATCAAGGGTGTTGAGCTCCATCCCTTGACCCTGGCTGCCATCATCTCATGACTTCCTGGCTTTTGGGTCATTTCTCTGACATTTTAGAAAGATGAAAAACCTCTCCTAAGCATTACTTTCTGGCAGTTAAGAACTTTAAACTAAAATGCTGCTATTTGGGCCATTTAAGGGTATAAAATGTGGGAGGCAGTGGTCAACTCAGGAATCCCAGGGAGTCAGATTTAGCCTACAGGCCTATACTTTCCACATATGTGCTATTTTCTCCTTTCTATATGTGCTTGCCATGCATTACCTTGCTACCACCCCAATCATGTCACCATGCATTATAAAAAGAATCCTGGATAGTTATGGTGCCTTGCAGAAGAATTCACCCCCTTCATTGACTTTGCCACATGTTGTTCTCTTACAACCTGGAACGCAAATCAATTTAAACAGCACTGGTACCACCTTATCTACCCAAGGTAATCAGCAGAACACAGGTGAAAAAGACTTTTATTGTGACATAGACATTGAGTAACCAAAAACTAACTGGCATGGGTTCGTTGTTTAAGTATTTAACCCCATGTCAATACTTGGTAGAAGCACCTCTGGCAGCAATAGCAACTGTGAGTTGTTACTGCTGTATCATCTCTGTGTACATAGTGTTTACCTATTCTTCCTGTCAAGACTGCTCCAGCTGTGTCACCTGGGATGGAGAGTTTGGGTGAGCATCTCAAGTCTTGCCACAAATTCCCAATTGGATTGCACTCTGACCTTTGCCTGGGCTATTCCGAGACATTCAGCTTCTTCTTTCTAAATCACTCCAGTGTTACTTTGCCTGTGTGTCCTGGCCATTGTCCTGATGGAAGGTGAGCCTCTGCCCCAATCCCTACACTCTCGTAGCCTGAAAGAGCTTTCCCTCTAGAATTCCTCTGTATTAGGCTCCATCCATCTTGCCCTCAATCCTGACCAGCTTCACAGCCCCTTCCAAGGAAATGCACACCTACCATGTGTGGAGATGATGTTCTCAGGGTAATGTTGGCCTTGCACCTGGTGGGATACTCTCCAGGACTGGGTTGGCACCAACTCTTTGGATGAGGATGGTGAGGCCTGGGAAAGGAGGTCTGTGGCAGAGGAGGAAGAGCTTATCTGAAGGCTGCCGTCTCTGGGTGTTCAGGCAGACCCCGAGCACCGACAGGGTTAGGAAGTGCTGCTGAAGGGACATGGGGGAGGAGCCTGGCCTGATCCTTGATCCCATGACCTGGCACTGGGAGAGAAGGGCTAGTCTACTAGAGGGCCTGTGTAGATCTAGGAGGCTAGTCCTTCTCCAGAGGAGCACACCCCGAGAGTTTCTCAGGAATAGTCTCTCATTGGGTTCAACAAACCTCTGTGTGCATGCTCAGAGGGATTAACTTGCTGGATGTACATTCAAAGTAAAGTGGTTTTGCCAAAAAACTGTCTGTTGTTTGAAAGAGAGGAGGAGGAAGCCCAGTTCTTGACAGCACCACACACAGCATTTGCAGCAAGGCCAAAAAGTTCAGCTTTGCTCTCATCAGACAGGGAACCTTTTACCCTGTTTGCTGTTGTGTCCCACAGGTCCTTTTGCAAACTCCCATGGGTTTTGAGATAATGGTTTGCTTCAGTAATGGCTTTCTTCCCCGTTCTTGACTCTCATCCATAAAGCCCAGCTTCGTTGACTGGCCAAGGGATAGTTGTTCCATGTAAAGTTTCTCCCACCTCAAGTGAGGATCACTCCAACCACTTTAAAGTTACTACTGGCTCTTAGATGCCTTGCTTGACTAATGTCCTCCTTACCTGTTTGCTGAATTTTGGGGCAGGGCATTCTCTAGGCAGAGTTGTGGTTGAACCATATTCTTTCCATTTTGTAGTACTGGATTTAATGGTGCTCAGGGGGATGTTCATACTGTAATTTGGGATATTTTCAATTAATTATTGTAGTTTGGGATAAGCACCTGGGTTGGTGCTTCTGCCCAACTTTGTCTTTATTTATTCTTTGCAAAGCTGTTTGTTTAGGTATGCTCTCCAACAAACTCTTGGACCTTCCAGAAACAGGTGCATTTAATTGGAGATCACATGGCACTGACATTACCCACAGATGGCCTCCATTCTGTCATGACTTATCTGGAATTCATTTCTTCATTTCCTAATGAGGAAAATTGGGAGAGCCAGCACTGTGGGTTCCAGCTGCAGTCAGGCAGGGGGCTGGAGGCCTCAGCTAGCAAGGGGCAATTTGGCCCCTCCTGGACTTCTCCAAGTACAGGAATCAGAGCCAGAGATAATTCTAGAACAGGTTATATGCCCCCTATTTGGTCAAAGGAATCCCTCACCAACAGCATCTCACTCTTGTCTGGATTGAGTTTCAGTGTGTTAGCCCTCATCCAGTCCTTTATCATAGCCAGAGACTAGCCTAGCACATGCACAGCCTTACCCGCTGATGATGAAATAGATATAATATATAATAATATAATGATGATGATGAAATAGATATAATATAAATAGATGAAAATGAAATAGAGCTGTGTGTCATCAGCATACTGATAACAACACACCCCAAACCTCTGGATGACCTCCCAGTGATTTCATGTAGACATTAAATAGCATGGGGGACAGAGCAGACCCCTGAGGGTCTCCATGCTGGGGAATCCATGGGTTTGAACAATATTCCCCAAGCACCATTTCTGGAAACAGCCCTCCAAGTAGGAGCCGAACCACTGCAATGCAGTGTCACCCACTCCCACCTCAGCCAGCCACTCCAGAAGGATCCCACGGGTGAAGGTATCAAAAGCTGCCAAGAGGTCCAGCAGTAACAAGTTCGCACTCCCCATTTTGGTCCCAGCATAAATCATCATACAAGGATGTTTTGGTATCAAAACCAGGCCTGAACCCTGATTGAAATGGAGCCAGATATAATCAGTTTCATCCAAGAATGCTTGAAGTTGATTGGCAACCCCTCCGTTTAGAGCCTTGTTCAGGAAAGAAATATTCGCTATCAGGTCAAGGAAGGGTTTCTTGAGAAGTTGTCTCACCACTGCCTCTTTAAAGCTGCACAGGACACTCACGTTCAGCTTGTGGGATCCTGTGGCCATGGTGGGAACAGAATGCTGAAATCAGGGGAATTACAATATAGGCTAACTTCCTGGTTAAAAGGTTTCCAGCAGGAATTTTAGTATAGCTCAGCCTTCTTCTGATAATCAGCAATGCCAAGAGTGCTATTTTCCTGTTGGTTATCATGATCTTTGTCTGGACACAAGCTGTTTTGGGCCTGGTTCAATTCTCAAGCTTGAGCTTGGAAAAATGAATTTGTGGTTTATTTGCTACCACTGTTTGCTCAACCCGTTCTGTCCTGTGGACAGCAAGGAGTCATCCTTAGTTCCCTTCCCTTCCCAGAATTCCTGCACTTGTGGGAAAATGTACAGAACCCACTTCTGAATCATTCAATGAATAGTCAATGCTTTAGCAACTGTAGATTGTGACTTTTCAAATTGGAGGTCACCTGGGGTTGTGTGCTGTGGCTAAGGAAGCAGACTTGTCCCTTTTCTCAGAAAGGGTTCCAAAAGAACCAAGTAAGTTCTGTGTTTAAAGTGTAAGCAATTTTAAGTGCAGAAACCAAAATCATAGAAGCTTTCATTTGCAACATTGTATGCACAGTGCTTAATTGAAATTCTCTCAACTTAAAAAAAAAAACACAGTGGAATGATGATTATGTACAAACTTAGCCTGGTAATAATTTTTTAAAAGATGTTATGGTGCCATGGTTTCCTTTTATCATTGGTATGAAAGCCCTTTAAGTTTCTGTTTACACTGCAGTTGAACACAGATACATATGTTTTCCCTGCTCAATTTGGCTATGTAACTTACACATGCAAACTCTCTCAATGGTTAGCAAGCTTCTTCTGTATGTATATTACCCATGGGAAAAAAAAAAGTAACCCTTTCTTTTGACTTGTACATGTATGTGATCTTGTACGTCAAGTGTGATGCCCCTTTTCCTTCCCAAGCACCTAGAGATTCAGGAAAGGAAGGGTGGAAAAGGTGGACACTGAGAACTTCCAGGTCTGCATCTCAAAATCAGCAGATCTCACTGTATGGAGGTACTCATTATGCCCTTCCACAAGCTAAGATCTTTCTGAGGTTTTGCTTTGTGCTTGTCAGTTTGCTGTTTGAGAAGCAGCCTTTCTTGGTCAAGGTCCATGGCTAGTATCTACTGTACTTTGAAAGCAGGCACTTATCACAACATTGAGTGGGCAAGACTTTCACTGTGGTCGCCCACCGATGCACACTTGCACACTTCCAAGCCACCAACCTCCCAAATAATGTCTACATTATGAAAATATTTTGCATCCATTGCTGGAACCTATGGCAAAGAGTGACAGCCACTCCAATGTGCTGCTTAGGTACTTTGGAGGCACTGTCTGAGGCAGTCACCAGCAGGGCTCAAGAAATGATTGCAAAAGGAAAAAGCTGCACTGGCAAGCCAAAAGGGATCATGAACGAAGCAGAGAGACTGCCTCCTCCTGAACGATCATCAATCTGAAGTGCCACTCGGGTATGGCTGGAATGGCTGTCACTGGTGGTGACCCTGGCAAGCCCAGCAAGAGTGGAAAGGGGTCTTTGCAGCTCTTGCTGTGCAGCTTGCTCACCGGTCCCTTAATCCACAATGGAGTTGGTTGTCTGGGTGTGGATGACATGCCAAGCCATCATGAGTTGAACCACCCGTAAAAGTAACCATGGATTGTCAGGGAAGCTTGTTGCTCCAAAACGGGCCATCCCATGCGGAGAGATTTGCACAGCATGACTACCCACCATGCATAGTTACCTATGATGGATTGCCATGGCATGCAAACCTAATCAATGATTAAGGTGCTTCACTGTATAGATCCCATTACAATGAGATTACTGTTTCATTATGAAGTCTCAGTGCTCAAGGAAAATATTAGATTCAAGAAGTCCTGGCCAGCATGATTTCCAACAGCTCTCTCAGCTTTGGGCTGACACCCTCATCTCACCTGCGAGCTGTTAGTGACCAGAGCTGAAAAGGCCCTCCCTTTATGTGCAAGTAGGCCTTTTCACAAAAGGAGTCCTCTGTCTCTGTTGAGCACTCCCAGGTCCCTGTCTTTTCAAGTGGAGTCTTTCCTGAGGGCTTGCGGGTTTCTCTGTCTCCACAGATTATGCCCTCGTGGTAGTCACCCCTGATGCTCTAGGCTCTTCCTGACCTATGAGCAGATCCTGGGTCTTGCTGAGGGCTTCTTATTTATTTATTTATTTATTTATTTTTCGATTTATATCCTGCCTTTTTCCTACAAAGGGCTCAAGGCAGCTTACATCTCCTCCTCCGTCATATCCCCACAACAACAACCCTGTGAGGTAGGTTGGGCTGAGAGTCTGTGACTGGCCCAGAGTCACCCAGTTGGCTCCATGGCCGAGCGGGGACTCGAACCCGGATCGCCTGAGTCCCAGTCCCACGCTCTTAACCACTGCACCACACTGGCTTCTTGATTCTCCAGCTCTTCCTCCTTCAAGGAGTTCTGTGGAAGGCTGGAAGTTGTAGTATTTTGTGTGTCTTAAGATGAATAGGACTGCAGCCTGCAGATCTTCCTTCCTGTAAGTCAGGATAGGCATGCACCTTTTGAGACAAGGAAGGAAACTGTGCAAAAGCCATTGCACAAAGGCTGGTTGCAAGGAAAGGGCTGAATCTAGAAGAAGGGGCATAGGCATTTGGAAACCCTACAGCGCCGCACTTGGCTTAAGGCTCTGCACCCTGATTTACGGGTTTAAGATAAAAATTGCAGGTCCTCTTCATTTGGATCTCAGTTTAACTGAATTCAGCTAGTTCTGGACTAGATGAGGTGCATCAACCCCTCCCCCCATAAATAAAAACCTTACGGGAAAAAGTGAGATTACAGAAAAATCCTATGCTGTATTGTTATCTTTATTATCTTCTCTCTCTTTCCCTCTAATCTACTCTTGGATACCTATGTCTTATTCTGGTCAGGAGGTACAAACTTTCTGTTCTGAAGACTGCTGGATTTTCCCTATGCTTGTGTAGCCCTTTATTCAGGAGTAAGTCCTACTGATTTCCCCCAGGTTTGTAATACTGTAACCTTAAACTGTCTTTTCCCATAGCAAATCCTGTAAAAAAATTTATGCTGCTGCCTGTTAAAATAGAGCTAACTTTTTTTTTTTTCAAAAACTTGTCCTCTCATATTTCCCTCCTTTGCTGTAAAGCTGTTTCAGGGAAAACAAATGAATGTTGTTTTTAAATCCCTTTAGAAGAAACTCAATTCGGCATTTTTATAGGCATTGTTACTTGTGTAGCCTGGTTGTGTGCATCTTTATTTGGAAGTTCCATTACAGTCACTGGATAAGGCCGCCCATGTTGATCATATCTGGACTAGAACTGGCAATTTATTTGTGGCTTGCAGGTTTTGAATACTCTAATTGTGCCAGACAAAAGCCCCTCTATCTGGAAGCACGGAACGAAGGCTGTAATAGTGATCATACAGCTGATTTGAACCGATGCATACTGAGTCACAAATAAATCTGACTGAGGTCCAGGGTTATTACACTTAAGTCAGGCACTTAAAAGATTTGGGGTCCAGTCCCACTAGACATATTTTTACTTTATAACTACAGATGCAAATTGAGAAATAATAATGAGGATTTATTGGAATTTCATAGGAGGCAAAGCTAGCTAAAGCTATAGTCTCGAATAATAGAATAATTTATTTTAATTTGCATTCTGTCCTGAATCATTCCAAACCAATGGAAAGGGCTGTTGCCATTTAATCTACAGGCTTAATTGTCCTGCAGGGGGAGGTGAAGGGAGCCTTGCAGCACATGGATAGGGGAGAATTAACTCCTGCCTCCCCTGCTGCAACCTCTCGCAATTGAACTAAACAAAAATCCTTTCATCGGCACCAATCTATTTATTAATTAAATTTCTGACTTGCCCCATTAGCCATAAGGCTCCTTGGGTGGGTTGCAGCAACAAAATACAAGATAAAATATAAAACAGAGATTAAGATACAATGTAAAACAACAATTATAAATAAAAAAATGTTAAAACCAATATAAGATGCACCACTGTAAAGACATACCCACAGTTGAAATGCTACTTAAAACAAGTTAGCAATTAAAATACAATTGAAATAAAAAGGTTTTGCCTGGAACCTAAAAGACTGGGAAGAAGGCACCAGGCAGACCTCTCTGGAGAGCTTGTTCTAGAGCAGGGGTGGGCAATTAATTTTTCTGTGGGGCCACATGAGAAACTTTGACAGTTGTTAAGGGTCGGACCAATACACTTACAGCTCTGCTCAATATTTATCTCTATAAAAAAAGTAAATGAAGCATTACAATGATACAATGAAAATGTGGAGCACAGAACAACACTATTTAATGAATATTCACAAAAACATTAACATTACATGAAAAGCAATAAATTCAATTCAATTTAGCAGATCCTTCAAAATAAAAGCAGTGCAGTTGTATTGCTTGCATCTATATTACGACAATATATATTTGCACTGACTTTTAATTTGCCAGTGACCTCATGCAGGTCAATCAGGGTCAGCCATTGGGCCGGATGTGGCCCGCGGGCCGTACAATGCCCAGGTCTGTTCTAGAGTCAGGGTGCCACTGCAGAAAAGGCCCTTCTTTGTGTTACCACCCTTCTAAATTCCTCAGGAGGGGATTCCTTCAGAAGGGCCTCAGATGCAGATCTAAGGTATCAGGTTGGTTCATATGGGAAGAGGCGCTCCTTTAGATACCCTGGACCCAAGCCGTTTAGGTCTTTTACACCAGTGCTAATTAAGCCCAGACCTCAACTGGGAGCCAGTGAAGATGGCACAGGACTGGCTTTATATGATCGTTTCTGCCAGTCCTCATTAACAATCTGGCCACCCTATTCTGGACCAATTGAAGTTTCTGATCCATCTTCAAGGGAAGCCTCACATACAGGGTACTGCAATAATCCAGATGAGAGGTTATCAGTGCGTGGATAACTGTTGCCAGGTCCTGTCTGCCCAGATATGGCTGCTGCTGGTATATCAGCTTAAGCTGAGAGAAGGCGCTCCTGGCTGCCAAATCCACCTGGAATTCCAGGGATAATTCAGAGTCCAGAAGCACCGCCAAGCTGTGAACCCCGTCCTTTAGGGGAAGTGCAACCCCATCTAGGACAGGCAAGATGCCGTCCATCTGAACAGATGCACTTCCCACAATAGTATCTCTGTCTTACCTGGATTAAGTTTCAGTTTATTAGCCCTCATTCAATCCATTATTGAGGCCAGGCCCGGGTTCAGAAGATCCACTGCCTCACCTGCATCCAATGAAAAAGAAATGTAGAGCTGAGTATCATCAGCACACTGATGGCAACCCAGCCCACTCCTTCTGATGACCTCACCCAGTGGTTTCATGTAGATGTTAGAAAGCATAGGGGATAAAATAAAGCCTTGTAGAACTCCATGGCATAAATCCCATGGTGCACAGCAATAATCCCCCAGCACTACTTTCCAGACACGACCAGTCGAGGAGTGGAACCACTGCAAAGCAGTGTCCTCTATTACCAACTCGACTAGCCTTTCCAGAAGAATACCATGGTTAACAGCATTGAGAGGTCGAGAAGAACCAACAAGGTTGCACTTCCTCTGTCTCTCTCCTGGCACAGGTCATCCCACAGGGCAACCAAGGCAATTTCTGTTCCAAATCCAGGTCTAAATCCTGATTGAAATGGATCAAGATGGTCCATTTCATCCAAGAGTGTCTGGAGTTTGCCAGCTACACGTACCATCAAACACCTTACCCAGGAAGGGGATATTAGTGACTGATCTATAATTGCTCGTGTCCCCTGGGTCCAAATTGGCCTTTTTCAGAAGTGGTCTAATAACAGCCTCTTTCAATGAGGCTGGGACCAATCTCTCTCTTAATGAGGCATTCACAGCCTCCAGGCCCCAGGGGCACACCCCTACTGTACCGCCAGCCATGATAGGCAAGCATCGAGCATGCAAGTAGTAGGCCAAGCCAATCTACGTACCTTCTTCACATCTTCAGGCCTCAACAAGTGAAACTCATCCAATAAAATCGGGCCAGACGGTGCACTGGACGCCTCAGCCAGAGGAACTACTTCAACCATGGAGTCCAACTCCTGATGGATCTGAGCGATTTTACCCTGAAAGTGCTGTGCAAATTCTGCGCAGCGGGCACTGAGGGTCCTACTCTTGCTTTCACTGGTCCAGTTTGTAAAAGCCCCAGGAACTCTCGGGCTAGCTCCACTGGATGGCACTGAGAGGATGACATGGTGTAGGCTCAACAGTGACCTCTAAGCTGATTCATCACGATTTCCCCCCATCTTCACTCCAGCTGTCTTCCCACCAGCTTCATTGACCTTCACTCCAACATATACCATGGGGTTGTACAGGCTCCATGTAAGGGAAGAGGATGCTTGAGTGCAATCGTGTCAACAGCCTGGGCCATCTCCCTATTCTGCAGAGTGACGTGGGCTTTGACAGGCGCACCAACCACATCAACTGGAAACAGCCCCCTGGAAACCATCTATATCCATCAGTCTCCAGGGACAGATCGTTCTAATAGGTCTCCCACCCTTGCGAAGGAGAAAGAGAGGAGAAAGCCTAAACCTCAAAAGGAAGTGACCATGGCAAAGGGATTGATGTTAATTCCTCCACTTCCAGATCACCATATCCCTGTCCAGTTGAAATTATCAGGTCTAGAATGTGACCTTTTACATGCATTGGGTCGGTGACATGTTGCGACAGTCCTGTGGTTGCCATGGCAATCATGACAAATTGAGCCACCCCAGATAAAAGGCCTCATGGTGGAAGCTGAGCTTGTGGGGTCCCTCAACACCAAGTCCGAGATGATTTCCCTCAGTTCAGGCAGGGAGTTTAGCTGTGCAGCTGGGTGGGTGGTACAACAGCAACATCCCTAATTTGTCTTGTGATCCCAACACAAGATATAAACTCTCAAGACCTGCTCTTGAGTGAACAGAAAGCCTTGAGAGGGGAAGAGAATTTCTATAGATGACACCTTTCCCATCCCCATTTCTCCAGGCAATGAGCTACCCCTCCCCCCACCCTGCCTCCTCATGCATGATCAAATCATAGGAGAGAGGTTTTATTTGGGACTGAGCTGGCATTCAACAACTGCACCACCATGCTTGAGGGCAGGTTGATAAGGCTGCCAGGAGTCAGCAGGTCTGGGGGGCAACCAAAAGAGGGGATAGCCATCTAACATCTGTCCCCCATTCTTCTTTGTTGGCAGGTCACACACCAATGGACACAAACAGCTTTGAGCCCCTAGGAATTAGATCAGGGGCTGGAGACCCAAGGGTCCAGGCCTTATACCACCCCTGCTGAAACCCACAAGGCTTATCTCTAATGCTTATCTCTGTGCAAATGACTGAAGCCTCATTTGGAAGCATGCCAAATTGAAGCTAATAGGACACGTCTTTTCAGTTAAAATGTATAAAATGTGTTGTCAGTCCTTTCCTTTTTTTGTATGTGAGCTTTGGAGAACAGAGTTATTAATGGCATGCCATGTGAGCTTAGTGAAGTTCTGGAATAACAGCTTGTTGTTGAATGTTTTGCAATAGAATTCACAGAAGCAGGGTACTTGTGTTTTCGGGTGCAATCCTATGCATGTTTAGACAGGAAAAAACTTTATTCCATCTAAATATGCATACAACTGAATTCTTTTAAAGAAGGGAGATCTATGCTTTTCTCTTCCAGTAGCCCTTGGTGCAAACTGAAACCTGTTCACAGCTAACTCAGTCAACAGAAGCTTGCAAAGTACCTTTTGGATTGAATCTCAAGGTTGACTTTGGGGCCCACCAATCATGCCTAGAAACAAAATATTTTTCCTCTTCCCTCCTTTTGCTGTTACTTAACATTCAGCTACTGATAATAGATCTGAGGTGACTATTAGTCATGATGGTTATATGGAAGCTCCAGATTCTAATTCTTAATAGTGTTTGCTGGACAGCTCGTGTATGGCCCAGCTGTTCTCTTCGTGCCCTGCTTTCAGGCTTCCTGGAAATGTCTAAATGGCCACTACAGAAATGGAAACAGGATGTTGCTCTAGTTGGAACTTTGATGATATCCTGCAGGTTTTCTCCAATCTTCTGAAGAAAAGTTGCACGGAGCCTGAAGGCTCACTCATTGTTCTGTGAGTTGATTCCAGTAAGGGCATCACATGACTAATACAATACTTTTGGATCCCTTCTCTCCCCTACTATATGGACCTCTAATAAATATAAATAATTTCTAAAGCATGTTGCTATAAATATGAAATCTCCCAGCATAAAGTAATGGTTTATACTTGAGTCAAACTGGTATTTAAAAAAGGGAGAGCTGAAAGAGGGTTCTGCTTATGGAAAGGATTGTCCATTAAGTAGAACCCTTCTAATTTTAAAAGACATCAATCACAGGTCCTTTTGATCTTGTTAAGATTGGGGTTAATTTGCTCAAGATTAGAGGCATATGTCACTTTCCATTGTGATTAATTATGTACAGTTTAGAGTGCAATCCTCTGCTGGCCTGGAATAAGGACAACTGTGCTCAATTGCTCTGAAGAGTAAGATGTGCTCAAAGGGGTGTTGCTGGAGGCATGTTGGAGCAGGGAAGTGGGAAGCAGAAGAACGGAGTCCTGACACCCTGAGATGGCACTCCCGTGGAACAGGATCCACTGGAAGTGGCAGGTCTTGGATGCCCTCGACCTTCAGGTTTGTGATTTCTTATCCATGTAGCCACTCCCATGGAGGAGAATGGAGTCTGGGCACTTGTGCTTGGAAGCGCCTAGGACAGGTTGGAGAAAGGCATGCGCTGTCTCCACCACTCAGCAGGGGCTCTGCAGGTGTGTGGGAGGGTCTGTGTCAGGAAGGGAGGCTTCAACACAGGGCTGGCTGAGCTGGCTTCATGCCTCAGGGACAGACAATATGTGGCCAGAACAGCTACCAGGTTGGGCCTTGCTGATGTTGGTCTCAAAGCATGACAAACATCTTGGTGAAGAATACATCAATAATTTAAGATATGCGGTTGATACCATATCGCAGGTAGAAAGCAGCAATGAAATGAAATGACTCCTGATGAAAGTGATAGAAAAAAGTGCAAAAGCAGGACTGAACATTAAGAAAACAAAAATCAAGCCTAGAAAAGAATGATGTGATTTTAATGTTCACAATGTAGAAATTGGAATTGTGAAAGGTTGTTCATACCTTGCTTCAGTCATCAATTCAATGGAAGACTGCAGCCAAGAAATTGGGAGATGAAAGTGACTCGGAAGGGCAGCAATGAAGGAACTAGCAAAGATCATCAGGTATAAGGATGTTTCACTGGGGAGCAAGGCCAAGATTATCCACACTATTGTATTCTCAATCACTACCTATGTGTGTGAAAGCTGGACAGTGAAGAAAGCAGACAGGAAGAAAATCAAGGCGTTTGGAACATGGCACCAGAAGATAACTTTGCAGAGACAAAGATGCACAAATGAGTCTTAGATCAATTCAAGCCAGAACTTGTCCTGGAAGCAAAAATGATGAAACTGAAGCTGTCTCTCACTGGAGACAGTAATGCTAGAGAAATTCAAAGGCAGAAAAGAAACAGGAAGATCAACTATGAGATGGAATGATTCCATAAAGCTACAGCCTTGAGTTTTCAAGAGCTGAGCAGGGCTGTCAAGGACAGGATGCTTTGGAAGGCATTCATTCATAGGGTCACCATAAGACAAAAATAACTTAATAGCACCTAATAACAAACAGAGGATGCCCAGTCGGCTGTTGTAAGCAGTCTGCGGAAAGACATGGATTCAGTAGGTGCTGCTGGCTTCTTCTTCATAACAATAAAGGGTTGTATTTTCTGACTGGGTTCTTTGCTACCCTCCTTCCCTCTGCTGTCCTTGATAATGAGATCTGGTGTTACTGGCAGCTGTAGGTGGGTGGTTGCCATGTGGTAATGACTTTGTACTTCACAGTATACCAGTGTGTATACCCTGTCTGTCCCTCCCCTCTCTTGCTCTGCTTGAACCCCTCTCTCTGACTGCCCCTCAATAGACCCCAGCTATTCCCTCCCTTCACCAGCTTTGGGAGGGCTGCCATTCCCTTCCAGAGCTGGCAGGTTTGGGATGCAGTGGAATTTGCATGAGTGACTTGAATGGATTCTGCTTCCCCCTGGTTCTCAGCACTTAGAACCGCTTGCTGTAAAGTTAAATCACCAAGGCAGATAACACTTGCCACTTCATAAATAATCGTGCGCTGAGTGGGCAGGGGGGACATTCCCTGAAAAGTGATGCCACATTCCTCGAGCAAAAGTCCTTGAACATTCGGGTCAGATGGATACATCTCCGATATAAGGTTTCCCATGAACGTAATGAGATGAACGAACCAATAGGCATGCATACTTCTGAAAATAGAGGGCAAGAGTTCTTGGGTGGGAATGAATATATTCACACGCACCTCACTTGCTTATCTCTCCAACCCTCATATTAATTATATGCATGACTTATACATCCTCTCCTATGTAGGATTGCAACACATTCCTTTCCTAATCACACTGGCTCAATCGTTCAGGCAAGTCTTGTAGAGTTCAATGAGCCTTAAGCCCAATGCTAGGCAGAGCTAGATACACATAGAAATCAATCCATGTACATGTGCTTAGTTTTGCAAGATTTTGCTGTAAGTCACAGTGAGGTGTGCACTGGACTGCAGCATTAATGAAGGAACCACAAGTTTTGTGGCTTCAGCCAATGCACAACTGAAGGAATGATTTCAACTGGTTAAGTTCAACTGGTTAAGTTCTTATCACACTTTCATTTTCCTGTCACCCTTGGATTTCTGCTTGTTGTCCATATGTTCAAAGCACAAAGTCTCTGCATGTAAGAACAGTGGAACCTTTTCAGCATATTTCAGGGCATTACAGAATGCTGCCCTGAACTCTCCATCACACACCAGCATAAGGGTGGAAATGCTGTGATAAAGGCTTGTCAATGGATTGGTAGATTTTTCTTCATGAGATGGAAAAGGCAATACTGACATGGATGAGGCAACATTTGCAATTTCCCTACAGGTTTATGTGAAAGATACTGCAGAGAGAGAGATACTAAGGAGAGGCAGAGAAGGAAGACCTTGGGAGATGCTCCAGCTGGACTGCGTCTTCCTTGCTACAGGGCCATCGACCCTCCAGTACCTGAAGAGAATTCCAGGAGAGACGGCCATATATAAGGGTAAAACCAAACACCTGCTCCAGCCACATTCTCCAGTCTCCGTGGCCATCATTCACTAACTTCTCTGAGGGAAGGATCCAGATTATTTATTTATAATTTATTATTTTATTTGCCAATACTGCTGATTGTGGTTTCATTATTTTTATGTTACATTTAAACTTCAATGGTAGGATTCACATCCTGAAAAGCAGCACATAAAGAACAGTGGTAATAACAGTGGAATAGTTTTGATGAATTTAAAATACATAAGAGGCACAGAAACTGACCACATGCAATCCAGATAGCATGTCAGCAATACAACTGTAATGCAAGTGGCACCAAAAACAGCTTCCCCTCAGGGCAAATAGCAGAGATGGAGGTTTCACTGCAGCTCAGAGAAAGGATGCAATCCCTGTCCAATGATTTATGTCTCTCTGGTCTGTGACTCCTATTTAAAAACACAACAAGAGTCACATTTTTAATTTAACCTGTAGTTTTTCCCTCAAATTGAAGTGACCAGACTTGTGGGAGGTGGCAATATAGAGATGTGACTGGAAATAACATCATTTCTCTGAAAGGAGAAGTACAGCTAATGTATAATAAAAACATTTTAGAACTGGTAAAAGTAGGCTGTTTCTTTTGTAGTTTTTCTGGGAATGTCTGATTTCTCTAAGGTTTAAATTTATTGTCAATAAAGAGGCAGGGTGCCCACTTATGAATAATCAGGAAAAGAATATAAATGTTTTACTAAAAAAGTCAACAGAGGTACATATTTGTATACAAATGGCACATGCTCATTTGTATATAGGGATGCAAATTTAGAAATATGTATTATAATTTACATAGAAATAGAGAACATCTCACCACAGAATGGACTGATAAACCACTTGTGCACTTTGTTCAGTCTTGCTTCCAGGTGGTGATGGGCATCCTTAACAGTCTTGATCTTTAACCCGGAATTTAACAGAAAACCTTTTCAAGCAAAGGACAGTTTTCCGAAAAAGAGGACACAGAAGCACCCTCGGTACCCATGACTCTGCCCTGCAACGAATCAAGGCTGAACAGACAAGAGTGCCTCTGAACTGGTGCTGTGTGCATTTTTCTCTCCACAACTGAGTAATCACAGAGCCACAATCCTATGCCCGTTTACCTGGGAGTAAGGCCCACGGGGCTGGCGCCTGAAAATACGTATCAGGATCACGCTGTGCGGAGGAAGGCTCCCGGACTTCGGGACGGTGTTTCCCGAGTCCGCCCAGTGCCCGGTTGTCTCTCCCGTTCCTTTCCTGAAGGCGCAACCGTGCTCTTTCTGCCCGCCCGCCTCTTTGCAAACTTCGCGCGGCCGAGGGAAATGCGATCCCCCTCGGCCTGCCGCCACTGGGCGACGCTCGCCTCCGACGCGCCGGGGAAGCGCTTCTGCTGCAGCCGCCGCCGAGGTGCGGGCTCGAGGCGTCGCCGTCGCAGCCCCGCCCCGAGGCCGGCCACTCCTCGCCGCGAGGTCCGCGCCCCGCCCGGCGCGAGGGGAGTGGCTGCCCTTGCAGTAGCAGCGCAGCCCGAGAGCGGGCTTCTTTGCGGAGGACAGAACCGGACGCCCTGCAGCCTGCCTTTTCTCCGAGGTGGCGGTGGAGGCGGGCTGCTGGAGTTTGGCGCCGCCGGGGGCAGCTCCGCACCCGCTCGCTCACGTTCTGTAGCCCGTCGATCGCGGTCGGGAGGCGTCGAGGCAGGCTGCGGGGGGGACTCCTCGAGAGGAGCAAGGTACGGAGAGAGCCTCCGTCCCGCCTTAACTCATCGGCGGATCAGCCTTTTGGGTCGGTGAGGGTGTCGCGCTTTCCCTTCCCTTCCCTTCCCGCCACCCGCCCCGGCGCTCCAGGTGCTCTGGTAGCAGGGCTGCTGCTTTCCCGCTTGCAAACGGCAGGGCTGCGTTTGTGTGTGTGCGCGCGCGTTTGCGAGAAAAAGAGAATTTGGGATGAGGGCACCGGGCGATTGTGGTGCATACACAGGAAGAACTGGGCTCGAGGATTTTGGAAGGCTAATGGACGGGGAAGAACGCATTGCGTGTGAATGCTCGGAGGATGCCGACTTTGGAGGCTGCTGGGTGAGGGGTTACCCAAAAAAGAGAATCAGCGATACGGGTGGCTTGCGTTGGAAGGTGCTGCTTTGCGCACGAGTGACTGGGATGATGGGCTTCTGGGATAAAAAGAAGCATCTTCCGAAGTAGTGGGAGGAGGGAAGGAGCTGGGAAGGAAGGGGCTTGAGGCAGCCGAGGGGGCCCTTGCTAGGAGGGAATGGTGGTGATTGGGAGGGCTGCTGCGCGGTTCTTTTATTCAGGGCTGGGGGTTTGTGCATTGGCTGCGCATAGATCGAGGCTATGTCGTAGGTCCGGTGGGTAGAGATTAAAGGTAGCGATCGCGGATGAGGGTTTGCGGTCCCAAGGGCGAGTTAGGGGGTGGTTAATAGGGTGATGAGGGGAATAGGATCGTTTGTGTGAAGAGGGAGGTGGGTAGCAGGGAAGGGCTGCGGGCGTGATCCGTGGGGATCTGGGAACAGAGGTTTGGAGTATTATACAACGAGGGGGCAGCTTAGGATAGGAAAACTCCTTGGGGTTCTCAGTGTGTGTAAATGGGTGAAGGAGCAAGTGGCTGTGAGGGGACCACACAAGGCTGCCTGTGCGTGTGTGTGTTTGCGGGGCTGGACAGGCAGCCGGGAACAAGATAGACACAAAAAACGACTAAGTCATTATGCACCCAGATTTAACCGTTCCTTTCTTTCCTCTCATTGATCGCCTCCTGACTTGGGTTTTAAAGTTAACTCTTGGGGATATGTTGCTAGGACACACCACTTTTTCTTGGAGGAAACTTGTAAACTTGTTGGATGCGAGGTTTTCCCTTGTGAAATTGATTCTCTAGTGTCCTTCCTCTCCCCCAACCCCCCTCCTCTTTGCCTCTTTCTCGCCTTCCCGGGCCTTTGTTTAGTCTCAAGGACTCTGTGTCCGTGTGATCGTGCGTGTGCGTTTCTGTCCTGCTTTTTGTGTGCCGCTCGGAAAGGGATTGAAAGCAGATTCTAAGCCTGTGGATTTCAGTACGTTTAGCCCTGAAGCCACTAGGGTGTGCATGCAGCTCTTTGTCTTTTGGGACCTTTGTCCCAAATCTGGACATCTGTGACTTGTTGGGGGTTTGCTCCTTTTGTTTAAGAATCCAGAGGTAGTGATTCAGTTCCAACAAGTTCTCTGCTTAGTGAGAGAGCTTTAACATGGCAGGGAAGAGTCAAGTTGCCGTCGCTTCTGTGCTCCTGGCTGAGATGCTTCTCTGTGTTGTTTTCCCTGTGATTTGCCCCCTTATTTATGAACAGAAGCTGCGTGCCCCGAACGGCTGAACAAGAGGCAGGAATCAACAAGTGCAGCCTTCCTGGCCTTCAGATGCAGGCAGAGGTGGCAAAAACTTCACCTGCTTTTTCTGCATCTTTTGCAGCAGCCTCTGTTGTAAAGAAAGCAAATTAAAAAAAGGAGAAAATCGTATTTCCTATAAAATAGTTAAATGGTGGTTAAGCGTGACCTCTTGCACAATTCTTTGCCAAGAATTAACTCCATTTGTTATCTGAGGGGTGTGGCTGTTACTTGCAATGGGGTACCTGAGTGGGACCCTCATAGGGAAATGATGGATTTTATCAGTTGCTCTTCCCACCATCCCCTTCCTCTCTTTTGTCTGACTCCTGGGAATGCTTTCTGAGGGTTTTCTCCTCCTGGCATACTAGAGTTGACAGAATTATGGTAGACATGTAAGTAAGTCCATAGAAGTTCTAGCTCTAGCTATGGATGTTGTAAGAAGACAGAGGTAACAGTTCAATTGTAAGAGATGGTGGCACATTGGTGCCCTGGGGGAGGGAGGGGGAGAGAGATCAAGACAGCTCTCAGTGAGTGAAAGCTTCTCCCCTTTAGTCACCTTATTTGCTTTTGGACAAGTGATAATTTGCCAGCATGTTAGTCACATTGAAATATGTGTTATGTCAGGCTCCAGTGAGGTGCAACAAGTATTCTCCCCTTAGAATGCCACACCACTGTCCTCTTTATGGCAACATGCCCCAACCTGGTATCCACCAGATGTTTGGACTTCAATTCCCACCAGTGCTAGTCAGCAGAGTCAATGGCAGGGTACCCTGTCAGTTGTAACCCAAAACATCCAAAACCAGCTTGACTCCCTTTGGTCCTAACAACTGGGTGGAATTTCATTGGCTGTAGACCTTTGCACAATTGACCACGGACAGGAAGTGGTCTGGTACAAAGTACAATGCATATCAGATTCTTGAGCTTAGAGCTTTCTTAGAATGTCTTCATAAATGCTACAGAATTTTTTAAAAGTTACCAGCAATTACCCGTAAACATACTATGATTCTATGGGGTTGGCCCTGATAGCCTTCTGGCACCTCCCTATTCTATGATATAGCAGTTCAGTTCAAAACTGTGTGTGGGGGATATATTAGTATGTACCAGGACAGACTTTTAAGAGATAAAGAGGGCCTTTTAAGAGACTAGAGTGTTAAGTTATCTATGAAGTCATTCCCACTGACAAATCTTTGTTTATTATGAAAACGGAAGTGGGATCAGTAATTGCACTGTAGATATATTTATAAAGAACTGTGAATGGGAGTTGTCAGGATGTTTGAACTCTATTGATATTTTGGTATCTTATAATGTGAGAGAAAGATATTATATGGAAATGGCATTCAAGAGAAGAATTATTAGAAGCACTTAGTGTAACTTGAATATGCCAACTTCATGTGCGGTTTGGTTATATTTGTCACTTGCAAGCTCATTTTGAAGCATGATATTTAAGGATATACTTTTTAAAAAAAATAGAGGAGCCTGGGCAATACTTAAAAATAAGTGGGTTGTGTTTCTTTGCAGGGAATACCCCCTGACATTTCTTTTGTTTGCATTTTCTGGATTGTGAAGCTTCATTCTTTATTATCATTGCAAAGCACAGGTAAAATAATATGAGTATGAACCAAGTTATGCACAATGTTTCTTTTGCTTTCTCAAATAATTATTATGCAAAACCCTTGAGGATGTGACTTCGTACTAAATGTTATGGATCACCTTTTGTTCTGTCATGCTGGCTTCTCATGAAAGAGAGCCCAGGTTCCCTTGAGCTGAATTGACATTGGCAAAAGGGGAGAGTAGCCTGCTTACAGGAATCTTGTTAAGCATTATAGTTTCTTCACTAATGGGAAGCATAAGTTAATGGGTGTTCAGTAATAATTAATTTTGGTTTTTAAAAATATCAATAGAATAAGTGATGAGTAGTTTACAATACTATTTACTAGCTCTTCCATTTTCAGGTAAGCTAAATGAACTCATAAACTTCTGGAAAAATGTGGGACCAGGATGAATAAAAGCTATATTCTTTTTTTTTTTCCAAATAAAAAATCACATATTCTATCTTAATAAGATTTTTTTAAAATTAAAATGCTTTTTGAGGAAAAATCTATCAAAAGATAGTCTTTTATGTAAGATCCAAAGCATCCATTATCGCAGATGCTTGGTTTTACAGTTCTCAAAACTGTGAAATTGTGTCTGAAGCATGCTGCTTCTTCACAGCAAAAATGTTACAAAATAAACATACTGAGGTGAGAAAAAAACCTCAATTCCACTGTTCCTTTGCAAATCTATATCTACGTCAGCTGCTTACCTCTTAAGTCCTAAGTTTCAAAAAAATTCAATGAATAGAAAATGTTGAGAGTGGAATAGATCTGCACAAGAAGCTAAGTGTGAGGAGGGAGGGGCAAGCAGTAAAAATGAAAGTGAAACCTTTTGAGCAGAATACTCCAGAAGTCTTTAGATCTCTTTGTGTATAGCCTGAGGTTTATTGTATTACTCTTTCCCTGGAGGAGAAAACCTGTAATGGCAGCAGGCCATAAAAGAGACCCAGTTTGGAAATATTTTAATGAAGTTCCTCTACCTATGGGTAAGGCAGGCATGTGTGCAAATTATGTAGAAAACCATGATTTAAATCCAGTTTTACTGACTAGTGATTTAAATCAAGTCCACCCAGTGTGAGATATGGATGTTGCCTATTTTACTGCAGTTCTAAAATTGTGGAGATTTCCATCTCCCATAATTAACACACATCATTACTTTGCATATGTATATTTCCAACCTTTTTCAAGAAATGTAGTTTACATGTTTCTGCATTACTTACCAGTAAGCTGCTCCAGTTTCCATTGACCATCCCCAAAAGCCAATTTGGGAATATATGTTAATTTTAATTCCTCCTTTTACAAGGGGTTCTGCCATGGAGCACCCCAATATTCTTTTTTATGTCTTCTGAAAGTTAGCAGCAATTCGAATAGATAGAGGCTTTCGCGACAGGACGGCATATAAATACTTTAAATACATAAATACATACATATATGCATATGCAAATTCCATCCATTTTGCTGTTGAGTCATGTTTGTTTCATATGGCAGTCTATCCTATTGTCTATGTCTTCAGTAGGGCAACCGGTAGACAGTCAAACCCTATACCAGCCTTACCTAATCTGGCACTCTGCACATGTGCTGTGCTAGAGCTCCCATGGCTCTGCAAACTGGGAGTGTAGAAGATGTAGCTGGATGGAGCCAGCTTGGGGAAGGCTGTATCAAAGGGGGCTATTCCCTATTGGAAATAAGTCCCTGTTGGTCTGGAACATCTGTGAAGTGAGGCAGTTGTGGTTCCATTAAAGCACAATAAACATGTATCAGTTCCTTTCATGTTAAGGCCATAAATAAATAAATAAATAAATAAATAATTTTAAAAAAAATCTTACAGCTCCCCATGTTCACCAGCCTTTACGGAGAATGTCTGAACATGCATATGAATGTGCCCTTAATTTCCTCAGCATTCTGTTTTTATTCCTAGCGTCGACTATCCACCTTTTGGTTGTTTGAATCCATGACCAGGTTTGTGACCTGTTTTGCTCTGTTTTAGTTTTTGGCTAAAGGGACTGCTGTAGTGGCAGTAGCTACCGCCTGATGAAATGTATGTTGCTGTGGCCTTTCTGTTAATAACTGCTTGTTAAAAAAAACCTGTTAACACTACTGTCCCATTGTTTCATCCTTGCAATTTTCCTGGAAAAAGGAATATAGGTAGACATTTATTTTTAATGCTCTTGCCTTGCACAAGTATGCAGAGGAGACTCTTAAACACTTTGATGGAATCTGCAGAGTGTTGTTTCGAACATTCCTCTAGTCAGAAATGTTTCTTTTCAGTTCTGTGTAGAAACACTCCCACTTGTGATATTCAATGCCTGTTGGCAATTTTAGGATTCTTCATTTTTTTTAACCCTGAAAATAATGCAGCTGCTCATGCAGAATAATTTGAGGTAGGGACCTGCATTGATGTCTACTGACTGGTGCTTTCCAAACTGTAGTGGGATGACTGATTGGGAAGTGACCAGTGCAAGGCAGAATGCAAAGCTTATGAGTAAATGTGATTACATTTAATGGTGGAAGAGTTATTGCGGCATAGTACTTTCCTATACATCTTGGGGATATAAACAGTCCAAGGTCACAGAGTGGAGCTGGTGCACACCACAGATACTTCAGTGTCAGTATCAGTCCCTTTAGGGAACTGGGGCAGTTTTGGTATGGAGTCCTCTCATGTGATCCTGGACTTCCAATATTTATTTTTTTACTTATTTACATGTATTTATAGGCCGCCTATAATTGCCAAGGCTTTCCTAAGAGGTTTACAATGCATAACACATATTAACTGAGTAAAAACACATTAAAAACCAATTAAAACACAGTGAATTAAACACAATAAAAAAATTAAGGGCCACAGCATACAGGCCAAACAAAAAATTTCCTACAAAGATATGACTTCGCCTGACACTGAAAGGAAAATAGGGATGGCACCAGGCAAATTTCCCTAGGGAGGGAGTTCCAGAGATGGGGAGCAGCAGCAGAAAAGGCCCTTCACCTGGTTGCCACCTCTAATCTCCCCGAGGGGTTGTTCTTGTAGAAGGACCTTCTGAGCTGATCTAAGGGGGCAGGTAGGCATATATGGGTGCAGACGGAGCCATGTTGCAGTGGCTTCCATGATGCTAAGGATGACTTTGGAAGGAACTTCTGGAGCTCTGAGGCTGCAGCTGGAGTGGCATAATGTTAACAGCAGCCTCCCAACAAGGTGCCTCCAAGATGTGTAGTACTACAATTCCTATCATCTGACTGTTGACACTTAACGGGAATGTCCGTCTGTCATGTCTAGAGTCCCAGGTTGTGGAATCCTGCAGCAGAGGATATAATTAACATTTGTCATGATATGGAATAGAGAAACAGCCTTAGGGAACAAGCTGTGTCCAGGGTAGCTTTTCTCAACCTGGCCATGCTAGCTGGGAACTGGTTGTCCAACATCTCTGGAGGGTGTCTCAGGTTGGGAAAGGCTGCCCTGGGGGTAACACCATACAGATACAGTCTGCTGGAGCAGTCTCATGAGAGATGGCATTTTTGGCATGTATTGATTGGTGGGTAGACTAGTGGGGAGTGTATTGGTCTTGCATATGGAGAGTCTCAGGCCAGATCTTTCTGCTACTTTTTGAAGATTGTGTTTGGCTTGCCTAGATCAAGTCCAGGTTCTCTGCCTACCTTACTTCATGGCAGGAGTTGTGTGACTAAACCACTTCTCAGGAGGGTGGTAAGAAACAAATGTAACTAAACGTTATTTTGTTGATATCATGCATCTCAAGGTGATTTGCAATAAAGCCATAAAAGCAATCATATTCAGTTCTCCAAAAATACCCGTCTAGAATAAAAATGACAAAACACCAATGGCAGTAAAACAGATGAATGTTCTAAAATCAGAAAGCAACATAATCAGGAAAAGGTGGGCAGAACAGTATAGTTCAGGAATCCCCAACTTTTTGGGACCCTTGGGCACCTTTGGGATTTCCAGAAACTGCTGCAGGCACCATTACAAAACACTTGATTGGTGGTTCACTGTTTCAGCATCTATCTGTTGTACCTGCAGAACTTAGGCTGCGTATTATTCAAGTGAATTGTTCGTTTTATGACACTGCAATGTCTTTTTAACAAGCAGTCGTCTTATTTCTCTAATTGTTGGTGGTGCAATGCAGCTCATACTTTTAAACATACACTTGGACAATGTGCAATTGTTGCGTCTTTCCAGGAGGAAGCTATTGCGCAGGTAAATTTTGCACTGGAATAGTCTATTCACCAAAGTACATTCTCTATTAAATTATTTACTTGTTTCATGGAAAGTAACAAATGGTCAGCTTAACTGAATTCTCTAAGCCCCTTTGCCAGTTAAAAGGTAATTATAGTCACAACTTTTGAATGATTAACACTCATCTATAATTCAGTGGATTAAGCTTCCTATAAAGCTTTCGGTATTTGAAAGGGTGGCATATAGACATCATCTTTGAATGCATACTTATTTGAATAGTTGGTTCTGCTTTTATTGAAGCCTGTATGTAATCATTAGAAAGTTGTATGCATTTCATATCAGTTTATCACTGTGGATATATTTAAACCCATGTACATGGGTTTTAAAAAAGAAACAGGAACAATAACTTTTTAAGCTCCTACGGGAGCTGCATTGGCAACTTCTTCGTGGGCAGCATTGGCTGGTATAGATTTTACCAGCCTTCTAAAGGGCAATATTGAAGGAGTCAAACTAACCTGAGAAGGGAGCTGGGTGTTGTTGCATAGAAGGGCTTGTCTACAGTCCCCACCATCTCACCCTTTTAGGAAGTAGGTCATGTAGCAGTCTGAGGTTGATGAATGCAGGCACCAGGCAGATACATGCAGAGGAGGTATTCCTTCAGTAACCCTGGCCCAAGCTATTCCTTTATATAAGCAGCTTCTTTTTGATGCCAAAGCATGTGTCTTACACTCCTACTCCCTCCAAACTTTTGGTTGGAGTACTTATTCATAGTCCAGTGAGGAAGTGACCCTCCAACGCCATTGGCTAGTGTCTTATGCCATGTGGGTCTGACTCACGAGCTTAAATATCTGGGGTTATCAGCAGTGGGGCTCATCTAGTGATTTGGGGATTAAAACTGCTCCATGGACTGCCATCAAGGCTGGTTGTCTGTTTGCCGGAAACTGTTCCTGGAAACTGGAATAGCATCCATGATGCACGTGAAACTGTTAAGAAAGGAATATTTCTGAATCATAAAACAAAATTGAAGAAATGATATTGGAGGCACTGACCTGGTTCTCATGATTACAGCTGCTTAAATACCCCCAGTGACTTGTTTAAGCCCGAGTACATGCCAGCCGCCCTTTGCTGAATTTGCCCATCAAGGCACAATCTTCAGATAATGCAACAGCAGACTGTGGGATAGTATTTACCTCTGATTAGTTCTTGTATTGGCCACACATGTGCATTTTTAATTTATTTTACTGTAGTCATCTATTTTATTTATTTATTAGATTTATATCCCACCTTTAAAAAAAAGACCTCAAAGTGACTTATGTCATGCTCTTCTTCCTGCTCTCAATCTTATCTGCACAACAACAGTCCTGTGAGGTAGGCTGGGCTGAGAGTCTGTGACTGGCCCAAAGTCACCCAGCTGGGTTCATGACTGAACGGGGACTAGAACCCAGATCTCTTGAGTCCCAGTTCCATGCTCTTAACCACTGCACCACGCTGGCTCTTATATCTTAATCATTTTCCTCAGAGACTTAAAATATTTATAAAATATGGCAGGTATAGTAGGAAGCACATGCTAAAAAAGGAAAAAAAAGACACTCCCCTTTCCTAGCCCGCACCTGTTGCTCCTTCCCACCAGGCAGATGGTGTCAACTGGCCCTGTGAAGGAGGGGACTTGCTGCCATGTCTTCTGCCACCTCCATATTAGCCAATGTTGCCGGAGACACGACATTTCCAGTGTGGTGAATTTTCCATCCATCTCAAAGCTTCATTCTTAAGTCGTGGTCTTTGGACACTGCTGCAGTGAAAATTCCTATTTTGGTTGCCCATGACTGCTAAGGGAGATTTGTCAGAAGTTTGAGCTTAATTTTCTGCATTTGAATGGTATTTAATTTTTTAAAAAATGAAATGCTTGCCACAAAGGAAAATAATTATGAATAGGCAAGTACATGCCTACTTTTAACTATGCTTTTTTGTGGGGGTAGTGGTGGACTTCCACTGCACTGGCTTAGGGCATGCATCACATCTTGCATCAGTGCTGTGATGCATTTCATTATGATTTACATTAACAAGGATTGATGTCAGTTATAGATACTTTTCAGTTATAGGTACTTTCTTTATGTTATCCAGCAGCAGTGGCTTAAGGCGCTAACCAATGGCTGTGGGTTCTATTTGTTACCTTGGCTTTCTAAGAAAGGTGCAAATGTGGTACTGATGTAATGGAGGAGGAGGAAGAAGAACCTACGTAACTTCAACAAAGACCATCCTGCAACTCTCATCCCTTTAACTGCCAGTCCTAATGTCTATTTAAGAGGGGGAACAGTGAAATTGAGTAGCTTAGGTTGCAAGCAGGTTTTTTATAGTCAACACCTTTTGCTGCCTTTAGGAGTGAGTATTTTTCTGTTTAATTGCAAGCTTGGCATGTCTGTATGTGAGAGAGAAAGGCTTTCTCATCTTACTACTAAAAACCCATGTGAGTTATGTGAATAAGCAACCATTGTTTTCATGTACAAGAACATTAAACAAGAGAACTGGACTTCCAAAATTGCCCTGAGCATTGGATGGGAGGAAAAGTGATGCTTTTTTCAAGACCATTGCCAGTACGTATGTGTAACAGTCAGACTGAAATATAAACTTATCTCTCCTATGCCCTAGTCTAGGACAGTATAAAAGTACCCAGACCTTTACTTTTAAATTAAAAGCTAGTTTAAGGGGGGTTTTTCCTTCAAAAGGTACCTCTGGAACCATTATGAAACCTTGCGAAATGGTATAACAAGGCTCCATGGCAGGACAGCAAAATGAAAAATATGTTCTGTGAGCAATTAAAGTTCTACAGTATTGCTTATAAAAATCTGAAAAAATGTAACCTATGCATTGTAGGCAATCTTGGGCATGTCAAATGAAGCCAGAATTAGCTGGGATCTGGATACACATATCTCATTTATTCAGAGATAAGAATATGATGCAGCAGAAATAAATGGTAGGCATTTGAAGTACAATCAAGCCATTATGTTTTCCACTGAAGATTTGCAAAAGGCTGGAAAGGTATAAAAGAGTGTGCCTAACTATAGGAAATTACTGAGGGTTTGTCATCTTAAGATCTTCTGAAGTCATCACATTTCTGAGCATTGAGGGGAAAACAGTTCTCCATCTTTTTGTAGTGGCAGGAAATACAAGTGCTGGAATTATGGCATGTACAGGAAGAGAAGTAAACTATAATTTTACCTACATTTAGGATGACTTGTTTAGTTGGAGAACAATCCATTGGGTATTAGAATTCTTTCAGTAATTGTTATCCATCTATTTTATTATCATAACTCAGAACTAAGATACACAAAGGACTCTAGAGCTGGTTGAATTCCAGAATGGAAGTCATCATTATACATGATGTGCACTAAAGTTGTACTTACATAAATCTTCACTTGTGCTTGATTTTTCCACATTCTGTTGTATTGGAGCTTTGAACTGAAATGGATTTGATTTCCATTTAATGATTAAAGTAATAAGGATCTTGAATCCAGGGCTCTAGCAAGATGCTCAGCACTGTAAAGGTGCTAAATATTTTATTGTGGCACAAAAGGTAAGTAAACAAAAACAAGTCACATATTGTAAGTAGTTGCATGGAGTCCATGTGTACAGTTTCATTGCAACATGAGCTCTGATTAAAGACACATGTTTTTTGAGGGCCTCAGAGTTTGTTGGGGAGGAATACAAACAGCATCATGAAACCCAAAGAGCTTTCAAGACAATACCAAGATAAACTTGCGCAGAAACACCACTTGGAGTTGGGTTATAGAAAAAGATCCCAAACTTTGAACATCCCCCAGAGCATTGCTAAATTCATTATTACATAATGGAAAGAACATGAGTCGACTGCAACTCTGGCTAGGGAAGGCTGTGCACCAAAAATGGTTGGAGTCAAACGCAGAGCAATTCTCGAAAACCTGTTTTGGATTGCAAGAGCCCTTGGAACTGAGACAGAGACTTACATTCCAACAGGACAATGACCCTAAACACTGGAATAGTTAAGCAAGAAGATCCTGAATGTCTCAGAATGGCTCAGTTGAAGCCCAGGCACCAAACTGATAGAAAATCCGTGGTGAGACCTGAAAGTTAGATCCCCATCTAACCTGACAGAGCTGGAGCAGTTTTGCCAGAAAGAATGAGCAAACATTGCAAGATCCAGAAGTGCAAAGGTGATAGAGATTAGCCAAAAAGTTGCAGCTGTAAATGCTGCACATGTCAGGATCCAGAAGTGCAAAGGTGATAGAGATTTAGCTAAAAGAAGTTGCAGCTGTAAATGCTGCCAAAGATGCTTCTACTAGATATTGACTTACAGTGATGAACGCTTATCCAACCAGCAAGCACTGGGGTTCAAGGCAGCTCACAACATTAAAAAGTTCCACAAATAAAACACATATAAATATACAAAAGTTAAATCAGTAGAATATTAAAATTATGCAAAATACTAGCATAAAAATATATATAGACTATAACGTATCTAACATAATTTTATAGGTCTAGACTATTCCCAAAGGCTTTTGCTGGAAAAGAAAGTTTTTTGCCTGTCTCCAAAAATATAGCAGGGAGGGTACCAATCTAGCATCCCTGGGAAGGTTGACTTGGGGCATCCGCTGAGAAAGCCGTCTCCTGCATTCCCATTAAGCGTGCCTGTGAAGGTCGTGACGCTAGGGGAAAGGCCTCCTTAGAAGATCATGGGGGACAGGTACCCTCATGCGGGAGAACATAGTGTTTCAGATAGCCACTGCACTCTTTCAGATAGTCATTGTTTATTTAAGTTTTGTGCTACAGTAGAAATATTTGGCGCCTTCACAGTGTTGGCTATCTTGTGTACATCAGGTGATAACAATGCCCATTAAGTCTCTTTCAGTTCCAGGCTGTAGTGCAACAAAATGTGAAAAAGTCAAAGGGGGTGTGCAGATACTTCTGCAGGCACAGTAGATGTATAAGTATAGTTCTGTTGCTTAATTTCATGCTTCAGGTCAATCTTCTTGACTATTCTTGGTTTCTGGGTTCTTACTGAATTTGCAGTTTCCTTATATGCCTCCATACTCTTTGGCATATGGCATTAGTACAGCCAAGTCAGATAAGTATTGCATTGCAACGAAATAGGAGCCGTCTTCATGCATTCATTGCATGGAGGGAATTGTGGAGCCTTGCTGCCCCTAATGTCCACCAGCGTAGAAGTTTCTCTGTGTAGAGCTCCACTGTACTGGAACTCTGCATGATCAGGATTCCCAGTTCAGTGCAAGCCTTCATACACAGGCTTCTTCTCTGCCACCCTTTCCCAACCTGGTGGCCTCCAGAAGTTTTGGACTACAATACTCACTTGGCTGTGGAACATTGGGAATTATACTTGGTAAGGAAAGAGGGTGCCATGCAGCCATTTATGCTTACTGCATGGGCCTTAGGGGTGGAGCTAGCTGTACCACTGCCGTGGGCCATGAGTAATGGAATATGGATCTTGAATCCGGGGCTCTAGCAACTGAGAGCAATGCATCTTCTACAGTGCACTTACTGCCTCTCCACTCTGCTTGAGTGACACTAGTGCTGTTGTCTGGAAGGTACTTGCTATCTGCTGAGCAGTGTTTGGGGTGTATGAGAGGCCAGCAGGTTTCCCCCAGACCTATAAAGCCTCACATCTGAGCTTGGCCATTAAACATGAGCAGCTCATTGCCTGACTTAAGGGCTGGTGTGCACATCTGCTTGTCTGTGTGGAGCGACAGTAGCTCATGTAGTAGTTTTATGCTTGAACAGGTAGACAGGAAACATTCTGACTGCTTGACTGAACTGATGGCATTTAGAAATATGGCAGTAAAATCTTATTGTGGTTGGCAGGTTTGTATTGGAGAGGGTGTTGACATTTATTTCTTAAGATAGTTGTCCAGCCTCATTTGCATGGCTTGATCCCCTTCATTATTCTACTGTTGCTTGGGTCAGACTAGAACCTCTGCCATCCCTAAGCATTGAGCATGCTGGCTATGTTTTATTATTGTAATTATTATAATATTGCATTTCTATATTGCCCATAGCTGAAGCTCTCTGGGCAGGTCACAACATTTTAAGTCACCCATCCAGATTTCAACCAGGCCTGACCCTGCTTAGCTTCCAAGATTAGGTAGAATCCGTCACTTCAGGCTATACAGAAGCTACTATAGTGAGAGCTGTCAGACAAATAACATCTGGGAATCCTAGGCTGGGAAAAGCTTTCTGTGTGCTCTGGCTAGAAGAACCAACTTCAAATACTGTGTCCAAGCAGCTCTTTTCCTTTCTTGGTTTTGATAAAGGGGAAAGAGGTATTGCATAGGAAGTATTCTAGAATGAAGAAAGGTGAACAGTGAAGGAAAGGCTTGGTTTTGCTCAAAGCCACTGCCTTGTGCCAATTGGATCAGGTTCAGGGAAGTAAGCTTGGGAAGGAGGGGTAATTAACCATTTCCAAATGTACATCTCTCCTTCAAGCTGCACATGGCTGGAGGAGGGTGCGGGGCAGAGGCAGGCACAATACAGTTAACTGCATGTTTTCTCGTATAGGGCAAGTAGCAAGGTTAGGGAGTGATAGAGATCAGAAAAATGGCGTAGGGAAGAGGTTGACTGTCCCTGCATCTGATCTCAAATCCATTTCAAGCTGCCTGTGTCTGTTTTAAACCAAACATAAGCCTTTGCATAGAAGAGGCACCCAGGTTAGAGGGGTTTTAAAAATATATTATTATACTGCCAAAGGATCCACACCATTGGCTCCTCTGGGGTCTATGAGCCTGAGATGTTGCTTCTTCATAATCCATAACTTTTATTTAGTGTTATAAATTATAAGCTGCCTTGGATATATCAATGTAATACATACATGGACAGGTGAGTAGGAGTCTTGAAGGTGGATCACCGAGTATCTCACCTAGTGGCCCTGATGGATGTCCTTCACCTTAGCAGAGCACTGTTTCCCAAGCCTTTGTGTCGGCCATGTGGCTAATGGCTTTTCCTCACACTGGGTGGCACTAAATCAAGCTTATTCACCAAGTGTGTATTTGACAGGAGCTGAAGCCTGTTGTGGCCCTTGGATGAGGATGTTAAAAGGATGTGTGGGGGGGGGGGGACCTTGTGCCAAGCTGACTGGCATGGATCAATCCATTCTTTCCCTATCAGCCCTCCCACTAGCCTGCATGGACTTCCTTTCTGGTTGCCTATGGCAAACAGGCAAGTGTGAAGTTCAAGGTTGCGCTGGTTTTGTCTCCTAAAAAATTGCTGTTATGCATCTGAAAATGTAGTTTATGAAGCAGTCTAAGCACTGTTGTGCCAAATTTCACTTTTCATATTATTTAAGTTCTACATAGCAATCTGCTGAGTCTGATCACCTCCTTCCTTCTTTTTTATACCTTTCACCCTTCTCACTTGGCCGTGATGTTTAAGACTGATGTAGAAGTCAGACAAAGGCACTCTAAGAATAAAGAACTCATTTTGTGAATGTCCACAGCTGTTTAACATTGAAGCGATAAAAGTATCAAGTGATTTGAAGTGGACCAGTTTGAAGTGTGACCTAGTTTGTTCCTGGTAGTGCACATATTTCATTGACCTTTCTTTTGTAAACACATTTGAAAGCTGGGCCTGGTATTGCTTTTATTTGCTTGCTTTTTGAAAAGCTAATGACCAGGGCAAGGAAGAGAACTTTGCAAGGCACATATGGGGGATGAAATGTTTGAGGGAGCGTTTCTGGAACATGCACCAGCTGATGCTAGCTCTTAAATGTTCTCCAACAGATAAATACAATTGTAAATGGAAACTGTTTGTGTATGCTATGTTGGCATGTTATGGCTGAAGGGTGCAAACTGCTCTGTAAGTTTGGGTTCTTGGTCACTTCCGCTGGGCTTCTGCAGCTTCACTGCTTTTCGGCTTTTAGTCAGAAACTGTGAATGACCTGTTGGCAAAAATGCTGGAGCTTCTGTGCAACAACCATCCCAGGCCTGGTGCCTTCCGAATATTTTGGACTATAGTGCTCAGCATTCCTGGCCATTGGCCATGCTGGCTGGGTCTGATGGAGGCTGAAGTTCAAAACCCCTGGAGAGTACTAAATTGGGGAAGGATGCTGTACTGTCTGCAAGCCAGTACTATGTTACTCTCCTAACTGGGGATGATGGGAATTATTCCAATAAACCTGGAAGTCATGAAGTTGGGAAAGTATAGTCTAAGCTGCTCTGGCATTTTTAAACACAGTGAATGTATTTGCCAAGTCCCAAAAGAGTAACTCAGTATCTACTAAATTTTACCCAGGCTTGGCATGTAGAATATTATGAGAAGAGCTGAAATTGATAATTTTAGACAACATTTGCTGCTGCAGACGTAGTTATGGGTGTCTATCCTGGAAAAGGACAACTATATGCCTACAACCTTTGTTTCCTATTGTAGCTGCAACACATTGGCTGGGTTTAGGTGAGTTGATATTAGATTGTTTGTTGTAAAGATGCTTTCATTCCTGGTTTTATACAGCTGCTGTTGTGCATTCCACATTTGCTATGTGCAACAGTGGAGCACAAATCAAGGATCATTGTCATCCATCATTGAAGCTCAGTTGGTACTCAGGCTGTTCTACCTGACTGGGCAGGTAGTCTAGAACCCATCAGCAATATGTATACTCCATTGGACCCCATCACTGCAGGCTTTGAAGAAGGTCCTGGAGACTTTACTGTGGCCTTCACTGATAATGTTTTTCGGAGTGGCTTCTAGCTGCAGTTGTGTTGTAGGACCAGACCTTTGATGATGTGTGTTGTTTTGTGGAATGCTTGTTGCTTTTATTAAGCAACAGTGGGTGGGGCCCAACATGCAGCACCTCTGCAGCGTATTTTAGTATAGCTCTTATTGCTGATCACTAAGCCTTAGAATGACATTTCACCCTTTCAGAATGTCACCCAATGAATCATGATTGGGGGAAAGGCACTGTGGCTACTAGAAATTGGTACAGCTTCTTTAGAACTGGCCTCCGGGCTGAGGATTCCCAAACCCTGTGTTATTGCTCTCATGATTCCAGTTCTTTGCACTAATTGACAAGTCAGCCGAATAAACAGTTTGCTAATCACATGCTCTCATGTAGTGAACATGCATGGAGAGACCTGGGGAGACCACTCCAGCAGATAATCATTAGTAACAGGGAATGGAGAAGTGAGTGAGAAAAAAGCAATATTGCTGAGTACAGTGCTAGAAATGTTAGGCATGCACCATGCTATTTTTTGTTCAGAAACCCTTTGGAAGCACCAGGACCTCTGCTACTTTGGCTCTTTGGAGTAGTATATGATAGTAACAAGCAGTATATGTCATGGTGATTTGCCAGCTGCAAGATAAGCTTGAAGTAGTCTGCAGTGGTGAGACAGGATAATAAGTAGCATGGTTTGTCTGGATATCTGTAATACAACCCAGGGTTGGTTTCAGGACTGTTGTTAGTGCAAACCATGGTTTGTTGTGATGTCTGGAAGGAGTCTTAATGACGAATATTTTTCTTGTGGGAAGGTGGTTTCAATTACAACAAAAACAGGGTTGGGGAAGATTGGCTGGCAGTATACATGTACCAGTATTTTCTTGTGTACTGCTGAATCATGAGATGCTTGGCCTATGTTATGACACCTAAAGTAAATAAACTTTAGTTTGGCTAATGTTCTTCTGTTTTGCAACAGTTGTGTAAATATACCCTTTGTAACATAAGAGAGCATCCAACTTAGATTATAGGATTTTTTAAAGAGACAACTATATTTAAAATTGGGGTAGCATGGCCCTACTTTTGAGCTACCAATCAAAGTAAAACCATGCTTTTTTCCTTTTATCAAATTACTTTTATAGTTTTTTTTTCTAAAGGACATAGCTTTTTCTTCTAAAACTGGATGCAGCTCAAAGTTCTCCCCAAATTTCTTTACAGTTTTAAGGATGAAACAAATAACTTCCATTCCACTGACATATTCTGAAAACTATGTAATGGGTTGAAATGAATTGGTATTAGATTGTTTCTTGTAATGATGCTTTGATGTGTATTCTTGCTTTTATATTGCTACTCTTGTGTGTTGGGTACATTCATGTGGAAAAGTGATCCATTTGGAAATCAAACGTTGTGGCTTAGTTGATACCAGGGCTCATCTTGTAGGACATCTTTGCTGACTGGGCAGGTAGAACGCGACCCATTTAGCAATGGGTGTGACAGAACCCATTGTCACTGAATCTGCTGCAAGGTTTTTCAGTTCAGCTTAAAATGTGTTCTTGTGGTTTTAGATCTGTAAACTGCTCTGGATTTTACTTTGGTTTTATTCTGTATTTACATCTTGACAGAGTTTATCTTGTGCTTTATCAGATAGTCATATTCTATGGTTTTAATTTTTTGTGAACAGCCCAGAGAGCCTTGGCTAATCGGAATATGGAAATGTACTACATAAAAAGTGTTTTGGGCATTTTTTTTTTAGTGGTAAGCAGTTTAAGCATTAGAAATACCCTGATGGGGTATGATAGATGTGTAGACTTCCTGGTTATCAGCTTGCTTGCCTAGAGTCATGGTGGGGGGAAGTCAGTGCAGAAAAAGGGCATCAGGAAAATAAAGCTACTATTCATTATGCCTCCAGGATGAGAGACCCGAGCCTCTGAATGCTACTTGCTGCAGAAGTAGTAAAGGAGAGGGTATTTGCATATGGGCATTTGGTTGTCCATGATACAAAACAGGAGGCTTAACTTAGATCGGACTTTGGTCTGAGCCAGCAGGGCTGCTCTTATATTTCAGAACTTCAGGGCTGGACCTGGGTAACTTGATCCACAGGCAAAAGTGTTACTGTAAACAGTCTGCAGCTTCTGTTTTGCATGTTTCTCATATTGCTTGTACATTTCCACCAGAACTACTTCTTGTTCTAGTTGTGCTAGAATAGAAGGCTTATTGGTTTGGCCACATCCACACTTCAAAATTCCTTAGCAGTGACGCAGCTATTATGGTAGGTAGCTTGTAATTTAGAGTGGTAAAAACTGAGACATGGCTTCAGACTACAAATTTAAGCCACAAATGGCCTTATTAGGATTAGTATTACTTAAAAAAAACATTTTTAGTGTAGATCCACCACTAATGAATTCCATGGACAAGATTAACAGAAACTTAGACACTGTTTTATATTTTTTCCCCTAGAAGGTTTGACTCCTCAGGCAAGTAAAATGCTTATTTAAATTCAAGGTTTCAAGATGAGCCTAAAAGCAATTGTTGCAGAATGGGTGTGAGTTCTTAATGTTCCTGCAGCTCAATTCTGTGTGTTTTATATGGATGCAGATCCTTTGTTCAGTGCATCCAAGTGTGAATAGGATTGCTGTTTTAGTTCATAGCATATAATTCTCTTAAGCCAGATCTTGAAAGCTTATCAGTTCAATTAATTTCTTGCTGTGATTCAGGTTGCCTGGTTAAAAAAATCAGATGGTGGAATGCTCAGGTAATATAGCAGCTTTGTCAAGGGATATTGGCTCAGGGTTGGTTGGGTTGATAAAAGTTGGATGATAAACGTTTTCTCACTTTTTCCTTTTGGAATTAAGATTATAGCACAATAGAAATCTGCAAATGAATTTTATGAGGCAGTTACTAAGTAAAGGGGTTTTATATCTGGCTTGTGTAAGATTTCCCATATGAAAACAATATAATCTCAAATGGATTTTACTTTGTCAGCTTCTAATGTTTCTCTTGTGCCACTGCTCTTCTGATGTACTTATATATATTAAAAACTGCTCAAGTATGGCTATTACAACAAAATTTTCTATTGTGAAGACATATGTAAAGAATTCATTTAGTATGTCTCTTTTAACTTCCCAGTTATCCTTTATATGTGTGGTTGTTGTTAACCTCATCATTATTGCCGAGTTTTCTCTCGTGACATAAATCATATTTTTATAAGTAGTCTTTATTAGTAGCAATCAGTTTCTTAAATTCCTTTCTGGTTAATTTTGGACCAGGATACACGCTCTTAATTTTATATTTTAATTTGGGAACATTGTTACTTCTGTAGTATAACTAACTGCTACTTAGCCACATTGCCATCTTTATGGACTTGTTTAATTTTATTTGAACTTTTATTATATTATTTATATACCTTGTGCAGCAATTTGACATTTATCATAATATTGTTAACATAATGCTGATAGAACACGTCATGCTTTTTTAAGTGATAAAGACTATTGAAGTAAAAAGTAGAAAATTAAAGGGTATATTAGGATGAATGCTTATCTTAAGTACATAATTTTCATTGTGTAAGTGGTAAAAGCAAGGAAGAAAAAGCAAGGAAATGAGAGAGAGAGAGAGAGAGAGAGAGAGATTAGGACATTAGGTGTAATCAGTTCAGAACTGTTACTGGATTAAGAAATCAAACCTGCTCTTCTGTCAGTAATGTAGGAGGGTTCTCCTTAATAGAAATCATTAAGTTTTGAGATGGAAAAATAGTGGCAATCAGGTACTGGCTATGTTCAGCTGTGATGCCATGTATGCCGTGTGTTTAGCATGTTACGACTTAGCGACAGTGATCTTTGACTTCTGAACGTGGCTACTGTCCTCTTTGACCATGGTCAAGAGGATCACTGTGTACCTGCTACTGAGTGCTGTTGAGGATACATTGGTCTGAAAAGCTACTTCTGTTTTACTGTGCAATGACTTGTGTGGCTCCTAAGGTGTTGTAAAGGTCCTGAGTTTAAGGGTATGCTCATAAAGGCAGTATGAACTCGTTTGATAGTTGTATCTCTTCCCTTACAGGTCCAATGACTGCTAATTTTAGCAGTGTCTTTGGAAGAGTTTTGAATGCATGTAGGTGGGGGTGGCTGGAGCTGGCTTAAAAATACAACAAAAAGCAAAAACAAAACAACTTAGAGACATACGGAAAATTGGGTTCTTGTCTTTTGGCACCTTCTACCTTCCTGAATAGCTTTTTTCATAACCATGAAAAAAGCAAAAAAAGGTTATATAGCTAAAACAGACAGTGGAAATTGTTTTCTGACCTTGAAGGCTACACTCTTGAGTGCTTCTGCTCCACATCTTTCTTTAGACTGCCTGTCTTTTCCTAAATGATTCTCCACCCACTTCGCTGTGTGCAAAACAGTGTCACTCGAAGGCCTGCATTTGGGGCTTTCTAATCAAATTTTTATTCCATTCTTTCTGTTTTCTCCCTGCAGCAAAGAAAAATGGCAAAAATGGAAGTGAAGACATCTCTTCTCGACAACATGATTGGGGTTGGAGATATGGTACTTCTAGAACCCCTCACTGAAGAATCTTTTATAAGTAATCTCAAACAACGTTTTGATCATAATGAAATATATGTGAGTATGCTTTAAAGGGTATCCATATGAGAACTTACGTGGAATTGCCTCATTTCTGTATGGGGTCTTTGCATGTAACTGGAAGCACTGATGCAAAATTCCAGAAATGTAAGCTATATAGCTGCATGCAGAACAGCGTACAAATAAGCTGATTTTGCTGATGGCATGTTGATAATCCTGAAATAATCTCATCTTAAGTGACATAGGAAGATTTGTAGCAGCATCCGTTCCTCAGTTTTATGCAAATACTCCAATTAATGACACGACCAATTTTTAAAAATGTTTGTTTCAAGATAACAAAAGAAAATTGTAATAACATTATAGTTTCCTTGAAAAGGTGGGTTTTTGGGAGATTTTATGGATTGCGGGAAGAGAGGTTGCATTCTGAGGGAGGGGATTGAATGCATTTTGTTATTTATCTTTTATTGTAAAAGTTACATAAGGGTTAAAAGACATCCTTACTTCCTGAAAGCATACTGAATTTTTCTTACTTTCTCTTGCTCACTCTGTAGCTTGTCTGATAGGCCCAGCTGCTGGCTTGTGAAAATAAGAAAGTGATGCAAACCTGTCCTGGATGGGGTTGCACTCTCCCCTCAAGGACAAGGTTCGTAGTCTGGGGGTGCTCCTGAACCCCGAGCTCTCCTTGGTTGCCCAGGTAGGCTCAGTTGCCAGAGAGCCTTTTACCAGCTCCAGCTGGTTTACCAACTATGCTCCTACTCCTACACTCCTACATGGCAAGTCTTGCCATGTTCATTCATGTGCTAAGAACCTCCAGATTGGACTACTGTAATCCACTATATGGGGGGCTTCCCTTGAAGACTCTGGAACAGGGCAGCACGGTTGCTAATGGGGACCGGTTCTTATGAACATATTACACCTGTCCTCTTTTAGTTGCACTGGCTTCCTTTTCTACTCTGCGCCAAATTCAGCATTTGGACTGTGACTTGCAAAGCCCTGAAAAGCTTGGGACCACATTATCTTAGGAAGTGCCTTACTCCATATATTCCTGTCCACTGCCTAAGATCATCAGCTGAGTCCCTCTCCCTATGGAGGTTAAAGGGGAGGCTGCAAGAAGGAGGTCCTTTTCTTTGGTGGCACCGCAATTATGTGTTGTGAAGTCGTAACTCACGTCCCCAATTACTCACACAGATGCAGGCAATAAAAACTAAAGAACTTTATTCCAAACGACTACAAGATTTATGTGTACGACAGATAGTGTAGGAGCTACCGCAGAGAGCTCCAAGCAACGCAGTTGCCCTCTCCTTTCTGACCTCTCTGAGATTCGTCACGTGGCTCTCAATCTCCTCACACGTCCCTCTCCATGGGGACTGAACAAACTTCTTTGTCTCCTTCTCTGTTCTAATTGGTCTAAGCGTCGAAGTCTCCGCCTGAGTTGGGCACATTGCATGACAACTGACTCCCCTTCCTGATTTATGGGAATTCCCTCAAAAATTTAAGAGTCACGTGGTGGTGGGGGGGCTGTTTGTGCTGTGGGCACCAAGTATAAACCTCCCTGCTCTAAAGCCTGATCCTCGCTGGGGGCTTCTGGTCCTCTTTTGCATGCTAACGCCTCCCCTGAGTCATTAGGCACGACATTATGGAATGCTCTACTGCTGGAGATTTGCCAGGTGCCTACTTTGTTGAGTTTGAGGTGCCTGGCAAAAACTTTTCTGGCACACCTATGGCATCATTTAGACTATTTATATGGTTTTGATATGTTAATTATTCTTTATTTTATTTAATTAGATTTATTGTGATTTTACTGTGTGTATGATTATAATTGTATTACTTTACCTTTGCTAATATTGGCATTTTCTTATAATGGCTGTTCAGAAAGCACGATGCTAACAAGTAGCTTTCAAACTAATCCAGTAAAATAAATAAATGCCTGTTCTCTGGGAAGATAGGTTTTAACACTTTTTAAAGTAAATGGCTTCTTTTTAAAATGTGAAACGAAGCTATTGCAAAGTTACTTCTTCAAAAGGCAGTCTTCCCTTGATAATGCGAGAAGAGTGTCTTCTGTGACCAATGTTTTGTGGTCTTGACTTGCTGCTGGCAAGATTTGCCAAAGTGGAAAGAAGGGATGCGTCAAAGTTCTGCCGAATCCATGCGTCTGCCTTTAATGGACTAGCTAGCCCTCATGCTCAGCCTGGTCATGGAAAGCGAGCTGAGCTGAGAGGAAGTGCGCGGATGCTCACTGAACAAAAGTTGTGCAACCAGCAAGCTTCTTCCAGATGAAGTGCAGCAGCAGATGGATGGGCTGCGGCACATGATATGGAAGAGGCAGTAGTGCTGCTTGTGCTGTGGCCATGCAGGGTTTAGTTCCTGGTGAACACAGCTTGAACGCTGGATGTGCTTGCCAGGAAATTCAAGCTCACAGTCATGTCAAAGAGAATGAGAGCCCAGAGAGCCAGGCCCAGGGAGTCTGATGGATTCCCACTGCCAAAATGGATTTCTCACGCATTCCTAGTGAAAAGAAGGCTGGCTCTTGCTTCTTAGTTTGGAAGTTTGTGCAGGTGTACAACAACAAGAAGAATTGAGGGATTGTGTCCTTGCCCCCTGCTCCTGTGAATTTCCCACATCCATTGCAGCCTGGGTTTAAATTGTGTGTGTGTGTGATCATTGCCAGCTAGAGTTAAAATGAAACCGGATAGGCTCATAAATTCTTCGAGCTCAATTGTTCTTTCTCACTAGTCTCTTTTCTTTCTCTTTGGCTTGAAAGGGACTTGTGAAGGCTGTGTTATCATCTTCAGTCCATTTTTCTTTTAAAACATTTTTTTCTTTGGGGCTGATGAAGATACAGTAAAGGAAGAGGGGTTTATGCAAATTTTTAACTGCAGAAGCATCATGAGAGTGTTGTTAATCAAAGACATATATAAGTCTGCCTCTTCCTCCTCCTCTTCTTAAACTAATCCAGCATGACATAATTGCACACACTTGTGTTGGTTTCCTGCTTTTTGTTTTAGGATTCCCAATATCAGTGCTGAAAACTAGACAGATCTGATAACACTGAAGGAAAGCAAAGGCTCTGAATGTGTGTATACACCAGTTAAGTAACATACTTGCATGTCTGGAAATAAAATGGAATCCAGGTTTGTTTTCTTAAAGAAAAATGCATAGAAGCTTTAAATTACTCAGAAAACCCAGAAGCTTGTATATTCTACCACAGAGTTAATCATTGCAATCTCTGATATTGTGATATCATACATGCTCCTCGTGCTATTTTAGGGCCCCTTCTCTGATGGATTTATTTTTGGTGTGAACACTAAACATCTGAAGTGTGAATTTGATGAGTGCCCCATCATGTACTATGACCTTATATGGAGCAAGAAGTGCCTGACATTCAAGCTGGATTCTAAATAGGAAGAGACACTTGAGATCATATTGCAAATATACATTGACTACAGGAGTGCAGTAAAGAATTTCAGAAGATCAGTCTATGCCTTCTAGACTACAGCAAAACCTTTGATTGTTCAGATCTTGAGAAGCTCTGGATGGTTTTGAAAGAAATGGGTGTGCCTTGGCACTTGATTGTCCTGATGCATAATCTGTGTCGTGGACAAAAAACTACTGTTAGAGCAGAATATGGAGAAATGGAATGGTTTCCCGTAGGTAGAGGCATCGGACGAGAGTGCATTATTTCCCTGTCTGTTCAATCTGTACGTAAAACATACCATAAGAAGAACTGGATTAGAATCAGAGGAAGGGGTGAAAATTCACGGAAGACCCATCCATGATTTATGCAGATGATACCATATTACTGCCAGAAAAAGGCAGCGATTAAAACAAGCCCTGGTGAAAGGGAAGGAAGAAAATGCAAAAGCAAGACTGCAGCTGAACATTAAAACATTAGAAAAACAAAAATCATGACTACAGAAGAATTATCAAGCTTTACTGTGATCAGTGAAGATGGTAAAATTAGGAAAAAGTTTACATACCCTGGCTCAGTCATCAGTTCGATGGGAGACTGCAGCCAAGAAATTATAAGACTGAGATTGAGAAGGGCAGCAATGAAGGAACTAGAAAAGAACATGTGTAAGGACATTGGAGACCAAGACCAAGATCACCAAGACTATTGTATTCCTGATCACTGTGTATGGATGTGAAAACTGGACAGTCAGGAGAACTGACAGAAAGGAAATGGATGCATTTGAAACATGGTGCTGGAGGTGAGTATTTGCAGGTATTCTGGACCAACAGAAAGACAAATAACTGGGTCCTACATCAGATCAAACCAGCACTTTGCCTGGAAGAAAAACAACAGAAGGCAACACCCCCTGGAGAATACTGTCGTGCTGGGAAAAGGTGAAGACAGAAGAAGAACATGAAGAGCAAATATAACTCCTTTATGGAGTTAATCTATCTCTGACTTCCACATAAGTATTGTAGCATCCTTAGTTACTTTCCCATTGTTGAAGCCCATGTGTTGATGTGTCATCTGAACTGGCAGACGGTGGTTTGCACCTCTAGTTCGGACCTGGTTTGCAAGGCAGTGTTTGATTCTAGTTGGCCATTTGGGTTGGATGGCAAACTACAGACTTTAATTTGCCAGTTCGGAGGGAATGCCAAGCTATAGTTTGCCATGAACCAGGAAATAACTCAGTAGAGCGGGTGAGAAGGAGGAAGATGGAACTGTAGTAATGGATTGTGGCTGTCCAGATGCTTTTGCTTAGTACTCCCATCAACCCTAGCCAGCGTAGCCAATGGTGAGGAGATGATGAGAACTATAGATTAAAATATTCAGAGAGCTCCAAGTTTCCCACTTGTGCTGTAATGCCAGACCAGGGTTTACAGTTAAGAATGATTCAATCTTATGTCATTCAGCCTGATTGGAAAGAGTAGATTTTGGGATATTGGTAGCCAGTGGTGAACTGTCCGAGAGATATTTTAGCAGTAACCTTTGCAGATCAACATGATAAATATTGCAGAATGAGTCTGATGTTAAAAGAAAATTGTACTTAGAGCAACAAGAAGCTGGGGACTTCATTCTGCATATATTGGATTGTATAAAGCAAGAGTATGTGTTAATCTCTGTATCTTTTTTTAGTTTTCAGTTCTGTCCCATTTTATTTAAAACAGCTTGGCTATTCAATTAGCAACTATAATACAGTGCGTAACTAAACATTTTAGTTGAACTTGGAAGAAAAAGATGAGAATTTCCTCTCCTGATGCTCCTTGTTCATTGTGTTTTCTGATTCATATATTGATCTAGTTCAATATGGGCAGTATCTAATACTGCTGCTGCACGTCCACTAATTCTGTTTTGCTAGATAATCAACTGCTAATGCATCAGAAACTAAAGACTCCTAAAATAAACATGGAAACAAACTAAAATTTTCATTCCTAGAATGAGGCAGGTCAGTGAAGCGCCCTTTTGAGGGCTCGACTGATTTGCCCAGGTTTGGAAATGAATGTTGCTTCTCAATTCTGCTTTATTTTCAGCTAAGTCCTGATGTACTAGCAGCCTATTCTGCTTTCTTCTTTTCTTCATTTGCTGTCTTCAATGCATATCAAGCAGCTGGCATGCCTCTTTTGAATTTATGGTGTCTCAGCTGACTTTGCAGGATACATGAAAGTGCAAGTCAGAATTTGCATGATCTAGAGGAAATATAAGCCATAGTAGCTTGTTTTCCCTGCCTTTCTGAGCTGGTTGTGAGTCATCTAATAGCATATTTACATCATTGGGTATGGGTTGTTGCAATGCCCAAACTTGGTTGGGATGGTTTGTAAACTCCCCTGGAACAAGCCATGGGTTTTACAGTGGTTTGTAAACCACTCCAGCCAACCAGCCTTGCTGTGTTTGGATGTTATGACAATCTTCACCCACTGAAGCTAATTATATGAATTAAGCTGCTTGTGACTGGCACACATAAGCAAAGAGAATAAGCCACTGTGGCTTATTTTCCTTCCAGACTGATGTGAACGCATCCAGAAAGAGAGAGAAGAAAAAAGATTCCAGCTTCAAACAGCCCATGCACAATTAATCAAGAGGGTCACTGGAATCTCCTATGGCTTGAGCAGAGGAAGATATTTTTATTATTGTACTACATGTGTTAATCAGCTCGCTAGTGTGAGGATGAATCTGTTAACACCCAAAAATTGTTTCGTGAAAGGCCACTGTTAATTACCACTGTACTTTCTGCATTTAACTTTCATCTTGTGTATAGTATAATTCAGGATAATCCTTGATGCATCTGAAGTGTGCTGTAACCATGAAAGCTTACACTTTAATACATTTATTAGTGTTTGAGGTGCCATGAGACCTTTGTTGTTTTTGCATATTTGAACATGCCTTTTAAAGCCAGCCAAAACAAGGTTTCAAGATGCTGATAATCCCCTTGCTCTTCTGTTGGTTTTAAGACTCTGTGCTTGTCCTCTCTTAACTTCAATTAAGAGTAATGTAGGTAAAAATTGGTGCCATGCCTGTGTAGTCAGGGCTGGAGGTAAGTTCTGAAGGTTCTCCACTGTTGGCTCTTTCTCTACTGTTCTAGCAGTCACAATTATACTTGCTTGAATAGGGTGGGTAAAAAAACAGGGGTTCCAGAAGCCAAGTTGCACAAAAAAAAAAAAAGATTCAAAATTTTAGCTAGGCTTTTGTGATTCCTTGTTCACCAGTAAACCTGAACTGCTAGGCCCTTCTAGAACTTCTAGGCCTACTTTTGTTCCCAACCTGCTAGTAAGATTACTTACTGTATTTTTTGCTCTATAAGACTCACTTTCCCCCCCTCAAAAGTAAGGGGAAATGTCTGTGCGTCTTATAGAGCGAATGTGTGTGTGCAGTAAGTCTGTCAGATGTGCAGCCCATGGGGAAGTGATGGGGAATGTGCCTGTGATTATGTGCCCATTTGATTCAAAATATTTTTTTTCTTGTCTTCCTCCTCTAAAAACTAGGTGCGTCTTATGGTCAGGCGCGTCTTATAGAGCGAAAAATATGGTAACTCTCTGATGGTGCTTCACCAGCAGTTGCCGCTTTTCGTTGGCTCATTTTCCTCTCTCCCTCACTTTCAGGTCAACTTCCTTCCCTGTCTCTTTTACAGAAAGAACACATAGCAGGTTCTGTTGGGAAATGTAGTTCCTAAAAACAGCAGCCCCACTTTTTCTTGAATCCAGAAAGCACATTTTCTGGATTTCCTTGATTTTCTGGATTTCCTTGAATCCAGAAAGCACAGCACACTTTTCCTGAGTCCAGAAAGGGCAAATGGCAGGCTGTGCATTCATGTGTATAAGGAAGCCTCAAAGTGAAAAGTAGCTGTGAGCAATGATGGTTTTGCATGGTGGACAGGTGAGCTGGGAGGTGACTTTCTTCCCTTACTCCATCAGCCTGAGCTCACCTCACAGATAATGCAGCAGTGTGCTCCACCCGGCTCTGTGACGCTGGGAGCGACACCAGCAGCATGGCCCCAGCTCTCCACCATCACATGGAATCTCTTCACCTGTATGCAGCATGCCAAGGGGCAGCCCTTATTCTTTCATTCTCACAATCACACCCCATCCATTCGTCTCTCCTGTGGGGTTCTGGATTCCTAGAATTCTGTGGGAGGGAAAAGCCGCTTCTCCCCACCACCCCTGGTTGTTCCTCTTGCTGAAATTGCAGCCTATGGAGGCTGTTTTCCATAGCCCACATTTGCATATAATGTGTAGCTTGCCCTCAAGGTGATAGCTAGGTGTGGATTTAAAGCTATAGTTAAATAGCTTGTAGTTCAAAAGCAAGAAGTATAAATTGAGGGTTTGTCATTTCAGTGTCTTTTTTGGAGGGTTAATTATATCACCACATTACAAATATTCTAGGGTTGGGAAGGAGTTTTTTTTAAGTACTCTTTTTCTAGCTGGCAAAACTTTACACATGATACTATTGCAGGCTACATGGGCTCTAAACATAGATACCAAGGTGCACATATATATTAAAGTACATTGAAAAGGGCATAGGAGACAGTTGAGCCGTTTTGGGAACAATGTGCTTTTTGGGCAAAGGAAGGAAATACTCCTAGCTTGTTATAGAGCCACTGTTCTGTATGTCTGCACCAAGTTATATTTTGCAGAGAGCAGCTTCACAGGACCTGGGTGTCCAGTTGCATTCCAGAGTTAGAGAGCTGGTGAATTTGCTTGTAAAAACAAGCAAAACCGCCGAGGTGGCAGCTAGCCAAGAGTCTCCTGAAGAACATACGATTTCCCCATTATGTCATGTAGAGTTGCATTGGAGCCCCAAACATGTTAATTTCAGACATGTGCTTTCGGTAGTGATGCTTTTGCTATTAGACCTTAGAAGCCTTAGTTTGTTAATGGAGTTTGGAGTGTGCTTGCATGGCCAAAATAGTATGTGTATAATGGCTACCTATATAAGCAATGGGAATTCTTCCAAAGCTTAGGATGTATGTGTTTTCTTGAGACTCTGAGAGTCTCTTGCAAGTAATAAGCACTAATCACGACCTCTTGGAAGTAATAAGCAGAGAGAGGGTTGGCTTTTTTTTTTTTTTTAGCAATTCTAGAATTGTTGGTTGCTAAGGAACTCTGTTCCCAAGCTTTTACAGAGCGTGGTTATATTTGCAGTGCTGATTTTGGAAGAATACTTAGAGGCACTGTTTTAATATGAGAGATTCTTGCATCCTTACCGCAAGTCTCCAAAGGCTGCTTCTGTCTTTTATGATCTGGGCCTGGAAACTGCTGCATTGCAGCTTCTTCCTGAAATGAAGTCAACCACAGAAGCTCCGGGCCAGCTGGAAGGCCTCCACAGTGTAGCTCCTTCCTGCTCTGATGTTACCCAGTTCATAGAGAGGTGGGCCTGGCATGGGAGTCATGAAAGCTTCCTTATCCAGAGGTGGACTTTTGGACCACCTGTCAGTTACTTTGTACTCACCGACAAGCAGTGGCTCTCAGGGTTTCAGACTGGAGTCTTTTCTAGCAATATCTGGAGATATTGGAGAATGAAAATAGATCTTTTTGTATTACTGAGGTACATCCCTTCATAGCTCCAGCACCTAAGACCATCATCAGAAGAGGGGCTTTGGGAGACTTGAGTGATGGGGCAGCTCGGATCACAGAGCGGATAAGCCTCTCTGGAAATAAGAGACAGCAGGTTGGCTCTTTCTCAGTAAGCCTTGCTGCTCCCAGCAAATGATTAAGGACCTTGTGGCTTGCAATGCCTTCTTCTCTCTTAGCCCTCCTTTTTACTCCAGCCACATAAAACATGGATCTTTGCAGTCCAACCTCAGCTGCCAACTGTGTCAATTCACTAATGAGCACAGATATGCTTTTTAGCAGGGTAGAGTTAATTTTGTAGATTTTTTTTTCCCTACATGGTGATACAGTCGATGTGATCTGCAATAGGGAGGGATCAGTTTGTTTTATGCCTCAACTTTTTCCAGCTTTTCAGGTGCTACATAAGGATAAGGAAAGGGAATAGATGTGTCTGTTAATAAGCTGCTTACTGAGATGTTCTCTCAATGTGAGTCTTGCTGCACATATTTTAAAGCAGGTCAAGACATATTCAGATCTTGTTGATGCTTTTGTTTATATGGATAATTCCCAATAAAAAAGGCAGAGTCATAGTACTCTTGTTGGTTAATAAGTATATTTGCCAGTGTTAACCTGTCTGTTGCAAAGGTTGCAGAAATGAGACATCCAGATGGGCTGTTGACGTATGCTGGGAAATTAGTATTATTTTTTATAGCACTACTTTTTTCCTTCCAAGGAACTCAAGGTAACTTACATAATCCTCCTGCTCTCAATCTTATCCTCACAACAACAACCCTGTGAGGCAGGTTGGGCTGAGAGTCTGTGACTGGCCCAAAGTCACCCAGCTAAACAGGGACTAGAACCCAGAACTCCTGAGTCCCAGTCCTGTGCTCGTAACCTCTACCCTACACCTGCACCATGACAAATTGTGAATTAAGTGACCCATGATTTGCCTGCTGTTAGTGCGAATGGGCCCATATTCTGTTGTGTCCAATATAAGCCTTCAAATGCCAGATAATTTACCTACACCATTCTTTTATTTAGAATAGCATGACCCTCTTAATCTGGTACCCTCCAGTTGTGTTGGGCAATAACATCCATAAGTTAGATGGTGCCAGGTTGTGGAAGACTGAAATAGAATGTTTGACTTGGTGGGCTGGATGCTTTGTTCATGAACAGACGATGCTCCTCTTTATGGAAAGAAATTTCCTCTCCTTGGAGGATGGTGGCCTCCTTCGCTCAATTGACTTCAGTCAGGCATCTTTCCTATAAAGGAAAGTTAAAGCATCTGGTCTCTTTATAATTTAGTTTCAGCTCAGTTGTCAGAGTGGGGGTCACGTGTGCCGTGAATGCACTGCAGCCTATGGTGAGCTGTTGTGTTGTGCAAATAAGTCCAGTGCAAAAAGCTAAACATTTCCAACCCTTCCCACCCTGCCCCCTGCCCACAAATAGACTATGGAATTAAAAATTAAAAAATGGTTGCTCTCCTCATGGAATGTTGTTGTTAAGAACAAAACCAGCAAGTATAATTTTGAATTTGTGTATGCATACTTTACAAGGAAAAGTAATAGCATTGTGCTGTAGGTTACCCTGAGGGCTCCATTGTTCAATTTGTCAGATATAATCCTTTCACATACTCACGCAGAAGAAAAGCTTCCTCATATTGACTAATGCGGAAGAATGCATTGGCAAAACTTCATATTTTACTAGAAGTTCATTGTGATTTCAGCTCTCATTACGAAATGGCAAGAGAAAAAGACATGATCAGCAAAAGTCTCAAATCTGGAAAAAATTTCTCAAGTATCTACAGCACAAAAGATGGTTGGGAAGAGATTCTAAATTTGCATATGTATATATCAATGTCTGTGGGTGTGTGTGTGTGTGTGTGTGTGAGAGAGAGAGAGAGATATTGTATGACACATTCTTTGAGGAGGAAAATATTTTTGGACAAAGCAAGGGGAAATTAAGGAAGATGCAAAAATGAGTTCAAAGGTCAAATCTGAGGAAGATGATGAGTAACATTTTTTGTAATTAAGTTTCTCTATCATTGGGAATGTGAAAAAACAGCTGTTCATGGGCATATTCTAAATCTAGTATACCACATCCTAAAATAATCAGTATTTTCAAAGGTCAGAGAACTCCATCTAGCCAAATGCACATCTGTGTGCTCATGTTTAAGAAGTATGTCAAGAAGTGACTGCTTTGGACCAGGCATAGCTCAGGACTTTTTTCCTTTTAACTATAATTCAGGCACCTACATCTTCACTGTATATTGTAGCCTCTGTAATGAGAGGTTTGGGGGCAGGGGGAACGCCAGGGAAAAAGAACTTTCCCACACAACTTCCTCCTTCCCACCAGGATTCCAATATAAACAAGTACAGATATAAATGACTTAATTCCTTGAGCATGGAATGAGTGCAGTTACATTCCAGTGATGAAAACAGAACTCCTGGGGTAGGGGGAAGAAAATGCCATGGCATCTAAGGGATTAGAGTATCCTTCGTTTGCTGTGTGCTCTTAAGACTGCTGCTATTTTAGAACTGCAGCCCCAAAGGATTGGTCTCGTGATTAAAGCACAGGAAAGCAGCAGACGATCTGGATTTCATGCTCTGTTCTACCACAGGACTAGTTAGGAGCTTGGATGAGTGTTTAGGTTCTCTGAGCATCCAACCAGCAGACACTGGTAAAACATGAAATAGCACCGACACTTCCTCAAGTCAGGCAACATGCTCTCAAACTCAGAGGCTTGGAAAATCATTGCGATCATATTATTCCACTTCTGTCTCTGTAACTTGCACAAAGCCAACGTGAATAGGTAGTTCTAGTTCCTCAACCCTCCTTGGTTCACACTCATTTCCAAGAGATTAGGATTTACACAGCAGTTTTGATTGAATTGATCTGAATCCTGCATGGAGGACTGCATGATATTGCTGTGAATCTGGTGTTGCCTGCATGCTTGCTTCTGGATTATCATACTCCATGCTCCACATCTGTATTTGTAAACAGATTAAACAACCCTTGCATAATCCAAAGTCTGTTTTAGGGTTATGTGGGGGTTGTTGAAGCCATGGTTGCTTGATTTGCCGAGTAGTGCTTGGGTATGCAACATGACACCAGCAAGCATCGAGCTTGTTTTGCGTTTGGTAACCCATGCTGAGCTTTGTCATCTTGTCTAAACCTCGTCATTGTGTTCAGTTTTCTCTAATGTTGACACTATGAGCAGACTTGGATATGCTGTAGCTAATCTGGGATAATTAACCCATGATCAGCCATGGTGCCAGCCTCCCTTCCCTGCTCAGAAATTAGCATGTCATGTAAACCCATCAAGAGTGGCTTGATCAACCCTTGCACAACCCTAAAATAGACCGTGGGATATGTAATAATTGTTTAACCATGATATATCTCACACTTGCTAGAGTTGTGTATTCAAATGGCAGGCACACATGGCTTACATACTCTGCAGCCTCACTGTGGCTTAAATAACCGATAGTGAACTGTCATGTTATGATCACGGGGTTAACACAGCTCCCGTGGCTTCCACTTCTCCTAAACGAATAGTGGTGAAGGTACAAATTATTCATGCTGGCCCTTTGCCACTCCTTTCCTGCTTTTATCTAATCACATGCTCTCTTACTAGAATAATTTTTAGCCTTTTTTGAACATGGAGCCCACCTTTAGACGAAACATGCATTTGATATACCATTCCTTATTTTATTGCCATTTTTTGCATGGTGGTAGTGCTACTATTGCTGCACACTTAGATCATGGTGAAGCTCACTAGTAGATCCTGACCCACCAGCTGAAGACCAGTGTTCTAGAAGAATCCAGTAGATCTAGACCAGGGTAGGCAATCTGGTGCCCTCCAGATGTTTGGGACTTCAAAGCTCCAGAAGCTTCTAAACTACATGTCCAATTCCTCACGATTATAGGTGTTACAGTCCAAAACATTTGAATGGGGCCAAGTTGCCATTCCCTGCTCTAAGGAATCTAGTATCCTTTCAAGTTTTGATTCCTTTGGACACCTGGTTTCTAATTCAGAATGTGAACTCAGAAGGAATTTGAAATCATCAGGAGAAAGATGCATTCCACTCAATCCCAGTTCAAGACACCTTTAAATATATGCATTTCTGGTTTAGAGGGAAACCATGTTCTGGGAAACATGTATATTTCCTTAAGAACTGCAAGGAAATCAGTTAAAAATGCAATAGGTATAAATGGGCTTTAGAACTGGATTTATTCAAGCATTTACATGTCATAATTTTGTGGTTTCAAAGACAAGCATTTTACTGTACAAATGGTACTGCAGAGTTAAACAATGCTAAATATATTTTAGAGACTAAAAAGTATTTATTTTTTAAATTTATTTTACACATTTGTATGCCACCCCCTCGCAAAAAAGCCTCGGGGTGGCTTTAAGAGTAATTTCTACTCTTAAAACCTCTTCTGTACCTTCTTACTCTCTTGCAGACTTACATTGGTAGTGTGGTGATATCGCTAAATCCATACAGATTGCTACCTATTTATTCACCAGAGAAAGTGGAAGAATACAGGAACAGAAACTTCTATGAACTTAGACCTCACATGTAAGTAAGCAGCTGAACTTTCAGGTTCTTAGTCTTTTTTGAGCAATGCAATAGATGGGAACAGCTGTTTCCTGTAAATCACAGAGTGTGTTTGATCTATCGTGCCTTTGATTAGCTCTTCTTGGTGCACAAAGTTTACTTGCCTTTTTTCAAAGAAAGAAAACTGATGCCGTTATTCAATGATGATCATGAATTCGTTTTTACAAATTTACTCGCTAGTCATTTTTCAAGCTCAGAGGAGATGATACATGGCAGTTTGGTGATCACTCAAGGCTGGAATCTTGAGGATAAGGGAAAGTGAGAGAACCCCATTCTATGAAAATGAACTCTACTTTGTTCATGGAAAAAAAACACTTGAGATTTAAGTCCACATTTATAAGCTGTAGCATGTAGAGGCACACTGATACAGAGCTGTTTCACAGAACCCAATATCTTCCTACCTGGTTTCTTTCTTTGAGTTAATATGTGCAGGGATCTGTGTGGAACTTGATCCTATGAAGCTTCTCCATTTGTTTAGCCTCCTAGAAAGCATACGTTTGCTGAATATGTGTAGTGGAAGTGTTCTGTATATATCTTGATACTTGTTTATTTCAGGTAACTGAAGCATGGTGGAATATTGGCTGTGTGAATCAGCTCTTCATCCTGTGATCCTAAATGAAATAAGCTACCATATTTCAGTTTCATTGGTATATTGGGGTGGCATTTAATATTTTCCAATATTTACTAACAACTAAAAGAAGGGGCTGTGGCTCAGTAGTGGAGCACCTGCTTTGAATGGAAAAGTTGCCAGGTCTCATCCTTGGCACCTGCAAGTAGGGCTAGAAAAATACTTCTTTGTTGAAGTGATTCTTTCTTTAGGAAAGAATGTGGGTTCACTGCCCTTTAAGACTCCCTTTCTGTCCCTCTTCTTATCACACCTTTTAGTTGCTGCTTTGATTTATAATAAGTTCTCCCCACACCTCCCTTCTTGCCCTTTATCAAGCCATCTCTGCAAAATCCTTTTGAATTCTTTGAAAACCCCAACATTGCACTAAAAATAAATTGTGCAGATTGCAGTAGGTCTCAAGCTCCTGTTATTTCCAAGTGATCTTTAAGGGTAACCTTGTATATCTATTCACATCTGGAATTTCAAATATGCAAAATCTTCTAGTTTTAGAAGTACCTTGATTAGATGAACAGCCATCATTTGGAAAGGTGATTTTAAAAAATACAAAGTATTAAAATTAAATACAGCGAAATAGGAAGGAAGAATATGCTTAAACTGAATTCTGAAGGGCATGTTCATAGGATCAGTTTAGTGACATGGTAGTATTTCTGGTGCAGTCCTATGCATTTTTGGACAGATAAGTCCTATAGCCCCCAGCATTCCCCAGTCAGCTATGCAGCCCAGGAAATGCTGGGAATTTGGTTCATCATAAGGCACAATCCTATGCAGATTTAATCTACTTTATGGAGCACTAAAATACTATGCTACAGAACTTGGACAAAAGAAGATTTTTCTCACAGTATAAACATCCTTCTTTATATGCAATATAAACCCTCTAAAGACCTAGACTATAAAATAAAGATCATCATTATCTAGAACACATCCCACACCATTTCTGTTATTTTTTGCCTGAGGAGTTCTTACTAATAGAAGAAACCTTTTTACATTCTGAGGATGGTACATAGTTTTGTCATGATATCAGATTGTTTAATTGAATTATGGTCCTTTTGCAAAACTGTAATTTTGAAATTAATTTCTCTAACAAAAGCCAAAATGCCTTTTTGGAGCTAAATTTGATGAGAAATGCTGAACAAGCTATTATAAACAAACAAATATTTTTGGAGCTGGGAGGCTTAATCAGGAAGATTTACTGCTGTGCTATGCATTAGTTTCCTGCTCGTCTAAGAGTGGAATTAACTTTTGGCTAATAGTCAGGTAAAGTTAAGCAACCAAGTGTTGATTTCAGTGGAAAACTCAATCATCTACTTAAACTGTCCAATTGTAATCTGTGTGATTTAGCTTTAGCTGGATTGTACTTCTCCCATATTAAAACTATCTTTATAAGTGGAATACTTTATATCAATTAATTTTAGTATAATACTGCTTAATATAGTGCAATTTCTATTCACACTAAAATGCCTATAATAATACAATATAGCCCTATCTTGGCTTTCTGCATCTAAATACAGCAAACGTGAGGAAAGGGACCACTCTGCCACTTCCTCACCTGTTCCCCTTGCCCTGCATTTGTGGGGGATGACTCTATGAAAACAGGAACCTCCCCTTTCTGTGAGCCAGGATACTGAAAAATCCAGGTTCTGGCTCATCTGGACAGTCTCCCTTGATGCAGAAGGCCCTCTTCATCACACCATCACTCTTCCCTCAAGTACCAAGTGATGGAAATGTGGGAGGCAGGTGGATGGGGCGCTCCTTTTCCTCATGTGTTTGCTCTGCTTAGGTGCAGTGCTCTGGAACAGAGCTTATCCAATTGATAGCTAAATACAGTGCCACCAAGCCAACAATAAAACGGAGTAGTGCCATAGTTCATGATGGGTCAGGGAAAGTGTGTAAGTATGTTTTCAAGAGGCAATTGAAGACTGCCATGGTTTTTGCTTGTTCTCCTACACCTGATGGACTTTGCATGAGCAAAGTGACCATGCGTCACTTTGACGCAAAGTGACGCATCAAGACCATGCATCGTGTCGTGTCTCCCCTCCCTTCCCCTCCCAGCTGGAACAGGTGTGGAGGCATGTTGTGGCTCTGGTCTTACAACCAATAATCAATTTCCAAGCATCAGCCAACCTTTGGGGCTGGGGAGGGTGAGTGTTAAACAGCTCCAGATTCACTTTGAGGACATCTTGTTTACTAGAGCCTGGGTCTTTCTGGTCATGCTTGGAGATTAGAGAAGCCAGCCAGTTACATCAATGGAGAATAAATTTGTCCTGGTCAGACATCAGGAAAGTGAGAGATGTGGAATGGGACAGTTTCTTGTTTCTTTTAATCCCACTTCTCTGCCTCTTGTGTATATATTGTTCTCTACTTCTACTGTCTTGAATACAGGCATCATACATAGATATTATAGGATATCACTGGCTTTATAGTAAGAACGTGCACACCTGAAAAAGCAGAAGTAAGGGCCTGGCTTGCCTTTGTTAACTGATGCAAAGCACTACTAACTTGGTACAAAATAATTGTTCCCTTTTCTTTTCTTCCTAGGTGTTTTATTCCACAATAGTTGCATGCATTAGGCCTATTTACTATTTAAGGTTGTGTGCATAAACATAATGAGTTTACCTTTTGCTTTGATGGTGGGAACTGCCTTCCTTGCCTAGAGGGGGCTTGTGTGACCCTTCTCCTCTTACAGGGTTGTGCTTATGAATTTGTTAACAGTTATACTTGTAATGAAGAAAGGCTCAAGCAGAAATTGATATTTCTAAAATGCTTGACAACTTAAAAAAGATTAGAACCATAGTGTTAAATTCTGTCTTTGTGAAATATTTTGCACACTAACACCAATATGCGTTTTTGTGGCTGATACAGCTTCTGCATCAGAACTTCAGTCTTGAGTAAATTATCTTTGTAAAGTAGCTGATTGTAGTTTTCTGTGGAAGCTCCTCCCATCTCTAAATAGCATTGAAGAGTAACACATCAAAGTGCCCAACAATAGTCAATGTCTCTATCAAGTGAAAAAAAAATTGGCTAAATGGTTTAAATTTGTAAGCCGTCCCGAGATGCCAAGTCATGTGGTAACGGCATATAAACGGTTTAAATAAATAAATAATAAATTTGGCCAAATGGAGCTTGGCTTTTTTTATATTTATGTATTTATTTATTAGAAAAATTTCTATGCTGCCCCTTGCCAGCTAGCCTCGGGGCGGCTCACATTATAGAATATTCTGAACATATTTTGAATATTTAATCTGGTTTCTGAATTTATATCCCACCTGTCCATCAAGAGGCTCATGGTGGTACACATGATTCTCTCCCTCCATCCCCAGAAAGACCCTTTGAGTTTGTAGCATTCACATACGTGTGGTGGAATTGGACTCTCTGAAATAATCCAGTACATGAAGACTTCTGCTAGACTTCTTTTTAGGAAGATGTGTTTTTGTAGATGAATGTGGAATTCCGTGAGCCTTACATCCTCCCTGAGGCCGTGTAGCTCTGTGTGGATTTTTATTGTCTGGTGATGCAAATACTTTCTCTTGTCCCTTTCCTCTGAGGAACTAGTTTCCCATGAGCCCCAAAGTCTTTCTGTCTTTTAGAAAGTGAACAGAAACCTGTATGGGAAAGACTTTCTGAACATCTGGCTGATGATTGATTGGCTCTGATGCTTTTTTTGCTGTAGTTTTGACTTTGGGCATGTGTAAACTTGTCTTCAGTTGAGAAAAGAAGGGTGATTCATAAATATTGATGTGGTATTGGTACAAAATCAGTATGTGTGTTTTCGTCAGGAGGAGCTGCTTCAGACTGCCTCTGATTGGGAAAAGAGTCCTGAAGAAAACCAGAATTTGAGGCTGTAGGGCAAGTGTGTTGAAGTGACCAAACGTAAATTTTTGAGAAATGTTGGTCCTTGCTTTAAACACTACGTGGATCATTGTCTGGAAAAATGTGTGAAGGAATGTGTGTTGTCCCTGAATTTTGGAGGGATTAAGAGAAGGACAAATTAGATGCTGTTCTGCGATCTATACATGCCACAAGAATTCAAGTGCAAGGTATCTTTTTCTAAACAAAGTAATTGGCCCATTAGTCTTTATGTTTCTCTTTCAAAAAATAAAACAGAATGAACTGTTAGATTACATTTTTGCTCAAAGTCCCTATCAAAAGATGACTTCTAAACTTCTTTTTAGTACTCATTTTAATGTAAAGTGCATAATATTTTTGTTCCATTATGTCAGGATTATGAATTAGCAAAAGTTAAAATATTTTGGCTGTAAATGTTTGCAGAACTCTTGTATGTGAAATCTTTAATTTTTCAGTATTCATAGCAAGCAACCAGTCTACTTTGATGGCCATCACATTGTAATATTCTGGCATTCCTATAGAATGATGGGTGTTTGAAGAAGTGTGCTAATGCTTTATTAATTCTCCAAATTGAATACCATGTGGGTTTTCATAATGATAATTCTCTGTGGCTGTAGGTCATATATAACAAGAACCAGTTGGTTTTTTGTTTTTTTAAACCCCTGGATTATTGTGAACAAGTGAATTTGTTGACTCCCATTGTCTGGTTGCTCCTACTGGATTGGTAGACCATGGGTTGTTTAGACACTAGTCTAGCCATACGTGAGGAGTCAAGATCTCATCTAGGCTACTAGTAGCTCTTTTTAACATACACAACTGAGCAAGTGTTGTCAACCACCCAGAAAAAGAGGCTTGTAGGTTTGGAATTAAACCCTCTGCTTCAATTGTGGGTTGTCGCCCACAAAAATCCAGAGTTCTCCTTTCAACACAGGAGTGTCCCAGGGTGTTTAGCCTCTCTGGCCTGCAGTGGAGCAATTGGGCAGCAGGAGCCAGCATGGCCCCCTTGAACTTGCGGAATTCACAACCATCCAAGCTTCTTAAAAAATCTGGGTTGCGATGTGCGGACTGGGTCAGTGGCTCAGAGTGTCTTCAGAAAAGAATCATGGCATGCTGTGCTGTTCTTGATTCAAAGGTTGCCATGGTTTCTGTCATTTGGTACTGTAGGCTTAGTAATTCACTGATAATTAGCTGAATTTTGCTTATGAAATAGAATAAAATAGGAATGATTATGATAATTATTGCACAGTATCAATCATTAAAATATTGGTACCAGGCAGCCTACTTAGTTTTCAGCGGTTACAAAATAAAAAATAAAAATCCACAGCCTGGGCCCTCTGAATTTGGAAGGCGAAGTTAGTAGCATTTGATGTGAGGAAAAACTGCAGTGGAAAAGCTGTAAGTTAAGCGAAGTGCACAGTTAAAAAAAAAAAAAGAGGAGGAGAAACAGTCTCCCATCTGGTTGTTCGCTTTTCTGCCTCTTGGGCCAAAAGCGAAACATAACCAGCAACATGGCCAGCCCAACTCTTTTTCTGGTCACTTGACAACGCTTGCTCGGTTCTGTTTTTCAGGGTTTTTCTTTTTTTTAACCTTGTTGCCTAGATGAGATTCTAGCTCATCACATGTGGCTAGAGCAGTGGTTAAACACCAAAACAGGCCTCTAATTGTGTGTTTTAAGTGAAGTCCACGATCTCCATGGAAAGTCAGGATGGGTTTGGCGGTCGTGGAGCTAGTTGGATGTGGAAGCGGGATCACACTGCCTGGCCTCAGGGCTCATTTCAGTGATCGATGGAAGTGTCAGTGTCACATATACTTTGTCTGCAGTACCACGGGCCCTTGAATAGGCCAGTTCATGTCCGGTGACATGGATGGAAACTACACTTACGGTTTAGTTATACATGGACTCTTTCAGACACTGCACTGACCCTGGACTGAGCAGAGTCTTGCAAGCAATGTACACTTTCAGACAAATGCTCGAACAGTGCTGTTTCTCTGAAGCGATTATGTTGAATGTAATTACAGGCATTGGAAGACTTGCATTGCCGTAAGGTAAAATGAGCGCTGGTTCCACATTTGGCAGGGGAGAGTAGCTTTTGGGAGTGCTAATTAGTGGAGTATAGGTTACATTGTGAGATCTGCGTAACATTGTGATAAGGTCCTTTGGGCTAATGACATTGCAAGTAAACCTGCGCCCCATATTTTCTGCTTGATAGGCTTGCAGGTGTATTCTAAGATATCTAGAAAGTAAAACAGAGGGACCTCCACCCAAACTGAGAAGGGTTAAGTAAATCTCAGGATAAACAATATTTAATTTTGGTTATTGGGCATGGTGTGCGGCAGCAGTTTCAATTTGAAACTCTGCCTGCATTGGACATATGCAGGCTAAAATCTCCGACTTGGATGCTAATGGCTCCCCCGTTCTTATAGTTAATAGCCATCAATATGACCATTAGTTGTTGAGGTCCCCAACTGTAATTAAGAACAGCTGCCAGTTCCTTTCATTGCAAACCTGCCATTTATGTTTAAGGCTTTAATTTTTTCCCCTTCGTCAGTTTACAGCGTACAAATGGTATCCATCTGCTGCCCTAAGTGCCTTAAGCCATTCTTTAAAGTAACAATAAGGGTTCTAGCAAAAAATCCTTAGTGACAGACATTTCTCAGAAAAGCTGAGTGCTCCCACTCTTAATGAATAACTAGCCTGTCCTGGGCTTATATGTTTTGGTCTGAGAAACCTTTGATTTATAAGAAGAGATAAACATTTGGCACTCTGTTGGGAGATACATGAACAGTTAAACATACACAAGATGAGATATGCTGTATTACATAGCTCAGTTGTTAAATCTTATTGTGAATGCCTGCTGGTCTTCTGTGTCACATAGCTAAGCGATTCAAATCGTAGTTAAGATGTTTAGCAGTAACTGCCAAAGCTCGTGGCGCTGTGTCCCTTAACTGTCCTTGAGAGATTCGTGTTGAAAGGGGTTAGGGAAAGTCCTGTCCCCCAGTCTCAGTGCATTAGGCGTGATCATTAGGACTGGCTTTATTGCATCTGGTTTGACCATATGAAGCCAGCTAATTCCGACCTTGGAAACATATGGTTGGTGATTTCATATACTTTCATTCAGTATGTTTTTGTATATTATTTTCACTAACGTACTTGTTATTTTCAACAAACCCCTTCTCTCTATATATGCATTTTTGTACACATTTTTATTTGCACGCTATTTCATAAAAGTCATTCAAGCACAAATAGTGAAATATAACTGCATTTCAGTTCACGCCTTGGTTCAGGAAGTACAAATTAGGTGAATTAGCATTACATGGTGAGCTTAGTGAATTTTCTCCCTAGTCCCTACTGTGAACAATTCAACATTTCTCTTATTAGCTGAAACTTTAACTAGCCAGTAGGGTTGTCCTCTAGACCAGCCTTCCCCAAACTAGTCCCCCCCCCCCCGCTCAACGTTTTAGACTGCAATTCTCAGCAGTCTAAGCCTACAATTTTAAGAGTTAGGGATTACCGGAATAGTGGTGTGAAACATCTGGAATGCAGCAGGTTGGGGAAGACTGAGCTAGACATTCCCTACATACACTTGCAAAAAGCTTTTGACAAAGTCCTGCACCAAAGTGACCTGAAAAAAAATAACAATCATGATATAAAAAGAGAAGTTCTCCTGGTTAAAATTCAGGAAACAGAGATGAAGAATAAATTGATAGTTCTCACAATAGAGGGCTATAGGCAGTAAGGTGATAAATATATCAAGAATCTATATGGAGAGGGCTGGTGCTTTAAACACATTTATAGGACTGAGCAGTGAGGTGGCCAAGTTTGCGGGGGACATCGAATTATTCATGGTGGCTGAAAAGGAAGGGGGTACAGATTGAGAGCAGGTCCAAAAGGATCTCTCCAACATGGATAAGAGGGCAATGAACTGGCAAATATGGTTCAATATAAGCAAATATAAACATGGAGAGAAAAATTCTGTCATTGCATATGCATTGATGCTATTCAAGCTGGCAGCGACCCAGAGCAGGAACTTGGGGTAGCAGTGGATAGATCAATGAAAAAGTTGAAGTGTTCTGTTGAAAAAGGTTCAAAATAACTGCGTAGAGATTCAGGGCATGGAAAGATAAGTACCGTATTTTTCGCTCTATAAGACGCGCCTGACCTTAAGATGCACCTAGTTTTTAGAGGAGGAAAACAAGAAAAAAAATATTCTGAATCAAATGGGCACATAATCATAGGCACATTCCCCATCACTTCCCCATGGGCTGCACATCTGACAAACTTACTGCACACACATATTCGCTCTATAAGACGCACAGACATTTCCCCTTACTTTTGAGGGGGGGAAAAGTGAGTCTTATAGAGCAAAAAATACGGTATTTCGCATAGGGCGCTGCTAAGTGAAGTACTTCTCTTCCTTAAAAAGTGATGACCACCTACATAGGTAAAGGTAAAGGTTTCCCCTTGACGTTACGTCCAGTCATGCCTGACTCTAGGGGGCGGTGCTCATCTCCGTTTCCTGGCCGAGGGAGCCAGCGTTTGTCTGCAGATGGTCTCCGTGGTCATGTGGCCAGCATGGCTAAACACCAAAGTGCACGGAACGCTGTTACCTGCCCACCAAAGTGGTACTTGCATTTGCATGCTTTTGAACTGCAAGGTGGGCAGGAGCTGGGACGGAGCAACAGGAACTCACCCCATTGTGCAGATTTGAACCGGCGACCTTTCGATCAACCAGCCCAGCAGCACAGCAGTTTAAACCACTGCTCCACCTGCATAGAATACTATTAATTATAATGGCTCTATACCACTTTCAGGATGAGAGGCAGTGTGACTCTGAACAACAGATAATTGCTGGAAAAATGGTATTGGAGGGCCGTGTTCTGCTTTTGGTCTTCATGTAGATATCTGGTCTGCTACCCTGGAAAATGCTGGTATAGGCAGGCCTTTTTCTGTTCAAGCAGAGGTCTTTTTATGTTCTTCTCTTGAACATAATTACTAATCGATTTTAATTTTTTTGTTTACGTTTGTTTCTTTAATTACTGTAAAATTATTTTTCTTGTTTTTAGTTTGTTTGTTGTGTTTTGTCACTTTGTGGCAGAGATAGTGCCTTGGGGGTTCTGCAGGATCTTGCCACATCTTGCACAGAAAGAGTTCCTCAAGCAAGAATGAATTGATGAATAAAATTGGAAAATTATAAAAATGCTGCTTTAGTCCTTATTCAGCCCGTGAAATGGAAAGAGATGTGCACACTCCATCATGGACAACCAGTCCTGGCTCTGATTCACCACAAGCCTGGCCTTGACTTACAGGGCCAAAATAGACATTTCTTTAAATCCAAATCTATCAGCTGTGGTCAGAATGGTCAGAATCTAATGGAGTGCTCACAGCTCCACCAATTCTACCAATTCCCATACACAAGTGGGACCCACCACTTGCAGAAGGAAGATTTAGTATTTCTGGAGTAGTCACTTCTTTCCTGGGAAAATTCTGGAATGGGGGCAGGTCAGTAGAACTGACATGTGAGGCATCGTCTGACCCACCCCTTCCCTCTGATTTCTGGGCTTCCTCTGGGAAGTGCTTGTTGCACAAGCAGTGGGCCCTGCTCCCTTCATGGAATCAGAGGCATTTACTGCTTGTTCCATAGAAGCAGCGGGGTGCGGGAAAATTGGGAGAACCGGAAGTGCTTCATTGGATTCTGCCCAATGTTTCATGTCATGCCTGCTCTGGAAGAGGTGCACCCCATCTGGATCAGGACTCTAATGTGGGGAGTAGGAGGATTTTGAGGTTTGGAATGCATCCCCATTCCAACCTTGGAGTAAAAATAAAGATGTACCTGCTAGATTTGGATTTAAGGCTAATGTTTGCTTGGGCCCTCAGGCCAATTGTCTAAGGAGCAGATGAAAGCAGTAGTAGCTTGCAAGATCTAGAGGGGACTTTTTGTTCATTTATTTGTTTTTACTCAAAACCCAAAGTCTACCAACCAGAGCCAAGTGTAAAATAGTCAGGCACACCCTTAAAATTAAAGAACAGCCTGCTTCTGAAGCATTTGTTTTCAGTATAAGAACTGATCTCTCTTTTCCGTCAAACAAAAATAGATTTCTAGTTTTCACTCAAGCTTTTTTTTAGTTTCAGTAGACTAATTTGTTTTTATAACTCTCTTAGGTTTTGCTACTGTTAAACAATATTTTGCCAAAAACTCTGGTTGATAGTCTACAAATCACCCAAAGTTTTACCAGTAGAAGCCTCTGCCCACTCTTGGATTAAAAAGAAACTCTCCAAGGGAAAGTTGAGCGCAAGCAGGGTGACTGAGGGGTCTGAGATACAAATGTGCCCTCCCTCTGTCTCCAGGGCTAGAAATTGCAGTGACAGAAGCTTTAGAAGGCTGAATTTGTGCAGGTTTGAAAATTATTGGTAATGATACCAAATACACTATGGGGAAGGCAAGGGTCTGTATTTCTCTTTCTATTAGCATGATAATCTTCACTTTTTAATATTGGGAACATCATTTTTTTCCTCTCTCCAAACACCACCTGCACTCCCAGCATTTTCCCTAAGAGTCTTAAACATAAGCATCAAAGATTTCTCATGTGGTTTCACAGTTGTAAATCAGATTTTGAGTGCTGGGAATTTTGAACAGCGCACACCTGTTAACTAAATTTCTGTATAGAGAAGCACCTAGTTTAAAACAGCACTCTCTCTGTCAGGCCCGTGCTTGAATGCAGTTACTTTACCTTAGCAGTAAAATGTACAGGATAAAAAGGAAGGGAGTCTAACATATCACATGTCCCACTACGATTAGGTTTAAAATGATACCCTTGAGACATGAGAAAAGCTCTTTAAAAAATACGACCATTGATTGTTTGGAGAGAAGCGTGCCATTTACAGAAAATGGTTTGTAGGTCAAATTCCCTTTTATTTCTTGCCCCCCTCCTGTAACTGTAATTGTATATTTTACAAAAAGAAGAGAAATGTTATATTTGGAGTAATGATTTGGTTCAGGCTAACTGATAAAAGTAAATTCATTATGCTTTTTTTCTTTTTAAAGTAATGCTTATGAACTTTCTTGTTTTCCCCTAATATTTTTAAAACAGATCACTATATCTGTGAAGCCTTAGAGTTCATTAGTACTGAGTTGCACTCCCTTTTTATCGTCTCATATGTTTACCTCCCCCTCACTTTTTAAAAAGCATGCAATCTCCATTTTCTCTGTTTTGACTTTAATGCAAAATTGCTGGACAATTAAGAAAACACTTTAAACCAAACATGGTTCAGAATTACTCAATTCCTGTAGCAAATCTATGTTACATATTTACAAAACGAGAAAAATATGCACCACCACTTGTGAGTCTTATTATGGGACAAGATGAAAGGAAAAACAAATTACAAAGGCTGGTTCCCCACCCCTCTGGAGCTCTAAGAGTTGGCACTTGCGAGACAAATGGAAGCAGCGCGCCTTAATGTGGGCTTTGAAAGAGCTATGAGTCAATTAGACTCGGAGGCATTGAGGGTATTCCAGATGGAGGGGGCATTGTGGAAGAAGGATATGCCACCTGCTTTGGGTGAGCAGCAGGGACAGACTGCACAGTTGTTCGCTTACTGAAGGGAACACACATTGTGTACTGGGAGCAGATCAGTGGGGAGAGGACTGCCATTGAAAGCGTCTCTGGGTCCTGTTAAGAAACATTTAAATGCCAGAAAGACTATTCCAATTTTTCAGAATCAGACACAGAAACCATAACTATAGACTGACATCTCTGTAGGAAAGAGAAAAAAAAGTATTGTCACTGTGAAAGGAAGAGGCCAACAATATTTGGTGCATAGGAGAAAAATTTAACTCCGTGAGTGTGTGACTGTCAAACACAAGCTTGACATAACTCTTTCTTCTTTTTATCTATTTTCCCCATAACTTTGCTATTACTTCTATTTACATTGCTGAAAAAATGTTAAGCTGCTTGTTTTTTTGAGTACATATTAGAGGCTTTAGTTTGATTTTTCAAAACTGAGATGACAGCTCCTTACCTGGAGGTCCATAATCAAAAGGGCATGAGAACTTCTACATCTGTTTGCTCATCAGTCTGTAGAGAGGGTGGAGGTGGAAGTTCTTGATGCTGATGATATCTTCTATTGGCAAATTGTGAAAGCCCAAGTTGGAGCATCAACTTGAAGCATTATGGGATTTATATCTTTGAGCTGGCTTTTGGTGGCTAAGGCTGCAGTCCTATACACATTTGCCTGGGAGTAAGTCTCACTCAACTCATTGGGACTTACTTCAGGGTAGACTTGCAAAGCATTCCACTGTAAGATAAATTAATATGAAGGCAATGGAGGTTGGGAGTGGGATATTATTCTGCATTACATTGTGGAGTTCATTTGCCCCAAGGTTTTGAAGTAGGACAGAATTAGAACGTTGTCAAAAGTCTGATGCAGAAGAGATTCCCTGCTGAAAGTGTGACATTTGAGGAAGCATTAAGCAAGAGGGGACAATGGAAGCTGGTTGCTTTGAAGCTTGTTTATAACAGTTGCAAAGCCCTAAGTGGGTTTTAGAATGTAGCCAAGAATACTGGCCTGTACTTGGATAAGTTGCTCATGCTTCTTATGCCACTAAAACCTCTGTCATAATAAGTGGTCCTCTAGACAATTGGGACTTGGAATTAAGAATCCCTCATAAATTTAGCCAAGTCCTTCTAAGCTTTAAAAGTGATAGTGCAGAGGAGGTGACAAATAGGGACCGAAAAGGCTGTTTGAATCTTTGCAACTTTAAGATATCATTTTTCAAAGAAAATGTTGCTGTTCAAGGAGTAGCTTAAAGGGGTACCCTATGTCATCTGAAAGAAAATTTGGTGGGGGGAGTTTTGTTCTTGGTGTGGTAGAAGACCAATATGGTTGCGTTTTCACAATATACTTTAGAGGAATCTCTTATTTAATCTTTTTAAGGACAGTGAATAGCCTTGATGACATCCTGGCAGAATAATTTGAAACACATGCTTGAATCTCTTAAATAAGAGGAACATGAGAGATTTATTTGGTTCAGTAATTATATGGTATTTCAGAAGACTGGCATTTAGCTGATGTTTATAGCAGTACATGTTAACAATATGAAGAGAACGATATACAGATATGGTACAGGACTTCACGGATGCTATGAGAACATGTGGATCTCCCAATATATCATGATCCCTATGCATGTAGGCAAATCACACGCTGAACTTCATTGCTGGATTCACGTGAATTATGTTCAGTTCTAATCTGTAGAAGGAACATGTGCCGGTAGAGTCTGTAGCACAGAGTCACATTCTCATGATGCCCCAGTGGGGGGAAGCGATAGATGGAACACAGGGCTTCCTAAAATGGGGAAAGGTAATGAGGTCACAGAATGGAATAATCCACTTTATACTTAATTAGAAGAGCAGAAGTAGCACATACATAAGCAGCACTCAAGTATGTCTGTCCACTATTTATTCATTTTATGGAAGGACTGCAGGTGGAGAGGAAGGAAGAGAACAGATTGCTCTCATGAATGCATAGGGGGTGGATGGATATGTGATAGATATATAGGGGGTGGATAGGAGGGGAATATATACATTATATATAAGGGGTCTAATTAGGGTGTTGATGGGGATATGAATTGCAGGAGCTAGACTTGCAGAATAGGGCAAACAGTCTTATAGTGGAAATAAACAGATTGAAGAGGGAAGATTGATTGAAAAGAGGGAGAAGCTTGAAACACAAACATAACTTATTCCAAGGAAAAAGAATGAGGTGCACCCTCCCTTGGTGTCTGCTGTGATCTAGAAGTTCATTTTATGGAGTGGACCATGAGCATTACAGAAAACATAGCTAAAAGATTATGGATCATTCAAGTATCCCAAACCTCACAGTGCAGTCTGTTAAAAACATAGGAAAGTGATATTGGGTGACCAAAGGCTGGAGATGTCCTAATTTCCCAAGTATAAAACAATAAAATCAGCTCAAAGGGAGAAGGAAAACTGGAGCAGGAAGATGGTGGTGGTAGGAGAAGGTAGCTGACTACGAAAAAATCAGCTCTCTTGGTGGGCAAGGTTTAGTATGAGCTGCCAGAGTAACATGCACTGACCTTTTATTGGGTAGAATTCCTTTGCTTACGGGAAACATTTCCCACCTCCAAGAGCAAAACGACAAGGGGATATTTAGCATACTAAGGGACGTGCTATTGTTGGTGAATGCAAAAATGCTATAATCACTTAATACTATGGCCTGTGTATGTGATGGTATGAAGAGATATTTCCTCCAAAAACCCTGCAGTGGCCTGCTGGACAGCAGTGCAATGTACAAAATTATGCAATGCTTTATGGGTGAGGCAGCACAAAGCATACTCAATTGAGGGATGGGCATACACTGATCAGGGTGTCTCCAGAAGCTCTGCCTCTTCAGGGTTTTATTTCATGAATTGGCATTTGCAGGCACAACTTTAAGCAACTCACTCAAAAGTTGAAATGAAGTGCTTTTGATAGATAGGTCAGCAGTAAATTAGATTACTATCATTTGTTGGTGCAGAAGAAATGGAGGTCTTACGGTTTGGTTGTGCTGTCAGCAAAAGCTGGTATATCATGCAAACTTAAACAGGGTCAGCAAATGACCAAAGTGTCAAGAACAGCACAGAATATTGGATATATTGAAAGGGAGAAGGACATTTAAGTCAAGTTTAAATCTATGAAGGCCTCCCTAAGTGTTGAATCAGCTGGTTTGGTGCAAGGGTGCATGGGTCTGAACTAGGTATCACTTGTGGTCAGTCTCAAAATGGGTGTTGGAAGGAGAATTTAGTCTTAGTTTGTATCTAAGGAGTTTTCCCAAATAAACATGGGCATTCGAAAGTGCCAGCTCAGTGGGGTTTAGTGGTTTTTAGTTGATGGTTGTTCAGTGTGCAGTGGAAGAAAGACGTCATTTCTTAATTCTGCTTTCAAAAAGTTGCACTCCTTTTGAGTGTGGTGTCCAATTTTTTTTAAAGCAGCTGGTCTGGAGACTGGGAAGTGACATTCACATTTTTATAAGCAATGTACTTTCATTCATTTGTATTTATGCTTAAGAATTTAAAATTAATGCATTCTTTTGTATTTTGACATAATTTTCCCAGATGGTCATTATATAAACAGTAAGCAAGACAATTTTGCAAAAAGCTTAAGTAATTGAATAGCTATTACATAAAATTGCCTGCATTATGGAGCATTTTCATGTTACACTATTCTTGTAATATTGTAATATCCTCCTCCTTTTACCACCCAGGAAAAAGGCACTAGTCTTTGCATGTCATAATAAATGGTAAACAAGAGGTGACCTAAAATGTATCCACAACAGCAATGAAACATACCTACAAATGCTATACACCATGGGTCCTCAAACCACGACCCATGGGCTGGATCCGGCCCGCCATTCCCATTTATCTGGCCCACCATAGTTCACCACACGCGCGTGTGGCAAGGTGCTGGCTTGCTCACAAAAGGAGATCCTTTTCTTCGAGCGAGTCCAAAATGATGCGCCGGCTTGCTCACAAGGAGATCGTTTTGGACTCGGTCAGAGAAAAGGATTTCTGCACACGCATGCCCCTGTCTTGCTGCGTGCTCATGCATGCGCACACTCCCACCTCCCCGCCCGCGCCCCCAGCCCGCACCACCTTGGCATCCCAGCCCATCGCTGTCACCTTTCAACTGGCCCCCTATTCAAAAAGTGTGAGGACCCCTGCTATACACCTTCTGTCTTAATAATAAGTATTTGTACGGTTTGACACTTCTTCAGTTTTCGGGAAAGAACATGTGTTACAATGATCATGTCTGCCCTCTGAGAGTGGCCTCTCACATGTATCACTTGAGACCCAGATGACCTTAGCAGCACACAGCAGCTTCCACCAACTAAAGGTGATGGACCAGCTATGCCCTTACCTGGACAGGGCTAAACTGCCTTCAGTTGACTATGCTCTTACAACCTCTAAACTAGACTTCTGTAATGTACTGCAAAACACTGCAGCCAGAATGATACCAGAGGCCATATAACACGGATTCTTGCTTGCACTGTCTACCTGTATGCTTCCAAGCTCAATTCATTGTGCTCGCTTGGACCCCTGAAGCCTTCTGCAGCTCAGGACTACAACACCTGATGCAGTGTCTCTCCCTGCATGAACCTGCCCATATTGTAAGGCCCTTCTCTGAGCATCTTCTGCAAGGGAGGCTTGGAAGATGCTAGTAAACAAGAAGGCCTTCTCAGCTGTAGCATGGTATCAGTGACCGTGTTATTCTGGCAACTGGTCTTATGTTTCCACATCAATGCGACCCTTTTATTGGAAGTGGTTGACAGCAAAATGGAGACTCCCCCTGCCAAAATGTGTGTGTAAAGCTCTTTGTCATCCCAGATATGAAATATTGGACTTGATTATGTTTACCTGCTGCATGTTTCAGAATTAATCTATTATTTTGCCTGTTGGATGAGACCAGGATACAGTTAAATGTCTGTTTATGACCTTGTGCAGGCAGCTTCTTCTATTTTAGTGGAAGTTATTTATTTCACCAATTTACATACCACTTCTCAACAAAATGATCTAAGTAGTGAATGCAATCACAACTCCAAAACTGAAATATAACAATCAGATACAGCAATCAAATAAGCATTCTTCTAATCAGCAATAAAATTGTAAGTGTAACAGGCTGGGTCACATCTTGTGAAGAAGTGAATGTTACGATGTTTGAAAGTCAAAACTGCAGAAACGTGCCTGATGTTATTTGGGAAAGCATTCCAGAAGGCAGGCTCTGCAACCTTAAATGCCCTATTGACAGTACACATAAAATGACCCCATCTGGAACCCTAAAAATGCTCCTTCAGGGGAGGGGCATAAGGGGGGAAGTGATCCCTCAGATAATCTATCCCAGGTTAGTGAGTATTTTATTTATTAACAATTGTCATTCAGTATTCTGAGACAATAATCACCCTGCCCTATGTTTCTAGACATCTTAAAAAGGTATTTGTTACTTTGGCCAAATTCTGAATTGTATCGGCAAGTTTTATGCTGTAGGCAGAATATAACCAATACACATTCCCCTTCAGAGGTTCTGTACTGGTAGCAAAGGAAAACTATGCAAACAGCTGGGTTGGATTTGTGACACTCAGAGTTACTTTTTATTCTCATTTGGTCAATATTACCAGCCTACTGGGGAGAAATTCCTGGGTTCAAGACTGAAATGTTTTGCTGCTTTCTGAATGTTGAGCTATGTTACAGCTGTAAAGTGGCTGAAGGGTGTGATGTATGTCTCAAGCATGGTGATTTTTTCTTCTCAGTTTATCATGTTTTATTCCATAGTTTTGCCCTATCAGATGAAGCATATCGCTCTTTGAGAGACCAAGATAAAGACCAGTGCATTCTTATAACAGGAGAGAGTGGAGCAGGAAAAACAGGTAATGTGTCTGATCTCAGAGATGTTGTTCATTCTCGGATATTGTTCCTCATTCTTGATCCAAATCCTGGGATTTGAGGGCTAGTAATCCATTCCCCTGAAATGGGTATCTTGTCTTGCCCTGTTGAAATTTCTTTTGTTCCTACCTGCATTTTGTCACCTAACATGTGGCTGCAGCTCATTCAAGAGTCTAAACTAGGATGCAGAACTTAAGGCCCAGGGTGTGAATTGGGCCTTCCAGTGCTTCTAAAAGGCCATATCACCATTTCTTAGTGGTTTCCCAGCTTTTGTGCAGTGCTTTCCCTATTCTAAAAGGTTGACTGGTCTCTTTTAAGACTTTGTTAGAGATGGTCAAAGCTTCAGGGTGAATTTTCTGGTATTTTGGGTATTCACCAGCACACTTTGCCCTTGAGTCCACTGACCACTGCAGTGGGGCCCCTGAGAGCTGGTGGAATTAGGCCCTTAGGCTGACTCTGTTATATATAGAGTGCTTTTGCCAGACAGGCCTAGTTCTCACTGAACTGGTAAACCTTCTCTCCCTTCTGATGGTTCTTTATTTTTAAGCTGGACTTGTGTTGGCCAGCCAGTCAAACAAGAGGACGCCATCCAACACAGCTGTCCTCTGTGAAGTAGGATGTTTGTCCACATATTTTACTTCATTTTAAACCCCAGTTCAGAGCTGATGAAGCAATAATTGTCAATGTCAGGAGAAGCTTGGAGTTGTTCAACCCGTATAGAGGGCACCAAATTGGGGAAAGCCAATGAAGGGCAATACCTATGGGTTATTCAGAATGCCTTCTGGAAGAAAATTGACTGAGGAGGCCAGGTGAGCCCTTCATATGTGGGCCAAGTTCCGTGCTAGTCCCATCAAGAAAGCCCTGCTTCCCAAGGCTTCCCATGGCTTTTCAGATCCCTTGGGAATATGAAACAGAGTTTCTGATGATGTCTGTAATTGGGTAGTTTTATCTGGGGGAAGGTAGTATGGCCGCACACCATTTAAAGCATTAAAAGACAAAAGCAGCGCTTTTAAGTAAATCTAGAAATCAGTTGAGAAGCAGTCAAGTTGATGCAAAATTGGGATACAAAATGCAGGTATGCTGCATCTGATTTGCACACAGCCCTAATCTCCATTCATTACTCTCTCTGCTTCAGAGCTTCTTCAGTAGCATCTTAAAATAACACTTGTCAAACAGTATGGAGAGGATATGTGTTGTTCAAGGAGATCTGCCAGCAGATGGTTAGGCTTGCACTGCCAGGGTGGAATTCACTTTTGCATAATAGATATTCGTGCGTCTGATATTCAGTCACCTTTGATTCCCTATTTCTTCCTCTCTAGTAGTTGACGGAAAATAGAATTTCACATTCCGTCTTGACAGTAATCACATGCCCTAACCAGATTCAGCAAATAACTTCAGAAAGCAACAACATACAATACATATTTGCAGCCAATTATTTTCTCTGGGGAGTTTAGATGGAAAGAAAACATATAAATGTAATTCAAAGGAGATGGATTATGTGGCCCTTGTCCTGTGTAGCATTAGCCAAGGGATTCCCTCCCTCACCAGGTTTCCTTCATTCCTTACTGTCACTTTACTAAAAATGCAGTGTGTTCTCAGCCATAAAAGTTGAACATGGTAAGATTGAACTTGCAAGATGCATTACTTTGGAGTGGCTCATTCAGGCATTCGTACTGTAAGCATTAATTTTGTGTGAAATAGTTTAAAGTTCTTAGAAAAACTTTTTTTTTTTTTACTTGTAGAGGCGAGCAAACTTGTCATGTCTTATGTAGCTGCTGTTTGTGGCAAAGGAGCAGAAGTTAATCAAGTAAAAGAACAGCTTTTACAGTCTAATCCAGTGCTTGAAGGTAAGAATCTGCTAACATTTATGAATAGATGGCTGGAGATCTGTACTAACTATTGTTGACAACACAGTGAAATGCTTTAGTCTGCCATAAGAAGTCATAAATTATTCCGCTGCAACCATTTATTATAGGGATCCATTTAAATACAGATGTGTTTTCTGCTCCCCAAAATTAATTCTGTGCAAATGGCAGAGAGGTTTTTAAAGATTTACCTGACTTTGATACAAAATTGATATTGTGTATTATGCCAGAGCATGAGTGTTTGGTTTGATTATTGCAAGGAGTAATACAAAGACAGCTGTGGCTGCCAAGTTTATTGTCCTACCTACTGCAGGTTGTGTAGAGTAGCTCAGGCCAAGTGCCCCGAACCCGCTTTTTGAAAGCTAAAATCTTGTTTGGTAGGGGCAGTAAAGCTGGCGGACAAAGGATGGTCCTCTGTTCCTCTTCCCGAGTAGTCAGTGTCCAGGATTTTAGCTTTTAAGTGTTTACTTCACATGTGAAGTTACTGCTTATGCATCACCTAGTTGCATACAGTTAGATGGAATCTGTGAAATGTGCATGTTAAAAGCCTACTTCTATGCTGTAGTGCTTCTAAGCGGATCAGGGCATGAAAATGTAGCACCTGTCAAAGATGGTTTGGTAAAACAGATTCAGTCTAGTGAGGGGTCTTCACCTGTGGATAAGTGGTGGATAGACAGGGATGCAAAAGCTATGGTCCTTACACTTTGAGTAGCACCATTCCTTACATTCTTTCCAAACACTTGTCATATAAAAGTTGGGGTAAGTGTCCTCTTTCTTTTGTTGTGCTTGCTTCACAGGGAATCAGTTTTGTAACCTTACTTAAATTGCATTGACTTTTGCCTCTGTATGAAGCAGCACTGCAAAAAATGTCATAAGAATTTTGCCAGCCTAAGTTACGAGTGATCAAACCCTGCATTCCAGCTACTGTAGATAAATATAGAGAAACAATGAATGTATGGTGAAACTGAAGAATTTGTCTCTAAACTCTTATAATGGACCATTTGTGTTTTGCTGTGCATTCATTTATAAATGATCCCAGTGTTTAGCCCCGTGTTTAATGATATGCAGCCTGGAGACTGGAAACATGATTTATTGTTTGCAAACTGCACTGTATAAAGTTTTCAGAACAATTATTTCAACAAGCATTCTGCCTTTTGGCTTCAGTGCTTTGATCCAGGGAAGTCTCCGAATGCATATTTCTTAAAAGAGAAACAACATTTATCCACTTGTCAAAATAGTCACTTGACTTGAGCATTGATCATATATTGATGGCAAAGCAGAGTGGTGTGCCACTTTTGTCTACAAAGTTGATGCTTTGTCACATGAGAAAGGAAGTTTATAATGCAATGTAAAGCACATAACATTATCTAAAGAATTAATTCCACATGATACATACAGTGATGGACAAAATAAGGTTACCTAGGAGTCAAAAGGAGGGACTACAATAAGCAAATCTCTCTTCCATACCCTCCCCATCTTAAAAGATGGATTAATATTTGTCTAAGCATGGTTTCCAACAGTGTGGTTAAGTGGTATTGGTCATATGTTCCCTGATTTCTAGCACTATTTTTACAAGGGGAAACACAATTGGTAATATGCAGGTTTGGACAAAGTAGTAAACTATTGTTTGTATCAAATCAGGAAACAAAGGAGAAATTTTCCATATTCCAGGGGAGGAGGAAGCATTTGGGCATGAGAACCATAGCTTGGCATTTGTCTGAACCCTTCCCCACAAATCCATAATAATGACCCATCTATTTATGTGTCCAGGTACAGGACCGTGTGGTGAAGTTAATGAACACACGCAGCATCCTCACACTGAATCAGACTTACGGTCCATCTGTCTCTGTGCTGCCTACACTGACTGGCAGCAGATCTGGAGTTGGAGGGGTTTTAAGCTGGGAACCTTTACATGTGAAGCATGGGCACTAGAGCAATGGCTGCACCTGTTGGCGTGAAGCTAGCTGTACACACAGGGAGATGTCAGTCATATCCAGCACTGGCATTCTCTCTCTCCTGCCCCTCATTTGACAATGCTAAACCAAGAAATCCTTAAGAGAATGAGAGAGAGAGAGAGAGACAGAGACAGAGACAGAGAGACAGACAGACAGAGAGACAGACAGACAGACAGACAGACAGACAGACAGACAGACAGACAGAGAGCAGCATGCCACTAGTTCTCTTTTCCAGAAAGGAACTGCCCGCTCTCCTCTATCCCTCTGTCAGTGCTTTGGAGAGCATTGCAGGAGGTGAACTGACCTTCAGCCCCTTAAGTTGACTGCAGAGACGTTATGCCAACACAAACTATTAATCGACTATTTGTCAATGAACAAAAGAGTTAACATCTTGAACACGCTATCGTTACTTAAAATAAAATGTTCCACTTAGGAAGCTTGAGGGTTCCTACTTCTCCTGATATTTGTTTACAGAAAAAAAAATTTGAATTGTGACTGCATCATCTGTTACTTTGAATTATCCAGCTTGGTTAGGTTGTAAAGCTGGCCGGAACCCAAAGTAATACATGTGCTTTTGCAAATTGGCTCAGCTTTAATGTTTGTACATGCATGTATTTTACAGACACCCTCTCTCTTTTTTCTTTCTTTCTTTCAGCATTTGGAAATGCCAAAACTGTAAGGAATGACAACTCTTCTAGATTTGTAAGTATCTATTTGAAATATACAAAAAATTATGTCAGAGGATTGACTGATGCTACTGAAATGACAGAAATGTAATGGGATCTAAAATTAATGTTCCATAATCATTAGGACTTCATTTTCTCCAACTCTTACTAATAGGGAACTTGCTTATGTACAGTATTTTTCACAGATGCTTCTGTGACCTTTCTGTGAATGCAGCCTTCCTTCTGTTCAAGCTGCAACAGTGTTGGATCCAATCAAATGTTGTCAGAAAAGACCTGTCATACTCTGTTATCATACCTGCGTTTTCAGGTCTGTTTCACAAAGCAAGGCAAACATAGTTGCTGTGGTATAAAAATAATTTGAAAGGGGTAGTTCGCTGTTTCAATCCTAAATGTTGCAAGATGAATTTGTGAATCAGAAAGCACTTCCCATCAAACAAGGGGCTCTCCCACACTAGAGGCATTCAAGATGCCTTCTGAGAGGGATGGTTTAAGTGGGAGGCCTGCACTGAGCTGGGGGTTAGACCCAATGGCATTCTAGGCCCCTTCCTACTCTACTATTGAGTACATGTCACTCCCTGCAGTCAGGGTAATGTATGCGAGTTTTAACAGGTTACACAGTAATAGTCACTGGTTTGTATGCTGTAGGGAATAACTGGTTGTAAATTGTTGTAGTTGGGAAAAAGTGACCTAGTTATTGAGATGTGCTGCTGGTAGGGCAGAAACAAATGACCTAATTATGCATCTTACTAAGATAAAACCCAAAACTGGGATTTGTATAAAGGCTGATTTCAAAGGTGGTGTGTGTTGAAGGCAGAATTGGTGGGCTGCATCTTGAGTGAACACCGTTATGGCTACTAGTGGTCAAGCCAGATGGAAAAGCCAGGCAGATCTGAATGATTGGCATTCTGTCTTTTAGTCCTCTCAGAAGGGCTAAAGTCCTATATTCTTTGAGAAAGAAGAGAAGAAATGTAAAGAAAATCAGAATGCAATATCAGTGCAAGATGAACCAAAAGTACTTTGGACATGCACATGGTAGACATGTCATTGGTTTTAGAATGTTTTTGTTATGCTGTGAGCCTCCCCGAGGCTTGTTTGCAAGGGGGCAGCATACAAATATGTTTAATAATGAATGAATGAATGAATGAGCAGAGCCGGTTGGAGCCTGGGGTCAGACTAGATGACCCTTGTGACCCCTTCTGACTCACTCTGTTTCTGTTTCTATGTTACTCTGTGAGTCAAAGTGCATAGGCTGAGTTTTGCCTGCAGGGTATACACAGCATTAGAATAATGTGTTAAAACAAGATTGAGAGGGGTGTGCTTGATTTTAGCCGATCTGCTGAGAAGTGATAGGGACCAGCAAGTTAAATTTGGAACTGTCTGACTGCAGAAATGTATTTTAGTTGCTCTATGCTATTCCTGGGCTGGTTGGCCGTCCAATAACTAAGTGACAGAAACAGTAATTTTGTATACATAGCAAAAAATAGTTACATTTGCAAAGCAAAATGCTTTTGTCAAGAACTTGGCCGAGATTCAAATCTTGGCAGAGATTCCAAGTGGTTAGCCAGGTGGTTCTGCATATGCGCTTCTCCTTTCCTTTTTCCCTGTCCAGCTGTAACTGCGTGCCGAGCACAGGAACCCACGCTGCAGAGCCTCTCAACTTTTTAAAGCAACATTGAGGGTGGGGGGTAAGGGACTGTTTGGGCACGTGATCCTAAGAGGTCTTCGTATGCATGTAGATCTCTCATCTGCCTCCTCCTGTAGATATTGGTTCTTCTTCCCGCACCTCCATTTCAGCAGAAGTTTTCAAAATGACAATGGCAATTTGGGGTTAATTTAATCGATTGAATATTTTGGCCTCCACTTCCATCACAAACACCAGCTGCTTCCCAATCTCATAAGGCATGGCCCTGGTACTGTTGCCAGGAGTGGAAAGTCTTAACGTTGTCTAGGCCATGACCCTCCCCAAGCCTGGCTCCCGAGTTTGGAGAGCCGTAGCCAAGTTGCCCTCAGTTATCTCACTGGTAATTGGGAGGCAGGGAGGCAGGCAGCAGTAGTGCTGAGCCACGGGCCTGAATTCACCCCCCTCCCCACCAACTTAAGTATGCAAGCCCAGTCCACAGTATGTGTGTGTGTGTGTTGTTGTTGCGTGCCATCAAGCCATCTCCAACATACGGTGACTCTGTCAATGAAAGCCTGGCACCACTAGCTCAACTTGCAACCCCATACACACTCACTAAATGCTGGCACCTGAGCTGGCCGCTCTCTAAGACATGGTCATCTTCCATTCTGCATCCCTCGATGCACACAGAATGGTCTAACTTGCATTGCACTTCAGAGTGTGTATAGAAGTAAGCATGGCATTTCCTGTCTGCCTATGTCTAACCAGTCATTATGATTTCATCACTTGCTTTCCTTAATTCTGTTACCCCGTGTTTCTATTTTTGTTCCTGTTTCATATATCGAAGGTTTTTCAAGCCCCGACAGTCGCTTATATGGGGTGACGGTAAGGATATGAGGGCCGATCTAGGGCATAGGGTTTAGGCATTGCTGTCTGCTTCGTTGTGCTCCTGCCTTCGTTGTGCTCCATTTTACCAAATGGACAGTTTGTGGCCCTTCCAACTCCCATCTGCCCTAGCCAGCATAGCCAAAGTTCTAGGACAAAACATTTGGAGAGCTGCAAGCCGCCCACTGGTGTCCTAATTACATGCAAACATGTCACCCTTTCCTAACATCATTTAAGTTAGACTTGCTTGTTAGTACATAGCAGCCCCTTCGAAGTGGGATTCAAAACAAAGTGGCTCACAAAAAAAACGGTGAGAGAATAGTGTTTGCTTCACTGGGTGCTTACCATCCACCCACATTTCAGCATGATTTGGAGTGGTGGACATTGTCTCTTTTGCCTTGTCTCCATTGAAACACGTTTTGATGTTTCACCCGATGTCATCAATTCTTGGCCTCTTTCCAGGGCTGGAGCCTGAAGCAGGTATCACTGGCTAGTTGCCAAGAAGACTTGCGGGCCAGGAGGGGCTGCACTGCTGATTTCCAGGGCCTCCTCAATCACTTGGGCCAGTAGGAGAGGGCATCCAAAGAAGCAATAGTGGCAGTGGCAAGAAGAGTAACCTGCCCCAGGTCCCCTCCCACAAATCCCAATTTGCAGCTGGCTCTTTTTTTCATCTTGTACTTTCTCCCTCCTCTGTGCCTGAAGCAACTAGCTGTTCCGCATCCATAAAACTACCTCTCTGGAGACCTTCAGTTTCTCCCTCACTATTCCATTTCACCCCCATGTTAAATCTGTATGCTCTGTTGTGGCTTAGTGTTTTGCCTCCTGCCCCTCGCCCCACCCCACCCCCAGTCTTGTTTTATGCCCTGGTCTTTGTCATAAGACTAAGCATACCTCTGTCTCATTTAATGTCATGGTCTCTTGAGCTCTGATTCTTCTAGACAAAGTTCAGATGATGTCTGTGTAATACACACACACAATGGGTGAAAGTGGCAGATTTGCTCTTTCTCCTTGTACAGTATAGCATTTTTCTGTCTATCTTATGCTTGGAAAATGTGATGAATTTGAACTTGTTGGATTTAAACCTTTACAGACGATTGCAGAATTTGTAGAGGAACAGTTATGGACAACTTTAAGTGGATAATCTTGTGAGTTAGGGGAAAAACATGGCTCTGCAATTTTGAAAATCCACAGAAAGTTCTTGTGAGTTGGTCTGAATTATTAGCCTTGTGGCTTGTCCATAATTTGTTCTTTGATGCAAGTTTTACTGGTGCTGTTATTGGAAATACTAATGCCTGTTGGTCTTGTTTAAAGTAGCTGTTAAGTAAACACAATGAAGTAAAGTCGCCACTGAAATGGTTTTCTCTGATGCAGGAAAAAAAGGGAATCAGAAGGCAAGAAGAGAAGCTGAATTCTTACTGTAGAAAGAGAAGCAGCAGTGGATACAGAATATCAGTATTTGCCCATAGATAGCTAGGAGGAGTTAATACTATTTAATAATTTTGAGAGTCAACCATAGTACAAGATGACAACACAGACATCAACTTTCAAATGCCTTCACCCCCCTGACTACATTAGGTCACCTTGAACCTGTCTGTCTGTCTGAGCTTTACATAACTCACATGGCTCCTCTGAAAATATAATGGTAAAGCAAGGGGAGAACCACGGGTGCTTCCTTAAGTACCTTGGAGGAGAGGCAGGACAGAATGCATTTTTTTTTTAACTTGAAGTAATGGCAAAAGAAGAAGGGGACGGCAGAGGATGAGGTGGCTGGATGGGGTCACTGAGGCAGTTGGTGTGAGCTTGAGTGGACTCCGGGGGATGGTGGAGGACAGGAAGGCCTGGAGGAATGTTGTCCATGGGGTCGTGATGGGTCAGACACGACTTCACAACTAACAACAACAACAAATCTGTTTCTAAGTGATGTAGTCTGTATTCAAGAAAGTATCATCATCTGGAAATTTAAAGCCCATGCAGGTTAATTTTTATTAATTTATCTGCATTCTTTTTCTATTTCCCCTGTATTAATCTTAACATTTACTCATCATTGCTGTTTCCTCCAAAAAGATTTTATAGTAAGTGTAGAACCTTTAAATTTAGGGAATCATCAGCTAGAAACAGTGTTTGTGTTATGCTCAGTATCAAAATACATATCTTTCATCTTCTTAATGGCACATAGGTACAGAAGGAAGGCAGTTGCTAATGCAAGTGATTTTGTGTACAGGGAAGATATCACACTCACACACACACATGCACAAATCCAAATGTCAGCATGGCCAGCACAGCAAGCTGCTTGTCAAACCTATGATTGTGCGTCAGTGTCATTGAACCTACCTTACTTATGGAGGTGCCAGTTCGTACAAATCCTGCCTTGCCTTATTTTTGAACTCAGCGGCCTTATGCTGTGCTGGGGTAGGATTGTGGGGGTGGGGGGTGCTGGATTAATGAACAGGTTTATGAATTGGGCAGTTGTGCAGCTATACAGATATGAAATTTTAAACACTTTTCAGTAGTTCATCATTCACATGATTTTCCTTCAGGCACTCTATTCCATTCGTATCTAAAAGCCTGCTCTGGACTTAAGCATCTTTTCCAAAGCGTCTAACCCAAGAACTGATCTCCTTTTGCCAGTTATTCCCCTCTTGCCACCATTTCCCTTTTTTTCTATTCTATCAGCTATTGTCTATCCTATGTGTGTCTGGGTGTATGTTAGGGGTGTGAACCAAAGGCAAAATTTAGCTACTTCAACTTGGTTCTGAATCAGAACATAACTTTGGAAAATCTGGAGCTTCATGGCTCCTCATTGACTATCTTTGGGCAATCAACCATTTGTTCTAATGTGTTGGATGACATTTTCAGGCATAGTAACTTTTCCTTTCAGGGAAATTTACCAAAATTCAGACCGGTTCAAGGAGTTTGCAAGCACAATCTTTTTTAAAGGATTCTTCCCTCACCCCCATATATTTTGTGGACAATTTGTATGATACAGATGCCCATAAGTAAGAAACATACAAAATTCTTGACGGATTGATTGTGTGATAGAGTTTTAAAGTTTGGGATTTCATTTTTCTATCCCTGCCATTATTTCATTTGGACAATCAATATGGAAATGGCACACATCAGGGAGGTGTCTCTAAGAATCCTGCATAATTTAAAAGAATAAGGGCACGGCAGGGACTGCCCTGAATGAAAAACAGCTTGAAGCTTGCTTGCTTGTTTGTTTGTTTTCTAGTCTCTTGGCATCAAATGCACAGAAAATGCAAAGTAAATAATACTGGGATGGATGTGGTCAACTGACCATATGGAGAAGAACCTGGCAATGACACCCAGCATTTTTTAAGCAGGCACCTTATATTAGAACTTCTCCGTCCTGCCCACCATGACACTTATTTAGACATGCCTTTACCACCACCTTTACTTGCTGAGACATATTGAGCTTTTCAAGACACACAGTTTGTGTTCTGTTGATTTCAAAAGCACTCACAAAGCTTTAGGAGGGCCCAGATCAGTTTCAAAGATAGCTAATTTTGCCTTAAACATCTCCTGACCCTCTCAAGCAGCCTACCTTAAATTGGGATTATTCAATGCACGGCCCATGTGTACATCAGCCAGAAAATAAATTGTCAGGTATTTGGTGAATGGTGATATTTACTAGTAAATCTTCCAGTAGGCCTAGAGAAAATTTTTAGGAAAACATTGACTTTTACCAATAAAGGCCAAAGCTAGCTTGAATGTATTCAGTAAATATCCTTGTTTGTTTGGTTGGTTTTTTTGAGTTATTGAAGATTTCCTAATGAATTGCCATAGTGATCTGGCTTCCTGGTCAAAGTTACTTAATAGATTTGCCTGATACAGACTTTCAGATACGCCCTCTGTATAATTAAAGACAAGTTAGCAACTTTTACTTAGCTTGATCCAATTATAGTGCAACCAGAGGGAATTACCATAGGTTTCTGAGCCATTCTTTATGCACCTATCAAGACAATGGAATTTCTAGGCTTTGTAACTTTACTGTCTCCCATTCGTGTTCTTCTTCTATCCATGTTTTTCAAATCTGGTCTCTTCACAGGGAAAGTATATGGACATTGAGTTTGATTTCAAAGGTGATCCACTTGGAGGAGTTATAAGCAATTGTAAGTATTGGCATAAATTTCTTTGCTTCAGCACATTTTATGAAATCTGTTATACCACTAAAAAGGAAGTCTAATTTATGGTGGGGTCTAGCTTGGATAATTAATCAGACTTGTGGTTTGCAAAAAGAAAATGGCAAATAATGTGGTGTTTAAACGAGCGAAGGCTTACACATATAGCTTCAGGTTGAGCAGATCATTATGGCCGGTGGGTGTGTTGAACCATTTCATTTGTTCAAATATATGGAGTACCTGAAGCTACACATAACTGATTTCTAGGAAGACAGTAACACAGAATGAATTGTGCATAGAGCTGAACCCATTCTAACAGATTCATAGCCTAACTGTCATAACGCAGGTCTTTAATGCATTATATGTAACTTTCCTCATTTGAACAGTCTCCATTTTATAGACTGCTCTGGAGACCCTGTGTAATGATGCGGTAACCAATTCCCTCTGCTGTGGCCATTGGATTAATCCAGCGTTGTGCAAACAGATTTCTACTCATGCACTTGGACTTCATTTGCTCTCCTTGCTGCAGCCATGCCTCTCCTTCCCACAGTCCCCAGATCTGCTCCAGGGAACTGTAGCATGGAGGGAAACCTGTTCTGACAGCAGTTTCTGTCCCCCAGCAGACAGCCGCCATGAGAATCAGTTCATTATGCCCTTTTAATATAGACAGTTTTCCTCGAAGAACAATAGCGAAAGTCTGCAACATTTGCTTCTTGTTCATAAAATTACAGCCCCCCTGAACCAATTCTCTGTGTTATATGAACTGCATTTTAATAGAAATCCTCTTAGTCATGAATTGTTGCAGTAAGGCATGAAGTCACCATTAAAAGTTGCTGCTTGTCTTTGGATATTAATAACATTCTTGATTTACTAGGATTCATTCCATAACAAATCTTCCTGTCTACCTACATTTCTCAGTAAAATAGCTTCATACTGAAGGAAAGTACTGCCATCACATCTCCTATCGCACTAGCCTCCAAAGAAATATATAACACTGAACACTTTGATCTAAAAATGTGGGTCTCATTGGAGGTTGGGTTTAAAAAAATAAATAAATCCAGTTTCAAATGAAAGAACTGGGCTATCTATTCTAAATAGCATCTTTGAAAAATAGGCTTGCTATTTTAGTCAGCTAATCGGTTAGATAAATGATTTTCAAGACATGCCCAACTGAAGCAGCAGATTTTAATGTGTTTATTTTCTGATTTTGCCTCAATAAAATGTAGATAATTGGATTGAGAATTAGGGTTGTATCCACACATTTCCCCCTCTTTTTTCTTGCATACTTTAATGCAAGACTTCTGGGATTTGTGAAACTGCAGTTTCACTGTACATCTGATCCTGTGGGTTTATAACCCTTTGGGTGAGCTGTGATGACAAGCTAGACTTTCCACTGATTGTATGATCCTGATCTGCCAGCCAAGATTTTTGTCAGAGCTTAAACTACACTTTCCCAACTTGGATGTAATGTGACTGTAATGTAATGTAACTCTAGAAGTCTTGGGGTGGTGCTGGAAGGAGTACGTAGGCACAATAGCCATTGTCAGGCCAGCTAAACCTAGCTTTTTTAGAGATTCCCAACCCAGGAGGTTGTAGGTTGTAGATGCACTCCATTGCACATGAAGTGATGCTGTACTGATGTAGATAAATGAATATATTGTGCTGACTACTCACAATAGCACATCCATTTATGGAAATTTGATCAGGAATGTTAGATTTAAGTAGGGTTAAATGCCCAGGAAGTACCCTGAAGGAATTTGATACAGCAATGTAGCAAGTGTTCTTTGGCTAAGCAGGTCCAGGCATGGTCAGGAGCCTGGATGGAAGACCACATGGGAATTCCATGTATGCCATCTTGAGTTCTGTGGTGAAAGAAACATGAGGGGTAAATGTAATGATAATATAAAAGCATTTAAAGTGTATATTGTAGAATTACAGTTTATTTAGTAAAATGAAAAAGCCCTGAGGTTGTGGCAGATGAACTCTCTTGTGCTCCCCTCCATCCATACCTTTCTGATAAGTAGAAAGCCAGTATAAGAGCGTGGGTCTGAGATTCAGGCGATCTGGGTTCTATTTCCCACTCAGCCATGGAGCCAACTGAGTGACTTTGGGCCAGTCACAGACTCTCAGCCCAGCCTCCCTCACTGGGCTATTGTGATGATAAGTTTGAGAGGAGGAGGAGGATTGTGTAAACTGCCTTGAATTCTTTGGAAGGAAAAAAAGGTGGGATATAAGTATAATAAATAATACATGAAGTCAGAGCATCACTACAGTGTGATGTGTTGGCCTTTCCAGTTGGTTGACTAAGAAAGAGAGAAAAGTGGTAAAAGGGTAAATTTGTGGGCACAGGATCCCTGAATGTGTGCCCTACCTTATATTGCCATAATTATAGGCTAGAAAATAGCTATGGGATGATGTATAGTAGTGGCTATTTAGAAAGCTTTTAATCAGTGTGGATATATGTCAACGTAAAGCTGTAATTACATGCCAAATCTGTGCCTGCTGCAGAAGCACCAAGAAATAGACAAGTATTGCTGCTTGTTATGGTTTTGACTTTGCTAGGTAAAGCAGCTTCACTTTCCCCCTTCTCCTTTCATAGTGAACAAACAGTATCAAGTAACCAAAATCTCCACCCTCCACTGTATTCCTTAATTCAGATTGTGTCAATTTAAAAATATATATACTGAGAAATGTTGTATATGTTATAATTACTGGTAAATCCACACTGTTGAAGAAATTTTACTTGTTAATGCTTAGTTATTTAAAGGACTCTTGGCTACTGTTTAATAACATGATCATATCGATGCCCTTGTTGCCTTCAAGAAATGCAGAAGTATTTTGTTAGTCCATTTATGTTGATATCTTGTCTAGAATAAAGGTGCCTTGCAGGAATTGCTGATGCTAATCTCTGGGTTACTAGCATGTTTTTCTGTCCCTTTACCCCACTGGCCATGCTTTTCTCTGGAGCCCTGTGATTGCCCATAGCAATTCCACAAGAGTGGAAGGTGGGAGCAATCATGCTTGCCAAGCATATAATATTGTGAGGGATATCACAACCTGCAATGGGTGCTTGCAAGGGTTTTCTGATTCCTATCTTGTCTGCACAGTGTTAGCCTAACGCAGGATATGCTCTGCATTGAGAAATCTGTGAGAGATTTAGTGATACGTTGGACAAAGTGCCTCCCACATGTTCTTCTCTTGTTTGCTATTCTGCAATGGCAGAAGTTGATACCTAGGTTCTTCTCCCCTCCCTGCATGGTAGAATAGACAAGAAAGGCAGGTTGTTTACCTGTAAGTGTCGTTCTTCGAGTGGTCATCTGTGCAGTCACACATAATGGCTGTGCAGTGCCTGTTGCCGAGTAGAATACAAAAGCTGGCGGGAACTCTGCACCCCTCCCCCGCGGCGCAGGCGCAGTACCCATTATGTGTGATGCACAGAGACTACGAAGAAGAAAATATGTTTCCATGCTCATTCTTCACACTATGGCAAGAAATGCCCAGGTAACCTGAGAGTACCTAGAAAGAGCCTAGAAAGAGCTTTCCGGCCATTTTTAGTGCCTTAATTTAGGTGATGCATAGATACCAACTGTAGAAGTCATCTTGGTTCTTAAAATGGCAGTGTTGTGTTTCCTTGGTGCTTTTAAGCCCCTTCCTTACTCCTCATTGCTCTTTCTGTTTACACTGGATGCTGTAACATCTTGATGTAATGAACATTTGTTTTTCTATGTAGCGTGGATTCAAAGGCTTTAAATGCATCCACACAACAAACTGGGAGAGGCAAGGATAGTTACTTCATTGCCTCTGTGAATTTCATTCTGAAGGGATAACTAAGCTTCTAACTGTTCTCTGATTCTCTGCACTGATACAGTTCTGGATTTGCTGTTGCTTTGCAGAGGAGGGAACAATCCTTATCTTGGCAGAGTTCCTTGTGCTAGGTTTTTAAATTCTTTCTCAGTAGCCCTTTGGGGTGAGACAAATGTCTTGGAAGGAAGTGTGTGGCTTGTCAGGCTGCAAGTTTATATTTAACTCACAACTCAGTTGCCTGCCACAAAAAAGAAAGAAAGAAAGACGACCTTTTAGCCAGGATGGTCCCTACTGTGCAATGGAAGAGGAAGTGACTAAAAATAACTTGTCCTGGATCATTCAGAATATATAATGCTAGAGGCAGTTATTTCTTGCTTGTGATGTATATTCATTCCCAAATGTGACCCCAGTTTGAAATTCATCTGACAAAAAAATGGCAAGTTAAATTATTTGTGATCACAATCCAGGGAAGAAGTTTTGTGTGGCACAGCTTACTTCTAGCTTAGAACAGGCTATTTTGTGGAAGTGGTGTTTATGTATATAATGATATATAATGGGGATGATTGTTTGAGCATTGCTGTTTTGTCTTGTTTGGCATATCCAGTCACAGACTCTCAGCCCAACCTACCTCACAGGGTTGTTGTTGTGGGGATAAGATGGAGGAGGAGAATGATGTAAGCTGCCTTGAGCCCTTTGTAGGAAAAAGGCAGGATATAAATCCAAAAATAAATAAATATCCATAGTATGAAGTTCTATAAATGATCAAACAGCCCTGGGGTGCTCTTTTGCTTGGTTATCTGTAGTATACTGCCAAATGTTAAGGAGAATTTCAGGATACATCCAATAACTATGTGTGGTAAAATGGCCTCCATTATCTACCCTATTGAGTAGTAAAGACCTTTTACTTAAATCATTGGCAGTCTGGATGGCTGTAATGATTGCCAAAATAGAGACAACAAACTTAAATCTCCCACCCGGTTATTTAATTCACACAGACCTAGAATTCTATGGCTTAATTCATGAATGTCATGCATGGGCAGTGAGCGTAGCTTCAGTAACCAAGAGCTTCCCATCAAGAATAAATGTAGCATCCCTGAGTCATTTGCTTACTTTGATAAGCTTAACGATGAGCTTACATTGAAACTTGGGCTCAGACTGACTTGCAGGGCCTGCAAAACTGGAGTCTAAATTTGGACCTAATGGGAAGCTTCATTTCACCTGGTGAATGTTGGGTACTGAAGCCACTCTGGCTGGTGGAGAGAGCTCAATGGGAGTGATTGTGCTGTGTGTAGTGACACACATGTTTGTGAACTGTAAGCTAGTTTGCTCTGGCTTATTCTTTTGCCTGCAAGTGGCTGTGCCTTACATTAGCTACAGTAAGGTTTCAAGTGAGTGTTTTCTATTCGATATGTATAGAAATAATAAGCTATAGCAACAATTTGGCATTTGACTTGAGCTTGTAAACTACTTATTAATAATGACCTCTTTTCAAGAGATTTACCCTCATATAAACATTGATATTTTAAGATCTTCCAAGGCCCTTTGCAGTCTGATAAATATACAAATTTGCCAGTACACACAAAATCCCACCTGTTTCATTTTATTGTAACTCACAGGGGTGTTTTATGATGAGTCTGGTAGGTAATTTCATGACAGATTTGCAACTTGCAAATTTGGTGCGTGTTAGTCTGTCCATGTGGGGACATATTTTATTTCTTACAGCGTGGCAAATGTTTTTACATGCTGTAGGTGTGAATTTGTCTGAACTGTGTGCAGACAAGTGGATTAATATAAGCTCTGTTGCTTAACTTTGGATTGGCCTTCTTTAAAAATGATGTTGGTATAAATAGTTCCTTGAGGATAACTTACCTGCTTTTGTGCAGATTCTGCAAGTCGTGCCACAAGTTTGGGATCTCCAAACAGGCATAACGTAATCTCTGTTTCAAACAAAACTGGGAATGGTGGTTACTTCTTATAGTAAATATTTGGTTTCCTGCCTTTAACTGCTTTCTGGAAAAATTCTGTAAGAATAGTGCTGTGAATGTTCATCTTTGGAAATTGCTAATTGCTTCAGCCTTCCTCTGTTTTTTTTAACTGCTCTGAAGAGAATCTGAGTGAGACTGGTACTTTGAACAGAATCAACTGAGCAGTTCAGGAAATTGTTTACATTAAAGTCTCGAGAGGCATGTGAGCAATTTACAGCCAGGCTTGTATCCGGTATTTCTCACTGGTTAACTCTTTCTACCTTCACGTACATTCATGCTGGTTTTAACACCATTTCAACTTGGCATCTAGAAGTCTTTGATGAAAACAGAGGGATACAACAGCATCCCTTTACCATGTAGTCTTTGTGAAAGATTCATGAATAGATCCAGTAAATAGAATAGCCAGAAAGCAAGTCTGTTGAGTGAATTGTTAGACACAGGACAGTCCATCTGCATCCAATGTCCACTTAGCTGTGGCGATCTGGAATGTCTAAGGTAGTCTTCATTCCTCATAGAACTGTATATGTGAAGGAAGAAATAACCAGATTTTTTTTAAAATGCACTTTCGTTTTCAGCAAAACACCTGAGGGCATTTGGTGTTATACGACGGGGGTGGGCAAGCAGTAAATCCCCGGCTGTTTTAGACTTTATTTCCTAGCATTCCTGGCCATTGGCCATGCTGGCAGGGACTTCTGAGTCCTGAAGTACAAACTTTCTGAAGATCTACCATGACACCTGCTTTTTCACTTACGTAAAATGCAATGGGGACATGAATTAAAACTACATGTACAGAGCCACCTAACCACAAAGGCTGCATTTTTAAGAGCACACAGTTCACGATGGAAAAATGAAAACATAAATATGGGATTAAATCAGTGTTGCATCCAGCACACTCTTCTATCCAACGGTGTCCATTTTCAGGTGTGCAGGCCTGTTAGGTACAGGCATTGTGTTAGCACTAACAGTTGTCAAAACTGTTGTCAAAGCCTTTGCTAGAAGCAACAAATGAAAAAAAAAGAGTCTGTCATACTTAGGACACATCTGAAGAAGGCAAAGCCCCTGGAGAAGAAAATCATATTAGGGAAAGTCAAAGGCAGAAGATGAAAGGGAAGACCAAAGAGGAGATGGCTTGAACCCCTAAAGAAAGGCACAACCTTGCACTTGCAAAAGCCAAACATGGACTGCTCTCTTGGACCGGACACTTTGGAGGGCTTTCATTCATAGGGTCGCCAGAAGTTGGAAAGTTGGAGACAACTTGCTGGCATATGACAGCAACAACAGCTGTCAGTCCTACCCAGTGCTGTGCAGTGTAATATGTCAGGACAAGTGGATACATGCCCTGAGTTGTTTTGATTAATACTCACTGGTGTTCCTCTTACCCTTTCATAAATCTCTGTAGATTCAGAGTGGAAAGGGGGGCAAGCAGGCACCTAAGTCTTAAAGCACAAGAGTAAAAGCCCCATTCTTATCCATGGCATTTTCCACACATAGCCGAAGCATTGGGGGGTCAGCTTCCCATGATGCAATGCTATGTGGCTGCAGAGATGAGTGAATACGATAACTGTGGTGGGCCAGTCCCAAAGGACTCCCAGCTTTCTCCCTACCTCCCTTCCGGTGGACTGGCAGTTTGGCAGGAAAGAGCCCACCCCTTGTCTTAGTGACATTTACATTGTAGCCACATGCAGAAATCAAGCAAGTATGAATTTGGACACGTGTGTGTGTGTGTGTGTGTGTGTGTGAGAGACAGAGACAGAGACAGAGACAGAGACAGAGACAGAGACAGAGACAGAGACAGAGACAGAGAGAGAAGGTGTGGCTTTGACATATTCATACATCCGCAGAACCTTGTTGTTAGTTGTTAGTCGCAAAGTCGTGTCCGACCCATGTCCGATCTGCAGAACCTATCCTAGGCCTATATGTAAAAAGATCAAAATCAGTAGCTCCCAATTTTAGCTGTGAGCCAAAGTATACAGTCCGCAACTTGTGCAATTGAGGTAGGATACAATTGTCTCAGCTTGGATAGCTAGATTCACTGAAGTTAAGTTTACAGTAAACCAGGTGCACAGCTTTTATATCAAGGACTGTATGTCCTTCTCTCCTGCAAAGAACACTAAATGTTGCAGTTAGCACCAGGGCATGGTGGGGTGGGAGAGGGGTCCTTCTGCCCCTAAGACTGGGCTCCAGCAAGTGTGCAGATGTGTCTTTCCTCCACCATCAGCTCTTGCCAGTCATGATTAAGCATTTTCCAGATTTAAGTATCTGGGCAAGAATGTAAGAAAATTGGTTCAGTTTGCATTTATCTTTTTGAAATGACTGTTTCGGTTGCAGCCTCAAAGATATGCGCTGCTGAAGTTCAAATATGGTTTTCTCCCTCTCCTAAGTTTGGTTTCATTACAAATTGAGGCAACATCTTCCCCCACAAGTTGCAAGTATGGTGGAACAGTTTGTGTACATACACCATTAATGTACAGCACACCAGGGGATCCAGGCCAACTGCTTTCAAGAGAGATGTGAAGTGCATGTGTGTTGCTAAAACTTTGCGGTGTTGCCATTGTCCCCATCTAGCTCTCAAGCCCTTTCTTGTTCTGGGCTGTGTGTGAGGAGGGGTAGGGATGTCAGGATTTCCAAGAATCACACCACCGTGGCTGGTGCAAGAACTGCAATTCCCGGGGGCCATGTAGCAAAATACATGCATAAAGTCCTGTCAACACACCTGTGCCAGTATGATGAGCCAGGAGACAACCGGTGTTTCCCAAGTACTCGCTCGTAGGTACTGAACGAGTTCTGAATTGGCCTGAGGGGAGTTTGCTCATCACTATTTTTTATCTATACTTACTTTTTGGGGACTTAACAAGCTGCCTAAACAATGCCATGCTCCACAATGCTTTCCCACTTGCTCTGTTACTTGTCTTCCTGTTTCATGAATGTGTAGGCGAGCTGCAGCTTACCTGATAACAATTATTACTTGATTTTACAGGATTTTGTGATTTTACAGTCACAAAATGTGCTGTCATTTATTTTGAAGGGTGCTGATTTAATGTTTTGCTAAGAGTAAAACACAGCAAGGCAAATCAGTGGCCTGTGTGAATTCATCACACCTTTGTGGCTTCGTTACCTCTTGAATACCACAGATAGAGTGCAAGGGAGGTTGCTTTTCTTCTTTTTTCTTGGTTTGGTTGTTCACTGCTTTTAGAACCTTCTCCCATCCCAAAGGTCAGGATGAGCAAAAGTGGTCAGTGGGAAGGAATGCACATCCTGCTTCAGTTGAAGCAGCAACATGCTAAGTGACGTTGCGTTCAGCTGAATTGCCCACTTGAGTTTGCCCAGCTAACCCCATTGCAGAGCTTCCTCTGGATAGGCAGAATGGGCAGGTCCCAGCATTGGCTGACCAGAGCAACCTGAGCCAATGCAGTTAACAACCCTATTACTCCATTTTGCAATGCTTCCTCATTGTGCTAGACCATTTTGTTACTCTTCAATCGGCTTGCTCTTTTATTAGCGTGCTTATCCCACTGGAAAGCACATCTTTTTTCAAAAGTTCTTGGGTTATAGTTATAAAAACAGTATGTGCTGACATGGAGGTCTGCAAGAAGCACTCCTTACCATGAATAAGGTATTCCTTTCTTTAATAAATGATACAAAAGACAGTTCTGCACAGGTAAGATCACAGCACCGGAGGCAAGTGATGGCTGAAAGCATAGTTTCTCTCTGTGTAATCTGCAGCTTTTGATGTATATATTCATTGGATCGCTCATGGCAGAGTGCACTGCTATATCAGTAGATTTACCAGTAAATCATATGCTTACATGTTTAAACAGGCTTAATTTTGTTCATGAATCCTGCAGTTTAAAACATATTGTATACTTGTTCCAGACCTCCCTTTCTCTCTCTTTATGTACATCTGAGCACATATGCAAGTTTATTTAGTCGTAAACTGCTGGCCCCGTCCTTTTGATTCCATGTGCCTTCTGTTGCATGGAGCAAGGATGCTTTCATTCAGGGTGTCCTTTGTAGAAAGGCCTGTATATCCTTCCTTTAATTGCAGCAGGTGACATGCAGACAAAATGCCTCTGGTAATGTCCTGCATTATTAATAAGCCTCATTTTTCTACGACTTGTTCTGAATGTCATTAGAGTGTAACACAAAGCAGTAGCTTGACAGAAACAACTTAGGTTTGTCATGCAATATGCCGCTGAGTGTAAGCTCTTCTGGTAAATCTGTTTTTAAGAGGCAAACTGTTTGTGTGCGCCTAACGGTAGGTGCCTAATCATATGCTTGAAAGATTTCTCCCCCAAAGAAGTCTAGGATAAAATCCTACTTTGAGGCAGGATCTACAGAAACTATACTTGAGCAGATTAATTTGCGTAATGGAAGGATGCCAGAAGCTTAGTTAGAATAGGCTTTAATAGGTATATACTTGTTCACAATAGGGGAATGGATAGAGCATCTTTGCATTGCTAGATTATCTTCTTGCACTTCCTCTGGTATGCCTCTGTTTATACAATATTCTAAAAGAGAGTGGTTGATTTTGCACAACATGATAAGCTCCTCTACATAAAATGCCACCAATAGATGATGGGATGCATCATAGGTAAGATTTCCTATCCCTCAGTCTTCCCACAGATTTCCCAGAGGGGATATTATGGGACGCTATAGGAAGAAGATATTTTCTCCCTCTCCTATTTATTGTTCCCTCTCTCTCTCTCTCTCTCTCTCTCTCTCTCTCTCTCTCTCTCTCTCTCCCTCTCCCTCTCCCTCTCCCTCTCCCTCTCCCTCTCCCTCTCCCTCCCTCCCTCCCTCACAAAAGCTAGCTTTGAAGACAGCTTTTGCAACCCCCATTTGGGCAGCTCTGAGGTATCCCAGCAAGACCTTTGAGGCACTGCCTGTAGTCAACCCCTTTTTAAAATTATTCCCCAATAGTGTGTACAAATATTTGTGCTTATTTGTTTAACCTGCCATGCTTTATTTGTGTAAGCCTGGCATGGTGGGGTAGTATGGAGGGATACTGGAATGGTACTGGTTGAGGTGGAGATGCCTCTTGGCCAAATCTAGAAGGTGACAACCCTGTGCAATGCCCACCCAGGTTGCTGTGATGTATTTCCCCCTTCACAGGCATCCTGCAGCTTGCAAAACTAAGAAGGCATTAGTGACCCCCCCCCCCCCAAAAAAAAAAACGGAATGGAGGATCTTGCTTCAAAAGTGGGGTTTAGGGCTTCACAAGCATCTGGCAGGTCAGCATCTGGAACATGGCAATGGGGGTAGGCCTTTGCCAGCTTGCCCCAAGTACTGCTTGGGTCCTTTGAGGCAGCTGGTCGTGGCAGCTGCCAGGTAGCTGATGGTGAAGGCTTTTTTCAGCTTTTACCAAGCAGTTCTGGTTTGACAACTGATGCATTGTATCTTCTAGCTTTAGATGAGGTGAAAACACATTTTGGGTCAAGTAGATCCAAACAGAAGCTGTGGGATTGTCATAGTGGCTTTTAAGCTAAATTTAACCAACCTTGAAAAACCCATTGTGGGTTTCCTGTCCCTCAGTCCTCCCACCGATCATGGTAGGCTAATGTAGTCAGTAGCATGTAGAGAGAGCTTCCTTTAATTATGCTTTCAGAGGGGTTTTCAAGGCATCATAGTAATAACGTTCACTTTCATTTAAAAAAAAAACGGTAACAGATACTGTCTGTTTGAATGGGATTTGCACCAATTATTTGGGATTTGGTTATTCAGTGTATACTCATCCATTCATATGAATACTGTATTTGTGCTGATTATTTAGCTTGTGTCCTTCAGGAATGGATAGGGGTTGATGTTGTATGATGATCGGTGATCAGGCTAGCACTGGGGAAGCTGAGGTTCCTGCCCAGCTGGGTAGCTTGCTGGGGAATGTTGGGTCAGTCACTATCTCTCAGTCTACCGTACCTTTGAGAGTTGTTATAAGGATAAGATGCAAAGTAATTTTTAGCTATATAAATGTAATGAATAAATTACATATAAATGTAATGAATAAATGTAGAATTCCCAGTCTCCTAATCTCAGTGAGGCAATGGGGAGTGTGGTGTGAATTTGTGCGGGCTCTCGCCTTCCAGGCATTGTCTCTGTGAAGAGTTCTGATTCAGGTATAAGGATGGTAAAAATGAAGCACACTCTTGGAAGAACCGAACACAGTTACTGTGCCATTTGTTTTTTAGATCTCTTGGAAAAGTCTCGTGTTGTTAAACAACCAAGAGGGGAAAGGAATTTTCACATTTTCTATCAGATTCTGTCTGGGGGATCAGAAGATCTGCTTAGTAAGTATATTTTGGGTGATCTTACAAAGAATTTTATATTGAGAGCCAGTGTGGTGTAGTGGTAAGAGCATGGGACTGGGACTCAGGCGAACCGGGTTCGAGTCCCCTCTCGGCCATGGAGCCAACTGGGTGACTTTGGGCCAGTTACAGATTCTCAGCCCAACCTACCTCACAGGGTTGTTGTTGTGGGGATAAGATGGAGGAGGAGAATGATGTAAGCTGCCTTGAGCCCTTTGTAGGAAAAAGGCAGGATATAAATGAATGAATGAATGAATGAATGAATGAATGAATGAATGAATAAATAAATAAATAAATAAATAAATAAATAAATAAATATGTAACTGCATAAATTAGCTATGTCTCCAAAATTTATTTCAGTGTTTCATGGTCTTTTAAAGGTTCACTCATCCAATGTAGCTTGTACTGCTAAGTGAGTGGCCTTGCTATTAACAAGACTTTCTTCATTTTGTTAGAAAAACTTAGACTGGAGAGGGACTTCAGTCGATACAATTACCTGAGCCTGGGCTCTGCAAAAGTAAATGGAGTTGATGATGCTGCAAACTTCAGAACAGTGAGGGTAAGGTTTGTGCTTTCTGGACAAGTTCTGCATCTGTTTGACTTAAATGGAAAGTCCCAGCATCTATAACCTATTGGCGAGAACTGTTTGACAGTGGAACTGGCTACCTGGCCATGGGAGGGAAGGGGGAAGGAGAATCAAGTGAAGGCTTGACAGCTGTCCCTTAGGAATGTGGGGGCTGTATTTGGCCTTGCACTGCAGATCCTGACTTGAGCAGAGGTTGGACTAGTTGGCTTCTGAGGTGCCTTCCAACTTTGATGCAACAAACTTGCCTCTCTTTACACTATTTCTGAGTTTTGTTGCCACCAGAAGGATCAAGCACCTTAGTCTCATTGCTCTCAAATGCTGAAACCCCACAAGTTAGGCTCTTAAGACTAGCCTTCACCAACTTGCTGCCCTGCAGATAGTTTGGACTTTAACTCCCATCAGCCCCAGCCGGCATGGCCAGTGGTCAGGAATGCTGGGAGTTTTAGTCCAAAGCATGTGGCAAGCACTAGACTGGGGAAGGCAGGTTTACATTCCAGCTAGTTTTGTCTGTCTTTTTGGGTGCCTGAATGGAAATGATTTCAGTTGTTTCATAGGATTTAATATCTGTATTTGGCTGGGTATGTTTTTACTCTTGGTTCTAATAAATTGTCATTAAAAAAAACCGTTTGTGCTATCGATGTGTGAGTCTGCCTTATGAGGACGGCACTCTTACATCTAAATGTGGCCTGTCTTTTTAATAAGTACTGGACTTCTATGAATTAAAAATTTCTGCTGTCATCAGCTGGCTGACTATCCACTGGAAGAGATGTGGATGCCTTATCTTTTTTTAAACCAACGTGAGATAAATAATTATTATGCTCTGCTTCTGTGGCTTAGGGTGCAATCCCAACATTGCCTAGGCTTGCAGTCCCTATCCTGGGATCATGGGGCTGAGACGCTGCAGGCTGAGAAGCTGCTCCAGTCTCACTGCACAGAAAGAATCGTGCCAGCTGTCCTCCCGCTCCAAGGCCACTTGGAGAAGGCAGCAGGTGCATGCCAGGGTGGGGAGGGGAGGGGAAGGGGCGGGCTGAGGGCTGGTGCCAGTTCTTATTGGTGCCCTGGCCCCTTCCCTCCCCTTTCCGGGGGCTTTATGTAAATAGCTAAAGCAGCTGTCTAAATAGAATACCAGCATGGTGGCCGTGTAGATTGTCCTGCCATGCCTCATTCCGTGGCCAGGATGCATGTAAGCCTCCAGATTGAGAGGTTTAGCTGAAGCGAGGACATGGGCATTGCATTACACCCCGCCTGGCTGTATTCATTGGCTGGTAACGAGGGAAGACACAGGCTTGAGCCCCACTATAATGGGAATGGTGGGAGCCAGTGCCGTGTGATATCTAAACTGTAAGACCACCTGGAGAGACCAGGATTTCAGTCCTAGCCCAGTCATGAAGCTCCTTGAGTGACCTTTTGGCCCTGTTGCATCTCTCCCTCTAATCTTGCCTCGTAGAGTTTGTAGGGAAGATAAAATTAAATGGGAAGTGGGCAAGAGAACTGTTGGGAGGATGGACAGAATAAAAATGTAATAAACAAAACTTTGTTTCTATTTTCTAGAATGCCATGCAGATTGTGGGATTTATGGACCATGAAACACAGTCAGTCTTTGAAGTTGTTGCTGCTGTCTTAAAGTTGGGAAACATTGAATTCAAGCCTGAATCTCGAGTGAATGGCTTGGATGAAAGTAAAATCAAAGATAAAAATGGTAATTCATATAATTGTTTTAGTCTAGTAAAACTTATAAATTATGTTTTGGCTTTGATCCTAAATGGAGTCACTGTTTAGGTGAACACAATATTTATTGAGTGTTACTGTTCTGAAACAATGTTCAAATCATTGTTATATCTAATGATAGTCGGGGTGCTAAATGAAGAATATGTGGTTATCATAAGATGGTGATTAATGATGACTAATTTTATTTCTGTACCACCCAACAGCCAAAGCTCTCTGGACAGTGTACAACAGTGCTGATGTTTAATTATTATATAGATCACTCCTTCTCATTTTGAAGATTTGGGTTGTCATGGCATAAATATTGTAACCATCCCAGGGAGCCGTGTGGCTACTGGGGCAGGCTAGAAATTAAATAATTAATTAATTAAATATTGATTTACTTGGGCTGTAATGCTGTGCATACTTAGCTGGCGGCAAACGCTCCTGAACACAGTAGATATAGATTTACTTCCAAGGAACCATGAATCGAAGTGGGCTACAAACTCCTTGTGCTCTTTTGTCCAAAAACCACTTCCTGATACTTACTTTAATATTTATTCATACCTTGAACATAATTGCACTGAAATTAGTATTTAGAGCTTAGGGGGAGACTTTGATCTTTTCACTGTGTTAGAGCTGAATGGTTGACCAGTGTGACTTAGGGCTGAAGCACATGTTACAGTCACCCAAAGAACATGGCACAACCAGCCTCTGGGCATCAACTTATCCCCATCTGGCCATGTACTGTTTAGAATCAGCTACTGACTGAATTTCAACCACTGGGATGGGGGAAGATGCGTTTCTGCACAGAGCCTTGTTTTGCACCGCAGCTGTCTGGACAGCTGCACACATCCAGCCCTGGTTCTGCGGCGCAGATGCCCCTTGGCTTGTGGCTACTAGGCTAGTAGCGCATACATTATTTCCCGATGGTTGCAACACCGGTTGTGACTGGTACAAGAACAAAAAAATAATTTTAAAGTTGCGGTTCTTTGCTTCCACAGAACTGAAAGAAATATGCGAGTTGACAGGCATTGACCAGTCCGTGCTGGAAAGAGCCTTCAGCTTCCGAACAGTTGAAGCCAAGCAGGAGAAAGTCTCTACAACCCTAAATGTGGCTCAGGTAACATACGATGGCTGTGTGTAGAAGCACTTTTCTTGCAATGTAGGGAGACTTTTCTACGTCATAATATATTAGACGTGGCTCAAATCAGGGAGCTTCAGTGAGTACTCACAGAAATATTTTTGTTCTTTCTTTTTGGACTGTGGAAGGATTTATTGAGTGTTAAGTCTGTCTCTTTGGTGCATGCCATAGACTGCTATATAAAATGGTCGTTCTTGTGTCTGAATTTCTTGAGTTCTGCAGCACCTGAACACTACCTCCAGCCAAGGACTCTCACCCCGAGTAGTGCTGTGTATACTGCACATTTACACAAAACCACAAGATCAGGGCAAATTTTGTATGGGTCATTCCCACCCACTTTCTTGATGTGGAACCAGGTGTATGAAAGCAATCTTCCAACTGGCCCTGCTTTTGTGGTTGCGATAATGGCCCACACCATTCTGTGGTGGGCCCACTGCTTCTGGCTGCATGTATGAAGGCAGCCACAGACTTTGACTTTGGTTTTAATGATCAAGGGATACATTTTTCCTGACATGATTGCATAGGAAATTGGGCCAGGATATCTTGAAGCCTTGTGATGCAGCAGCCTTGCTGAAGCTGTGCGGGGCTTGGTCTGGTGATCAGTGCCTGGATGGGATGGATTAGACCAGTTCAAAGGGGACTGAGCTATTGACAGTTGCTAGTTATGATGGGGATATCTTACCTGGCCTTTGAGTTGAAGTTGGAGTTGGTGACGGGGCTCTTGCACTTCCCATAGGCAGCTGGTTGGCCGTGGTGTGCCCAGAATGTTGGGCTTTGGTTTGATTCAGTCTGGCTTTGTTCCTGCTTTTATGGGAGACTGTCTTGAACTTGCAGATATGAAGCCTTGATTTGCATCATAGGAGAAAGGTGGGAGATACATGTAACAGCATAAAACAATGATGTAACAAAAACATTTTATTGAGACATTCCAGCATATTTTATGATTTCTGCAAAAGCACAAATGCTTTTCTAGATTTCGACCAAATACAGAGCATATGCAGTTATTGCTTATCTCCTTTTTCTATGTGCAGTGCTAGCAAGTCTCTTGGGCAGTCCCAGATGTTTCTAATATTTGTCCATCTTCTCTATTAGGCTTACTATGCTCGGGATGCCCTGGCAAAGAATCTCTATAGTAGATTATTCTCCTGGCTTGTTACCAGAATTAATGAGAGCATTAAGGTAATATGCACTGAAATGTGATACGGTTTGAATTTCCATTCCTAGTAGGTAAAGCTCATCAGTTTCTGACATAACAATAAAACATGATCAGCAGGTAAACAACAAATGCACCCATTAATTTATTCTTGTTTGTTCTTTATTTCGTGATAATATTTTGGTATGTTGAATGGAATTGTACTTTCCTTCATTTATTAAACCTATGAAAATGATTACTTTTGTTCTAAGGCACAAACGAAAGTAAGGAAGAAAGTTATGGGAGTTCTGGACATCTATGGCTTTGAAATCTTTGAGGTACTTGCCTTTAAATATAATTCTATATATGTCTGTAGTGATGTCTATATTAATTCTACTTCTGCCCTGGCTCTTTAAGAACCCTTTTCAAATCAGCTTATGATAAAGCAATTTACAATTGTATACTTCTGTATATGAAGATGTAGGCAATCATGGCAACCTGACACCCCTTGAAAATCGAAGAACATTTCTGTATTTTATTTATTTATTTGTTTATTTCAGATGTTTCTAACCTGTCCAATCATTATGCGTCTCTGGATGGCTTGCAAACAGGATTCAATAAATACAATAATATAAAAAATCATAAATACGCCAAACAATAATAAGACTAACAACTGACGACTGAAGTAAAACATATTTAAAATCTTTTAAACATTAAAATACTGGGTGAATAAAAAGGTCTTGACCTGGTGCCGAAAAGCGTATAATGTCAGTGCCAGGCGGAACTCTCTAGGGAATGCATCCCATAGCTGGGGCGCCACCATGGAGAAAGCCCTCCTCTGGGTATTCTGTCTCCTAATCTCCTTCAAGGAGGGTTCCCAGAGCAGGGCCTCTGCTGCAGATCTTAAGGGTGAGGGGGGCATGTAGGGGAAAAGACGTTCCTTTAAGTATCCTGGTCCCAAGCCATTCAGGGCTTTATAGGTCATAACCAGCACCTTAAATTGGGCCCAGACTTCAGTAGGAAGCCAGTGAAGCTGATAGAGTGAAGCTGATAGAGGACTGGAGTTACATGAGAGTAATGACCAGTCCCCAACAGCAACCTGGCAGCTCTATTTTGCAGCACTTGAAGTATGGTGCAAAACATTGAACATTGAAGCAAATGTTGAAAGAAGCAGTGGATAAGAAAAGAGCCTGGCATTAAATGTACTTAAACTCCCTGCAGCAGCAGACCTAAAATAAAATGGAAAGGCCTGGAAATTGAAGCTGCTTTCCCTGAGACAGCATGCAATGCTGCTGGTGCATTAGTGGGATTAACCGCTAATGCAACAGGAAACTAGTGGGTTCCAGACACAAGCAAGAACATTTATTCATGCAATAATCCCAGAAGGGAGCTTTGCTAATCGTTCCTGTTCTGAAAAGAAGTGTTTTCATCCATTTCTGCAGTTGCTTTGGGCAGCACTTGTTCCTGTCCTGTTAGAAACTGATCTGGCAGGTGCAAGGGAAGGAGCAAAGGTGCAGCTGTCAGCCTTGGTACTGCTCCCGCTTTCTAAAACTGATCAGGGTAGGGGCCGAGTGTTGCCAGTAGGAAAGGCATTTCAGAGATGGGTTGCTTTTATTGAGAAAATCCAATCCCTAGCCTTTGCTTGCCTTGCCTTAGGTGACCGCATATCCCCATATGACTTAAGGCTGGGACAGAGAGCTCTCTTACTAGAACAAAGATCAGTGCGAGATTCCTTAGTTATATAGTCACAATTATTTACAACTAAGAAAAAGAAGTCAGTGAAAGAAGACTTCTGGGTTAACCCCTCCCCCATATTTATTTTTAGAAGGTTCTTTGCATCCTGTTCTACGTCTCAGCCATTTTCAGCCATTCAGCACCCGCTGGATCCTGTGAAAGCCACCCATCATTATTACCACGTAGAGTGTCCCCTTCCACCCTCAAAGTATCATTAGTCATACTCAAACATTGCTTGTTGGAAGAAGATAGCGCTAATAGCATTTTTGTGGATTGTGTAAAGAGTTGAGTTATTTCATGCTTATGTAACTGGCAATGGATACTGTGGAATTAGGAAGTCGTGGTTGAACAAGATACTGAAATACAATTTAACTTAGAGGGAAAGCCACGAAAGCTGGAGGGTTTGACGATCATGAGTTGTATACAGATACTTTGCTTTCATAACTTGAAATGGAAGAAGTTTTGCTGATAGTCCTGTGTGTATTTATTTATCTGTTTACACAAACAGACAACTATAATAGCTCCCTTATCATTTCCAGAAGATGGTTCATATAGAGTCTCTTAGGAGCTAATTAATTCAGTGGTGCTGGGTTTTGGCTATTGCATAAACCAGTTGCTTACTCTGGGTGGGCTCAATAAAAACACCTAAAACTTTGCAGAGGCTAACCATAAATATATCACATATATCAGGTGTAGGCAGAGAAAAGTATAGCTGAGCCTTGATGAAGCAGTGGCAAGCAGAGGAGGAGGGGCAAAACACTTTTTAAAGTCTGACATACATAACGGGCAGTTCTGTATCAGACCAGCCTGGTGTCCGGTTTGCAAGGAAAGATTAAACTGGCTTCCTTCGATCTGACTCTAAGCCAGATCTTAACACTTCACTCCACCCTTCACTGTAATTTTTTACATTTTTTAATAACAGTGTCATGTGGGAAATGCATATTTATGTTCACTTGGTGTCATTACATTGTAGCAGTGAGGAACAGGAGCCCACTGGCCTGTGCGTATCAGGGATGGGATGCGCTAGCTACCATTCTAGTGTCAAGCCTCTTCCATATTTCTAGTAGCTGGTGCAAGTTACCACTTTGGGGGGAAGACAAAAATCGCAAAAAAGATGCTGCGATGCTGATGTGTGTAATGTTGAGCAGAGATGTGTGTACATGGTATCTAGCAATTCTCCAGCCTGCTTGTGTGCAGAGAAATTGGTGGGTGGCGGGGACAATTTCACCCAAGTTCTCCCGAGGGTGGGAAAATCTGTCAACAATTTCTCACAGGGAGGGCTCACCATTGGATGCAGTTACAGCGCAACCTCTTCCATTTTATTTTATTTTATTTTATTTTATTTTATTTTATTTTATTTTATTTTATTTTATTTTGCCTTTTGGTACTGTCCATGGGGTTTTACCAAAAGGCAAAAGGCTTGCTCCTGGGGAGGAAAGCTATGGCAAATCTAGACAGCATACTAAAAAGCAGAGACATCACCCTGCCAACAAAAGTGCGTATAGTCAAGGCTATGGTTTTCCGAGTTGCAATGTATGGCTGTGAAAGCTGGACCCTAAGGAAGGCCGAGCGCTGAAGGATTGAGGCCTTTGAATTGTGGTGCTGGAGGAGACTCCTGCGAGTCCCTTGGACCTCAAAGAGATCAAACCAGTCAGTCTTAGAGTAGATCAACTCTGACTGCTCTTTAGAAGGCCAGATAGTGAAGATGAAACTCAAATACTTTGGCCACCTAATGAGAAGGAAGGACTCCCTGGAGAAGAGCCTAATGCTGGGAACAGTTGACGGCAAAAGAAGAAGGGGACGGCAGAGGATGAGGTGGCTAGATGGAGTCACTGAAGCAGTTGGTGTGAGCTTAAGTGGACTCCGGGGGATGGTGGAGGACAGGGAGGACAGGGGGAATGTTGTCCATGGGCTGGACATGATGGGCCGGACGTGACTTTCCGACTAGCAATATTTTATTTTATTTTATTTTATTTTATTTTATTTTAGGTACTGTCACTGCAACGCAGCACAGCAATAATGTCAGGGGCCACAGCTTTGTGTAGATAGAGGGATTTGTTAAATACAGGTTTTCAAGTTCTTGTCTCCCTGGATGTGAGCCATATCTGCAGAGCAATTCCCTCTTATATAAACACATTGCCTGTATTGAAAACATGGCTAACTCTAACCTAAATAATCACAGCAAAGTATACAACAGCTCTGAACTGTTATGTGGCCTTCCTGGAGGTATAAAAGTGGTATTCTGAAGCTTTTGGTTTTTTTGTGGGAGGAGGGAGTTTCATGTCAATAAGTAGTTATCTCATTTTCTGGGGAAAAGCTCATAGACTTTTTTAATCCTTTGGTAGAAAGGCAAGGTAGAAAATGGTTCGCTATTGTTTGTGTCATCAAGTCATTTCCGATTATGGTATGAATGCCCGCCAGAATGCCATGTCCTTCACAGCCCTCTCAGCTCTTGCAAACTCAAGGCTGCGGCTTCCTTTATGGAATCGATCCATCTCATAGTCAGTCTTCCTGTTTCTTTTCTCTGTTGAATTTCCTGAGCATTATTATGTCCCCTGAAAATCTTGCCTTCTTGTGGTGTGCCCAAAGTATAGCAGCTTCAGTTTCATCATTTTCTCTTTCAGGGCAAGTTCTGGATTAATTTGGTCTAGGACCCTCTTGTTCATCTTTCTGTCAGGCTAGGGTATATGCCATGGCTGGCCAAAGTGAGGCTCAGGAGCTGCGTGCAGCACTTTGAGTTTATTTTGTGGCTTGCAGCTTGCTGTTGTGGGCACCCATGGGTGCCTGCTTGCCACTTTCCACTCACTGTTGCTGCCTATGGGTGCCTACATATGCAGCTTTTCCACTGAGCAAGAATGGCCATCCCTAGTATATGCAAAGCTCCCCTCCAGCATCATGTTTCAAACTCATCCATTTTCCTCTTGCCAGTGTTTTCAGTGTCCAGTTTTCACACCCATGCATAGTAATTAGGAATACAATAGTATAGATGATCTTGGCCTTGGTCTGCAGTGAAACATCCTTGCACTGGATTAGCTGTTCAGTTCCTTCATCATTGCCCTTCCAAGTCTTAAGTTCTCGTCTAATTTCTTGGCTGCAGTCTCCTGTTGCATTGATGCCTGAGCCAAGGGTATGCACAATCTTTCACAATTTCCAATTACACAATTTAAAATTGAGTAATCTGTCTTTCAATTTCATTATGAGTCATTTCAGTTCATTGCTGCTATCTGACATGATCTCATTTGCATATCTTAAATTTTGGATGCCTTTTTCAACAATTTTCATTCTTTCTTACTCCATCCTCATCCTTAGCTTTTTTTTTTTTTTTTTTGCATTTCATGGGTTTTACGTGAAACCACTTAAGTCACATAAACCGTTGTAAGCATTTGTAAGAAATTTGTTTATTCAACTCTAAAAACATATCTGACTTGTTTATAATTTATTATCCACTAGTATGCCTAGACTCTTTGGATGTGCATTCTTGTGTACGCTAATCAAGTATCAACTCAGATGTCTCTGGAAACTAGTATTTGAATTATTTTGTCACATAGCCACTTCATTGAGATTTGATTAATTTATGAAACAGATATCCAATAATACATTAGCAGTAGCAGTAGCTGATACTTTTGTTAAACATAAATTGAATTCTAGCCATTGCTATATTTTCTAGATTTGGCTTTAGGAGGCAGTTCACACATATAGTGGACACATGCAACTCAAATTGTGGTGTGAGGAAGGATCTCCCCATTAAAAGAGTACCCTCTTTGCATGCCAAAGTCTGCAGGTTTAATCCCTGGCATCATCGGTTGAAAGGATTAGGTGACAGACAATGGGCCTGAAACCTTGGGGAGCTTTTTCCAGCCAGAGCAGAGGATACTGTACTGCCTGGACAAATGGGATGACCGGGCAGGTCCTTCCTCTGGGCACGTGGGCATCAGATTCTGATGATCCTCTAAAACCCTTTTATGGGGATAAAGGTAATTTGAGATTAGGTGTGTCTTATGCAACCAGTCTCACATACTCACTTGTGGGATGGATGCAAGGCATAGACCTCCGCCCCCCCTCTGTCTGTGGGAATATTTTCACAATTAAATGTATGAAACAAACTGTAGAATGCAGTGGAGGGAAAACTGACATTACGTGCTCATCAAGAGTTAACTATTTCTAGTGTGGCTTAAAATAATTAGTATTTTTAATTGACGGATGATGATGATGATGATGATTTCTCCTCCTCCTCCTCCTCCTCCTTCCACAAGCTGGCTTGAGGGATTCTGAAAGGCAGCAAAGAAGTGCTCTAGGGTGCAGTCCTATTGATCGCATCCTAAAACATTTCTTGCACCTGAAATTGCACAGCTCCTGTCAACCTTGGAGGCTTCCAACCTTTGCTTCCCAATACTCCTGCCCTGCATTTTCCACTAGTTTGACTTTTTTGCTTGTCTAGCTGGGGCACTTTGAAGGAGGAAAAAAGGAGTCTGGAGAGCCTCAGGATAACTTGCAACCTGGGTTCTTTAGTCTCCCCACCACTCAAAATGCCTCCTTTCATCTCTCTCTCCAAGGTGCTTTTCAGTCCTTGGAAAACAAATGGCATGATTCTTTCCTGAGATCTCTGACTCTTCCTCTGAGATTGGAACACCAACTCCAGCCTAGGAATGGGGAATCTAATCACATGATCACTCACATGATGTCCAGGGGCCAGAGGAGTGCTCTCTACATTTATAACTTCGAGGAGCTAAATTTCACAATGTAGATTATAGAAGACTTAACTTAGCGGAATTACCGTATTTTTCGCTCTATAAGACGCATCTGACCATAAGGCGCACCTAGTTTTTAGAGGAGGAAAACAAGAAAAAAAATATTCTGAATCAAATGGTTTACTAAGCTATTTAATAAACTATAACAGAATACAGTAATACCGTATTTCAACCTTGTAAAGTGAACAGCAGTCAACAGTGGCATTAAGAACAGTCTCCAAGTCTGGTCTGTTTTCTCTTCTGCATGGAATGTTCTCTACCAGCTTGGGCTGGTGCTCCAGCAATAGCCTTTCCTGGCTGGAATAATTTGGTCAAAGCTGTTTAAGAGGAAGTGAACCCAGGAGTGGATTACTGCAATTCAGTTTAAGAGGGACTGCTGTTCAGGTTGATCTGGAACTGCAGCTGAGGGAACGACACAGGCTGCTTTGGCTACTGAGCCAGGTTTAAATTTAGTCATTGGTGTATAAGACCCCAAACAACTTGGAACCAGGATATTTGAGAGCCTCTGCCTTATCTCTGAGGTCATAGCAATTTAATTGTCAGAAGCACAAAACTCGGTTCCTGCTCCCTCCCTCTGAGAGTTTGACAGACACACCAGCTCCTCAACTACAGCCCTCGGTAGGCTCGTTCTTCTCATCGCCCACCACCTTGGGAAAAGCCTTCCGTGTGTTGCACCCCACAAGTCCACAGCTGCCCCCTTCTTCTTGCAGGAGGCCCCAACGCAGCAACACCCCCCCCCCTTCCAACCACAGCGATTTTGGTTTACACTTACCGGGAAAGAAGCGAATGCCTCCGATGCAACTCCCTCCACCTCCATTTCAGTTTCTTTCCTTTCCAATCTCAGATTTGCATTGCAAAATACATTGACTTAATCCCTCGGGGGTTTTTTTGCATCAGTTGAGGGTTTGAATCTTTCTTTCCTGGATGTTTAAAAAAAATAAAATCCAAGTTCCTGAAAAAATGCAGGAGGGAAGGAGGATTGATTTCCTTGGTGGGCTTTGGAGCTGCTGAGCAATGGAGGGGGAAAGGACAAGGAAAAAGACCAACCCAGCGGGGGCAGCGGCGTGGCACAGCGGCGGCGGCAGGCCTTCCCAGTGGGGGTGAGCAGTTCCCGGAGTGGGGGGCGGAGCAGGGCGCGCCGAGCACGTGCCGGCCAGGTGGTGCCACATGGAGCAGGTGGACTGGCAGCGTCCCAGGCGTCGGGCACACACACATTCGCTCTATAAGACGCACAGACATTTCCCCTTACTTTTGAGGGAGAAAAAAGTGCGTCTTATAGAGCGAAAAATACGGTAGCTTATCTTCCCTCCCCACTTATAGTTCAAGTACAAAAAGAGTAGAAACAGGATAAGTGATGCCGACACTTTTGCAGAAAGCTTCTATGTAGTTAATTTAATCAATGTATTCTTATCTCAGAAGTTTGAATTAATGCATTAATTCTCATGGAAGTTTATTCCAATGCCCTTTGAAAAACACTGCTTTTTAAGAGCATATCTAGCTTGAAATGAAAATGTAACATGGAGTTGTGATCAAGGAGAGATGTCAGGTTAATTAGCTTCTGCCCAAGGCCATTATGCTAGGAATATTTAGTTTCTGTCATGTGAACTCTTCCTCATTCTTCTTTAAAATAAAATGAAGCACCTTCTATTTAAGATGACCTGTTTACACTTGCAGGGTCATGTGACTGTCCCATGCGAAATACACATGTGTACACACGCACACAATCGGTCCTCTGCTTTCACGGGGGTTGCACGACCCCTCAAAAGTGGAAAAGCCTAAATATTGCTAGCCCCACCACAACCTTAACTCTCAGTAATGTTGACCATAGGTGTACCAGATTGCTTCTGCCTCCCTCCCTCCCTCCCTCCCTCCCTCCCTTCCGCTGTATCTTCACATGCACTGGTGTAGCTGCAGCAACAGCTACACAAATTTCCCTTCCTTGTTTCTTAATATGCTGTATATACTGGCATATAAGTCAACCCCAAATTTTTGCTTTGCAATTTTTGGTTTCAAGGGTCATCTTATAGGCCAGTATATATGGTAATAACGTGTGGAACAAGCAACCAGGAAATATGTTTTAGAAAAATACCCATATATATCAGTTATTTTCTAGTCTGTGTGCACTGTCTGTGATTTTCTGCAGTAGGTGGCAAAACATTTTTTTGAAGCTTTTAATTTTTGATGGCAAACTTGTAAATGATCAAACTCATTTTTAAAATTTCGGTGCATGTGCCTGTAATGTAGGATTGGGACTCTATCATGGGGATGTAGGGTGTGCTTTTAATTTCTGGTTCCATCCCCTGCATGTAGTCTAGAATAAAAATTGCAGGGGGGGGTGGTGATGTAACTGCTGGATATGGATTTAATGTAGTGTTGGTTTTGGCCCTTAGGCTAACTAAGCTAGATGTTAATTCCGTCTTTGCACCTAGATTTCAAAAAATGCAGGTAACATCAGTGCATTGCTTCTGTGAAGAGTGTCTGGACTGCAGCAGGTGTGGAGGGGGCATTTCACTCTTTCCTCTGCAGTCCTGCATTCCTGTGGAAAATCCCACTTCTGAAGCTGGTACTTGCTTTGAGGGGAAAATCACAGTGACTTGTAACTTGCATTTAGCTGAATGCATATAGATGTTCCTGCGCAATGTGGGAAGTGCCCACAGAAGTGGCTGCACGCCTGGGGATGTTGGGGTGGGGCTTACAGGTATGCCCCTGCACCCATCCCTTTCAGGTTCATGTTGTAGGCTGTGCCTTCATAGGGCCAATAGTTCTGGGTGCATCCACCCTGAACCAATTTGTGGGTTAAGTTCTAGCTCAGTGGCTTCCTCTTGCGGGACAGGTCTTGATTAAATTTTGGCTCCCTTGGTTTAAGCAAAATGAACTAAATCTGCTGCCTGCTGCGCTTACTTCAGACCACGCAGCAAATGGGGGAGCCACGTGCATTGATAACTACTGGAATGCATGGAGTATGTCCTCTAAACTGAGAAGGTAAATAAATTGGTTAACCTGCTTGCAGGCTCCATGTTTCTAGATGGACATCTGTAAGACCTCCGTGTGTGACCAGAGGCACTTGCGCCTGTGTTTGTTTTGCAGGATAACAGTTTCGAACAGTTCATTATCAACTATTGCAATGAGAAGCTGCAGCAGATATTCATCGAGCTTACCTTGAAGGAAGAGCAAGAGGAGTATATACGAGAGGTAAGGTCTGTTTTCTCTCGGACGGCTTTATGTATATCCCACACACCAGACTTGCCATGCAGTATGTGTCCTTGCTGCTCTCAGCCTTAATAGCTTTTAACGTCTTTTTCCTTGCCAGTTGTGATGACCTTGTCAGGTGCAAAGCAGAGCTATAATACTGATGCGCCATTACGGGGAAATGTACATTCATAGCCCTGAAGCTAAGTATATGGTTGAAAAGGGCATGCATTGAAGTGAAGGAGAAACCTTTACTTGCGTCAGCAAGAGTATTTTTTACTTGGAGGTATTTGCAAAGAGGGAACCTGCATCCCAGACTTGCTTGTGGCTTTGATACTTGGCTCCTGCTCTTGGCTTTGATCATACAGGGCATCTCTATAGTAACTTCACTTATAGTAAAGCATGCATTTTTCCCCAAATGACACATTTTTCATTTTTGTTACTATGCAACTTTGAGAGAGTGTGTGCTGCTTTTCACCATCTAATGCTTGAAAAGAAAGTTATTGCAGCTGAATCCCACAGTTTTATGAAATGCCGTGACTAATAGATGACAGTAGGGATGCACAGGAAAGGAGGAAGGGAAAAGACTTGAGAAGTCCCTTTTGGATCTTTTCCCCAACCCACTGCTGTCTCACGTTCTGTTTACCTCCTACTCTTTGCTTCTTAAACTCATTTGGCCCCCTTGCTACAGTCCCTGAATTTGCTTTCCCACTGATTCTAACTAAGTAATTCAGCAAGCAGCTAGAATCTGGAATTGGAAATTGAATCCATGCATTTGAATATAACTTAGCTATTCTTTTGGACATTTTGAGAAACTGAATGACAGTGTGTTATTCACCTGGGACGTTTGCAGTGCATTCCTGTGCCTATTTAAATAGAAAAAAAGGTCCTTCTCCATGAAGACTTCCCCAGCCAGCCACACAGGGGCATTCTGGGAGTTGTAGGACTTTTTCCTGTTTAAATTAGCACAGGATCACACCCTTAGTACACTTTGGCTGATTTGGTCAGAAATGCCCCCCCATTGAACAACAAACAGTTGTGATATGTGATACACAATTCTGAATGTTGTTTTGCATTTCTTAAAAGTGGTGAGTTGGCATAGCTGCATTGCAGACATTTGTGAGCTCCGTTTTGTGCTTACTGTTTTAGTGGTCAGGCTGATTCATATGATGTTCTTTTTTCTTCAGTCACTTCTGCATTGCTTTCACATAGATCTTTCTCACTGATAATCTTAATTAACTCTGGATGTTCAGTCGCCGGTATCAGTGACATGGACTGCAGCCATTTATGGGACTCCTGGACAAGGCAGAAAGGCCCGTGGGCATGACTAGGCTGCTTCCCTGTGCTGTGCATGGAAAATTAATGGGGCCTGGTTTCAGTTGCATTAACCAACTGGAAATTTGGAGAATGCTGCAGGGAACATAGCATACCCTTTCACACACCCTAAATCCTGATTTAGTTGCTTCTTTCCATACCCAGAGCTGCACTATTACTTGAACCCTGGTTTAGTAGACTAGAAGCAAAATTCTGTCAAGATATTAAGGATAGATAGGAAATACTATGAAGGCATAGCAGTGTGAGCTTGGATAATCTTATGTATTGCAGGGGTACAGAACCTCTGATCTGGGCTCCTAATCCACCCCTCCAGAAACCCCCAGGTGGCCACGCTTCCTTTCCCCAGACCTTTGATGGTTGCCTAGCCTTTGTGCATTTTCCCTTAATTGCCTAGTGGCAAGAAAAGCTATAAGCTAAAATAGGCAGGCATCTTGGGTATTTGGGCTCCTCCCTTTCCCCACCCACTGTTGAAAAGCAGATGCAAGAGTGTCTCCAAAATGGAATTCAGCCCTCAAGTTGAACGAATTTTGACATTCCTGATAGAATGCTTAAGACTTGATTTATGGCATACTTGTGGCGAAGGTTTACTGCCACTGAACTGATACATCACCAACTTTGATGGCGTTGTTTCAGTTTAATAGCACTCCTCCTGAAAAAGAAGATTAAAGGCAGAAAAATCTCAGGAGTTCTGGAGGTGAAATTCTCATTTTCTTAGGAATACTCCAAGATGTGCAAAGCATTTATTGACCCAAGGCTTTGCACTAAAAGGACTTGGCCCTGTTTCAATTAAGTGCATGGGAAGTTGACACAGATTAGGGAATGGAATGGAGAGCAGATCTGGCAGTCCTTCAAGGACACTCATTTTACTCCAACATTGTTTGTAGTATGTGCCTTTTTTTTTTTTCTACAAAACTCAGGGCCCGAAATAGTAATTGTGATGGGGAGAGAGTGTGTAAAAACAAACACACACCCTTCCTCTTCTTTTGAACAAATTGCTTTCACAACCACATTACATATATATGAGAAAAGGAGTAAAAACTGAAAGTAAAATCTATCACTTTTATTTAGGATTCTGACTGTGGATCTCTTGAATATTGCTTCCAGCTAGCACTTAATTCCATGTAACCTTAAATGGATAGCGAACCCAAATGTTTGTCTGGTGAAAAGTGACCTGAACACATGAACCTGTATAATTTTAAGCTGCTCAGTGTGAAGAGGAACTAGAACATTAAGACGGGGATAAAAGAATCCAAGTTTACTAAAACATGCTCTGATTGAGAGAGACAAAATTAGTTTCAGCAGTAAGCCTGTAAAGGATGTAGACAGCTGGTGGCTTTTCTGTCTGTTCAGTAAACAGGTTTGAGACAAGTGTAGGCAGAGGGTAAGTTGTTGTGAAGAGAACCTCCTTCACATGTGTCCAGCTTGCCTTACCCCATATAGACCAATCATGAGGCGTCTCTTGACAGGTGCTGTACGGAAGGTGTGCATTCCACCTGGGAAGACTGCTAGTTCCTAAACTATGTATCAGGAAAACAGAATAGTACTAATTATATATTTTTAAAAGTTTGGTTCAGAAGCATTTTGTTAATAGAAACTGAAGACTGCAGTCTAGAAGTATCTAGAAGTAAGCCGCATTGCACAGAGTGGAACTTAATTTCAGAGTAAACTTGCTTAGGGGTAGTCTTGTAGGTCTGTGTTCCCAGTAAAGAATATTTGGTTCATTATTTCTCTCTTCAGTTTCTATTTTATTTTATTTTATTTTATTTTATTTTATAGGGTATTGAATGGACCCACATTGAATACTTCAACAATGCTATAATCTGTGACCTCATAGAAAGTGTAAGTCATCACATAAAATTCATGACCTTTCTTGGAATGTTCTTATTCCACTGATGTTTAAACAATTCTTAAGGGTTGCTTTATGTAGAATGTGTTGCAGCATTTTGCTTTCAGAGGTAAAGAATTCTGATTGTATGTAGTTTTTTCCTTTAAAAATGCTTTCCTTGTTCCAGCAAAACATTTGATAGGGTGGCATTGAGTAAAATGTTGCAGAGACAAATAATATATTTAAGGAAGGTTTGATAATATGGTTTTAAAAAGAAAGTATCTGAGCAGTTCATTTTCCCAATAAATAGCACTTCATTTGGATATGAAATAGGACACGATTACTGTTCTGTCATCAAGCCACACTTTTTTATGTCCCATTATTTCCTTGGCAACAGTGTGAAAGCTGGAATGATACATCTGTGTGCAGCGGTAGAAATGGCTTCCCCAACCTGTTGTCTTCCAGATGTATTAGACTATGATTCCCATTGGTCAGGCTGGCTGAATATTTTGGACACTGTAGTCCAGAACATCCAGAGGTTACCAAATTGTGGAGGGCTGCATTACAATGGAGGCAAGGGGTGGGGGGCGGGGAGAGATGCCAGCCCTTTTCTTACCTCACTGCCTCATTTTGCTCAAAGCTAAAACTTTGTGTTGGAAATTGAAATCATACTGCAAGCTTGTGGAGAGGAACTGCTAAGAGAAACTGTGTCATCTCTTGGAGAAGCTATTAAATTTTAAAACTGAAAAGAATGGGATATGCGTGGTTATACAACAGGTGAAAGTGCTGCTGGCAGTGGGTGGTCAGCAGGCCTGATCCTGCTCCCCTCGCCTATTTTCACCAAATGCATATAACTTTCATCTTCCACATTCTCTGTGTGTGCCAAGAGCAAGAAGAATATTTCATCTAAACAGAAAACTCCATAACAATGTATCCATTGTGGGGTATCTCAGATATTTCCATTGTCTTGCCTCTTTTCCCTCTTGTCATTCTTAGCAATGAGCATCCTCACCTCTTTCACACCTTCTTATTGTAGAGTTATTGGATGTTAATCACATACTATGGCCTTAATATAAGAATTGCCTCCCTGTGTTGCACGGAAAATATATGCATAAAATAGCCACATGGACTGAGTCAAGGTTCCTTTCCTCTCAACCAGGTGCCAAGTTGCCTAAAAGGGACAACTACCTATGGATTTCATACACATGTTTTCAGGTTGTTTGGGATTGTAATATGATGGAAGCAGCTCCTTGGTTGCTGTACATAAGTGTGAATCAGTCCTTGGGTTTGATTCAGATAGAGGGAAAGGCTTTTACTGCTCCTGTTCAGAAGAGGGTGTGAACAAATCCGTTGCAGAGGTCATTTCGTTATTTCTGTTTCAACCTCCATGCAACAGAAATTCATCATATTCTAATTTTGAATGCCAGATCAGTCTAGCCTAAATCGACAATATGATGCATTGATTTTCTAAGAGGGAAGACCAAATATGCCCTGTCATCATGCTTACATCTTGAAAGTATCTGGAAGTTGGTCCTTAGACCTTCTCTTATCTTTCATTCCTTGGAAGGGATGTCTTCAGGCTGTAAAGCTGATGTCCTTTCTGTGTAAAAGGAATTTCTTATCTTGTAATGGAATGTGAAGTCTGCAGACATACCTGCTATAAGAACTCATGATTAGCAATTCAGCTCCCTTCCAAACTTCCAGCTTTGATCTGTTTTCAGAACCCCTTTCCCTAGCCGTTAATTATTTTATTGCCTATGTTTAAGAGTAAAATCAACTTTAAGAATGTTTCTTTGTGAACAGTTACTTCAACTTTAATTCTTATGTTCAATTGATCATTCTAATAGTTGTAAACTGGATTGTTGTTTTTGAGTACCTATCTAGCAGATATTGGTGATATCCCAAACCATAAGTAACTGAACTCTTTGTTCAGTTAAGATGAAACATCACTTTTAACTCTTTGTTCAGTATTGTAACCATTCATTTTGTGGAAATCTTTGAAGTCATGAGAAACAAGATGCCTTTTCAATATTTTGAGAGTGTATGGAAGCGTTACCATAATGACGGCTGTAGGTGAGAGTCAACCACATTTACATCTCCTTCTCCCAGCATGGTTTTGCCCTTTAGGACACATGTGAAAGGAGCCTTATAGCAAGTCAGTGCTTGGTCCGTCTAGCCTAGTATTGTTTGCTCTTAATGGGCAGGAGGGTCTGGGCCAAGAGACCTGACGTTTTCACCACTGCTACCTGTCTTGCAGCTGTAGATGCAAGGGATTGCATCTGGAACCATCTTCATGCAAAACATGAATCTCTACTGTTGTGTTTTGGTCTCTTCTTTCTGTCCCCAGTATCTAAGGAATCTCACATCTACTAGGCAACATTGTGAAAACTACAGCTTGCCCTTTAGATCTGGATTGTAACAGCAGGGGATTTATCAGATATCACTTGTGCAATGAGAGAGTCTTTTTCCCTACTGTTGATCCTATGGGCTGGAGGGCCTGAGGGGCTTTCCTCTGAGAAGGCCACAAATTTCCTAAATATAGACCCTTTCTGTCCTATCTTTCTAAAGACTTCCTTCTGGCCTGTGTAGGATCAGGTAGGAAGATTCATAGAATCCTAGAATAGCAAAGTTGGAAGGGGCCAAGACAGCCATTGGGTCCAACCCACTGCTGTTGCAGGACACCGATTTACACCATCCCACTCAGGTGGCTGTCCAGTTTCTTTTTGAATGTCTCTAGTGTGGGAGAGCCCATGACCTCTCTAGGTAGCTGGTTCCACTGTCGTATTGCTCTGACAGTGAGGAAACTTTTCCTGATATCTAACCTAAACCTGGGTTGTTGCAACTTGACTTGAGTATTCCATGTCCTGCACTCTAGTATCAATGAGAAGCTATCTTGACCTTCCTCTTTGTGACAGATTCTCTCATAGACATATGGAAGATGGTTCTAGAGATCATGGTTGAAGAATGGAAGTTCTTAGACATTATCAATGGGAAGCTTTAAAAAACAGGAATACCCCAGTCAACTGAATTTAATATTCAGACTTCGATGATGATGACGACGACGACGACGACAATATGAATATTGACATAGATGTTTTAGTTCTAGTCAGCTTGCTGAGTTAATTTAATCTAAATAAATGTCTTATAAGATATTTAAGGACTGTAAATGATAGATGTGTAGGCCAGCCTATTTTCCAATTGGAGACGTGGCTTGATAAAATCTGGATTATTTTTCAGTTTCAAAATCATGATTCATAGGCAATATGAATGCTATTCATGCCCAAATGATGAAATTAACCATTTTTTTGTTATGTGACAGAATCAGAATGGAATTCTGGCTATGTTAGATGAAGAGTGCTTGAGGCCAGGAGCTGTAACCGATGAGACATTCTTAGAAAAATTGAACCAGGTCTGTGCCACTCACCAGCACTTTGAGAGCAGGATGAGCAAATGCGCACGTTTCTTGAATGACACTTCCCTGCCGCACAGTTGTTTCAGGATTCAGCATTATGCAGGCAAGGTAAAGTTTTGCTTTGTTTTTACACAACCCTAACACTCCTCCAGCTTTGGACAATTCAAAATATAACTGGTGCTAACTTTCCAAGGCCAAAATCCCCTTGATAACAGTACTCATCCGTAGAACAGTACTCATCTCTGGTGCATTTCAGTGCACCAGTTCCAGAGCTTAAGAAGCCAGCCTGAGTGTTTTTTTTTTTTTTTCTTTTTGTTTGTAATGCAAAATAGTAGGCTCAAACAAGAGTCAAGGTGATATGTGGAAATAGTTTACTTTATGATAAACATTCAGAAGGAGCACTTTGGAAGGGATCACAATTTGTTTTTTGGTGTGTGTCTCCCATCTGTTTCTTCCTGGTTTGATTAGCCTTTGCTTATTGGTTTGTCTTTTCAGGTGATGTATCAGGTAGAAGGATTTGTTGACAAAAATAATGACTTGCTTTACCGTGATCTGTCCCAAGCCATGTGGAGGGCCAACCACCCCCTCATTAAAGACTTATTCCCAGAGGGAAATCCTGCCAAGATTAATTTAAAGAGGCCTCCAACAGCAGGTTCTCAATTCAAGGCTTCTGTGGCAACCTTGATGAAGAACTTGCAAACGAAAAATCCCAATTATATCAGGTAAATGATGCTTTTGAAAAACTGTCATCTTCAACTGACTCAAGGAAAAGCCATGCTCATATTCAAGGGAAGCCATCAGAGAGGGATGAGATCATTTTTACTTGATCATTGACTCTTAGGAATTACAGGGTAAGAATGAGGCTGCCTTTTATTTGGACTGACTGAATTTCATTATGGCGTGAGATTTCAAGCTACACACAATCCTTTGCATACCAATATTGTACATGGAAGTATATATTGTTTGTTTGTTTGAATAATTGTACCCCAGTTTTCGGCTCCAGAAAGGATGTCCAGGATAGGTGTTCAAAGCATTCATTCATCCTAGAATCTCAGTCCAGATTATAAAAATCTTAATTGTTCTGCTTTATTCTATATGTGTTCTATGGCACTAACAGTTCTTGTAGCTAGAGAGTTAATACGACTTTTGAATAAATCCAAGATTAATCAAATCTTTTACACTGCACAACTGCCATCATTGCTGCTTCCTGGCCATCAAGGAAATAGGTACCTTTGGACATGAAACTATTCACACCGTGGTCAGCTTCTTTGCTAAGACAATGGCACTTGGCCAATTCAGTACTTAACAGTATCTAACAATGACGTCAGCCAGTTCTGGTTATCTCAGATGCTTTCAGTTTAGGACAAATCTGTATTCTAGTAGTAACCTTGGCAGTTGTATGGCAGTGGTGCCAAGGTTTGTTTCAAGGCTTAAGTATGAAATTGTACATACTTTAGATGCACCTTAAAATAACTTTTGGGTCACAACATGCCCTCATAGTACTCAGATGTTGACGGATTTCTTTCAATTCCGACAAGACAGAGACTCTCCTGGTTAACTGAAAGGTAGCTTGGGGAATGACAATTAAAGCTGTGCTGGAAGGATGGGGACAACCCCTCTTGAAGTCTCAGACTTGCAGTTTGGGTGTACCCCTGGACTCAGCTCTGAACCTGAATGCCCAGTCTTGATGGTGGCCAGGAGTGCATTCGTACACACAGCCTAGCCCTAACTCCCGCCAAATTTTGGAGAGATCAAGAAGGAATCTCCTCACCACTCTGCTCTTGGGATGTCTCAACCCCCAGTGGAAGTAAAGTCTGAATTCCAGCCTTACTGTTCTTCATTTTCCTGCAATTTGTAAAATACCAAAGAAGAATTGTGTGGGGAGAAATAATGTCATGTTGTATAACTTAAATTAGTCGAACAAGCTTTAGACAAATGGTCTTTTATTTGCAGGTGCATTAAGCCCAATGACAAAAAAGCAGCACAGATCTTCAATGAGGCTCTAGTTTGTCATCAGGTTCGTTATTTGGGTCTACTGGAAAATGTCCGTGTTAGAAGAGCAGGATATGCTTTCAGGCAACATTATGAGCCTTGTCTAGAAAGATATAAAATGCTTTGTAAGCAGACATGGCCACACTGGAGAGGCCCTGCCAGGTAAAAACTGCTAGAAGTGTCTTGATCTTAACGGTTGCAGGGGGTCGCTTAACTGTGGCTAAGCCACTGGGACTGAGCTTGGGGACTTGCATGCTCTTTCCAGCTTCAAACCATGGTTTCAGATACCAGGTTAGGTGTGAATGTTGGCTTGCTCTAACCATGATTAATATTACCGCTGGTGTATTAGAATTTCAGTCATGATAAGCTGTGGTGGAGAGTGATAGTTTTCAGCAGGGAAAGGAGAGATGAGGATGCTGAAGCCATTACATGACTGGCGCTGGCACACTTACATTGGCCAGTGAGAGTCTGGCCAAGGAACTGATCTCCTCAAAGACTGGGCTTGCACGACAGGGTGAGCCATGTTGCATTGCTACACTTGTTAGTGTCAGCCCCTGGGTTATGTGGAGGATGAAAGGGGAAACAAACCATGGCAGGCCTTGATAATCTGTCAGCAGCAGTGTGGCTTATTGTGTCCTGCAAACTGGCCCAGTTCCTGTTCTCAGCTCCTGCCTTTTTGCCCTGCCTGGACTGCTGATTTATCTTGGAGTTCACAGTTCCAGAGTACAAACCGCAATTTTGCATGGCTTCACTGAAGCCCTTAATCTGAGTTGGAGGAAGTAGCAGGGTTGTGGGGTCTGCTCTTGATTATTCGGATGATCCTTTTGCATATGAGTGTCACTTATTATAAGCTGAGCAAAAAATAGATTTAGCTAGGGACAAGACAGCTGGGGAAACATGTTTTTCCTGAAACATTTTCCTGGAAATCTGAAACTCAGTAAAAGGTAATTTAAAAATCAGACAACCAACTTACTTACTTACTTATTTATTTAAAATATTTTTGAGGGAAGTGTTTGACACTAAAATTCATACAGTGCAAATTAATTTAAACATGTTCATAAGTTATTTATTGTTAAAGCCCCTTGTATCTTTCTGGGTGAATTGGTTGTAAGTATGTTCACTAGTCTTCCCACTTTAAAACTGCAATGTGTTTTGCCCTTTGGCTATACATGCCTTGAGAAGTTACTGTAAAATTGTATTGTCATTATGGATTGGAGAATCTGTCCATTTCTGGTATGTGTTACCCTTGCGTGTTTTGAGCATTCAGTTTCTGCATCAACCTGAAAATGTTTTTAAACCTGTTTTAAACACTTATTTTCAGTTACCTATTTTGGTACATTTACACTGCCGAAAATGGCAAAATCTGTTGCTTAGCTTAAGTTCTGGTCCTCACATTATTCTGAAAGACCTGGACATTTCATATAAGAAGTCAAAATCAGATTCTTAAAGCCATCCCTAAATAAAGCATAGAATGTGTCCTTTTTGCTGTGACAATTTTAGTCTGGTTGGAACTATCACTTTCTCAGAGCAGACATCTGTTAATTTCCATATTTTCACATTTAGAGCACAAAGTATTATAAACAGAATAGATAATTTTTATTGGGTGTGTGTGTTACACACACTAATATGGTATGAATATGTTTACTAATATGGCAAACTTAGCATGTGATTTTGTGGTATGGTAACACATTTTTTGCATTTTAGAGCTGGTGTAGAGGTACTGTTCAATGAGCTGGAAATTCCTGAAGAAGAATATTCCTTGGGCAGATCAAAAATATTCATCCGCAATCCAAGAACAGTATGTGAACCAATGTTTCTCATTTAAGAAAATGCAACTGGAATAATAAAATGTCATCTATTTTTATTTTTGTGAGACAGCAGAGATTTATTTTGACGTAAAGATAAATTCAGGCTGCCAAGGAATGAAGGACTAAAGCTTAGTAGGTTTGGAAAAGAACAGGCAGCAGATACATAGCTAAATGGCAGAGAAACTGCAGAAAAGAGAAACAGACAAACAAAAACATTTCTAATGTTTGTCAGAGTTACTCTACCCTTCCAAAGCTGCATCCTCACATCACAACATCTGTTAGACCTCATCTGCACTTGCAGAAAGTGTGGGGGTGTAGAGTAGGAATTTGCTCTACCAATGTGGAGTGCATGCAGGGAAGACTTTTCTGAACGCTTTCCCTTATGAAAACACCTCCAGGTGGGCAAAATTAGCATAATGGGAAGTGGGGCCCAGTCCAATTCTAGTTCTCTGCTATGAGGCACTCTTTTACATGGGGATAAGAAGAGATGTTGGAGGAATCTACAATGCATTCAGAGGCATTTGGGTTTCTCCAAAGAAGACCCACACATTCTGCAACAGAGCAAATTTTCCTGCATCTCAAAGGATCTGCAGACCTGTGGGTGTGCGGGGGAGTTCTTTTTATTTTCCATAATTTTACAGAAATTTATTCATAGAAAAATGTGAAAAATAAAAAGCCACCAACCAAAAACAAGCATTTGGCCACATAAACTCAAGTATGAAAATGCAATGTGTAACAAGGGCATACAAATCTGATTCTCTCAACAAGCAAACAGTGGAATGAAAGATTAAGCAAAGTCTGTCTGTCTTTACATGGGGAGCTTGCAAAGACGTGCATATCATGTGATCCTTCCACTCGCAGCCAGAAATGGTACAGTCCATTCCACTACCCCATTTTGCCGTATGTTTAACCCAGGCATCAAGTGGGTTAACTTTTTCCAGGGGTACCTGGTGAGGTTTGTAGCTGAGACAGGAGCTTGGAACCTGAGTTGCCCCCACTCAAGCCCAACACCTCTGCCATCGCATCACCCCAGCTTGCTTTGATGAGTGAGGCCCTAATACGTTAAATGTTGTTTCTAAGGCAGTGTTCTTCCTTCGACCCTCCTTCACAGCTCTTCAAGTTAGAAGACTTGAGAAAACAGCGCCTTGAGGATTTGGCTACACTAATCCAGAAGATTTACAGGGGCTGGAAGTGCCGCACACGTTTCCTTCTCATGAAAAAGAGCCAAATTGTGATTTCTGCCTGGTACAGAAGATACGCGGTAAGGATTTCATCAGTCTAGGCTTTTACCTGTCCCTTTTCATGGGCTGGTGCAGTTATCATGGCTTTGAAAATGATAAACATCCATTATTTAAAGAAAATATTCAATTGAATGACGAAAATTGCCATAAACTGGAATCTATTTGATAGTGAGTATTCTTGGAAAGCGCTTGAGATTGGTCTTCAGTCTTTCAAGTCTGCCCTAGCAGAAGGAATTTCATAATTCTACAGCAGTCAGTTGTAGAGTCTCTCTGCATACTCTTTATTGGTTTTTAAAAAGCATTTTGAATTGAGCTGGAAAGGCTGTAGAAACAGCATTACTGCCCTTGGGCTCAGTGCAGCTGTAACATTTAAACACGGCTGTTGCCTTAAGCCTGGTTATGAAAGATCCCAAATTCCTTCTTGCTGAGCAAATCTCTGCCCCAGAGGTATGTATGGGGAGCCTGCTGCCTTATTGCATGATCAGGAAAGCGAGGGAAAGTGTCTCAGCTATGGCTTGCTCAATGCAGCTATATAGAATCATTAGTACAAAGCAACCCACTTCAAACCATGTTTTTTTGTGTTGGTATGTGCCAAATTCTTAACCATGACTTAGTTATATAGGCATATGGTTTAACCAAAGAGAAATGCTGGGATCTTGGAGCATTACTGAGGTGCTTTTCCATCAGTGAGTTCCCATTATTGAATTAGGGAATTGTTTCTGTATAAGTCTTCAAGGACTGTCCTACATAACATGTAAAACAATAGTGCCATTGCAAAGATGAGGGAAGTTGGAGCATTTTCTGTGAACTCCTCCCTATTTGGAGATGCACAAAGGAGTTGAATTGCATTTACCTCTGGGTTCCTGTTGTTTTTAGCAACAATATGCAAAAGAAAGTATGTGTGATTTGATTTAGCATTCCAGTTCTTTAAAAATTGTAACTCCCTTTCTATATATATATATATATACACACACACTCTCTCTCTCTCTTTAATTTTTTCACTACAGCAACAAAAGAAGTACCAGCGGATCAAAAGTTCTGCCATAATAGTGCAATCTTATATCAGAGGATGGAAGGTGAGTTTGGTGAATAATTTGGATTAGACTTGGTTCCCTTTCCCTATGTAATCTCAGTACAGAATAATGGCGGTACCCACATGGTCCAAGCTGGGAATGCAAAACCTCCTCTATTGGAATCCTGGCATTTCCTTGTTGCTCAGAGGGTGGGGAGGGGATTGGTTCCTTCACCACATTTAGGAATGCTAACAGACAAGACCGTAACACAGTCCTGCAGACATTTTCTGGAAACAAAGAATGCTTGTATTACTTTCCATAGAACTTTGTACTGTGGAAGACACTTTTTGTTGTAGTATTACTCCTAATTACGATCTCCTGCTTTGGGCATTCTGACATCTAAATGCAGTGTGTTAGGTCAGAACTACATTGTATGTTGATTTTTCCAAATAGCCGCTTCTCCATGGAAAAGTAGAGTTAGGAGATGATTTGTGGGTCGGAAGAGGCAGAAAGGAATAAGAATATTTAATCCTTCCTCTGCCTAGCAGTTTCCCTTTCAGCTTCCTCTCCCAAGCTTCACTCCAGGTTCCATGTTTCATTTGTAACCACATATTTGAATTCACAGATGTGAGAAAAACAGTGGGTGGGAGAGGAGTTAACATCCTTCTATCCATCTCTTTATGATGGAAAATCTTTATTTAAGCATTCATTTAAATGTGTGTTTTATTTTCAGAAGTAGGATTTAATGACTCAATTGATTAATTGCATTGCTGCTTTGCAGTAATGAAGCAGTGACTGGGTTTTGGAAATACAACCGGGCCATGTAATTTCAGTCTTAATGTGCTTTGAATAACCGAGGCAGCACCAGCACTTCGTGCTGTTGCCTGTGCCAAAAGAATCTAAAATGTAAAGCTGATTATGTAAAAGGTTGCTTAATGGAATGTTTGGATTGTTATGCTTAAAACATTTTTCTCTTCAATTTTGTTTAACTTAAGCTTTCTCTAGAATCTGCATTACATGCATCTACTGGCTATTTTAAGAATATGAGTGTTGTGGCTTGAAATCCCAAGTCAACAGCAGAAGTCAATGAGTCTGGGAAAACTGGTTAAAGCACCGGTGACCCCCCCCCACCACCACCACCAACAACAACAGGGCATAGGAAATAAATGCTTCCCCCCACTAAATTAATTTTGCAACACTGTTTTCATAAAGCCCGCACTCAGAAAGAGTAAGCAGAATTGCATAATATCAAGACATAAAGAATGATAAAATATTTCTTTCTCCTGAGAGATGTGGAGTTGGTATCCAGGCAGCCAATCACTCTGTTTGTGTCTTTTGGACAAATGCATTTTTTCACGTGATAACTCTTCTTTGGCCTGGTGTGTTTCTCTGTGTGTGTGTGTGTCCTCACATACAGGCCCGAAAGCTGCTTCGTGAACTGAAGCACCAGAAGCGCTGTCAGGAAGCGGTCACCACGATCTCAGCCTATTGGCGCGGTGCTCAGGTAAGAAATGCAAGTATGTTTCAGGTTGTTTAAGAGCCACTGCATGGTGCAAGGGTTGTCTAGATAGGCCAAAGACAAGTTTTCAGCTACTTTGTTGCTTGCTCGCGTTCTCTCTCTCTCTCTCTCTCTCTCTCTCTCTCTCTCTCTCTCTCTCTCTCTCTCTCTCTCTCTCTCTCTCTCTCTCTCTCTCTCTCTCTCTCTCTCTCTCTCTCTGCTGTACTTTTAACAAGTTTCAGTCTAGCCAGCACATACTTTCATTTATACTATATGAAATGACTTTCTCTCTTTCTTCCCTTCCTCCCTTCCTTTCTCTCTCTCTCTTCCTTTTTCTATCCTTTGGGAAGTTGAAGCAACCTTTTTTCGCTCAATTTTTTTCTGTAATTCATTTTCAAATGCACCACAGGCGCGAAGGGAACTGAGGCGACTGAAGGAGGAGGCTAGGAATAAACTTGCTATTGCTGTTATTTGGGCTTACTGGCTTGGATTTAAGGTACTCCCTGCAAGTGTCATGTGCTCCCCTTCCTTATCCAACTTCATTAGTGAAAAGCAAGATTTAAGCATTTTTACTGACTTACTAAAACTGAGCATGTCATTGCTGGTAACCATTTTCATCTTTGCTGCACTTAACACTAAAACATTCTAGATATGCCCAGCTGAATAACACTAATTGCTTCTTAACAAACCATTAGGCATCCAGACTGAAAATGAGTGGACTCAGAACCCTAAAATATACTTAACCAAATGTGCATGTCTCAGAGCAAAAGGTCTTTATTAGCATGTACTTGCAGTAATATTTTAGTATCCCACACTAAAACTGTTTGGGGGGGGGGAAATGCAATTAAATTCATAGTAGTGCACATACATTCTAACCATGCTTTAATACAGCCTTCCCCAATCTGCCACCTTCCAGATGTCTGGTGCCCAGCATGGATGGGAATGATGGGGGTTGCAGTCCAATCCATCTGGAGTGCATTAGGTTGGAGAAGGCTGTATTGTTACTTCACATTTTATTACAAAGCATTGCTTTATTCATTCCAGCACTGTGCTATGCACAGTAATAATAATAAAGCAACAAAACAGGCAAGGTAGAGCTTTGGGCTGCCAGACATAACAGGGTGGGCTGGGAAGTCTTATCAGGACTTTTAGGATGAGTGCATCATGCCACATGACTAAATGAACCTTTTGGAAGGCTAGGAAGCAATGCCATAATATCTGAAAGAGGCAAGCCTTCTGGTGGCCATAAAGGCATGCTGCAGTACTAGCCAGTCCACACTTTTCAGTTCAGCTAGCAACTCCTGTGTCAAGGAATGGGCAGTGTTTGTAAAGGAGCCAATGTGTAGAACTGGGGAAAGAGGCAGTTTGCGGGAGACTGTGCAGGCTCCCAGAATTGCAGGCAGCCCTTCTTTTTGGCTCTGTGAGAGCCAAGCAGCCATTGGAAGCTGAGTAGTGAACATGGGATGGCAGCTCTGATGCCAGGACGTTTCCAAGCTCTGCTCAGATCGTGGCAAGGACCAGGCAACTGAAATCCGTGCTGGTAGTGGTTGAAAGACTTTCTGCAGGCAAAGCTTGGAAGAGTTGCCTCCTGGTTTTAGATGGCAAAGGATATCTTTGGAAGGCAAGTCTTGGTTTTAAGCACTAGTAGAACCTGGCTAGGATTTAGGAACCACGTAATGGCTGTGACAGCATCCTCTGGGCACTTGCTGTGTGAAGAATTTGGCCCTCCAACCAGTTGAGTTGCATCCCAAAAGTATATCTAGCTACCTTAGAAACTGTGGTCTATGGCAGACAGTTACCAGTTTTTGTTTGTTTAAGGTATCTGCACATAGATAACCTTCAACAAACATAGACTTTAGTTGTTTCTGTAGCATGGGCTTGTGGTCCTGCAAAGCTTAGCTCTCAGAAATGTATTTAGCTGGTTTCTTTACAGATTAATTTACTTTAAAAAAGGGTGTTGGCATTAGAAGGTGGGTATAGTAGCAAGATTAGATTTTCAAGAGAAAGCAATTAATATGCAAGTCTAAACTGTGGCCCTGAAAAAATTCTAGGAATGCCACTGTCAGCTGTTCTCAGAAATGAAGCTTCACTAAAATGCCCTTGATGGAGCAGGGCCAGCTCTGATGTGGGTAGGGGTTTGCAAGCAACCTCTCCCAGTGGGCTCCAGTATGTGTGCACACCCATTCCCCTTGTTCAGTTTGCAGTGGCTGCTGTGCCTTTTCCCCACCTGTGCACACTGCTAGAGGCCCCGGCCTGCGAGCATTCTCCTTCTTGGCACTCTGCTCAATCACCGTATCAGGATAGGCTCTGCAGGGAATCCCAGGGTTGGACAATGACCTGCAGTAGCCAAAAGGGCAGCAGCCCTTGCCCAAGAGACTGCTCACTAACACCACCTGCTTGCTGTTCTGGACTTCACTAAAACCGCAGGGAGTTGTGCTTTGGAGGGGCCTCAGCTCAGTGGTGGAGTAGCTAGAAAATCCCAGGAGTCTGCAGATAAGCAGTGCCAATGGCAGTGTGGGATAAGAGGGTCTAATGGGTGCCTCTTCATCCGCCATGCATTAGTGCAGCCTTTCCCAACTCAGTGACCTCCAGATGTTTTGGACCACCATCCCTGGCATTCCTGAACTTTGGTGATGCTGGCTGGGGATAATGGGAGTTAATTTCCAAAATATCTGGGGCGGGGGGTTGTTCAAGGTTGGGGCAGGCTACAAAGAATATTTTTAAAGACTGTATGTTACGAAGGATTAGAAAAGGAATACAGTCTTCCTTGAACCTTGTGCGCTCCAGGTGGCTTGAACTGCAATTCCTCTCATCCCTGACCTTTGGCTGTGCTGGTTGGGGCTGATAGGAGAGCACCTTGTTGGGCTGTACTAGAGGATTGCTTTTGAAATAATGGCTGCTCGTGCTGCACCATGCAGGCCGGGTTTGTATTTATGTACATGGTAAAATGGTAGTAAAGCAATTAAACTTACTTGCTATTGCCCAGTTCTCTAAATTAGACTGACTGCCCTCAAGATTTCAATGGTTTGAGGACAGTGAGTCTAATTTAGAGAATTGGGTGATAGCTTTTTGAGCTGCAGAAATGGTCAATATACTGGTAACATAAATATAGACAGATAGTTTTTGTTTGGGCTGGACTTGCGAGCCATGTAATAACTGAAAATTCTTCTGCAAGAGAGGGTTGACTGGCTTCTTTGAGGAGTAGTTATTTGAAGTAAAGATTGGTTCACATTACCAGCCTTCTACCATAAGATTATTCCAAGATGTTCATGTTTCTGGTGATCAAACAGTACATGGCTGCCCCACCATCATTAAGGCTGCTGTTGTTTTGAGTTTTAAGAAAAAAATCAGATATTAAACAAGGGCTCACTAGCTAAGCTTATTTATGAAATAGCACTGGCTGCCCTTTAGTAGAAGATGACTGTTAAGAGAGCAGCGAAAAAGATAATCTTTCTGCGAGGAAACTTACTACATGCCTTTGAGCAAAACTGAATGATGATGCAGGTGGGCAGTGTTCTGCTTCTTTCCCACCAAATCACACTGAAACAGTTACACTGCAATCCTTCCAGCATTAGTTCTATAACCAGCCTTCTCCTACCTGGGGTCCTCCAGAGGTGTTGGACTGCAACTCCCATCACTCCTAGCATGCTGGGTGGGGGTATAGGGAGTGAAGTCCAGCCCAGCCAGGAGGAACCTGGTCGGGGACATAAGGTAAATTCTTATGCTAAGGATTTATCAGTACTACTTGTATAACTATTTAGGCAATCCTACTGACTTCACTGGGGCTTACTCCCAGGTAAGTGGGTATAGAATGCAGTGCTCTTTTTTTCTGTAGGATTTTTTATATAAGCACAAGGTTAAATATCAGGGGCTTTGGTTCTAGGAATCTTCCAATAGCAAAACTAGCAAGACTTTCTGTAGGATGAACTGATGCCGCAGTGCTGCAAGTGCATAGCAATAGCAATAGCTGCTGCTTTTATGCTGTTTATGCCCAACAATCCAAACTCAGTAGATGTCTGTCCTCTACTAATACTAAAGTAGTAAAAAGGAATTAACAGAAACTGATGTCCAAGCAGAATGCATAGATACCTTTTTCTTTTTTCTTTGTAAGAAGTCCTTCCCCTGCTCTCTCCCACCCCATTCTCTTCTGTTGTACAAATGCTGAAATCATGTTCCTGTGATGTGATATTCATGTATGTCTTAATGTGATGATGCAGCAAAAGCTCACTTACAAGATTTTGGAAGAAAGTAACCATGGCGTCAACATGCTTAAGATAGTTGAACGTTAGAGGGTGGGAGTGCTCTAAGCTGGGGTCTCCCAGGAGTCTCTTCTTGATGTCCTTCAAGTACTTACGTTCAGTACTTGGTTTAGTCTTCTCATACTTCAGGTATTTGTCATTGCTAAATGGAATATGTGGGCTGCTTTCTAATATTTGGTCTGAATCGGCGTCCTTTGGGTCTACACCTTGCATAGAATGCCCTTGGTCAAAATTACGAACCAGCCAGCCTTTGCCAAATGGAACAGATGCCCTGGGGGAGCGCTCATCCAAGAGACCGCCTGGCGCTCATAAGTCTTTAATACGCATTGGTGAGGCCATGCCGAGGACCAGCTTCCCCTCTCACCCTCTCTGCACCCTGACATGCTGGGGCTCTGAAGGTTGCTTACTGTTCTTCCATCTTCCTGTATCAGCTGTTCTCTCAGCGGGAGTGTTCTCTCTCTGATCATTGTGCTGTCTGCATCGGGCTGTCTCTATGACTCACTATCTAAACATTTTAGGCTCGAAGGGAGTTGAAACGCTTGAAGGAGGAGGCTAGGCGCAAGCATGCTGTTGCAGTCATTTGGGCTTACTGGCTTGGACTAAAGGTACTCTCTCAAACAACTCCCTTTTGTCAGTAATGAACTCAGTCAAGTGAAGCCTCTACTAACGCATAATAAACTTCTGGTGCTCTGAGATTGCTCTAGCAAGCATGATCTTTGAGGAAATTGTTTTCTCTCCACCAGCTTCTAGAAACAAAACAAAAGCTATTGCATGTGGTGTTGGGCATTTTTACATGTATGTTTTTGATATATATGAAGCTGTTGGAAGGCATTGCTATCCTTATCATAAATATGGATTATCAGAGAAATAGTGTGTGGTTTTTATTGAAGGGATGGTTGGCCTGCACTGGGAATGATTCAAGTTAAAGCTGTTAGATGTGTCTTTATGTCCTCCCTTCATGATAAGAGCTAATTGTGACCATGGCTTTCTTTGCTTTTGTTGGTGCATCACACATACGGGTTTTATGCACTGTGCAGAACGGAATTTGGAATGCTGTAGAGCAGCCTTCCCCAATCTGGTGGCCTTTAGAAGCCTTTGGACTACAGCTCCCAGAATTCTCATGCAGCAGGGCCATTGACTGGGAATTCTGGGTGTTGCAGTCCAGACGTGTCTGGAAAACCCAAGGTTGGGGAAGGCTGCTCCAGACCTAAGCAGAGTTTCTTGGTGAGAACCCTTCTCCTTGTTCTGCAGATGCTCTGGGCATGCCTCATACCTGTGGTGTAATTCCTTCTTTTCCCCTCAGTGACAGGAAGCAATTTGGCACACAGTCTCAAGGCAAAATCTACCTTATGCATCTTTCTCAGCAGAACTCCCCTTTTTCTCCCTCTCCTTGTCTCTCCTACCTTCTCTGAACTTTTCTCCTCTGCCAGGTAGGGCTGCATGATCCCTAAGGCCTTCTTCAAAACTGCTCCCATTGCAGCAATACCCTATGCCTAATCCCATCATCATAGAGGGGTCTCAAGTGAAATCTGAGCATAAGACACATGCTTCCATCATGCCTCAGTAGGACACCTAAAGAATCTTACTTCTTACCTTTCCACTCTAAATGGTCACTTTAGTTCAAATACCACCATCCTATCTGAGGGAAGAGTGCTGATGAAAATAAACTGCATCTTAGATTTTACGGCAGAATCTTATGCCAAATTCCTCTTCTCTACAACTGACTGACACCCTTCCACCATGCCTAGAGCCACATCACATCATATGAACAGATACTCTCCATCATTACTGATGAGTGTCACATAGACTTCTCCCATCAGGGGTCTTTGGTTCCACTGACCCTGCACCACCACTCAAGAAAGAGATAGCTATCTTTCTATGCAAGAATGTGATAGAAAAGTTGTCAAGTTTCTTTTTGAGATACCTCACTTTTGTGTCCTTCAACAGGACCTTATTGAACCGTCAGTGTTCCATAGGGTTATGGTTGTCCTTCAGCCTGATTGTTCATTTCTATCTAAAGTTGTAGTCAAGTTTCACCTAAAGCAGGACACAATTCTCTCTCTCCCCCTCCCTCCCTCCCTCCCCCTCCCTCCCTCCCTCTCTCTCTTTCTCTTTCTCTTTCTCTTTCAAACTTTTGTACCCCATTCTATATATAAAAGTCTCAGGACAGTCCTGAAAAGAGTACTACTATTCTTCCTCTCCAAACTAATGTCCCCACTTGAAACTAAACTCCATTCACTCGATGTTTGCAGGAGTCTCACTTTCTACAGTCATCCTACTTTTGAAGGATGGCTAGACTTTTTGTTTGTCATTTTGGGCCCAAGTGAGGCTCCCAGTCTTCTCTCAATACCTAGCAGAATGAATAACCTCTACCATCCTCCTGGCATACCAGCTAGTTCACCTTTCACCTGCTTGCAGATGAAAGAACCAGCGTCTTCCTCAGTGGCATTCATCAGAGGCATACCAATACCACAACTATGTATTGCAGCTATATTGGCTCAGCCATCTGTATTCATCAAGCACTGCCACCTAGGTGGTAGAACCAGGATGGGTATATCGATTGGCAGAGCTGTTCTTTCTTCAATCTTGGTGTCTTTCCCCCTCCCTGAGTCCTTGGCTTTTTAGTCACCCATATAAGTGAGTCCCAGGGTGCAGCAAAGACACTGTACAGTCACCTGTAACTGTTTTCTTTGAGTGCTCACCTTTGAACTCACTCAAGCCACCCTTCTCCCTGTGTCTGTGTTCTGTTTCTCTTCCCCACTGAAGGGCATTTGGACGCAGGCAGGAGCCATGCCCAGAGCATGCTCAGAGGAGCTGGTGGGATATCTGCCAATAAGCTCTGCTTAGTTCCAGAATCTGCTGACCTCTGTTCTGTACAGGGGCGTAAAAGCTCTACATGTAAGTTCACAGATGACCCCTTGCAGAACAGTTAACTAGAGATAACAAGCAGATTTGCTTTTATGCCACTTGCCCTCTAGAGTCCTTCATTTCTGGTCAAAGATGCCAGTGAGATCAGAGAGAGTAGAGAAGATTCACCTCCCTTCCCCTTCTCAAAGCCTTTGGTTGCCTCCAGGGGGGATCCAAGCCTCTGTGGGCCGGCTGGGTAATCTTCACTCACCAGATTAAGGCCTGTGGGGTGGAGGCTTGCCCACCCATGATTTATGTGGACAGATTCTTTCATGTCAGGGATTATGTACATGGCCACTGCATTTTTGTGTGTGAAGCTGGGCTTTTCAGTCTGCTACAATCTCACAACTCATGGCAGTTGCTCAAGCTCTCAAATGGAGTATACTTTTGCTGAGTATAGCCTGGCAGGGAGCCTTCCGGGGGCAACCAGCAAGTGTGAAATGGTGCCATGTCTCAGTCAAGCATGGCACTTGGCAGAAGTATTTACTCACCCTTGACTTTGCACATTCTGTTAAGTTACAGCCTGGAACTGAAATGGAATTCACTGGCCTTTTTACCATGTGATGTATACAAGATACTTAGTACTGTGAAGATGCAAAACACTTTTAGCGTGGCACAGATGTTAAGTAAACAATATCAAACTGGCACTTGTTAGTTAAAAGAAATCCACGCCCTTTGCTGTGACAAGCCTAAATAAGACCTGGCGCACCAACCGCCTTCGGAAGTCACGTTTTGTAAGTGGCTGATTGGAGCCTACTTTGAGCACAATTCCGAATAACACATGATCTCAAACTAAATTCATCTGTTTCTGGTAGGCCCATAGTCTGTTGGAGAGCATACTGTGTTGAAACAAAGAGCATCAGGAAAAGCAACTTTGGGATCATGTTTTGCAGAAGCACCAATCAGGGATGGGTTATTTTTAAAATCCCAAACTATGAGTATCCCCCATTGCACAGTTAAATCCATTATTACTGAGTGGAAAGTATGTGGTTCAGTTGCAGCTCTGCCTAGGAAAGCCATCCACCCAAAACTTAAGTGACCACATGCTCGTCAGTGAAGCAACTAACTATGGGAGAAAGCATACATGGGACAACTGCATTTCAGATGCCCTGCAAAGCTGGGCTTTATGGAAGGGTGGCAAGAAGAAGCCATTGCTGACACAAATCCATATCAGTGCCCATATGGAGTTTGCAAAAAAGGGATGTGAGAGACAGAGCAAACGTGGGGAAAATTTCTTTGGTCTGATGAGATCAAAATCGAACTTTTTGGCCCTGCTGCCATGTGGCACAAGCCTCCTTGCCCTGAGGACATGTGGTGAAGCATGGTGGTAGCAGCATTGCATTGCGGGGGTACTTTTCCTCAGCAGGGACTTGGAAACTGGTCAGGATGGAGGGCAAGATGGACAAGCCAATGGTAGGGTGATGCTTGAGGAAAACCTGTTTCTATCTGCAAAGAGCCTAAGAAGGGGGCAGAAGTTCAGGACAGCGGGCATCAGCACATGGCCAAAGTAAGACTGGAGTAGTGGACAAATAAGAACCTGAATGTCTTAAAATGGTCAAAGCTCAGACCTCAATTGGATTGAGGATCTGTAGCACAACGTGCAAGTTGCCGTTCACTAAAGATTCCCATTCTACCTGGCAGAGCTGGAGGAGTTTTCCAGGAAGAATGAGCAAACATTGCAGGATCCAGATGTGCAAAGCTGATAGAGATTTAACTAAGAGACTTGCAGCTGTAAGTGCTGCCAAAGGTGTTTCTACTGTGTATTGATGGTGTCTGTGTGCAAATACTTATGTAACCAACAAGAACCAGTTTGTTTCTTCTTAATAACTTTTGTGCCACAATAAAACCACTTTGCACCTTCAGTGTTGAATATCTGGTGTACAGCAAGCAGTAACAAAACCAATTAAATTCATTTCCAGCCCCAGTTGTAACCCAATAAAATGTGGTAACAATCAATGGCAATGGGATTACTTCTCTTAGGCCCTGTCTATGTGAAGTTGCTCTAAACTTAGCAGTGGCTGCACCTTCTACATTTGATTTACCTTCTACATTTGATTTACCGACCTGGCCTGCATCACCGAGACCTGGGCGGGAGGGGGGGGGGATGTTGCCCTCTCGGAATTATGCCCGCCCGGGTACTTAGTTCAGCACCGTCCACGCCCGGAGGGGAGGGGAGGGGGGGTCGCTTTAGTTTATCGGGCTGCTTTCTCCCTCACGGGGCTTCCTGTCCCTTCGAGACCGGGGCTGGAGTGTCTCCACCTGGTGTTGGGCGACCGAGACAGATTGGGGATTCTGTTGGTGTACCGAGCACCCTTCTGCCCAACAGACTCCCTGCCTGAGCTGACGGAGGTCGTCTCGGACCTGGTGTTGAAGACCCCCAGGATGTTGGTCCTGGGGGACTTCAATCTCCATGCCAAGACGTACTTGTCCGGGGCGGCTCAGGACTTCATGGCTTCCATGACAGCCATGGGGCTGTCTCAACATGTCATTGGCCCAACCCATGAAGATGGACAAACTCTGGACCTGGTTTTCTCGACGGGACAGGAAGAGGGTGATCTGAGGGTGAAGAATTTATGTTTGACGCCCTTGTCATGGTCAGACCACTTCCTCGTGAGGTTTGAGCTCGAGAGTGGCTTCTCCCTCTGTAAGGGTGCGGACCAGATTGTAATGGTCCACCCCTGGAGTCGGATGGATCCTGATGGATTCCTGAAGGCCCTGGGGGATTTTCCGGCTGACAAGGCTGGTGCTCCTGTTGAGGCCCTGGTTGACATATGGAATGGGGAGATGACCAGGGCCATCGACACGATCGCTCCTAAGCGCCCTCTCCAACCAGGCAGAGCCCGATCGTCTCCCTGGTACACTCCAGAGTTACGGGTGATGAAGCGGGTTGGGAGACGGCTAGAGCGTAAGTGGAGGAAATCACGTGACGAGTCTGACCGAACACATCTTAGAGCACACTATCGAGCCTATGCTGTGGCGGTGAGGGCGGCGAAGAAGCGATTCTTCTCCGCGTCCATTGCCTCTTCGCAATGCCGTCCGGCGGAGATTTTTTGGGTGGTTCAGGGGCTGATAAAATCTGGCCCTGATAAAGATCTCGTGCCACCCTCGAAAGCCCGCTGTGACAATTTCGCTACACATTTCAGGGAGAAAGTTGCTCTGATTCGTCACGAGCTGGACTCCACCCTTGACACAGTTTCTCTCGGGGAGGGACCAACCGTGCGTACTTGTCCCTCATTAATGGATGATTTTCAGTTTTTGCGGCCTGATGATGTGGACAAGGTGCTTGGATCGGTACGCTCAACCACCTGTTTACTGGACCCGTGCCCATCCTGGCTATTAAAGAGCGCCAAGGTCGGGATTGTGCCCTGGATCTTGGAGGTGGTAAATGCCTCCTTGAGAGACGGCCGGGTGCCTGCCCCTTTAAAGGAGGCGGTAGTCCGGCCAGTCCTCAAGAAGGCTTCCCTGGATCCAGAGGTGGTCGCCAATTATAGACCGGTGGCCAACATCCCGTTTTTGGGTAAGGTGCTAGAGCGGGTGGTGGCGGGACAACTCCAGGCACTCTTGAATGAAACTGATTATCTGGACCCATTTCAGTCCGGCTTCAGACCCGGTTTTGGCACTGAATCTGCCTTGGTCGCCCTGTATGATGACCTGTGCAGGGAGAGGGACAGGGGGAGTGCGTCCCTGTTGGTTCTCCTGGACCTCTCAGCGGCCTTCGATACCATCGACCATGGTATCCTTCTGGAGAGGCTGGCGGGACTGGGAGTTGGAGGCACTGCTCTGCAGTGGTTCTGCTCCTATCTCAATGGCCGATTCCAGAAGGTGGTGCTGGGGGATTATGGCTCTGCGCCATGGCAGCTCTGCCATGGAGTTCCGCAGGGTTCCATTTTGTCCCCTTTGCTGTTCAACATCTACATGAAACCGCTGGGAGAGGTCATTAGGAGGTGTGGGCTGCGGAATCATCAGTATGCTGATGATACCCAGCTCTACCTCTTGTTTTCCACCGATCCAGGTGAGGCGGTGGCTGTGCTGAACCGGTGCCTGGCTGAGGTAATGGGCTGGATGAGGGCCAATAAACTGAGGCTCAATCCTGACAAGACGGAGGTCCTGTTGGTAGGTGGTTCGGGCTTTGGAATGGGGGACCTGACCCTAGTCTTGAATGGGGTTGCACTCCCTCTGAAGGACAGGGCCCGCAGCTTGGGGGTTCTCCTCGACCCGGAGCTGTCCTTGACAGCTCAAGTGTCAGCAGTGGCGAGGAGTGCCTTCCATCAGCTTCGGCTGATCCATCAGCTGCGTCCCTTCCTGGAGTTCGACTGCTTGGCGACGGTGACTCATGCGTTGGTGACTTCCCAGCTAGACTACTGTAATGCGCTCTACGTGGGGCTACCCTTGAAGACGGTCCGGATACTTCAATTGGTGCAGAATAGAGCTGCCAGGGTGCTGACGGGGACTGGGCGTGGTTCTCATATCACCCCAGTTCTCTGTCAGCTTCACTGGCTCCCCATTGAAGTCCGGGCCCAATTCAAGGTGTTGGTTCTTACCTATAAAGCCCTTAACGGCTTGGGTCCCGGTTACCTAATGGAGCGCCTGCTACCATATACACCCTCCCACCCCTTATGATCTGCTGCTGATGCTCTCCTCCGGGAACCCTCCGTGAAAGAAATAAGGAGGGTGAGTACCCGGAGGAGGGCTTTCTCTGCGGTGGCGCCCCATTTATGGAATGCGCTCCCCAGAGAGGCTCGCCTGGCGCCGTCTTTATTTGCTTTTCGGCGCCAGGCGAAGACCTTTTTATTTAAGCAATATTTTAAATGTTAAATTATTTATTGTATTATATTGTGATTGTTTTAATTCGGACCTGGAGATGGGCCAGTTTTAATGATTTAGAATTTGATGTTTTTGTTTATTGTGAGCCGCCCCGAGGCTTGTGGCAAGGGGCGGCCTATAAATTTCTAAATAAATAAATAAATAAATAAATGCACCCAAGTTTTGAGTGTCCTCCGACTAAGTCAGGTTAATGGATTTCAGGTAATTTTTTGGACTAAGGTAGAACTAAATTTATAATAATTCATTTATTAGAAACCTTAGGTAATTTCTTCCAGGCATTTATGCCACAATGCACATTCAAGTTAGTAATTTTCAGATTTCAGTAGTTCTTGTGGTTGAGGATCAAGTTGTGTGAAGGAGACACCTATGTCTTCAACATAGGTCTGCCCCAAACATGTCTGAAGTGGCATGCCCCACCCTGCCCTGCCTTCCCCTCCAGCCAGATTGGCTTTTCAGTGGCAAAGCCAACCAGGGAAAAACACACTAGGAGAGATGGGGGTGGTTTAGAGCAATGGTTAGTGCTAAGGGCTGATAGTGTCAAAGAAGAGAACGGACCAATAGTAGCAAAATAAATGGATTAGGGGGTTAAGAGTGTTAGGGGCTGGCTTGGAATAGTACTGACTGACCTGGTTGGTGCTTGAGAGCAACTGCTCAATTCTAACAGTAATTGCTTTCTAGGAAAGTCAACTTATTGGTGTGACAGGAGGCAGTTTATGAGTGAACCACTTGTGGAGAGAAGAAATGTCATTCAGCTGATGCCGCAGTCTCATTCCATTAAAACCAGTGAGGGTATTGCCATTGATTTTCTGCCACAGAAAAGCTATATAGAGATTCCTTAGATTGTTGCTGAGGTGTGATAACCAGTTACTCAAACACCACATCCAGTCATTGTTTGGTCCTGCTGTGCGTGTGCGTGTAGATTATTTAATTTTGTCAAATGTCCTGATCTAAGTTAATGTTAGAACTACGACACTTAAACTTTGTCTAAGGACTTTCCTTTCCTAAATATCTGAATATAAAAAGCAAACCTGCATGTTACCTGGAACTTAAATTATTAAAAGGAGGGATCAACCATGTAATTCAAGATCAAGGGAAAGGTCTCCTCTGTGTTAAAGTCAGATAATGTTAAACTACCTTGAGAGTAATGAATGATAAACCTGTCTTTGATTTCAGAGTAATGCACACTTGACTGAATGCACTTCTGCATTAAACAATTATTTATTATTTATTTATTTACAATATTTATATGCTGTCCTGTTGCAAAAAGCCTCAGGACAGCTTACAACATAAAATATAACATAAATAAATTCCTGACCCACACTGGCTGCACTTAAAAACATAGAAAAGACAATATTAAAACTTATTAAAATATTGCTGGAATAAAAAGGTCTTAGCCGAAAAACAAATAACGATGGCACCAGGCGGACCTCTCTGGGGAGTGCATTCCATAGGTGGGGCGCCACCGCAGAGAAAGCCCTCCTCCGGGTACTTTGCCTCCTAATATCTTTCACAGAGGGTTCCCGGAGGAGATCCTCTGCTGCCGATCTCAAGGGGCAAGAGGGCAAATATGGAAGAAGGCATTTCTTCAGGTATCCAGATCCCAAGCCGTTAAGAGCTTTATAGATAATAACCAGCACCTTGAATTGAGCCTGGAGTTCAATGGGAAGCCAGTGAAGCTGATATAGGACTGGGGTTATATGAGAATAACGCCCAGTCCCCGTCAGCAACCTGACTGCTCTGTTTTGCACCATCTGAAGTATCCGGACTGTCTTCAGGGGCAGCCCCATGTAGAGCGTGTTACAGAAATCCAACTGGGAAGTAACCAATGCATGTGTCCCTGTTGCTAGGCAGTCTTCCTCCAGGTAGGGATGCAGCTGATAGATTAGCCGAAGCTGAAGAAAAGCGCCCCTTGCCACCACAGTCACTTGAGCTTCCAAGGACAGCTTCGAGTCGAGGAGCACTCCCAAGCTGCAGACCCTGTCCTTTAGAAGGAGTGCAACCCCATCCAGGGCAAGGCCCAAGTCACCTACCCAGGAGCTCGATCCACCCACCAACAGGACCTCCATCTTAGCTGGATTGAGTTTCAGTTTATTGGCCCTCATCCAGCCCATTACCTCGGCCAGGCACCGGTTCAGCACAGCCACTGCCTCACCTGGATCGGTTGAAAAAGAGAGGTAGAACTGGGTGTCATCAGCATACTGATGATTCCGCAGCCCACACCTCCTGATGACCTCTCCCAGCGGTTTCATGTAGATATTAAATAGCAAGAGGGACAAAATGGAACCCTGTGATACTCCATGGCAAAGTTGCCATGGCACAGAGCCAAAGTCCCCCAGCACCACCTTCTGGAATTGACCGTTGAGGTAGGAATGGAACCACTGCCAAGCAGTGCCGCCTCCTCCCAATCCTGCCAGCCTATCCAGAAGGATACCGTGGTTGATGGTATCACAAGCCGCTGAGAGGTCCAGGAGGACCAACAGGGACACACTCCCCCTGTCTCTCTCCCTGCACAGGTCATCATACAGGGTGACCAAGGCAGATTCAGTACCATACCCAAGTCTGAAGCTGGACTGAAATAGGTCCAGATAATCAGTTTCATCTAAGAGTGCTTGGAGTTGTCCCGCCACCACCCGTTCCAACACCTTGCCCAAAAACAGGATGTTGGCCACCGGTGTATAATTGGCGGCCATCTCTGGATCCAGAGATGCCGTCTTTAGGACAGGCCTGATTACCACCTCCTTTAAAGGAGCGGGCACCTGGCCGTCCCTCAGAGAGGCGTTAATGACCTCCAGGATCCAGGCACCAATCCCGTGTTTGGCTTTGGTCAGCAGCCACAGGGTCAAGTTAGCAGGTGGTGGGACGTACTTGTCCAAGCACCTTGTCCACATCATCAGGCCGCAAGAACTGAAATTCATCCATTAATACCTGACCAGACGGAGTCATTGGCATCTCCCCTAAAGGATCTGAATCATTTGTGCACAAAGAATTAACATAATGTGCGGGGATTTTGATTGCCTTTTTACAGGAAAGACCATTCAAGTCAACTGAGCTCCTACCTGCAGTTTAGTCTTGTGTAGCTGAAACATGGGTTTTCCAGCAGTAAGAAATAGGCCTGAGAATGTCAAATCTCTCTTGTGTAATTAAGGAGCATTTTTATTTTGCTTGTATTTATCATGGTTTTCTATATCTAAAAACAACACTAAAACTCATCTGTCTGTAACTTAGTGCATTATTTATATTTGTGGGCAAAATGAAATGAAATAAAATGCAATGAAAGCCAAATGTTTACTCTGATATTTTAATTTGTCAGGTCCGTAGAGAGTACAGGAAATTCTTCCGAGCCAACGCTGGAAGAAAAATTTATGAATTTATACTTCAGAAAATTGTACGTATTTTCATAATTAAGATGTTATTACTGCAACATTTGTGTTTGCCTGTGTCCATTCATAGAAAAGAATAGTAAATATAGTCCATGAAGATAGATTTGATTTAGCAACACAAAAGGATAGGAGGATTCAGCCTTTTTTTTAATACAGCATCAGACACTGGCCATCTGCCAGTGCTAGTCATGTCGCACTAGTGGGAATAATGGGAAGCTAGTGCAACAGGAAGCTAACACTTTGTAGTGCCACTCCAAAACCCAACTCAGACTAGCATTTTCAAACCAGACAGATCAGAGGAGGTTGAGGAAGGAAGCTGTGCTCCCCATACGCGGTTGCATATGTGCTAGTTTCCACATTGCTAAGAAGCATCAGCTTTCCATTGCACTAGCAGTGAATCCTGCTAGTGCAAGATCAACATTGGACAGTGCCTGTAGAACATAACACTGCTTCTCCCTAATGATCTATCTATGCTATGGACAAGCAGCACATGCTGTGCTCTTTTGTATATATCTGGAATTTAACTACGGATCTGATGCCTCTTTCTAGCTTGAAAGTGCCTCCTTGAATCCTTAATGGAATCAGGGACATTGAAGCCTTGCAACTGAAGCCACGCACATTGCTGTGTGTAATTTCTCAGAGACATGGCAAGAAGCAGTGAGGCTTTCTTGGTGCCAAAAAGTTAGTCCTTTCTCCTGCATTATAAATACAGACAGGAAGATTTTTGGAGTACTGTGAGCATTTGTGTACATACTGACTTGGTTTTCACATAACAGTCCATACTATGGGTGACCGGATCTTAGTGGACTCTTACTATGTGCAGATGTAGACTCCTGTCTTCAATATGGATTGTTAACCATATATATCCCACAATGAGAACCCATGGTTTGTTGCTGGGTGTCAGCCACCCTACATGTGCTAGGTACATGGCACCTAATTTTCATCATTATCTTTGCCAGGAACTGCTTGTCATGTATCCAAACCCAGTGAGAACTTGCCATTGGATGACTGACAAACTACCCAGAACCCACAGTCTGTTTCGGGCTTCTAGAACAAATGCTGCTATCAGTTCACGATTATTTCTAAATCAGTTATTGCCAGAAGTACCTTAGATTTTAGATTAAAGGCAATTAAATGATGTGAACAGGCGGCATGGTCATATGACCATGAACACTTGAACAATTCTCTGTTAAGGCAAACTAAAATGTCTTTTTAAATTTTTCTTAACATAGGTGCAAAAGTATTTTTTGGAAATGAAAAGCAAGATGCCTTCCTTATCACCAATCGATAAAAACTGGCCAGCAAGGCCTTATCTCTTCTTGGATTCTACTCATAAGGAGCTGAAGAGAATATTCCATTTGTGGAGGGTAATGCTATTGTACAAGAATTAATTTTACTTTATTTGTTGATATTTTTATTTATATGTTGTTTTGCTAGCTACAGGCCTTCAAAGCAGCTTACAGAATGATGATAATAAAGCTTAGCTCCAAAACCAACAATAAAATACCAATGTAAAACAAACAGATAAAAGTGTAAAGCAGCAAGATAAAAGCCAATAATAAAAAAAACGAGCAGCAGAGCATCTTGTGGCATTCATATTCCCTATTATTTATTCAAAGTTTGCAAAAATGTATGTATTCCAGTAGATTGACTATGTGCTGTGCAGCCAAAGATGGAGAAGCTCTATACAGTCAGTAAAAACTAGACCAGGAGCTGACTGTGGCTCAGATCATGAGCTTCTGGTTGCAAAATTTAGGCTTAAGTTGAAGAAAGTAGGGAAAAGCAGTAGGCCACTCAGGTATGACCTAAATCATATCCCTGATGAAGATACAGTAGAGGTGACAAATAGATTTAAGGAATTAGATCTGATAGACAGAGTGCCTGAAGAACTACGGACGGAGGTTCGCAACATTGTACAAGAGGCAGCAACTAAAACCATTCCAAAGAAAAAGAAATGCAAGAAAGCAAAATGGCTGTCTGAGGAAGCTTTACAAATAGCTGAGGAAAGAAGGGAAGCGAAAGGCAAGGGAGAAAGAGAAAAATACAAACAATTGAATGCAGAATTCCAGAGAACAGCTAGAAGAGATAAGAATGCCTTCTTCAATGAACAGTGCAAAGAAATAGAAGCAAACAATAGAATAGGGAGGACCAGAGATCTCTTCAAGAAAATTGAAGATATGAAGGGAACATTTCATGCAAAGATGGGCATGATAAAGAACCAAAAAGGCAGGGACCTAATAGCGGCAGAAGAGATTAAGAAGAGGTGGCAAGATTAGACAGAGGAACTATACAAGAAAGAGCTTAATGTCCCTGATAACCACGATGGGGTGGTCACTGACCTCGAGCCAGACATCCTGGAATGTGAAGTCAAAAGGGCCTTAGGAAGTCTGAGCAACAACAAAGCTAGTGGAGGTGGCAGTATTCCAGCTGAGCTATTCAAAATCCTAAAAGATGATGCAGTAAAAGTGCTACACTCAATATGCCAGCAAATATGGAAAACTCAACAGTGGCCACAGGATTGGAAAAGGTCAGTTTACATTACGATCCCAAAGAAGGGGAATGCCAAAGAATGTTCAAGCTACTGCACCATTGCACTCGTTTCACATGCTAGCAAAGTGATGCTCAAAATCCTACAAGCTAGGCTCCAGCAGTATGTGGACCGAGAACTACCAGAAGTACAGGCAGGATTTCGAAGAGGGAGAGAAACTAGAGATCAAATTGTCAACATATGCTGGATCATGGAGAAAGCTAGGGAGTTCCAGAAAAACATCTGCTTCATGGGCTATGCTAAAGCCTTTGATTGTGTGGATCACAACCAATTGTGGCAAGTTCTTAAAGAGATGGGAGTACCAGACCATCTTATTTGTCTCTTGAGGAACCTATATGCATTGAGAACTGGACACAGAAGCACTGATTGGTTCAAAATTGAGAAAGGAGTTCAGCAAGGCTGTATACTGTCGCCCTGCCTATTTAATTTATATGCAGAGCACATCATGAGGAAAGCGGAGCTAGATGTATCACCAGTTGGAATTAAGATTGCTGGGAGAAATATCAACAACCTCAGATATGCAGATGATACCACTCTCATGGCAGAAAGTGAAGAGGAACTAAAGAGCCTTTTGATGCAGGTGAAGAAGGAGAGTGCAAACGTTGGCTTGAAACTCAACATTAAGAAAACTAAGATCATGGCATCAGGTCCTCTCACTTCCTGGCAAATAGATGGAGAAGAAATGGAGGTAGTGACAGATTTTATTTTCCTGTGCTCCAAGATCAATGCAGACGGAGACTGCAGCCAAGAAATTAAAAGACGCGTGCTCCTGGGCAGGAAAGCTATGGAAAATCAAGACAGCATACTAAAAAGCAGAGACATCACCCTGCCAACAAAAGTGCATATAGTCAAGGCTATGGTTTTCCCAGTTGCAATGTATGCCTGTGTAAGCTGGACCATAAGGAAGGCTGAGCGCCAAAGGATTGAGGCCTTTGAGTTGTGGTGCTGGAGGAGACTCCTGCGAGTCCCTTGGACCGCAAGGCGATCAAACCGGTCAGTCCTAGAGGAGATCAACCCTGACTGCTCTTTAGAAGGCCAGATAGTGAAGATGAAACTCAAATACTTTGGCCACCTAATGAGAAGGAAGGACTCCCTGGAGAAGAGTCTAATGCTGGGAACAATAGCTGGCAAAAGAAGAAGGGGACGGCAGAGGATGAGGTGGCTAGATGGAGTCACTGAGGCATTTTGTATGAGTGTAGGTGGACTCTGGGAGATGGTGGAGGACAGGAAGGCCTGGAGGAGTGTTGTCCATGGGGTTGCAATGGGTCGGACACGACTTCGTGACTAACAACAACAAAATGTATTCCAGTAGCTGTAAAGAATATAATGGCTTTGAACAGCTTTAATCCTAAGTAATATAATTGCTCTCATCTTCTATCTATCGGGAGCAGTGTTAACATCATTTCCCCCCATCAAAGTGCAGTACCTTTGTGTGCCTTGGCAGTCCCTTGTATACCTGCCTGGGGGTCTTGTGAGTAAAGGGAGCCTTTAATCCTATTTACAAATGCTTAAACATGTGGATGACTTCAGAATGGAAGCAAAGTCCAGCCTGGGAACTGTGCACATTATCTGGAACTCAACAGTCAAATAGGCTGAAGGTAAAAGGTTTAGCTCTGAGAAATATGATACTATTCAATCTCTTTATTGAAAGTGTTTGAAAGTGTAACCAGTCAAGCTTTAACCAGCTTCCTGGGTAATTCCTGTACTTTCCAGTTAAGCCACACTTTTCCCAATCATTGGGATTTACTTAATCCAAAAATACTGAGGTATAAGTGAGTAATTGCTTTTAAATTGTGCATTTTGGAAATATTTTGTAGTGTTCTGTTATATTATGGTTCTATTTTAGGAACCATTGTTAACTGCCCAGAGAACTTCAGTTGAGGAATGGTATAGAGATGAGAAAGCGTAACATCCATAAATATTATTAGCAGTGGTATATTTCCATTATATCCTGCCTTTTTGCCTCTTGTGATGACCCCATGGCGGCTTACATAGCTCTATTTTATCCTCACAACAACAACCCTGTGAGGTAGATGAGGCTAAGAGTGAGTGGCAGACCCATTGTCACAGAGAGCCCTGAAGTTCTGGTATCTAGTCCATACCAGAACTTCAGGGCTGGTATGGACTAGAACCCAGATCTCCTGGGTCTTCAGTCCGGCATTCTCACCAGCAGACTGGCTCTCACCATTAGCCAATTAGTATAGAAGTAGAAAGTAGCCACACAGAAGAATGGGTTTTACATCATGCTACCCATCCTGTTTTGCATAAACCTGTGTTCAGAGGGGAACAGTAGTCCATGGAAAATGTAGTACTTCTGCCTGTGATTATTCTTCTTTTACGATTGCACATGGGTCATGACAGATTCGGTCAAGAAATGAGCACAGTAGAACACATACATTGATCACGAACGGAATAGTAAGCCGTGGCACCTCCTTGATGCCAATTCTAAAGAACTGTTTTGTGATTCATCTGTAATATATTTTTGTAGTGCAAAAAGTACAGAGACCAGTTCACAGACCAGAAGAAGCTTGTTTATGAAGAAAAACTGGAAGCGAGTGAACTTTTCAAGGACAAGAAAGCATTATATCCTGCCAGGTAATGAACCATCCTGGTGCTGTTGCTGAGTCTGAAAAATAAAATATAAATGGGGAAGAAGCTTGCTGGAAAATCCTATCTTTACTAGCAGACGCTGTTATTTCTAGACCTGTACCAGTTTGCGTAACTACAATGCTGTGCCTTGAGAAATTCTATTACATGGATTATTGGCTTCATAAACCATTTCTTCCATGGTTTTTTATCTGGAAAATTGAAATTTAGCTTGGTTAAGCATGCCGAAAAGCCAGCATACGAGGCTTATTAAATATAGGTACTGGCAGGTTAAAAGTGGTTGTTACTTGCATTCTCCCAGCCCTGCTTAGTGTCAGTCAGCAATTCATAGGAGCATTATCCCAGTGGAAGGATTACAAAGCACAATCCCGAAGTTACAGGAGGAGACTGCACTGGGCAAATAACCTCATTTTCATACAGTGGGCTGTTTCACACACTCACTGCAGCTCAAACAAGCCACTGTGGTTTGTTTAAGCTGCAGCACATGAGAGGTGCTGTTTGCCAAATGCCCCGCCCAGGCAGTGCTTGTCATGTCAGCCATATCTCGGCGATGTGGCTTGTCTTAAGGGGAGACAACACTCAGATGGCTCACGAATAACAGGCCACGGTTTGCTTGGCAGTGGTGTCCCCTTAAGCCATTCTGCCCAGGTTCAGACCACATGTCAAGCCGTGGCTTTTTGAAGCATGCAACACAGGTCAGGGGTGTGCTGGGTTTGAAATGGTGGAGTCCGTTCTTACGCTTTTAAGTCAACTCTTGATCTCATCCGAGGCCTGGCACGAGAACATTGGCCCATTTTTACAACAAACCCATTTTAAAACTTTATTATAAATAATGCGCTTATTAAACTAAAAGCAGAAAACTCTGGGAGAAACAGTACTGTGCATCTGGGATGTTTCTCCTTGATGCCCATTGCCAAAAACATCCTGTTTTTTGCTTTCATGGAAGGCATATCTCCTCCCTTAGCTGGCATGACGAATGAATCAAAGGGAAAGCCTCCCTTTAAAAATAAAGCTCTTGGGTGGTCAGATGCAGCACTTGGGTGGAAGTGCAGCAGGGGGTCCTTCTCTTGCTCCCGCTGAAGCGACCCTGTAAATGGACTCCCAGGCGTCTAGAAGCCTCTGAAATTCTGCATGATCGGCTCGCCAGAGCCCTGCCACCTCTCAGCGTTGCTCTCCACTTGCTCGGCTACCTGCACCCACCCTCAGCAGGAGAGAGGGAGAGGGAAAAGGGAACAGCAAGCTCTTGCTACAGTGGCAGCAGAACACAAGACACGGTGCAGTCACCTGCGGCATATTCCTGGCATACCGGAATTACCTGAGGGTGGCCCAAAGCAAGGCTGTTCCAGGGAAAGTAGAACAGCATCTGCCTTGAGAAAAATAAATAATATGGTGACCTGGTAGGGTGCATTGTTGCATATGACATGGTTACTTTATATGCATATTAGGTCTGTACTGTTTGTACAGAATTTATAAGTATTTTAAGGACTGTTCAATTTTAATATTTGTAAGCCTCTCAGAGAGCCCTGTGGGCTATGGGGCAGTATGTTGATGATGATGATGATGATGCCATATAAAGTATGTAAAGTTGCAAGCTTTCTAACAATTTTGTAAAAAAAACAAAGACACCACAAGATTCTTCTTCAGATACTTGCTGCCCTTTCCTGATCCCTTTCTCCTCTTCCAGGTCTCTCGTTTTCATGTTAAAATACCTAACTTTGGTTACAAGGAGTGCTAGTTTTATCTTATCAGTTTCTCAGACAGGTAGAAGCCTGTCTCCATGAGTTCAGGTGAATCTATGCCAGCACAGCTTGTTCCAGATGGGGGAATACACAGTTCAGATTGCTTAAAGGACTGTAAATTTTCTACATTATGTTATCCCCTTTGTAAGCCTGCAAATCTAGTCAATGCAAAAAAAAGGAGTTGTGGCATTTTAAGGAAATTTGAGTTACAAGGCATTTCATTTATTTCCAGGTAAAACTAATGTTATGGTGGGTGCAGTGGTGGTGATTGAGAGCTCACTAAAATATGGTGGTGCTGGTGCTGGACAGAACCCCTGGATTGCCAGACTAAGGGCTGTGTGTTCATCATTGAAATTGCACTGCTTGGGCTAAGGAAGTGCAGAGTAAAACATGTTTTCCCATCCCGTAGCTGACAAGGGGGAAGCTCCTGTTGGATTTATAGGTCAAGAACTGACTTGATTCCCCCCTCCCCCGTCCACCTCACCCCCAATTAATCTAATGCAGCTTTGCAAATAAATTTACAAAAGTGACGAGCCTAAACAAAAAAAATTACTTGATCAACTGCCCAACATAGGTAAGTAAATTGCATCTGGTGTACTCACCTTCTGCAAAAGGGCAGCAAAGAAAGGAAACTCTCTGCCCATATTAAAAAAAAATCTTCTGTGTTTCTTTTATGAATGTAATTCATACTGGGGAGGTTAAACTTTCCAAAGTGCTTCTTGTATTAACTTGGAAATTACCAGAGCACTTTCCCCCAAATTAAATAAATGGGAGACAGTTGTGATGATTTTTCTGAGCCTATCTGAGGGCTCAGAAAACTTGCCTCCCTTATCGTAGTAGAAGTAGGAACCTCTTTTTACTCAACTCTATAAAAACTAAGAGGACTTCATTTGTTTGTATGTGTGCATGGAGAAAATGCTGTGGGATCAAAAATCAGGAGTGGGGGATGTCAAACAGATGTCCCCCTCCTCACACATTTTGGATTTCACCTTTGCAGCATCTTAATTTTATCTCTCTAGAATGTCATACAGCAGGGAACAATTGAGAGGGCCAGCAAACTGAAAATTCTTCTGCTCAGATTTTAATCCAACCAGGATAAAAATAATCCTGGTGACTATAAATCTCCAATCTCAATTGAGATTACTGTCAATAAGTTTCTGGGGTTCTCTTCTTGTTCTCCTGGCTCAGGGGAATTCTCTGGCTTCTTTAATTCTTACAAGCCATGGTTGTGAGCCTGTTTAGAGGCTTGTCAAAGCAGCCTTTTTATCCCTTCATCCATGTTTTTATTTCCTTTGGACAGTGTTGGACAGCCTTTCCAAGGAGCTTACCTTGAAATCACAAAGAATCCCAAGTACAAGAAACTGAAAGATGCTGTGGAGGAAAAAATTATTATTGCAGAAGTAGTAAATAAGATTAACAGAGCAAATGGAAAGGTAAAGGAGAACTTTTACGTACTGTGTGGCAAAGAGCCCAATGTTCAGTGGGATGCAGGTTGTGAAGCAAGTTGTGAAATTTCTTTTTCATCCTTCTGGGAGCTTTTTCTTGTGTTGCATAAACTTTTCACTGGGCATCTCAGTGCGAAGAAATAGCAAGAATAGTTACGTGTAACAATCCTAAGGTTCGGTTGTCCTAAGGTTGTGTGTCATTAATGCTAGATAGCATTACTGTTGTGCTTAGCATAGCTGTTCCTGTGAATGGTGGGATATTTTTACACACATGCATCAAGTCCACGCACACACATCCGCTGAATGTGTTGTGCTGCTGCCGATTCTGTTACAGGTAAGGCCCACTTGGGGGCATCAGGTGTTTAGTGCTTCTGGAAGCAATGAACAGACTCACTCATTTTTGGAATGGAGCAGTTCAGTGAAGCTCACATAAGGGAGCTCTGTTGACCTGTCCAGATCTAAGCGGGACCTTCTGCTTGCACAGTGGAGATTTAATGCATTCTGCAGGAAGACCTGAAAGAAGCAGAAACACTCAGACTTCCTACAGGAATGGCATTGGAAAGAGGGACCACTTGTGCAACAGCCGCAAGGGACCCTGCCTGTTCTCTTTCCTCATAATTGATTTCCATTTTGCATCACCAGAATTCAGCCTGAGAGGTTCAGCTGTTACCCTGTATTATATTGAACCACGCTGACTGCCTCTTTAATCACCTAGAGTGACAATGTCAGCAGAAGCCTGCATTTGAAGACATGTTTACTCCTAAAGGTTGCTCCCAGAAATAATTTTTCTCATTCTTCCTCAGTGCACTGCTAGGATTTTCTTGCTCACGAAGAATAATGTCCTCCTTGCTGATCAAAAGTCAGGCCATATCAAATCAGAGGTTCCTCTGGGGGATGTCACTAAGGTATCCATGAGCTCCCAGAATGATGGCTTCTTTGCGGTACATCTCAAAGAGGTAGGTATAGGACCTTGTATGATACCAAGAAATGCTCATTTCTCGGAATTAGTGTTGCTAAATTGCAACTTCTGCAAGCAGAGGTGGGCAACTGGTGGACATCTAGATTGTTCTGGACGACAAGCTTCCATGATTTCTCACCATTGGCTCTTCTGGCTAAGGCTGGTGGAAGTTGTAAGCCAAAACATCTGGAGAGTACAAGTTGTCCACCCCGTGCTACAGAATGAAACGGAACAGTTCTGGTAACTGTCTACATGTACAGTACGTGTGTGCACACGTGTGGTTATGTGTGTGCCCTGATTCTTTTATCTTGTTCTCAACTGCCAGTTTCCTTGTTTGTTCCAGGGATCCGGAGCAGCTGGGAAAGGAGACTTCCTGTTCAGCAGTGATCACCTTATTGAAATGGCCACCAAGCTTTACCGCACCACACTTAGCCAAACAAAGCAGAAGCTCAACATTGAGATATCTGATGAGTATGTTTTGTCTTTGGATATTTAAAAGAGCTTCTCTTAAGAATGATTAAAATAAATTTAATGTAAAAGGGCAAATTGCAATGTATGGCTGTGAAAGCTGGACCATAAGGAAGGCTGAGCACCAAAGGATTGAAGCCTTTGAATTGTGGTGCTGGAGGAGACTCTTGCGAGTCCCTTGGACCACAAGGCGATCAAACCAGTCAGTCCTAGAGATCAACCCTGACTGCTCTTTAGAAGGCCACATACTGAAGATGAAACTCAAATATTTTGGCCACCTAGTGAGAAGGAAGGACTCCCTGGAGAAGAGCCTAATGCTGGGAACAATAGATGGCAAAAGAAGAAGGGGACGGCAGAGGATGAGGTGGCTGGATGGAGTCACTGAGGCAGTTGGTGTGAGCTTGAGTGGACTCTGGGGGATGGTGGAGGACAGGAAGGCCTGGAGGAATGTTGTCCAAGGGGTCACGATGGGTCGGACATGACTTCCCACCTAACAACAACAACAACAAAAGGGCAAAACACATAAAAATAGCATTTCATGTGAAACATGAATAACAGTAAAATGTAAAAGTGGAAGAACTATTGAGAAACAAACCACTATAAAGAGCCAAGGAAAACTTGAAGACAGACAAGTCTTCATTTCCCTCAGCAGTTTAAGGAGGTGGACTGTGGGTGCCTCCACCGAGAAGGCCCTGCTGTACTTCCCTGTTCTCTGATCCAGCCTGAGTTGCAGATCTAGCAGGCATTTCCACAACAACTTTTTATGCCCTCATCCTGTGGCAACCCCTAACTATATTGAAAGCCTATTCATGTGTTGGTTGGCTGACCATTTCACTGCAACACAACATGATTTGGAGCATTCCATTCCCTTCTGTTGTCTGGAAATGGATGCATATCTATATTTTCAAATACCATCTTTAGAAATTCATTATTCACAAACTCAGCTTCATCTGTGGTGCAGTGTAGTGGTTAAGAGTGGGGGACTGGGACTCAGGCAGTCTGATTCAGCCATGGAGCCAACTGGGTGACTTCGAGCCAGTCACAGACTCTCAGTTTAGCCTTCTTCACAGAGTTGTTGTGGGGACAAGAGGAGAATGAGTTCTTTAAAAACAAAAAGGAGAGATAGAAATCAAATAAATAAATCTTGAATTTACTGGTGTGGAGTAATGTGTGGAACATAATTGATTCCACTACATGAGCATTTTTCTTGACCAAAGGATGATGAAATCAGATGATCCCAGTAATCTTAATATGTGTTCTTGTAAAATAGACCCTTATACATTCTGTTACTTTCTTGCTGCTTTCTTGCTGTAGAATGACTTGCTTGTGGGAAGATCTGGAAGAAATTTAAGATTTTTTTAATGACTTTTTTTTCCCATTAGTGAACTGCCAGTGCTGGTTGTTTGGAGTAAGAGCCTGGTTTTTCATGTAGGAGAAAAAATGCATTTAGGGAATGGTCCTAGGGTCCTGAAGCATTTTCGGAGGGGCCATAGGATACTTTGGATTCCCAGCTCAAAAGTCAGAGTCAGCACTCTGACCTCACATCTGGGAACTGGAAATCTGGCCTCCCGCTTGCGACCCCTCACAGCTGGTGTGGAAAGAACCATGCCAGCTGCTCCCAGAGGTCAGAAAAGCTACCAGAGAGAAGAGGAAACCAGAGCAGCCAGGATATGATCATTCCTGAGCTGCTTCAGCTTGTTCCTCCCCTGCTGAGATACCCCTGCTAGCTGGGCAAATAAGGTTGTCTAGTGAGAAAGCCTGGAAGCCTCCAAGTTCAGGGGCATCCCAGGTGGGCTTTCATTTGCTAAATCATAGTTGATATCTTTTGTAATCCAGAGTCATGAGAATTTTCAAATGTTTTCCTAAAGGGAAATTGGTGTGTGCTTGGAACGTATTTAGCACACCAGCAGGTTGCTTTTGACTGTCGCCGGGTGGGGGGGGGGTGTGCACCAATTGGTGTCTCCATTGTACATGTGAATGTGGCAATATGAGCACTTCTTCATTTAGGAAATTTGCTCTTGAGTGAAGCAACATCAATAATGCTTCGATGGCATTGCCTGGCAGGCCTGTTGCTTATTGGAGTAACAGGACTAGACTATGAGGATCTTTAGCTGTCAGGAAAGGGCTGCTAGGACTATGAACCCTCACAAAGAACGTAGTGAGCTTCCTGGCAGGGGTGTGTGAGCTCTTGGAATGACAGCTGAAGTTGTTTGCAGCCTTTGGTTGCACAGGAGTATTCGTGTGTTTGGCTCTGGCTCTCAAGTATCCCTGGATTTCCTCTTGTGGCAGAGAGACCTAGAAGAAATGGAGGCATTGCATAGATACCTTTTCAACAAGGCAGCTACTTTGCCCCAACGTGCCAAGCAAGAGTTGAAGATGCAGTGTACGTAATTCAGAAACTAGAGCTGGGAGAAGGGCTGCACGGCTCAGTGGCAGAGCCCCTGCTTTGCCGGCAGATGGTCCTGGGTTCAGGCCCCGGCACCTTCAAAATAAGGTGGGGGAAGTCCCTTGTGTGAAGCCCCAGGGAGCTTGTGCCAGTTCCTGGAGGGCCACTAGCCAGATGGACCATGGTCCAACTTGGCATGAGGCCCCAGCTTAGGTTTCCTGGAAGGAACTGATGGGGGTGACTGGGATTGGGGGCATTAAGTCTTGGCAGCAGAAGAAAGCTGCTCTCCATTGGTGAGCAGCTGTTGCCATTCTTACGTTTCTTGTTGCTCTACCAACTCTCTTCTCTGAGCTTGATAAAATAGGAAGGAAAGTTGCCCGCTCCAGTGTTAGGTAGCTTACGTTATAATAGGTACTTTGGAGGAGGATTGGTATAATCCTGCAGAGGAGCGCCAACATTTTTCAGTCTCTGATTGTGCTAAATGAGGGGTGTGGTGGGGTCCTGGCACTGAGCTCCAACAGATTGGTCAGGCGACTTTTTGGGGGAGGTGGGGAGGAGCACCATGCACTTTGTGAGTGCTGCGCTGGGGGAAGCGGGGACCAGTGGCTGAGAACCCTGGACTGAGGACTCACAGCGGCTCCCCTGTGAATAGCCAGAAAGATGTTCCCTATAGCAGCTCTGAAAATGGCAGGCTCCTTCTGCCCAAGAGCCTTGCAGTTACACTATTTGCGGGTTCTGGATGGAGGCAAAACTCCTCCTCAAAGTGTGTTTACATGCCTGCTGGAAGCCTCACTTAAGCTTTCAAACACTGAAGAGAGAGGCTGTCTCTTGTTTATCAAGGAGAGCTGTCAAAGCTAAATGCTGCTGTGGCAGAATCTTGATTCTTTCTGCTACTCCTAAATGAAACAGTTGGAAACGAGAAAAATAATCAGGAAAGCTTAAAGGAATGATGTGCCAGCAGCTGGGAATTCTGTCTCCCTTGCTAGGAAATGGACAGCATCAAGAACCAAAAAGCCCAGGAAAGGTGGGAACTTGCTGCAAGAAGTACTTATAAAACTTGAAGTTGGCTAGAGAGGAAATAAAATTAACGTTCGCCAAGTTATCACTGTGGAAATAATAGGAAAATGAGGTTTGTGCATTAATGGATTGAGATAACCGCTAAATCATCATAGCTCAGATATGTAGGTGTGCGACAGTCAATCACAAGGTTTTACTTGGTGAACACAAAATTTATCTTGGAAGCTAATTTTTCAAAGCAAGTATAACCTTCCCCCGGGATGGCTGAAAAGCCTCTGTAATTGAACTGTGTTCCTAAAGGTTGCTACTCAGATGCAGCTACAACAGATCAATGTGCAGTTCCAAATCTAGGACACCACCTATTCAGTGTTATACCTTCTAAACTCCATTGCTTCCTGTGGGGGACGAATTTGTGCACGTGCTTAATTTGCCCACTGCAATAGAAGGCGTTAAAAAGGTATTGCTTTGGGATGGATTGTGCCTGTAGTCAGCTGTGACAGGTCAGAGTCTCATGTGTAGAAAAGAGAACTGTGCAGGTGCAGCTGGACTGCCTGATGGGACTGCTGTGAAAGGGAAGGGTCAGAAACAAGAGAAAACACCTTGAAAAAGATGGACATGGGAGTAGTGGCTGGATCAGAGTACCGGATTCACTTTTGAAGACCTGCTTGTGGATTTATAGACCTGTGATCCAGACCCCAGTAAAGTCATTTCAGGTTGAAAGGAAGGAGTGTTAGTGGGGTAGTTCATGCATAGGATTGGGTTAGAGTATACTCAGGAGGAAAAGTGAGCCATTCCTGGGAAATGTGTGCTACTAGGACTCCCTTTGCTACTAGCACTGTCCCAAAAAACAACGGCTTCTGCCTATTAGTGGAGAATTGTTCTCCAACTTCCATTAAAAAAGGCATAATCATGGCTAAACAGTCTTTAGGCATGGCTGCCATCACAGAATACATAAGCTAGCAATTGCTTCATGAATGAAAACACAGGCCAGCCAGAAGAGTTATTGAGCAGTAAGCAATTAGAGCATGGCTTTCTTCAGTTTCACTCTTCCCCAGCTGTTGATCAAGTTCACACTTTGAAGAGAGAATCAAATACTCCTAAAACAGCTGATCATTAGAAATAGACTACTGAGGATTCAGTTTGTTGATGTCAATTTCCATGTATTGAATCATTAAATGGGGGAAAAGATCATTATAAGAATCATGCTGGTGGCTCCAAAAGAGCTGAAATGCCTTTCCTGGTTGCTACTGACTTTTCTGCAGTACCATATTGATCCAATCATGACTGCAGAGTCTGAGTATGACATCTGTATTTATTCCAGTGCCTAGATTTGTTTACATAAAAGCATGCTAAGTGCTATAGGGCAAAGCAATAAGGCCCCTTTCTCCCCTTCCCTAAATGATGGCCCCCTTATGCAAGGATGCGCATGCCTAAAGGATGACTGCAGGGTCAGTCCTGTGTGGCTGCCCCCAAACACAAGCAATCCAGGTTTTGGCCTTTGCCGTGATTTGCCAAGTGCGGGAGGGTGCTCCCTCTGATACCACAATAGAATTTGGGGGTCATCAAATGAAACTAAGCATGCGTCCTGTCAGAAGGACCAGACTAAGGGCTCCTGCACAGTTGACTTAAGGAACTCGCTACCACCCGATGTGGTGGATGGCCAGTGGCATTAAAAGGGGCTTAGGCGGATGCCTGGAGGAGAAGGCTGTCACTGGCCCAAAGTCACAAAGGCTGTATGTTACCCGCAATATGAGAGGTAGCCAGCTTCTCAGTATCAGTTGGCGGGAGACATACAGGGCAGGGAGTGGGGGATTAACTTCAGCTCCTGCTTATGAGCTCTCCAGAGGAATCTGGTCGACCCCTGTAGGATGATGGGCTAGATGGGCTTTTGGTCTAATCCACCGTAGCCCTTCTCGTGTACAGCAGCAGATGCACAGAGCTGGGTGATTTGCCAGAGGTCAGTTGCTCTTCCTGTGGCTGCAAACGAGTGATTGTAAGAATGTGCCCCAAATCTTAGCTGAAGTGGGAGTCTAGGGACTTAGGGCATTGGTACTCCTTCATTTGGTGCAACACATTCATTTGCTATAATCCTTGTCTGTTAACACTAAGGCAGCAACATTTTGCCTGCCCGGGTTATTTCGTTTTGCCAAACGATGCAAGTACCATAGATCCCAAACCACCTGGATCTGTTTCACTTGTTGCAAAGGCCCCGTGTCCTGCCTTAGTTGTGCATGCGGTTGGCAGAAATCACCTGCTTGGATGGGTCAGAAGACCACAGCATGGCATAAAAGGAGCCAGAAGGAATCCCGCTCCTCTTCACTCCTGGAGCACCCTCATTTCCTTGATGCAGTCAAAAGGAGGCTGAAGAAAGGGTAGAGAATCGTCAAACAGGAAGGTTTATGACTGCCCCTATAATGATGAAGTTGCATCCCAGTGCTGGGGTGGACACCTCTGCATCTTAACTGTCTACCTTTCCATGCTTGTTGAGGATTACAGTTTTACGGCCCAGTCACCTGCATTTTCACTATGCATGATCCATAGAGTTCACTGCAGAGTGAGTGATGGTGGATAGGATGCATAGTATTGGCTCAAAAGGTATCCCTGGGCAGGCAGCACATTTTTAAAGAATGAATTTATTTTTTTAAGGAAGTACTTTAACTGAAACTTGCGTTCTTCTCTCTCCTAGGTTCCTTGTTCAATTCAGGCAAGACAAAGTGTGTGTGAAGTTCGTGCGAGGTAACCAGAAAAACGGCAATGTTCCCACTTGCAAGCGAAAAAACAACAGACTTCTTGAAGTTGCTGTACCTTAACCACATGTAGACATGCTCTTACCTTACGTGGACATATTTCTTTGTAATGGTGCAATTTTATCCATCGGGGATTTTGAGGGAGAGGGAGGAGGCACTCTGCTGGTGGCTAATGGCGTTGGAAAACTCTCTGTAAAGATGCAACTAACTTATCAACACACACGTTTTCATTTTTCGTATGATAACCTTTGGTAACCTTTGGTTGATACATATATACAGGCTTTTCTGCTGACAGCACACTATAAACAGGCAAATAGTTCATCACACTTGTAATATCTTTGCTTATTCCTCACTTTTTAGTGCCTCGTATCCTAGATCCAAACTTTTTCCTGACCTGTTCTTCATGTTTGTTTGATTCGAATGCTACAGCTCAGGCTGGTTCGGGGGCCAGGAAGGCTCAATTATGTTCACTGGGCCTCTTTCCTCTGCTCCTGTTCTATGACCAAGCTCAGTCCAAAGGGATCTGAGAGGCTGGCAAAACCCTGGGACTGAAGCAGTTACCTTGCTAATTGCAAACAGCATCAAGTACTGTGTAATTTGATCTTTAATGGCATATAGGGCAGGAAACCCTAATTCTGCAAAGCAGACAGAAAGTATGACTGCATATGCAGCCACTGCGTATGCCTTTTTATTTGCAGTGAGAAAAGCTGGTGTTTTGTTCTGCATCTGACTTTTTAATTGTCAATTTTTAACGACTTTACAAACGTAGGAAATAAATGGGTCAATTAAAGGAGACAACTATTATAATAAGTTACAATAGCAATAGAGCCTAGGGCATGTTTTCTGTTCTGTGGGGTTCCCCCCACTCCTAGAATGACCCTTAAATGGTTGAAACTCCACCACATGCAGTTGTTTGCATGGGGGAACAGAGGGCAAGGTATTTTAGCTAATTGTCGAATGAAGGGGTAGAAACTTTTTGTCTCACACATTGGTATATGTGGTGTACAATGTGCAATAAAGCATTCATACAATTTGTGAAAAGTATTTATAATAATGTCTGTGGATGTTAAAGCTGGTTGGGGCATCCTGCGTAATTGTTGCTATAAGGACTGAAGTTAGGCTAGTACTGTGTTAATTTTGAAGGTTTTTTTTTCTGGATGTACACTACAGTTACCACTTTGGAAAAAAAAATCCATGGGGGGATGATGTACATACATTTGATATTAATGATAAATAATTGTTCTAATTCTGTGCTGTTTGGTACTCTCGTGATAACCATATTTTTGTATTTCAACAAGTTTTATAAAAGTTTGTGTGCCTGATATGTAACGTGGTGCACAGAAACACTTTACAATCAAGAACTGCATTCTAAACTTCATGAGTATGGATTGCAACTTAAAGCCTTGTCTAAATCAGAAGAATTAGTCAAAAGCATTGCTTTATGGAGTGTCGTTTTCAAGTTAGCTAAAGGAGAGTGTTGAATGTGATCGTTTGCTTTGGTTGCTGTAAGGATGGTTTTAAAGCTGTTGTATTCTCAGTTTGATGCAAGATCTTGCCTTCAAGGAGAGGTTCTTGCACAAGATGTGCATTGCTAAAAAGCTCAAGTATAAATAAAGTGATGCTTTGAAGCAATTACTACTTGGGGTTGTGCTTGGCTTATTTATCGGACGTGGATAAGAAGAGGTGTTTTGCTTATTTTAAACACGGCAGAGTAAAAGAAAATAACTTCAGCAGGTGCATAAAGAAAGATGAGTTTCTTTAAAACTCACTGCTTTTGCATGTGCAATTCCAGGTCCATCTCCCTTGCTTTTAGATGAAGTGGATTCAGGCGAGCTTTGCAGTTGATGAGTTTTGGCAGTTTGACCTTTCCTCACACAACTGATTCAGTCTCAGTGCAGAAAACTAAACTTTACAGCTTTACATTGTAGCTTTGCCACCTGATCCAGAAAGACCTTTCCATATATGAAACTTTTAATACATGGTGTAAACACAGTCTATTGCTACAATAATTAAAAGAAGCAAACATTCCCCACTTTCCAGCACACTTCTGTGAGCATGAAACAACCGAGGATGTGGCTGTGCCACATGAAAACGCAGGGCAATGGAGAGTGGGCAGGTTAGCTTCCTAGTGGCTGAGGTCAGCAGGACTTTCCTCACCCAGAAGTGTCCTCAGATGCATCCCTTTGTCTCATGTAAATGGATGGTTGTCACTCACACAGAATACACACCACCACCACCAACTGCTGAAATCCTTAAGTAGCCGCAGGGGAGCTATTAGTTGTCTGCTTGCTGGAACCCTAGCATGTACACAAGTATTTCAAATAGATAAACCAGGGAGGGATGTAGCCACCCTAATGAAGACGGAACATGGTGAGGTCTATGATATGACAGATGCCAAATTGAGAGAGGTATTACTGCCACTCTATACAACTCTGCTGCACCAACAACTGGAGTGCTGTGTCCAGTTCTGGGTTCCAGATTAGAAGAGAGACATAGCAAGGTTGGAATCAGTTCAGTGCAGGGTCACAAGGACGGTAGCCATAGGCCACCAGGAAATGCCAGCAGACCAGAGCCAGTCTGGACTGGTGGTTGAAAACCACTGACGTAACGGGTATGTGAAGGGGTGTCACAAGCTAGAGTGTTGTGACCTGTTTTCCCCTGTGGGGAAGGGAAGGGTGTGATCCAATGGGGCAAAGCCCAAGGAACTGGGCTTTAGGTTGGATGCCAGGAAGCACTTCCTGACACTTAGGACCCCGAGGGTGTGGAATGGCTTCCATGGGGGGTCGTTGAGGCCCCATCAGTGAGGGTGTTCAAGGAAAGATTGTACATTTACATGTTGGACATAATGTGAGTGGAGCTGGCCTGTGTCAGGGGTCAGACTGGATGACTCAGGAGGCCCCTTCTGACTTTCTATATTTCTATGGCTTTGGGGGAAAGCAGAGACTAGAACCAGTGGTGCCTACTGAAATTGAAGCATGAGATACTGGGACAGACAAAAGGAAGCACTTGTTCACAAGCACATAGTTTAAACTGGAATCCACCAACTTCAATGGCTTTAAAAGGGGATTGGGCAAATTCATGGAGAATGTGAATATCAGTGGCCACCAGTCCTCATGGTTACCTATCACCATCATGCTCAGAGGCACTATTATGTCTGTATAGTCTAACCTGGTGGCAGGCAGGCATGAGCAAAGGAGTGCTCTGGCTCCCATTTCCTGCTTGTGGGCTTCGTAAAGGCATCTGGTTTGTCCCTATGGGGAACAGGATGCTAAAAGCAAGAGGCATTTGGTCTGATGCAGCAGCATTGTTCTTATGAGAAAAGAACGCGAGCCAGGAAATTGGGGTGAGAGGAAAGGGGAAATAGAGTGGGATATCCTGGAAGTGGACATGGGCTGGAGCCCTGTGTAGGGGTGCAGGCACTGTGCCATTTTGTTGCTTGCCTGCTCTGCTGCTGAGCAAACTCAGGTAGCTGAGCACCCACCAGACAGGAGCGAGATGTGGCAACTGAAACAGATGGCTTAACTCGGAGTCCTGCACTGAGCAGCGGGTTGGTCCCTTCCAACTCTACTATGATTCTATGATTTATTTCTCACTTGTTTCTGCAGACGGACATCAAAGGAACTTCCCCTCTCCAGCGCTTCAGGCCCACTGCATTAACATTACATACCTTTTTCACAAAGGACAAAAGGGTTGCTCCGTATGTGCAAAGCCTTATTGACAGCAAGATGGTACACACAAGTCTGATAAATTCATTTTCCTCATTCAAAGTGAACGATTCAGCTGGTTATATATGCATACAGAACCGTCTGTAGAATAATATTAATGTTCTGTGTGAAGCCATGAAGCTGAGCACCCAGAATAGTCTTGCGTCCACACGTTTTCTTGGGAGCCTCTGTGTCATTTTCTGACCTCAGGATTCCTCTCTGGAGCAGAAGCAACAAACAGTGATGGAACCGGGCCCTTAGTGACACTCCTGAAGGGTCCAGGGGGAGTATCTGGCACTCTCGAATTCGGGGGTGGGTTTTGCAGACTTGCGGGGTGGCCCTGAACAAGTCACAACCCCTTCAGGTTGCTGTGTGGGCCTGCAGTAAAGGCCATTGCAAGCGTGTCATAGGCTAAAAGCGTTCTGGGCTGAGATGCCACAGGGCTCAGTCCATCAGTCTCCGCCCTCACAGGGGAGGATCTGTGGCAGCAAATGAGCCACTGCTGCTAATTTTGCCGGGTGTGAGTAGCACAGCTCGGGGGTGGAAATAGTGGGGGGCCAGAGCTGGCTGAGCCTTCCTCCTTGAAAGAAATGTGCCAGGCTGGGGGGGGGGGGAGGGATAAATTAATATGACTTTCTGTTTCATTGTATTTTAATAATGTTGTGAGCCACCCCGAGGCTTTGTTGCGATGGGGCGGCATATAAATGTTTTAATAAATAAATAAATATAATAATAATAATTATTATTCCTCCATGTCTGAGGTACAAAAAAGGCAGTTTTCACTTTAAGCATGTCTAGATGAAATAAATTTTATGAGGCCAGCAATGAGAACTACTCCATTTCTTGCATGGGCCCAGAGCCTATGGGAAGGGGTGGTATATAAAAAATGAATGAATCTCAGTTCAACCTTCCTATGCCCATGGTTTTCCCCTTGGGAAAGAAGCCTACTACAGGCGGAGAAGGGCAGGATGGGAAAGGCAGCTTCCCTCCAGTCCTATCCCCTTGCTTCAGTCTCCAGCAGTCCCTCTGCTGTCATTCCAGAGAACATCTAAGCGTGCCCACGGGACCAGACCACAATGCCGATGTTGCCACTTGAGCAGCCATGTGCGGTATCTGTACTCAGTGCTTCCTGTGTGGAATGCACGGAAGCAAGCTGAAATCTTTGGAGTTTGCACGTTTGATCTCTCTGTTCTCTCATCCGTTGAGCTTGTGAGCATGGAATGCAAAGGGCTGGGAAAGAGGATGGATCACTGGGGAACGTTGCAGCCCACTCTCATCCCCTCCTTCAGAGATAATGTGGTGAACGGGAGCAGAGCTACCCTGCTTTTTGCTCACTGACCTCAGCTAGCCTCTGCGAGTCCACAGGGAAAAGCCAGAGTGTGTGTTCTGGAAGTCATCAGAGGCAAGTCTTGCAGATCGGCTACGGCACACCAGCATGTGCCCCAGTTCTTCTTTCGTTCGGTGTGTGGCTCCATTATGGTGCCTTCTAGCATTTGGTGAGTGTCGTGAAACTTGGCAGTAGGAAAAGGGGGAGAGGAGGCCTAACATATTTCTGCTCTGCAGGAAAAGGGGAGAGCTTTTTCCCTCTTCTCCTGCAGTGGCTCATCTCTGTACCAACTGATGAGTAAACTGTGTATCTGGTTCTGCATTGAGTATGAACTCCAGCGTAGTAAGTGTTCCTCAAGGGTTGCTTTGTTCTTCTTCCATCTGCATCTCATTAAGCACATGCCATTTTGCTCTGTTTTTAATTTTCCATTTTAAGAGTTGGCTTTTGCGCATGTGCATTATGGTCCGTCTTACTGACCTTATTGACATTCCAAGTGCTTCTGATAAGATGAGCAGACTCTTTGAATTTAGTGCAGATATTCCAGGATCCATGTGCATTCTGTTGCTATTTACGAGAGAGGATGCTACAGTGCCTTGGTCCGTAGCAGGTACCTGACTACACCTTTGGCAAAAGAAGCGACACAAGAGAACTTTTCTTCTCTAAGCAGGAACACTGAGGTAAGCAAGAAACCAGTATGAAGTCCTGAGCTGTGCTGCAACATCATAAAATCCCTTCTTGGTGGGCCCATAGTGATGGCCAAACTGCCCTTTCCCCTGCTGGAGAAATACTCTTCTTTTGTATCGTTCTGCCAGGCAGTTGGTGTGCGGTAGATGCAGCCATGTGGCCGAATGGGCTGGCTCAGAGGTTTGGAACAGGTAAAGTCCACATCGTGTGGATGTGCTACAGTTCTTTATGGATGTAGATTCGGCCTCATTTGCACCAGAGCATCCCTAAACTGACCCAGTTGGTACTGCTGCCTCTCAGCTAAGAAGCGTGTTTCGATTTTTGCATTCCCATGATGTAAGTTGGTCAACAGCACATGCTGGGCAGATGCCCCTTGCAGCCAGAGCTTTTCAGATGTCCTGGGAGGAGAAGAAGTGAGTAGCGGCAAATGACACAGTCCCTCCATTTGCCATTCTGTTGCCCCTGCTGTTGGTGGGACCTGTGGCAGAAGCTGCATATTTACAGACAAGTTCAGGACCGGCTGCCTTCCAGTTTGGGTCCACACCCCTTGCTGGGCTTGATGTGCCAGGCAGATCTCCTTGGTTTTCTTTCTTTACAATTACATTTCTTTCCCATCTTTCTTCCATGGAATGTGAGGCCACACATGTGATTCTTCCTACCCTTCTTTTATCTTAATGATAATCCCACTAGGAAGGTTGTGGTGAGAAATGGACCAAAGCCACTCTGAGCTACATGGCTGAGGGGGAATTTGAACCTGAGTCTCTACCATTCCAGTTCAACACTATAACTGCTTCACAAGGGCTTCCCAGTTGTAACGGGAAGAGCACCTAAGCTGCCATGGGGCACGTGGACAGAGCTGCTTCTGGACTGAGGACTCCTCGTTCTGCTGATCATTGTGCAGCTATTCCATCATCCTTCTTAACATTTTTTTCTGGCAAGGAAAGACATGTTGGGGAAACAGGAGGGATATAAATTCAGGAAAACAAGTGGGGCCTGCCCCACACCCCAATAAATTTTGTGAATGAGGTAGGGCAATTGTGCCATGCAAACTTCTCAGAGTGCCGCTCCTAGTCCACAGACATTGTGCGGTTACTCTATCTTTTCTTCTTATCTGACTTTCCACAGTAGGAAAAAAATAGAGGAACAGTGGTGAGAAAGCAAGCAAGCAAGCAAGCAAGGATGACGACTGGGCCTCCCATAAAACTCCATGAGTGATGGGTTGGGGCTGGCACAGGAAGAGGCCCATCTGAAATCATCCTCTGGAGTGCTGCATTCAGGTTTTGGAGAGCCCTTGGAGAGCACACCCTCAACAGGCCCCCTCCCTCAGCAAGTCTAGTTTCTTGCCACCACTGACACAGCTGATCCATCTGGCCCATCATGGCTCCCGGCTGCTTAATTGACAGGCCAGGAGACAGGGAGCTTGCAGGCATGGACATCTCCTGCTCCTCCTCCCCACCATCGTGAGAGGCAGGCAAGTGATCAGCCACAACGGAGAAGAGCAGCAGCAACTGCAGAGGGGCTAGTAGCAGGCCGTTGCCAGTTCAGCCTCCAGCCATTGCCTGACCATGCCTAGCCTTGACAAATGTGTTTCCTCTAATGTTTTTTCTATGGTGATGTATTTTAGACTGTGTTTTAATGGGTTCTTCTAAACCACCCAGAGAGCTTTGGCTGTTGGGTGGTATAGAAGCTAAATAAATAAACTATGTTGCGTTTTGGACAAATAGGCATCAGGTCGGAAAGAAATTGGATAGTCTCGAGGTTGGAAAGAGAAGGCAGTGGGATGGTTAGAAGAGAACTCCACAATCTTGGCCTGAAAAGCAGTGTGTCAGCATGTCACATCACTTCTACTGTGCTGTGCACCCTCTGAAAATAAGCTCAGACCTGATCTTCGGATGCCCTCTGCTAGGATGGGTGTGACTCAAGGGATGCCATTGTGACCTCATAGGCAGAATGCCACGAGCTGTTCCTTTGGACCAGGATTGACAGGGGAGACCCTGGGCACTAGACTGCAGAATAAAAGAGAAGGGTGGCCCAGTGTCACAAGCAGCCCCTGCTCCATGAAGATGGATGTAATGTAGGATAAAAGGATGAAACAGAACTGGAACAGAAATGGTTGAGGCAAAAGTGGAGCTGAATAAAACAGCAATAGATTAGAAAATGATTTTTCAGGTTACCTGAAGCTGTGTCTCCTCCATTATTGACTCACCTGGACTCTAAGGCCCTCTCCCAGGTGCCCCTGCCAAATGAGGCGAGGTGGGTGCCTACAAAGGGGCGAGGGGTTGCTCCGAGGTTATGCCAGGCTCAATTTCATCCCCTGTGGGGGAGGCTATCCAGGGCTGTGGGTGGAGGGGGCTTGACTAAGTTAGTGACCCTCAGCTCTCTTTCTCCTTTCATGAAACCCAGGTGAGGCAGGGGCTGTTCAGAATCAGTCTGGATGTGGGGCAGACTGGATGAGGGGCACAATGGACCAAGACTCTGTGCAGATAAGATGGAGGTTCTCTTAGTGGAAGGCTCATGTTCCTGGATGAGTGATATCCAACCAGTTCTGGAGGGCATCACACTTTTCCTACAGGATCAGGTTCATAGTCTGGGGGTGCTTCTGGACTGCCACCAGTGTCGCTAGAGGCACAAGTGGACTCAGTGGCATGGAGCACCATTCATCTGTTGAGACTGATAGAACAACGATGCCTTATCTGGCATGGCTACAGCCATCCATGCTCTGGTAAGCTCTTGGTTGGACTACTTCCATGCATTGTATGCAGGACTGCCTTTGAAAGTCAGGAAAATTCAGCTGATCCAAAACGGGGCAGCAAAGTTGTTCACAGGGACTGGCCAATGTGATCCTATTAGGTCAGTGTTTTGCCATCTGCACTAGTGCTAGTCCATGTCTAGGCCCAATTCAGAGTGCTAGTGTTATTGTTATTAGTCGCAAAGTCATATCTGACCCATCACGACCCCATGGACAACATTGCTCCAGGCCTTCCTGTCCTCCACCATCCCCTGGAGTCCACTTAAGCTCGCACCAACTGCTTCAGTGACTCCATCCAGCCACCTCATCCTCTGCCATCCCCTTCTTCTTTTGCCATCTATTGTTCCCAGCATTAGGCTCTTCTCCAGGGAGTCCTTCCTTCTCATTAGGTGGCCAAAGTATTTGAGTTTCATCTTCAGTATCTGGCCTTCTAAAGAGCAGTCAGGGTTGATCTCCTCTAGGACTGACTGGTTTGATCACCTTGCAGCCCAAGGGACTTGCAGGAGTCTCCTCCAGCACCACAATTCAAAGACCTCAATTCTTCAGCGCTCAGCCTTCCTTATCGTCCAACTTTCACAGCCACTGAGTGCTGGTATCAACATTCAAAGCCCTAAACAGCTTGAAGTCAGGTTTCCAGAAGGATCATCTCCTCCAGTATGTACTTGCCCAGGCCCTAAGATCATCTTCAGTGGTCCTTCTGGGGAAGAACCTGCCAAGGGAAGTCAGGAAGAGGACCTGTTCCCTCGTGGTACCCCAGCTATAGAAGTCACTTCCTAGGAAGGCTCGTTGGGCTCCTGCATTATACGCTTTTTGATGTTAGGCCTTGTTTTCCCAGGAATCTTCCCAGGAATGTTAGTTTCACACTGTTCTAAATTCTGTACTGTATTTTCAGTCTTCATACTGCTGCCAGGTTCTCCTCCAGTTCTCACTTGTATGCTGTTTTAACTATTCAAAATTTTACTCTGTGTTTTATGCTGTATTTTGATCTCAATGGTTTTATATTCTTCTGAACTGCCCAGAAAGCTTGACTATTGGGTAATATAAAAAGGTAATAGATGAATGAATAAATATTTTCAGTGGTTGCATTCTGCCCATTCAATGCTTTCTCCAGAGAAGCTCACCTGGTGCCTATGTCATAGCTAGGTGAAAAACTTTTTCTTCTCTTAGGTAAAGAATTAATAGTGATCTTTATTCTTTTAGATCACTGCACTTTTGCTGCGGATGATTTTGCTTTGGTATCATGTGTTATAATGTTGATATTTTTTGCTGTTGATTTTATCTTGGTTTTATTACCTTTTGTTTTAATTCAGTGATTTAGAGTGTCTACTGTTATGTTTTTAATGTACTTTACTCTGCCCAAAGAACTTGGGCTACTGGGTGCTTTAGAATGCTTAGAGGGCTATTTCTGGAGATGTCATTCAGTATCTTTTGCGTTTCTCCAAAGGCTCAAGTGCAATAAACTGCAGTAGCAGGTAACTAATAGCTCCAGCAGAAAGAGCGCATGTGCCTTTCCAGGGTTTTACAGTTTTCATGTTTGTGTAAACATTCTGGCTTGCTGATTTGTGTCGGTCTCTTTCCACCTACCGCAATTTATACCTTATCTTTGGAGAAATTATGTGCAAATGGTTGGGATAGCACTACATAGAATGGGCCGGAACCCCACCCGGTGGCAGACGATTGGCGTCCCTCCTTCTCTCTAAAGAAAATATATACAAAATATAAGGAGTAGTCCCACAGCTCTGTTAAATGCCCCATTTTACATATACAGAGTGGACATGAAAGGCAGAAGCAAGAAATGAACAGTCACCCGCATTGCTCGGCATCTCTTGGAAGCACTCTGTCTCCTTTGCTCCAGATGTTCTACATCGCAAGTGGAGAAATGTTTGGGGTTGAATTTTTGTTTGAAACGGATTGTTGATAGTCTCCCGAGACAGCTTGTGACAAACTGTATAATAAAAATGTTAAAAATAGCAAGCTTCTTCCCTGGTAAAGCAAGAGTTCCCACAATTCAGTGTGCTGGGAAAGTTGCTGAACTCTTCTTTTGCCAGAATGTGCTGATCCTCTGCTCTTGCACTGATCTGCAGTCCCTGGTTTAGAGGAAAAACTTCTTTTTCCACCCAATCCAAGTAATACTCTTCTGACTTCTGCAAAGGCAATCCATGTTCATCAGTAATGCTTGTGATGCGAGCACCTACAGTAGGAAATATTTGTTGAATGATGCATGACTGCGCTGGATAGCAAATGCTTTTCAGATGTAGCTTTGGCACAGAAGAAGCCATCTCAGGCTCTGAAGCTGCAGCCAGCTCATGGCTCCTAGACAGCCTCACCCACCTTTCCTCCTTCACACCACCTCCAGGAAGAGGAGGAGCCTCAATTTACTTGGGAAGAAGTGCCTCCATTGTTAGAGTGAAGTACAATAGCTTTCTAAAGTAAAAATAATAATGTAAGCATCTGTAACTAGATCTGGGCAGCTCTGACTATAAAATGTTGTAGGAAGGAAGTGCTGCAGTGACTTTGTGCATCATACCCTTGCTGGCCCAAAAGTTGGGACCAGATAATGATTGTCTCCATCACTTGGCACCCTCTGGATGACCATGTGAGGAGCCCTGGACATCCCTTTCAGGTCCAGCCATAGCCACAGTTCTGCTTGAAGCAACGGGGTTTTTGTGAGATGCTCTTCAGACTGAAATTAGAAAGGCAGCTTAGGGTCGTAGTCCTTCCTGAACACAGTGGGCCTTCATTCCAGGCAAGCATAGATTGGGTGGCTTGAGTACAAGAGCTGCATTTCTCTGGGCTTGGAGCAAATGCCACATATAGCCCTAGAAGTCGGTGATTCTTAACCCCACCCCAACCCACTACTCATGTCATCTAAGGATTCCCCCCCCCCCCATCGCACTTGAAACTGAACCAATTAAAGAAGATGCTGTCACATCTGGTTTGGGCTGTCTGCATTGCTAAGCTATTTTTGCTAGGCGGAAATTGCAGGCATCAGGAATATATGTCTCTTGGCTAAGAGCCAGAGCTCAACTTTTCAGTGATTTTGATTCTGTCATCACTGTGGATTCTGACTCACTGCTGTCGATTGGGTCTTCGTAAGGCAGCTCAAATACCTATTCCCAGTATTCACGCTTTTCTCCTTTGCAACATTTTCTTTGCATGGAATCTTTTCTGCAACCTCCGAGAATTACATTTTTATGACATAAAAAGCCATGTAAGAAAAGGGAAAACTACGCCACGGTAAATCGAGTCACGTATGAAGAGACGCAGGCTTCCACAATCTGGATAAATTATGCAAATTAAGCATAACACACACGTGCCTCTACAGCATGAGTTCCAGCTCTATATATGCTCACTTGGAAGCAAATTTGTGCATGGGTTGGTAGGTTTAGTCTGCTATTTGGGATGGGAAGAAGGGGTGAGCTGCACCTCTTGGCCACTAGATGTCATCTTACATTCCCCTGTGGCTTTTGAGTGACGTTAGAACGTGTTGATGGAGATTGCGTGATATTGCGTGATATGATAGTCCCTTACTTTAATCACTGGGACTTGCACAGTGCTGGACAGCTGCAGACATCTGTCTTTCTGTGTTGTGCAAACCCAGGCAGCAAGGATTGTTTGAGGGTTAGACCACTTTGGTCTCTCTAACCTTCAAACGCCCTTGCTGCCTGAGTTCACATGACATGACAAACCAGAGCAAACCATAGAATCATAGAATAGCAAAGTTGGAAGGGGCCAAGAAGGCCATCGGGTCCAACCCTCTCCTGATGCAGGACACCAGTTTATGCCATCCCACTCAGATGGCTGTCCAGTTTCACCTTGAATGTCTCTAGTGTGGGTGGTTGTGTTGTACAAATCAGGTTGCTTTCCAGTCTATCGCCACCTCCGCCAAGAGTCTCCATAACTCCATACCAGTTATGGAGTCTTTTATGGTGCCTACAAAACCAGTCTTTTATGGTGCCTACAGTCCTATCCACAGTAAGGTCCCCCGAGAGCCAGTGTGGTGTGATGGTTAGAACGGGGTAAAAGCAAGCTCCAACAGTGCACCCTCTCATCTCTCAGGGCAGGAGGCATAATACCAAAACAAACATTCTTTTAAATTCATATCAAGCAGCTACTTTCCCATTAATCTAGTATAGTTGTGGCACACTCTGGTTCATCCCAGCCTGTATCGGACCCCTAGCATGGGTGGGGCTTTTAAGAACCAGATCGGCCCCCTTGTGCAAGATGCACAGGGGCTGGGTGAGGATTTGGCCCACAGAGCTCTCCCCTAGAGCATCTTCTTAAATGGACATCAACAAGGTGAAGGAAACAGGGCCTGGTCCTTTTGCCATAGATGTGGGGCCACAGAAGTAGTAAATTGGCTGGTGCGGGGGCAGATTCAGGGGCAAAAAGAGGTCACAGGGGCCACAGTTAAGGCCTTGGGAGGCCCTAGGTTAGAGAGCCAGATAAATGGGGAGAGTCAGCTTCAAATTTCCATGTACCATGAAATTCACTGGGAGGAGACCTTGGGCCAGTTATTCTCTGTCAGCCTAATCTGGGTGGTTGTATGGATAACCTGGAGTGGGGCACATAAGCTGCCTTGAACTCCTTGAAGAAAAGTTGGGATAACAATGGAGATTGAGCCATAGATGAGTGACCCCTTCTAATACAAAGGCAAGATGAACTATCCAGCCAGTGTTGCAGGCAGTAGCTAAAGATGGTAGAGAGCCTAAAAAGCCTATTTTTCCAGGTTGCCTTCCTATAACCGATTTTGCTTTATCTTGGAATACACATTTCACTAGTCTAAAATTAAACCACTTTTGTTGTTGTTGCTGGCTCCAACCTTTCTAACCCTACAAATGAAAGCGATGCATTGAAAACCCCTGAAAAATAATTAAATGCTCTTGAGCTATATAAGACTTTGTTACGGAGTTTTCAATCATGACTGATAAACTCGAGTTCTTTCTTCTAGGCTCCAAACAGCTGAAAAGAGGACACTGAATTGTGGGAAAACCGCTATTCAGTAATCAGATACGTCCATGTTCTTGTGCATTACAATCCCCAGGTTTAACTCTTTCTTAGGATACAGTGTGAACTTGAAAGCGTCTTGACTGGAAAGATAGAATGACAGCAACCCGTCAGCTTCTATTTTCTAGTTCCTAACAGTCAGAGTTCCTGAGCAACAATCGTTCTACCCAGCAGATTTTAACAAATAAGCAGTTATAAGTTGACAAAACTTGTGGAATTCTATGACAAGGTTTCAAGATGGCTAGATGGAGGGGATGCAGTGGATGTGGTATACCTGGATTTCAGCAAGGCCTTTGACAAAGTGCCCCATGATATCCTGGTGGAGAAACTGAGGAGTTTTGGGATACACCAAAGCACTGTCCGGTGGATTAGGGCATGGTTGACTGACCGAAAGCAGAAGGTAACCATTAGCGGGGAATCGTCGGGATGGCAGCCAGTGACAAGCGGGGTCCCCCAGGGTTCTGTCCTGGGGCCGATCCTGTTTAATCTTTTCATTAACGACATGGAAGAAGGGGTGAACAGTCTGCTGATCAAATTCGCAGACGACACTAAAACTGGAGCAGTGGCCACAACTGAGGAGCAGATACACCAGATCCAAAAGGATCTGGACAGACTATGGAAGTGGGCAGGAGACAACAGGATGGCGTTCAATGTGGACAAGTACAAGGTCTTGCACTTGGGGCATAAGAATAGCTGTCATAAGTACAGGTTAGGTGACAAGTGGCTGGAGAGCAGCACTTGTGAAAGGGACCTCGGGGTACTGGTTGACCGCAGGCTGAACATGAGTCAGCAGTGTGATGCGGTGGTCAAGAGGGCGAATGCCACCCTTGGTTGCATAGCCAGAAGTGTGGCTTCTAGATCAAGAGAGGTATTACTACCACTCTACAGGACTCTGGTGCACCCACAACTGGAGTATTGTGTTCAGTTTTGGGCCCCTCATTACAGAAAGGATATAGCCAGGTTGGAGTCAGTGCAGCGTAGGGCCAAAAGGATGGTGGCTGGTTTGCAGAGGATGCCGTATGAGGCAAGACTGAGGGAACTGGGTCTCTTCAGCTTGGAGAAGAGGAGACTCAGAGGGGATATGTTGGCAACATACAGGTATGTGAGGGGGTGTCACATGGAGATGGGGAGAGGCCTGTTCTCCCCTGCAGAGGAAGGCAGGACGCGCTCCAATGGAGCCAAGCTCAGGGAGCCAAGGTTCCATTTGGATGCCAGGAAGCACTTCCTGACAGTTAGGAACCCGAGGGCGTGGAATGGGCTTCCATGAGAGGTCGTTGAGGCCCCATCAGTGAGGGTGTTCAAAGACAGGCTGGACATGCACATGGTGGGCATGTCATGAGCGGGGCTGGCTGGTGCCGGGGGTCAGACTAGATGGCCCGGGAGGCCCCTTCTGACTCGCTCCATTTCTATGTTTCTATGCCCCCTTCCACTGGAATTCATTCATCTTTTCACAATCACAGTTTTCAGCATTGCCCACCTTTGTGTCCTGCTGGCCTTGACACTCGTCCTGCTTTCATGGTGCTGTTCCTAGCACATTTCCCAGCCGACTTCTACAGTGCCGTGGCCTACACACTGTGGTCAGAAATTTTATGCCACTCCCGAACCTTGGTGATCGCTACAACTGGAGGCACAGCTTCCTTAGTGCCACAACTTCTTTAGTAGTCCATGGCCACCACAATAGAAACAGATAAAAATGTATTTGTAGATGATAGGAACGTATTGTAGAAATGGTAAAATCTATACTTGTGTATACAATTAAGCAGGACAAACAGAACACCCCCATCCCATTTTTATCACTGATGTTATTCAGATAGGCTGTTTTTATCTTTATTTCACAAATGGGGCCACTCTATAGCTGACAAATTCATTTGTTTCTGCTCACACAGAGATGAGAGCCAGTGAGGTGTAGCGGTTAAGAATGCAGGACTGGGACTCAGGAAATCTGGGTTCTGGTGGAGCCAACCGGGTGACTTTGGACCAGTCACAGACTCAGGCCAACCTACTCCACAGGGCTGTTGTTGTGAGGATAAAATGGACAGGAGGGACTCCTTGTAATCCACCTTGCAAGAGGAAGGAAGACCAGATATAAATGCAGTAGTAACAGTGATAGCAGCAGCAGCAGCAGTAATAATAATAACCATCTGCTCAGATTAGACATTTTGATGCAGCCTGAAAAGGGATGATAAAATTGATCTCCTGTGATTTATATAATAGAATAGAAAATAAAAAATATTCAGTCGGCCTCATCCACATATACAGAAACAATCTTTTGCTGGCATAATGAAAAATCTGCCAGCCAAATATTCTGTGGGCATCAACTGGAATCTGAGCTGGGTGAAAGCAAGCCTAACAGGGGGGAAAAGTCAATTCCTGAAATAAGTAGTGCTTTCATGTAATTCACTGTTAGCATACCAAATATGAAAGTCTTACAGTTCTTTATATATTCATAGTCTCCTTTATTGACTTCAGCAAAAATTCTATCCTGGATCTTCCAAGCAGATGCATCCTGAACCATCACTGTTGTACATAACAAGTAACTCAACATCAAGCACCCACAGGCTTTCAACTAGCCTTCCCTGCCCTGTCGGTCCAGAATTTTTTTTTTTCCCCTAAATGGTGACCTGACATCCTGATTGGCATGTTCCAATACAGTGCTATGGGTGCATGAATGCATGCTTTTAAAGAAGGGAGACTTGCTTCACTCCATAAGTAGTGCATTGGTGCACTATTTGCTAGGGCCAGAAGCAACTACAAGAACTTCTTTGCAATTAAATGACATTCATTTCTCCCATAGCCACTCCAAACATTCTGCTCCAAGTAGGGGATATGACACAATCTTAGCCACAAAGACTTTTAGCATTGCTTCAACTAGATGGCAGCCCTCGGAGTAATAAGGCTTTTTCATGGGCCCCAGTGAATAGACTGCTGATAACAGAATTGCTGCCAGATGAGTAGGCCGTAAAAGCATTTTCAGAAGAGTGAGGCCCTGAATATTTAAAGGAGCAACACTGTTCTGTGGTTTGCCCATCCAATGCCATTTATGCTATTTGTGCCTCTTACCAATGCAAGGACATTAGTCTGACAATAATGGATAGATAACCCTTCTTCCTTTCAATAAGTTTCAAATTTAGTAACCAGTCTACTCATGCCCATTTGAGCCAGGGAGGCAAGAGCCAGATCTTCTGCATGGCAGTAGGGGGAAAACAAGGGGAAGGGAAGTTATATCAGTCCAGAGCATTATATAGTGAGTTATATCATTTATATAAAGATTAGATTAAAGAGGTGCCAAAATGCAGTTCTGTTTGACTCTCTTTGCCATGGGTATGGGGTCCAAAAGGAAACCTGCTATACTGATTTGGGTTCTAATATCCAACTTGGAATAAAACTGTTGTATGAGAAATAAGAAGCACTTATCTATTAAAATCACACCTATTTTTTTCCACAGATACCAACAGTTTAAGGAATCAAAAGCAGATGACAAGTCTACAAACAGAGTATCTAGCCTTTTCAGTGGTCCATTGACTTATTTTTGAATAAGAAAATTGAAATAAATACATGACAAATAAAATAATAATTCAAGACAAAGTTCTGATAAATGTTGCATTCACAGGCAACATTTGGGGCCAGCTTATCTGTTGTTTCATACCTTTCAGCTTGACTTTCTTCAGATTTACTTTTGTAAATATTTTCAAAGTACAGAGTCCATTTTATCATTGGAACTGGTTTGGTTTTGTTTAAGACCATGTGCTATAAGATCCCAAAAATATTTTCTATTCTCACTGAAAAAAAATTGCTCAAGGCCTTTCCAAACTGTGCTAGCAGGTATCTTCTATTTCTGTTTCAAGAGTTCTTGCTGTTTTAATAATGTCCTATGTGAGCATCAGATTTATTTGTCCTTAAAGATCTAGCTTTGTACTGATGTATAACATATATTATGGTCAAAAGGCTACTGTTACGACAGAATATGGAGAAGCAGAATGGTATTCTACAGGCAGAAGCTCAGACAAGGGTGCATTTTATCTCCCCATCTGTTCACTCTGTATGCAGTACATATAATAAAGAAAGCTGAATTAGGATCAGAGGAAGGAGGAGTGAAAATTGGCAAAAGATACATCAGTAATTTAAGATGGGCAGATGATGCCATATTGCAGGCAGAGACCTGCAGTGAATTGCAATGACTGCCGATGAAAGCGACAGAAATAAATACAAAAGCAGGACTGCAGCTGAATGTGAAGCTAAAAGCATGTCCGCAAAAGCACTGCACAACTTTACAGTTAACTGGGAAGAAACTGAAATTGTGAAAGACTTTACATACCTAGGCTCAGTCATCCATTGGAGACTGTAACCAAGAAATTCGTAGAAGCCGGAGACTTGGAAGGGCAGCAAAGAAGAAACGAGAAAAGATCATCGTGAGTAAGGACGGCTCACTGGAAAGCAAGGCCAAGATCGTCGACACTCTTGGGGTCCTGATCACTGTGTCTGGGTGTACAGTGCCACGCTGTACAGTGAAAAAGCTGACAGGAAGAAAATCAATATGTTTGCAACATGGTGCTCAAAGATGCTAAGGTCACCTTAACCTCCATCATAGCTGGGTTCTCCAGAATTTGTCTTATTTCATCTGCCACAGGTAGCGACCACCTAAACCACCTTTCTGCCATGTAAACACCTTGTGCAGGATGCAAAATAGCAGATGCTTTACTGAACTTCCTACTACTCACCAATGAAAGGTGATCACCATCTGCCTGCACCTCTACATGAAAGGACCGCACTTTTAGACAGATGTTTGGTGACACAAAGATATTGTCATCCACAATGCCACTGTTGTGGGTTAAATAAGTGACGTGGCTGTCACAGGTCCTGTCCAAAGCCTCCATTTATGTATCAGAGCTGGCACTGATTCACAACAAAATAGAGTTATTGGCCCATTTTTATTGATGGACATATCCTGTGAATGTCTGTCTGAATGACTGACATTATCCTCTCCTAGTACCATAACCTTACTCATCTGTTCATTATTTTCACCAATATGAGCATTAAAATCCCCATATGGCACAACATCTGTCCTTGGGAATGGTTCCTCAATATGTTGCAGCGCTCATTCCAAGCCCCACCAGATTTGTTTATCAAATTGATTTATAGGGTTAGAAGGGACATATATATTCCAGGAAATAATTGAGCTAACTCTAGAAACATTGGCTAGGGCCATCGGAATGTATCCATTATTTCTTAGTCTAAATCCTGTCTATCCAGCTGTATATCTGCAGAGAGGAGAAGAGCCAGACCTCCACTTCCATAACCATATTTACATATCTTGAGGGTTGGCAGCACAGCTATTTCAAAGCTTTGCATATAAATATCATTAATATCTATGAGCCAAGTTTCTTGAAAGCATAACAAGTCAAGGGATGGCCTAAAAGGGATAAACTTGGGATCAATAAGCTTGTTTGACTGCCATATTTTCAGGAAGGCAAAGTAACGATTCTGGCTGATTTACAATTACTCTATCCTGTTTAGAAAACTTTGCATTGCCTAAAAACCACTAACAGAGGATTTCAGTACTGGTCCCAAATACAGGAAATTGTCTTTGCCCCTCCATTTTGTCACTTGTTGAAAATATGGAATTGTTGACTGCAGACCAAGAAGGCACTGTGAAGGTCTGTTTTGAGCTCTGCTTTTTATTTTAAGTACTTTGGGGTGTTTTTTAGCCCTTTCTATGGCATTTTAGTATTTAATTATGTTTTTAATGATTTAATTGCAACAGAAGAGGTTTGCTTATTTAAGGTTTGTTGCACCAAACTCTAATAGTGGGATTACTTTCTGGTTTGTTGATTTTTTACCACATTAACTCTACAATTGTTTTGTTTTAAGCATCAGTCATTCAAATGTCTGCTGTTTGCTGATGCTATCATTATCAACACCTGTCAGCATTTGTTATGACATCAAGGAATATTCTACCACTATTGGGAACCTCAAGGAGCTGCAAGGATTAGGGAATTACTTCCTGCTTGATAAGGAAAATAATTTATTCAGCAGGACTCAGTGATGTGACAGAAACATATGCAACTGGCATTGATATTGGTGGTACAAAACTCATTTCAGGTTATGTGGGGTTTGTGCCACTTCAAAAGCCTTCCATACCTGCTTGATCTGTTTGAATAATTAGTGTTTCACTCTAGAGCAATGATGTTCTAGCACATCCTGCGTAGCTCTTAAAAGATATTGGCTGAGTTCTTATGCCATGATAAGCAACCCTGTGTGGTCTCCATGGTGTGAGGGGTTTTTTTTGCCTAGATGTGCCTAACAGACAATTAAGTGGTTTCTATGTTAGCATGGTTTCCACCCTCCTTGCCTAGTCTTCCCACCATTGGCACATATCCCATCAACCACCACTCCCAAAATTCAGTCCCATGTTGGATGGCTGGAGCACCTTGGCCAGCAGCTGTTGCTCCTTCCAGAGGCCTCTTGTGGTAGCTGCATACCAGGATCATGGAAACTATAATGCCAGCTTAGGATAATTAGAGAAACCATGTGCAGCATGGAAACCATAGAACAGACTATGATTACTCATCTTGGTTTCTGGAAAGCAAAGGTACCAGGACAAAGTTCAGACAACACAACAAACCATCTTGCACAAGAAGACACTGTGGTTTAATCATGCCATGTGGACCAGCCCATTGTCTGATAGCTCAAGATCTGAGTTTATTTTATGATTACTCTGGCAGGATCCACTGCCTATTAGGGTGGTGCAGAAGACCTGTGAGAAAAGTCCAAAGATAGTTGCCACGTCTAAGTAACAACAGTGGGGAAAGCAGGCGTGTCCATGCTGAGGACCTGGAAGCAAGAAGCTCTGAGGATGAAATTAACATAGGGGCTGATGGTCAGCATGATTTCCATGGCACATGGAGAGATTTCTTTAAACATATTCCTTCTTCTTTAGAACATTTTGCATCGTCTAATCCTACCTGTCTCCATGAGCAGGAAGGGAGACTTGGAAACACATTGCATTTTTACTGATGGAAAAATGAGGCACAAATATTATATTAGTTCTAACAGAATGGAGTTATTCTTGTTACAGCCTGCTTTTAAATATTTTATTTAAAAGTAGGATCCTCTGTATTTCATGAGGCTTATTTCTTCTGGCAGATCCAATAACTGGCTGTAGTCTGCAAGGCATTGTCACAGATCCGGCTTAAAGCAGGTCTCTGCTCTGATCGGCTACGTCACGGGGAGGTGGAACCTCCTCTCTAGGCTACCCAACAGGCCAGAAGGCTTATCTGCATTTCAAGTGTCTCTTCCTTTCCACACTAATACCTGCATGAGCCAAAATAGAAGCTAAACATGAAACAGTCCAGGTTAAGCCTAATGTATGTAAATCTTTAGGCTGTTCAAAGTTAAGTCCAGAGGAAGGAATGTATTATAATTTCTTTATTGTTTGCCTAACAATAATGAAAGTAGCAGCTTGAAATAAACTATAATTCTGGTGTACAACAGCTAAATTATGAGACTATTCATTTGGGCATGTTGTTGTTGTTGTTGCCCAGATTTGCCAGTTAAACCCAACCCAACTTTAGCAAAGAAGTTCCTCTATTGTAACTGAGTCTTTTAGCTACACAACAAGCATGAGATGCAACAAAGTGTTGCAGTGTGGAATGCTGCTGTTTCACACAGCCCAGTCCATTCGCCTTCCTTGCAGCCCTGCCAAGTGGCATTCAGCCCTTTTCCCATAGGTTGTTTTTGCCCTACTTTAAAAATAAATAAATATGTGATTCCAGTGCTGTATTTCTTCTCTGAGAGTGGCTAAGACAGCCCAGCTCCTGCCTGGACGTTAGCCACTCCACAGTGGAAGCTTTTATCCTAACTTCCTATCTAAAGGCATGGATCTGTGGTTGGCCAGTGGCCAAAGGTGGCATTCTGCACATACCTGGATGCTATTTCATGATTTATTGTATTTACATCCCACATCCTTTCCTTCAAGGTGGCTTACATAAACCTATTCCTCCTCTCCATCTTATCCTCACAACAACCCTGTGAGGTAGGCTGTGAGTCAGTAACTGGCCCAAAGTCACCCAAGTGAGCTTTCAGGCTGAGTGTGGACTAGAACCCAGACCTCTTGGCTCCTAATCCAAAACTCAAACCACAGCACTGCACTGGCTTTCAGCAGAAAAATGACTAGCAGGGAAATAATAATTCTGATGAGGATCAAAAGGCATAAGCAAAGAGACTTTGACTTTGCCCTCTTTCCAGTGATACTGATGCTGTTCCTTCATTGCTACTAGCAAAGAATCTGTGGCCCTGATCAGGAATACTGGTGGGTGGAGGCAGAGATTCTTACTGCCTCCCTCCCAACCATCCCTATTAGCAGTAAGGAAACTGTGGGCTTGCTGGATCACTGGGGGGTGGGGGGTGGGTGAGACATGAAAGCGGTTTCCTTTCCCCATTTCTCTGCTGTCTTTGTATGCATGTGTGTGCGGGAATGTGCATGTGCCTAAGGGACTGCATACATGTGCCAGAGTGTATGAGCATGAGAGAGTGGGGGGTGAGTCACTGCCCAGCACCTCATGTGGCCCTCTGGAGCAGAAATGTACCCATCCCTGCAATTAGACTCTGCTTTGCCCTGTCCCATCTTCAGCACTGTCCTATCTGAGGCCGCCTTGGACCGATCCCATAGCTTATGTTAGCCTAACAGCTTCACAAAGCAGTTCTGGACATTAGTTCTTTAAATCGTACCTTGACTCTCCCTCCTGTTGGAATGTCACTTTGGAAGGGCAACAGCTCAAAAAGTGGTTTGAAAAGACCTGAACAGGAAAGAACATCTTCCATGGTTTACTAAGCATGCACTGAACTGTGGCCATTTTACGCATCCAGCCCTTGGTGCATCTCACAAAAGTAAGTCACAACTAGTTAATACCCTTTGGAAGTGCAGGACTTGTGTGTAACTGACCAAAAGGACTGTGCTTCGGGGTGCAAAAGAGATGGAAAGGGAAGGGAAGGAGTGGGGAAAAGCTTATGGTCAGCCGTGTGATAACAGAGAACCAGGAAGACTAGTCTTGCCTCCATTTAAACAAGAGCTGTAATACACATTTTCAAAATCTGAACGTTTGTAGGGATAAGAGTTTTTGTTTGTTTTGTTTCCTTTGCTGCTTTCCTAACCCGCTCCAGCACTCTCATACCATTAGCAAGTGACCTCTGGAGATTACCATCTGCTTCCAGAAGACTGCTGTGGGGTATTAAGCCTCATGTGTCTCCTTGTCCTTTTAACCCTCAGCTGCTTTCCCAAGCTTCTCAAGGGGGAACATCCTCTTGAAACATTAGCCACATGTCCCATCTTTCCTGCTATGCGCAACAGATGCAATGCTCAGGCCATTTTGTTGCTGAAGGCAGATGAAAAAGCTGCCCCAGCTTTTTGAGCATTTAGCTTATTAGTGTGGATTTCTTTTCCTTAGGTTGAGACAAACTATATATGACTGGAACGTGCTAAATCTGGAGAAAACTTTTGCATTTGGTATATGCCTGCTTTACTGCCACAAATAATAATAATGTACTATTGAAGGACAAGGATTTTTTGGACATCTAATTGACTTTATGTGAAGGATGATGTACACATAACACACATCAAGCTTGACATATCAGCAGCTTTAATCATCATGAAACTCCACTGGCTGTCCATGCTTGTAAAAACACAATATGGGATTTTTTTTTAGATGTATTGCAAGAAAGATTTCTCGGGGGAAGTACTTCCTTTTTTCAGGTGCCTGCATTGTCTCCTTCACACACATCTAAATATGCCAGAGAGAATTTATAGAAAGCGACTCTGCAAATGCATAGAGACTAAATTGGTTTTGATTCTCTTATGCCTTTGCAGTTCTCTTCATTACGAAGCCCCTGATTTTTCCTGTTCGCATGATTGGTTGGAAAGATGGCATTAATGCATATGTATTTTTTCTTTCAGCTATTTGGGACAATGCACAGTGTAATTGCAGGTTATTTTCAGAATGTCTTTAAAATGTTTTCATGACCTTAGTGGGTCCATATCCCCTATGGAATTCCTTGTAGCTGGGGGTGACCCTGGGAGATTTCTCCACTCCCCCACCTCCATCAGCCCAGATAGGTCCAAACCATGGAAAATTTAGTCCACATGCTATATCTATTGACACGGTCAAGGCTACTAACCAGAAATGGCATTAAAGAACAAGAGAAACCTAACACAGGACCTCATGCTCTGGGCCTAAGTTATCTGGGTATTCAGTAACGCCTTTCTGACCCCAACATGGCAGCCTGGTTTGCATGATCACAGGGAGCTTCATAAGTAGCTTGTTAACCATTCTGTGTATGCCAGTTGCATGCTGGGGTTTAGTATAATTACCCTTGGTAGTGTGGTTTGTAGGATGGATTTGCACTACCACAGGGCAGGACAAGCCATGGTGGCTTCCTTTCCCAGCCCTAAGCATGGGCCAGTCGGTGGAAGGGTGGCTTCCAGAGTGTCATGAAGCCAGTAAGGGATTTTCATCTGGACTGGTCTATTTGGCCAGGAGGGAGACTATTTATTTGTTATTTATTTGCTTACTTATGAACAATATTTACATACAGCTCCCCATTTGAAACAAAGCCCAAAGTGTTTTTAGAAAGAGTAAAAGTAAAAAACAGAAAAGACCATGCATGCAGCGGTATCATGAGCCAGTTTCAAAGACAGTTCAAAGAAAGCCAAAGCAAACCAAGATGTTTTTGATAAAAGCCTAAGTGCGGCTTTACATGAGGCAAAATAACCCGGTGCTTTGCTGAGGAATCTTCCACTTTCTCTGCTGGAGGATTAGGCCATCCTTCACAGGAAGCTTCATTTCTGAAGGGTTTTTTCATGGCCTGTCTCTATGTTTTGATATGTTCTGTTATGCAACACAAGGTGACACTGTGATGTGGAATGGAATTATAAAAATACACCAGGCTTCTGTAGTGAGTAATGACGCCACCTAGGAAAACACCAGATCTCTAAAAAATCCGGGAAAATGGCTGGAAAGCAAGGAGCTGGAGCTCAAAGAAGTTGTAAAAGGAACCCACAAATTTTTGTGAGTGAGGGATCATGAGTACAGCAACTGCACCACTGATGGGGTCCGACACACTTCATAGGAGAAATCATTCTGTAGATATTTATTTATGTATTTATGGCCCCCATTGCAACCCATGAGTCCTCAAAGTGGCTCAGAAAGTGGCAAACAGGTGACAGCAGGAATGGGTGTCTCCATCAGTCCTCTCCCCTCCATTTGTGGGATGGGACACTCATCCCTGTTTCAAACTGCAAATACAGGGAAACAGAGCCATAATTTGGTTTCTGGAAGTGCCCCTGCCAGGTGAGGAACCATCATTACCTTTGCCTTCCTTTGCAGTCCAGCAGGCCTTGAGGCTTCCCAGAAACAATGCTTCTGATTGGATGCCTGGGCACCGTTGCCGTGGTGGTGGCCAACCAGAAAGCACCTTGTGAGAAAAGACTCCCACCTCCTAGGTGTGCCCAGGGCATGACGCTTGTGGCAGAAAGAGTGAGAGGCCAATGGCGATAACAATCAACACGCACAAGCCCAGCACAAGACTCGCTCCACAGACTTGCCTCACAATGTTAGTCTGCAGGAACTGTGTCCAAACGAGGTCTTGAATTAGCTGCTAAAGCGGCTGTTTCTCCTAGTCTGACGGGTCCTGAACCAAGACAGAAAAGACTGTCAGGGTGCAAGGGAGGTCTGGTGGCCTATTTAACAGAGGACTGCCCTCTTTTTGAACGTCTTCCCAAAGACTGAGAAGCTGTTCAAAGTCTATTTTAAGGAGAACACAGCATAAGAAGAGCAAGCAGGGTCCTTGAAGTTGCCCATGAGCACTGGATACTGGTCAGCACTGGCATACTGGTCAGCAGGTATACAACTCACCTGGTGAGTCTTCCCCACTATGACAATGTATACTGTATTTCAATTTAAATTATAAAGTTTTTTTTTACTAAATTTGCATCCATACATATAAATTAGCACATGTAAATATTATGAAATTGGGGATGTGTTTCCATTTTTAGCCAATATGTAAAAGGCAACACTTAGAGTGCACTTGAGTTGAAAAGGATCAAGACCTCAAATCTCTGGTCAGAGTAACTAATCCTGAGGATGCATACTATTTCCTGTCCTCTTATTCTTTTGCTGAAGAACACTGTTTCTAATGTCTTCATTGTTGGACTTGTCACTAGAAAACAGTACAAGAACAGGATGCTGGGCTTACTGTTCACTAATTGATGGAACCTTTGCCTGTTTTTTAACATTAGAATGGCTCTTTAAAACAAATACAGACCATTTTGGAGAGAGAAATTCATGCCCCATATATGAAGGTCTACAGGAAAATGGGAAGGATTCCTTTTGAGGATCTGTTATACTGGCTGTGGATTATGAGAGTTGTAGTATAATAAGTCCAGAGGGCAGAAGGTGGTGCGGATCTACACAAGGACTATGAGAAGAATCCCTTCTGCTTTGCCTCTGTGGATCAGGGCTGTGATACTGTGGTTGGATTGGCTGCAACGAAAGGCCTAAATGAAGAGATAGGGCGTGTGTGAGAACGTTTTGGTTGGAGGAGAGACTAGCTGTTTTGGAGGCTTCCTTCAACTAGAGAAAAATAAAGTTTTAGAGAGAGATTGAACTGAGTCACTCTGCAGCCTACATGCATTCTGGTCTTGGCTGCTAGAAAACAAGAAAGTGCCCTTTTATACAGTGGTGGTCGAATAAGGAGAACTGATGGGCTGGATCAGAGCAAGGGTCCATCCTGTTCACACAGTGGCCAGCCAGCTGCCCATGGGAGCTCACAAGCAGGATATGAATGCAACAGCACCCTTCTGGGAGAGCCAATGTGGTATGTTGGTTAGAGTGTTAGCCTGGGGACCTGTGAGATCTGGGTCATAGTCTCCACTCGGCCATGAAACTCGCTGGGTCAGTTTGGACCGGCACTCATTCACAGTCTAACCTACCTCACAGGGTTGTTCTGGGGATAAAAATGGAGTGCAGAACTATGTAAGCTACCTTGGGTTCCTTGCAAGAGAAAAAAGGAAGAGATATAAATGCAATGTAATAGTAACGACAACAACAACCATAGCCTAGATGCAGTGCATGAGCTCCCAAATGGAGAAGATAAGACAACCAGACCAGTTAAGCAAACATCTTCTATATTCTTAATACAAATGTTAATTTAAAGGTCTTTAGCATGTGCTGTGCACACTTTTATCCTTTATAACCCAGGGGCAAAATGGCAGCACTTTCTAACATTGGTGATAGTCAGCTGTTTGTAAAAATGTACAATGCACATGTAGGTATCACTGTATATCTCCAGGATCTATGGGAAGTACTCTGGGGCTTCAGGCTGCCTGGAACTGGGCCCAAGTGGGGATGTAGAGGCTTTGCAGAGAAAGTGCTATAGGGCCCAGGGTTGGTGCCCCAAGTCAACCTCAGCTACAGCATTTCATCATTACTGAGCAAGAGATGGGGAGGTAATATAACCTCATGATATACTACCCATATACACCACACTAGGTTGCTGCTTTGGCTCTACCCTTTCACTCCCTGTTTGCCTTTGGTGTCGCCCACTAGTGAAACTCTGGCCTCCAAATTCGGATTCTACACCATCCAAATCTCTCCAGGTCCCCCTGAGAATTCTCCAAAATGAGAATTGGCCCCTGGGCTGAAAGTGGTTCCACACTGTTGCTGTAGCCCTTCTGTCACATTGCTGTTTCTGTTGTTTGCTGTTGTTCAGAGAGCTCTGGCTACTAGATGATATAGAAATGAATCAATGAATCAATTAGCTTCAGTGTAGCCTGAAGTGCCTGATCCTGCCTAATCTTGGAAACTAAGCAGGGTCAGTTCTGGTTGAAATCTGGATGGGAGATTAAATGTTGTAAACCGTCCAGAGAGCTTTGGCTACAGGCAGTATAGATATGTAATGTAATAGTAATACTAAAGTAAAGGAGTCCCTTCAGATTTTACTCTGCTTAGCCAGTGGCTAGTAAGGGGTGGTGCTCATCTCCATTTCTAACCACAGTCACGAAGTGCTGTTACCTTCCCACTGAGCTGCTACCTATTTATCTACCTTAATTACATGTTTTCAAGCTGCTTGGTTGGCTAGGAGCTAGGGGTGAATGACAGGAGCGCAAGAGCTCATTCCGTCTGGTGGAGGCTGAGCTTGAACCATTAAAGTGCCAACCATTTCTGGCCAACAGTTCCAGCATCATTAAGCTGCTGCACCACCGCTTCCCAATAATGGTCATGGTATAGGTTATGGTTATATAAATCAATAGTTCCCAAATCAGGACATTGTTGCCTTTGAGACTAAAGGAACTCGGGGGATGAATGTTATTTTGAGTCTAAGCATGAGACATGCTTTCAGCTATGCCTAATAAAAGGCCAGGAAAGCAATTTAGAAAGGAAGAAATGCACGGAGTGGTTGCCAGGTGGGAGCTTCTGGGTTTATTTGTGCATTAGACTTCAGACAGCACTTTGCAGCTCACTGCCTCACCTGCATGTTGACAACGCCTGGTTCCACCAAGAAGCCTGAGTCATTTGGGCAAGGGTTACGGTGCTTTTTTTCCTGCCACTATTACTGCTGTTCCAGTTGCGTGTGATTCTGGGTGCCATGTGTGCCGTTCCTCATTTACCTGCTCCACTTGTCTGTCATGAAAGCACTTGAATCTGGTCCCCTTCAGCTTCTTCTTGCTGTTTCAAAGCCCTTCTCCCACAGCACCTGATAGTCGTGCCTCCAAATGCTGCTGCATGGCTGCTGCCCTTCCTCCTGACCCCAGACTGCTTCATGGCTCTGCCTTTGTCAATATTGCTTTGGCATCTGTCTCACCCCCACAGTAGTTCCATCAGGTTGAGGCGCCAGTCGTGTTGGTTTGGTCTGAGAGCTGCGCTATCTGGAAGAGGTGTCTTTGTTTAGGATTCCCCCTTTCAGCCAGCTGTTTTTGGCCACCTGCCCCACTCCAGGTCGGGAGGCAGGGCTGAACTGAAGCAATTGGGCAATAAGGGATTTGCAGGGATCGGGTAAAGGGGGGAGGTCCTCTGGATAGAAGACCCCCTTCTTCTGACGGCGAGGCATACTGTGGATGTGCGTGTCGTCGAAGGGCATGCAGCCAGTAACCATCACGTAAAGCACTACGCCCAAGCTCCACACGTCATACTTCTTGGGGTCATAAGGAATGCCCAGAAGCACCTCGGGGGAGGCATAGGCGGCTGACCCACAGTACGTGGTACTCAGGTCTGGGTACCCACGCGACTCCCTGCCAAAGCCAAAGTCAGTCAGCTTTGCTCGGCGGCTGTCTGCAGTGAGCAGCACGTTTTCGCACTTGAGGTCCCGGTGCACCAGATTCCGGTCATGCAAGTAGCGCACAGCAGCTACGACCTGAGCAAAGATATCCCGAGCTTCTGGGATGCAGGGGAGCTTTCCTAGCTGTTGTACAAGTTGGAGCAGGTCAGTAGAAGCAGCTTCCATTACAATGTAAAGTTTCCCATTGCAGACTTCAATGAACTCAAAGACACGTACAATGTTTGGATGACGAATTGCCCGTAAGATGGAGAGCTCACGTGGGAGAAATTTGTGTACGAAGTCAGGGGGTGCCCGGCGTCGGTCTACTACCTTGATGGCTAGTGGGCCTTTGTACTTGGCAGAGGTGGCTACCCTCACCTTGGAATAGCTCCCCTCGCCCAGGGTCTGACCCAGCTTGTAGCCAAGCTCACTCAGCCATCTGTCCCCTCCAGAACTCTTCGACATGGTGCAGGATGCCTTGGAGAGCTCTGCTGGGTTCGACTGGGCTTAGATTGTAAAGCTAGGAATGAAGGCTTTAACCCATTGTGTGTGGTCGATGTTCATCTTTACCCCTTCCCATGTTCCCACTGAGTGCTGAAGGCAGGAGCATTGCACAACCTGCCAAGGTATTGTGATGTGCTAAAGGTGTCATGGGTCACTCCCCATTTGAGTTGCCAAGGCTGGTGTATTTACTTCCTTCATTTCATCCATCATTAGGTCAGGAGCAAAATAGAAGTTTTTTGGAATAACTTCCGTATATTGACTAGCAGATCTTTTTCTTTCTTTTTAAAGAGTATGTCTAGAAGCATTGCTAGTGGAGTTTCATCCTACACTTACCCTTCACAAGGAATTAGGTTGATGGGGGAGGCCTTGGTGTCTTTACCTATAATTTAAGGCTTAAAGTTAAAGCTTAAAAGATCACAGGTAGCAGCTTGGGGAAGACAGCCTTTAGAGTTCCCAGAGAGCAGTTGCTAGGATGGATGACACTGAGTTACATAGACCAGTGGTCTGATAAAATAATGAAATTTCATTATGTTAAGATTACAAATGGAAGCAGTACAGTTCAGTGACTTTGGTACCTGCATAATAGTAGTACATTTCTAATTTTCATGTTTTATCAGTCTTCTCTAACCTAGCACCCTCTGGATATGTTTGACTACGATTTCTACTGTCCCCAACCAACATGTGCAAGGGTGATGGGAGTTGTCAAAGACCTCTGAAAGGCACCTCTGAAAAGAAGACATAGAGAAACTAACTTTATTATTCTGGGAGGGATTCATTTGAAATTTGCTCTATGTTTAAAAATGATCTTAGTTGCTCTTGTTTGGGTAGCACATGTGGAATCAAAATCATGTTGGAATCAATTTTATTCTAGGCTTACATTTTTATCGTATATGTGACAATATTTAAAAAAAAATTTGTAGGGTATTAGATGTGTTTATAAATTTGCTAACCCTTGATTCTTTCAGTGGCCACACCATTTGTTTGTTCCTTTCATTGCCTAAAAATTAGGGGGATGACCTAGCAACTCCTCATTTGCAACAACTCAAGGAAGTATAAATTAAACATAACCTAAACATAAATTAATTTATGTTTAATTTATGTTTAGGTTATGTTTAATTTAAGTTTAATTTAAATTTGTTATTTATATTTTGGTTGTATGTTTTTATATTTAATTTATGTTTAGGTTTAATTTATGTTTAATGTTTAATTTAAGATTAATTTAAATTTGTTATTTATATTTTTGTTATATGTTTTTATATTTAACCTGAGATGGGCCAGTTTTTAAATATTTTTAAAGATTGTATATGTTTTTAGTATTATTTTTGTTTCGGTATTGTGAGCCGCCCCGAGGCTGCTGCAAGGGGCGGCATATAAATATTTAAATATTTAAATAAATAAATAAATAAATAAATAAAAATAGGAATGATATGAAAACTGATGTAAGAACAGAAATAGTGCCCCTAAAACAACTCAGGATTCAATTCTGCAAAGTAGAAAAGTTGTTCATATGATGTGCTTTAACTTCCTAGTAAAATTGGAGATAAAATCATGGAGTGGAACACATTGGGAAGTATCAGATTTTTTTAAAGCTGAATTATGTTAAATCTTTAGAAGTACAGTTCAGATTCCTGATTGGAACCCGAAGCAAGAGATTCTCCATGGTGGCCACTTCTCTGAATGGCCCCACCTCTTCCTTGCCACCATCACTTGCCCCTTCCCTGTTGCAGCACAGAAGAAGAGCATAAGTGAGGTGGAATATTCTGTTTGCACAGACATGTGCACAGAGAGGGAGGTGAACAGGAAGTGGCAACCAGGAGAAGGGGCATCAGCAGGGGCAGAAGGTTCCTGAGGTTAGCAGTAAGGCCCCTTCCTGGGATAGGGGTCTCAGCATCTGCCTAGTGCTGCTGAACTGTGATGCTGCCTCAGCACAGGTGCTGACCAGGAAAGGGATCTTGGGGTGGTGGTGGACAGCCCTATTAAATTTTCAGTGCACAGCCGCTATGAAAAAGAGAGCCAGTGTGGTATAGTGGAGTGGTAAAGAGTGCTGGGACTGGGACTCAGGTGATTTGGATTCTAGTCCCCACTCAGTCATGGAGCCAACTGGATGACTTTGTCCAGTCACAGACTCTCAGCCCAACCTACCTCACAGGGCTGTTGCTGTGGGGATAAAATTGAGAGCAGGAGGAAGAGGAGAATAATGTAAGCCACTTTGAGTTCTTTAAAAGAAAAATTGGCAGGATATAAATATAATAAATTTATAAAAGTCACACTTCATCTAAGCATAATTAGGAATGGAATACAAAAGTTGTTTATTTGTTTATCCAATTTATATGCCACCCCACTAGCCATAAGCTTACAACATATTAAAATCTAACAACATTAAACCACCAGGTTCATATCCCCATTATACAATCCTATGCTGTGACTGCACTTAGAAAGTTGTGTACAGTTCTGGTTAGTGCACCTAAAAAGGGATATGGTAGAATTGGAAGAAGGGCAGAGAAGGCAACTAAAGTGATTGGGGCTGAAGCAGCTTTCCTATGAGGAAAGATTACAACAACTGGGATTGTTTAGTTTAGAAAAACGGTGAGTAAGGATAAACATGAAAGAATTCTATACATAATTCTGAACATGTAGAGGATTATTTTGTGGAGAATGTGGATTAGGAGACATTTTCTCCTTCTTCCGGAATGCTAGCACCCAAAAATGCCCCCCACCCCACCCCGAAGCTGATTGGTGGGAGCTTGAGGGCAGAAGAAAGGAAGGGCTTCTTGCCCAGTGCAATTCACTTCTGTGAGATGTTGTGTTGGCCACCAGTCTGGATGTTTTTAAAGAGGGTTGAATGAATTCCTGGAAATGGAGGAGGAGACTACCAGTGCCTACTGGCCTTGCTTGCCTTGTGTGTGCCTTCCAGGATTGAAGGCAGTGCACCAGTGTGCACCAGTTGTGGAGGTATGTGGGCAGGAGGGTGCTCAGGCACTCATGTCCTGCCCCTGGGAGTGTGCAGGCAGCTGGTTTGTGACTGTGCAAACACAGTGCTGGGCTAGATGGACCCTGGGCTAGCCCTCCATGGCTTTTCTTCCGTTCTTCAGTTTTTATGGCTTTGATTAGGCAGATAAAAGATGCAAAGCTGCCCTCATTCTTTTTGTGGAGTTATTCTCTCAATGGAAAGCACTGAGCATGGTATAGTGAGGGTGGCTACTTCTGTTTTGCATTCATGGCTCTCACTCCTGAGCCATCATAGCTACCATAAAGTAATCTGGTGAAGTTTTTCTCGGCCTTCACCTGTCGATGAAGAGGCAGGAGCAACATCAGTTAAAAAAGATGACAAATGTAGGTATATGCATGGGTCTATAAAAGGAATGCTCTGAGTCTTGATTCTGCCAAAGAACTTATCAGAAACAACTGGCTGCTGTAGCAGAAAGGGTGTGAAGGTCCATTTCAGTCTTCAGGCACCTAAATCCATGTAATGGGTGCAGAAGTATGTTCTAAGTCCAGCCTGAGAGTAAGGATTTGTTCCTCTGAGAGCAGGATTTTGCAACTCTTTTGCCCCTGCCTAGGGATTTCTGCTGGCCTGAACTCTCTAGCCAGCCCAGAGTGCCACTTCCAGACAGACAAAGGTGCTCTGATTCTTCCTTCTCTTCTTCGGGTTTTCCCAGATTCCTCTGTATGTCCTGGGATATAACACATTTTCCTGTTGCTTCAGCAATTTAGACCTGTCCTCCTTTCCACTCTCCCCTTTCCTTGTTCCTTTTTGCTTTTGTCTCCCACCAAGGACCTATGTGTGGAACAGCTCCTTCTCTGGAGGACTTGCAAAGCAAAGATGCTCCTGGATGGAGAACCTCTAATGCTATCCTGCCTTGCCAAGGTATTCACTCAAGTTTTCCACATTTTGTCTAACATGGGATGCAAATAGATTAAATTGGCATAGTTATCACTTGATGTACACAAGATTCTCAACACTTTGAAGATGCAAATTATTTTCATTGTGGCACAAAAGTTAAACAAACAAAAACAAACAGGCACTTGTTGTTTGCATAAGCAGCCTTAGGTTGTTGTGACATGCCTAAATAAGCCTGGGGGCAACCCATCGCCTCCAGAATTCACATGCTGAAAGTAGTTGAATGGGGACCACCTGGATGCAGCTTAAGTGCTGCATTATCTCAGATCAAGGATGCCTATTTCTAGAAGGCCCAGAATTTGTTGGAGCGCCTACAGTATCTCAACAAGGAGGATCACGAAGATCAAGGATCTATCAAAACAACTCTGGGACATAATTCTGCAAAGCACCAGTCTGGGTTGGTAAATATTCCAAACCATGATCTATTAAATGGAACACGGTTAAATCCATTATTACAAAATGGAACGAATACAGCTCAACTGCAACTCTGCAGTATATCAAGTGGGAACAGTGCCAATTCAATCCATTTCAAATCGAAAACAAAAAGGAGAACTGTCAAAGGGTGTGTGTGTGAATATTTTTGGAAGGGACTGCACCAACTGAAATAATTTTCAAGCTATCCTTTAGTTTTTTATACAGGTCAAACAGAAGCTGTGACATCATGAGTATCCAGAACTATGATGAAACTCTTAAGTCCTGTGGACTGGCTTCCATGCCTATGAACAAAGACTTAAGGACTGCAGTGGCCAGAACCACCTGGGTGTCTGTGGGAATACTTTATGCAGTTGGGCACTCCATCCTATTCTCTGCCTTTGCTCTGTGCCTCAGAAGTGTTTCCTGCCTATTAGGAGGGGCAGGTTACAACTAGTCTTCTACCAGTCTTGTATTTTATTGTAAATCACCCAGAGAGCTCTCTGGGCTATGGAGCGCTGAATAGATATAATAAAGGAATACATGGAAACAGTTTAATGCTTTGCCTGTCTTAAGACTTTGTGCTTTACACGGTTCTAATTGGTATGAAAGAGCTCAGACATGACCTTTTGTAGGTGACATGGAGCTGCTATGCCAGATCTTCCCATTGGACTGGTCTGCAGAGAATAGGTCTGGGTTACAACTACTTCTTACTATACATACATACATACAATGGCTGACTGGTTGTTAGGGGACAAGGCCATCAGGGTAGAACTGGCAACTTCCAGATCTGTGCTTTGCTGCAATGTGAGATGTTCAAATGGAACCTGTGGGGTCTTACTGTTACATACATTTGGTATGATTCCTGGCCTGGGCTTGGGTGCGGGGGGGAGGTAGAAATAGAATTAAATCAATCAATCTATACATTTGGGAGTTCACTTCAAAAAACTTGGAGGGTTATAACTCCTGTACAGGATTCCGGTAATTCCCCTCTATCCCCCTATTGGTTTTCTCTGGCCTAGTGGAGCTATCACTTTCTAGGCTGGAATTGGTCTTAGCCACGTCTCTCAGACTGCTGAATCTCACCCCCTTTCTGATTTCCTTCAAGCCCAGGGAATTAGGCCTTCTGTTTCTATACTACCAGCTTTTTTGGCTCCTGTGACCCAACATCTCTGTAATGTGCAATCACTAAGGATACAGAAGGGTTTCACTGAGCTTTCTTGTCATCTGCGTAGGAAGAGAATGGAGAAGATTTTTAGTGTGTCCGGTCCAAGCTCCATTTCTACGCAAGGCCAGACCCACAGAGTGTTTCCATTCCATTAAGTCCTAGAGTTTTCTCTTGAAGTGGTTTAGTCATAAATGTCTTTCTGCAGGGGCATCCATCCAATTGGCTTTACGGGATGATGGGAAATGAGGGGGAGGGGTTGGTAGCAAGAAAGTGGAGACGTGGAAGAATCAGTAAGCTAAATTTACAAAGCCGATAATTAAAACCAAAACAGAGGAAAAGGAGCAAGGGAGAAGAAAGGATTCACTTCCAAAATGTCAAGTTAGGAAATGGAAGCGGTGTGCCACGAAGCCTATTGCTTTAGCACAGCAGAAAATCTAACCATTGGCAGCTGTAGACAACCATTTACTTCTGTGGGCAGCTTATTAATTCCAAGCACTTCCCATGAATCATAACCACACTGACTTCACTTGAGCTTCGAGGTGCTCTCTTCCATACTGAAAAGGCAGATCAGAATAGTACTGAGGGGCTTCCCCCGGCTTCCGTTTGTTCAGTCAGGATTCCCCCTTTCCTTAACTTCACTTGGTTCCCCTTGAGAAATACAGAAATATTCCTTATCCCACAGAGCAGAGATACTGGTAGTTGTGAACATGTTTAAAGGCAGCAGCTCTGGCAGAGAGAACTGGAGGCTTTGGAATGAAATATTGTTGAATGCAGAGATGACAATCCAGTGCAGAGATGAGGCACACGCTCACAGATTCAGAAGTGAGTCGTGAAATAGTGTTGTGTGAATCAGCCTTGCATTTCCACTGTGCTCTGCAACCTGGGGCCTGAGTAGCAAATATTTTGTACTACAGTGTTGCCCTTCAGAGAGGCATCAGGACAAAATGGCGCATCCTCACCTCTGAGAGCATTATGCCATCAGGATTCCTTTCATACCTGCAGCCTCTTCAGCTGTGGGTTCAGCTAGAAACCACATGCATCATCTAAACCCTGTCAGCTGCTTTCAATAAAGAAACCAGCTTAGGAAGGTTGATTTTTGGTGGATGAATGGTGGAGGGGAGAGGGTGCGTGTCCCTTTCATAGCCCCAGGGCAGGAGGACTTATGGCGAAGGGGAGGTGGGCAGAGGAGGAATGCTTAATTAATCCATTGGTCAAGCATCACCCACCCCAAGCCTATTGAGAGTATTTTCTTGGCCATATTTCAAACCTGGAAGAAAGCATGAGGATGAATCTACCTTAGCATTCCATCCTGGCACTGCAGGACACATGAGACACTCCTCACGCTTTTGTCCTATCAGCGTTTCTTAATCATCTGCTTTTCCCAAAGAACTTCTGTGGCATTTTCTGCTGATGCTTTTGGTTTCTGTGAGCTATGAAGACCTATACATTCTAATCTAGAAAGCCTTGCAACATTATCTTCCAACAAACACCCAGCATTTCTCTTTTCCACTGTAGGTTCCACACTTACTTTCCCTTCTCTATTTTCCTTGTTGTTTTATTACACTGACTTTCATGACATTGTGGGCAAGAAATGGTTCCTCCCACCTTTGGCTATTTTTCACTGTGCACCTACACAGCTGTGCAGCACTGAACAACCCCATGCAGTATTTTTAACTCTCAGTTGCTGCACAGCTGCAAAGCTGCACACACAGTTAGCAGGGTTTGAAAAAGGAAGCTGAAACAGCAACATATCCTCTCATTTCTTCTGTATCCACAACATTAAACAGTGACTTGTTGTGTCAGAGGCCCATGCTATTAGAAAAAGCATCAAATACATTTGATTCTTCCAATGTCTGCTTCTTCTGCAATGATACCACGATGCAAGTGTCTTACAACACACAGTTGATAGTGTACTGCACTGATTTCTTTGAGTGCTCAGATCGGCAATTGGCTGTTGAAAAAATGCCAGTGCAAAAGTGCTTCATGACCAAAATGGTCTTTAGTGTAGGTTACCTCAAACTGAAGGTAAGAACAACTAGGGTGGTCTACAGGAGGAAATTAGCAAGCATGGGGGGAGTTAAGCATTCTTTCCTACAAATGCTCTCTTTAGCACCTTGGCCATGATACTTCAGGCGTAAGAGTGTGCATTTGTCAAGGTAATCTATAGTTCACCCCAACTAACCAACCAACTAACCAACCAACCAAAACAACTCATGTAAACCCAATTGGAGTTTAAGAGTTATTCTGTTTCTTCCATAGTTCTTATTCTTTGTCCAGTTTCTTATTCTTTGTCCAGCTGGGCATGTGACTTTCATTGGGTTGTGGTGGGGGGAATAATGAGTTGTAGACCACTGGCTAGGGGAATGAACGCGGGAGTACTTTTTTGACAATGACACTAGACAATGAAGGAAGGAAGTTGTTACGAGCTCATCTTTCTGTGCTTTGCTTTGTTAGCCCAGAACTAGGAAATCGTTGTTTCCTTATCATCTGTTCCTAACTTTGTTAGCATAAAAATATCCCGACATACTCATCTGTTTTGCTTCCACCCCTTGCTCACATTGTACAAGTCACTGTATAAATGTTTTGCATCAGTTTAGTGGTACTTCACAAGTGAAACATCTGGTGCTGATTTAGCCCAGGAACCAAGTCCTTCAGAGCTATGGCAGCCCTCTTGCCTAAACCACTTAATTGCCAAAGTGCCTAATTTGTTTATTTTCAGACTTCTGAAATTAGTTGCTAAGTCATCTCTACTTCGCATGATCCATGCAGAGTTAAGCAATTTTTAGATTTAGCTGATTTCAGTGATAGAATTGAACATGCGTCAGTCTTTTCCATTGACATTAGTGGGACCTAACTAAGGTGTGTGTGTGTGTTTAGGGGGTTGGGAACCTGGATGTGCATTTGGTACTTTATAAATGGCTCAAATAATTCCCCTTTTTCCATAGTTAAAAATGTAACTAAGGGGGCTGGGCAAGAGTAGACCATGGTCCACCAGTGAGCCACTGGTGGACACCAATTGCTTGTTGGGATTCTTGCATGTCTGGGATACTTGGGCCTGGGCCTAATCCAGCACAGCACACTCTTAAGCAAGAATGCATGGTGAGGGTCACGTAATATAGATTTATAATGCCTTCTTACCTGTTCTGAGACATTTCAAAATGTAGCACAAAATTGATGTTGTGCTTTACTTTGTTTATTGTAAGACCGCTCCAAGATTATTTGGTAGTGGGTGGTATAGAACAGTTTTAAATAAAGAATAAATAAATAAATAAACCCCAATCTGTTGTGTTTGGATGCCCCTCTGCATGTTCTGTTGAGTGAGACCCTAGACGAGGCAGTCTGTTTTGGGGGAGTTTGATTCACTGGCACCTTTCCTCTGCTACTTCCTGAATGGCAGGTAGCTCCCACTGAAAAGGGGGATTTAGAATTGGTGTCAGCAATATGGAGCTTAACCAGACAACTTAGGACTACTGGAAGGTATACAAGTCATGGGCAGTTCATATCTGGGTCAGGATGGCAGTAGAGGAACCGACAGAGGATAGTTCTCTGTTTGGAAGACTGTGGAGTTGACATCCAGTTTAAATCCCAGTTCTAAGGTAGAGCCATCAGAACAGAGAGTTAGCAGGGGCCTTGAAGCTGCCCATCCACAGTGGGCACCTGGACAGCAGGCTGAGTGGGCACACAGGTTGCTTGGTCAGTCCTAGGGTGAGATTTACACTATAGTTTTTTAAATTAGTGTTTTCCTAAACGTGCACTTAGAGCATAGGAAGAGCTAAGCTGGATCAAAATGAAGGGTTCACCTACCAAAGTTGTGTTTGCACAGTGCCCAAACAGGTGCCACAGGAAACTCATCAGCAGGGTGTGAGGGCTACAGCACCCTCCCACCTATGTTCCCCAGCAACTGGTGCACATGGGCATGCTGCTTCTTATACTGAGAGGCATTTAGCCATCAGGGCAAGGAGCTCTTGATAGCCTCCCTCTCCATAAATTTGGCCGATCCCTTTTGAAAGCTACCCAAATGGGTGGCCATCACTGCATTTTATGGAAGTGAATCCCACAGTTTAACCATGCACTGTGTGAAAAATCACTTCTCATATCTGTCCCGAATAGTCCCTGAATCAACTTCATGGGATAACCCTTGATGGTAATATTGGAAGAGAAGGAGGACAATGTGTCCCTATCCAATTTCTCCACATGGTGCATAATTTTGTACACCTCTATCAGGTCTCTACTTTATACATATAGGTGTATTATATATACATGCCCTCTATGCACAGACATTAGCATTTATAAATGTGCAGATTGCTTTTTCTTTGTGTTCCCCTTTCTGGCTTCTATAAGTGCACTGTGAATGGATTTTAAATTGTGATTACTTGGGAATATGTTCTACTAAAAACTGTTGGAATTGTTTTAGAAAAACTAGGTGTGGATGAAGCTGCAAGTTCTCATTGAGGTGTCAAGAACCACTTGTGCTTGTCTTGGTCATGGCTTTGGGAGTCTTGTCCAGTGTCCATCCAGCTTGTCTTGTCATCCATTCAGCCATCTGGTTTTGCACATATTGCTGAAAAAAGAGTGGCTGGAGAAGCAACTTCCTATCATGTAGTAGTTAAGAGTATGGGACTGCAACTCAGATGATCTGGGTTCTAGTTCCCACTCAGCCATGGAGCCAACTGGGTGACTTTGGGTTAGTCATTGACTCTCAGCCCAACCTACCTCACAGGGCTGTTGTAAGGATAGGATTCAGAGGAGGAGAAGAAATATTGAAGCTCCCTTGAGTTCCTTAGAAAGAAAAAAAGGAGGAATATAAATATAATAAATATATACACTTCTTGCTCAATAGGAGTTGAGATGCAGAGTAGGATCTGGCATTATCAACAGAAGACTTGGCCAAAGCGCTTTGAGTTAATGAACAAATGTCAGAATGTGTTGAACATCATTGGAAGAAGCAACAGAAAGAAGTGTAGTGTGAAGTGGTTGGAGAAAACTTTATGCCACAAACCACTGGTGGAAATTTCAAAAATAACTATTGTGGAGCAATAGCATGATGGCCCTAATGATAAAGGCCCATCAGAATACACAGAACTTCTTGCTTTGGAAAATGAAAGGACAGGTCTCTGCCTCCGCAGAACTTACAATCTAATTGTTAGGAACATGGGATACAAAAGGTACCAGAAAGAAGAATATGAAGGAAACAAAACATAGAGAAAAGGAGATGCAGTGCAGGCAAGAGTAAGAAAGGGTAAACAAGAGCAAAGGTATTTCCATTTACTCTAACTTGGAAATGCAGACTTAAAGGTCAAACCAAAGTGTCCTGGTATGCTTAGAAGAGTGAATGACTCCCAAATGTGTACCATCCAAGCTTAAGGCAGCAGTCCATGCACAGATACTGCGGCAAAGGTCCCTTGGTGGAAATAGGCTATTTGGATAGGTGGTGGTTATATGGTTGATCGTAGGCTCTTGTATACTCATTGGCACATCCTATTTTTCTTATTCTCACTATTTTCCTGGTCAAGTGCTCTCATCTGTAATTTTCATTCATAAGATTCAGGAACATCAAATGTACCTGTAATGATGCAGAGGCATTTAAACAGCACTTCATTGGATTTAAATTTAAAAGTTTCGTGCTTTGCTTTATTCATTCATTTGCTGCCCTCTGGTGTAGACATAAATGTATTTCAATGCACACACACAATTTTTAAGATATTTGATAACTAATAATAGTAATATTACTATGATAAAGAGTGAATAGGATAGCCTGTCCTGGTACCTTTGCATGGTCAATGCAAAAGGTGTATCCTTTTTGCCAAACAAAGTAATCCACATTTCTAGGCTATTCTTAGTCTAGAATGACCCTGTTTCATTCCTTCCCAGGTTACTCTGATACGGTTGTGTAGGTTGCACCCCAAACATATGAGCATCCTGTGCATGGAATGAGGTTTGGGGGAAGCAGGCTCTGCTGCTGCTCCTTGCACAGTGTATTTATCTAGGAAACCATTTTTGGCTGTCTAGAAAAAGTGCCTGGACAGGAGGAGGAGGTTTGGGCATGGATAAGAATTGGCCTAGGGCCTCAGGCCCAGAATCCTCCCTGCCTGCCTGCAGCAGACCCCCCTTTGCCCCTTCCAAGGCCCACAGAGACCTGGTGAGGGAGCTGGAATTATTTGTTTGGTACCAGCTGGGAGGGAGGAATGGGAGCCCAGCCTCTGGACTGGCTCTCAGAGCTGGGAGTGCAGATAAGCCTGTGGCCTCCCAGTGCTGTCAGGACGCTGCAGGCTTGTGCCCATATCCTTGGTGGTACATCCAAATTTTCATTGGCATCTGAAGGTATGTGATAGATGGTGTCCTGCTGGGCAGGAGGTAGCAAGCCCATCTTTAATCCTTAAAGCCTAACCTGCTGTTTTCTTTTTCTTTTTGACTTCTTTTATGATACATACATAAATTTGTGTATAGACATAAGAATGAATACAGATGAAATACATATATAAAAATACTACTTTCTCATAATTATTCATAGCCATCAACAAAAGCAGACCTGATATCCAAATAGGATCCAGTTGCAGAAGGTAGATATATACGACACCTGCTCAAAGGCTGAAGGCATTGTAAGGTCCTTAGTTCATTGCATTATATGATGTGGAAGTTTATCCTTCCAGTGTTGTAATATCAGTTTTTTAGCTGTCAAAAGGGGTGTGGTGAATCCATTTATGCTGACCACTTGATGATTTCAATGAAGCAGGTAAATAATTTACAATAATTATATTAAAGACAGTTCCAGTATAACATTTATCCATATGATAACTCCTCTCCCAAACAAGCAACCACAGACCTTACCAAAATACATGTGTAAAAGAAGCATTAGCTGTATTATACCATCAGCAGTTAGCCAAAATAGTTAACCTCTTAATGAAGAGATTGTAGTGTCCAACAGACACAAAACAAATGACTTATTTTTGCTGAATAAGTCACAGCTTAAGATCTATAAATATGGAGGATATCAACATCAAAGTGGCAATCCCCTGATTAGGGCAGACTGAGACAATCCAATTCCATTCCTCCTTGAAACCTTTTATATCGTATTTATTCATTGATTATAATAATTTATAGATATGGATTGTGGATTACTTTACTTAACTAACCTCAATAACTGTTACCAGTAATGTTGAAGGCTCTAATTAGCCAGGCCAAACCTGGATACTAACCAGTGCTGCAACCAGTGCATAGCTGGCATGCAGGCCAGAAAATGAAAAGAACTTGCCATTAGCACCTGCCAATTGATTTAAGGTAAAAATGCTCTTAGCTGTCCATGTTCCGCCATGAGAGCATTTTCTTACCAATTTATGGATGTCAGTTGTTAAAGTCTCTTTAACATCAGACAATGAATCAAAGTATAATTGACATAACATTATATGCCACACATTCCTAACTGCAGAAACTGTGGGAGGAAAGCAATCTGTCCTTTTGTGTCATGGGTCCTCAAACTACAGCCCGGAGGTTGGATCTGGCCCTCCATGCTCATTTATCTGGCCCGCCTCACAGCTTTAGGACTCGCTTGAAGAAAATGATCTGTGAGCAAGTCCAAAAGCTCTGAGCTGGTGCAGGCATTCTTTGAAACTGAGCTGAGAGCCAGCGCATGTGCTAAATTGCAACAGCTCAACTGCGTGTGTGTCGGCTCTACCCCGCCCCCCGCCCCCATTGCATGCATATACAGAACGGAAATATGGAGCAGGAAATAGAAGACAGCAGGGCTGGGAGCCACCTCACGCCCACCTCTCTGGCCTCCCCCTCCCCCTCCTGGAGCCAGGTGAGTGCCTGCAAGGGGACCTCCCTCTGGCTCAGAAGTGGGGTGGCAGTGAGGAGTCAGGAAGGCCTCAACCAAGGTGAGCGCACCCTCATGGCTCCCTCTCGTGTCGTGCTCTCCCTTTTTCTGGGCAGTGCAGCATCATCTTGGGCTTCTGCTGCAGCCTGAGTGAGCAGAGCAAACATTTTTAATTTTTAATTATTTTTTTTAAATTTTAATTACTTTTAAAATTTATTTTAATTTTAATTTATTATTAATTTATTTTAAGTATAATTTTTCAAACTATAGTCCAGCCCCACAACAGTTTGAAGGACAGTGAACTGCCCCCCCCCCCGATTAAAAAGCCTGAGGACCCCTGTTTTATCCCTAGAACATCACAGTATCCATTTGGAGAGAGGAACCAATCTGGAAGATTCCAAAGCTGGTCAAGGTGGAAGATACAATGCAGACAGGCAAAAGCAAAAGTATGGGACAAGTCAGCAGATAACAGCCAGCTGTTTCTTAAATTGCACTTCGTTGTAAAGTTCTCCACTTTGGAAAATTCTGGTTGACCGTATTAGTTACTCCAAGACAATACCAGAGCAAAGGGGAGACACTATTTCTTGCTTTAGGGTGTAATGCATGTTTAGACAGAACACTAACATGCTATTCTTCAGTTTAGGGTTTAGGGTGCAATCCTAAGCATATTTCAGTAGGTACTTATTGTGTGTAGTAGGAGTTTTTTCTTTCTACACATTCATAGGATTGCACCTTTAGACTTGTTAGAATTTTGCTATGATCCTGGGAACAACTTCATGTTATGTATGAGGGGATGTTTAGTGTAATATATGGGCTTAAATATTTATCTACAGTATTTTGAGAGATTTATAAATGTGAAAATAAACTTCAAGAAAGCTAACCTTCAATTCCATGTACAGGAATACTACATTCATAGTGGTGGTACAGTCATTAGGAAGTACAAAAATTTAACCATAACAAGTGCTCTTAAAATAAACTCAGTTTTGCCATGAAAATGTGATGATGATGATGATTATTAAAATTTGGATGCTGTTATTTGTGTCTCTGGACGGCTTACAACATAAATAAATTGACCATCCACACTAGCTGCAAAATAAAATACAACAATAAAATTCAATATTAAAACATATTAAAATATTGATTAAATAAAAAAGTCTTGACCTGGCTGTGAAAAACATAAAATGACGGTGCCAGGTGGACCTCTCTGGGGAGTGCATTCCATAGGTGGGGCGCCACTGCAGAGAAGGCCCTCCTCCGGGTACTTCGTCTCCTAACATCTTTCACAGAGGGTTCCCAGAAGAGGGCTTCTGTTGCTGATCTTAGGGACTGGGAGGGCAAATAGGGAAAAAGGCGTTATTTAAGGTATCCTGGTCCCAAGCCATTTAGGGCTTTATCGGTAATAACCAGCACCTTGAATTGAGCCCAGACTTTGATGGGAAGCCAATGCAGCTGATAGAGGACTGGGGTTATATGAGAATAACGCCCAGTCCCCGACAGCATCCTGGCAGCTCTATTTTGAACCATCTGAAGTATCTGGACTGTCTTCAAGGGCAGCCTCACTTAAAGTGCGTTACAGAAATCCAACTGGGAAGTAACCAATGCATGTGTCCCTGTCGCTAGGCAATCCTCCAACAGGTAGGGGCGCAGCTGATAGATTAGCCGAAACTGGAGGAAAGCGCTCCTCGCCACCGCTGTCACTTGGGCTTCCAAGGACAGCTCCGGGTCAAGGAGCACTCCCAAGCTGCGGACCCTGCCCTTTAGAGGGAGTGCAACCCCATCCAGGGCAAGGCCCAAGTCACCTACCCAGGAGCTCAAATCACTGACCAACAGAATCTCCACCTTATCTGGATTGAGCTTCAGTTTATTGGCCCTCATCCAGCCCATTAGCTCGGTCAGGCACTGGTTCAGTACAGCCACTGCTTCACTTGGATCGGTTGAAAAAGAGAGGTAGAGCTGGGTGTCATCAGCATACTGATGACTCTGCAGCCCAAACCTCCTGATGACCTCTCCCAGCAGTTTCATGTAGATGTTAAATAGGAAGGAGGACAGAATGGAACCCTGTGGTACTCCATGGCAGAGTTTCCATGGCGCAGAACCAAAGTCCACCAGCACCACCTTCTGGAATCGGCCGTCAAGGTAGGACTGGAACCACTGCCAAGCAGTGCCTCCTAATTCCAACCCCGCCAGCCTATCCAGGAGGATACCATGGTCAATGGTATCAAAAGTTGCTGAGAGGTCCAGGAGGACCAACAGGGACACACTCCCCCTGTCTCTCTCCCTGCACAGGTCATCGTACAGGGCGACCAAGGCAGATTCAGTACCATACCCGGGCCTGAAGCCAGACTGAAGTGGGTCCAGATAATCAGTTTCATCCAAGAGTGCTTGGAGTTGTCCCGCCACCACCTGTTTCAACGCCTTGTTCAGAAACGGGATGTTGGCCACTGGTCTATAATTGGCGGCCATCTCTGGATCCAGAGACGCCTTCTTCAGGACAGGCTTGATTACTGCCTCCTTTAAAGGAGCGGGCACCTGGCCTTCCCTCAGAGAGTTGTCAATAACCTCTAGAATCCAGGAACCAATCCCGTGTTTGGCTTTGGTCAGCAGCCAAGAAGGGCAAGGGTCGAGTAAGCAGGTGGTAGGACGTACTTGTCCAAGTACCTTGTCCACATCATCGGGCCGCATTAACTGAAATTCATCCATTAATACCTGACCAGATGGTGTCCCTTGGTGTCTCCCCTAAGGGATCTGAAGTAATTGTGGAGTCCAGCTCGCAATGAATCTGAGCGATTTTCTTCTTAAAGTGCTGGGCAAAGTCGTCCCTTCAATGGTGGTACAGGATCTTTCTTAGGGCTGGGATGTATCAGCCCATGTACCACTCAAAAAAGTTCTGCTGGACAGCACTGTGAGGAGGCAATGGAAATGGAGAAGAATTTCTTCTTCGCTGCTGTCACCACCACAGCATAGGCTCAATAATGAGCACATAAGTGTGTTTAGTCAGATTCATCCCATTATTTCTTCCGCCTATGCTCTAGTTGTCTCCTAACCCACTTCATCACCCATAATTCAGATGTATACCATGGAGATGAACAGGCTCTGTTTGGCAGGAGAGGACGCCTAGGGGCGATCATGTCAATAGCTCTGGTCTTTTTCCCATTCCACAGATCAACCAGAGCATCAACAAGAGCGCCAGCTTTATCAACCAGAAAATCCCCCAGAGCCCTCAGGAATCCATCAAGATCCATCTGGCTCCGAGGGTGGACTATCACAATAGGGTCCACACCCTTACAGAGGGAAAGGCCAGCTCCGAGCTCAAACCTCACGAGGAAGTGATCTGACCATGACAAGGGAGTCAGACAAGGGAGTCATATATCCAAGAGTAAGATTTTGAATTTCTGACATGGCTTCCTTGGACTGTTCTTTTGACTCATGATCAATGAAACTAAAGCCATAGTTAGAAAAATGTATGAGGAACTCTAGTCCTATCATCATCATCACTGGAAAGAGGAATCCAATCATTCTTATAGATCTCACTTATCTCCCAGTATGCAGCAGCCAGCCATGTCCAGCTGAGGCACACAAGGAGATGCAAACCTTTCTCTCTCTAAATATCCATAGGATCACACCTTTGTGGTAGTTTAAATCCTTCTATTGCTGTAGGGGCATAGTAGGAATTGTAAGGACATGTATAACGTGGCACCCTAATGGATGACAGCTCATCATTTTATGTTAGCTCCAAAGCAATAAAATACTGGAAATCCTGAAATGTTAACAAACATGAGTTTTATATTAACACTGCAGAGATCCCCTGGCTTTCTTGCTAAGAACTATAAAATTATATATTCAGAGTTATGAAATAAATGGATTATGCAAGACAGCTTCTGTGGTTAAGTTGAGCAGATTTGAATTTCTGCCAATGTTATTGTGAACTGATGTGGTTTCTTTTGCTTCTTTGTTTTTCTGTTATCTTTCCAAATTGAAAGAAAGGAGGAAAGAACATACAGGGCTTAATAGAGCACATGCAATTTCTAGTTTGTCTCTTTATAACTCAGCTATGGTATTTAATATACCCTAACATGCCCATAGGTTGCAGCATGGATAATCTGACAAGTTGATTCGTGGTTTCTAGTTGGTTTTGTGGGGGATCCAAATGGATGGCTGCTACTACCACCAGTCAAAGGCAATGGGTAGGCATTCCGTCCTTTCTTCCTTAACCTTTCTTCCCCACCCCCAACTTTCTGATGATAAGAAAAAGATGGAAGAATCCATGGTGAAAAAAATGAGAGGGTTACCAATGGAAGACAACTTCCTCTGGAACCACTGACCCACTGTGTCAGATCCCATGAATAAGACAGGGTGATTGCACAAGAAAAGATGTGTCTGTTAGCACCTTTGAGTTGTACCTAGTGTGACTCTAACTTGCCCCATTTATTTCAATGCAGGTAGGTCTATCGTAAGTAGGACTAACATTGGGTTTAATTCATTGGATCCACTTCTGCCCCATAGCACCCAGTCCAGTATTTGCTGTTCATCCACAGTATTTCACAGAGTGACTTGACAGCTGCAAAGAGAGTCTTTCCTTTGGTATATACTAATGCTGGATTGCAGCCCTGCCTCCAAAGTGTAATTTTTTCCTAAGATGTTTTATTAGTTGATTCTTTCTGGACAGTGCTAGTTGCTCCATGTCCTAAATTTCTCTTTGCTTCCATTGCTGGGGGATTCCAGGAGCACTTGTAGAGCCTTTCAGCATGGTATATGTATCATGCAGTGGTGCTTCTTTATTTGTGGATGCTTTGCACCTCTTCATCTTGCAGGGCCTCTCCCATCCTAAAAAGGTGGTTCTTTTTAGGCTGAGGAAAGTCTGATACTATCAGTGAATGGCAGATGACCCTCCCCCCCCACACACACCCTTGTATTTGCACAGTAACATTATACCACAACAAGTTGCTGTGTGGCTTCCACTTGTTCTTAAAACATAAAGTAAGAGCAGGATTCCCACTCTCAACTTCCTTGAGATTTTTGTCCCTTCCCTTGGAAGATGGGTTGATTTTATTTCCCAGAACAAATTTCAGCTTTCACTTTTTAATTTTAAAACAGGAATATTACTGGTTTAGATAGGTTACCCCTAGTTTGTAAAGCAATTGAATGTTATTCAGATATGATCCTGTGTTGTCCTAATTCTTTGCTCAAGAATAAATTATAGAAAGGCAGCTTACAACCTCATTTTTAAATTGTTAGGAATTGCTATTGCATTGTTCATACTCAGGTGGAATTGTGGTGAGAGAAAAATGAGAAAAGGAGGTGCAAGAAGCCAGAACAGGAGCAACAAGAGACAACCACTAGGTCATACTACATGACAAAGTATTCAGCCCAATAAATGTTGGTTACGATCTTCACCAGGGGCCCCCTGAAAGAACACAACAGATTTCCCAGTTCATGCTCTGAAGAAGATTTTGATTGGAATGCTTCACAAAAGGTCCGCGAAATTACAATTCATCCCAAGGCAACGTGCCCATGGGTCCAAAAAGATTGGGACCCCTGGCTTGAGGAGGGTGGTTCTTGAATCGCAGCTCACCACTCATGACAAACTGTTTTTGAAATCAAAAGAACTTTCAAGAAAAATGCGTGTCATGCCAGATTGACCCGCCTGAGCCGGGCAAGTCCAGACTCTTGTGGAACATTAGTTACACCTCCAGCATATATCCGGAGCCATTTTTTAGCAGTTTTGCTTCTTCCCAGTTGGGGGTGCAAATGTGCATGAAACATCCTGATGTCTTCTTCCATCCTTTGAGGAACAAAATAAATGTCAGTGACTAGTCAGGTGATTCGCCTGCCCATGCTGTTTTTGAGAGCTGGAATTTAGAATAATAATCCGAAAAATAAATTCTGTTCAGGGGGTGGAGGGAGAAGAAAGCAAACACACTTGCGATACGAAGATGGCAGTGTGCTCCCAGCTGCAGAGTGACTTTGGCAAACACCCTCATCTGACGTCGCCTCAGCAAGGAACAAATTGTTTTAACGGTCGGCTTAATTAGCTGCTGCTTTTGTATTTGCTATACAGCTTCTTGAGGTCCCCTGTGCACTTGCTGGATTGAACGCTCCCCCTGGTCCTTGCATGACACACTATTTTCAGCTGAAGTGTGTGCAGGATGAGTAAAATGCTAAATAAATAAGACCATCGAGTGGATGTGGCAGCTCCCTATTGACTGTTGGAAACAGCTCAGAAGGAGGCAAGTAGAAGCTGGATTATATTCCTTTTGCATTATCACCAGGAGATCTTTTCTGAAGCTTAAAAAAGAACTGAATGGAAACACAGCTTCGATAAGACCAAACCAGCCAGCTCGCTGGAGGTTTTGGTGACCTCAGTGTTATGAAAGAAAATAAATTTGGCAGGATGTTTCCACCCGCAGGTGGGATCACATTTATTTGTATGTTATCGTCTGTTCAGGTTGCCTTTTGTTTGTTTCTACTTTAAATAATTTCTGTTATCACCATTTGCCCCCAACTCATTTACCTTCACGGTGCAAATCCAGCCTGAGAGCCCCATGGTCTGCATATTAGCAGCAAACTCACTCATTCGTGGATCCTCATGTCACCAATCAGTGCCATCCACACAAAAGGGGGAGACAGCAGCAGACTCCAGGGAACACTGTAGGAAAACCTTTCGGGAAAGAAAACTAAAAGGGGAGCACACCCAAAAAGCTGCAAAATGAAGACTTGAGCATGCTCAGCCGTGTCTAGTGGGGGTGCTGTGTGTATGTGTGTGTGCAACTGAAAGCCAGGGGAGAAGGGGAATGCATGAAACCTTGAAATGGGCATGAATGACTGTCTGGCTGCAATCCTGAATGGGAGGACTCCACACTGCAACATTACTTGTGGAATTCCTAAGATGGAACAGATCCTGTCCTCTCAGAGATACCATGTAATCTCAGTGTAGGTTTCATTGGAGATCTTGTCCCCACAAACACCAATCTGTTTCATGGTCCACTAGTGTTTATTCCTATTGGAATGTGGCCTGAAGCAGCCGTTTCCCTGTCCTATGTGATCTCCTGGGACATAAGAAATACCATGCTGGGTGAGACTGAAGGTCTATCTCAGGGGTCGGCAACCCGCGACTCCAGAGCCCTACGTGGTTCTTGAATCCCTCTGCTGTGGCTCCTTGCTCCTTCGCTCAAAACACAGCCTCCGATCTGTGACCCAGGCTGGTTAAGTAAATTGCTACATTCCTCTGCTATTGTGCAGGGAAAGAGTGGAACGAGCTTCCTGCAGGCTCTCATGTTACTCAAACCCTGCTGAAAAGATTCTCTTTGTCCCAATCTCCTTCATCTGAATGTTAAAAGCTGCGCTTGGGATCTGTCACAATTCACAGCACTTGACTGTTTATCTGCTAATCAGTCACTAAACACACCTATATCTGCAACCCCTGTTGATTTACTGAGCTTTCCCCTCCCCTCACCAACCATGGATAAATCAAAGAAAAGAAAAGTTTCTGAAGAAAACCAAATGTTTAATGTTACATGGGTAGATTCATTTGCTTTTACTGCTGACGAACTTATGGGGCTTGCTGTTTAATGCATGCAGCCCCTTTTAGCACTGACTTTGACTCTGCCAGAAGCTGTTCTCCTACTCAAAATATTTGAAAAGATTCCTACTAGTTTATAATGTAAGGTTAAAAAAATAACAGTTTTAAGTGACTGAACAAGAGCTGCAGCTAAATCATAATGAAGATATACATAGCCTTAAGGTAAAAAGCGATATATGCAGTGTTATCTTCATTTTAGATGTCAAAAGGGTTTTGCGGCTCCTGGTGTTTCCTTTTGTGTGGGAAATGGGTCCAAATGGCTCTTTGAGTGTTAAAGTTTGCCGACCCTGGTCTATCTGGTCCAATGTTCTGTTGGCCAACCAGGGGCCTCTGGAAAACTGACAAGAAGGCCTTGAACCCTTAGCACCTTCTGGCATACTTTGGCATATGGCCTATGGCACAAGAATCAATCAAGTCCTCCAGGAAAAAACTGGTGCAATCTTGTGAGAAATGAAATGTTACTGTTACTAAGTGTTAAGGGTGAAAAACAGGAATCAGACAGGATCATTGAAGTCTCTTAAGGCCAAAAAGCCTGAAAATCAAAACATGTAAATGGTTGTTTTTAAGAGAAGCGAGAGTCCTGAGAAATGCCAGGAGGGGTAAAATTGGGGGACAGTGCTAAAACTGTCACCTTCAGTGGAGGAGAGCAGACAATTGATTACTTTACAACTGGCGATAACAAGCCTGGAGAAAGGCCTGTTCTCATTATCTCATCCTCCCCACAAGATTTAAGAAACATGTTGGCGTCAAGAAGAATTCTCAAGGCCAAGCTGTCCTGCTGAACTTTTAGAAGGAACTGCGCAGGCTTAATAGGTTCATAAATAGTAAATGACACACCTCTCATAGGTAATAGGCTCATTAGCATGAACATGGGTTGTATGTTCAAAGGGGGGATCATATCAAGGGGTAGTATGTTGAAGGTGGATGGAGAAGATTGTGCCCTCTGAGTAGCCCAGCCAATGGGGGAAAAGAGGTAGGGCCTGCGAGCCGGGGAAAGGGATAAAGGTGAACAGATTGTGTTGTGTGTGTGTGAACGGCGCGCTACCTGTGTGGTGGGCACCTGCTCTTGCAAGAAGGAATTAAACTTTTCTGCTTGGTACTTTGCCTCCCGTATCGTCACTGCTGGGATTCTATTGGATATATTTTTTTATATCTTACAATCTGTAACATTTCTCAAGTGGTGCCCCAGCTAGGGCTTCGCTCCAAGCTTTTGTTATGGGAAAGTGAAAGCCTCATTGAAGGTTCCACCAACGTGCCTGTCATATTTGTTAAGTTCTGGGGCACCTTCCTTGCCAGCAGGCTTTTTGATGAGTGACCTTGACATAGCAGATAAGCTCTTTGTTGAATGCGTGGACTGCAAATGCAGAATTTATTTATTTATTTATTTATTAAAATATGTATAGGCCGCCCCATCGCACTGAAGCCTCGGGGCGGCTTACAACAAGATTAAAATACAATAGTTAAATAAACAATATTAATTTATCCCTCCCCCTCCCCTTACCCTCGGTGCATCTCGGCAAACAAAATAACCTTAAATTAAACCCTAATAAACCCAATAAATAATAAACCCAATAAATAAATCAAACCTACCACCAAATACAACATTAATTCAACATAAACATATAAACAAATCAACCAAACCAAACCCAACACTAACAATTAAAATAAGACTTAAATAAAAAGGTCTTCGCCTGGTGCCAAAAAGCATATAATGACGGAGGCCAGGTGAACCTCTCCAGGGAGCACATTCCATAATTGGGGCGCCACCGCTGAAAAAGCCCTCCTCCGGGTACTTACCCACTTCACCTCCTTCACAGGAGGCTCCCGGAGGATCTTAAAGGGTGGGAGGGCATATAAGGGAGCAGGCGGTCCATTAGGTATCCGGGTCCCAAGCTGTTTAGGTCTTTATAGGTTAACACCAAAACCTTGAATTTGGCCTGGACTTCAACTGGGAGCCAGTGGAGCTGACGGAGGACTGGGGTTATGTGAGAATAACGCCCAGCCCCCATCAGCAACCTGGCAGCTCTATTTTGAACCAGCTGAAGTATCCGGACCGTCTTCAAGAGTAGCCCCATGTAGAGAGCATTGCAGAAATCCAGTCGAGAAGTCACCAACGCATGTGTCACTGTTGTAAGGCAGTCGTGATCTAGGAAGGGACGCAGCTGATGTACCAGACATAACTGAAGGCACTCCTTGCCGCTGCCGTCACCTGGGCCTGCAACGACAGCTCCGGGTCGAGGAGTACCCCCAAGCTGCGGACCTTGTCCTTCAGAGGGAGTGCAACCCCATCCAGTACAAGGCCCAAGTCCCCCACTCCAAGACCCGAACCGCCCACCAACAGGACCTCCATCTTGTCTGGATTGAGTTTCAGTTTATTGGCCCTCATCCAGCCCATTACCTCGGCCAGGCACCGGTTCAGCACAGCCACCGCCTCACCTGGATTGGTAGAAAACGAGAGGTAGAGCTGGGTGTCATCAGCGTACTGACGACTCCGCAGCTCAAACCTCCTGATGACCTCTCCCAGCAGTTTCATGTAGATATTAAATAGCATGGGGGACAAAATGGACCCCTGCGGTACCCCATGGCATAGCTGCCATGGTGCAGAGCCATAGTCCCCCAGCAGCACCCTCTGGAATCGGCCATCGAGGTAGGAGTGGAACCACCGCCAAGCAGTGCCTCCAACTCCCAATCCCACTAGCCTATCCAGAAGGATACCATGGTCGATGGTATCGAAAGCCGCTGAGAGGTCCAGGAGAACCAACAGGGACGCACTCCCCCTGTCTCTCTCCCTGCACAGGTCATCGTACAGGGTGACCAAGGCAGATTCAGTGCCGTACTCGGGTCTGAAACTGGACTGAAATGGGTCCAGATAATCCGTTTCCTCCAAGAGTGCTTGGAGTTGTCCCGCCACCACCCGCTCTAGTACCTTGCCCAGAAACGGGATGTTGGCCACCGATCTATAATTGGCGGCCACCTCTGGATCCAGGGATGCCTTCCTTAGGACTGGCTGGACTACAGCCTCCTTTAGCAGTGCAGGCACCCGGCTGTCTCTTAAAGAGGCATTGACCACCTCCCGGATCCAGGGTCCAATCCCGTCCTTGGCTGTCTTAAGTAGCCAAGAAGGGCATGGGTCTAGTAAGCAAGTGGTAGGGCGTACTCGTCCAAGCACCTTGTCCACATCATCAGGCCGCAACAACTGAAATTCATCCAATAAGCATGGACCAGACGGCGTCGAAGGCAACTCTTCACTAGAATCTGCTTCCAAAGCAGTGTCGAGCTCGCAGCGTATCTGAATGATTTTCTCCTGGAAATGCTGGGCAAATTCATCACAGCGGGCTTCCGAGGGCGGCACCAGATCCTTCTTAGAACCAGGGTGTACTAGGCCCTGAACCACTCGAAAGAGCTCCGCTGGACGGCATTGTGAGGAGGCAATGGAGATGGAGTTGAATTTCTTCTTCGCCATCCTCACCGCCACAGCATAGGCGCGATAATGTGCACACAAGTGTGTTCGGTCAGATACCTGTCATGATCTCCTCCACTTGTCCTCTAGTCGTCTCCCAGCCTGCTTCATCACCCGTAATTCGGTCGTATACCACGGAGATGAACGGGCTCGGCTAGACGGGAGAGAACGCTTGGGAGCAATCGTGTCGATAGCCCTGGTCATCTCCCCATTCCACAATTCTACCAGGGCGTCAACAGGATCACCAGCCTTGTCAGCCGGAAAATCCCCCAGAGCATTCAGGAATCCTTCTGGATCCATTCTGCTCTGGGGGCGGACCCACACAATCGGGTCTGCACCCTTACAGAGGGGGAGGCCGCTCTTGAGCTCAAACCTTATGAGGAAGTGATCTGACCATGACAAGGGCAACAAGCTTAAGTTCCTCACCCTCAGATCACCCTCTTCCTGCCCCGTCGAGAAAACCAGGTCTAAAGTGTGTCCACATTCATGGGTTGGGCCAATGACGTATTGAGACAGCCCCATGGCCGTCATGGAAGCCATGAAGTCCTGAGCCACCCTGGTAAGAACCGTCTCGGCATGGAGATTGAAGTCCCCCAGGACCACCATCCTGGGGGTCTTCAACACCAGGTCCGAGACAACTTCCGTCAGCTCAGGCAGGGAGTCTGTTGGGCAGAAGGGTGCACGGTACACCAACAGAATCCCCAATCTGTCTCGGTCACCCAACACCAAGTGGAGGCACTCCAGCCCTGGCCTTGAGGGAACAGGAAGCCCCACAAGGGGAATTGAGGCTCGATAAACTAGAGCAACCCCCCTCCCCTCCCCTCTGGGCATGGGCAGTGCTGAACTAGGTACCCGGGCGGGCAAAGCTGTGAGAGGGAGACATCTCCCCCCTCTCCCGCCCAGGTCTCGGTGATACAGGCCAGGTCGGCCCCCTCATCCACGATCAAATCGTGGATGAGGACAGATTTATTGTGGACCGACTTGGCATTTAAAAGCAGCACCGAAAGGCCCGGGGGGTAGCTGACACGGCTACCAGGAACCTGCCGGCTGGGAGAATAACCAGAATGAGGGACAGTTATCAACCATCTGTCCCTCCTTCTTCTATGCAGGCACGTTAATCTCCCACCGCTGTAGTGCCCCCTGCCCATCACCACCCCAATGGCAGTGCCCCCGCGCTCCCCAGGCAACGACGTAACAAACAAAACAAAACAAACAGCCGAGATGTACCAACAAAAATTTCTTTAAAACCTCCCCATTTAAAACCCCCTATTAAAATAACCAAATGAACTGCCGCGGCAATCTGTCCCCCACCGGCCAAGACCTATGGCCAGCCCAGCTCCTCCCAATGCCCCGAACGGTGCTCCAAACGGCAGCGCCCTTTGGTCGTCGGCCGCCGACCTTGGCGGCGTTTTCTGGGCCCGCGGGGCCCCTCCCCTTGCTCACCCTGCCCGTTGCTCGCCGCTCGCCCCGCCCCACCCCACCCCGCACACCTCTCACGCGTGCCGGGGCTGGCCTGGGACGGGTCCCGAGGCCGGCGGTCTTCTGGGAGCAGCGGCGGTCTCACCGGGCAGTCGGTCGCAGCAGCGGCGGCAGAAGGAGCGGCCAGGAGCGGGCGCCCGCGGGCGCCGTGCCACATCGCGAGGGGGCCGGTCCGGCAGATGGTGAGTCCGGGTGGCGCTAGTTAGAATTTAGAATGGTAAATTCAGGAACATTGGACAGCTAAGACAGGGCGGTTTGTTCCTTGTTTTTCCTGGAAGAAATACACAATGCAGTGCTAAGTGCAGATGTAGCCTGCCAAGAAGATGGGGCACTGCCTTCTGTCTTTGGTCGATCTAGTTCAGTATGCTTGACAACCTCCACTATCAAATAGTGGCTTTGCAGGGTCCTAGGCAGTTGTCTTCTCTGCCTCTGCTTGGAGATAGCAGTGGAGACTTTTTGCATGCAAAGCATGTGCATTAGCGCCAAGCAATGGCCTTCCTCTACATTTCTAAATACCTGTCCTTTCTTTTTTCTGCTGCAAGGCAGTGTCAAACACTGCATTTCTCTCACTATGGATAACTGGGCCACTGACTAGGCCAGCCTTCCTCAGCTTGGTTCTGTCCAAGTGGTTAGGACAACAACAGTCGGCATGCTTTACTACTGCCTGTGCTGGCTGGAGCTGATGGGGATTGTTGTGAAAAATATCTGGAGGAAACCAGGCTGGGGGAAGGCTAGAGCAGGCCAGCCAGCCAAAGTAAGAATAGCACCACGAAGTGATCCTCAACATTTACGCAGCAAACACATCGTTATAATTTTCTTTTGGAAAAGCAAGCACACAAACCCCTACATTATGTGTCCCCGAAGTTCATGTTCTGGTATCAGTGAGAGAGGCCAAAAGTCCACAACTTTCTCAAACACAGTTCGTAGCACTAATGACTCTTACGTATTCCACAGTTTTGTGTTTTCCCATAAGATGTAAAATTGCATTGTTTGAGCAAATGGCAGAGAAGGGAATGCGTTTTTTTTTTTTAATAGATGGCAATAAGTTTATTTTTAAATATAACAACTATAAAAAGTTACTCAGCTCCCACAGGCTGGATGGTTTCTCTTTGGTGGGCGTGTCGTGAGCGGAGCTGGCTGGGGCCAGAGGTCAGACCAGATGGCCTGGGAGGCCCTTCTGACTCGCTCTGTTTCTATGTTTCTTTCTTTTCTTGCTACATAATGTTCCCTGTTTAAAAGTTTTCAGAAGCATAAGCAGGCAGGTCGGTCCAAGGCCACTTATGCCCTCTGCCATTCGATTCCGTTCAAAAGGAACGGGAGAGCTGTGCCTCCCAGATCACCCCCTGTGGACCCATGTCTGGAGGTTCTCTGCTGTTGTCCTCAGAAGTTTCAGTCCAAGGGCATCCACTCCTGAGAGAGTCCCACCATCTTTAGCAAAGCCCAGAGGATAGCAAACCAAGAGCTGCATGCATGTGCCTAGGGCAACCTTCCCATTTGCAGTCCAGATCTTTTGGAGTACAGCTCTCCCAGTGCCCCAGACCATTGGCCATGCTGACTTGGCACTGAAACATCTGGAGGGCACCGGACTGGCGGAAGTTGATCCTGGGATTGAGATGCGTATGGGCAGCTTACATTTCATTGGTCCAGATTTTGTCTGAAGAAACCTAATTCTGCTGCCCCTTCTACTGGAGAATCAACATCTTGCCCATTTCAAATAACTCACCTATGGCCTGATAGCGTGCTGTGCACCTATGGACCCTACATAACTTCTTTTTCTGAAGATTTCATGTGCATGCATGTCTCACCTTTCCATCACAGTTTCATAAAGAAAAGGAGGGCTCAGATGTTGTAGGAGGTGAGCAACACAGAAAGCTTATTCACATCGAAGTTAGGGGGGAAATGACATAGCTTTGCCTACCAGCCCAGTCTGTTCTGGTGCAAAGTAGACTGTTGAAGCTGGTTGGTTGCCAAGGCTGTAGCCTGCAAACAAGGAAACATTATTTTCCATCATTCTCTTCAGGGTCAAGTGAGATGTTGTCAATAATCTGCAATGTTACTCCAACTGGGTCAGAGGAAAGACCTTTTTAAAAAAACAAAGCAACAGAAGGATTGAGTTTCCATTTTGGAAAATGGAAGTGGGAAATCTGTTTTATCGTAACATCTAAGCATGGAGTTGTTTTGAAGCCACATGTAAAACTGGGATGTAAGCCTCTTCCTAGGAATTTGTGTTATGGAAAGGGAATACCCACTACATAACAGATGGGTTCATCAGCCATTACCCTTTCCTAGGAACTCTGATAATTGTAAAGGAAGAGGAATGCTGCTAGTCACCTGGAACAGAAAGGAATCCCACCACTTTGCAAGGACAATTAAACTGATTCCACATTGATCTCAGTTTGTAGTGCAAAACATTACTTTTAATTATTTGCTTATTTAGGAGATTTCTGCCTGCCTTTTCTATTCACAGAATGTGCATGTTGGCTTATAATCAAATGATACTGCAATATATAATAGTGAAACAATGCAAATATTACAATGGGGGATAAAATTGGAAGAATAATAGAAAACCAATGGCTCAGAAAGGGCCTAGGAGTCCAACTTCAATTAAAATGTTAATAGGCTTCCAAAGTCTTCTGTTGGAGCCCTTGCCAAGGGAAGTGAGATGGGTGGCTACTAAGAAAAGGGCGTTTTCTGTTGTGGCACCCTGGTTATGGCATGAACTTCCCAGAGTGGCTTGCCTGGTGCCTACATTGTTCTCTTTCTGGAACCAGGTAAGGACCTTATTTTCCCAAGAGTTTTTAGTCTTTCTGTTTCTGTTGTTTTAAATCTGTTAGGGTGACATCTTCTGCAGGCTAGGACAGCCTTCCCCAACCTTGTGCCTTCCAGACATGTTTCGATTGCAACACCCAGAAATCCCGGATGGGAATTCTAGGAGTTGTGGTCCAAATGCCTCTGAGGGCCACCAGGGTGGGGAAGACTGGGCTAGAGCATGCTGGGAGTTGTAAGGCTGCCTAAACATGCTAAGATGGTGCTTTCTGTATATTCAATCTTGTTCCTGCTGCTAGGTTTTACTTTGGCTTTTGCTTCCATTTTATATTGTAGTTTTAAACTTTTATGGTGCATTTTATGTTGTACTTTATGGTTTTCATTGCTGAGAACCACTCAGAGAGCTTTAGCAACTGGACCATTGAGACATATAATAAATAAATAAATCGCTCAGTGACAAGCCTTGGAAAATTGAATGGTTTTAGCATAGGTATAATACATCAGACTCCAAAAGAGCAAACCTACACATTATTGCCCTGGATACACTTTCTTTGGGTTTGTATGACACGATTACCCATTGCAGGTGACAAAATTACAGCTCCCATAAAAATGGGGGGAGTGTCACTTCCCCACCTTTCCTAGCACCTAGGATATCAGAAAAGAGTTGCAAAAAGAGAAATTTCAGAGGAGACACGTCCAAAACAAAAAAAAATGTTGAGGATCTTGCCATGAAGGGGGTGACTGACTGGCCAACACTTTTCTTTAGCAAAGATCACACAGATTTGACAGGTCATCTTTTGACAGCTGTCAGGACAAGCAAAAGGGGGGACAGTACCCTCTTAGTACCCTCTTTGTGTCAGTTCTTGTGAGGGATGCCTGATGAACTTAAACAGCAGCCCCCATTGTGGGTTCAGATGGCACAACAATGCATTGCAGCTGACTACTTATGATGGGTTGTCATGCCATCCAAACCCAGTCACTACAGTATAAGTGCTGCTATTCCATGAAAAGGTATTTAGTTTAAGGGGATTTGATTGTTGTTTGAACAAGTCACAGTGTACCTGACAGACAACTGGTCACACTGTGAGCTGCTTTCTCATGCACTGGCTCACTCTCTGTTTCCCTTGGACTCCCTGCAACATACTGAGAGCTGTGTTCCTTCATTCTTCTTTCCAAACTACAGAGGTTCTTTGGCAAAATGTGCTTTATTTCCGACACACAGTCAGAAAACTTATAGCCAAGAGAGCAAGAGTCTCTGAGCATGCACAGAGTAGTTCGATGACCTCAGACTCGAATCTATTTCCCAAAACCTTCCTTTTCAGTTACCCTGAGCCCCACCCCTCTCAGTGTGCCCCTCTGGAGAAGGGCTGGCCTTTTAGATCTGCCCAAGCCTTCTAACTGGCTAGCCCTTCTCTCCCAGTGCCATGTCATGAGGCTGGGAATTGGTAAAGGCTCCTCTGGTTTCACTCCCGTTTCCTCTCCCAGATCTTCCAAACTTGCCAGTTCCCAAGGTCTGCCTGAACACCTGAAGACAGTGGTCTTGAGAAAAGCTCTTCCTCCTTCTCTATCTCTGAGTTTGCAGACTCCCTTTCCCAAGCCTCGCCATCCTCATCCAAAGAGCCGGTGTCAGCCTGGCCCTGGAAAGCACAAGAAGAACTGCCTCTTTCACTCCCAGCAGAGCAGGACCAACATGTCGGCCCACTCCCTGCCTTGATTGCAAGCCCCTTTGCATTCAACACAGAATTAAACTTTTTTCCCCCAGAGATTGTAGAAAGCTGTCTTTAATTTGACAGCTAGTGGCAGCTCACCGAAAATACCCAGGCAGCACTCCTTCATCAGTCCCTTGCAAAGATATGCCCCAAATGTGTGCAAATCTTGACAGGTGATTTATTTGCTGTGACCAGAGAGTGCAAAAGCTCATTTTCAAGGGTCCAAAAAGGTATTCCTTACCATTTCCTGCCTCCTGCTGTGGCTGACTGGTCACTTCAATTCCTTCTGCTCTGGTATTTTGGCCCCATCCCTTTGCCCTAAGCTCCTCCCACCACTGGAATGCCTCTCCCTCCAGAGTTTCTTTGAAACTGAACTGGGCCCCAAGGCTGAAATAGGTTTCCTACCCGTGTTTAGTAGCAGACATGATAATGGACTCAATGGTAGGCATAATAGACATGATCAATGGACTCACATATTGTGATAATGCCTATAACAATAACAGTCCTAGTGAAGCAGAAGTGGATTCCCATCTTCAGTGCAAAGTGGGAAGCATGCATTCTTCTGCACACTGACTAATGTTGATGGAAATCACTTGATGAGGCTGATCTGAGTGGGACTGCCTGTGAGGTATTGTGCACTGCAGATGTGGGCCATAGTCGCAAAAATGGCTACACAACACTGCACCCAATTCTGGAATTTTTCCTTCTGAACAGGCATGACTTTGCCAAAGCCACTTGAAAATTTACATTGGGTGCAAAAAACACAATGGTGAGAAGGATTGGTGGATTGAAATGGCTGGTCAGGGCCCGGAAAGGGGCCGAAATGAGCAGGTTGGCAGAATGCTTCCAAATTCACAGAGGTTGCTTGGAGAGGGCCCAGATGCCCTCCATGTGCCTGAGCTTCTGCTGGACCCCGGGAAGGGCTGTCAGCGGAAGGCAAGCAAAATCTTTTCAAAATGCTCAAAATTGGTCCTCGACGCACACCCGTGGATCAGGGTCACGAAAGTGGCTGAAATTGGCAGGTTGGCAGAATGGTTCAAAATTCTTAGTGTTTCCTCAGATAGGGCCCCTGGTACCTGCCATGTGTACGTGCTGATCCTGGGCCCCAGGAAGGAGTGTCTCTGCTGAAGGCAAGCAAAATCTGTCCAAAATGCCAAAAATCAGCCGGCGACGTCCACCTGTGGATCAGGGCAACGAAAGGAGCCAAAATGGGTAGGTTGGCAAAATTGTTTCAGATTCTCAGTGGTTGTTTGGAGAGGGCCCCTGATGCCCTCTAAGCATCAGAGCTTCTGCTGGATCCCTGGAAGCTGTCTCTTGGCAAGGCAAGAAAAACCTGTCCAAAACGCCCAAAATAGGCCGGCGAGGCTAACTCGCGAGTTACAGCCCTGAAAGTGGCCGAAATGTGCAGGTTGGCAGAATGCTTCCAAACTCACAGTGTTTGCTCGGAGAGGGTCCCTGATGCCCTCCGTGCATCAGAGCTTCTGCTGGACCCCTGGAAAGGGTCTCTTGGAATGGCAATAAAACCCTGTCCCAGAGCTACTGCTGGACCCCTGGAAGGGGTCTCTAGGCAAGGATAGAAACAACTGTCCAAAACACCCAAAAATGGCCGGGGATGCTGACCCGTGGGTCACGGCCTCGAAAATGGTGGAAATTGGCACGTTGGCCAAGTGCCCTGAAATTCACAGAGCTTGTTGAGGGAGGGCCCCAGAAACCTGCCGCGTGTCGGCTCTCGTGCCTTGGCCCTGGAAGGGGTGTTGGGGCAGGGAAAGCAAAAGATGTCGAAAATGTCCAAAAATGGTCAGAGACATGGAACCGTGGGTCATGGCCCCAAGTGTTGTGGAAAATGGCATGTTGGCCGAATCCTCCGAAATTCGCAGAGAATGCCGAGGTAGGGCCCCGGACACCAGCCACACGTCGGCTGATGCACCTGGGCCCTGGAAGGTGTGTCGGGGCAGAGCAAGCAACACCTGTCTAAAACGCCCAAAAACAGGCCACGCACTGACCTGCGGGTCACTGCCATGAAAGTGGTGGAAATTGGCATGTGGGCAGAATGACCCGGAATTTGCAGAGCTTGCCCAGTGGGGGCCCTGAACACGAGCCGCACGTCAGCTCTCGGGCCTGGGCCCTGGAAGGGGTGTCAGGGCAGGACAAGCAACACCTGTCTAAAATGCCCAAAAACAGGCCACGCACTGACCTGTGGGTCACTGCCATGAAAGTGGTGGAAATTGGCATGTGGGCAGAATGACCCGGAATTTGCAGAGCTTGCCCAGTGGGGGCCATGAACACGAGCCGCGCGTCAGCTCTCGGGCCTGGGCCCTGGAAGGGGTGTCAGGGCAGGACAAGCAACACCTGTCTAAAATGCCCAAAAACAGGCCACGCACTGACCTGTGGGTCACTGCCATGAAAGTGGTGGAAATTGGCATGTGGGCAGAATGACCCGGAATTTGCAGAGCTTGCCCAGTGGGGGCCATGAACACGAGCTGCGCGTCAGCTCTCAGGCCTGGGCCCTGGAAGGGGTGTCAGGGCAGGACAAGCAAAACCTCTCCAAAATGCCCAAAAACGGCCCGCGACGCTGACCCATGTCACAGCCCCAAAAGTGGTGGAAATTGGCAGGTCCGCCGAATGCTCCGAAATTCGCAGTGCTTGCTCAGGGAGGGCTACAGATACCAGTCACTGGTCGGCTCACGCGCCAGGACTCTGGAACGGGTGCCAGGGTATACCCAGCAAAATCTGTCCAAAATGCCCAAAAACAGCCCGCGACGCTGACCGACGTGTTACGGCCCAGAAAGTGGTGGATATTGGCACTTTGGCCGAAAGCTCTGAAATTCTCAGAGCTAGATGAGGGCGGGGCACAGACACAAGCCGCGCGTCGGGTGTCGCATTGGGACTCTGGAAGGGTGCCAGGGAGAACAAGAAAAATCTGTACAAAATGCCCAAGTATGCCCAAGACACTCACCCGCGGGTCACGGCCCCGAAAGAGGTGGAAATTGACACATCGGCAGAACCCTCCAAAATTTGCACAGCTTGCTGAGGGCGGGCCACAGACAAGAGCCGCACGTTGACTGTCGTGCAGGCACTCTGGAAGGGGTGCCAGGGAGAACCAGAAAAATCTGACCAAAATGCCCAAAAATGGCCCAAGAAGCTGACCTACAGGTCACGGCCCCGAACGTGGTAGAAATTGGCATGTCGGCCGAATGCTCCGAAATTCGCAGTGCTTGCTGAGAGAAGGCCCCAAACACCAGCCTCGCGTCAGTACTCACGCCGGAGCCCGGGAAAGGGTGTCGGGACAGGGAAAAGAAAATGTGACAAAATGCACAAAAAGGGCCCGCGAAGCTGACCTGCGGGTCACGGCCCCGAAAATGTTGGAAAGTTGCATGTTGACCGATTGCTCCGAAATTCACAGAGCTTGCTGAGGGAGGGCTCGGGAGACCAGCCTCGCGTCGGTGCTCGCCCCGGAGCCCCAGAAAGGGTGTCGGGACAGGGAAAAGAAAACGTGACAAAATGCACAAAAAGGGCCGGTGAAGCTGATGCGCAGGTCACGGCCCCAAAAATAATGGAAATTTGCACGTCGGCCGAATGTTCCGAAATTCACAGAGCTTGCTGAAGGCGCACCCGGGACACAAGAACGGCGTCAGCACACGTTCCAGAGCCCTGGAAGGGGTGTCAAGGCAGGGAAAAGAAAACCTGTCCAAAATGCACAAAAACAGGCCACGAAGCTGACCCTGCGGGTCACGGCCCCGAAAATACTGGAAATTTGCACGTTGGCCGATTGCTCCGAAATTAGCAGAACTTGCCGAGGGAATGCCAGAAACACCAGGATCGCGTCGGCGCTCACCCCGGACCCCTGGAAGGGGTGTCGGGGCAGGGAAAAGAAAACATCACAAAATTGACAAAAAGGGCACGCGAAGCTGACCCATGGGTCACGGCCCCGAAAATAATGGAAATTGGCAAGTTGGCCGATACCTCCAAAATTCGCAGAGCTTGCTGAAGGAGGGCTCAGGACACCAGCCTCGCGTCGGCGCTCACCCCGGAGCCCTGGAAGGGGAGTCGGGCAGGGAAAAGAAAACCTGACACAAATGCCCAAAAAGGGCCCACAATGCTGACCCGCGGTTCAAGGCCCCGAAAATGTCGGAAATTTGCACGTTGGCCGATTGTTCCGAAATTCGCAAAACTTGCTGAGGAAAGGCTGGGGACACCAGCCTCGCATCGGCGCTCACCCTGGAGCCCTGTAAGTTGTGTCAGGGCAGGGGAAAAAAAAGTGACGAAATGCACAAAAAGGGCCCGCGAAGCTGACGGCGTCGAAAATGTTGGAAATTTGCACGTTGGCCGATTGCTCCAAAATTCGTAGACCTTGCTGAGGGAAGGGTCGGGACACCAGCCTCGCGTCGGCACTCACCCCGGAACCCTGGAAGGTGTGTCGGGACAGGGAAAAAAAACCTGTCCAAAATGCACAAAACGGGCCCGCGAAGCTGACCCGCGGGTCACGACCCCGAAAATAATGGAAATTGGCACGTTGGCCAAATGCTCCGAAATTTGCAGAGCTTGCTGTGGGACTGCTCGGAACACCAGTCGCGCGTCGGCACTCACCCCGGAGCCCTGGAAGGTGTGTCCAGGCAGGGAAAAGAAAACCTGTCACAAATGCCCAAAAAGGGCCCATAAAGCTGACCCACGGCTCACGGGCCTGAAAATGTTGGAAATTTGCACGTTGCCCGATTGCCCCGAAATTCGCAGAGCTTTCTGAGGGAGGGCTCGGGACAGCAGTCTCGCGTCGGAAGTCACCCGGGAGCCCTGGCAGGTGTGTCGGGGCAGGGAAAAGAAAACCTGTCCCAGATGCACAAAAAGGGCCAGTGAAGCTGACATGCAGGTCAAGGGCCTGAAAATGTTGGAAATTTGCACGATGGCCGATTGCTCCGAAATTCGCAGAGTTTGCTGAGGGAGGGCTCGGGACACCAGCCTCGCGTCGGGGCTCACCCCGGAGCCCGGGAAGGTGTGTCAGGGCAGGGAATAGAAAACCTGTCCAAAATGCACAAAAAGGGCCCGAAAAGCTGACCCACGGGTCACGGGCAGGAAAATGATGGAAATTGGCACATCGGCCTAATGCTCTGAGAGTCGCAGAGCTTCCTGAGGGAGGGCTCGGGACACCAGCCTCGCGTCGGCACTCACCCGGGACCCCTGGAAGGTGTGTCGGGGCAGGGAAAAGAAAACCTGTTGAAAATACACAAAAAGGGCCAGTGAAGCTGACCCGCGGGTCACAGGCCTGAAAATAATGGAAATTGGCACATCGGCCTAATGCTCCGAGAGTCGCAGAGCTTCCTGAGGGAGGGCTCGGGACACCAGCCTCGCGTCGGCGCTCACCCGGGAGCCCTGGAATGTGTGTCGGGGCAGGGAAAAGAAAACCTGTCCAAAAAGCACAAAAAGGGCCAGTGAAGCTGACCCGCGGGTCACGGGCCTGTAAATGTTGGAAATTTGCACGTTGGCCGATTTCTCCGAAATTCGCAGAGCTTGCTTAGGGAGGACTCCGGACACTAGCCTCGCGTCGGCGTTCACCCTGGAGCCCTGGAAGGTGTGTCGGGGCAGGTAAAAGAAAACCTGTCCCAGATGCACAAAAAGGTCCAGTGAAGCTGACCCGCGGGTCATGGGCCTGAAAATGTTGGAAATTTGCACGTTGGCCGATTGCTCCGAAATTCGCAGAGCTTGCTGAGGGAGGGCTTGGGACACCAGCCTCGCGTCGGCGCTCACCCGGGACCCCTGGAAGGTGTGTCGGGGCAGGGAAAAGAAAACCTGTCGAAAATACACAAAAAGGGCCAGTGAAGCTGACCCGCGGGTCACAGGCCTGAAAATAATGGAAATTGGCACATCGGCCGAATGCTCCGAAAGTCGCAGAGCTTGCTGAGGTAGGGCTCGGGACACCAGCTTCGCGTCGGCACTCACCACGGAGCCCTGGAAGGGGTGTCGGGGCAGGGAAAAGAAAACCTGCCCAAAATGCAGAAAAAGGGCCAGTGAAGCTGACCCGCGGGTCACAGGCCTGAAAATAATGGAATTTGGCACATCGGCCGAATGCTCCGAAAGTCGCAGACCTTGCTGAGGGAGGGCTCGGGACACCAGCTTCACGTCGGCGCTCACCACGGAGCCCTGCAACGGCTGTCGGTGCAGGGAAAAGAAAACCTCTCCAAAATGCACAAAAAGGGCCCGAAAAGCTGACCCGCGGGTCACGGGCAGGAAAATGATGGAAATTGGCACATCGGCCGATTGCTCCAAAATTCGTAGACCTTGCTGAGGGAAGGGTCGGGACACCAGCCTCGCGTCGGCACTCACCCCGGAACCCTGGAAGGTGTGTCGGGACAGGGAAAAAAAACCTGTCCAAAATGCACAAAACGGGCCCGCGAAGCTGACCCGCGGGTCACGACCCCGAAAATAATGGAAATTGGCACGTTGGCCAAATGCTCCGAAATTTGCAGAGCTTGCTGTGGGACTGCTCGGAACACTAGTCGCGCGTCGGCGCTCACCCCGGAGCCCTGGAAGGTGTGTCTGGGCAGGGAAAAGAAAACCTGTCACAAATGCCCAAAAATGGCCCATAAAGCTGACTTACGGCTCACGGGCCTGAAAATGTTGGAAATTTGCACGATGGCCGATTGCTCCGAAATTCGCAGAGTTTGCTGAGGGAGGGCTCGGGACACCAGCCTCGCGTCGGGGCTCACCCTGGAGCCCGGGAAGGTGTGTCAGGGCAGGGAATAGAAAACCTGTCCAAAATGCACAAAAAGGGCCAGTGAAGCTGACCCGCGGGTCACGGGCCTGAAAATAATGGAAATTGGCACATCGGCCGAATGATCCGAAAGTCGCAGAACTTGCTAAAGGAGGGCTCGGGACACCAGCTTCACGTCGGCGCTCACCACGGAGCCCTGCAACGGGTGTCGGTGCAGGGAAAAGAAAACCTGTCCAAAATGCACAAAAAGGGCCCGAAAAGCTGACCCGCGGGTCACGACCCCGAAAATAATGGAAATTGGCACGTTGGCCAAATGCTCCGAAATCTGCAGAGCTTGCTGTGGGACTGCTCGGAACACTAGTCGCGCGTCGGCGCTCACCCCAGAGCCCTGGAAGGTGTGTCGGGGCAGGGAAAAGAAAACCTGTCGAAAATACACAAAAAGGGCCCGAAAAGCTGACCCGCGGGTCACAGGCCTGAAAATAATGGAAATTGGCACATCGGCCGAATGCTCCGAAAGTCGCAGAGCTTGCTGAGGGAGGGCTTGGGACACCAGCTTCACGTCGGCGCTCACCACGGAGCCCTGGAAGGGGTGTCGGGGCAGGGAAAAGAAAACCTGCCCAAAATGCAGAAAAAGGGCCAGTGAAGCTGACCCGCGGGTCACATGCCTGAAAATAATGGAAATTGGCACATCGGCCGAATGCTCCGAAAGTCGCAGAGCTTGCTGAGGGAGGGCTCGGGACACCAGCTTCGCGTCGGCACTCACCACGGAGCCCTGGAAGGTGTGTCGGGGCAGGGAATAGAAAATCTGTCCAAAATGCACAAAAAAGGCCCGAAAAGCTGACCCGCGGGTCACGGGCAGGAAAATGATGGAAATTGGCACATCGGCCGATTGCTCCAAAATTCGTACACCTTGCTGAGGGAAGGGTCGGGACACCAGCCTCGCGTCGGCACTCACCACGGAGCCCTGCAACGGCTGTCGGTGCAGGGAAAAGAAAACCTGTCCAAAATGCACAAAAAGGGCCAGTGAAGCTGACCCGCGGGTCACGGGCCTGTAAATGTTGGAAATTTGCACGTTGGCCGATTTCTCCGAAATTCGCAGAGCTTGCTTAGGGAGGACTCCGGACACCAGCCTCGCGTCGGCGCTCACCCTGGAGCCCTGGAAGGTGTGTCGGGGCAGGTAAAAGAAAACCTGTCCCAGATGCACAAAAAGGGCCAGTGAAGCTGACCCGCGGGTCACGGGCCTGAAAATAATGGAAATTGGCACATCGGCCGAATGATCCGAAAGTCGCAGAACTTGCTAAAGGAGGGCTCGGGACACCAGCTTCACGTCGGCGCTCACCACGGAGCCCTGCAACGGCTGTCGGTGCAGGGAAAAGAAAACCTGTCCAAAATGCACAAAAAGGGCCCGAAAAGCTGACCCGCGGATCACGGGCAGGAAAATGATGGAAATTGGCACATCGGCCGAATGCTCCGAAAGTCGCAGAGCTTGCTGAGGGAGGGCTTGGGACACCAGCCTCGCGTCGGAACTCACCCTGGAGCCCTGGAAGGTGTGTCGGGGCAGGGAAAAGAAAACCTGTCCCAAATGCACAAAAAGGGCCAGTGAAGCTGACCAGCGGGTCTCGGGCCTGAAAATGTTGGAAATTTGCACGTTGGCCAATTTGTCCGAAATTCGCAGAGCTTGCTGGGGGAGGGCTCGGGACACCAGCCTCGCGTCGGCACTCACCCCGGAGCCCTGGAAGGGGTGTCGGGGCAGGGAAAAAAAATCTGTCCAAAATGCACAAACAGGGCCCGCGAAACTGTCCCGCTGGGCACGGGCCCGAAAGTGGTGGAAATTGGCACGTCGGCCAAAAGCTCCGAAATTCGCAGAGCTTGCTGAGGTAGGCTCGGGACACCAGCCTCGCGTCGGAACTCACCCGGGAGCCCTGGCAGGTGTGTCGCGGCAGGAAAAAGAAAACCTGTCCAAAATGCACAAAAAGGGCCAGTGAAGCTGACCCGCGGGTCACGGGCCTGTAAATGTTGGAAATTTGCACGTTGGCCGATTTCTCCGAAATTCGCAGAGCTTGCTTAGGGAGGACTCCGGACACCAGCCTCGCGTCGGCGCTCACCCTGGAGCCCTGGAAGGTGTGTCGGGGCAGGTAAAAGAAAACCTGTCCCAGATGCACAAAAAGGGCCAGTGAAGCTGACCCGCGGGTCACGGGCCTGAAAATAATGGAAATTGGCACATCGGCCGAATGATCTGAAAGTCGCAGAACTTGCTAAAGGAGGGCTCGGGACACCAGCTTCACGTCGGCGCTCACCACGGAGCCCTGCAACGGGTGTCGGTGCAGGGAAAAGAAAACCTGTCCAAAATGCACAAAAAGGGCCCGAAAAGCTGACCCGCGGGTCACGGGCAGGAAAATGATGGAAATTGGCACATCGGCCGAATGCTCCGAAAGTCGCAGAGCTTGCTGAGGGAGGGCTTGGGACACCAGCCTCGCGTCGGAACTCACCCTGGAGCCCTGGAAGGTGTGTCGGGGCAGGTAAAAGAAAACCTGTCCCAGATGCACAAAAAGGGCCAGTGAAGCTGACCCGCGGGTCACGGGCCTGAAAATGTTGGAAATTTGCACGTTGGCCGATTTCTCCGAAATTCGCAGAGCTTGCTGAGGGAGGGCTCCTGAAACCAGTCTCGCGTCTGCGCTCACCCCGGAGCCCGGGAAGGTGTGTCGGGGCAGGGAAAAGGAAACCTGTCCCAGATGCACAGAAAGGGCCAGTGAAGCTGACGCGCAGGTCACGGGCAGGAAAATGTTGGAAATTTGCACATTGGCCGATTGCTCCAAAATTCGCAGAGCTTGCTGAGGGAGGGCTGGGGACACCAGCTTCGCGTCGGCGCTCACCACGGAGCCCTGGAACGGGTGTCGGGGCAGGGAAAAGAAAACCTCTCCAAAATGCACAAAAAGGGCCAGTGAAGCTGACCCGCGGGTCACAGGCCTGAAAATAATGGAAATTGGCACATTGGACGAATGCTCCGAAAGTCGCAGACCTTGCTGAGGGAGGGCTCGGGACACCAGCTTCATGTCGGCGCTCACCCGGAGCCCTGGAAGGGGAGTCAGGACAGGGAAAAGGAAACCTGTCGAACATGCACAAAAAGGGTCAGTGAAGCTGACCCGCGGGTCATGTGCCTGAAAATGTTGGAAATTTGCACGTTGGCCGATTTCTCCGAAATTCGCAGAGCTTGCTGAGGGAGGGCTTGTGAAACCAGTCTCGCGTCTGCGCTCACCCCAGAGCCCGGGAAGTTGTGTCGGGGCAGGGAAGAGAAAAGCTGTCCCAGATGCACAAAAAGGGCCAGTGAAGCTGACCCACGGGTCACGGGCCTGAAAATGTTGGAAATTTGCACGATGGCCGATTGCTCCGAAATTCGCAGAGTTTGCTGAGGGAGGGCTCGGGACACCAGCCTCGCGTCGGCGCTCACCCGGGACCCCTGGAAGGTGTGTCGGGGCAGGGAAAAGAAAACCTGTCGAAAATGCACAAAAAGGGCCTGAAAAGCTGACCCGCGGGTCACGGGCAGGAAAATGATGGAAATTGGCACATCGGCCTAATGCTCCGAAAGTCGCAGAGCTTGCTGAGGGAGGGCTCGGGACACCAGCTTCACGTCGGCGCTCACCACGGAGCCCTGCAACGGCTGTCGGTGCAGGGAAAAGAAAACCTCTCCAAAATGCACAAAAAGGGCCCGAAAAGCTGACCCGCGGGTCACGGGCAGGAAAATGATGGAAATTGGCACATCGGCTGAATGCTCCGAAAGTCGCAGAGCTTGCTGAGGGAGTGCTCGGGACACCAGCCTCGCGGCGGCGCTCACCCGGAAGCCCTGGAAGGGGTGTCGGGGCAGGGAAAAGAAAACCTGCCCAAAATACACAAAAAGGGCCAGTGAAGCTGACCCGCGGGTCACGGGCCTGAAAATAATGGAAATTGGCACATCGGCCGAATGATCCGAAAGTCGCAGAACTTGCTAAAGGAGGGCTCGGGACACCAGCTTCACGTCGGCGCTCACCACGGAGCCCTGCAACGGGTGTCGGTGCAGGGAAAAGAAAACCTGTCCAAAATGCACAAAAAGGGCCCGAAAAGCTGACCCGCGGGTCACGGGCAGGAAAATGATGGAAATTGGCACATCGGCCGATTGCTCCAAAATTCGTAGACCTTGCTGAGGGAAGGGTCGGGACACCAGCCTCGCGTCGGCACTCACCCCGGAACCCTGGAAGGTGTGTCGGGACAGGGAAAAAAAACCTGTCCAAAATGCACAAAACGGGCCCGCGAAGCTGACCCGCGGGTCACGACCCCGAAAATAATGGAAATTGGCACGTTGGCCAAATGCTCCGAAATCTGCAGAGCTTGCTGTGGGACTGCTCGGAACACTAGTCGCGCGTCGGCACTCACCCCGGAGCCCTGGAAGGTGTGTCGGGGCAGGGAAAAGAAAACCTGTCGAAAATACACAAAAAGGGCCCGAAAAGCTGACCCGCGGGTCACAGGCCTGAAAATAATGGAAATTGGCACATCGGCCGAATGCTCCGAAAGTCGCAGAGCTTGCTGAGGGAGGGCTTGGGACACCAGCTTCACGTCGGCGCTCACCACGGAGCCCTGGAAGGGGTGTCGGGGCAGGGAAAAGAAAACCTGCCCAAAATGCAGAAAAAGGGCCAGTGAAGCTGACCCGCGGGTCACATGCCTGAAAATAATGGAAATTGGCACATCGGCCGAATGCTCCGAAAGTCGCAGAGCTTGCTGAGGGAGGGCTCGGGACACCAGCTTCGCGTCGGCACTCACCACGGAGCCCTGGAAGGTGTGTCGGGGCAGGGAATAGAAAATCTGTCCAAAATGCACAAAAAGGGCCCGAAAAGCTGACCCGCGGGTCACGGGCAGGAAAATGATGGAAATTGGCACATCGGCCGATTGCTCCAAAATTCGTACACCTTGCTGAGGGAAGGGTCGGGACACCAGCCTCGCGTCGGCACTCACCACGGAGCCCTGCAACGGCTGTCGGTGCAGGGAAAAGAAAACCTGTCCAAAATGCACAAAAAGGGCCAGTGAAGCTGACCCGCGGGTCACGGGCCTGTAAATGTTGGAAATTTGCACGTTGGCCGATTTCTCCGAAATTCGCAGAGCTTGCTTAGGGAGGACTCCGGACACCAGCCTCGCGTCGGCGCTCACCCTGGAGCCCTGGAAGGTGTGTCGGGGCAGGTAAAAGAAAACCTGTCCCAGATGCACAAAAAGGGCCAGTGAAGCTGACCCGCGGGTCACGGGCCTGTAAATGTTGGAAATTTGCACGTTGGCCGATTTCTCCGAAATTCGCAGAGCTTGCTTAGGGAGGACTCCGGACACCAGCCTCGCGTCGGCGCTCACCCTGGAGCCCTGGAAGGTGTGTCGGGGCAGGTAAAAGAAAACCTGTCCCAGATGCACAAAAAGGGCCAGTGAAGCTGACCCGCGGGTCACGGGCCTGAAAATAATGGAAATTGGCACATCGGCCGAATGATCCGAAAGTCGCAGAACTTGCTAAAGGAGGGCTCGGGACACCAGCTTCACGTCGGCGCTCACCACGGAGCCCTGCAACGGCTGTCGGTGCAGGGAAAAGAAAACCTGTCCAAAATGCACAAAAAGGGCCCGAAAAGCTGACCCGCGGATCACGGGCAGGAAAATGATGGAAATTGGCACATCGGCCGAATGCTCCGAAAGTCGCAGAGCTTGCTGAGGGAGGGCTTGGGACACCAGCCTCGCGTCGGAACTCACCCTGGAGCCCTGGAAGGTGTGTCGGGGCAGGGAAAAGAAAACCTGTCCCAAATGCACAAAAAGGGCCAGTGAAGCTGACCAGCGGGTCTCGGGCCTGAAAATGTTGGAAATTTGCACGTTGGCCAATTTGTCCGAAATTCGCAGAGCTTGCTGGGGGAGGGCTCGGGACACCAGCCTCGCGTCGGCACTCACCCGGAGCCCTGGAAGGGGTGTCGGGGCAGGGAAAAAAATCTGTCCAAAATGCACAAACAGGGCCCGCGAAACTGTCCCGCTGGGCACGGGCCCGAAAGTGGTGGAAATTGGCACGTCGGCCAAAAGCTCCGAAATTCGCAGAGCTTGCTGAGGTAGGCTCGGGACACCAGCCTTGCGTCGGAACTCACCCGGGAGCCCTGGCAGGTGTGTCGCGGCAGGAAAAGAAAACCTGTCCAAAATGCACAAAAACGGCCAGTGAAGCTGACCCGCGGGTCACGGGCCTGAAAATGTTGGAAATTTGTACGTTGGCCGATTTGTCTGAAATTCGCAGAGCTTCCTGAGGGAGGGCTCGGGACACCAGCCTCGCGTCGGCACTCACCTGGGAGCCCTGGAATGTGTGTCGGGGCAGGGAAAAGAAAACCTGTCCAAAAAGCACAAAAAGGGCCAGTGAAGCTGACCCGCGGGTCACGGGCCTGTAAATGTTGGAAATTTGCACGTTGGCCGATTTCTCCGAAATTCGCAGAGCTTGCTTAGGGAGGACTCCGGACACCAGCCTCGCGTCGGCGCTCACCCTGGAGCCCTGGAAGGTGTGTCGGGGCAGGTAAAAGAAAACCTGTCCCAGATGCACAAAAAGGGCCAGTGAAGCTGACCCGCGGGTCACGGGCCTGAAAATAATGGAAATTGGCACATCGGCCGAATGATCCGAAAGTCGCAGAACTTGCTAAAGGAGGGCTCGGGACACCAGCTTCACGTCGGCGCTCACCACGGAGCCCTGCAACGGCTGTCGGTGCAGGGAAAAGAAAACCTGTCCAAAATGCACAAAAAGGGCCCGAAAAGCTGACCCGCGGATCACGGGCAGGAAAATGATGGAAATTGGCACATCGGCCGAATGCTCCGAAAGTCGCAGAGCTTGCTGAGGGAGGGCTTGGGACACCAGCCTCGCGTCGGAACTCACCCTGGAGCCCTGGAAGGTGTGTCGGGGCAGGGAAAAGAAAACCTGTCCCAAATGCACAAAAAGGGCCAGTGAAGCTGACCAGCGGGTCTCGGGCCTGAAAATGTTGGAAATTTGCACGTTGGCCAATTTGTCCGAAATTCGCAGAGCTTGCTGGGGGAGGGCTCGGGACACCAGCCTCACGTCGGCACTCACCCCGGAGCCCTGGAAGGGGTGTCGGGGCAGGGAAAAAAAATCTGTCCAAAATGCACAAACAGGGCCCGCGAAACTGTCCCGCTGGGCACGGGCCCGAAAGTGGTGGAAATTGGCACGTCGGCCAAAAGCTCCGAAATTCGCAGAGCTTGCTGAGGTAGGCTCGGGACACCAGCCTCGCGTCGGAACTCACCCGGGAGCCCTGGCAGGTGTGTCGCGGCAGGAAAAAGAAAACCTGTCCAAAATGCACAAAAAGGGCCAGTGAAGCTGACCCGCGGGTCACGGGCCTGTAAATGTTGGAAATTTGCACGTTGGCCGATTTCTCCGAAATTCGCAGAGCTTGCTTAGGGAGGACTCCGGACACCAGCCTCGCGTCGGCGCTCACCCTGGAGCCCTGGAAGGTGTGTCGGGGCAGGTAAAAGAAAACCTGTCCCAGATGCACAAAAAGGGCCAGTGAAGCTGACCCGCGGGTCACGGGCCTGAAAATAATGGAAATTGGCACATCGGCCGAATGATCTGAAAGTCGCAGAACTTGCTAAAGGAGGGCTCGGGACACCAGCTTCACGTCGGCGCTCACCACGGAGCCCTGCAACGGGTGTCGGTGCAGGGAAAAGAAAACCTGTCCAAAATGCACAAAAAGGGCCCGAAAAGCTGACCCGCGGGTCACGGGCAGGAAAATGATGGAAATTGGCACATCGGCCGAATGCTCCGAAAGTCGCAGAGCTTGCTGAGGGAGGGCTTGGGACACCAGCCTCGCGTCGGAACTCACCCTGGAGCCCTGGAAGGTGTGTCGGGGCAGGTAAAAGAAAACCTGTCCCAGATGCACAAAAAGGGCCAGTGAAGCTGACCCGCGGGTCACGGGCCTGAAAATGTTGGAAATTTGCACGTTGGCCGATTTCTCCGAAATTCGCAGAGCTTGCTGAGGGAGGGCTCCTGAAACCAGTCTCGCGTCTGCGCTCACCCCGGAGCCCGGGAAGGTGTGTCGGGGCAGGGAAAAGGAAACCTGTCCCAGATGCACAGAAAGGGCCAGTGAAGCTGACGCGCAGGTCACGGGCAGGAAAATGTTGGAAATTTGCACATTGGCCGATTGCTCCAAAATTCGCAGAGCTTGCTGAGGGAGGGCTGGGGACACCAGCTTCGCGTCGGCGCTCACCACGGAGCCCTGGAACGGGTGTCGGGGCAGGGAAAAGAAAACCTCTCCAAAATGCACAAAAAGGGCCAGTGAAGCTGACCCGCGGGTCACAGGCCTGAAAATAATGGAAATTGGCACATTGGACGAATGCTCCGAAAGTCGCAGACCTTGCTGAGGGAGGGCTCGGGACACCAGCTTCATGTCGGCGCTCACCCCGGAGCCCTGGAAGGGGAGTCAGGACAGGGAAAAGGAAACCTGTCGAACATGCACAAAAAGGGTCAGTGAAGCTGACCCGCGGGTCATGTGCCTGAAAATGTTGGAAATTTGCACGTTGGCCGATTTCTCCGAAATTCGCAGAGCTTGCTGAGGGAGGGCTTGTGAAACCAGTCTCGCGTCTGCGCTCACCCCAGAGCCCGGGAAGTTGTGTCGGGGCAGGGAAGAGAAAAGCTGTCCCAGATGCACAAAAAGGGCCAGTGAAGCTGACCCACGGGTCACGGGCCTGAAAATGTTGGAAATTTGCACGATGGCCGATTGCTCCGAAATTCGCAGAGTTTGCTGAGGGAGGGCTCGGGACACCAGCCTCGCGTCGGCGCTCACCGGGACCCCTGGAAGGTGTGTCGGGGCAGGGAAAAGAAAACCTGTCGAAAATGCACAAAAAGGGCCTGAAAAGCTGACCCGCGGGTCACGGGCAGGAAAATGATGGAAATTGGCACATCGGCCTAATGCTCCGAAAGTCGCAGAGCTTGCTGAGGGAGGGCTCGGGACACCAGCTTCACGTCGGCGCTCACCACGGAGCCCTGCAACGGCTGTCGGTGCAGGGAAAAGAAAACCTCTCCAAAATGCACAAAAAGGGCCCGAAAAGCTGACCCGCGGGTCACGGGCAGGAAAATGATGGAAATTGGCACATCGGCTGAATGCTCCGAAAGTCGCAGAGCTTGCTGAGGGAGTGCTCGGGACACCAGCCTCGCGGCGGCGCTCACCGGAAGCCCTGGAAGGGGTGTCGGGGCAGGGAAAAGAAAACCTGCCCAAAATACACAAAAAGGGCCAGTGAAGCTGACCCGCGGGTCACGGGCCTGAAAATAATGGAAATTGGCACATCGGCCGAATGATCCGAAAGTCGCAGAACTTGCTAAAGGAGGGCTCGGGACACCAGCTTCACGTCGGCGCTCACCACGGAGCCCTGCAACGGGTGTCGGTGCAGGGAAAAGAAAACCTGTCCAAAATGCACAAAAAGGGCCCGAAAAGCTGACCCGCGGGTCACGGGCAGGAAAATGATGGAAATTGGCACATCGGCCGATTGCTCCAAAATTCGTAGACCTTGCTGAGGGAAGGGTCGGGACACCAGCCTCGCGTCGGCACTCACCCCGGAACCCTGGAAGGTGTGTCGGGACAGGGAAAAAAAACCTGTCCAAAATGCACAAAACGGGCCCGCGAAGCTGACCCGCGGGTCACGACCCCGAAAATAATGGAAATTGGCACGTTGGCCAAATGCTCCGAAATCTGCAGAGCTTGCTGTGGGACTGCTCGGAACACTAGTCGCGCGTCGGCACTCACCCCGGAGCCCTGGAAGGTGTGTCGGGGCAGGGAAAAGAAAACCTGTCGAAAATACACAAAAAGGGCCCGAAAAGCTGACCCGCGGGTCACAGGCCTGAAAATAATGGAAATTGGCACATCGGCCGAATGCTCCGAAAGTCGCAGAGCTTGCTGAGGGAGGGCTTGGGACACCAGCTTCACGTCGGCGCTCACCACGGAGCCCTGGAAGGGGTGTCGGGGCAGGGAAAAGAAAACCTGCCCAAAATGCAGAAAAAGGGCCAGTGAAGCTGACCCGCGGGTCACATGCCTGAAAATAATGGAAATTGGCACATCGGCCGAATGCTCCGAAAGTCGCAGAGCTTGCTGAGGGAGGGCTCGGGACACCAGCTTCGCGTCGGCACTCACCACGGAGCCCTGGAAGGTGTGTCGGGGCAGGGAATAGAAAATCTGTCCAAAATGCACAAAAAGGGCCCGAAAAGCTGACCCGCGGGTCACGGGCAGGAAAATGATGGAAATTGGCACATCGGCCGATTGCTCCAAAATTCGTACACCTTGCTGAGGGAAGGGTCGGGACACCAGCCTCGCGTCGGCACTCACCACGGAGCCCTGCAACGGCTGTCGGTGCAGGGAAAAGAAAACCTGTCCAAAATGCACAAAAAGGGCCAGTGAAGCTGACCCGCGGGTCACGGGCCTGTAAATGTTGGAAATTTGCACGTTGGCCGATTTCTCCGAAATTCGCAGAGCTTGCTTAGGGAGGACTCCGGACACCAGCCTCGCGTCGGCGCTCACCCTGGAGCCCTGGAAGGTGTGTCGGGGCAGGTAAAAGAAAACCTGTCCCAGATGCACAAAAAGGGCCAGTGAAGCTGACCCGCGGGTCACGGGCCTGAAAATAATGGAAATTGGCACATCGGCCGAATGATCCGAAAGTCGCAGAACTTGCTAAAGGAGGGCTCGGGACACCAGCTTCACGTCGGCGCTCACCACGGAGCCCTGCAACGGCTGTCGGTGCAGGGAAAAGAAAACCTGTCCAAAATGCACAAAAAGGGCCCGAAAAGCTGACCCGCGGATCACGGGCAGGAAAATGATGGAAATTGGCACATCGGCCGAATGCTCCGAAAGTCGCAGAGCTTGCTGAGGGAGGGCTTGGGACACCAGCCTCGCGTCGGAACTCACCCTGGAGCCCTGGAAGGTGTGTCGGGGCAGGGAAAAGAAAACCTGTCCCAAATGCACAAAAAGGGCCAGTGAAGCTGACCAGCGGGTCTCGGGCCTGAAAATGTTGGAAATTTGCACGTTGGCCAATTTGTCCGAAATTCGCAGAGCTTGCTGGGGGAGGGCTCGGGACACCAGCCTCGCGTCGGCACTCACCCCGGAGCCCTGGAAGGGGTGTCGGGGCAGGGAAAAAAATCTGTCCAAAATGCACAAACAGGGCCCGCGAAACTGTCCCGCTGGGCACGGGCCCGAAAGTGGTGGAAATTGGCACGTCGGCCAAAAGCTCCGAAAGTCGCAGAGCTTGCTGAGGGAGGGCTCGGGACACCAGCTTCACGTCGGCGCTCACCACGGAGCCCTGCAACGGCTGTCGGTGCAGGGAAAAGAAAACCTCTCCAAAATGCACAAAAAGGGCCCGAAAAGCTGACCCGCAGGTCACGGGCAGGAAAATGATGGAAATTGGCACATCGGCTGAATGCTCCGAAAGTCGCAGAGCTTGCTGAGGGAGTGCTCGGGACACCAGCCTCGCGGCGGCGCTCACCCGGAAGCCCTGGAAGGGGTGTCGGGGCAGGGAAAAGAAAACCTGCCCAAAATACACAAAAAGGGCCTGTGAAGCTGACCCGCGGGTCACGGGCCTGAAAATAATGGAAATTGGCACATCGGCCGAATGATCCGAAAGTCGCAGAACTTGCTAAAGGAGGGCTCGGGACACCAGCTTCACGTCGGCGCTCACCACGGAGCCCTGCAACGGGTGTCGGTGCAGGGAAAAGAAAACCTGTCCAAAATGCACAAAAAGGGCCCGAAAAGCTGACCCGCGGGTCACGGGCAGGAAAATGATGGAAATTGGCACATCGGCCGATTGCTCCAAAATTCGTAGACCTTGCTGAGGGAAGGGTCGGGACACCAGCCTCGCGTCGGCACTCACCCCGGAACCCTGGAAGGTGTGTCGGGACAGGGAAAAAAAACCTGTCCAAAATGCACAAAACGGGCCCGCGAAGCTGACCCGCGGGTCACGACCCCGAAAATAATGGAAATTGGCACGTTGGCCAAATGCTCCGAAATCTGCAGAGCTTGCTGTGGGACTGCTCGGAACACTAGTCGCGCGTCGGCACTCACCCCGGAGCCCTGGAAGGTGTGTCGGGGCAGGGAAAAGAAAACCTGTCGAAAATACACAAAAAGGGCCCGAAAAGCTGACCCGCGGGTCACAGGCCTGAAAATAATGGAAATTGGCACATCGGCCGAATGCTCCGAAAGTCGCAGAGCTTGCTGAGGGAGGGCTTGGGACACCAGCTTCACGTCGGCGCTCACCACGGAGCCCTGGAAGGGGTGTCGGGGCAGGGAAAAGAAAACCTGCCCAAAATGCAGAAAAAGGGCCAGTGAAGCTGACCCGCGGGTCACATGCCTGAAAATAATGGAAATTGGCACATCGGCCGAATGCTCCGAAAGTCGCAGAGCTTGCTGAGGGAGGGCTCGGGACACCAGCTTCACGTCGGCACTCACCACGGAGCCCTGGAAGGTGTGTCGGGGCAGGGAATAGAAAATCTGTCCAAAATGCACAAAAAGGGCCCGAAAAGCTGACCCGCGGGTCACGGGCAGGAAAATGATGGAAATTGGCACATCGGCCGATTGCTCCAAAATTCGTACACCTTGCTGAGGGAAGGGTCGGGACACTAGCCTCGCGTCGGCACTCACCACGGAGCCCTGCAACGGCTGTCGGTGCAGGGAAAAGAAAACCTGTCCAAAATGCACAAAAAGGGCCAGTGAAGCTGACCCGCGGGTCACGGGCCTGTAAATGTTGGAAATTTGCACGTTGGCCGATTTCTCCGAAATTCGCAGAGCTTGCTTAGGGAGGACTCCGGACACCAGCCTCGCGTCGGCGCTCACCCTGGAGCCCTGGAAGGTGTGTCGGGGCAGGTAAAAGAAAACCTGTCCCAGATGCACAAAAAGGGCCAGTGAAGCTGACCCGCGGGTCACGGGCCTGAAAATAATGGAAATTGGCACATCGGCCGAATGATCCGAAAGTCGCAGAACTTGCTAAAGGAGGGCTCGGGACACCAGCTTCACGTCGGCGCTCACCACGGAGCCCTGCAACGGCTGTCGGTGCAGGGAAAAGAAAACCTGTCCAAAATGCACAAAAAGGGCCCGAAAAGCTGACCCGCGGATCACGGGCAGGAAAATGATGGAAATTGGCACATCGGCCGAATGCTCCGAAAGTCGCAGAGCTTGCTGAGGGAGGGCTTGGGACACCAGCCTCGCGTCGGAACTCACCCTGGAGCCCTGGAAGGTGTGTCGGGGCAGGGAAAAGAAAACCTGTCCCAAATGCACAAAAAGGGCCAGTGAAGCTGACCAGCGGGTCTCGGGCCTGAAAATGTTGGAAATTTGCACGTTGGCCAATTTGTCCGAAATTCGCAGAGCTTGCTGGGGGAGGGCTCGGGACACCAGCCTCGCGTCGGCACTCACCCCGGAGCCCTGGAAGGGGTGTCGGGGCAGGGAAAAAAAATCTGTCCAAAATGCACAAACAGGGCCCGCGAAACTGTCCCGCTGGGGACGGGCCCGAAAGTGGTGGAAATTGGCACGTCGGCCAAAAGCTCCGAAATTCGCAGAGCTTGCTGAGGTAGGCTCGGGACACCAGCCTCGCGTCGGAACTCACCCGGGAGCCCTGGCAGGTGTGTCGCGCCAGGAAAAAGAAAACCTGTCCAAAATGCACAAAAAGGGCCAGTGAAGCTGACCCGCGGGTCACGGGCCTGTAAATGTTGGAAATTTGCACGTTGGCCGATTTCTCCGAAATTCGCAGAGCTTGCTTAGGGAGGACTCCGGACACCAGCCTCGCGTCGGCGCTCACCCTGGAGCCCTGGAAGGTGTGTCGGGGCAGGTAAAAGAAAACCTGTCCCAGATGCACAAAAAGGGCCAGTGAAGCTGACCCGCGGGTCACGGGCCTGAAAATAATGGAAATTGGCACATCGGCCGAATGATCTGAAAGTCGCAGAACTTGCTAAAGGAGGGCTCGGGACACCAGCTTCACGTCGGCGCTCACCACGGAGCCCTGCAACGGGTGTCGGTGCAGGGAAAAGAAAACCTGTCCAAAATGCACAAAAAGGGCCCGAAAAGCTGACCCGCGGGTCACGGGCAGGAAAATGATGGAAATTGGAACATCGGCCGAATGCTCCGAAAGTCGCAGAGCTTGCTGAGGGAGGGCTTGGGACACCAGCCTCGCGTCGGAACTCACCCTGGAGCCCTGGAAGGTGTGTCGGGGCAGGGAAAAGAAAACCTGTCCCAAATGCACAAAAAGGGCCAGTGAAGCTGACCAGCGGGTCTCGGGCCTGAAAATGTTGGAAATTTGCACGTTGGCCAATTTGTCCGAAATTCGCAGAGCTTGCTGGGGGAGGGCTCGGGACACCAGCCTCGCGTCGGCACTCACCCCGGAGCCCTGGAAGGGGTGTCGGGGCAGGGAAAAAAAATCTGTCCAAAATGCACAAACAGGGCCCGCGAAACTGTCCCGCTGGGGACGGGCCCGAAAGTGGTGGAAATTGGCACGTCGGCCAAAAGCTCCGAAATTCGCAGAGCTTGCTGAGGTAGGCTCGGGACACCAGCCTCGCGTCGGAACTCACCCGGGAGCCCTGGCAGGTGTGTCGCGGCAGGAAAAAGAAAACCTGTCCAAAATGCACAAAAAGGGCCAGTGAAGCTGACCCGCGGGTCACGGGCCTGTAAATGTTGGAAATTTGCACGTTGGCCGATTTCTCCGAAATTCGCAGAGCTTGCTTAGGGAGGACTCCGGACACCAGCCTCGCGTCGGCGCTCACCCTGGAGCCCTGGAAGGTGTGTCGGGGCAGGTAAAAGAAAACCTGTCCCAGATGCACAAAAAGGGCCAGTGAAGCTGACCCGCGGGTCACGGGCCTGAAAATAATGGAAATTGGCACATCGGCCGAATGATCTGAAAGTCGCAGAACTTGCTAAAGGAGGGCTCGGGACACCAGCTTCACGTCGGCGCTCACCACGGAGCCCTGCAACGGGTGTCGGTGCAGGGAAAAGAAAACCTGTCCAAAATGCACAAAAAGGGCCCGAAAAGCTGACCCGCGGGTCACGGGCAGGAAAATGATGGAAATTGGCACATCGGCCGAATGCTCCGAAAGTCGCAGAGCTTGCTGAGGGAGGGCTTGGGACACCAGCCTCGCGTCGGAACTCACCCTGGAGCCCTGGAAGGTGTGTCGGGGCAGGTAAAAGAAAACCTGTCCCAGATGCACAAAAAGGGCCAGTGAAGCTGACCCGCGGGTCACGGGCCTGAAAATGTTGGAAATTTGCACGTTGGCCGATTTCTCCGAAATTCGCAGAGCTTGCTGAGGGAGGGCTCCTGAAACCAGTCTCGCGTCTGCGCTCACCCCGGAGCCCGGGAAGGTGTGTCGGGGCAGGGAAAAGGAAACCTGTCCCAGATGCACAGAAAGGGCCAGTGAAGCTGACGCGCAGGTCACGGGCAGGAAAATGTTGGAAATTTGCACATTGGCCGATTGCTCCAAAATTCGCAGAGCTTGCTGAGGGAGGGCTGGGGACACCAGCTTCGCGTCGGCGCTCACCACGGAGCCCTGGAACGGGTGTCGGGGCAGGGAAAAGAAAACCTCTCCAAAATGCACAAAAAGGGCCAGTGAAGCTGACCCGCGGGTCACAGGCCTGAAAATAATGGAAATTGGCACATTGGACGAATGCTCCGAAAGTCGCAGACCTTGCTGAGGGAGGGCTCGGGACACCAGCTTCATGTCGGCGCTCACCCCGGAGCCCTGGAAGGGGAGTCAGGACAGGGAAAAGGAAACCTGTCGAACATGCACAAAAAGGGTCAGTGAAGCTGACCCGCGGGTCATGTGCCTGAAAATGTTGGAAATTTGCACGTTGGCCGATTTCTCCGAAATTCGCAGAGCTTGCTGAGGGAGGGCTTGTGAAACCAGTCTCGCGTCTGCGCTCACCCAGAGCCCGGGAAGTTGTGTCGGGGCAGGGAAGAGAAAAGCTGTCCCAGATGCACAAAAAGGGCCAGTGAAGCTGACCCACGGGTCACGGGCCTGAAAATGTTGGAAATTTGCACGATGGCCGATTGCTCCGAAATTCGCAGAGCTTGCTTAGGGAGGACTCCGGACACCAGCCTCGCGTCGGCGCTCACCCTGGAGCCCTGGAAGGTGTGTCGGGGCAGGTAAAAGAAAACCTGTCCCAGATGCACAAAAAGGGCCAGTGAAGCTGACCCGCGGGTCACGGGCCTGAAAATAATGGAAATTGGCACATCGGCCGAATGATCTGAAAGTCGCAGAACTTGCTAAAGGAGGGCTCGGGACACCAGCTTCACGTCGGCGCTCACCACGGAGCCCTGCAACGGGTGTCGGTGCAGGGAAAAGAAAACCTGTCCAAAATGCACAAAAAGGGCCCGAAAAGCTGACCCGCGGGTCACGGGCAGGAAAATGATGGAAATTGGAACATCGGCCGAATGCTCCGAAAGTCGCAGAGCTTGCTGAGGGAGGGCTTGGGACACCAGCCTCGCGTCGGAACTCACCCTGGAGCCCTGGAAGGTGTGTCGGGGCAGGTAAAAGAAAACCTGTCCCAGATGCACAAAAAGGGCCAGTGAAGCTGACCCGCGGGTCACGGGCCTGAAAATGTTGGAAATTTGCACGTTGGCCGATTTCTCCGAAATTCGCAGAGCTTGCTGAGGGAGGGCTCCTGAAACCAGTCTCGCGTCTGCGCTCACCCCGGAGCCCGGGAAGGTGTGTCGGGGCAGGGAAAAGGAAACCTGTCCCAGATGCACAGAAAGGGCCAGTGAAGCTGACGCGCAGGTCACGGGCAGGAAAATGTTGGAAATTTGCACATTGGCCGATTGCTCCAAAATTCGCAGAGCTTGCTGAGGGAGGGCTGGGGACACCAGCTTCGCGTCGGCGCTCACCACGGAGCCCTGGAACGGGTGTCGGGGCAGGGAAAAGAAAACCTCTCCAAAATGCACAAAAAGGGCCAGTGAAGCTGACCCGCGGGTCACAGGCCTGAAAATAATGGAAATTGGCACATTGGACGAATGCTCCGAAAGTCGCAGACCTTGCTGAGGGAGGGCTCGGGACACCAGCTTCATGTCGGCGCTCACCCCGGAGCCCTGGAAGGGGAGTCAGGACAGGGAAAAGGAAACCTGTCGAACATGCACAAAAAGGGTCAGTGAAGCTGACCCGCGGGTCATGTGCCTGAAAATGTTGGAAATTTGCACGTTGGCCGATTTCTCCGAAATTCGCAGAGCTTGCTGAGGGAGGGCTTGTGAAACCAGTCTCGCGTCTGCGCTCACCCCAGAGCCCGGGAAGTTGTGTCGGGGCAGGGAAGAGAAAAGCTGTCCCAGATGCACAAAAAGGGCCAGTGAAGCTGACCCACGGGTCACGGGCCTGAAAATGTTGGAAATTTGCACGATGGCCGATTGCTCCGAAATTCGCAGAGTTTGCTGAGGGAGGGCTCGGGACACCAGCCTCGCGTCGGCGCTCACCCGGGACCCCTGGAAGGTGTGTCGGGGCAGGGAAAAGAAAACCTGTCGAAAATGCACAAAAAGGGCCTGAAAAGCTGACCCGCGGGTCACGGGCAGGAAAATGATGGAAATTGGCACATCGGCCTAATGCTCCGAAAGTCGCAGAGCTTGCTGAGGGAGGGCTCGGGACACCAGCTTCACGTCGGCGCTCACCACGGAGCCCTGCAACGGCTGTCGGTGCAGGGAAAAGAAAACCTCTCCAAAATGCACAAAAAGGGCCCGAAAAGCTGACCCGCGGGTCACGGGCAGGAAAATGATGGAAATTGGCACATCGGCTGAATGCTCCGAAAGTCGCAGAGCTTGCTGAGGGAGTGCTCGGGACACCAGCCTCGCGGCGGCGCTCACCCGGAAGCCCTGGAAGGGGTGTCGGGGCAGGGAAAAGAAAACCTGCCCAAAATACACAAAAAGGGCCAGTGAAGCTGACCCGCGGGTCACGGGCCTGAAAATAATGGAAATTGGCACATCGGCCGAATGATCCGAAAGTCGCAGAACTTGCTAAAGGAGGGCTCGGGACACCAGCTTCACGTCGGCGCTCACCACGGAGCCCTGCAACGGGTGTCGGTGCAGGGAAAAGAAAACCTGTCCAAAATGCACAAAAAGGGCCCGAAAAGCTGACCCGCGGGTCACGGGCAGGAAAATGATGGAAATTGGCACATCGGCCGATTGCTCCAAAATTCGTAGACCTTGCTGAGGGAAGGGTCGGGACACCAGCCTCGCGTCGGCACTCACCCCGGAACCCTGGAAGGTGTGTCGGGACAGGGAAAAAAAACCTGTCCAAAATGCACAAAACGGGCCCGCGAAGCTGACCCGCGGGTCACGACCCCGAAAATAATGGAAATTGGCACGTTGGCCAAATGCTCCGAAATCTGCAGAGCTTGCTGTGGGACTGCTCGGAACACTAGTCGCGCGTCGGCACTCACCCCGGAGCCCTGGAAGGTGTGTCGGGGCAGGGAAAAGAAAACCTGTCGAAAATACACAAAAAGGCCCGAAAAGCTGACCCGCGGGTCACAGGCCTGAAAATAATGGAAATTGGCACATCGGCCGAATGCTCCGAAAGTCGCAGAGCTTGCTGAGGGAGGGCTTGGGACACCAGCTTCACGTCGGCGCTCACCACGGAGCCCTGGAAGGGGTGTCGGGGCAGGGAAAAGAAAACCTGCCCAAAATGCAGAAAAAGGGCCAGTGAAGCTGACCCGCGGGTCACATGCCTGAAAATAATGGAAATTGGCACATCGGCCGAATGCTCCGAAAGTCGCAGAGCTTGCTGAGGGAGGGCTCGGGACACCAGCTTCACGTCGGCACTCACCACGGAGCCCTGGAAGGTGTGTCGGGGCAGGGAATAGAAAATCTGTCCAAAATGCACAAAAAGGGCCCGAAAAGCTGACCCGCGGGTCACGGGCAGGAAAATGATGGAAATTGGCACATCGGCCGATTGCTCCAAAATTCGTACACCTTGCTGAGGGAAGGGTCGGGACACTAGACTCGCGTCGGCACTCACCACGGAGCCCTGCAACGGCTGTCGGTGCAGGGAAAAGAAAACCTGTCCAAAATGCACAAAAAGGGCCAGTGAAGCTGACCCGCGGGTCACGGGCCTGTAAATGTTGGAAATTTGCACGTTGGCCGATTTCTCCGAAATTCGCAGAGCTTGCTTAGGGAGGACTCCGGACACCAGCCTCGCGTCGGCGCTCACCCTGGAGCCCTGGAAGGTGTGTCGGGGCAGGTAAAAGAAAACCTGTCCCAGATGCACAAAAAGGGCCAGTGAAGCTGACCCGCGGGTCACGGGCCTGAAAATAATGGAAATTGGCACATCGGCCGAATGATCCGAAAGTCGCAGAACTTGCTAAAGGAGGGCTCGGGACACCAGCTTCACGTCGGCGCTCACCACGGAGCCCTGCAACGGCTGTCGGTGCAGGGAAAAGAAAACCTGTCCAAAATGCACAAAAAGGGCCCGAAAAGCTGACCCGCGGATCACGGGCAGGAAAATGATGGAAATTGGCACATCGGCCGAATGCTCCGAAAGTCGCAGAGCTTGCTGAGGGAGGGCTTGGGACACCAGCCTCGCGTCGGAACTCACCCTGGAGCCCTGGAAGGTGTGTCGGGGCAGGGAAAAGAAAACCTGTCCCAAATGCACAAAAAGGGCCAGTGAAGCTGACCAGCGGGTCTCGGGCCTGAAAATGTTGGAAATTTGCACGTTGGCCAATTTGTCCGAAATTCGCAGAGCTTGCTGGGGGAGGGCTCGGGACACCAGCCTCGCGTCGGCACTCACCCCGGAGCCCTGGAAGGGGTGTCGGGGCAGGGAAAAAAATCTGTCCAAAATGCACAAACAGGGCCCGCGAAACTGTCCCGCTGGGCACGGGCCCGAAAGTGGTGGAAATTGGCACGTCGGCCAAAAGCTCCGAAATTCGCAGAGCTTGCTGAGGTAGGCTCGGGACACCAGCCTCGCGTCGGAACTCACCCGGGAGCCCTGGCAGGTGTGTCGCGGCAGGAAAAAGAAAACCTGTCCAAAATGCACAAAAACGGCCAGTGAAGCTGACCCGCGGGTCACGGGCCTGAAAATGTTGGAAATTTGTACGTTGGCCGATTTGTCTGAAATTCGCAGAGCTTCCTGAGGGAGGGCTCGGGACACCAGCCTCGCGTCGGCACTCACCTGGGAGCCCTGGAATGTGTGTCGGGGCAGGAAAAGAAAACCTGTCCAAAAAGCACAAAAAGGGCCAGTGAAGCTGACCCGCGGGTCACGGGCCTGTAAATGTTGGAAATTTGCACGTTGGCCGATTTCTCCGAAATTCGCAGAGCTTGCTTAGGGAGGACTCCGGACACCAGCCTCGCGTCGGCGCTCACCCTGGAGCCCTGGAAGGTGTGTCGGGGCAGGTAAAAGAAAACCTGTCCCAGATGCACAAAAAGGGCCAGTGAAGCTGACCCGCGGGTCACGGGCCTGAAAATAATGGAAATTGGCACATCGGCCGAATGATCCGAAAGTCGCAGAACTTGCTAAAGGAGGGCTCGGGACACCAGCTTCACGTCGGCGCTCACCACGGAGCCCTGCAACGGGTGTCGGTGCAGGGAAAAGAAAACCTGTCCAAAATGCACAAAAAGGGCCCGAAAAGCTGACCCGCGGGTCACGGGCAGGAAAATGATGGAAATTGGCACATCGGCCGATTGCTCCAAAATTCGTAGACCTTGCTGAGGGAAGGGTCGGGACACCAGCCTCGCGTCGGCACTCACCCCGGAACCCTGGAAGGTGTGTCGGGACAGGGAAAAAAAACCTGTCCAAAATGCACAAAACGGGCCCGCGAAGCTGACCCGCGGGTCACGACCCCGAAAATAATGGAAATTGGCACGTTGGCCAAATGCTCCGAAATCTGCAGAGCTTGCTGTGGGACTGCTCGGAACACTAGTCGCGCGTCGGCGCTCACCCCGGAGCCCTGGAAGGTGTGTCGGGGCAGGGAAAAGAAAACCTGTCGAAAATACACAAAAAGGGCCCGAAAAGCTGACCCGCGGGTCACAGGCCTGAAAATAATGGAAATTGGCACATCGGCCGAATGCTCCGAAAGTCGCAGAGCTTGCTGAGGGAGGGTTGGGACACCAGCTTCACGTCGGCGCTCACCACGGAGCCCTGGAAGGGGTGTCGGGGCAGGGAAAAGAAAACCTGCCCAAAATGCAGAAAAAGGGCCAGTGAAGCTGACCCGCGGGTCACATGCCTGAAAATAATGGAAATTGGCACATCGGCCGAATGCTCCGAAAGTCGCAGAGCTTGCTGAGGGAGGGCTCGGGACACCAGCTTCGCGTCGGCACTCACCACGGAGCCCTGGAAGGTGTGTCGGGGCAGGGAATAGAAAATCTGTCCAAAATGCACAAAAAAGGCCCGAAAAGCTGACCCGCGGGTCACGGGCAGGAAAATGATGGAAATTGGCACATCGGCCGATTGCTCCAAAATTCGTACACCTTGCTGAGGGAAGGGTCGGGACACCAGCCTCGCGTCGGCACTCACCACGGAGCCCTGCAACGGCTGTCGGTGCAGGGAAAAGAAAACCTGTCCAAAATGCACAAAAAGGGCCAGTGAAGCTGACCCGCGGGTCACGGGCCTGTAAATGTTGGAAATTTGCACGTTGGCCGATTTCTCCGAAATTCGCAGAGCTTGCTTAGGGAGGACTCCGGACACCAGCCTCGCGTCGGCGCTCACCCTGGAGCCCTGGAAGGTGTGTCGGGGCAGGTAAAAGAAAACCTGTCCCAGATGCACAAAAAGGGCCAGTGAAGCTGACCCGCGGGTCACGGGCCTGAAAATAATGGAAATTGGCACATCGGCCGAATGATCCGAAAGTCGCAGAACTTGCTAAAGGAGGGCTCGGGACACCAGCTTCACGTCGGCGCTCACCACGGAGCCCTGCAACGGCTGTCGGTGCAGGGAAAAGAAAACCTGTCCAAAATGCACAAAAAGGGCCCGAAAAGCTGACCCGCGGATCACGGGCAGGAAAATGATGGAAATTGGCACATCGGCCGAATGCTCCGAAAGTCGCAGAGCTTGCTGAGGGAGGGCTTGGGACACCAGCCTCGCGTCGGAACTCACCCTGGAGCCCTGGAAGGTGTGTCGGGGCAGGGAAAAGAAAACCTGTCCCAAATGCACAAAAAGGGCCAGTGAAGCTGACCAGCGGGTCTCGGGCCTGAAAATGTTGGAAATTTGCACGTTGGCCAATTTGTCCGAAATTCGCAGAGCTTGCTGGGGGAGGGCTCGGGACACCAGCCTCGCGTCGGCACTCACCCCGGAGCCCTGGAAGGGGTGTCGGGGCAGGGAAAAAAAATCTGTCCAAAATGCACAAACAGGGCCCGCGAAACTGTCCCGCTGGGCACGGGCCCGAAAGTGGTGGAAATTGGCACGTCGGCCAAAAGCTCCGAAATTCGCAGAGCTTGCTGAGGTAGGCTCGGGACACCAGCCTCGCGTCGGAACTCACCCGGGAGCCCTGGCACGTGTGTCGCGGCAGGAAAAAGAAAACCTGTCCAAAATGCACAAAAACGGCCAGTGAAGCTGACCCGCGGGTCACGGGCCTGAAAATGTTGGAAATTTGCACGTTGGCCGATTTCTCCGAAATTCGCAGAGCTTGCTGAGGGAGGGCTTGTGAAACCAGTCTCGCGTCTGCGCTCACCCCAGAGCCCGGGAAGTTGTGTCGGGGCAGGGAAGAGAAAAGCTGTCCCAGATGCACAAAAAGGGCCAGTGAAGCTGACCCACGGGTCACGGGCCTGAAAATGTTGGAAATTTGCACGATGGCCGATTGCTCCGAAATTCGCAGAGTTTGCTGAGGGAGGGCTCGGGACACCAGCCTCGCGTCGGCGCTCACCCGGGACCCCTGGAAGGTGTGTCGGGGCAGGGAAAAGAAAACCTGTCGAAAATGCACAAAAAGGGCCTGAAAAGCTGACCCGCGGGTCACGGGCAGGAAAATGATGGAAATTGGCACATCGGCCTAATGCTCCGAAAGTCGCAGAGCTTGCTGAGGGAGGGCTCGGGACACCAGCTTCACGTCGGCGCTCACCACGGAGCCCTGCAACGGCTGTCGGTGCAGGGAAAAGAAAACCTCTCCAAAATGCACAAAAAGGGCCCGAAAAGCTGACCCGCGGGTCACGGGCAGGAAAATGATGGAAATTGGCACATCGGCTGAATGCTCCGAAAGTCGCAGAGCTTGCTGAGGGAGTGCTCGGGACACCAGCCTCGCGGCGGCGCTCACCCGGAAGCCCTGGAAGGGGTGTCGGGGCAGGGAAAAGAAAACCTGCCCAAAATACACAAAAGGGCCAGTGAAGCTGACCCGCGGGTCACGGGCCTGAAAATAATGGAAATTGGCACATCGGCCGAATGATCCGAAAGTCGCAGAACTTGCTAAAGGAGGGCTCGGGACACCAGCTTCACGTCGGCGCTCACCACGGAGCCCTGCAACGGGTGTCGGTGCAGGGAAAAGAAAACCTGTCCAAAATGCACAAAAAGGGCCCGAAAAGCTGACCCGCGGGTCACGGGCAGGAAAATGATGGAAATTGGCACATCGGCCGATTGCTCCAAAATTCGTAGACCTTGCTGAGGGAAGGGTCGGGACACCAGCCTCGCGTCGGCACTCACCCCGGAACCCTGGAAGGTGTGTCGGGACAGGGAAAAAAAACCTGTCCAAAATGCACAAAACGGGCCCGCGAAGCTGACCCGCGGGTCACGACCCCGAAAATAATGGAAATTGGCACGTTGGCCAAATGCTCCGAAATCTGCAGAGCTTGCTGTGGGACTGCTCGGAACACTAGTCGCGCGTCGGCACTCACCCCGGAGCCCTGGAAGGTGTGTCGGGGCAGGGAAAAGAAAACCTGTCGAAAATACACAAAAAGGGCCCGAAAAGCTGACCCGCGGGTCACAGGCCTGAAAATAATGGAAATTGGCACATCGGCCGAATGCTCCGAAAGTCGCAGAGCTTGCTGAGGGAGGGCTTGGGACACCAGCTTCACGTCGGCGCTCACCACGGAGCCCTGGAAGGGGTGTCGGGGCAGGGAAAAGAAAACCTGCCCAAAATGCAGAAAAAGGGCCAGTGAAGCTGACCCGCGGGTCACATGCCTGAAAATAATGGAAATTGGCACATCGGCCGAATGCTCCGAAAGTCGCAGAGCTTGCTGAGGGAGGGCTCGGGACACCAGCTTCACGTCGGCACTCACCACGGAGCCCTGGAAGGTGTGTCGGGGCAGGGAATAGAAAATCTGTCCAAAATGCACAAAAAGGGCCCGAAAAGCTGACCCGCGGGTCACGGGCAGGAAAATGATGGAAATTGGCACATCGGCCGATTGCTCCAAAATTCGTACACCTTGCTGAGGGAAGGGTCGGGACACTAGACTCGCGTCGGCACTCACCACGGAGCCCTGCAACGGCTGTCGGTGCAGGGAAAAGAAAACCTGTCCAAAATGCACAAAAAGGGCCAGTGAAGCTGACCCGCGGGTCACGGGCCTGTAAATGTTGGAAATTTGCACGTTGGCCGATTTCTCCGAAATTCGCAGAGCTTGCTTAGGGAGGACTCCGGACACCAGCCTCGCGTCGGCGCTCACCCTGGAGCCCTGGAAGGTGTGTCGGGGCAGGTAAAAGAAAACCTGTCCCAGATGCACAAAAAGGGCCAGTGAAGCTGACCCGCGGGTCACGGGCCTGAAAATAATGGAAATTGGCACATCGGCCGAATGATCCGAAAGTCGCAGAACTTGCTAAAGGAGGGCTCGGGACACCAGCTTCACGTCGGCGCTCACCACGGAGCCCTGCAACGGCTGTCGGTGCAGGGAAAAGAAAACCTGTCCAAAATGCACAAAAAGGGCCCGAAAAGCTGACCCGCGGATCACGGGCAGGAAAATGATGGAAATTGGCACATCGGCCGAATGCTCCGAAAGTCGCAGAGCTTGCTGAGGGAGGGCTTGGGACACCAGCCTCGCGTCGGAACTCACCCTGGAGCCCTGGAAGGTGTGTCGGGGCAGGGAAAAGAAAACCTGTCCCAAATGCACAAAAAGGGCCAGTGAAGCTGACCAGCGGGTCTCGGGCCTGAAAATGTTGGAAATTTGCACGTTGGCCAATTTGTCCGAAATTCGCAGAGCTTGCTGGGGGAGGGCTCGGGACACCAGCCTCGCGTCGGCACTCACCCCGGAGCCCTGGAAGGGGTGTCGGGGCAGGGAAAAAAATCTGTCCAAAATGCACAAACAGGGCCCGCGAAACTGTCCCGCTGGGCACGGGCCCGAAAGTGGTGGAAATTGGCACGTCGGCCAAAAGCTCCGAAATTCGCAGAGCTTGCTGAGGTAGGCTCGGGACACCAGCCTCGCGTCGGAACTCACCCGGGAGCCCTGGCAGGTGTGTCGCGGCAGGAAAAAGAAAACCTGTCCAAAATGCACAAAAACGGCCAGTGAAGCTGACCCGCGGGTCACGGGCCTGAAAATGTTGGAAATTTGTACGTTGGCCGATTTGTCTGAAATTCGCAGAGCTTCCTGAGGGAGGGCTCGGGACACCAGCCTCGCGTCGGCACTCACCTGGGAGCCCTGGAATGTGTGTCGGGGCAGGGAAAAGAAAACCTGTCCAAAAAGCACAAAAAGGGCCAGTGAAGCTGACCCGCGGGTCACGGGCCTGTAAATGTTGGAAATTTGCACGTTGGCCGATTTCTCCGAAATTCGCAGAGCTTGCTTAGGGAGGACTCCGGACACCAGCCTCGCGTCGGCGCTCACCCTGGAGCCCTGGAAGGTGTGTCGGGGCAGGTAAAAGAAAACCTGTCCCAGATGCACAAAAAGGGCCAGTGAAGCTGACCCGCGGGTCACGGGCCTGAAAATAATGGAAATTGGCACATCGGCCGAATGATCCGAAAGTCGCAGAACTTGCTAAAGGAGGGCTCGGGACACCAGCTTCACGTCGGCGCTCACCACGGAGCCCTGCAACGGGTGTCGGTGCAGGGAAAAGAAAACCTGTCCAAAATGCACAAAAAGGGCCCGAAAAGCTGACCCGCGGGTCACGGGCAGGAAAATGATGGAAATTGGCACATCGGCCGATTGCTCCAAAATTCGTAGACCTTGCTGAGGGAAGGGTCGGGACACCAGCCTCGCGTCGGCACTCACCCCGGAACCCTGGAAGGTGTGTCGGGACAGGGAAAAAAACCTGTCCAAAATGCACAAAACGGGCCCGCGAAGCTGACCCGCGGGTCACGACCCCGAAAATAATGGAAATTGGCACGTTGGCCAAATGCTCCGAAATCTGCAGAGCTTGCTGTGGGACTGCTCGGAACACTAGTCGCGCGTCGGCGCTCACCCCGGAGCCCTGGAAGGTGTGTCGGGGCAGGGAAAAGAAAACCTGTCGAAAATACACAAAAAGGGCCCGAAAAGCTGACCCGCGGGTCACAGGCCTGAAAATAATGGAAATTGGCACATCGGCCGAATGCTCCGAAAGTCGCAGAGCTTGCTGAGGGAGGGTTGGGACACCAGCTTCACGTCGGCGCTCACCACGGAGCCCTGGAAGGGGTGTCGGGGCAGGGAAAAGAAAACCTGCCCAAAATGCAGAAAAAGGGCCAGTGAAGCTGACCCGCGGGTCACATGCCTGAAAATAATGGAAATTGGCACATCGGCCGAATGCTCCGAAAGTCGCAGAGCTTGCTGAGGGAGGGCTCGGGACACCAGCTTCGCGTCGGCACTCACCACGGAGCCCTGGAAGGTGTGTCGGGGCAGGGAATAGAAAATCTGTCCAAAATGCACAAAAAAGGCCCGAAAAGCTGACCCGCGGGTCACGGGCAGGAAAATGATGGAAATTGGCACATCGGCCGATTGCTCCAAAATTCGTACACCTTGCTGAGGGAAGGGTCGGGACACCAGCCTCGCGTCGGCACTCACCACGGAGCCCTGCAACGGCTGTCGGTGCAGGGAAAAGAAAACCTGTCCAAAATGCACAAAAAGGGCCAGTGAAGCTGACCCGCGGGTCACGGGCCTGTAAATGTTGGAAATTTGCACGTTGGCCGATTTCTCCGAAATTCGCAGAGCTTGCTTAGGGAGGACTCCGGACACCAGCCTCGCGTCGGCGCTCACCCTGGAGCCCTGGAAGGTGTGTCGGGGCAGGTAAAAGAAAACCTGTCCCAGATGCACAAAAAGGGCCAGTGAAGCTGACCCGCGGGTCACGGGCCTGAAAATAATGGAAATTGGCACATCGGCCGAATGATCCGAAAGTCGCAGAACTTGCTAAAGGAGGGCTCGGGACACCAGCTTCACGTCGGCGCTCACCACGGAGCCCTGCAACGGCTGTCGGTGCAGGGAAAAGAAAACCTGTCCAAAATGCACAAAAGGGCCCGAAAAGCTGACCCGCGGATCACGGGCAGGAAAATGATGGAAATTGGCACATCGGCCGAATGCTCCGAAAGTCGCAGAGCTTGCTGAGGGAGGGCTTGGGACACCAGCCTCGCGTCGGAACTCACCCTGGAGCCCTGGAAGGTGTGTCGGGGCAGGGAAAAGAAAACCTGTCCCAAATGCACAAAAAGGGCCAGTGAAGCTGACCAGCGGGTCTCGGGCCTGAAAATGTTGGAAATTTGCACGTTGGCCAATTTGTCCGAAATTCGCAGAGCTTGCTGGGGGAGGGCTCGGGACACCAGCCTCGCGTCGGCACTCACCCCGGAGCCCTGGAAGGGGTGTCGGGGCAGGGAAAAAAAATCTGTCCAAAATGCACAAACAGGGCCCGCGAAACTGTCCCGCTGGGCACGGGCCCGAAAGTGGTGGAAATTGGCACGTCGGCCAAAAGCTCCGAAATTCGCAGAGCTTGCTGAGGTAGGCTCGGGACACCAGCCTCGCGTCGGAACTCACCCGGGAGCCCTGGCACGTGTGTCGCGGCAGGAAAAAGAAAACCTGTCCAAAATGCACAAAAACGGCCAGTGAAGCTGACCCGCGGGTCACGGGCCTGAAAATGTTGGAAATTTGTACGTTGGCCGATTTGTCTGAAATTCGCAGAGCTTCCTGAGGGAGGGCTCGGGACACCAGCCTCGCGTCGGCACTCACCCTGGAGCCCTGGAAGGTGTGTCGGGGCAGGTAAAAGAAAACCTGTCCCAGATGCACGAAAAGGGCCAGTGAAGCTGACCCGCGGGTCACGGGCCTGAAAATAATGGAAATTGGCACATCGGCCGAATGATCTGAAAGTCGCAGAACTTGCTAAAGGAGGGCTCGGGACACCAGCTTCACGTCGGCGCTCACCACGGAGCCCTGCAACGGGTGTCGGTGCAGGGAAAAGAAAACCTGTCCAAAATGCACAAAAAGGGCCCGAAAAGCTGACCCGCGGGTCACGGGCAGGAAAATGATGGAAATTGGCACATCGGCCGAATGCTCCGAAAGTCGCAGAGCTTGCTGAGGGAGGGCTTGGGACACCAGCCTCGCGTCGGAACTCACCCTGGAGCCCTGGAAGGTGTGTCGGGGCAGGTAAAAGAAAACCTGTCCCAGATGCACAAAAAGGGCCAGTGAAGCTGACCCGCGGGTCACGGGCCTGAAAATGTTGGAAATTTGCACGTTGGCCGATTTCTCCGAAATTCGCAGAGCTTGCTGAGGGAGGGCTCCTGAAACCAGTCTCGCGTCTGCGCTCACCCCGGAGCCCGGGAAGGTGTGTCGGGGCAGGGAAAAGGAAACCTGTCCCAGATGCACAGAAAGGGCCAGTGAAGCTGACGCGCAGGTCACGGGCAGGAAAATGTTGGAAATTTGCACATTGGCCGATTGCTCCAAAATTCGCAGAGCTTGCTGAGGGAGCGCTGGGGACACCAGCTTCGCGTCGGCGCTCACCACGGAGCCCTGGAACGGGTGTCGGGGCAGGGAAAAGAAAACCTCTCCAAAATGCACAAAAAGGGCCAGTGAAGCTGACCCGCGGGTCACAGGCCTGAAAATAATGGAAATTGGCACATTGGACGAATGCTCCGAAAGTCGCAGACCTTGCTGAGGGAGGGCTCGGGACACCAGCTTCATGTCGGCGCTCACCCCGGAGCCCTGGAAGGGGAGTCAGGACAGGGAAAAGGAAACCTGTCGAACATGCACAAAAAGGGTCAGTGAAGCTGACCCGCGGGTCATGTGCCTGAAAATGTTGGAAATTTGCACGTTGGCCGATTTCTCCGAAATTCGCAGAGCTTGCTGAGGGAGGGCTTGTGAAACCAGTCTCGCGTCTGCGCTCACCCCAGAGCCCGGGAAGTTGTGTCGGGGCAGGGAAAAGAAAAGCTGTCCCAGATGCACAAAAAGGGCCAGTGAAGCTGACCCACGGGTCACGGGCCTGAAAATGTTGGAAATTTGCACGATGGCCGATTGCTCCGAAATTCGCAGAGTTTGCTGAGGGAGGGCTCGGGACACCAGCCTCGCGTCGGCGCTCACCCGGGACCCCTGGAAGTTGTGTCGGGGCAGGGAAAAGAAAACCTGTCGAAAATGCACAAAAATGGCCTGAAAAGCTGACCCGCGGGTCACGGGCAGGAAAATGATGGAAATTGGCACATCGGCCTAATGCTCCGAAAGTCGCAGAGCTTGCTGAGGGAGGGCTTGGGACACCAGCATCGCGTCGGCACTCACCACGGATCCCTGCAACGGGTGTCGGTGCAGGGAAAAGAAAACCTGTCCCAGATGCACAAAAAGGGCCAGTGAAGCTGACGCGCAGGTCACGGGCCAGAAAATGTTGGAAATTTGCACGTTGGCCGATTGCTCCAAAATTCGCAGAGCTTGCTGAGGGAGGGCTCGGGACACCAGCTTCGCGTCGGCACTCACCACGGAGCCCTGGAAGGGGTGTCGGGGCAGGGAAAAGAAAACCTCTCCAAAATGCACAAAAAGGGCCAGTGAAGCTGACCCGCGGGTCACGGGCCTGAAAATAATGGAAATTGGCACATCGGACGAATGCTCCGAAAGTCGCAGACCTTGCTGAGGGAGGGCTCGGGACACCAGCTTCACGTCGGCGCTCACCCCGGAGCCCTGGAAGGGGAGTCAGGACAGGGAAAAGAAAACCTGTCGAAAATGCACAAAAAGGGCCCGAAAAGCTGACCCGTGGGTCACGGGCAGGAAAATGATGGAAATTGGCATATCGGCTGAATGCTCCGAAAGTCGCAGAGCTTGCTGAGGGAGTGCTCGGGACACCAGCCTCGCGGCGGCGCTCACCCGGGAGCCCTGGAAGGGTGTCGGGGCAGGGAAAAGAAAACCTGCCCAAAATACACAAAAAGGGCCAGTGAAGCTGACCCGCGGGTCACGGGCCTGAAAATAATGGAAATTGGCACATCGGCCGAATGATCCGAAAGTCGCAGAACTTGCTAAAGGAGGGCTCGGGACACCAGCTTCACGTCGGCGCTCACCACGGAGCCCTGCAACGGGTGTCGGTGCGGGGAAAAGAAAACCTGTCCAAAATGCACAAAAAGGGCCCGAAAAGCTGACCCGCGGGTCACGGGCAGGAAAATGATGGAAATTGGCACATCGGCCGAATGCTCCGAAAGTCGCAGAGCTTGCTGAGGGAGGGCTTGGGACACCAGCCTCGCGTCGGAACTCACCCGGGAGCCCTGGCAGGTGTGTCGCGGCAGGGAAAAGAAAACCTGTCCCAGATGCACAAAAAGGGCCAGTGAAGCTGACGCGCAGGTCACGGGCCTGAAAATTTTGGAAATTTTCACGTTGCCCGATTGCTCTGAAATTCTCAGAGCTTTCTGAGGGAGGGCTCGGGACACCAGCATCGCATCGGCACTCACCACGGAACCCTGGAAGGGGTGTCAGGGCAGGGAAAAGGAAACCTGTCCAAAATGCACAAAAAGGGCCAGTAAAGCTGACCCGCGGGTCACGGGCCTGAAAATAATGGAAATTGGCACATCGGCCGAATGTTCCGAAAGTCGCAGAGCTTGTTGAGGGAGGGCTCGGGACACCAGCATCGCGTCAGAACTCACCCTGGAGCCCTGGAAGCGGTGTCGGGGCAGGGAAAAGAAAACCTGTCCCAAATGCACAAAAAGGGCCAGTGAAGCTGACCAGCGGGTCACGGGCCTGAAAATGTTGGAAATTTGCACGTTCGCCGATTTGTCCGAAATTCGCAGAGCTTGCTGGGGGAGGGCTCGGGACACCAGCCTTGCGTCAGCGGTCGCCCCGGAGCCCCGGAAGGGGTGTCGGGGAAGGGAAAAGAAAAACTGTCCAACATGCTAAAAACGGGCCTGCGAATCTGTCCCGCGGGTCACGGCCCCGAAAATGCTGGAAATTGGCACATTGGCTGATTGCTCTGAAATTCGCAGAGCTTGCTGAAGGAGGGCTCGGGACACCAGCCTCACGTCGGCGCTCACCCTGGAGCCCCAGAAGGGGTGTCTGGGAAGGGATAAGAAAATGTGTCCAAAATGCATAAAAAGCACCCACGAAGCTGATCTGCGGGTCACGGCCCCAAAAGTGGTGGAAATTGGCAAGTCGGCTGAATGCTCCGAAATTTGCCGAGCTTGCCGAGGGAGGGACCGGGACACCAGCCTCGCGTCAGCGCTCGTGCCAGAGCCCTGCAAGGGGTGTCGTGGCTTGAAAAAGTAAACCTATCCAAAATGTAGAAAAAGGGCCTGCGAAGCTGACCCGCTGGTCACTGGCCCGAAAGTGGTGGAAATTGGCACGTCGGCCAAACGCTCCAAAATTCGCAGAGCTTGCTGAGGTAGGGCCACAGACACCAGCTGTGCTTCGGCTCTCATGCAAGGAGTCTGGGAGGGGTTCCAGGGCATACCCAGAAAAATCTGTCGAAAATACTCACAAATGGCCTGTGACGCTGACCCGTGAAAGTGGGCGCAATGCGCAGGTTGGCACATTGTTTCCAAACTCACAGAGTTTGTTCAGAAACGGCCCCTGATGCCCTCCATGCATCAGAGCTTCTGCTGGACCCCTGGAAGGGGTCTCTTGGCACGGCAAGAAAAACCTGTCCAAAACGCCCGAAATAGGCCCGCGAGGCTGACCCGCGTGTTACAACCCCAAAAGTCGCCGAAATGAGCAGATCGGCAGAATGCTTCTAAACTCACAGTGATTGCTCGGACAGTGCCCCTAATGCCCTCCATGCAACAGAACTTCTGCTGGACCCATGGAAGGGGTCTCTTGGCAGTGATAGAAAAAACTGTCCAAAACGCCCAAAGTAGGCCCGCGAGGCTGACCAAAGTAGGCCCGCGAGTCACAGCCCCGAAAGTGGCTGAAATGTGCAGGTTGGCAGAATGCTTCCAAACTCATAGTGTTGTGTTGGAGATGGCACCTGATGCCCTCCATGCATCAGAACTTCTGCTGTAGCCCTGTAAGGGGTCACTTAGCAAGGCAAGAAAAGCCTGTCCAAAATGCCTGAAACAGGCCCTCGATGCTGACCCGCGAGTCACAGCCCCGAATGTGGGCGAAATGCGCAGGTTGGCAGAATGCTTCCAAACTCAAAGTGTTTGCTTGGAGTGGTCCCCTGATGCACTCATGCATCAGAGCTTCTGCTGGACCTCTGGAAACGGTCTCATGGCAAGGCAAGAAATACCTGTCCAAAACGCCCAAAATATACCCTTGAGGCTGACCCGCGAGTTACAACCCCGAAAGTGGCTGAGATGCGCAGGTTGGAAGAATGCTTCCAAACTCACAGTGTTTGCTCGGAGGGGACCCCTGATGCCCTCCATGCATCATAGCTTCTGCTGGACCCCTGGAAGGGGTCTCTTTGCAAGGCAAGGCAAACATGTCTAAAATGCCCATAATAGCCCCGCGAGGCTGACCCGCAAGTCACAGCCCCGAAACTGACTGAAATGCTAGGTTGGCAGAATGCTTCCAAACTCACAGTGTTTGTTCAGAGAGGGCCCCTGATGCCCTCCATGCATCAGAGCTTCTGCTAGATCCCTGGAAGGGGTCTCTTGGCAAGCCAATCAAAACCTGTCCAAACCCCCAAAATAGGCCCGTGAGGCTGACCCGCGAGTTACAGTCCCGAAAGTGGCCGAAATATGCAGGTTGGCAGAATGCTTCCAAACTCACAGTGTTTGCTGAGAGTGGGCCCCTGATGCCCTCCATGCATCATAGCTTCTGCTGGACACGCGCTACTGCTGGACTCGCACTACCGTGTGTCCGCGCTAGGCAGTGAGAGAGAGACAGAAGTCAGACAGAGAGAGGGAGAGACAGAAAGGCAGAGAGACAGACCAATAGATAGAGAGAGAGAGAGAGACCAAAAGACAGACAGAGAGACCAACAGAAAGACAGCCTGACAGAAAGAGGGAGACAGAGAGAGAGAGAGAGAGAGAGAGAGAGAGAGAAACAGATAGATAGAGAGTGAGAGAGAGCGAGACAGGAAGACAAAGGAATGGAGGGACAGAGAGAGAGAGACAGACAGATAGAGAGAGACAGAGAGAGTCAGGCAGAGAGAGAGAGAGACAGAGACAGAGAAACAGAGAGACAGAGAGACATACAGACTGTCAGGCAGACAAAAGGATACAGACAAACAGAGACAGACGGACAGACACAGGCAGACAGGCAAACAGGAAGACAGAAAGACAGGCAGACAGGCAGAGTGACATACAATCAGAGACAGACAGACAGACAGAGACAGGCAGATACGCATACAGACAGACAGACACAGACAGACCAACAGACAGACAGAGATAGACAGACAAATAGCCAGACAGAGAAAGACCGACACAGACAAACAGACAGACAGACAGAGACTGGCAGATAGACACACAGACATACAGGAAGAGACAGAGAGACAGACATTAAGGACATAGAGAGAGAGAGAGAGAGAGACAGACAGACAGACAAACAGAAAAGACAGAGGCAGACATGCAGTCCCAGGCATGCAGACAGAGAGGGAGTGAGAGAGACAGACAGAGGTGAAGACAGAGAGCGAGAGGGAGAGAAAGAAAGAGACAGATGGAAAGACAAACAGACAGACAAAGACAGAGAGAGAGGGAGGGACAGACAGACAGAGTGAGAGACAGATATATATATAGAGAGAGATTGACAGAAAGACAGTAAGAGATACAGACAGACAGAGAGACACAGAGAGAGAATGACAGAGAGAGAGACAGACAGAGAGAGAGAGACACACACACACACACACACACACACACACAGAAAGACAGAGAGAGAATGACAGAGAGAGATAGAGAGCCAAAGAGAGAATGACAGAGAGAGAGAAAGACAGACAGACAGACAGTCAGACAGAGAAAGACAGACAGTCAGACAGAGAAAGACAGACAGATGTACACAGGCAGACAAAGAAAGACAGACAGACGGACACAGGCAGGGAGACAGACAGGAAGACAAAAAGATAGGCAGACAGGCAGAGTGACATACAATCAGACAGACAGGTAGATAGACAGAAGGACAGACAGAGACAGGCAGGCAGGCAGGCAAGCAGGAAGATGGACAGAGAGGGACAGACAAAGAGACCGACAGAAGGAAAGAGGAAGACAGACAGACAGAGAGAGACTAATGAAAAAGACAGACAGACAGACAAAGACAGAGTGACAGATAGACAGGGACAGAAAGACAGACAGACAGACAGACATAGACAGACAGAAAGACACATACAGACAGACACAGACAGACAGACAGAAAGACAGAGAGTTACAGAGAGAGTGACAGACAGAGAGAGACAGACAGACAGACTGAGAGACGCAGACAGACAGACAAAGACTGGCAGGCAGGCAGGCAGAGAGAAACAGACAGACAGACACAAATAGACAGAAAGACACATAAAGACAGACAGACACAGACAGACAGAGAGGGAGAGAGAGTCAGAGAGGGAGAGACAAACAGAGACAGACAGACAGACATACAGAGAGAGAAAGACAGATATACAGAGAGAGAGAGGGAGAGAAAGAAAGAGACAGACCAAAAGACAGGGAGAGACAGACAGACTGACAGATAAAGTGACAAGAGAGAGAGAGACTGACAGAAAGAGAGAGCGACAGACAGACAGACAGACAGACAGACAGACAGACAGTAAGAGAGGGAGACAGACAGACAGACAAAGAGAGAATGACAGAGAGAGAGAGTGAGACAGACAGACACAGAGAGAGACACACACACAGTCAAAGAGAGAGAGAGACACACACACAGAATGAAAGAGATTGACAGAGATAGAGACAGACAGAGAGACAGAGAGACAGAGAGAGAGAGACATACAGACAAAAGGATACAGACAGACAGAGACAGACAGACACAGAAAAACAGGCAGGCAGGCTGAGTGACATACAATCAGAAAGACAGACAGAAACAGGCAGACAGACAGACAGAGACAGGCAGACAGAAAGACAGAGAGAGAGACAGACAGAAAGACAGACACAGAGAGAGAGAGAGACAGGCAGGAAGACAGGCAGGCAGGAAGACAGACAGAGAAGAAGACAGAGAAAGACAGAAAGACAGACAGACAGACAGACAGAGGGAGAAAGAAGGACAGGCAGGCTAGCAGACAGAAAGACAGACAGACTGACAAAGAGAGACAGACAGACAGACAGACAGACAGAGGAAGACAGACAGATAGACAATAAGGAGAGAAACAGACAGGCACAGACAGACAGAAAGACATAGACAGACAGACACAGACAGACAGACACAGACAGACAGACACAGACCGAGAGAGTGACAGATACAGACATACAGACAGAAACAGAGAGACAGACATTAAGGACATAGACAGACAGACAGAGGCAGACAGAGAGAGAGAGACAGACACATACACACACACACACACACACAAAGACAGACAGAGAGGGAGTGAGAGAGACAGACAAGCAGAGACAGAGTGAGAGAGGGAGAGAAAGAAAGAAAGAGACAGACAGACAGAAAGGGAAAGACAGACAGACAGACAGACAGAGACAGTGATAGAGAGAGAGAGAGAGGAAGAGAGAGAGAGAGTGACAGACAGACCAACACAGACAGACAGAATGAGAGATAGACAGAGATAGAGACAGTCAGAGTGAGATAGAGACCGACAGAGAGTGAGACAAAGAGAGACAGACAGACAGAGACAGACAGACCGACCGACAGACATAGACAGACAGACAGACAGACACAGAAATACAGACACAGGCAGACAGAGAGACAGATTGAGACAGGCAGATAGACAGACAGATATACAGAGACAGAGAAAGAGAGAGACAGACAGAAAGAAAGAAAGGCAGACGGACAGAAAGACAGAAACAGACAGACAGACAGAGACACACGCACAATGATAGAGAGAGACACACAAAGACAGAGAGAGAGGGAGTGAGAGAGATAGACAGAGGCAGGGGCAGAGAATGAAAGAGAGAGAGAGAGACAGACAGACAGACAGACGGAAAGACAGGGTGAGACAGACAGACAGACAGAGACAGTGATAGAGAGAGAGACAGATAGGGAGTGGGAGACAGACAGACAGACAGACAGACAGTAACCAAGGGAGACAGACAGACAGAGAGAGACACACACAGAGAGAGAGAGACAGAGTGATACTGACAGACAGAGTGAAAATGACAGAGAGAGAGACAGAGAGACAGAGAGACAGACAGACAGACAGACAGACAGACAGATACATGGAGAGAGACACACACAGACAGACAGACTGACTGAGACAGAGAGGCAGACGGTAATGACAGAGACATAAAGACAGACACAGACAGACAGACAGACAGACAGACAGACAGACACAGACAGACAGACAGAGAGATAGATAGACAGAGATAGAGATAGCCAGAGAGTGAGAGAGAGACAGACAAAAAGAGAAACAGAAAGACATACAGACAGTCAGACAAAAGGATAGAGAAAGACAGAGAGAGAGAGACAGTCACTATGTCAGACAGAGAGACAGAGAGACTGACAGAGACAGGCAGTTAGGTAGGCATGCATGCAGGCAGGCAGGCAGACAGACAGACAGACAAAGTGACAAATAGAAAGAAAGAGGAAGACAGACAGACACTAATGAGAAAGACAAAAAGACAGAGACAGGCAGAAAGACAGACAGACAAACAGAAAGACAGTGACAGACAGAAAGCGAAAGAGACAGACAGACAGAAAGAGACAGAAAGACAGAGAGACAGACAGAGAAAGAGACACACAGACAGACAGTAATGAAAGATAGAAAGAGGCTGACAGAGAGACAGAAAGAGAGAAGGGACAGGCAGGCAGGAAGACAGACAGGGAGGGACAGACAAAGAGACAGACAGAAGGAAAGAGGAAGACAGACAAACAGAGAGACACTAATGAGAAAGACAGACAGACAGACAGACAAAGACAGAGTGACAGATAGACAGGAACAGAAGAACGGACAGACAGACATAGACAGACAGAAAGACACATACAGACAGACCGACAGACAGACAGACAGACAGACAGACAGACAGAGAAAGACAGAGTGGCAGACAGGGACAGACAGACAGACATAGACAGAAAGACACATACAGACAGACACAGACAGAGACAGACAGAAAGACAGAGGGAGACAGACAGACAGAGTGACAGAAAGAGACAAAAAGACGGACAGAGACAGACTGAAAGACAAAGAGACAGACAGACTGACAGACAGACCAACAGACAGACAGACAGATGGACAGAGACAGACAGACAGACAGACAGACAGACAGATGGAGAGACAGATAGACAGAAATACTGACAGACAGACAGAAGGACGGACAGACAGACAGAGAGACAGGCAGATAGACAGGCAGTCACTCAGTGAGAGGAGATTGTGACAGACAGAGCTGACAGACACAGACAGAGCGACAGACACAAAGACAGAAAGAGACAGATAGACAGATGGACAGAGAAAGACAGACAGAAAGAGGGACGGAAAGACAGAAAGAGAGACAGACAGAGACACACAGACAGAAAGACAGATTCAGACAGCCATACATACTGACAGAGAGGCATAGAGAGATAGAGAGAGACAGACAAAGATAGAGACACAGAAAGATAGAGAGAGGGAGTGAGAGAGACAGACAGCATCAGATACAGAGAGAGAGGAGGGGAGAGGGAGAGAAAGACAGACAGAAAGACAGGGAGAGACAGACAGACAGAGATAGTGACAAAGAGAGAGACAGGGAGAGAGAGAGAGAGGGAGAGACAGACAGAGAGAGACTGACAGAAAGACAGTAAGAGAGAGAGACAGAGACAGGCAGACAGGCAGACAGAGAAACAGACAGAGAGAGAATGAAAAATAGACAGACATAAGAAGCAGAGAGACAGAGACAGACAGACAATCAGAAATTGAGACAGACGGACAGAAAGATAGACAGACAGATACAGACAGACAGATAGACTGAAAGACAGACAGTGAGAGGAGAGATAGACAGACATCAGTGCCAGGTACGGCACTGAATCTGCCTTGGTCGCCCTGTACGATGACCTGTGCAGGGAGAGAGACAGGGGGAGCGCGCCCCTGTTGGTTCTCCTGGACCTCTCAGCGGCTTTCGATACCATCGACCATGGTATCCTCCTGGATAGGCTAGTGGGATTGGGAGTAGGAGGCACTGGTTTGCAGTGGTTCTGCTTATATCTCAATGGCCGATTTCAGAAGGTGGTGCTGGGGGACTATGGCTCTGTGCCATGGCACCTATGCCATGGAGTACCACTGGGATCCATTTTGTCCCCCTTGCTATTCAACATCTACATGAAACCGCTGGGAGAGGTCATCAGGAGGTGTGGGCTACGGAATCATCAGTACGCTGATGATACCCAGCTCTACCTCTTGTTTTCCACCGATCCAGGTGAGGCGGTGGCTGTGCTGAACCGGTGCCTGGCCGAGGTAATGGGCTGGATGAGGGCCAATAAACTGAGGCTCAATCCAGACAAGATGGAGGTCCTGTTGGTGGGCGGTTCGGGCCTTGGAATGGGGGACTTGGGCCTTGTCCTGGATGGGGTAGCACTCCTTCTAAAGGACAAGGTCCGCAGCTTGGGAGTGCTCCTCAACCGGAGCTGTCATTACATGCTCAGGTGGCAGCGGCGGCGAGGAGTGCCTTCCTACAGCTTTGGCTGATACATCAGCTGCGTCCCTTCCTGCAGAACGACTGCCTGGCAACAGTGACACACATGTTGGTGACTTCCAGGTTAGACTTCTGTAATGCGTTCTACCTGGGGCTACCCTTGAAGACGGTCCGGATACTTCAATTGGTGCAGAATAGAGCTGCCAGGGTGCTGACGGGGACTGGGCGTTATTCTCATATAACCCCAGTTCTCCGTCAGCTCCACTGGCTCCCGATTGAAGTCTGGGCCCAATTCAAGGTGTTGGTTTTGATCTATAAAGCCCTAAACAGCTTGGGACCTGGATACCTAATGGAGCACCTACACCCATATATGCCTTCCCTTGAGATCAGCAACAGATGCCCTTCTCCAGGAACCCTCAGTGAATGAGATTAAGAGGTTGAGTACCCGGAGGAGGGCTTTCTTTGCGGTGGCACCCCGTCTATGGAATGTGCTCCCCAGAGAGGTCTGCCTGGTGCTGTCGTTATTTGTTTTTCGGCGCCAGGCAAAGACCTTTTTATTTAAATCATATTTTAATTGTTAATTTGTTTAATATTGCTATTTGATAATTTAGATTGTATTTTTAAGGGGTTTTGCCGAGATGCACTGGCGGGGCGGGTGGGTTTTTTAAATGTAGTTATATGTTTTAATTTTATTGTCTTGTTTTGTTCTATTTACTGTTGTAAGCCGCCCCGAGGGTTTATTGAGATGGGGCGGCATAGAAATGTTTTAATTAATAAATAAATAAATAAATAAAGATTTATTGGGTGTAATTTGGGCTTTTCTCAATTGAACAACTGAAGGTTGGACAGACTTACACGACACAGGGATGTGGTTCTGCAAAATCCACCCGTTTAAGGCTGTGCCTTTATTTTATACAATCAGGGTACTCAATAAGGAGGGGGTCACAGTCAGGTTACTTAATGAGGAGGGGTCACAATCAGGTTACTTAACAAACAGGGAAAACAGGTATTGTCTTGGGTCACTGATCTACGTGACGGACTGCATGCTTGTCTAGCCAGACCATTCTGACCTTGTTATCAATTGTCACCTATTATCCTGATAATGCTGAGTGTGCAGGACATGCAGAACGTGCAGGGCCAAAGTAGGTGTGCCTGACTGTTGGCCTCTGCGACCTCCTGCTGACCTCGCCACAAACAACACAGGGGAGAGATCAGCTCACTGCAAGCCATTGACGACTGGGATAGTAGCATAGAATAATTAGCTAGAAGTTCATCGGACCTGCTGGGTGATTATTATTATTATTTTCTTCTATACTACCCGTGAAAGAGCTGCAGCAGTTACTAATTTGGCATAAAGCAGAAGGGGAAGCCCTTTGATGGAGGGAGGAATTCTTCACAGAGTTTTAAGCGGTGACTGATCTGGGGGAGAGGAACTGAGGCTCCTTTGGAAATTTGGGGCTGGAGAGAAAGACCTTTTTTTCCCCCCCCCTAACCTTCCCAAGGGCAAAGAATCAGAATGAATAATTACTGTGGAATAACGTGATAGAAGATAAATTTTACTTTGATCTGCCTTTTTTTTATCTTGGACTCTTGCCAAGAACAATTCTCATGCCAAAAATAACAGACTTTCATTTTCTTTGTGATGCCATTTTTGCCATTTAAAGACAAAATAGCCCTTTGCTGCCACCCTGTGGCTATTGGATTTATAGCAAGTTCCTTTCTTTTTTTTCTTCTTCTCTTTTTTATTCTTATACTCTATTTCTTTGTTGCTGTCTTGTAATTTTTGGTAAAAATTATTATCATCATGAAAAAAACACACTCGTCCTCCTCTTTGGCACCTACATCAGCTCCTCAGAGTCCAACTCATCAGCCTAAAGTGGCAGATGTTGGAAAATATCAAGAAGAGCTACAAATGACGCTTCTGATGATACAGACATCCTTAACAGCCCTGCAAGCATCCCACGAGGCGATGTCAATGCAACAGGAAAACATTTCAATTGAACAAAGGGAATGTCTCAACAAATTGGATAATTCTATTAAGGAGGTATCAACCCAATTGGCAGTTCAACTTAAAACTGAACAGTTTTACACAGAAAATACAACAAGCGTATGAAAAACTTGAAATGGTAGATAAAGAAACACAATTAACAAAGCAAATAAACAAGTTATTATGGTATTTGCTTGTTATACTAGAGATGGAGAAGGTATCTAAATATTTGAGAGAGACTATGTTTGGTGGCTAATGACAGAAGTAATATCTCTTATCTGGAACGTTACAAGATACAAACTGGACTCAACTTTTAAGGCACAAGAGTTTTATGAAAAATTTAGAAGTATGCCTGAACTGGGTGCCTCAAAAGAAGGAGGGATAGGTGCCGAACCAACTACATATCACTCTGAGGAAGGAGAAATAGTGAATACTGATTTACAACAAGTAGTACAGATACTGAAAACAAAGGAAGAGAGAAGAGGTAGGGGTGTGAAGAAGAAACAAGAGAATTTTCTATTTTAAAAGGAATGATTTGCAAATGGGTTGGCACGTTTATATGTGGTATGAGAAGGCTAAGTCACATGGTTCTTTTTTAAGTCACTGTATTAGAAAATCATTAATGTCGGTGTGGGAAAAGTTATACTAAGATGGTTTTTCACCCATGGAAGCTTCTGTGTATCCAAATGCATTGAATTTTGAAGGGATTATAAGATATGATGAAATTTTGGATAAAGATGGAGGATTGAAATTGAACTAAGAAATACAAGAACAGGGAGCTGATATCTTTTGGTGGCATAAGATGCAGATACAATTGAGATATGCTAAAGATTGTAAAGCGTGGGGTTTTTATAGGGTCTTAATAACATTTGACTAAATGATGCTTAAATCAGATGAGAAAATGATTAAAAGATTATATGACCTCTTACTTGATAGGAAAACGGAAGATGAATGGGCTAAGGAAGCTATGATAATATGGGTACAAAATCTTAGATATAATATTGAACTAGAAATGTGGCAAAAGCTGTGGGAGAGAAATATCAAGGTAACATTAGCAACTTTGTATAAAGAAAACTTGTATTAAATGTATTATAAATGGCATCTGTTGTCAAATAGATTAGCCAAGATGTTTCTAAAGATGTCAAATGGATGTTGGATATGTAAATATAAATTGGGTATTTTTTATTATATATGGTGGAGAAAGTGGTACAAAAATTCTTAGCTGTTAAACCTGAAGTTTCTTTTTTATTAGGCATTATACTGGAGGACATTAGTAAAAAGAAATGTATCTGATTTTATATGTAATCACTGTGGTGAGGATTGCATTCACTTAACACTGGAAAAGTGAAGAACTACCCCACCGATGAATTGATTAAAAGATCCTGGACTGTGCAGAAATGGATAGACTGAATTTATCATTGAAGGAGAAAGAAGATACTGACTTCTATCAAACTTGGGAATCCTTTATTATTGGCTAGAGAAACGGGACTTCGCATAGACTTAATTATGTTTTTAAGTTATTATAGATGGAAAAAGAAGGGTGTGGGGGCTGACCCAGAGGGCTCCATGTATTTTGATGATGGATGTTGTTTGTACGTTTTGTTTTTGTAGGAGTATAGTCTCTCAAATAAAACTTATTAAAAAGAGAAAGACGGGCAGAGACAGAGAGACAGACAGACAGACAGACAGAAAGACAGTGAGAGAAGAGAGCGACAGACAGTGAGAGAGACAGACAGAAAGATGGACAGAGACAGACAGACAGACAGACACAGGCAGGCAGGCAGGCAGGCAGATAGAAAAAGTGACAGACAGACCAACAGAGAGACAGACAGGAGACAGACAGACAGAAGGAGACAGACAGACAGTCCGACAGAGAGAGACAGACAGACATAGAGTGAGACAGAGAGAGACAGAGAGGGACAGACAGACAGAAAGAGACAGACAGAAAGAGACAGACAGACAGACAGATAGACAGATATAGACAGACAGACAAAGACAGACAGAGAGAGACACAGAAAGAGACAGACAGAGAGAGACAGACAGAGAGACAGACAAGGAGACAGCTGACAGACAGACAGACAGAGACAGAAAGACAGACAGAAACAGACAGACTGACAGAGACAGACAGACAGACAGAGAGACAGAGAGAGGGAGATAGAGAGAGAGACAGACGGACGGACGGATGGACGGACAGATGTTCAGACACAGATGGACAGAGACACAGAAAGAGACAGAGAGAGAGAGACAGACAGACAGACAGATGGACAGAGAGAAAGAGAGAGAGACAGACAGACAGACATAGACAGAAAGACAGACAGAAACAGACAGACAGATGGTGACAGAGAGAGAGAGAGAGAGTGGGAGATAGACAGACACAGACAGACAAAGACAGTCAGCCAGACAGACAGACATAGAGAGGAGAGAGAGAAAGACAGACAGACAGACAGACAGACAGGGAAACATTCTAATCACATTCCAATCATCAAAATCATCCCATGAACCTCGTTTTTCTAACCCTAACCCTAGGTTCATGCAATCCTCACCCTACTGTTGGGGAATGTTCCACTTCAAAGTAGGCCATCTTTAAAAATACATCCTTTAGTAGATTTTTCTGCACAGCTCATCATTTCTGCCCATGCTAATCACATTCCAATGATTAAAATCATACCAGGACACCTCCTTTGTCTAACCCTAACCCTAGCTTGGTGCACTCCCCTAGTCCCAATATTGGGGAAAGTTCCACTGCACAGAAGGCAATTTGTAAAATCCCAGCTGCAGTAGAATTTTCCACACAACTCATAATTTCTGCCCTCGCTAATTGCGTTCCAAGCATCAAACTCATACCAGGACACCACCTTTTTCTAACCTAATCCTAGCTTCGTGCTACACCTAACACTACTATTGGGGAATGTTCCACTGCAAAGTAAGCCATTTTTAAAAATACATCCTTTACTAAATTTTTCTCCACAGCTCATTTCTGCCATGCTAATCACATTCCAATCATCAAAATCATACCAGGAAACCTCGTCTTTCTATCCCCAAGCCTAGGTTGGTGCACTCCTGTAGCACTAATATAGGGCAAAGTCCCACTGAAAAGTTGGCGATTTGTAACATCCCATTTGGATTAGATTTTTCTGCTCAGCTCATCATTATGGCCCATTCTAATCACATTCCAATCATCAAAAACATACCAGGACACCTCCTTTTTCTAACCGTAACCCTTGCTTGGTGCACTCCCCTAGCCCTAATAAAGGTGAACGATCCCCCACATAGTACGCGATTTGTAAAATCCCTCCTGGAGTAGATTTTTCTGCAAAGTTCATCATTTCTGCCCTTGCTAATCACATTCCAATCATCAACGTCAAAGCAGGGCACCTTGTTTTTCTAACCCTAACTCTAGGTTTGTGCTACTTCTAACCCTACTATTGGGGAATGTTCCACTTAAAAGTAGGCCATTCTTAAAAATACATCCTTTAATATTTTTTTCTGCACAGCTCATCATTGCTGCCCTTGCTAATCACATTGCAATCATCAAAATCAAGCAAGGGCAACTTGTTTTTCAAACCCTACTCCTAGCTTGGTGCACTCCCCTAGCCCTAATATAGGGGAAACTTCCACTGCAAAGTAGACGATTTGTAAAATCCCACGTGGAGTTGATTTTTCTGCACAGCTCATCATTGCTGCCCATGCCAATCACACTCCAATCATCAAAAGTCATACCAGGACACCTTGTTTTTCTTACCCTAACCCTACCTTTTTGCACTCCCCGAAAATAGGACGAGTTTGAAAAAGCTTTCCTTGTGTAGCCTTTTCTGCACAGCTCATCATTTCTACACATTCTTAAGACATCCCAACCATCAAATTCATTCCAACACATCTCGTTTTTCCATCCCTAATCCTACCCTGGTGCACCCCGCGCCCTTCCCTTACCCTATCCTAAGGCAAAAGTTCCATTGAAAAAGGGTGATTTTGAAAACACCTTGCCTTGAGTAGCTTTGTCCACACAGCTCATCATTTCTCCCCATTCTATATACATCCCAACCTGCCAAATCATGCCTGAACACCTCATTTTTGCAACCCTATCCCTACCCTGGTTCACCTTCTGTACCCTAATATAGGGCTAAAGTTCAGCTCAAAAGATGGTGATTTTGAAAAAGCCTTCCTTTAGTATCTTTTTCTGCATGGCTCCTCCTAATTTTCTGCCCATTATAAGTACATCCCAACCATCAAAATCATGCCAGGACACTTGGTTGTTCCATCCTGAACCCTACCCTGGTTCAACCCCCTAACCCTAATATAGGGCAAAAATTCCATTGAAAAGAGGGCGATTTTGAAAAAGCCTTCCTTGAGGAGCTTTTTCTGAACAGCTCAACATTTCTGCCTATTGTAAACACATCCCAACCATCGAGATCATGCCAGGACACCTTGTTTTTTCTAAACATAACCCAGTTATGGTCTACCTTTTAGAGTCGAGTGCCCAAACTGCTACCCAAAACCCACTTATTTACTGCAAATTGCCAACACTGCAATAAAAGCTGAAAACTAAGGTTTTAGTTTAGACAAAACAATTCACAGCCAGTCCAAGCAATTATATATATATATTTCCTTGGCAGAGCACTGACCGGCCATGTGATAGCTCAGACAAGTTGTGTCTAATGAGTTGCAGCTTGTGATGTCATGGCCTGGTGCCACTACTCCTTTCCGAGCATGTGCATGGCCCCTATGTCTGCTGTTATCCAATGCTCAGTTACTGGGGTGATGCTGGGGTGACTTGGCTCACCTGCCAACAGAGAGGGCGCTGTGTGCCCGCTGTGGCACACATGCCATAGGTTTGCCACCACTGTCCTATAATGATCTTCTGCAAATCAGATCAGCAAATCCTTGCTGGTCTTTTGACTGCTGCTCTCAAAACCCCATGCTGATCTCATGCATATCTTCCAGTTATCCACTAACCTATCCAGATCCACCCTTGGTCTAACTCTGAATCAGATCACTCCCCTTTACAACCTACTACACAGCTGGGAGAACCTGTGAAGCAGCTGCACCAGGGATGTGCAAGGGAAAATCCTGTTGCACAAGCAGACATCTGTTCACATGACACTGCTTTAACCCATAGTACTGCCTTTCCAAATCCCCTATCCAATTTAGACTTTTTTTCTATTAATCATATGGATATTGTAGTTGAAATGGTTTTGGATCATGTACATCATCTGCAATTTTAATATTATTTGTAACCCACTTAGGATGCAATCAAATTTGTTCTTAGTCAGATGCCCTTAAGCCTCTGAATGTGGAGCCTTACGTGCATCCAGTGCCCAGAGTGAGGGAAGGTGGCAGCAATCTGCTGCTTTTGCACCACGTCCTTTCTCTAGATGACCGTTTAGTTTTAGTGCTGAGAAAGAGGAGGGTGCTGAGAAGAAGCAGTATAAGCCGTTGGCCCAGATTTCTGCCCTTCTGCGGCACCCACCACAGCCTTTTTGTCCTCTCTAAGGAGAAAGTCTCCAAGTCAAGACCCTGGCGAGGCTCTGGTGCAGGTCTTTCTACTATGGCTGCAAGGGGGCAAGGACAGAACTCGGCCTATGGAGTTCACAGACTGAGGTCACTTGGGTTGGGTCTTCAAATAATCCAAGTCCCCCTATGGACATCCTATAGCCATGTCAAGATGGCTTCCTTAAGGCACGATCTTATGCAACTTCAGACAGAAGAAAATGCCCTTTTTCTGTCTAAACTTGTTTAGGATTGTGCCCTTAGAAATGCTATTTATTATTTCATTACAGAGTTTTGTCTGTTGAGGGTTGTTGTTGTTAGTTGTGAAGTCGTGTCCGACCCATCGCAACACCATGGACAACATTGTTGATGGTATAGAAACTAAATAAACAACTAAAGTGCAATATACGTATCAATGGTAAATAAATTAAACATGTACACCTAGGTTTCTTGGAAATGTAGGATCTGCTTGGCTTCATGGGGATTATGCGAATGCATTTTTAGTATCTCTTCCTCTTTTCTTCAGGTCATAATGGCCATCACAGTTTCTAATTCAAAAAGCTTTCAAGCAGGAATTAAGGGAAGCAAAAGCAGAAATGGCACCTCCAATCTTACTCTTCATTAAGGTCTCGTCCAAGGCTGAGCCAGCAATGCAGCAGCCCCATTCAGGGTAACACTAAGCACTGCCAGCTGACTCTAATTACTTAATCTTCCAAAGGTAACTTAAAACCACACAGAAATCATGTTAATTTGGGCAAAATTTATCTAACATGGCATGAGTAAGATTTACTGACTGCAAGAGCATTTAAGGAATCGGTTTACATTATAATGCTACATACTGATTAAATTTCATGAGTTTGGTGCTTTATGTTATGTTTGGAGCCCATGTTAACCATTTTAATCTCTGCTAAAAGTCCATAAAAATAAGGATTTTCCTAAATTGTAAATATTTTTTCAATGTCATCTCTTAATTACTGCCATTTTTGGTATTTCTATTTAATAAAACTGCAGGAATTGGTGACCATTATGTAATCCCTTTATGAATAACTTTCCTTCTTATAGCTTCTAGCTATATCTATCTGCAAATGATTTCCATTTGCAAAATTTACTCACTCTGGAGTGGTGCCATGAGTTGTATTATGGCATGAAGAGGTCATCATTCCACACTACTAGGATCTTTAACCTGGGGCCTACAAACACCTTTCTTGGGACCTGTCAGGATCCTTGTCCTTTCTGATTTTAACCTAATTCTAACATAACTGTTTAATTATCATATGTCAGCAGCATGGCGCAAAGTGAAGGGCTGCCCTTCTTGCCAACTCGATTTGGGTTCAAAAGAGTGACTTTGTATTTTCGAACTCAGATTCCACCTTGGCTTTGTATTTCAGTTCTTGGGCAGAATACTTTGCCTTTAGCTTCAGCAGCTTGCCTTCTTGGAAATGAGCATTGTTGGACCTCCCGTACCCACCATGGCAGCCATTTTGTGAGAGCACCCACCAGAGCTTCTCCAAATTCCAAGGGCACCCATGGAGCCAAATAATTTGGTCACCCTGCCACAGAAAACACTTAACCAATACATCTTGTCTGCCTTTTATATGTCCATATGGAAAGGATGATCACCAAATACACTGAGAGCCACTGTGCTGACATCGTTGGCCCCCAATCAGCTGCATCCTGCTCATCGTCTTTATCATCATCTGAGTCTAGAGAGTAGGATTCTGGTGGATCTGGAGTTGGCAAGTCCTCACCATGAGGGACAGGACACAGTGTGGATGGAATGTTTGCATATCCACGGTCCACTTCTTTCTTGAGATCCCTTTTGCAACTGGGGGAACCATGCAAAAATAGCAGTCACTACTATAATTGGTGGGTTCCCTCCACACCATTGGGACTGCGAAAGGCATGGACTTTTCTTCTTCTTGTTTAGCCAATGATGCAGATAAGTTGCACATGTAATGTAACAATAATGAGGGGCCCAACTCTTGTCCTGATCCCCCATTTTGCATCCAAAATATAGGTGGTCTGCCTTTTTTACCACTGCCTTCATACTGCACTTTTGAGATGAAAACGTAACCTCGCCACAAATGTAGCAGAAGGTATCTGTGTTATTTACACAGTTTCAAGGCATCTTGGCTTCTGAGGGAAAAAATCATGCAACTGTTCCTTGGAAGTGTTAGGCAATGACACATTCACAAGCCACCAGATGTAACTGTATGATGTGCAGATCTGTGACCAAGACAAATGTACCTTGGAATATAAGAACAGTAAATTACAGTTAGGTAATAATCTTTAGTCTCAAAGTGAAGATAAATTTATATTCTTCCATGTGGTGCCATTTTCATTGTTCTACCATACTTTGTCGAGAAGTTTTGAGGCATCATGATCATCAGACACCTCCCTCCCTTGTAGGCAATAAACTTGCCTGTGTATAAATCTTTATTGTGAAATATCTTGAAAACTTTAGCCAACTTTATCACCTGTTTTCTAATTCATCTAATCAGAATATGTAAGAATTAGCACATTTTATCTTGGAGGTCAATTATTTCCCAACATTTGTAGACCAGTGAAACTTAAAGCACTTCTTCAAAATCCCGTGTGTCGCCCTGCCAGCAGGGTTTGCCTGCTAAGGAGTGGAGGAACCCACACGGCCCCCGACACCCTCTGGTCAAGTGAGTGGGCAGGGAAGCGAGGCAGCGGAGGGGCTGTGGCTGCTGGCACTGAAACAGCTGCAAGGGGCTGGGGGGCCTCCAGGCTTCTCCTACAACTGCAGGTGGGTTTCTTTAGGGGCAGCCAGCAGCAATATGCCTGCTAGACTCTTCCGCCCGCCCTGGTAGCAGCAACACAGCTTGGGGAACGTAAACATGGATGTCTGAAAGATGTGAGCATAAAATGTGAAAAATCCTCTTCTGAGGAAGACTTTGCTGATTCTCAAAACTTCCTTCTCAGGGCCAAGCTGGGCAATATGTGAAAGGTGTGATCACTATGCCATACAGTTAGTTGGAGACAGAAAAGTGCAGCTGTGGGGAATCCTGTAGGGTCTGGAGGGCTTGAACTCTCTTTATACCTCTTCAGTGCCTTTTTTCCAGCAAGTATCACCCCCTCGCAACAGTGTTATGTGGCCTGAGAAGGCAATTATACAAATTGCAATTGCTTGCACTCAGCCTTCCTTAACCTGTGCCAAGTGTTTGGAATGGCAGCTCCCATCATTTTTTACCATTGACCATGTAGGTTGGGGCTGGTGAGAATTATAGTCCAAAGCATCTGGAGGGCAGCGGACTGGGGAAGCTTGTCCTATGCAGATGACTGCTACAGCTGTAACAGAAATGATGGATGTTGCAAATGTACCAATTTTTGCCCTTTGAACATCAAATAGCTGTTTGTGAGTATATTTGATTTTTTACACATGCAAAACAGACATTCCAAATTTGATCAAAATACCAGATGTTAGAATATTATTCTGTTCTTTCTGCTGTGGGTGTCAAAATGGTTTGGAGCTGCTGATACCAGTTATTAGTTCAGCACTGGAGCTGTGACAGTGCAGACTAAAGAATGCTAATTTTTATGGAGCAGCCTCTGTGGGTTGGCTTGGCCAGAAAGGCAAAATGCGGATGTGGGTAGGCATGCCAGGGATACCCCCTCGACAGCTCTGTGCCCATCTCACAGAGCTCTGTGCCCATCTCACAGGAAAAACCCACATATTGCAACTCATGGAAGGTGGATTGGCTGGTTTATTCCCCGCATCTCAGATTATAGACACAGTCATAAAGGGAAAGGGAAAATGAAGTAATGGCACTGAGGAAATGAGAATGCACAAAATTTGTATCATAGTCAACACTTGTTCATTTAATGTGCATTCTGATGCAGCTTGGCATAAGATAATGCAACATAGCGATGGGGGGATGCAAAATCATCTAGGGTAGCACTACTCCGCTTTCTCAGACCCATCACAGTTTCTTACCTCGTGCAGAACGTTAGGAAGAAGAGCTGTGGCTTAGAGCTAAAGCAACCGGATTGCATGCAGAAGGCCCGGGTTCAATCAGCAGCATTTCCAGGCTGGGCTGGAAAAACTTTCTGGAAACTGGCGAGCCACTGCTAGTCAGTGGCAAGAATACTGGGCAGCTTCCCAAGTTCCAATGACTTAAATCATTCACGACAATGCTGAATTTTTCTCAGTAAAAGTGCGGTATACTTGCAAATGTTGGGCTGCCTTCACTGTTGCTTGAGTGAAAGTTGACAGAGTCAAAGTATCACTGAAAGCACGTTTTCTTGCCCTTAACAGGTTTGGCTTGGATTTTGATTTTACTCTGCTTGGGAGGTGGGGGAAATTAATGGGAGTTTAATAGGGAATTAAAGCTCCCAAATTGTCATGGGTGAAACATGCCTCTAGGTGTGTGCACTCTTTGAAAATTCAGCCTTGCGCTGTGTTATTATGACCAGGGCAAAATGTGTGTAACAAAAATTGTCTTCCTGCATCTGTTGCTGGAAATGCTTCAAATGTCTTGCTTCAGCAGCACATCTGCCTGAAATGCCTGCACTAGGAGCTTGGTTTTTAAGAGCATTTGTTCTTACAAAGAAGGAAGGCTTATATTTATTTACCTGGAACGCCTATTGGATAGGATTGTTCTCTTTCCTGGATTTCGCTGCGGAAGAGCTGCTGCTTAAGGCAACAGCTGCAGGACTCTGGACAGTGTGGTTGTTTAAATTCTTCCTCTTTCCTATTATCCAAAGAATGCAGACAAACCATGCATTCAGTGGGTTGGATCCAGACTTAGTCATACTTAGAGTAGACTTACAGAAATCATTGTGACTTATTCGCTATAGATCCAACACATGGTGTTAATTTTTCTGCTTCCACCTGAACCAGAGTACTTGATGTATATGCTGCACCTCACCCAGGAAACAGGGGCGGGAGGAGAAAGGCAATAGGGTGGTTTATGAAGAAGTGGGGGACTTTTGAAATGGGAGAATGAAAAGGAGGAGGGGCAATTAGGTTAGTATCACTGCTTACATGTGGGTAACTGAAAAACAGTGGGGTGGCAACACAGCACCCCATGCACCTTCAAACACCGCACTGCAGCTCACATATGAAGCTGCCTTTGAACAGCTGTGCCTGGTAGATGATCTTTTCAAGTCTTACCTGGAGGTGCCAGGTTTAATGTGTGTGTGTGTGAACTGATTTCATTTTTGTTCTAAAGTTCATAACCATGAACATATAACCATAACGATGACCGACTAAACAATGAAACAAGCTTTTCTATGTGAAGCATGTGTTGTGCGTTTATCATTCCCTGTTCACAGTTGTTTAGAATTTTGTGTTTATTCACTGTTGTGTTTATTCTTAAACAGTGCTTTTGGCAAGGTTTTGTTTTTTTTACAGCAGGGAAACTATGGTACATAATTGTGAAAGTAAAAAAGCTGCACTTGTGTAATTGTGTTGCTCTGTTATACTGCAGTGCCTCCTAGAGGTTATGATGCAGAAAAGGTGGAGAGGAAATGCTCTTAGGGTAGTTCTAGGATCTCAGTTCTGTGATAAAATCAAAGATAAATACAGTGGATTAACAACTTTATGTAGAAAAGGACAAATATATGCAGTTATTTCACAGTTCGTCAAATATGGGAGACTTTGAGATATTATTGTTATATTACGTTTATCTCCTGCCCTTTTTCCTCTTGTGAGAAACTCAAGGAGCTTTCAAAGTTCTCCTGCATTCTATTTTTATCTTCACAACAACCCTGTGAGGTAAGTTGGGGTGAGAGCCTGCGAACCGCCTAAAGTCACCCAGTGAGCTCCGTGGCCAAGTGGGGACTAGACTCTGGGTTCCCCATATATCTAGTCCGGTTCTAATCACCATGCTACACTGGCTCTCCACCACCCTGTGTGTGCATATTACAGTGTGTGCATTTTATAGTAAGGCTTCTCTTCTATTGCAAAAAGCAATATTCTTGGTTTAGTTTCCAGCTCCCTTGGCTATCATTTCCTTCCAGAAAAGACTTTTTGTCGAAAGCTGGTCTGTGGAGCCTGTTGAAGAAAACTTATAAAGGGAAGCCACACTTCCATGAGCTAGTCCTTTATTCCTTGTTCTTCTGACTGTTCAAAAGTTAACAGAGACAGTGCATACTTTTCAGCTAAAGCTGCTGCCCAGATTTTAGAAAACCATTCATATGCTGTACATCCTTGGCTTGTTCAAAAGTCTCAAACTATTTCCATCACTGATGCCATGAAAAGCAGCAAGAGGAGGTCATGATGTGTGCAAGTCAGGCTCTGCACTGGGTCCATTTGCACTCACCTGGAAGAAAATGACCCTGCACAGATGCTGGGCAACCTAGGGCCTGACTATTTACACGCAGAGTTGTTAGCAGGACAAACCAGTGGTGTGGGAATGGGATGACCAGGACCTCTTTACTGTAAGAACTGGGCAAGCCAACCTCTGTCGAGGTACAAACAGAGCATCTCCACCTTGTGTCCAACTGGAACCCTCTTAGATAAGGGGACCAGTCCCATCTCCTCAAAACATCCACGGCTTTGTGTACTCCATGACGTCTCCTAGGACATCGTGAAGGTGCCTTGAGATGTTCACCAAGGAACGCATTCTGCTCCCTATCCCACACTGCATGATAAAAGCTCAGGCCTCAACTTGGCCCTCTTCCCCACACCCAAACCCACTGATCTCTGCAGCCCACCCATTTCACCTTCATCTGTGCCTCTGGGAGAAGCCAATGAAGAGTCTATTTTTGGCAGAGCACACAACACAAAGCCATTTTGGTGCATTCAGCCATGAGCCTGCACAAGCTGTTAGAAATATTATAATCCAGTCAGAAGTATTACACGGTCAGAAATGGCTCATTCAATACTTACTCGTTCACTGCTCTCAGTGTATCAAAGCATGCTGTTATTCCAAGACATAAGACAGTTAAAGTAAATGAACTGAAAATCCCACTGAAAGAATGTATTTCATAATCCAGAAATATTAAAATCAAATTTATTATAAACTTTCGCTTACAACTAAAACAATCATGGAGTAAGACAAGAACTCTTGCTGGTTGTAGCTCCAGATCACTAAACTTGCCTGCTTAAAGGTCCAAACAAAACTATTTCCAGTGCCAAAATCATTGTTCAAATATGTTTTATAACTAAACAGAGTGAATGCTTTTCTCTCAATTTATTACCCTTAAAAAAACCCACAAATAGTCCTAATACAAACTAAAATTTCAAACCAGACATATAAAAGTTTCTCTTGGAAGAAGTACACGGAAACAGGTGCTGGCGCAAAGGGCATGGCACTAATGTCTTTCCCCATCTTTGCTCCTGTCCTGACACACACGCCTGACTCACAATCTAAAACTGACTGTCTGAATTAGGTAGTTCACCCTTGGCTTGGCTTTGCAAGGGTCTGCGTGATTATCAAATCAAATGTTTGTTTGAAGCATTTCCTTTAGGCTTCATTGTTGGCAAAAGATCCTTCCAATGAACGCTGTGCAAATTTGGCTTCTACTAAAACGAGAAACACAAATTATCCCCACGTAAGGCAGTGACCGCATTTCCGTAGCGGGAACAGTGACGATACATGTTCATCTGTTATGCACTCTGTGGGACTCTTTTGCAGTCTTTGCCAACATGCAAACACTGTTAACAGAAGAGAGATGCAGAACTGATTGTACATGCATTTTCCTGCCAGTGTTAAATTCTGCATAGGTATTTCAGATTTAAGCCTGAATAGGATGCATAGGATGTTTTCACAATTAAGATGTAACACACCTATAGCATGATGCTCTGCTACTGGAGTAATGCTTAAAGAATGTCTCTAACTCAGGCAGGCTTTAAACAAATTGAGGGAAGAGGCACATGAGCCACTGACTGCATCTCCTTGTAATGCAGTTACATTTGCTTCCCCAACCCCTGCAAGTGGCAGGCAATGAATTGGTGCAGAGAAGCACCGATGGAGTTACATTACAGCATGTGGACTTTTCAGTTGCATGAAAGAGACATGGGAAGGGATTAACCATGACAACCATAGCACACAATTTGGCCTTCAGTCTCTGGTTCACAATGTCATTAAAAGACATGGAATAGATTGTACGTGCCTCCAGCTTTGCTCAACCTGCTTATTTGTACATCAGCTCAAATAGCACAAAAACACCCTAAGCGCCTGGTGATCTCTTTCCACAAAAGAAACCAAACCCTGGAACATCTTGGTCCTTGAAGAAGTGGCCGGGGGTGGGGGGAGAGAAACAGGATATTTGATTACTGCAAGGACCTCCACCCTTGCGTACAGGAACTGCAGGGTACAAGTTAGAACATGAATGATGTTTTGCTGCAGTAATTCACAACTGCTCAACAGACAGCTTCTTAACTGAAAAATGATGTGACTCTTCAGTGGTGGGAACAGGAAAAAAAAACCCCTTTGATTTTCTCCTCTGCACACAGTCCCCTCTTTGGATCACAGCCATTAAATCTGGTTGTTGAGGCCATTTTCTCTTATTCCTGAAGAACCTAACATTAGCAAAATTGGAATTATTGCAGGCCTTTTCTTTCATGTAATAGCATTACCTGGTATTAATGTTTCCTGCTGCTGGTGCTAGCAGAGGTTACTTTGTGTTCCAGATGACAAGGAATACAAGATAACCTCTGCTAGCGTGAGAAAGTATGCATATATATACAAACAGGTAAAAGACCTTTACAGTTGGATGCTTCTTGCTCGGATTTTACAGATTCTTGTGGGATAAGCTGGCAGTGTGGTGGGATAAGCCAGCAGGATCTAATAGCCTCATGGATGAGTCCACGGTAGATTCTGATGTGTCTACACCAAACTTTCTCAAACAGATCACAATACAACATGACTCGTAGTGAAAGAAACCTTTTCATGGAATACCAGCTTTTGTCCCTTCCTACCTCCACAAGAGATCACAGCAGGCTTCCCAAATTTGGCTTATCCTTGACCATGCTGGGTGAGGGTGGAATCCAATGCAAGTGGAAAGGATCAGGTACACAAAGGGTGATTAATACAATGAGGTTAAAGCAAATGGATCTTCCTACACCTGACATGACCTCACAAATACGTTACTAAGATACTGAATGAGAAACTAATTTAGAATCCATCCAACACTGTTTCTTCAAGAGATGTTAGTTGCCTCTAAGAGAATGGAGGTTATGAAATATGAATTTAAACTGGAAGGATATACACGGCATGGAACCATCTGTAATTAAGACCAAGCAATAATGGACTACGGTAGAAATGGATGCAGTATAAACAAGTATAATATCCTTAGAAACAATACTGTGGTCGATTATATCTGTCCTTGTGTTTTGCTAATGGAGATAAGCAGAAGTGATTTAACTCCCTGTAACACTAACCATAATTCTGATGGTATAAATCAAGAGTATGATGGGCTTAGAGGAATCTCACGCTTGGAAGAAAAATGGTTGGTGATTTCAAAAGAAGGGCACAGTTATATATGAGTGACCACTGTGTACATTGCTGTGTTTACTTCACACAGCAGTGTGAACTGTCTCTTTCTTAATACAGTTCCCCTGATCTCTGCATGTGTAGAATAATTTTTATGCATACATGAAGCATGTAATTAATACATGAAAAGGATTACATGTATTGCATTTTTTAAAAAATGGTAGATGAATGCAGTTGTAAAGAAAGGTAATGCTGTTACTAATTTTGTGCCAATATCTAGGAATGCAACGCTTCATTTTTAAAGGGAAAGATTATTCAAAATTTCTTATGTAAAGTTTACAAATTGATGTTGCATGAATATGCACAGATACCACTAACAGACTGCCCAGATGCCAAAAATCCATAGTTGGGCAATAGCTACAGTAGAAGCAACTAAAATGCCACAAAAGGTTGTAGAAGCTTTCAAGTTCTGCAGAACTCTTTATTATTGTATTCAAGTACTCGTAAAATAGCAACAGTGCTGTCTTCATCTCTACACATGCTGCTGTGAGGCTCCAGGGCACTTCATAAAACCAGCGAAGAGTTCTGGAAGCCTTCCACAATCTTCTGCGGCATTTTGATTTTTAATTATTTATTTGTTGTAAGAACTAACTTTGGATAAGAAGAAAGATAACCATGTTTTAAAATTATATTAATAAAGCATTGCCCAACTAGCTTTGTTTTTAACGCTTAGAAATAATTTCAAAATTGACAAGTGTCAATTCAACACTGGAAAAATGTATTTGCACACCACCCCCACCACCCCAGACTCACAGTCTGATGAGAAAACCTCAAACAACTTCCAGTAGCATAACCTCCTGAAAAAAATTACCACCGCTGACCAGTGAAGATTCAGAAGGCACTACAAATTCTAACAACAAAAAAGCAGCATTTACATTTTAACAGTTTGCCTTTAAGAGCAGGCTGCTGTCAAAACAGATTAAATATGCGCCTCCAACACTGACTTCAGGATCCTGCTTTAAAACCAGGATGAATTTGCCATGACACAAGCTCACCACCCTCTACGCTTTTTCCAGTCTGTGGCAAAGCATGTGGATGCGCTCAGCTAAGGGCTTGTGTTCCAAGGTAAATCTGCTTTGATATGGGGAAGTCTCAGCTGCATTCTGAATCTTGCTTATCTAGCAGCATGTCCTCAGGACACCATCCCATGGCCAGTGAAAAGACTGGGTACTGCTGGCTCATAGCTGCTTTAGCTCTCGGCACCATGTGCATCTGCTGCCACCTGTTGGAACCAGCTGTCTGTATACCACTAAAAGAAAAGGAAAGGCTACCTTGGTTTTGGTGCATTTTCAGCGGTGTTCCAAAAGCTAGAATTCAGCTTCCAGCTGGTAGCTCCAATGTCACTGGGACAGGGATCAGCACCAAGACGGTGCCTTACAGTTCAGACTACGACCTGGAGTGGTTACACTTCCCTATTGACAATGGAGCCCTCAGCCTCTAAAGGCAGCTTATGCATATGAAGGAGCAGAGAGCTAACACAAGCAAGCCTTTGCCCCTTGGTGCTGTGCACTGAAATCATCACACACACTGAGGATGACTTGAGTGCTCTTCCAAACGGCTCTGGGATCAGTCCAGAAGTTAACATTCTATAACACAGGTAAGTTGAGCTTCCCCAAACATATACTTCAATTTACCCAGTGAATCCTGGACAAATATTGAGGTAAAAAAGTTGTTTCAGACCATTCTTCTTCCAATACAAAAAAAAGAGAGAGAGAGAGAGAAACAGAGAGAGAGAGAATGCTCTTTTAGTCTTTCTGTACTATAGTGTGTGTCCACCTGCTGTTTTCCGGGTGATGGAGATAGGCTCGTTCTCAGCACAAGAGAAGGATTGGGAAAAAGATACCCTTGCAGTTCTCCAGATACCAACCAAGTCCATAAGTGGAAAAATAAAATCCTCCTTTGTATGCAGTGAGCATGCCACCATGGCCACCAGAGTCATTAGAAATGGACACTCTGAATCATCCGTAGCAAGTTCTGTAGCATTCATGGGGATAATCCATGTGTCCATGAATCCCCATGCAGTTCTTTTTCTACTTGAGGAAGATGATCTAATTTGTCCTCTGCCACAGCTTCAATACGCTTCGAATTCATTCCATGACTCAGAGTTCATCCTGATGGTCAGGGGAGGTTGGGGTGTGGGGAAGGGATAGAAGTAGATATAACACTGTAAAATGCTGAAAATACTGCTTTCAGATTCTAGTGAAGGATTAATTAATTTGACCACTCTAACATGAAAAGTGTCAAGTAAACTGTTTCTAATATAAAAATCACACTGTTTGCTAGTTGTCTTGTACAGGTTGAATCCGAAGGTGCCCCTCTTCATTTGGTTCCAACACAAGGCCCTGAAGGCATCCAGATGGAGCTTTATCTTGCCAACATCCTGCTTCATTCATGGAATTTATTTATTTAAAACATTTGTATGCCGCCCAATGGTGTTACGGAACCTCTGGGTGGCTCACAACCACAAGATAAAAATGTAATGGGAAATCCAGAAATCACCGTTTTCAATGACGCCTCCCATGTTTCCCCACCATTTATTTCAGCTTTTCTTTCAGAGATGTTAAGGAGACAAGGATGGGAGGACTGCACAACGCCTTCTCAGCACCGGCAGCCCTCCCAGCTGGGAACACCCTCTGTCTCCCTGCCTCTTCAAAATGTTGTGGCTGATACTACTTGCCAATCACAGCGTGGAAGGTACAAGGTACAATGATTCTGTACAGGTGACCAATATCAGTATTAGACATGCAGCAGAGTAGTGGGTTCCTTCAAAACATTCCTCCTCAACTGTACTGGATTCTTGAAGTATTTGAAACAACTCCGCTGAGATTATGCAGTCTCAGCAGATTCAACTGGAAGTGGATGACAAGAGCCTTTGCTTTTATTCACAAGACAACAGGAACACTGGGCTGCATCCCACAGGTGACTTTGCACTCCTGTTTAGATAACGCTGGGAACCCATACCCCATTTTCTTCCAGTGGAGCTCTCAACACCCAGGAGCAGCTTTTTCGGGGACACAGAGGACTATAGTGGGTAGGAAAGATTGGCAAAAATCAGGCACCCCGTCTCACACAAAGCCCCAATTGACTACATCCCACAGACACAAACAGCACAAGAGAAAGACGCTACAATATCTGTTAATGGACCTCACAACAAATTGCTCACCTTATTTCTGGAAGATTTTGTTTGCTTATTTTTCAGGTCTTCTACTTTCTTTATCAGTAGTTCAGCTATGACTTTTGCATCGTGGCTGTCTATCTGTTCTCCAAATGCATTTTTCTTCAAATAAAAAGAAAAACAGAATTATACTCTGACCTAATCTATCTGTTCAAAGAAAATGGAATTTCTAATGGAAATGGAATTTCTACCATTAGGATGAAAATACATAGCCATTCAGAGGGGCAGGCACAAAGTTTAACACCTAGTGACCAGATACATTAAAGAGTCAACCCTATTTTTATCTTGTTGATAATATCACATACCAAATTCTGATGCTGCATAGTGCAGCTACAGTAATTACTTGACATTGTCCTTAGTCATGCTATTGAAATGTGGGTTATCATGTTGTCTGAAGATAACAAGCCATACCAAACAACCTACAGTTCATCCCCTGCCCCAAACCATGGGTTCTCTTCATGGGTTGTTTGGGGTTTACAAATCATGGCTTAACTGGGTTCAGATAATATAATAATCCACATTTCAACAACTACTCATGGTTGAACATAACCAACACTGAACCACACTTAACCCTTCAACACAGCTTATTTTGTGGTGTGAATCCATTCAGACAGTCTAGAACCACTATGTTGTGTTATGCATGAAAGTTGTCACATTTCAGCAAGTCTATTTAAAAAATAAATCCTTGCTGGAAGAAGCATGCAGTGGTAGGAATTTGCATTACTTCACACTAAAATTAAACTGTGCAATTAAACACTGCTTTTAAAGGACCACACTGCCATTCCAGCCAAGACCACCAGTCCATCTAGATCCAGGACACTTTCCCAGGCTGGCAGTGGAAGCAGGAGTCTCTCTCAGGCCTGGAAAGGCAGCCAAGGATTGAACCTGGGACCTTCTGGCTGCCAAATATCTGGTGTACCACTGTTCCTCTATCATAATTGACAGTTATACAGATTTGGTGTGTCTTTTTTTTTACCTTTGTTCCTTGATAAGGATAAAATTTAACTGTTGGATATGCTCTGATGCCAGCAGATTGACAGGTTGGAGCATGAGCCTGGCAGTCAACTTTCCCAGCTTTCACCTTTCCTTTAACAGTCTTTATGAGAGAGAGAGAGAGACAGAGACAGAGAAGGAGGGAGGTGTATTAATGTTCATTGCTCAAGGAGGGTCCTTAGAAAACAAGGGATTTCCTGCTGCTGAAAAATTCTTACAATTACCTTTGCAAGGATCTCAAATTCTGGAGCAAAATTCTGGCAAGGGCCACACCAAGGAGCATAGAAGTCAATGACCCAGTGTTCTTTCCCATTCAGAACTTTGTCAGTGAAGCTCTGAGGAGTCAGATCCACAGACTCTTGCGGTAAATACCTTTAGAGAAAAGGAAAAGGAAAAGTGCCTTTAGATTTCAGTTACTTGAACAGCTCTGAACAATGACAATCCCTTTCATGCATGCAAGGTCAGCAGTTCTCACTCTTCAAGGAATTCAGCTTTTTAAGGATTTAGGACCATTCAGGGAACAGTCCTATGAATTATACCCTCACTGCGCAGGAGCGCCCTGAGATTCCTGTGCTCTGCTGGGTTGAAACAGGAGCACTGAGAAAGCATCTCCTTGATGTTCACTAAAGGGCTTTCCTGTGCATTTAGCAATGGTGCTTGGGAGTGGGAAGGGGGCTTTCCATCCTATGATCCCTGGAATGCCCACTGGGGACTATAATAATGCTCCTTCCAAATATTCATTCTGAATTTCCATTTTTCCAAGTATCAAGAGTAAATAAAAGACATACTGAAATTTTTAAAAATACCGTATTTTTGGTCTGGTTTTTCACTTCACCAGAAGTTAGGAATAATCTCAAATTACTTTTACCAGGCCTTTAGCCATACAAGTTTAACAAGTGCTTTAAGTTGAAGCACTTAAAATGGAGAGGCTTTTATTTACATACTAATGCACCAAAATGCTTTAACAAAGGAATGCATACAGTGAGATTTACGTTCACCACAGAGAGCTGTGACTGGACAGAATTTCTGCTGCTTGCAGACACATTACATGCCTGTTTGATATGATCTGCAGTGGCTCCTATATGCATCACTGCCATAACATTGTATCAATTATTTCTAGCAAATACTGCTCTCTGACTAAATTGGGAGAAGATCTTGTTGTAATAACTCACCCTAGTGCCCATCGTCTTAGTGAATAGGCATCTCTATGCCAGCCATTGTAGCTACTGTAAGAAGAGATAAAAGCACAGAGTAAAATACACTGAAAGAGACAGCTTTTGAGATCAGAGTCCTTTCAATGGATCCACAAAAGGGTGGATTTCTCTCAGGAAAGATCATGTTCTTAAGCAAGACATTGGATTCCAGTCACATTACCTGTTGATGGATCTTCCCTGAAAAATATTCAGAGGGACTTTCAGCAGTGGCATTTTCCACCTGCTTTCTTACATAAGAGCAATTGTGAGACGTGCTGTGTGAAAGGAAATGACACAGTGCAACCCAAAGAAAATAACTTCATTGGTGGGCAATTTCTCTTCTGGATAAAAATGACAAGGAGGTAAAATGAAGCTGTCCAGGTTAGCTGCAGTACCCTTTCCTTAGCACATAGCTAAATAGTTGTTTCTGGGAAGCCCACAATACACAAAACAACCTGTAGTTCAAAGGCACATTGCCTTTGTACATGGAGTTCCATACAACCAGCACACCTAATAGCCATTAGTATACTTATCCAACTTATCTACCTCCTCCTGCAATGCCAGCTAAGCTAGCCGACAGAACACTATCTTGTGGCGGCAAATTCTGTAAATGAACAATGGCATTGTCAACAAGTTAGCAGACACAGTGTCTACTGGACGTGAAGTGGCAGCACAGAATCCTCCTGGAGAACGGATGCCATAGCTCAGTGCGGAGCACCAGCGTTGCATGCAAAAGGTTTTGGGTTCCAGACCAGGTAGCACCTGGAAGAAACCTTCCTGAAACCAAAGAGATACACTGCCAGTCTGTGTTGATACGCTTGAGCCGGATACAGTCTGGCAATTCAGTATAAGGTTAAAATATTCCTCACTGCACCTCACAGAGTGCTCAACAGTATTGATTTGACAATTTAATGGCTTTGCTTGTTTAGCTGATTTGAAGAGTCAAATCCAAAATACTAGTAATCCCTTTATGTTTATATAATAAAAATAAATCATGCAATATGCTTGCTTTTGAATAATCACAAATCCAGTGAAGTGAGTGAGCAGCATTTAGTTGGCATCACTGAAAGGCCTATTTAAAGATTGCTTACCTAGTCCATCAGAATTCAAGTTGTTCAACAAAGTATTTTTACAAGTCAAGAATGCAGTCGCATTACTCACTAATATTGATAGGATGAAACTGATTTTTGCGGGAAGAGCCTTATTTCAGGATAGCCTTGAATGTTTTCTTGGTGGCAGAGAGAGAAATATTTTTGACAGTCCACACTGCCAACTGCAATCAGGCTATTCACCAACTGGAACAAAGAAAGGACGTGTTCCGCATGAGCTGCAATAAAGGCTGCAATTCAATTTCGATGGCTAATTTTTTTAAAAAATGCTACCAGAAATTTAAACAGACTGTCGCAATGAAATAGAAACAAAACCCAAATGATTACTGCACTTTTAAAACAAAATTAGAAGAATAAGACTGCCATGCCTTCTGTCTGTTTCAAGCATAGTTTTAAATCTATCATTATCGCTACTGTTATCATTATCATTTCTATACCTCTCCATAGCCAAAGCTCTCTGGGTGTTTCCAACAATGCAACCTATTGAATTATTCATCACAGGTAAGTTAATACAAGAATTCTATCAGGGATGTCTTGATAATCTGCCAGGTTCCATTTCAGGTGGCACTGTTCCCTGGTGTGGGCAAGTAATGCAGATCTCTCCTTACGTTAGTTCCATTTAAATACCAGAAAAATAACTCCCATTGCGAAATCTTCCATTTAGCAATGCAATCCTCTTGAATTAGAGAGCTGAACTGACAGTTCCCAGTGTCCTTCACTTCAGGTCTGCTAATACTGCAAAAAGGGAAGATAATATCTCTCACTCCACACTTTTCAAGCCTCTTTTTTAGAGTACTTTTTGTGATGGATTCTTTGGTTCCTGGGTGGCTCTTTAAAAAAACAAAAACAAAAAACCCTGCCTTCACATGTTTCTGTCAGAAAACTCTGAACAGCCCAGTCAAGAAACCACTTTTAAAAGAAATCAGAGTTTTAACATCTAGTTCTTATACTTATGTGCTTTTGTAAAAGGAGATAGCTTGCAGTTTTCTACCCTCCTAGATAAACCAATGTCAAAATTAAACCTCTTACAGCCCCTCTGCATTGATGCCTATGAGGGTAGCTGCTGCAGTCCGAGAAAATATATTCCCTCCCCCACCCCAGGACATTGCCCAGCTGAGGAACCCCATTGTGGACTCATGACACTTACAATTGTGCACGTGTGAATGTTTGACTTAAAAAGCATACTGTTTTAATCCCACTGTCATACTATCAATTTGGAGAATGCAAAAAACGATCTCTGAGAAAAGGAAACAAAAGTTTCCAAAACAAAAGGGATACGATGGAGGAGAAGAATGATGTAAGCTGCCTTGAGCCCTTTGTAGGGAAACAGGCAGGATATGAATCGGAAAAATAAATAGATAAAAGTGAGGAATCACAGTGAGCACAACAAGGCAGAAAGGGCAAACAGGATGGGTCCCACCAGTGTATCCTGGGTTAACTGGCGGTTGACCAAGGGGGAAGGGGTGGGAACAAGCCGTTGTGAGCCCGAATGTCTGCTGGATGTACTCTGGGCTGTTTCACAAACAATCCACCCTGCACACTTATTTGTAGGGTGGGTTGCTGTGAAACTCCCCACTGCCTAGCTTTCCAGCAGGGATGACTTACAGTTATATGCACACTTGTCCATTCAGTGTGATTTCTAGCTCGGCCTTTTCAGTACTATTCTTTACATCCTCTGAACAGGGATTAGACAATAAGGAGTTAAAACAGAACTTTCCAAAACTGGTGGCAGAATGCATAAGGTGCTGCATAAGGAAAGGGTAAGAAAAAATTGCACCCCACACCAGATATTTTCAGAAGGAAAAAGCAGAAATGCACAAAAGCTGACGAGTAAAGTTGTTCAGATACACTCTGGGGGGTTTCCATGAATCTCTGACACCACAGGGTGGTACTAGGGAAAACTCCGCACAAACATTTATTCTAAGCATCCAGAAGTTTTATATTTTATACAGATATGAAATATATTCTGTTTTACCCTGGCCATCCTCTTCCATTCTGGCATTAAAGCTTGACAGGGACCACACCAGGGTGCGTAGAAGTCAACCACCCAAATTTCATTATCCTTCCTTTTCTTCACTAGCTCATGGAAGGTCTCAGGTGTCAAAGAAACTACTGATGGGTTTATAAGATCCTACAACACAGAAATAACACAATCTAAATTTATATTCTTGTTTGACTATAAAAAAGGAGGAATCAAGTTACATAAAGTGTCAAGACTCATCATCATGTGAGATTCACTGATGATACTTTCTCAAAGTTGGCTGTGGAAGTTAAAATTGTCTAGTAAGCATCAGAAAACAAATCAGATGCAAAGACTTAAAGGATGGTATTTAAAAGTGGTATATATCAATGGTATATAGCAATTTTGAACAAACCGACTTGTGCTTTTCAGGTCAGTTACAGAACATTTATTTGTGCCCAATTTGAACACAGCTGCAAATGGTTAATTAAAGCAATTCAGAGACAATAAACTTACTGCCCCTTTATTTTTTGTGTTGCGTGATAGTATAATACAAACAAAAGAAAACCATGTAAAGGTTCTTATTTATGATGGAAAAAAGCAAATTATAAGTTTGTGTAATACCGTATACATTTTACGGTAATACTTTGTTACTTGAAAGAATGAATGAATGAATGAATGAATACTTGAATGAATGAAATGGAAATTCATATACACATTCTTTTCATTGTTTTAAACTTAATAAAATTTAAAAATATAAAATAAGGTAAGAAATGGTAGAAACAAATGGGCAATGTGCATATCAGTCCAAAACACATTACATCAGTTTGGATGAAAAGTGTGTAAACACACATATACTGTATGTTTACAGCTACAAATTCCATCACCTTTTAAGACATTCAGGGAGTAGCATGGGTAGCTTTCCACAAAACTTCATTTTGAACTCACTCCAAAATAATACCCCACAGTTGAACAACAGCATACTATAGAGTCATACAACTCTAGTATACTTACCTCGATAAACTCCAAGATCTGCTCAGCAGAGTGATGTCCTTCATATTCATGAGTGTTAGATTGGTTGAATACCACAGTGGTTGGATAAGCTCTAATGTTGTGCTATGGAATATCAAAATGAAATTATCTTTCTGAAACAGCAGAAACTCCATTCAAGCTTCAGCAGAATTCTGCCCTTTCATTCAGTACTTTGAGCTCTTAGTTTTGAAAAGGAAATTTCTGTCATTACAATAATTTGGGAGTGGAGCAGTTAAGTACAGATAAGGCTCAAGAAAAAATTCATTACGAAGCATTAAGAAAGGCACTAATTCATTTTAAGAAGAGCTTAAAAACATGACAAACACATGTCTACCCAGAAGTAAGCTCCGCCAAGCTCAATGGGCTTCCCTCCCAGGAAAGCAGGCATTGGACTGCAACTTTACAATTCTACTGGATGATTTTTCTTGTGGTTTAGTGGAAAATGTCCATATGAGCCACTCCACAAGCAGGGCCTAGAACCCATTCTGTTCCAGAAACGGCGCCTGCCACTTCCACAATGGAGAAGTCTTTAGGAAGCTTCAAAAGGGATTGGAAACTCCCTTATACAAGGTCTGCAGGCCACGCCCAGAAATGAGCCCTACCACTTGTTGCCAGATCCTAGAGAAAGTGCTTTTAAAACACATATGCAAAGACAGATTTGTAGGGTTTGCACACGGAATTGTGAAATGTAGCTCCTTTTGTACAGTATGTCCTCTGATACATGCCCACAAGTAACAAGTAACTCATCTCATCATTCTTTAAACAAATTATAATTAAAACCATTTACTATGTGTTTTATTATCTTTTCTTTGCCAAATTCCACATTTATGAAGTATTAATCTGGAAAGATCATAGAAGCATCCAGTATAGCCTTCCCCAACCTGGTACCTTCCAGATGTATTAGAGTGGGGGTGTTGCAAGTTATACTCTACCACAGGGGTTGGCAACCTTTAACACTCAAAGAGCCATTTGGACCCATTTCCCACACAAAAGAAAACACCGGGAGCCGCAAAACCCTTTTGTCATCTCAAATGAAGGTAACACTGCATATATCGTTTTTTACCTTAATGCTATGTATCTTCATTATGATTTAGCTGCAGCTCTTGTTCAGTCACTAAAAACTGTCATTTTTAATCTTATATTATAAACTAACAGGACTCCTTTCATATATTTTAAATAGGAGAATAGCTTCTGCAGAGTCAAAGTCAGTGCTAAAGGGCTGCATGCATTAAACAGCAAACCCCTTAAGTTTGCCAGCAGTAAAAGCAAATGAATCTACCCACGTATCATTAAATGTTTGATTTTCTTCAGAAACTTTTCTTTTCTTCGATTTATCCATGGTTGGCCTACGGCGGGTGGGGGAGGGGAGCTCAGTAAATCGGCGTGGGTCCACAGATCGGCGGCTGTGCCGGAGATATAGGTGTGTTTAGTGACTGATTAGTAGATAAACAGTCAAGTGCTGTAAATTTTGACAGGTCCCAAGCACAGCTTTTAACATTCAGATGAAAGAGATTACATTGGGACAAAGAGAATCTTTTCAGCAGCATTTCGTGTAACATGAGAGCCTGCAGGAAGCTTGTTTAGCAGAGGAATGCAGCGATTTACTTAACTAGCTGATTTACTTAACTAGCTAGCGCTGCGTTCCTGAGTGGAGCTTCGAGCAGATCAGCGGCTGTGCCGGCGTGTTTTGAGCGACGGAGCCACAGCAGAGGGGTTCAAGAGCCATGTGTGGCTCCGGAGCCATGGGTTGCTGACCCCTGCTCTAACACATTTGAAAGGTACCTTTTTATTTAAGCTATATTTTAAATGTTAATTTATTTTTTATTATATTGTATTTGTTTTAAATTATACCTGGAGATGGGCCAGTTTTAAAGTTTTAATGTTTAACTAATTTTATTGTGCTGTAAGCCGCCCCGAGGCTTGTGGCAAGGGGCGGCCTATAAATTTGTAAATAAATAAATAAATAAATAAATAATATCAGGTTCAAGAAGGCTAATATGGCATGCAGTAGGAAGCTGATAATAACAAAGTTAGCTTGATTCATAGGTATATAAGAAGGCACACAAATCTGAGTTTTTACATTAATAGAATCTGTAGTTTTCATCACTTTGACTATAAAATAATATTGAGATACTGCTTTCCAAAGAGAGTTAAACATGGAAAAAGGATATTTGCTCAGTGGAAAAACAACAGTTACGCCTGCAGCTTACCATGTTGCAAATCCCTTCATGAACTGTACAATCTAATGTACCAACTTTCAGTTGGCCATACAGCTGCTTCGAAGCTTTCCTCAGCTCTGGCAATAAAGCTCTGCAGGGGGGACACCACTAGCAAAGCAGAGAGACATACATTAAGTATCTCACCAAAAGCCAGTGACTTGCCCCTCCACCTTTCATGGCTGGTCTTCCTGACCCAGACAAGAACTGCATCCCCTCAATTCCCAACCCAGAATCTCTTGGGAATTATGCCGGGGAGGAGCACTTGTACCCAGTTGGGCTCTGCTGCTTAATGGAGTGTGAGGCACCAGTGCCCAAGGCTTGATACCACCCCAAAATCCACTCTTACTCTTAGTGCTGGTTGCTGGGGATCATGGGCAAGAGCTCCTCAATAGCACCTCCACCAAGTTCTGGCATGGCTGTCTATTCATTTGCCCTCCCCTCACTGGACCCAAGAGTGCTGATGATGTGAAGAGCGAATGAGAGAGCAGAAGGGATGGCTCCAGCCCTGCCCACTGCTATCATGGAGCCCCAATAAAATAGATGCTGTCCTTGGTGGGGGGAAAGTGCTTTTCTGCTTTCGGGCTAAGGGTTCCACTGCATCCCTTCTTCCCCTAATGCTAAATGCAATCTGTGGAGGAATAACTCTGTTGCACAGTGCAGTATTGAGCACACTGACACTGGGGAGCAAAACATACGCCAGTCCAGAACTGATACAAAATCACTCATGCAGTTATATGCAAACAGTAGTTACAGGAGCAAAGAAGTCAACGAGCCAGGGCTCCTTCTTTTTGCCTGGAAAATTCTGAGGTCCAAGAGTGATGACATGCGAATTCACGCTCTCCTTGGCAAATGCCACTATGTCATACAGAATCTTCTTCCCTTCAAAAATAAAATTAGGGGGGAAAAGCTGGTGTCAATACAACCTCTTATTTGCTTGGAAAAACAGGTTGAAAAAGTGAAGTGGGAAACAAGGAAAGGCTTTTTTTTTTGGGTTTGGTCTATGTAAAAGTCAAAGAATATGCCTACCAAGGGGGACTGATCAACTTTGCAAGGTTCTTTGTCTCCCAAAATTGAGTTTGATATTTTTAAGCTGCAGCCAGTTACAGCAGGCAATTAGGTATCATTCATAGCTAAGAAATACACAAGATCATCATGCCCTCCATTGGCAAAATATTCCATAGCTTAATGGTACTTTATAGGAAGCCATATTTCCTTCTCTTCATCCCGAAATGTAATTCTATCCATTGTTCTTCATTAAATTCTTTTTAAGTTAAAAAAAGTGGGTGAGAAGGAGGAAATATTCTGGCTCCAAAAACATACAGGGAAAGAGGAAAATTTCAACAGCATAGCATAAGGCCTGCAAGACAACTTGTTAAACTGATTAATGCTGTGAAGCCAGTACAGTCTAAGCTAAAGATGAATCTAAGTGACATGTGTCACAAGCAGATGCATATCACAATCTCCCTTTTCTCTTATTAACGAAAAGCTTGAGAGGCTATGGTCTTAGAGAAAGAAATGGCCAGAGCTGGAGGAAGGAAATACCTGACCCTCCTAGCCATTTTCCCCCATCCTTGAAACTGCTTTCCACTGTGTGTGTACTTTTGAGTATAAAATTATTGACAGGGAAAAGGCTGAACACTCCACCTTTAACTTCTTCCCAATTGCAAGACCTGACTTTTTCATTTTAATTATTATTAAATGAGGGCTTTATTCCATGCAGACGTCTGTCACACAGACACAAATATCATGAGGTGGCGATCGTTACTTTTCTATGTAAAAGTTACTTACCATGATGGATTTCATAGTCTTCCATTCCCCTCCCTTTAAAGACTGCTACACATGGTTCATAAACATACAGATTGTTACAGATGGTTGGTGCAGTAAGGCAGTCAAATTTGCCAACCTGTGAAAGAGGCATTTATTTGTCCATTATGATCCTGGAACAATTATCCATAAAGTGCTACATAGATACACCTGACATGGGAGCTTACATCCTATTTCAGTTTGTCTAATTTGACTGGTGCAAATGTAGTATGTCTGTTCGGCAGCTGAAGGTGAACTGAAGTGAAACGACATATACAGTTTTGCAAGGAAAAAAGATTTATATATCAGAAACAATCTAAAACATCAAAATTCATGTGTCCTAGGGAAGGAAGGCCAAGTGCATAAGTGCTGATACAGATTTAACATATTAGAACAGATACCTAGAGGAAATAGTAAATTTAGTAAATGCACTAGAGGTGGAAAAAAAGAAACCAAACATGTTCTTGTAGATACATTTGGTCTATACATGTCTGCAGTTCAAAAAGGTGGATACCATGATGCAGCAAGACAGATTCCAGGGTTCACACGTGCATGACAGACTTTGTATACGTGGTGCCCCAAAAGTGGGAGATCTGGAACACTATTATTGGAATGCAGATTATATACCAGCTTCAAGGAACACAGTCTACATGGTTTCCTGGCCATATGAGACTGAGCAAGGGTAAGCTGAACTTTACAAAGATCTTTACAAAGATCTTTACAGATCTTTACAAAGATCTACTCAGCTTGTGACTCAGAGGGTCGTCCTCTTTGCAGTTAAGGCAGCCAGTTTAAGTGAAAAAAAGAAGGAAAAAATTGCCTGATCAAATATACTATTAATTAAATGTAATAGTTCAAAAATATGTAGAGTTGCAGTGGGCTTACAAAACCTATTTTCTTAAAAAGTATGGTTTGTTTTTTCTCTTTTTAAAGAATTTTAATATTTTATCATTACCTCAATTTTAGACTTTTATATGTTAGTATTTTACCTTAAAGTTCATGTAGCTATTGTTTTTAATGTATGTTTACTATGTTTGAACTGTTCTGAAGACTTATGCAAAAACTTTTGACTGATTATACCTCAATGCATCCACATGCCAGAACCCAAGGGATGAGCTAAGCAGCTGCTGGGCTGCAGCATGAGAAAAGCTGGCTGAGCTTGAGGAAGACATGAATGTTCAGATGAAGCTTTGAAGAATTCATGTTTAAAAACGCATTTTCTGTAGATTTGTGGGGCAGAAAAAGCTGCTCTCCCTTCTAATCAGGCAGGTAAAGTCCTCCATTCCCAACACACATGTGCCCACATCACCTCGAAATGTTACTTTGTTCTTTTATGTTCTCTTGATCATACCTGAATATTTTCCACCTTAAGGAGAAAAGGTAACTTTTTAAGGTCATGGGCATCTGACTTGCTACTCTCACCAAACTGAAAGAATATCAGCCACCGATGATGAGCCAGGCGATCCTTAAACAGGGAAAAATTAAGGTAAAGACAAATGTTTTTTATTCACAACCACAATAAAAAAAAAGAAACACATTTCTCAGAGTTTCATTCATACACACACACACACACATCTAAAATGAACCCATAAAATTGCAATGTACAGAAACCTTAATGATATCACCAATAGTCCAAAAGAAAAAACAAAACTCATACAATTAGGAAATTCAAATTCAGCTTATATTATCATTCAACTTACTGTATTTTTTGCTCTATAAGACGCACTTTTTCCCCCCTCAAAAGTAAGGGGAAATGTCTGTGCGTCTTATAAAGCGAATGTGTGTGTGTGCAGTAGGTCTGTCAGATGTGCAGCCCATGGGGAAGTGATAGGGAATGTGCCTGTGATTATGTGCCCATTTGATTCAGAGTATTTTTTTTCTTGTTTCCCTCCTCTAAAAACTAGGTGCGTCTTATGGTCAGGCGCGTCTTATAGAGTGAAAAATACGGTATATTCATATTTTTGCCATTTTCTGGAAACTTACAAGAGTCATAGGTTGGCTTGGCATGGGAGACAGAGCCACATGTGTAGCATGTAGTATAAAAAGCTTAAACAAATTGCAGTATAATTTCCCACGTACCCCAACCATCTAAAAAGACACTAAAATTCAGAACACCAGTAAATACAGCAAACAGCAGAATTTAGGACAAAATACAATGGAAGCCTTCAATGCACTGCAATAGTATTTGCACCACAGGAGCAGCGTGCAACTGTTTCTTTAAAAGGAGGTGTCATTCCTGGCGCAATGAACACAGGCTCCCATCTATAATGTTCATCTTCTTACAAACTGGCATCTTTAGCATCTGCTGAAACTGCATCTAAAGGCTACTATTTCCTGCAGATATCACTTCTCAGAAAAAGATCACCATCCATGACCCCAAGGCAGGCAGTGTGGCAGGGCGTATCTGTGTGTGTGTATGAGAGGGAAATATCAAAGATGCGTAAGTTAAAATACGCAACTAGACATGAAAAGGAAGCATTTGAATCTATGATGCAAATTCATCTTGTTTCTATCCAAGATGACAGAAACTGAGTTTCCTGGTTAAAATGTAAGATTTTTTCATGCTCTTTAATGAGTGGTCTGAGTAAACTATGCCCTGCCCCGTGAAGTTCTCTGCCTCTAAAGAAAATACCTGATGAACAATTCAATATGCCCACGCATAAGCTGAAGCCAAGAATTTGCAATGATCTACCAAGAAAAACTCCATAGTCAATAAAAGAGTAGGAAAAGCAGTACTGGGATACAATCTCCAAAATGACAGAATGATCTCAGTTCGAATCCAAGGCAAACCATTCAACATCACAGTAGTCCAAGTCTATGCCCCAACCACTGGTGCTGAAGAGGCTGAAGTTGACCAGTTCAATGAAGGCCTACAACACCTTCTAGAATTAACTCCAAAAAATGATGTCCTTATCATCATGGGGGATTGGAATGCCAAAGTAGGAAGCCAAAAGATAACCGGAATAACAGGCAAGTACAAAATGAAGCAGGGCACAGGCTGGCAGAATTTTATCAAGAGAATACAATGGTCATAGCACTCTTTTCCAACAACCCAGGAGACGACTGTACACATGGACTTCACCAGACGGTCAACACAGAAATCAGAATGACTATGTGCTCTGCAGCCAAAGATGGAGAAGCTCTATACAGTCAGTAAAAACTAGACCAGGAGCTGACTGTGGCTCAGATCATGGGCTTCTTGTTGCAAAATTTAGGCTTAAATTGAAGAAACTAGGGAAAAGCACTAGGCCACTCAGGTATGATCTAAATCATATCCCTGATGAATATACAGTAGAGGTGACAAATAGATTTAAGGAATTAGATCTGATAGACAGAGTGCCTGAAGAACTATGGACGGAGGTTCGCAACATTATACAAGAGGCAGCAACTAAAACCATCCCAAAGAAAAAGAAATGCAAGAAAGCAAAATGGCTGTCTGAGGAAGCTTTACAAATAGCTGAGGAAAAAAGGGAAGCGAAAGGCAAGGGAGAAAGAGAAAGATACAAACAATTGAATGCAGAATTCCAGAGAATAGCTAGAAGAGATAAGAATGCCTTCTTAAATGAACAGTGCAAAGAAATAGAAGAAAACAATAGAATAGGGAGGACCAGAGATCTCTTCAGGAAAATTGAAGATATGAAGGGAACATTTCATGCAAAGATGGGCATGATAAAGGACCAAAGTGGCAGGGACCTAACAGAGGCAGAAAAGATTAAGAAGAGATGGCAAGATTACACAGAGGAACTATACAAGAAAGAGTTTAACATCCCTGATAACCACGATGGGGTGGTCACTGACCTTGAGCCAGACATCCTGGAATGTGAAGTCAAATGGGCCTTAGGAAGTCTGAGCAACAGCAAAGCTAGTGGAGGTGACAGTATTCCAGCTGAGCTATTCAAAACCTTAAAAGATGATGCAGTAAAAGTTCTATACTTAACATGCCAGCAAATTTGGAAAACTCAGCAGTGACCACAGGATTGGAAAAGGTCAGTTTACAGTCCGATCCCAAAGAAGGGCAATGCCAAAGAATGTTCAAACTACCGCACCATTGCACTCATTTCACATGCTAGCAAAGTGATGCTCAAAATCCTACAAGCTAGGCTTCAGCAGTATGTGGACCAAGAACTACCAGAAGTACAGGCAGGATTTCGGAGAGGAACTAGAGATCAAATTGCCAACATACGCTGGATCATGGAAAAAGCTAGGGAGTTCCAGAAAAACATCTACTTCTGTTTCATTGACTATGCTAAAGCCTTTGATTGTGTGGATCACAACAAATTGTGGCAAGTTCTTAAAGAGATGGGAGTACCTGACCATCTTATTTGTCTCTTGAGAAACCTATATGCAGGTCAAGAAGCAACAGTGTGAACTGGACACGGAACCATTGATTGGTTCAAAATTGAGAAAGAAGTTCAGCAAAGCTGTATACTGTCGCCCTGCCTATTTAACTTATACACAGAGCACATCATGAGAAAGGCAGGGCTAGATGAATCACCAGTTGGAATTAAGATTGCTGGGAGAAATATCAACAACCTCAGATATGCAGATGATACCACTCTCATGGCAGAAAGTGAAGAGGAACTAAAGAGCCTCTTGATGTGGGTAAAGGAGGACAGTGCAAAAGTTGGCTTGAAACTCAACATTAAGAAAACTAAGATCATGGCATCCGGTCCTCTCACTTCCTGGCAAATAGATGGGGAAGAAATGGAAGTAGTGACAGATTTTATTTTCCTGGGCTCCAAGATCACCGCAGATGGGGACTGCAGCCAAGAAATTAAAAGACGCTAGCTCCAGGGGAGGAAAGCTATGGCAAATCTAGATAGCATACTAAAAAGCAGAGACATCACCCTGCCAACAAAAGTGCGTATAGTCAAGGCTATGGTTTTCTCAGTTGCAATGTATAGCTGTGAAAGCTGGACCATAAGGAAGGCTGAGTGCCGAAGGATTGAGGCCTTTGAATTATGCTGCTGGTGGAGACTCTTGCAAGTCCCTTAGACAGCAAGGCAATCAAACCGGTCAGTCCTAGAGGAGATCAACCCTGACTGCACTTTAGAAGGCCAGATACAGAAGATGAAACTCAAATACTTTGGCCACCTAATGAGAAGGAAGGACTCCCTGGAGAAGAGTCTAATGCTGGGAACAATAGATTGGCAAAAGAAGAAGGGGGCGGCAGAGAATGAGGTGGCTAGATGGAGTCACTGAAGCAGTTGGTGTGAGCTTGAGTGAACTCTGGGGGATGGTGGAGGACAGGAAGGCCTGGAGGAATGTTGTCCATGAGGTCGCGATGGGTCGGACACGACTTCATGACTAACAACAACAACAACAATCCAGAAAAACAAAGTATTTAGGAATAGAAAGAAGTGACGATATCGTCTTGATGATGTCCTTCAAGAGTCAAGATGAGACTCCTCCTTACCTTGAATGTTGATGCTGAGATCATTTCAAAGTCTGGAAGATGGTGCATGACTTCCAAATAGATCTCTCTGGCATCTAAAGTGCTTAGGAACTGAAGGGGAGAAATCACAATTTTAACCTTGAGGCTGTTATATACACACATATCTCTAAGCAGCTGCTAAAACAGAACCACTTCTGCACTGCTTTGCATAGCTTTGGGAGATGGACACACTTAAGATTGATTTTATTTATTTATGCATGCATGTATGTATGTATGTATGTAAGCAAGGAGGAAGGGGATTATGTCCTTTGTCAGCTTGATGCTTTCTGTTTTGCTACACTCCCATCACTTGGTGTATGTCAGGTGCTGCCTAAAACAACCTTGGGGAAGAGGGTAGTATTCTGCTCTTCCCACTTACTAAGGGAGGTCTGTCAGGACCTTGTTTCCGAATTGATGGAGGGAAGGACGGGATGGTAAGCAGGAGGAATAGAAGTTGCTGCATTGCTGACCTCTGGTGCAAACAAATGAGTGTTTTCCCACTCCACTTTAGGGGTTAACTTTAGTTATTTACAACCTCTTTCTGACTTTAAAGCCTGGAGATACCAAACTTTGGACTGGAAGGAGGAACAAGAGGCATTCTATTGCGCTTGGTCTATGCCCTGAATCCTTGGCTTGATACACATTACACTGAAAATATACACTCTCTGAGGCCACATCACTGTGTTTCAGAGTTGTGCTTTTCAAGGCAATATTTGTTATGGCATGAATGGGTTTATTCTAAATTTTTTCCTAATTCTTAAATATACTACTTCCCTGCTTTCTAACATTTAAACAGAGAGAGCAGAATTCACCTCTTCATATGGTTAGAATATTTCACAAAGCCCTCCATATAATACCTATCTCTGTAGGAAAGAAAGAGCAACAGCAATTCAGAGTAGGCGAGAGCTTAATGCTCATTTACTTTGGGCACAATTCAGCCAAATTTTAAAGTACTTAGTCCATACTGGTTTTGATCAGAGATTTAGCTTAAATGTGGTCAAATCTTTTGTTTTTAGATACATTTAAAAAGACAGGATAATAAGCTGTATTTTTGCAATACTATTTAGATTCATTTTTGGATCACACTGAATTCTGCCCACAATATTTTGTGGTGTGTTAATACAGAAAAAAGTATAATCCTGTTTCTAAAGATATAAAGCATGAATGTTTTATCAGACAGAGAATTTGATCTGTCTCTGAGAAGCAGCAAATAAATGAGGAATGAAAATAAAATCAACAGAGCCCAAACAAAATCTATGAAGAAGTTAACGATATTTACAAAGTCACTTCTTCCTTCACCACCACCATATAACTGTATATATATGCAAACTAACTGTAAAGCAATTCATACCAAAACACCTCCTTTCTCTTTATTAGTTAAAGTGGCTCCAGGTGGAAAGTATGCTGTACTGCTAGATGAGATATCCAAATTATCACAAAGCTCACCCTGGGTGGCACAGTCCATCCAGCCTACATTAACAAGGCCTTCCTGTATGAAACAAAGAAGAAGAAGTGAAACTCCTTCTTTAATGAATTCACTAACAACATTAATATACCTCTTCACACACATATATATAGATCCCAGCGCTGTAAATAATCACATATAAATGAAGAAAACAATATGCTGAAACTGGAATATCAGTAAAAATGTGGCTGGAAGGCTTCTGCAATAAAGATTTTTCAGGAGGACTGAAAGCAACACCATGTTGGTGCTCACCTGAACTCCAGAAGCAGGGAGATCCACGATCAGGGAGCTGCTAACCCCTTTCCATCAAAGCATAGGTCTGCTGGAACCATCTGATCACCTCAGAGATCAGGCAGGTTGGTAAAGGAGAAACAATTCTCTAATGTATGCTTGTTCCACATTGCTTAGAGTTTTACTTTATCCACAAGGACCAAAACCTTAGAACTGGACTAGAAGTGAATTGGCAGCCAGTGCAATTCCTTCAGCCTGAAAGGCAGCCCTATACAGTATGTGCAGCAATAGTCAGTGTTGAGCTTACTAGCACCTGTTCCACTGTGGCTAATCTACCCCTTTCTAGGAGAGGCTGTAGCTGATAGACCACTCAAAGATGGAAATAGGCACTGAGTCACCACAGTAACTTACAACAGTCATGGATGTAGCAGTAACTCCAGACTATGAACCTGTTCTTTTCAAAGTGAGTGCAAACTGCTTCAGAACAAGAAATGAACCTATCTCCTGGCCTGGCCTTACCTGCATTTTCCATCTTGTCAAGATATGGCCTCAGATTACTGGCCTTCATTCAGCATATCACTAAGTCTAGGCACCAGTCTGGGACTTGAGCAGCCTCACCTGATTCAGATATTGCAGTGAGACAGAGCTGTGTGTCATCAGCACACTGATGGCACTTGGTACCAAACTGCTTAAAGGTCACTTCCAGTGCCTTCCTACAGATGTTAAACAACTTTGGGGACAAGACAGAAAGAAAATCAGACTGAGGCAGGATATGTTGTACAAAATTTGCATCTTATATACGCTCATCCATATGAGGGTCAGCAATGAAATAGATATACTAAAAAGCAGAGACATCACCCTGCCGACAAAAGCGTATATAGTCAAGGCTATAGTTTTCCCAGTTGCAATGTATGGCTATGAAAGTTGGACCATAAGGAAGGCTGAGAATTGAGGCCTTTGAACTGTGGTGCTGGAGGAGACTCCTGCGAGTCCCTTGGACCACAAGGCAATCAAACCGGTCAGTCCTAGAGGAGATCAACCCTGACTGCTCTTTAGAAGGTCAGATACGGAAGATGAAACTCAAATACTTTGGCCACCTAATGAGAAGGAAGGACTCCCTGTAGAAGAGCCTAATGCTGGGAACAATACATGGCAAAAGAAGAAGGGGACAGCAGAGGATGAAGTGGCTAGATGGAGTCACTGAAGCAGTCGGCCTGAGCTTGAGTGGACTCTGGGGGATGGTTGAGAATAGGAAGGCCTGGAGGAATGTTGTCCATGGGGTCGCAATGGGTTGGACATGACTTCGTGACTAACAATAACAACAATGAAATAGACATATTCTAACAGTTGAATTCATGCTTTACATATCCTATAAAGGAATTCTTTCCCAGAAAGAACTTAAAAGCAATGTTCTTCCTAGTTTTACTGAAACAATTAAGTATGCACTTAGGTCAGTGGGTCCTAGAAATTCTTAACTTTGGCAGAATCAAACCTTCTGTTTAAAATTCCTTAAATCAAGTATTGCTTACCAACATGCCAGACAATTTAAGGCGTGTACGGGAAGTTAAACAATCTAGAAAAAGGGCAAAAAAGACATTACTGAGAAACAAGCTTTATCATAAAGGTCATATTAAATCACTTTACTGCACACAAAAATGTCACTATACAAATAGAGTGGGGGGGGGAGATTAAGGTATTTCTACCACACAATTAAATTTGGAGCACATGTAGTCAAAGATATGCTAATTACCAGTGAGTATGGAAAGAGAATATTTTCTCTTAGAGTGGGAAACATGAGATTTACCTCAAAACATACCACAACTAGGAGGATTTCATTACCACTCCCTCAGATCTGGAGTGGGGGGTGGGAGAAGGATGAGAGAGATTGGCTTGAGGTGCAAGACTGAAAATGGCAGGCACATATGTTTAAAAAACGAATTATATTCTTGTGTTTTTTCAAATTAAAAACACAAGAATATAAGATGAACCATGCTGGACTGGACCAAGGATCTTCTAGTCCAGCATTTGGTTTACACAGGGGCCAACCAGCTGCCCATGAGACATTCACCAGTAAGATAGGAGCTCAGCAGCATCCTCCAACTCAAATTCCCCAAAAAACAACAGACAAGAGTCATATTGGAGGAAGTGTACAGCCATCAGGATTAGTTCCCATTGATAACCTCACTCTCCATGAACTTGTCTAGTCCCCTTTTTAAACCATCCCGATTGGCACTACATCCAATCATCGCTACATCCTGTATATTCCACAGTGTAACTATGCGCAATACGAAGTTTCACTGCTGGTCCAAGACTTTTGGGTTCCTGAGACAAAGGACAAAATGACATCTCCCTGCACTCCATGTACAAAGCCCAACAGGACTAGCTACTCCATTTTACTTTAGCACTAACAGTGGAAGAGCATGTTTTGCTGCAATCAATAGGAGCAGGCTACTGATGGGTGCAGAGCTGGCCGTGCGGCATGCGCCATTCTGCCCTCCAATCACTCACCATTGCTCTCTGCCTAGTTCGAAGAATGGCTTTGTTAGACTGGGAAACCAAGATGAAGTATTTTCCGTGGTGCCAAAGAAAATAATTTCTGATATTTGAGACAGCTCTAGTAAAAAAATCACACCCTCTTCTGTAGAAAGACATTCTTATACAAAACTAAACTAAAACAGTTTCTTGGAAATTAGTTTTTTAAGTTTTAGTGTAGGACCAAAATATTGCTCTCTTTCTAATATTTTCCTAATTACACTATCATTTCTTTGGTTTGATATTTGGATGTCAGAGAAATAAAATTCTCTCTCTAACTGCTCCAAATACACACACAAATACACATATGTACATTATTTACCTCCATGTTCAGTGCAAAAGGTAATTAACCAGCCAATACCAGAGGCAAATGCAGTTTCAATCAAGTTAACAAAGTTTCCTGAAAAACAAAACAAAACAGTCCATATTTAGGGATCAGCACCAACTTTTTTCATTTATTAAGAATTTTTACTTGACATGAACTATTTGTTCTACAGCTTAGCAATATTATATAGTAAGCAAAATGCAAGTCTATGAAAGAAATACATCTCTGATAGTGATTTCACATCTTCTATACTTTTAGTAATATTCAGGTGAGAGATATTTCAATTAGTTCATGTTATCAATATCATGTTAATATTGTGAGCCGCCCTGAGGCTGCTGCAAGGGGCGGCCTATAAATATTTAAATAAATAAATAAATAAAATCCACTATTTGATTGCAGAATTTGAAATATGCAAACAACAATATTACACCAAATAATTATAGTTTACCTGCCCATAATTCTGTCACTGTGCTTGTGACAAACTGCATGGCAAAACTCATTAAACTCTCCTTTGACCTGTCTCCATAATATTTTGCTGGATTCTACAAAGAGAAGACATCATATTTTTGGTTCAAATGTATTAGCCTGCATTTATCAAACAAATTTATAGTATCCATCCACCCACCCAATCTGTTTTAAAATTCCCAAAAGCCTTCACACAAGGCTTTAGAAAGCTAAGAATAAAATCCTAGTCATAAGTATTTCATCTTAAAAATGTATCTAATATCCATGCATAATTTTTTCCTTCAACAAATATATAATTCAGAAAAGGCCCTTTTCAGGCACTAGGGCTGGACTTCCTGGCTCTTAGTCTCCATTTGAGTAGGGAGATTTGCAGAAGGCTTCTACTTGTGTTTGCTTGAACACAAGTGGAATCCTCCATGTGATTAGGGCTTCTGATTGCAGGGGGCTTTTGCTTGTGTTCACTTTGATGTGAATAGAAATTCATTGAAATCCCCACCATGAAACATTTTCAGGAGTGAGAGGGCAGAACCAATATGCATAAGAACATGTGGGGGGACATCATGTATCCGTGTGCCCCTTGCATGTGTCTGAAGTAATTTCTGTGCCAGATTCTTTTAACAAACATTGCTCTATGCAACATTGGTTCCTAGTGTTGTCCACTTTCAACTGAATTTGTGAGGATGAATATTGTCACCAAGTATCAAATAGACTGGGGGACTGCTCTTCATGCAAAAGCTCTCTGACTACATGGGGGGGGGGGACTCCTTGGATAGCTTCACTTGGGAATCTAAGGGGATGCTGGGCCAGGAAATGTAAGTGCTTACTTACCATTCCAGTTTTAAACACATACAGGCTTGGGTAGCTATTAATTCCTTTAGTCCGGCAAAGCATTCTGTTATCACCACAGTTTACAGCTCCAATACGTATTAGTCCATCCATTTCCTTAGCAAATTCTCTCCACTTAAAATGCAAAAAGAAAAGCTTGTTTTAATAGGAGAAATTGGGTTCATATTTAGAAATGCTTTATAAACAATTTAAATGCTTCTTCTCCAGATTTACTAGGATCATTAAGAATTCTACCTTCTATTGATACAGCAGAACTGCCCTATCTGCTGACTCAGCAACCATGTTCTTGCCTGATGGTGCCTGAGTGGACTCTGACAGTCTTGTGCAGCCTCGTCTGCCACTACAATATGGGTGGGTGGGGGAGGGGGAAATGGCAGTAGCTGCTCCCATATGGGCTAGTGGGGGACAGGCACTCGAGAAGAGGCCTGCTGGGGGCGGGAGAGAAGAGGGGCGAGCTGAAGCTCTATCTGGCTGAAAGGCAGAGATCTGGAAGCAGCAAGTTATTTATTTAAAACATTTGTATGCCACCCAATTGTGCCACAGCACCTCTGGGCCAGCCCTTCCGATGCAGCCGCTGCTTTCTAGGCTTGTCTTACTGTACCTAATTTATAACGGAAACTTCATCACAGGTCTGTATAGTACAGTGTTTACTACTATCCACAGTTTCAGGTATCCACTGTGGGTCTGGGAACCTCTTTGTGAAGATATATGGCTTCTGCTGTACCTTGTTGGAAGGAAAATATGGTCTCACCCACCATGCACCACACCTGCCCAAACCTCATAACCTCATTCATAGCAGGATGAATTTTTGGTCTAACCACTTGCAGAGCTCACTGAGAAGGAAGCAACATATTAAATTGCAATGCCTTGAAATCCTGCTAGGGCATCAAGGGTAGACTATGCATGTGCAGAATGGGAGAGAATGATGCAAAGTCAGGCAGTGATGGAGCAGTTTATGGATCGTGATGGATGGTTCCATGGCAAGTGGTGATGGAGCTTTCTTGCAAAGCAAGGAGGTGGTGAATTATGAAGATCCAGCTAAATGTCCTTGTCAAGCAGAATCCACAAGACTCCATACATGGAGCCAGAAGATGAGGAACAAATTCAGAGGCAGCATGCATGCTGTATCTATACTTACCATTGGTGCCAAGTCATGGCAATGTGAACATCGAGGGGAATAGAAGTTTATAAACCATAATTCTCCAGAAGTAACAGCAGCATCTATTTTTGAAAGGATACAAATTATGCTGTTATTTTTTCAATTCATGAATGCCCACTCAAACATAAGAACATTATGGGTTTTGCATAAACAGTGACCTCAGTCAACCCTGCCCACCTGCCCCATGTTTTTTTTCTCCATCAAACACTCCCATGGTACAATGGCAAGACCCACAGATTTATGTAAGGCGAGAATGATAACAGCAGTTTTATTTCCAATTCCTTTCCTAATTACACCAAACACGGAATTTGACTTTTTCTCAGCAGCTGAACACTGTGTTGACATTTTCATTGAGCTGCCCACCACAACCCCAAGATCTCTTTCTGGTTCAGTCACTGCTAGCTCAGATCCTGTCAGTTCATACTTGAAGTTGGGTCTTTTTGCCCCAAGGTACATCACATTACACTTCTTTATACTGAACCACATTTGCTATTTTCACATGAATTCTCTCAGTTTGGAGATATTGCTTAGAACTCCTTGCAACCCCTTTTTGTTTTAACTGCCCTAAATATGTGATATCACCCGTAAGCTTGACCATCTTACTGCTCAGCCCAAATTCCATGTAATTTATGAATAAGTTGAAAAGCACAGTTCCAGTACAGATCCCCATGAGATCCCAGTGTCTGCACCTCTCCAATGGGTGAATTTACCATTTATCTGTACTCTCTGCTTTATGTTACTTAATCAGTTATTGATCCATAAGAGAACCTAACCTTTTATTCCTAACTTCACATAGAAATTTTTAGTGAGGGAGTTTGTCAAAAGCCCTTTGGAAGTCCAAGGAAGCAAAGTCTACTCAATCATCCCCATCCATATGTTTATTGACATATATGCCAAAACAATGACAAACAGGAAATACTTTGGCAGGGTACTTCCTCTTGTTCTTCAGCTGGCAAGACAAGACACTGTGTTAGATCCATGTTTCGTCCTTTAACTAGAACTAGCACTTTCTGTTCACATTTCACATATTTCTTGAAACAACAGGACACTTCAGAGAATTACAAAAATCACATGCCCTCTTCTCTAAAGAGCAAGCCGAGCATTTCTTAGGAACTGGGACAGTCAAGGAAGATCCCTGTATCTCGTTACTAGAGCTTTGGATAAGCTTCTGGCAATACATAAATAATGCAGGGGCTTCATCAGCAAGATATGATGGTGACCATTAATTCTGACAGCTTTAAAACATGGATGTGGAATACGTGGTTCTCCAGATGTTGCTGGACTGTATTTTCCATTGTGCCCAATGGCAGCTTATGATGGGAAGTGGAGCCCAACAGCCTCTGGAAGACCGTATGCTCCTTATCCCCGATTTTTAAAAAATGGGTTGGGCATGGGGAACAGACTTTTCAATGATCATAGCAGCAGAACAAAACTTTCCAGAACAGGTGCGATATTCCAGACATGTTGCTGTCCAAAAAGTTAAAAAAAAAAAAAAAAAGTTGAAGGAGCCTGATGTTGCACATGGCAAGCCACTGCTGAAGGCGGAAAGTTTGACCACATCAGTGGTCCCCAACCTTTTTCACTTGCATATCCCTTGGCAGCTTATTTCCATAAAATGGAGCCTTCATATTAGCAAAATTTTGTAATTAATTTGGTTCCTGTTATTTCAAATTTATATGTTGTAACTGTAAATAAATAGCCCAATAATGGGAACAAAAGGTAATGGAATAATAAGGTGAACAGACAGTTCACCTTATTTAAATATATCTATTTAAATATATCTATTTAAATAAATTCAAAACTCAAAAGAATCAAGTAAATACCTCACAGATTACATAAAAACTACATTACATTAAATAATACGTTTGATAATTCAAAAACTTGAAATTTGAATGTTTTTTTATAAAACACAACAAATATTTTATATGCAACTAATGTTTAGTGCAATTCTTAAGCTTTTTTTTTTTTTTTAAAGCACATAGTTTTCTGAAATCAGGCTCAACTGATTTAAGATATGGTCTTAAATCTGGAACTGCATTCAGCTTACTACAGTACTTATTTTTTTTTATAAAGTTATAAGAAGGGACTCCTCACCACTTGCCAAAGTAACAAAGGGGAATTGGGATTTTCTCAAGGTTAAATAATGAAGAAAACCCACTCTGCCACTTGTCATAATTTTCAATTAATTTTACAACTTCTGGCTTGCATCTTGTCTCACACACTGTTGATGTATATGCCTTTCTCCACCATTATTCAATCTTTCCCCATACCCCTAAATGTCCTGGCTGATAACCCTAGGGGTATGCATACCCCAGGTTGGGTATCACTGAACTGGACAGATCTCCTCGTGTGGTCCAGCAACACATTCTTACATTCTTTTGTGATCAGAATGCCAGCTGAGCACTGTATCTGACATTAAAGGTAAAGGTAAAGGTTTCCCCTTGATGTTACGTCCAGTCATGCCTGACTCTAGGGGGCGGTGCTCATCTCCGTTTCCTGGCCGAGGGAGCCAGCGTTTGTCCGCAGACAGTCTCCGTGGTCATGTGGCCGGCATGACTAAACACCGAAGTGCACGGAATGCTGTTACCTGCCCACCGAAGTGGTACCTTTTTATCTACTTGCATTTGCATGCTTTCGAACTGCAAGGTTGGCAGGAGCTGGGACGGCACATGGGAGCTCACCCCGTGTGTAGATTCGAACTGGCGACCTTTTGATCAACCAGCCCAACAGCACAGCGGTTTAAACCACTGCGCCACGGACTGTAAAAAGAAAAAAGAAAGATGAGCACCTCCAACTTTTCTGAGGAACCATCACAGAGGAAACTCCTCCCCCTATTTCTTTCCCTTCAATTTTAAATGAGACAGACATAGATGTATGTCCAGAACAGATGTCTGTTCTGGCAGACATTATGCCTGCCAGAACTATTTTGCTTTTTATTAGAATCCTGAGGTCGACCAGCTGGACCCAGGTGCAGAATAGTGGCTAGAGATATGGAGGTGGGTAGGAAGGGGGAAAACATACCGTTTAGAGTTAAGGAACAAGGATACTCAACCACATGCTCAGGCCAGAGGTTCGTCTTCAGTGCCAGATCTGAACTCACAGTTCAGCCACACAGATATTCACTCTGAAATTTCCTCCCAAGGTTTCTCCCACAGCTTCATTCAGAATGGTGGTGGAAGAGTTTAAGAGGACTTTGTGGTGTTGTTATTGTTAAATTGGGTGCCCAAAATCCTTAGCAAATCATCCAGGTTTTAAGAGTACCAGTAGATGCTAACCTACCTCCTTCCCACCTTAACTTTACCTATAAGAAGCAGAGGGAATTTCCATAGGAATGGATGTGGATAACAACTGAAAGATATTTGGGGGAATATCAGTAATATTTGTCCATGTAGCTAGAACTATCTAGATCAGCTGTTCTCCAATCTGGTGCCCACCTGATGTGTTGGATTATAGCCTTTATCATCCTCAACCATTGGCCGTGCTGGCTGGGGATAATGGGAACTTTGTTTTGTAGAATACCAGGTTGGAAAAGGCTGGCATAGATCCAGAAACATGTGTAAGAGGCACACAGGAAATAACTGCTGTACATTTCTAGTTGCTCAGCAACAGGGAACAGTTCCATATTTCAACTCCCACATAGCATCATGCTAAATTAACCAATCTTTCGAATGCGTATCATGCACTTGTATTGTAAAAAAGAATGTCATATGCATATTGTATATGGATGGAAGGGTGGCAGCAGGGACACGTAGCACAAGGAAATAATGGAAAGGGAAGCAGCAATGATGGCACATGCACTTTAGAGAAAGGAAGCCAGTCCTTCTGGCATGGGAGACTGAAGTGCTGCAATTGGGTTCTGCAGCCAGTGTTCAAATCCCCATCAACCATGAAGCTCACTTGGTCAACTGCTCTGTCTCAATCTAACATACTTCAAAGGATTGTTGTAACAATAAAATGGAGTGGGAACTATGAGGCTGCCCTGCCTCATCTCCCTAGAGGAAGGGCAGGAGAATAATTCAATAACCTTAATAAAAAATTATCAAAGTTATAATTTATTTAAATTAAATTTATTCATTTAATAACTGAATAAATAGGCTAATAATAATAATAATAATAAATTAATGAAAGAAAAAGCCTGCTAAAAATACTTTAGAAACAGTATCAACATCATTTATTCCAGAAGATGTGCTACGTATGACAACCGTATCATGTTGACACTGTAAAAAGTGTAACAGCTATCAGTTATTCAAATATCCTCAGTGGGAGGGCCCTTGTATGCACAGGCAAGGAGTTATCATGCCCGATTAGCCATGCCTTTATCCTCTGTAAATGCCCAGGTTAAACATGAAAAGGAAATTCAAACACATGCCAACACTTAAAATCTGTGTTGGTATGTGTTTGAATTACAAGGGAAGTAAGGAATAGAGTTTCTCCCAGAAACACCACTACAGGATTTTGATTTAGGATCAGAACTATGCATACTTATTATTAATTTGATTTTTATAGGAAAAAAATAATCAAAATACCTAGAGAAAGAGCAAAATCAGAGGAAATAATGACAGTACTTTGTTTAACAGATAATCCACTGCCCTCCCAACATTGCCTGGAGGGCCATAGGATTCTTCGGACTCCAAGCACTGAAGTCCTGCAACCTTGGTACTGGGACTCCAGTATCTCAACCCCTGCCCCATTCTCTTGAAACTGGCACAGAAAGAACCTGAAAGAAAGAAGCTGGATGTCTCTCTAGGAGTGCTAATGTGCCCTGGAGAGGAGGAAAAGGGGCCATGCTGAAGGCAGAAGGCTGGGGCTGTCTATATATACCAATTCCTGTCCATGCTCCAGCCTCCTTCCTTCCCTCTTCACAGTACTTCCTTCCCTCTTCACAGTACACAGTAGATGAAAACAGATGTCTAGGTGAAATGCATGGGCGAAGGCACAGTGGCACTTCACTCAAACTATTGGATGCATGTAAACCTCCCAATTTGGAGGCTTATGAGCATCTGATGCAGAAGGCCCTGTGGTGGACCCTTAAGATTTCTGTGACCAGCCATAACAAAAACCTAAGACGGCAAAAGGAGACTTTGAATTTAATGCAGTTTCTTCCTTCTTCAAGGTGTCACTAGCTTTCTATTGAGATTGAAAAAAATTACACCACAGCTTTTATACTCAAATGTTTCGCAGGAAACAAATACAATACCCTCTTTAACTGTATGCTAGTATTCATTCTAGCTGACATTTTTACAATCAATGTAACATCTTCTCCTGGGAAGAAATTACATAGCACAACACTGTATTTTGAATAAATTAGAGCAGTGGCATCAGAAAAACATTTGATTGTAATAACTTACCAAATTCTCCTCTGTCTAATGTTATTATTTCAGGATCATCATCATAAATACCTGGCAAAGAAATAGTTAAACAGCATTTAAAAAACCAACACACATTTAACATTTTAAAATAGCCTTAAAAACCAGTTATTACTTCATTGTGTATGAATACATCACATTGAATCTGATTCTTCAAAAGGAGAGTTTAAGCAGCTTCTAGCTTATATCTTAATAGTTATGTCACGAAAGAGAGGAACCCCCGCCCCCCTGTGTATTTGATGATGATACTGTTCTAGCAAAAAACCAGTCATTACCTGGGGCAAGGTGGCCGGGTGTTCCACCTTTCACACAGGGAAGCTTTGAAAAATAATCTATACATATAAAGTTGGATTCAGACCTCAGCTCTGTTTGAGCCTTCCCCAACCAAACATTGTCTGAATACACTGGAAAGCAACTCCCAAAATTCCATTACTTCTCAGTTCTTGTATATCTGTTTAATACTTCATTAATAGATTGTTTGCCTTTGTTTTTGAATTTGTTAATGTTAACATGTATGAAATTTAACATGTTGCTACATCTCTATGAGGTTTAGGATGAAGCAGGCCATCAAAGTGATAGCCTGTAGGCTAGAAAACTAAATAGCTATGCTGGAAGTAAAAAAGTTGGCTATGATAGACTAGGAGATTAGCTGTAGACCTGTAAACTTCCACATTCAGTAACAAGATTGAGCATAGTCTTCATAGAAATATGGAATGAGCAATTAAGTGACAGCTAAAAGAAGCAAACAGAACTGACTCTTCAAGAATATATTTCTGCAGACATGTATTGCTATGGCATGCTCTAAGCACTACTGGTATAATATACCCGCAGAATTAAAATGCTTGGACAAGTCTTTAGACTAATAAGAGTACCTTTGGTGATGTACCTTTGGTGCACTCTTATGGTCCTTACTGTTATGTACAGTATTATGTATTGTGGCTGTGGCTATTGGGGCTGTAGAGATTTGCCCCAAACTACATCAATACTTAAGTCCATTAATTTTTTTTCACAATCAAGCAAAACCATAGCTCAGCCCCGGCCATTGAATCCTGTTCTTCCATCATGCTTGTGAAGTTGATAGTCCATGTTACATCATGAAGCAAATGGGGATGTTTCTTCTTACCAAGACAAGAACATTCCAGTTGGAATAATGAGGAGTTATGTACTGGGAATAGTAGTGAATTTGTAAACTGCCCAGAGAGATGTATGGACAATGGGGTGGTATAGAAACGCAACTGACAAACAAGCATAATTAACAGATGACATGGCCAAAGGAGTTGCTGCTGCAACACATCTAAAGAAGTCTGCCCTAATCAGAATCGTGTAAATCACTTACTTCACCACAGGAACATGCCGAGTACAGGCAGTCCCTGGGTGATGAACAAGTTCCGTTCCTGAGAATGTGTTTGAGTCAAATTTGTATTTAAGTCAGTTCATGTATAGTTGGCCCTGCATGTTTGCAGTCAGGGCACAGGGCCCCTGCCAAAGTGGAAAATCTGCAAATATCTCTAGACTCCCCCTCCAAGCTCACCAGTGCCTCCTCTTTGCACTAAGGAAATGCTGGAGAGATTTCCCTTTCCAGATGGGTGGGGCAGGAAGGCATGCTTTGGAGGTCCCCCTTGCTCCACTTTCACTTCCTCTTTCTCTTTGGTGGTGACAGTTTTCCATGGTAGACCTTTAACTCATTTTTAAATTAATAGGTTCTATGACCGTTTGTACAAAAGTACAAGTTGTTCGTAACTTGATTGTTTGTAATCTGAGGACTGCCTGTGGCTCCACCCCTAACTTTGCACATGGCATGTAGTCCCAAGCTCTTAGATTTATGCATGCAAAACAGGCCTTTGCATCATGTTTTCCAGATAATGAAGCTTTCCAGCATGCATGATTGGAAGTCTTGCTCATTTAGAATATGTGCATTTAGAAACATCTGCTTGTTTAGAAGTCTCTGCATGTATATTCAAAGGCCTTCCTTCTGCAGACATTCATGCTATATGCACAGACATAAATAGGAAAGGGCTACATGACATCAGCAAGGTTGGAAATGCCCCTCCTCCTATGCAGAGGTCCCAATAAGTGATTTACAGAATGCCTGAATAGGACTTTAACCATACAGAACCACTGAAATAATTTGGGCTTACGTTAGTGATTTTGATGCCAAGTTCACCAAATATGGATCCAATCCATAGCATGCAAATTTAGGTTACTAGCTCAGGTTTAAGAAATCTAAGCCGTCAGCTCTGCAATATACACCACAATATTATGCTATTGACTTTTTCATTTTCCAGTTCCTAACTTACCACAACCAACACTTGTTTTTTAATCCTACATCAATTGATTTAGCAAGCAATATAGCAGTGCGTTAGGAAAAGGTCATTGCTCAGTAGTAACACTAAGCTGTTCATGTTAAGAGTTTTCTTAAGACAGGTGGGTTTGGATACTATTTTAGATTCCACTAGTGACAAACCCCAGTGATTTGCCACCATAACACCGCAGAAACCCACTTTTTTTATTTTATTTTTTTTTTGCTGTCACAGGATGAAACAGTTGGCAGGGTGCTACCAGCAGGGGCTGCATGTTGCACAGCTCTGCCCTAGAGGAATGACCATGGATCAGTGTTTGAGTTTATGGTCCATATACAAATGTCTCAGGTTCAATCCTTGGCATCTCCAGGAAGGACTGGGAAAATCTGCTTTGAAGTGTAGGCATACTAAGCTAGTTGGACTCCTGGGTCTGTTTCCTAGGTTTGTCCGGCTGCTTATAATTTGATATTACAAAACTTCAGTTTTGCTAAGCCACCTCATATGAAGGACCACCTCCTCAGCAGTAACCAAACCAGGATATGATTAGTCAGTGAGGATTGCCTGTGGTAGCCTTAAGGAACATGGCCTGTGGGCCTAGCACATGTGGCAAGAACTGTCAGCATTGGCACCCCAGCTATGGAACGCCTTTCTGCTTAAAGATTCAGCTGTCCACAACACTGTTGTTATTTAGGCTCTAAAACATATGTGCTTTTGCAAGCTTTGGGGCTATTGACAAATGCATTTTTGGTTGTTTTTGTTTATTGCACCAGCAGCTTTATTGTATTCTATAATATGCTTGTGATTTTAGAGTGTTGATCTGAAAGGTGTTATTTATCTATTGGATTGTGAAAGTCTTTAGCTGACCTGGCTCTTTGTGAGGAATAGCTGGACAGAAATAAAAGAAATAATAACCAACAAATATGGAACGAGTTAATGTGGCAGCAGGTTTTACTTTCTGTGTGAAGCTAAGGGGCAGGCAAGCAAGCTTGATTTTAGAACAGGAACTTGTGACATATGGGCCTTCCCTGCTTGGCTACAACAGAACCCAAGCCTCTGAGAATTCTCATGATGAAAAGAAAATAATCTTGCAGCCTAACTAATGATTGTGGTCTGCCAGTTGGTCACCCCTGCCTTAAAACAATGAAAAGCAAGTTTGAATAGGAAAGCTAGCTATGGTTTCCTGATCTGGAAACCATATGAGAAGGTAGCAAAAGCAATTAATTAAGAAGAAGGTTGAAGAACCACCAACACTGGTTGCAAACAGACATTCAGTTAATATAATGGAACCAAAGACATTTTGTTCCTGAGAATTAAGAATGATTAAGACAGCCAAGTGCACCCTACTGTACTAGTTTTCAGTAGCCACTGGTCAACATAACATTAAGTGAGCTTAAATGGCTTTAACTGTATTAATTGTGGCCATTGTGTTCCTCTGAAGCTATTACCAAAGGTGGACAAATATTTTGTACCGAGGGGAACAGTACATAACAATTCTGCTCCACTTCCAGGCAGGGATCTTACCAAAATCGTAGCGATAAAAGTGCCAACTTTCATAGCGACCGCCTTCTTGGTGATCCTTCAGACCTTTCTCACCATATTTATCATACTTCTTTCGCAGATCCTCATCTTTTAAAACTTCATATGCTCTGTTTATTTTCAAGAAGTTTTCATGTGCTTCTGGATTGTTCTGCAACAGTGAGAAATTCCTGGGGTTAACAGAATTGGTAAGGATATTGCAAGCCAACTCATGTCAGTTTTAAGGACGTTTAAGAGTGTTCTGTTCCATTATATTCTGCTTGATCTATTGGGCATATTTGGATCCTTGTCAGCAGATGAGTTTTAAAAGGAGTTGCTGGAAACCTCCCCCATCTTTGCTGACTTCATAACCAGGCACAAAGTCAACAGTTTGGATCCTGAGAAGTGATGGAATGGGGTGGGAGGCAGAAGCGGGCTTCAGCCTATCTCCTTGATGGCAGTCACGCAAAAAACCTCTCCTGAGGTTTGGAGGACCCCTCCTGGAAGGATGGGCTGTGGGAAATTGCTGAAAATTGTATGGAGGGACCTTCACTGAGCAGAGGTTACACTTGCAAAAGTGCCTTTGCCTGATTTTGGCAATCACATCCCTTACACCACAGCTCATTACAGTCAGGAGAGTTCTTCCTTAGGAGAGGCTTTTCAGGGGCTCAGAAAGGGCATGCCAGAATAGATTTATTTATTTTTATTTAATACAATCATACCGCTTCCCGTATTTCTGAAAACTTCCAAGTCAGCAAACCTATGGTCCTTCAGACAGGGGACCATAGAATTATTTGGTTTCCCATCTCAGAGGTATCGTTCTGACCTTGGAGCTGGGATCTGCACTCAGGATATCCTCCCAATACAGCCAGCCTGAAAAGAAATGTGGCCTCGAAGAGTGGATTTGGTGGGAACGGGAAAGGGAGAAGATTAACAAGATATATCCTGCCAGCACCTCAGCCTCCCTCCCTCCTGGTCCAAGGTACCCCAGTTTGATAGATGAAACTGTCTAGAAATCAGCTGTTTCATAGAGTGGGAGAGCATGGGAGAGAAGGTCACCTCAATACTCCTGCTCTGCAAAGGATGTCCATAATCCTCCAACTTTAAAGGGCTACAGACATCCTCACAGGATTGTACCTTAACTCATCTGTCCCAGTATCTTGTGGAATTCAAGTCGAAGAACAGGAGCTATCAGCATACTTGCAGTTCCAAGACAAATGTGCCCCAGTTTTGGAGCATAATTCAAATGTCATAATATAGAGCAGCAGTTTTTCAAAAGTCATGGATTTTTTCTGAAGACATTTTTTTCCACAGAACCCTAATTCTATCCCTGATTTTTATTAAGCATTGTGAACCCACAACGTTCTTCCTTCTTTTATCTGTTCCTATTGCCTGTGTGCTTTGTATAACATAGTAGGTTTGGAAATACAGAGAAAACATTTTAAATATAATGAATGAATAAAGTGATTACATGGTGATATCTGAATTAAATTATTTCTATTATTTCCAACATTATGCAATAGAATCCTAAGAACCAAATGACATGATGCATTACTCATTTGCTGCTTGGACGCCAACTGACAATCAAATAGTTGGCCTTGTGTGGTTTTATTTTAAAATCTGTTTTAAATTTTATTTTTGAGATTTTTTTGCAGAACCCCTGTGAGGTTTTTGTGAAACCACAGGGTTCTGCAGAACACAGTTTGGGAACCACTGATATAGAGCAACACCTGAATGTGTCACCCAGCAAGCTGATCATAGGTCACTTGTCATACAGGATTACCTGAGTGTGTGAGAGTGTGAGAGGGAGAGGACAGCCAACTCTTCTCGCTGCCTGGCTGGGATATCAGAAACAAGGATTTAGCAAACAGTTCCATGGCAGGATGAATTTAACCTGATGGATCTGCTGTTATATGACCCAAATATATTATATAAATGGTTTTCTGGAAAACAACACTAATGGCAGAAAAAGTTAAAGTTTTAAAAGTGGTAAAAAATCAAAAATTTCATCTATTGAATGAAATAAATGGTACTTTTCTAAATAACTACAAACTCATTAACTTAATCACTACAGGCAGTCCCCAAATTACAAACATCCAAGTTACAAATAATTCGTACCTACAAACGAACTGCCATAAAGCCTATTGATTTTTTTTTAAAAAAATTACTGCATAAAATTCATAATTACTATAGGGAGGGGGGAAACAAAAAGGAGGGAGGCAGGGCCTCCAAAGCATGCCTTCCTGCCCCACCCATCCAGAGAGGAAAATCCTCCAGCATTTCCTTGTTGCAAAGAGGTGGCATTGGTGAGGTGGCACCAGGGGAGGGCTAGAGATAGTCATTTTTTTTTCCACTTTCATGGAGGTCCTGCAACCCTAACCCACACAAATGTGGAGGGCCAACTATATGTGATCCAACTTACATACAAATTCGACCTAACAACAAATTACTGTTTTCTCAGGAATGGAACTCATCCATAACCACGGGACTATAACACATTAGTTTTGTAAGAAATTAAAAAAGAATGTGGCACTCACAAGCCTTAATGGAAGAAAATTTAAAAGGGAAGCTGTTTTTTGTTAATTGGAAAACGATTTACTGAGAGGTCTACTTACCTGATTCTTGTCAGGATGCAACTTTAATGCCAATTTTTTGAAAGCTTGCCTTATTTCTCTACTTGTTGCTTCTTTGGATATTCCAAGTAAACTATAATAATTTTGATCAGATGAAACTAAGGCTACCAAGCACATTAAGACTAAACATAACAAGATGATTCTCTTGAAGTCCTTGATACATTTTCCTTTGGGTGATGTAGGCTCCATTATAAGTGCCTGAATCCAGCACCTTTAAGAGTGCACCAAAAGGCTTCACAATGGTGAAATCAAAGGAACTACATATATTTCTGAAGAGATTTCTTGTGGGATTTTGGAGGGCATAATCCAGAGGTAAGTCACTTGTGTTTCTTAAGGAGACAGCATCTATTAAAAAATGAAAGAAAGGTCTTCAGATTCTTTGCTTTCACATGCACATAGAGGTTTTTAATGTTTGTTTTTAACAACTTATTTCTTGCACTGCTGTTAAAGGAACAGGAGCACCATCAGAAGAAAAAATGCATTCCTACTCTCCCAGATGTCCATGTCTATGCTAACTCTTTCAGGTCCTTTCATAACAATAGTTTTCTAGTTTTCAAAAAGTATTACACATACATAGAGTGTACTACAATTTGTTGTATCTGTATTTTATGCTATATTTTACTATGTTTTGTATGGTGAATTGCTGTGAATTGCCCAGAGTCTCAGCTATTGAGCAGTACAGAAATGAAATAAAATGAAAATGTGTGTTACAATTATTATTATTAATAATAATAAATTACTATATGATTTAATACAATCATATCCCAGCCTTCTTGAAATCAAGATGGCCTTAATCTTTTACCTATCTACCTTGAATAGAACAGTCCCTGCCTATTGCAAGAAAGCATTTCAGAAGTGGAGACACAGATAGAGGAAGCACAGGTGTTCAATCCCCAGCATCCCCCAAGGAAGGTTAGGAAAGGGTCTTGCCTGGAACCCTGGACAACTGCCACCGCCACTCAGTCATGACAACACTAGGCTAAAGGGACCAAGGGACTGACCTGGCATAAAACAGCTTATGTTGCAACTTGCTTTGCTCCTATATTATAAATTGTTTCTGAGGTGAGGAAGGGCTGAAAGATGTTGACTTTCTTTAAAAAACAAAACAAAACCCCATAACCCAAAATTTGTCCCCTATAAGATGGAAAATACAGAAATGGACACTTTGCTTAAAAAAAAAAAGTCTTACACAGAACACATACAGGCAAGTTCACACAGAGAGAGTAGCATGGCAATTGTATCAGGCGTGCAGTGAAGGATCTGCGGCATGAGACACAACCACAGGAAGAGGCTGGTTGTAAATAATGGTTTGTGGATGAAAGAGCTCTTTGCCGATCTCTACTGTTAAAGGGCACTTTGCCAGCAGCAAAAGGAGTAGGCTAGCCTTACAAGAGTGAGCACAGGTGAAGCGCTGCCCACAAGAACAGACCAGTTAGGTTTGCACAGACCGATTCTGTTCAGAAAAGGACCAGGCAAATGAGTGAAAAGAACAAGCATTGAAGAAAGTTTAGGACACATGGTGAAGTAAGTGCTGATGGGGAGACAGAGGAGTAGCGCCACACCGAACAATCCTAATGAAACTCTGCAGTCCCAGAGCATGGTTTGCTGGCCATCTCGACAGCACTCTGCTATAGCTGTCCAAAGTGGTGGCTGTTCACATCTTGTGGAAATGAATTCTATACTTGAACCACATATGCTGTGGAGAAGTCCTTTCTTTTTTATTGTCCTGAATCTCCCACAATTCATTCTAATGCAATGATCCTGAGGGACCTATGAGAGTACCTAAGCAGTCAGGCAGAGCTCCTGCAGAAAATGGGGGAGCCTGTGCCAATCAGGACAACTCCTCCCCATTGTAGATCTGCTCAGCAGTGTAGGACATCTTTACCCAGGACTGAGTGAGGGACTATACCAAACCCCAACACATGTTCTTCCAACACACAAGGGGGCTTGTGTGACCCGCGCCCCCCACAGCACAAAAGTGAAGGCCTGTGGGAAATATAGGAAAACAAAATTCAATATTCAAAACAAAATAGGCCGCTCAAGCTGCCTGTTTTTTTTCAAGAACAAGAAAAAACCCGGAACCCCCCTTTTAAAAAAAGCATCGTTTCCCGTGGTCCCCTCCTCCTTCACCTGCTACAGCGAGAAAGCATTTGAGAGGAAAGCTTCGGCCATCAGGAGGCTATGAGGAGTGAGGCGGAAAGGAAAGGGCAGCCCAAAAGAAAGCCTGCATAGAGGAGCAACCCTCTCGGGGGGGGGGGGGTTAAAAAGAGGAAGCAAGGCAGTAACTCGGGGGCGGGGGAGCCAAGGGGGGCCCGGAGGGACTCACGCAGCAAAATGGGGTCAAAAGGGGACGGGAGAGGGAGGGGGACGGGAACAAGAAGGGAAGTCCCCAAAGTTAAGGGATCGAGAAACAGCCGGGGGAGACGGCGAGCCACACGGAGCGGGGGCGGCTTGCAGAGGGACGGCAGCGAGAGCACGGAGCGCCGCCTGCTCGGCGACAGCCTCTCTCGTCCTTCCCCGGCCGCTCGAGCTCGCCGGTGAACCGCGGGAGCAGCAGGGTGCCAAGCCTTACCGGGCTTTCGGGGGTCTCTCCCGCCCGCGGGTGGCTGCCCCGGCGGAGCAGGAAGAGGAGGAGGAGGAGGAGAAGGAAGCAGCGCCGCCGCCGCCAGGACCGGGCAGGCGCGCGCGGAGCAGCCTGGGGTGGCGATGCAAGGAAGAGACGCGGCGGATCCGGCTCTGAACCGGAGTAGGCGGCGGCGGGCGGGGTCGCAAGGCTCGGTGGAAGGCTGACGTGGCCGAAACTCCTGGAGCCGGGTCTCCCCAGGGGAATCTCAGCAATTCGCCGGGGTGGAGGCAGCTTGGTGGGGGCAGCCAGCCCTCTTCGGCGGCCTGCGCCGTGACGCCTTCCTCACGGCCTCCCCTTCCCTGCCTAGGCCCGGCCGAAGCGCTCTCGCCGCACAAGTACAGAAGAAAGGGCGCTCGGGGATGCTGGTGGGGGAATCGTCTCGCCCCCCGCCCGGTCTACTGGTAAGGAAGTTCCATTCTCTTCAACGCTCTTGAAAAGAGTGGGGCTTCCTTCCGCCCTAAATATTGCTGCCTCCACAACCCGGTCTTATGTTTGCTCACTCCGCAGTAAGCCTTACTGCTGCCTGTGGGGTTTACTGCGATGCGCATCTGCAGAGCGATGCAGGACAGCCCAGGATAGTAGTAGCATCTGGCAGATGTTGGTTTTGTTTCTTTTAAGAGCGCTTGGATGAGAAAGGGTAGATAAGGAACTGCAGCCCGGTGATGTTGCTTGGCTGATGAAGGTTTAGGAAGCTGCCTGGCCGCCCTTGATAATGATGTCTTTGTGCATTACAGTTATGAGAAACTCTGGCAAGAAACTATGAAAGTGTATGTACTTGCTGTTTGCATCTGCTAACGACAGCAGGTGTTCTAATGATTTGAATGTCTCACTCGCAGAATGGGCTGTTAGTTTAGTTTCCCTCTTCCTTTTATTATTTACTAATACAGTGCTAGCAAGTTGGACTGGGGGAAGAGGTGAAGAATTCTGGCCTTTGTCTCCGGCTTGCTCATTAACTTCTCTTACAACTGCTGATCATGGTACCCAAAGAAGAGAAGTTGGCACAGCTCCCAAATGTATCCGGTTTGGATCAGGTGGCCAGCTTGCTTAGGCTGCTGCTATAGGCTTTTTCCTGTTTGGTGGCTTTTTCTTCCTGTTTAAGGGGAGGGGAGGGGAAAGGTGGTAGAAGGGTTTGGGAGACACAAGAGGATTACAAAGGAAAGATGGCAGCATTAGGACTCCTTGTCAAATCCAAGAATGCCAAATGCCACTGACTGGTAAAAACCTTGTCCCTCTTGGAACCCTCTTCTCAGGGCCAAACTCTACTTTATGCTACTCAGGCAGTGTGTAGCTGAGACTGGTGGCTCTATTTACTCTTGTGGGAATGCACAGGGCCCCGATTTGGATTAGGACTACCAAGGTCTGGGAGAAGAAGATGAAACTTCTACCAAATTCTGCTGCTTGTTCTCTCCAAAATTGTACTGCAACATCTTTAGGGCCACATGCTTCCCAATGCTCTGCTACCTCATTATAAGGTCAGTACAGAGGATTATTGGTATTCAGTGCAGGGCAGAAGGAACATGGAGGTGAAGATTAACTCCATGCTTTTCCTGCCCTGTAAAGTAGCTAGATGATTTCAGCTATCTAACTGCAGCACATAGCTACTTATTTATTAATTTTTCTATCCTGTTTTTCCCCTCAAAGCAGCTTATATCATTCTTGTCCTTCTGCTCTCAAACTTATCACCACAACAACTCCTCTGTGAGGTAGGTTGGGCTGAGTGTATGTGTCTGGCCCAAAGTCACCCAGTTGGCTGCATGACCAAGCAGGGACTAGAACCCAGGCTGCCTGAGTCTTAATCCTGCACACTTAATCATTATACCACAGTGGCCCTCACTTCAGACTGGGAGGGGAGAAGGCAGAGGTACTTCCAGGATAATAAAAGCTACACTGGTCTGCTGCCTTCCAGAATACCCATGAAACACAGAGCAGCCGGTGCTGTTCTTTCTGGGACAGCTACAAGGGAGAGAAAAGGGCCTCTGAGTGTGGAGTCCCAGCTCCAACGTTGGCACTGTTTTCTGATGTCAGAACCAAGAGTCTGAAAAATCCTGTAGTCTTCTAGACACTGGCTCAGGGCCATAGGATTGCACTGCCTCACATTTCAGGGCTAGATAACATCAGTTCTAAATCATACCATTGAGAACATAACCTCTTAATCCAAATGTGCTAATTAAACTTAAGTCTTCCAAGATGTACTCCTGCACATGTTTAGACAGGGACATGACCTACTAGTCCCAGTGTTTTACAATCAGTATAGCTGGCAAGGAAATGTTGGGAATTTATTTATTTATTTAAAACATTTCTATGCCACCACCATTGCAACAAAGCCTCGGGTCGGCTTACAACATATACAAGATACAATACAATATATAATACAATAAAATATATAAAGACAACATTTAAAAGTGACCCATCTCGGTTATATATTAAAATACTATAAATACAATAATAAATTAGCAATTAAAATAACTTTTGAATAAAAAGGTCTTCACCTGGCACCGAAAAGCAAATAATGACAGTGCCAGGTAGACCTCTGTGGGGAGCGCATTCCATAGGTGGGGCACCACCACAGAGAAGGCCCTCCTCCAGGTACTCACCCTCCTAATCTCTCTCACGGAGGGTTCCTGGAGAAGGGCATCTGCTGCTGATCTCGGAGCGGGAGGGCAAATAGGGAAAAAGGCATTCCTTAAGGTATCCTGGTCCCAAGCCATTTAGGGCTTTATAGGTAATAACCAGCACCTTGAATTGAGCCTGGACTTCGATGGGAAGCCAACGCAGCTGATAGAGGACTGGGGTTATATGAGAATAATGCCCAGTCCCCGACAGCATCCTGGCAACTCTATTTTGAACCATCTGAAGTATCTGGACTGTCTTCAAGGGCAGCCCCATGTAAAGCGCGTTATAGAAATCCAACTGTGAAGTAACCAATGCATGTGTCCCTGTTGCTAGCAATCTTCCTCCAGGTAGGGACACAGCTGATGGATTAGCCCAAGCTGAAGGAAAGTGCTCCTCGCCACCGCCGTCACTTGAGCTTCCAAGGACAGCTCCGGGTCAAGGAGCACTCCCAAGTCGCAGGCCCTGTCCTTTAGACCCTGCAAGACCCTGTCCTTGCAACTCTGTCCAGGGCAAGGCCCAAGTCACCTGCCCAGGTGCTCGAATCACCGACCAACAGAACCTCCACCTTATCTGGATTGAGCTTCAGTTTATTGGCCCTCATCCAGCCCATTACCTCGGCCAGGCCCTGGTTCAGTACAGCCACTGCCTCACCTGGATTAGTTGAAAAAGAGAGGTAGAGCTGGGTGTCATCAGCATACTGATGACTCCGCAGCCCAAACCTCCTGATGACCTCTCCCAGCGGTTTCATGTAGATATTAAATAGCAAGGGGGACAAAATGGAACCCTGTGATACTCCATGGCAAAGTTGCCATGGCGCAGAGCCAAAGTCCCCCAGCACCACCTTCTGGAATCGACCTTCAAGGAAGGAGCGGAACCACTGCCAAGCAGTGCCTCCTACTCCCAACCCCACCAGCCTATCCAGGAGGATACCATGGTCGATGGTATCGAAAGCCGCTGAGGTCCAGGAGAACCAACAGGGACGCACTCCCCCTATCTCTCTCTCCCTGCACAGGTCATCGTACAGGGCGACTAAGGCAGATTCAGTACCATACCCAGGTCTGAAGCCAGACTGAAGTGGGTCTAGATAGTCAGTTTCATCCAAGAGTACCTGGAGTTGTCCTGCCACCACCTGTTTCAACACCTTGCCCCAAAGCTAAATTAAGCTTTTTAATATTTGTATACCACATAGAATTTTTTTACTCACTTATAGAGAATCTTTAGGTTATGGGATGGCATAGAAATTGATTTTATTTATTTATTTAAAACCTTTATATGCTGTCCCTTATACGTGGCATCTCGGGACAGCTCACAATCAATAAATAATAGGTAAATGAAAAAAATTAAGTACACTTTAACCTGGAATGACATAGTTATATCTCTGTTCATTACTCAAGTGATTCTTTGGCTCCAGTGTTAGGGCTTTACCTCAGCATTTTATTTTATTTTATTTTATTTTGGATACCACCCAGATCATCCTGACAACTGTTTTTTTTTTAAATGCCAGTTATATATCACTTTAAGAGAGGTGAGTTAGCAATTTCTAAATAGCCTTCCCAGCAAGTCTAATAAAGCTAAATCAGCTGTTTCCTAAAAATTTGGGCTATCCACCCACTACCATTTCATGCTTTACAACTGTACCTGTATGTGAGAGCAAACAGCCACACCCAACTGCTTGCCATTCTTGACATGAAAGTACATCTAAGGGTGCCATCTGGGGTGGCTCCTGCAGGTCTCTTATCTCAGAGGATCATGAGCATCCAATGGAGGACAGGAAGACTGCAGGAGTAGACAGAATGTTTTTCTTGCAAGAAGGGAAAGTTCAGGCATCACAGGGATTCTTTGGGGGAAGGTGCTGACTCAGTTCTCCCTAGAGTGCTCTATTTGGAGGTCAGCCAGTGCAGAAAGACACGTACAAGCTGGGAAGGTAAAGGGAGGGACCTGTGAGGTTGAAATCCCAGCTGTGATCTCAAGAGTATTTTTCCAAAGTCATAAGTAGAACCCTGAGCTATCCTGCAGTCCAGGAGCCCATAGGATTACTGCCTAAGCATGTGAAATCTTGCACTTTCAACTCAAATCATAGTGTAATGTCTACAGCAGAATTTGTTTCTGCTGTCCTGATACTAAATGTGTTTGTTTGGAAGAGTTTCTCCCTTCTTTTTTGGTAGAAAAGGATTTTTTTTTTTGAGTGAAAATACTAAAATGAACATGCCCTGCTGACTTTCCTCTGGCTATAAAGTATATATGAAAATAAGAGTGGAGGATATAACAGCCATTGATGTTGGAGCTGGTGGGCCTTGGTGGACCTATTGTGGCCCAGGGGTTGATGCTGAGCCTGAACCCATCACCTGTCCCTGAACCCATCACCCGCTGTTCTTGGTGGGAGGAGCTAAGCTGTAGGGCCTAGACTTAAGCCCTAAGCCCAACATAGCTGCAGACTACTGTTCTTGCTTCTTTCTTAGCAGCTCCATAAGCTATTTCACCACCCAAGGAAAGAAGGCAAAACTAGCTGCCGTGATCTTTCTCACTCTTCATGTAGCAGGGACACCAGCAATATCAGCTGCCCTTTTCATTGAACGCAATCTAAATAGCTGGAAGGTTCTCTCCTTTTGAAAGGTCAAGAAAGCCAGCTGGTCCTCTCTTGTTATATTCCACTTTTCAAGTGGCAGAGCCAGAGGAAGGAAGCATCTCTCCCTCCGTATATTTAAACTGGAAAGGAGGAAGAGGGAAGGCAAAGGAAACCCATGCCCCAGTGTGTGCTGCTTCTGGGAAAAGCCACTTGGCTAGACTTGTCCTTTGCACAGCAAGTTACTCCTGTTTGGACAAAACAATAGAACAGGGAGAACAGCCCTCTGCAGCCACCCAGCTTGCCCTTCCGAGCATGTCTTTGCAAAGAGATGCTACCGCCACTTGACCCTGCTGCCTAAGCTGTTACTGCACTGAGGACGACTATAGATGGGAAGGTGTGGGGGGGGGGGGGAGGAGGGGAAATTGAAGGAAAGCACCCCTCTTTTCTCCAAAGAGATTTCTTGAAAATTGATAAACTTTCTAATGTTTCTGATTTTTTCCAGACCCTCTCCTCCCGCACTCCCTGCCCTTCCCCTTTCTTAGCAGGGTGGAATTTCAGTATAGTAGAATGTAAGAGCAGAAAGGGGTATGTCTGGTTGAGATGTGCTTAATTTATGCATGTGAGTGAATTCTGGCATGGCTGGCAATAGGGAAAGGGTTGTGGCTCTGATAGAGCATATGCTCTGCATGCTGACAGTTCCGGTTTCAGTCCACAGACGCTCCAGGTGGACTGGGAAGGCCCCTTCCCTGAAAATTTGGAGAGCTCCTGCTGGTCAGTGCTTAGGCAATTCTTGGATAGCCTGACCTGATATAAAGCAGCTACCTACATGCCACTCCTCCTGGGCAGAGCAAGTTGTAGGGCTCAGTATACTAAACATTTTTCTCTTCACTGTAGTATTGGTGTTGAGAGTGAACCTCCTGCTATTTCATCTTAATGGTTCTCAAGTGTTTCCCCACTTTCTTGAAGCCCGTTGCATAAAATGCTGCATGTGAGCCACACCTCTGGGAAAATTTCCTTTCTTCCTGTGTTCATTGTAACAGGTGTTCCTGCCAGTTTGCATACCCTTGCACCCCCCCTCCTGCAGAAATAGAAGTCTGACAGCATTTCATCATCTTTCAATATAATTAAGTAGACACTGTTTGAAAGAAAAGTTGTCATTTTATATTATATGTATCCAACTTAACCATAAAAGATATAATTTCTCCCATTGTGGCAGAAACAACAAAAAGTTTTATGGCACTAAGGCATTGCTGGAAGTCTTCCTTAAGCTTGCTCATTGCTAATGGATGATTAAGTTTTACTAGATCAGTGGCATTAAATGTGAGACCAATCCAAAATACATCTTGCATTTAATTATAACCAGTTACTCAGAAATATTACATGGCTCAGGGCCAGAGCACCTCTCCAGATCTGAATCTACCCCACACTGTGTTCATCTCAGGCCTTCCTCTGAGGATCACCTCCAATGGAGGCTTGGAGGGTAGTAACGGGGGAGTCACGTCTTGGTGGTGGCCCTCCGATTAAGAAATGATCTCCCTGCTGAGGCCTGCTGGGCACCTTTCTGTGGCTGGTTAAGACTGTCCTCTTCTCTGAAGCATTTAGTGGCATTAGATTGCATGTGATGGTTGGGCTTTATAATGGTCTTGCTTGATTTTTTGAAATATTTTGTCTAAATTGCTTTAATTTTTATGTACTGAAATTTTTATGTTGTTCCATTGTACTGCAGTTTGTTTTTTATGAGTTGTTATGAACTATCCAGAGAGCTTTGGCTATTGGATGGATTAGAAATGGAATAAATTTCTAATCCATCCAACAGCCAAAGCTCTCTTTGAGGCCCCATCGGTGAGGGTGTTCAAAGACAGGCTGGACATGCACATGGTGGGCATGTCGTGAGCGGAGCCGGCTGGTGCTGGAGGTCAGACTAGATGGCCCAGGAGACCCTTTCTGACTTGCTCTGTTTCTATGTTTCTAAATAACCTGTTTAACCTGAGAAGGGACATTATAGTTATACTTAGTTGTAAACTGGATATTAAACCCAAATTCTAATTTTCTTTGGTAGCTCTGGGGCTAAACACTCTGGAAGGTGCCACTATAAAGCAGTAGTATCACCATTTTGTGCTGGGTATTGCTTATACTAAATGTTTAATTCAAAGATTATCACATATTACTTCAGCAAAGAGTTTTGCTAAAAGAGAAAAAAGGAGTGGTGAAGTGTGACAAGACTAATAACAATCCTATGCTGGAGGAAGGCCCTACAAGTTGTAGTGTTCCTGACCCAACCAGACGTTTTTCTATCTAAACATGCACAGGATTGAGTCCTCATCCTAGTCAAAGTGCCAGGATTTACCCAAGCAATCAAAGAGGGTCTTAGATCATGTGAAGCACGATCCCATATTTACAGTGCCATGCAAAAGTATTCACCCCGACTTTTCACATTTTGTCGTGTTACAGCCTGGAATTGAAATGGGTACAACTAGCACTGTTAGCACTTGATGAGTGCCAGATAACTAACTCTGTGAAGGTGCAAAGTATTGCTGTTGTGGCACAAATTTAAGTAAACTGGAATGTCCGTCTTCAGGGTCTAAGCCAGTACAAAATGCACTGCACCTGCTGTGGGATGGAGCGACCCCTCCATAGATGGACTGTCCAGTGTGCCCTTGGAAGGCTTTTCCATGGTCCCAGCAGAGACCCAATCTTTCCGGTGCCCAATGAGATAGTGTCTATCAGCCATGGAATTGCTCCCATACACTTTTCTTGCTTTAAAATCTCAGAGAATTTTACAGTACATTATAAAAAAGAAACTATGAAACATGACAATATTACAAATTACAAGGCTCCATAATGTGAAATTTAAAGCATAATTAGTCAAAGGTTGGGAAAAATGCATGATTTGTCCCAGGTTGTCTTTCCCTAAAACTTGTTTCTCTGCTGATGTTTTTGGATTTTTGAACTGCACAGTACTACTGTTTAAGATCTCCACTGTCTTGCTGTGTATATTGCTTTGGCAAGGTGAAGCTCTAAAAAGTGGCCAATAAATACTTCACGTAGTTAAATAAACCAAGAAAGCATGAGAGATTTGATGCTATCCTGACTGTGTGCATTCAATAAAAGAATGTTACAGGTTTACTGATACGCCTAGAAGCCACGGATCAGAGGTGGGCCTGTCAGGCTTTCCCAGATGCCCCATGGGAGCCCTGGTTGAAGCCCCTTTCTCTCTGCAACCCCATCCCTTGGAAAGGGGCGAGGACAGAGAGAGGACAGATCAACTGGAGCCACCACTGCAGGTCCTCAAAGACTGCTCTTGCCACATCCTTTCCTGACAGGAAAAGTGAGGCATGAGCCAAGTTGGTTCAGGCTGGAGGTGCTAGGAACAATTCTGCCATTCTCTCTCTGGGTGCATGTTTGTATGAAGGATTCTGACCCTGCCTGCTGCTTGGATGTGGCCCTCAACATGCTTCCCTGATATTACTCTGGCTCTTGAGATGAAAAACGGCCCCTAGTCCTGCACAAATGTTTCTCTGTTGCTTTTCCTCTTTCCACTGCAAGATATTTCCTGTGTATGTATCATTTAAAATTTACTAAAACTTTGACTTTTGCATTACATATATATGTATCTGGAGAGCTTCTGCTGGTCAGTGTAGGCAATATGGGGCTAGATGGACCAATAGCAGTTACACTGTAAAAAGTAGCTACCTTTGTTCCTCCACAAACTTTCCTTATTAACATCGCACACTCTCCTGCTTTCCAGCCCAGATCAGATCATGTAGCACTTTGAAAGAATCCAAGTGCAGCATGAAAGAATCAAAGATTGTAAGGGATTTTGCAGATGTTAACTGCAGATAAGAATTGATCTTAGCTGTGAAATACTGCTGCAAAGAGCCCATGTCTGTGTTATATGGTGTCAGAACTTAACACGAGAGGGCACTCTATTCACATGCAGGGAAGAACAATGTTAAGAAGTACAGAATGAGTTCTTTCATCCTATAATACTGACAAATAAGCTCACATCAGACAGTTTTGCTAAAAGAATCTCTGTTTCTCTATTTGAAATTGTTATTACTGATGAGCTTAGTCGGTAAGGGAGTCTGCTGTTTGCTTGTATATTTTTACCATTCATATACAAACGTTGTATTGCAACTGGATAATTATGACATACAGAGAGAATTCTCTAAGATATTTTTCCTGCAAAGATTAGACAACAAAGCATGTTTTAAAACACTAAGGGAACACATGATTACAAGTGTACATTAAAGCTGCAATGCTATGTGTCTTTAGACAGAAAAAAGTCCAAAAGCTTCCAGTATTTCCCAGGTAACAGGGCTGTTTGGGGACTGCTGAGAGTTCTAACACCTCCTTCTGTCATAACATGCATAGTTTACACCCTAAATCTCTTTTTACAAATAGGTGAGAAACTAGTTGAGCTCACATTTTAATATGAGCTTACCAAATTTGTACTTCCTGAACCTACAGTGTTAATGAAAATATTTACAGTCGCCCAAACTACGATGCAGTTTGCAAATCAGTATTGCATATAAATATGAATAATAGGAGGAAATGGGAACAACATGCATACAATGGGAAAATAACACAAAATCATAGTATATAAGGAAAAGTGCCTTATATAAAGCAGAAATGGATATGCTTAGGAAAAGGTGTTTATTTGGATTTTTTTAAATCATGCATTTAAAAAATCCTAAATGTAGATAGATACATTGAAAGTATGAATATTTGTGGGGATGTACCAAAAAAAAAAAAAAAAAAGCTGGCATGGAAATAGGATGGAATGAGCCTAATGTAGTTTTTAAAATGTCACATGAAATGCTGTTACAAAGGGAACACATGGCTGAATATGATCTGCCAGAGATCTCAAAATGTCAAGGAAATTCAGAGGCACTATTTGGGCTGTGACAGTAATGGGACAGCTCCACAGCCCAAGATTTACCGGATGGGTTGACATAAGCAGAATTTCCTTTGCTTTGCTCTTCGCTGTCCATTTGCTTTTGGCTCACCCTCTTTTTGGCTTACAGCTCCTGTGATCACTCACCATTGGCTTTGCTGGCAAGGGACAATGGGAGTTAAAAGCCAAAACATCAGTAAGGGCCGCAAGTTGTCCACCCTTGCTTTATGCCCTCTGTAATCGTGTCACTTCCAGATACTGTCTAAGCTTGGACTGACGCTCGCTTTTAAAGCTAATTCCTCTTCCCAGTATTGGTATTCTGTGAAGTATTTCTTTGAACGGCATCTTTGAATGTGATCTCCATAAATGTTTGGAACCTGTCTCACTGGAATAAGAGCGAGAGGAGAAATAATTTTAAAAGCTGAGCCTTATCAGCATATTGATCTAATCTGGGGAGAAAATACAGCCATGCAGAACTACATTGCGTACATGCCATGCTGCAGAGCAAATGTTCCCCAACACCACCTTCTGCAAATCATCTGCCAGGTAGGAATGAAGCCCTTTGACGCATGAAGCTCCTGACAGTGTTGGTGAACAGGATCAAGAAGGGCAAACATCTAAAATTGGAGGGGGAATAGTTGAAAACTCTACCTTGAGCCTAGATTTTAACTGGGAGAAACTTTGGTGCTGATAACACCAAAAGAGTCTGGTAACAGTGAAGGGAGGTGTCCAGAGAACATACCTGCACACACTCCTCTGCTCCACTTGCAAAAGCATATTGCCCCTGCCTTGGAAAAAAGATGTGGCTTTAGTTTAGATAAAGGGGGATTAGCAGAAAAACCCATTGTTTTGACATGCTTTAAAATGTGGTATTTATTCACTCCAGGCAAAGCTGGATGCTACATGTACTAATCCAAGTTTGCATGTTTCATGCACTAATCCAAGAAGGATTTATCACAGAAGGAATTCATTGGCTAGCTGTCCTCAGTGTTTAGTCTGTGGACTTACAAAATTGAATTGAAAGATTTATCAAAAACATATTTATCACATCATGATTCACGAATAATAATACTCTCCCATTCCCATCCCTTCTTCCTTCCCTGTCTTTTAGGTTGTAAGCCTCAGGGCAATGTTGACTCTATGATGAGGCAGAGAAGGGCAACTTGCCTTAGGCCACAGATGCTGAGAGCAGCTATGGCAAGATCTAGCAGTTCCTCTTGAGACCTGAGGCCCTTTCCATGCCAGCTGGGCAGTGCTGAGCGCTGTCAGACCCTTTCTGCTTCAGGATGCACAGGATTGTACTCTAAATAATCAGATAATCACACTACAGCATCTATCAAAAAGTTTATGTCATGATTTTGTAATGACAACCCTCTTGCATAATCAGTTATGTGAAGTATAATCTTAATTAAGAAAAGGGTGTTTCTTAAACAATATTGACAGATCTATTTTGGTGAATGCTGAGAATGGACCAAAGCTGCTCAGAATATTTCTGTCTCTAAAATAAAGTTTGTACAGGTCCAACTCACTTCAGAGCACTTAATGCATACAATTTTGAGTTCAGGGTGGGATAGAGATTCTGCTTGCATCATATAAATGGGAGAAAAAGGAATTGCCCTGCATATCTGAAGTCATTTTCTTCTTTTAAGAAACTTGCATCAGCTTCATTGTGTAGTATGGAAGAGAGCAAGAGTGGGACTCAGGCAATCTAGTTTCTATTGCCTGCTCATCCATGGAGACATCTGGGTAACTTTGGGTCAGTCACAGACACTTAGCCCAACCTACCTCACAGGGTTGTTGTGAGGATAAGATTGAGAGCAGGAGGAAGAGTATTATGTAAGCTGCTTTCTGTCCATTGTAAGAAAAAAGTCAAGATATGCAGTAAATAATAAATTTAAACAATCAGACAAAGAAAGAAACAACCTGTACTCATTTTCTATTTCCAAACTGTGGAAGCATGTAAACTTAGGAGAAAATAGGCAATTTCACAAAAATGAGACTGAATGACTTTCTGGCCATTGGCTGAGCTGTTGCTGTGCTCTCCTGGTATGTTCATGAATGTACAGTCAGTAAAAAAGTCCTGTGGTCAAAAGAGGGTGTAAATACTTGGTCTGGAGGAGCACAGAGAATCAAGTAAACAACACAGCCCCTCTTCACCTATCTTGATTTTCATTCAAAAGAATAGTTGAACAAAACTTGCCTTGCTAGCATCCTGAATTTCTATACCTGTCTCATGTGCTTTTAGTATATAGATGGACCATTTTTATTTAGCTTTGTTTCCCCTGAATTTCCACCATGCATTTCTTTGGCTTTGAGCCAGCACACAGTGCAGCTGCTGATAGCCATTTGACACTACAAAGATTACATATAATAGTTTTGTCTTGAACTGATACTGCTTAGCCAAGTAAAGCCATCTATATTAAAAAGCTTAAGTTTTTAAAAGGGTATGCAATGGGAATACATGTTGAACGGATAAAACCTTTTGAATTTGTAGAAATGGCATAGGCAAGATCTTTCTTTTAAGAAATTCTCAAAGTGAAGGGAAAACAATCCCAAATGCTCTGGATTTTGCAACTCTGAACTTTTTTAAACAACAGCAACACAGCAAGTGGGAGATTAATTTACTCTCAGTAGGGGGCAGTGGAGGAAATGGTATTAATGAAACTGACCATACCTTCCCCTAAGCATGTCCGTTTCACTGGTGAACAGAAGTAAACAGCTCCACACAGAGGCAGACACCTCCACACAAAGCCCTCAGAGACACAAGCGATGGCCTTAGCATGCCAGGGCACATCCAGACCACAGCATGGAGTGCAAGGAGCATTTTAAAAGAAAAGCAAGATTTTCTCCCTTGGGAGAGCTCCTAGAATCATAGGATGAAGTTGCCAAGCAGACTCAGAAGTGACAGGGATCTCAATCAGCTGGAAGGGACCCACATGGGTAGAAGTGCCTTGCACATGTCTGCTGCAGGGAATGGAATGTGCTGAAATTCATGTGCCCCCAGAGGAGGCCACCCATGAGTAAATAACTTATTGCAACCATATGTGTGTTCAGAAAACCGTCAGTTTCATTGAGGAGGAGGTCATAAATAAAATTAATTATGCAATCTGTTCAATTTTCTCCATGGGGTGTTTTTAAAAGGAGAAGCTGGAGAAGTGCAAGGTTGGCTCTAGACTTACTGACACTTACAGTAGAGATCAGTGGGGCTCAAGGGCACAATCGGATACAGGTTTAGACTGAAAGAAGGCCTACAACTCCCAGCAGCTTCATCCAGCCATGTTGGTGAAGGCATGCTGGGAGTTGTAGACCTTTTTTCCTGTTTAAACATGCATGGGGTTGTGCATTAAATTAGTTATAGCTAAATAAAGACCCATTGATTCCACTGCTCTAAACATGACTACTGCCAGCATGTTCATGCCACAAATTGAGGATGGCATGAACCATTCCCACCACAAAAGTAAACATGGAGGTTCTAAATTATGGTGTTTACTCTCTTTTGGTGTCTTTTGGAGAGAAGTGTGCTGGAGATTTATGGCTTAGTTTCTTTGCAGATAAACAGATAGAGTATAAGTGAAGGCAAATAGCAGAACCTGAAAGGCAATGAAACTATAACCACATAAGAAGTCATCAGAAAGAGCAGCCTCCTCCATGTGTGTTGAACTGCAACCCCATCCATCATTCCCATCCATCATGGCCATTCAACACTTCGGGAGGAAATTGGGGTGCCCAGGACAGAGCTACCTGTACCCTCCAGGTGATTTCCACCACCTCTCAACCCTTATCAAAATGGCAATGGTGGTTTCTTCTCCTCACCCAGTTATGTATAACTTAGATCACTCCATTCCTGTGCTGAAGGCTGCATATAAGAGTGGTGAGATTTGTGTCGTTAAACTGAAGCTGCTCAAAATAACAGGCATGGTTGTGATCAAGGAATGTGTGGTGACTACAGGTACAGCCTCTGACCTGGATGGTACCAGTTCACACAAGAGCTCCTCTTAGTGCTGCCTGTTGGTTCTGCTTTGTGTCTCTGAGGCCTTTAGGGAGGGAGGAATCGCTGCTGCATGTGAATTGAGCTGGGCATTGAATGCTACCATGCCGCACAGTGCTAAATGAAATGTGGACTGAGGCTGCAGGAAAATTGACAAAAGTGCGCAAGAGGAAGGATATGAAAAGGTTCTTTAAAAAAGAATTATGACCTTATCTCTTACGTCCATAGATTTATGGGGGGGTGGGGGAAGAACCACCTCCCCGATTCAAGGCAGCTGGCTAAATTTATAGATTCTAATAATGTCTGCTATTTAATTTTAATAAAAGACTTCAGTTTATTATGAGCTCTTTTATGGGATGCTTTTCTTCTGGGTAATAACAAGACTGTCATAATTCAGGGCAAACTGGCAAAGAACTGTAATTAGTGTTATACCAGCACGCTGATGGGATTTGAAAAGCAATTTGCACTGATGAAAGATCCAAGAGAGATTTTGATAAGTCACCCCAAAGTAGCTGGCTTTCCTCTCTTTGCTCTGATATCTGAGTCTCACTTGTCACTTAGCTTCCCTTAGCAGCCACACCACAATATAAAAGGGTATGCATTAATTTCTGAATGAAGGAAACATCAGACCAAATGGAGAGTTTTTCTGTCAATTTTCCTTTGCGCTGAAATGAAGACACAAAGTCATGAATGGGGACAAAGGGACTTCACTGTACCATGTGACAGATGGGGCAAGCTTGCTCCTTGATGGTTGCACCAGGAACTGAAGGGAGCTGCCATTTTGATTCCCAGGTTCAGGGCTAGTATCATGAGGAGGGCATGGTTGGCGTCTGCCAAGGCCCACACCCAGGCAGGGGCACACTGGCAAGAACCCCCTGAAGTTTCTCTTCCCCATCACACACTGCTTCATCACCTGTCTTTCTGTCTGGTCCAGATAAGAGCGGTGATATTCTCAGTTGATGTCATTCCTTCTCTAATGCCACAGTCTCAGGGGAAGAGTCTGATTTAGAGACAGAAGAATCTGATTTAGGGCCTAGTGGGCATATACAGTGTTAGGATCATGCTGGGAATGAAGCTCTGCATGGTTTCAGGTAGACTGTGGTCAGAGAGAGGCAGCTGGTTCTTCTCAAGTATTCCCAAAGCTAGCCATGGGGAAAGCATCCAAGTCATCTGAGCCTGAGGAACATTCCCAAGGGTGTCTTCTTTGATAAGTGACAAGGAGATGGACTCAGTTGCCCAAGGGTGTCTCCCAGAAAATGTCCATTGTAGAAACAGTGGCAGAAAAAAATAACTAGGTAAATTTTCAGATCCAAGCACATTTCCCCTATCTGGAACAGGAAAGGAAGAGGGATATAACTTAATTGTCTCATTGTTTAACACCAGATTGAGAGAGGTAGCCAATTAAGTAAAATCCAGTGTTCCCACTATCTAGCAATGTGTCAGGAATCTGGTTTGAGGGGTGGATCCATCTATTCTTCCTGGCTGGGCTCCCTGGACTCTGACCTGCTTTCTCGCTGTCCTAAGCCCAACTTGCACTGAGTATTCACCAGTGTCCAGCAGTAAGCAAGTCCAACGGTTAGGGTTGTGCAAGTATAACTAGTGAGCCCAGCTTGCACATATGCTGCATGCCTGCTGCACAAGCAGAATTTTTGCTTCCACACACATTGTGGGCTTTGTGTACTAAGTGGGATAATAAAGTGCAAAGAAGGGACCTGTTAATGTTCCTGAGTGTTTGTGGGCCTGACCTTGGCTTGGTTTGCTTCCCAGGCTAGGGCCATGCATGGAAAAGAAGTCTGATGAGCTCAAGAGAGCTGGATTCTGAGAATCTTCTCATCTATACTGCTGTCTGTCTGGCCTACAAGCAGTTTGAACCTCCCTGAGGGTGGTGCTAACTCTGGTGGGGAAGGGAGGGCAGGAATTCAGTTTGGAATCACTTCCTAGCAAGAGCAGAACTCAAATCTCAAATTAGTCAGCTCATTCTTGATGAATGTTTCTTGCTAACAGCCTTTACATTGCCATCTTCCTATCACAAAGCCAGGCCTGGCTGGTCTGCATTAACATAATAAAAGAATGGAAGCCTCTGGTCTTCCTGCAGATGTTAAGGTACAAGGAGAGAGGCTAAAGGTAGGGAGAGACCAGCTCTCATCACAGATGTTGCATCACTCCTGGAAAAATGGCAGCCAATAATTAATGGTAGGTTGTTGTTGCTGCTGTGGCCACCACTTCTGCCTCGGAATGATGCAACATTCAGGGCATTCTAGGAAAGTAAAATAGTGGCCTCCAGAGGCAGCCAGCTTCTGCCCCAAGCAACTGAAAAAAGGAACTTGGCTTCCATCATTGCAGAATTCAGTCTGCACTGTCACTGGCCCAAGCAGCAGCAAGCAAATTGTTAAAGGAAGGAAGCCCCCCACCCAGAGCTGAAGGGAATGAGAGAACTAGCTCCGGTTTGAGGACCCCTGGGCAAAGCATGTCCAGGCGGCACTACCAGTGGCAGGGATAGCAGCTTTCCAAAGTTTTCTAAAAGCTGGCAAGCAAAATTCCCACAGTGACACCAGCTTCTAAAGTGCATTATTTGAATGACTACAAACCTTAAAAAGTAAAGAAATAAATAATAAGTATAAGTGCAAGATGATAATAAAGCGTTCAAACTATTTCTGCAGGATAATGCAACACATTCATTCCAAATACTTGTGGGTACTTGGATTATAGGATGATTGAAAAATCTCAGGTATTGGGATCACATGGCCACATATGCATATGTTTGTAATTAAAAGCATTAGATAAGATGTTTTTTAAGCAATTGGAGTCCACTGAGCAGAAATCAAATCAGCTTGGCTTCGATTAGGGAGACTGGTGCCAAAACCACAATGTAATTAAATGATAGCAATCTGAAGACATTTTATTTCTGTATTCCATATATAGAGAAAGGTTTTCCACTAATTGATTCCATTGCTTCCTATGATTCACTCCTGAGCAAATTCACCAACTGCTGCAACAACTGGAGGTATGTCTAGCAAAGCAACTTATTTTCCCTCTTAAGAAATACACATAACACTCTAGATTGCAAAGTATTGCCCTTTCATAAAGAGGTTATATGACTCACCTTTTAAAAATAAACTGCAGAATGCCATGTTTTACATGTCTGTGGTTTGGGATGGGCTGTGGGGGTTGGCTCCCCTGAAATTTTCTCTGTCCTTTTTCTTAAACAAATAACTGAAAAAATGTTTTCAATTTGACTTGTAACCAGATGAGCTGCCCCTGCAACTTCTTTGGTGCTCCCCAGACTTTCAGGCTGGCTACTGCCCTGGTGTTTTAAGAGATGCCCAGAGGGCTCTTCAGAACCACTCATCTATAATTCTGTGTAGAAAACAATACTGAATGACATCTGAAATTTAGGTGGCGCAGTAGTTTAAACCGCTGTGCTGCTGGGCTGGTTGATCGGAAGGTTGCCGGTTTGAATCTGCACAACAGAATGAGTTCCCGTTGCTCCGTCCCAGCTCCTGCCAACCTTGCAGTTCGAAAGCATGCAAATGCAAGTAGATAAAAAGGTACCACTTCGGTGGGCAGGTAACAGTGTTCCGTGCACTTCGGTGTTTAGTCATGCTGGCCACATGACCACGGAGACTGCAGACAAATGCTGGCTCCCTCAGCTAGGAAATGGAGATGAGCACCATCCCCTAGAGTCAGGCATGACTGGATGTAACGTCAAGGGGGAACCTTTACCTTTATGCTATTTATATCACATTATATTCCATAATGATCCAGGTATCAGTTGTCAATGACAGTAAGTTGGCTCAGCAAAGATACAGAACAACATAAAATCATAATTATTGTTCACCATACAACTGCCAGTTCTGAGCTATGGGCAGCTGAGACAGGAGGTAGGAACCTGGAGGTAAGCATGCAGGTTGAAGGCAAGAAACAAAGTTAGGTGTTTGAGCAGAGGATATCATTCTAAAGGTGGGTTCTCTACCCTTCCTTGAGCACATGGTTGGGAAGATTGAGGCCTCTGTGCCAGCTCCACCTCTTGATGGCTTATTTTAAGGTTCCTGCTCTCCCTTCTCAGGGTTCTTGAAATTTAAACTGCAAACACCTGGTCATCCTAAGGCAACTGTAAACACCTGGTCATGCTAAGGCAAGAAAATAGACCTAAGGACAAATCAGAGTAAATCACCATGATGAGTTGCTATCATGTGCAAATTCAATTCTGGGCCAGGTTCACACATCACAGCAAACAACCTTGCATGGCTTCCATGGCAGGTGGATTTTTGCCTGAACTTAAGTAGGAATTGTGTGGCTCCCAGGGCAACATGCTTTCCACACTCACCACCAACTCCCCTTCCTGGTGCATCACAGCAGCCCCCATTAGCAAAATTTCCTTCCTTACTCTACTGCTCTCCATGGACCTCAGCAGCCTTGTCCTGATTGGTCTGCTGGGGTTTTGAGGCAGGTTCCTCCTCTTTCCTCTCCCAAGTCCATCTGCATCTCTGCAATGTTTCTTACCACTCCGGCCTTGAAAGGATTTTTATTAAATCATAATAAATACCTTTGCTAGAACTTTCCCATTCTCCCTGTGTGCATTTACCTGCTTTTTCCCTGTTTCCAAAAGTAAACAGAGCGATGGGCATATTATTCAGCTAATAGAAATAAAGCAGATGATGATATATGGCACTTAGAATGGAGGATGGATGGCTGAGTAGCTACTTCCATGACTGCTCTTTTTATGGGTCTCCATGGCATTTCCATACCTAAAATGGTAAAATCGTGATCCTGGGACCTGATGACTAGAGAAGATGCAGTGAAGTCTGGAAAGCTTGTAACAGACTGGGAACTACAGATATCACACAGAAATGCCATGACTAAATCCAGATGACAGGGCAGGCTAATGAGAGTAGGAACTCTTGTGGCATGCAGACCCATTGATGCTCCCTCCTGCAAGATCTCCAATTTTCCTGAAGAGATCTCTGGTCCTCCCTATTCTATTGTTTTCTTCTATTTCTTTGCACTGTTCATTTAAGAAGGCATTCTTATCTCTTCTAGCTATTCTCTGGAATTCTGCATTCAATTGTTTGTATCTTTCTCTTTCTCCCTTGTCTTTCACTTCCCTTTTTTCCTCAGCTATTTGTAAAGCTTCCTCAGACAGCCATTTTGCTTTCTTGCATTTCTTTTTCTTTGGGCTGGTTTTAGTTGCTATTTATTTATTTAATTTATTTAGAATGCCGGCCCATTCTCATGAGCCTCGGGACGGCTTACAAACAATAAATAAACACAATACAAATAGTGCTACCTCTTGTACAGTGTTGCACAACTCCGTCCATAGTTCTTCAGGCACTCTGTCTGTCAGATCTAATTCCTTAAATCTATTTGTCACCTCTACTGTATATTCATCAGGGATATGATTTAGGTCATACCTGAGTGGCCTAGTGCTTTTCCCTACTTTCTTCAACTTAAGCCTAAATTTTGCCACCAGAAGCTCATGATCTGAGCCACAGTCAGCTCCTGGTCTAGTTTTTACTGACTGTATAGAGTTTCTCCATCTTTGGCTGCAGAGCACATAGTCAGTCTGATTTCTGTGTTGACCGTCTGGTGAAGTCCATGTGTACAGTCGTCTCCTGGGTTGTTGGAAAAGAGTGTTTGCTATGACCATCGTATTCTCTTGACAAAATTCTACGAGCTTGTGCCCTGCTTCATTTTGTACTCGCCTGTTAAACTTGCCTGTTATTCCGGTTATCTTTTGGCTTTCTACTTTAGCGTTCCAATCCCCCATGATGATAAGGACATCATTTTTTGGAGTTAATTCTAGAAGGTGCTGTAGGCCTTCATAGAACTGGTCAACTTCAGGCTCTTCAGCACCAGTGGTTGGGGCATAGACTTGGACTATTGTGATGTTGAATGGTTTGCCCTGGATTCGAACTGAGATCATTCTGTCATTTTGGAGATTGTATCCCAGTACTGCTTTTCCTACTCTTCTATTGACTATGAAGGCTATTCCATTTCTTCTGAGGGATTCTTGCCCGCAGTAGTATACCTGATGGTCATCTGAACTAAATTCACCCATGCCTGTCCATTTTAGTTCACTGATTCCTAAGATGTCGATGTTCAGTCTTGTCATCTCTTGTTTGACCACATCCAGGTTGCCTTGATTCATGGATCTTACATTCCAGGTTCCTATGGAGTATAGATCTTTGCAGCATCGGACTTTCCTTTCACCACCAGATACATCTGCAACTGAGTGTCCTTTCGGCTTTGACCCAGTTGCTTCATTCTTTCTGGCGCTACTAGTACTAGCCCTCCACTCTTCCCCAGTAGCATACTGGACACCTTCCGACCTGAGGGGCTCATCTTCTGGCGTCTTATCTTTTTGTCTTTTGGTACTGTCCATGGGGTTTTCATGGCAAAGATACTGGAGTGGGTTGCCATTTCCTTCTCTAGCGGATCACGTTTTGTCAGAGCTCTTTGCTATGACCTGTCTGTCTTGGGTAGCCCTGCACAGCATAGCTCATAGCTTCATTGAGCTACGCAAGCCCCTTTGCCATGACAAGGCAGTGATGCATGAAGGAGAAGACCTGTTATTAAGATCAAATTAATCACCAAGATAACTCCAGAATAAGAGTGTTTCAATTGGTGATGTGTCTGGAAATCCTCAATGGCAGCCACAACAAAGAAAAGCAGGTTCAGTTAGGAAAGACCCCATTCGCCTTGAACCTCAGCAGTTTTATTGAAAGATCCCCCAGGACCCCTGCAGTTGCTTACGACAGCAGGCTACCAGGTAGTGGTCCGCACCACCGACTACAAGCTTTTAGAACATGTACAGAGTGTTTTATAGGTTCTGAGTCACATGGGCCTAGCAGTTGGGCAGCTGATGACATAAGGTGAACACAGTCAGAAGAAAGGGAGAGGTCGGCAGAGGGCTCAGTACAATGGCATTTGATTGCAGAATGTTAACATAACGGATCATGGAATTATTGTGAGTCTTGGCATGCAAATGAGGGTGATTGCAATGCTGTTAACCTGGCAGCCTGACCAATTTTTACTGATCAGCAAAACAATAGCCCTGGCAGCTTCTAGGGGAAGCCATTAAGTCCCACTTCTTAAAGTAACAGCAAATGCAAAACAGTAACCTGGCTTGGAATTTTTTGGGGGTGCTTCCTGAGAAAAAGGGGTGCAGGAATTTTATAACACAAAGACACATAAGCATCCCTCTTCTACCAGGATTTAGCTGAATTTTCCCAACAGATGTAAAGGTAGGAGCGATGTTGCCTGGCAAATGTTAATAGGGAGTGAATTCCAAAGGTGGGGTGCCACCACAGAGATCGTGGTAGCAGCACACAATGCTAAAACTATGGTGACAAAGAAATGCAGAGCACTGGGCCACTTTTGATTAATTTTCCTGCCTCCAGCCTACTGGTGGCAGCTTATTTCTTGCCCAATTCTTTTGTCAAATCCTGCCAGCCTGCTTCAGGCCGTCGCTGCTGCTGCCTCCTCCTCCTACTCTTGAGACCATAACAGGCTTTCTGGATCAGAACCAGGGTCCATCTTTTCCAGCATTCCTTTTACCAGCAATGAACCAGCTGCCCACAGGAAACCCACAAGCAGTGTGAGAGTGCAGCACCACCTTCCCCCATGTTCCCCAGCAGCTGATGTACATAAGCCCCATGCCCCTGATAGTGTATAGGCAACAAGACACCGATCACCTTATCCTCATGAATTTGTGCATGGTCTTACACCAGTCAAGAGTAGAGCGGCTCTCCAGAGGGTCTGCATCACCATCACACCTGCACACTGTGAGGGAAGTCTCATGAAAGGGACCTGCTCCATATGCATAAGTGTCAATACCCCTAGGATTTAGGACCTTACAGAATCCTGTTCATCATTACATGTGATGGGTAAATTACACCCTGTAATTCGTCTCCTGTATTCCCCATAATTACACCCCTATAATTCATCTCTTGTGCCAATTTGCCATTTCAAGAGGGAAGCAAAGACACTATGGAGAATCAAAACTAGTTTTTATTAGTAGGTTTCAGCTGAATGGTGAAACCACTGCCTTAAAAACAAAGCGGTGTTCACACCTTTGTGGTACAGTTCAATAAATGTTTATACCGGCTATCAGCTCCAGTTGCCTCCCTCTAATGGTGAACCTACCCGAAGCAGACAATCGGTCCAGTTTCCTTATATGGTCAGCAAGCAGCCTAACGCAGCCTACCTGGTCATTTCATGTGTTGCATAGCATAGCATATGGCTTGTGCTCATTTTATACTGGTAACTGTAGGCTGCATTTTATCTAACAAATGGATTGTGGGACCAAGGCTTGATCTCCCCACAGCCTCTTTGACTTTGTAGATGCTATAAAGGCAGGTTGCTCACCTGTAACTGTTGTTCTTTGAGTGGCGATACCGGTAGGATCCAAGTACTGGTAGGATAGTCTAAGTCTATGCCCCAGCCACTAGTGCTGAAGAGGCTGAAGTTGACCAGTTCTATGAAAGCCTACAAGACCTTCTAGAATTAACTCCAAAAAATTAGATTGGAAAAAATTAACTCCAAAAAATTAGATTGGTGACAAATAGATTTAAGGAATTAGATCTGCTAGACAGAGTGCCTGAAGAACTATGGACGAAGGTTCGCAACATTGTACAAGAGGTAGCAACTAAAACTGTCCCAAAGAAAAAGAAATGCAAGAAAGCAAAATGGCTGTCTGAGGAAGCTTTACAAATAGTTGAGGAAAGAAGGGAAGCGAAAGGCAAGGGAGAAAGAGAAAAATACAAACAATTGAATGCAGAATTCCAGAGAACAGCTAGAAGAGATAAGAATGCCTTCTTAAATGAACAGTGCAAAGGAATAGAAGAATACAAATGCTTTAAATAAATAAATAAGTGTCAAGGAAGAGGCAAAGGGGACTAGCAAGGAGTGAACAAGCAAGAACACTGTTTTGTGAAGAGCTGCTGGAGGAAAGGGAAATGGCCATTTGTGGTCTTGAGGGAAATAGGAAGCAGCCGATCTGGCTGTCGCTTTGCTGCAACAGGTGGGGCACTGCCCGCTCTTTAAAAGGGAACGCTGATGCTTTAATCTCTGCAGGAGCACTTCTGCCGCCATCATGTATGGGGGAACCATAATTGCTCGGAGGTGAGAGAAAAACATCTTGCATATGCTTACAGGCAGCTACTTCTAAAAATCATCACCTAAATCGATCAGGCTTTTTACTACAGTTCTAATATATACAGTCAGTAAAAACTAGACCAGGAGCTGACTGTGGCTCAGATCATGAGCTTCTGGTTGCAAAATTTAGGCTTAAGTTGAAGAAAGTAGGGAAAACCACTAGGCCACTCAGGTATGGTCTAAATCATATCCCTGATGAATATACAGTAGAGGTGACAAATAGATTTAAGGAATTAGATCTGATAGACAGAGTGCCTGAAGAACTATGGACGGAGGTTCGCAACATTGTACAAGAGGCAGCAACTAAAACCATCCCAAAGAAAAAGAAATGCAAGAAAGCAAAATGGCTGTCTGAGGAAGCTTTACAAATAGCTGAGGAAAAAAGGGAAGCGAAAGGCAAGGGAGAAAGAGAAAGATACAAACAATTGAATGCAGAATTCCAGAGAACAGCTAGAAGAGATAAGAATGCCTTCTTAAATGAACAGTGCAAAGAAATAGAAGAAAACAATAGAATAGGGAGGACCAGAGATCTCTTCAAGAAAATTGAAGATATGAAGGGAACATTTCATGCAAAGATGGTCATGATAAAGGACCAAAGTGGCAGGGACCTAACAGAGGCAGAAAAGATTAAGAAGAGATGACAAGATTACACAGAGGAACTATACAAGAAAGAGCTTAACGTCCCTGATAACCACGATGGGGTGGTCACTGACCTCGAGCCAGACATCCTGAAATGTGAAGTCAAATGGGCCTTAGGAAGTCCGAGCAACAACAAAGCTGGTGGAGGTGACTATTCCAGTTGAGCTATTCAAAATCCTAAAAGACGATGCAGTAAAAGTGCTACACTCAATATGCCAGCAAATTTGGAAAACTCAGCAGTGGCCACAGGATTGGAAAAGATCAGTTTACATTCCGATCCCAAAGAAGGGCAATGCCAAAGAATGTTCAAACTACCGCACCATTGCACTCATTTCACATGTTAGCAAAGTGATGCTCAAAATCCTACAAGCTAGGCTCCAGCAGTATGTGGACCGAGAACTACCAGAAGTACAGGCAGGATTTTGAAGAGGGAGAGGAACTAGAGATCAAATTGCCAACATACGTTGGATCATGGAGAAAGCTAGGGAGTTCCAGAAAAACATCTACTTCTGCTTCATTGACTATGCTAAAGCCTTTGATCGTGTGGATCACAACACATTGTGGCAAGTTCTTAAAGAGATGGGAGTACCTGACCATCTTATTTGTCTCTTGAGAAACCTATATGCGGGTCAAGAAGCAACAGTGAGAACTGGACACGGAACCACTGATTGGTTCAAAATTGAGAAAGGAGTCCGGCAAGGCTGTATACTGTTGCCCTGCCTATTTAACTTATATGCAGAGCACATCATGAGAAAGGGAAGGGCTAGATGAATCACCAATTGGAATCAAGATTGCTGGGAGAAATATCAACAACCTCAGATATGCAGATGATACCACTCTCATGGCAGAAAGTGAAGAGGAACTAAAGAGCCTCTTGATGCGGGTGAAGGAGGAGAGCGCAAAAGTTGGCTTGAAACTCAACATTAAGAAAACTAAGATCATGGCATCCGGTCCACTCACTTCCTGGCAAATAGATGGGGAAGAAATGGAGGTAGTGACAGATTTTATTTTCCTGGGCTCCAAGATCACTACAGATGGGGACTGCAGCCAAGAAATTAAAAGACGCTTGCTCCTGGGGAGGAAAGCTATGGCAAATCTAGACAGCATACTGAAAAGCAGAGACATCACCCTGCCAACAAAAGTGCGTATAGTCAAGGCTATGGTTTTCCCAGTTGCAATATATGGCTGTGAAAGCTGGACCATAAGGAAGGCCGAGCGCAAAAGGATTGAGGCCTTTGAATTGTGGTGCTGGAGGAGACTCCTGCGAGTCCCTTGGACTGCAAGGCGATCAAACCGGTCAGTCCTAGAGGAGATCAACCCTGACTGCTCTTTAGAAGGCCAGATAATGAAGATGAAACTCAAATACTTTGGCCACCTAATGAGAAGGAAGGACTCCCTGGAGAAGAGTCTAATGCTGGGAACAATAGATGGCAAAAGAAGAAGGGGACGACAGAGGATGAGGTGGCTAGATGGACTCACTGAAGCAGTTGGTGCGAGCTTAAGTGGACTCCGGGAGATGGTGGAGGACAGGAAAGCCTGGAGGAATGTTGTCCATGGGGTCGCAATGGGTCGGACACAACTTCGCGACTAACAACAACAACAACCGGTAGGATGGACGGGACCAAGACCACTTACTCCGAGACTGGTTAGGGACTTCCATCCAATGAGCTGTCACCCTTGACTCGTGGATTGTCTTCATCTTGTGGTCCGTCCCGGCATCGAACAGCCCTGAGCCGTCAAAAGGCATGTCCTCAATACAACCCTTTGTTTTGTCTTGAAAGTTGCAGTTCCAGAGCCAGGCATGGTGACAGAGGGCTACAGCACCAACAAGAGCCCTGGTGTCGCAATTGACATGGTGTCTCGCCGTAGAGAGTTGCTGGACTGACACCCTGCATTGCCTCCTTGATGAAGATCCGGGCCAGGTCTTTCTGCTGTTCCAGAAGCAACGCTGTGATATTTTCTAATTTCTGCATCAGAAAATATTGGCAGCAAGCCAGCATAGCCTCATAGTTAGAAATCTGGAGGCTGAGAGCTGTGGCGGCGTAAATGCAGCGAGCCAACATGTCGATCTTACGCTCTTCCTTATCACGAGGAGTGGTGTGTCCTCTCAACTCGCGGCCTTGAGACAACTCTACTACGATTGAATTCAGTCTCAGGTAACGCAGGAGGAATGGGATATCCTGCTCACGGACTCGGTACATGGACTCATAGCGTCGTGAAGTGGGTTGTGGCTGATTGGGGTAATTCCATGGATCCATCATTCCCTGATGAAGAGTGGTGATAAGCGGCAAGATGATGGCGGCAGACTGCTCACCCTTGATGTTATAAAATTTATCGGTATTGGGATCAAAATGGTGCTGGGCTTTGATCTCCAGTGACCTCGTAAGTCTCGCCATTAATTCCCCAAATGTTGCATAAGGCTCTTCCAGTGAGTTGGGACCTTGTGTGGTGATCACATCGTCCAGTGAAGCGACTTCAGAATCCTCTGAGTCCTAATCATAATGAGGCAGAAGGCTGGAGGAGGAATCAACAGGCGAAGTAGGGTGCCTGGGTTGAGCCACTCCGGAGGACGATGGGACGTCTCTTGGGACCGGAGAGAGGGTACGATTGCGTACTGAGGGGTAATACCCATAGGGTGGATAGTCGTCCCATGGTTCGCAATGAGTTGACCTACACTCTTTTCTTTTCTCTTTTTTTGGGGGGAGAACAGGGAAAAGGGGGATGAGAAGAAAACTTCTAACAGGGAGGGTAATAACTTGGGAACTTAACAAGCTAAGAGAAACAACAGTAAGGTAACTAGATATACAATGTAGTGCAAACTGAGAGACAAAAGGCTTGAGGCACAGCGAACGGCGGTCACAAGAAGACTGAGGAAATGGTGGGCACTCCACCTTCTTATACTGTGGGGGGGAGGGGTGCAGAGTTCCCGCCAAAACCGTTAAGCTTTGAATCTTTTCAGCCACAGGCACTGCGCAGGAGCAGCACCCATATGTGTGATGAACAGAGGCCACGACGAAGAAGGGCTGAATCATAGAATCCTAGAATAGTAGAGTTGGAAGGGGCCAAGAAGGCCATCAGATCCAACCCGCTGCTGTTGCAGGGCACCACGTTACACCATCCCACTCAGATGGCTGCCCAGTTTCTTTCTGAATGTATCTAGTGTGGGAGAGTCCACCGCCTCTCTAGGCAGCTGGTTCCACTGTCGTATTGCTCTGAAACCCCACCTTCCGGTTCTCGCAGCTCTGCTCTTTACACTTCTTCATTTCCCTTAATGTGTTGAGCTGAAAAATGGGGAAGGGGGCTTGCAGTAGTGGGGTGTTTGTTGGTTATTTCTTACCACACATACTCCATTTAGGAGAAAAAAGTAGAATAGCTGCACAAAGCCTTCAGGAAGCCCTCCTCTGCCTTGTTTTGTCTCTCTCTCTCTTATTCATATTGCATAATTGGTGCATAACTTTGTTCTGCAAATCCTCCCAGCTTCTACTCTATTCTACATTAAGAGTGTTATAAACTGTAGATCAGGGTGGGCAACTTGCTGCCCTCCAGATATTGCTGGACTACAACTCCCATCAGCCCTCCCCAATGGCCATGAATATTGCTCAGCACTGCTGTTGACTTGGAGGGTTTCCCATCATGGCTGTGGCTTTTCTTTCTGGAGTCTGAAAAATAGTTCTGGAGAATTCAGAAGCTTGTGACCTTTTAGTTGATCCCAATAAGGGTATTATACTCCTGTGGCTTTTTGATGAAAACTTTATCATTCGTGCAGTGAAGAGAGATTTAGAATACTCAGGAGAAGGATTTTGACCATGTTATTGTGTGTAAGGTAATATTTTCCAGGCCTTCTTTTTTATATTCTTGATTTGGCCAAGAGCTACATAGTGCTGATGGATTCCTCTGGGTTACAGCTACCACACTTAAAATCGGCATCTGAAAGGAAAAATGTCTGTGAATTTACAATGAGAAATTTAAGGCCATGGAAACATATATTTTGCATAGCCTTAAAACTCTTGTGAACTTCTCTAAGAAAAAGTCTCAGCGAACTCAGCAGGGATGTGCGTGCATGCATTTTACCATTCCCATAAATACACTTAATATCACACTGCATGGATCTTCAGCCAAAATGCTTTTTTATTGGCAAAAAACCTTTGGAGTAAAAAATAAACATTGCATGTAAAGTATAGGTCTTGGCCAGATGTTTGAAAAGCAGATCATGATATTAATCAGAAGTCTACCATTAATTCCTGAAACCTTCTCATTTAATTCTCTGGATGGAATTCAAGGTTAAAAATTGGGCCATATTTTACGTTGTCTGGAATTTACTGGTGTGTGCTTTGATTTTGATTAGTTCTTGCTCTCGTATTTGATTATTGTAAAATATTCAAAAAATACATCTCTTTTTACTCTTAGCCTAAGAATAAAACTGAGTCACGGGTGATTCACCAATTCATGTTGCTTCAAGTAGATATAAGTGAAGAAGGCTCTTAAGAAACAAAATTTTCAGCCACCAGTTTCTGGACAATCTCTGTCCCAAAATCTTGCATCTTTTTAGTCCCATATTAACTCTATGAAAGGAAGATATAAATAGACTAGAGAAATCTGTATTCTAGCAAGTGTGATTTATTTTTGTATAAAACCATCTTCATCTTCCACCCAGATTGAGTCTCTAGAGCATGCTATAGGAAATAAACATTAAAAAGCAATCAAGATTAAAAACAAAAATAACTTCAACATCAATTTATCAGCAACAGGATAAAAACAACCATGAAGCAGCAGCAAAAGACATCAGTAAGCAACTCCTTGAAAAGTGCACTCAATGTGTTCTTATGGTACATTTGAATTGGCGCAGCCACTATCCTCTTATGCAGTGGGACTATCTGCTCCTGCCCCATGCAGCCCCCACCTTACCCCCAACTCTGCTCTGGAGGGTCACTCTGGAAATTATTTATAGCACCATGCAGATGATCAATCTATACTTCCATAATATGTTGTTTCTCACATTTGCCCTATTATTCTCCCCCACCCTCCACCCAAAAAAAAAAAAAAAGGGACTGTTGCAACTATTTTGAAGTTCAACCTTATTTTTACTGGACATTGTACAATTTCCAGTCAAGGCAAGGCTGAACTTAAAAATAACAGCACTCTTTTTTTTTTTTCATTTTTAGAGAGAGAGCAATCAAATTAGCATAGGACAACCTGCTAAAAATGGCACTGTCCAGCTCAATGCATCACCAGCTGTTACTGGAAATGGCTGAGAGTCACTTGATACTGTAATATCTACAATCCTATGGGGTTAAATGAGCCCTACTCTTTTTTTAAATTCGGACTTCAAACATTAAATAGAGTCATTTTTGTATCTTTATTATAAGCACAGAATTAGGAAAACAAAACAACACCCTACAATTTCTAAAGCTAACCTTAGTCACTGGGTCCAGAGTCCCATGCAGAGCAGTATTTTTAGAAAGTTGGCCAAAGAGGTACCTCCTCTGTAGCACCTCTCACCCTGCGGCCGGCCAGGCATAGCAGACCCAGGAGTCTTTGAGAACGGAGGCTTCTCCCTAGCTTCTATGTTGTCAACCCTTACATTTCCTTTGCTCTGACAGCTTTAATACCTTTTGATGTCACTGTCTCCAGCTTCAGACTCCGTCACTGTTGCTTATATTCAAGCAGTTAGTTATACCTAGTCATACTTACAGTAGATGCATTTCATTGGCTCTTCCTTGAGCATGACCAAGCCCAGCCCTCTGCATACCATTTTTCTCAGGTCCATTTATTTTGCAGCTTCATTCCACTGACCTGGCTTATGCATGACATCAACTCACTGTCAATTAATTTACCTCCAGGTCTTGTTGTTGAACACTGATGTTTTTTAAATGCAAGTCGTATCAGGAGGAGATCGTGGCTTGTGATATCATGTGAACCTGGCCAGGGAGGGTTGTTGGCATAGTTATCAAACCACCCACAGGCCTATGACAGCCTGTGGACATTGTGTCACAACTGCCTTTGCAGCAACTACATCATTGGTCTAACCTCTATGTGTGGACCAATGATGAAGAGGCAGATGACATAGAGAGGAAGCAATGCGGCTTGGAATTGAGTTTCAGGCACAGTGGCTGATGGGATACATGCCAACAGTGGGAGGACTGAGTTGGGAGGATAGAAACCACAATAGCATAGATTGGCAGGTGGATCATGGTACAAAGACTGCAAACCATGGTAACAACACAGGGTTGCTTGTCATGTTGTGTGAATGTAGCCACTGGTGTTCCTTATCATGGTTTCTAAAAACCAAGCATATCATGATGAAATACCAAAACAGGGTTCAGACAATATAACAGACCATCCTGCCCAAGAAACCACCATAGTTTGTTGTGTTATGCAAACTGTTCAATGTGTATTGACCAGAACATGTACATGTTATTAAGAGAAGAGACAAAATGCAGTTGAGATATTTTATGCACAATTTCCTCTTCAAGGACAAGAGAATATGTGCATATTATGTATGACTATGGTTAATGTGTATATGGATCAGTTGTTATGCATATTATCTTGCTGTGATATGCATATATCACTTGCTGTGACATTAATCCTTTGTGGCATACTGGGTTTTCCATTTTCCTGTATCCATTTTTTTAAATCTCATGTGTCATAAACAATATGAAGAGCTAAGAACACCTAAAGTACCCTGCTATTGTTAATGACTCACAACCTGTATCTTTTTTTTTTTTTTGCACAAGACATCAAGTTTCTGCTGTTTCTGTCAGAAAATGTGAAAAATTTCTTTTTCATGAAGAAAATTGCAGTCATTTGCCCCACAGAAGCCAATGTGGAAAGCCAGCTAAGCATGAAATTATCAGGAAAAGAACATGATAATCACTAAATGAATTATTCCCTGATAAGATACGCATTTTTGCCTGGCAACATCAATGAAGCATTAACTTTAACTTACTTTTCTTCATGGGTTTTGTTTATGAGAAGCATGTTTCCAATTTGGGAAATGATGGTTCAATCTCAAGAGGCACACTTATGTAGATGGTTTTCTAAGTGAGATTGACAAATAGTGCGGAATACTTAGGCTGGGTTGGAGGACTATAATGTCTGGCCTTTACAGATTTTTTTTTTTTTAATCCATGGCGCATATGCACAATCACAGGTTCAACTAATCACAGATATGACCAAACTAGGAACTACAGTTAGGATTATAATCTGCTGGGAAAAAGCTGGGATAATTAATGGTGAATGAGGCTTGGGTCATACTAACCAAAGTTTGTCCTGGTTTGGGCACAACAAGAAATCATGTCCAGTTGAAAAGGGAGAGCAAAACTCCAGATCCACTCCTTGTAGCCATGCGAGGGGAGGAGGGGAGGAGCACACAAACCTGAGGTTTATGCATTTAGTCCTCATCTATAGCTTAGTATTGCATGCAAAGGTAGTCACAATGTCTCGGTCTTGTGTTAATTTTAACAGAGCCAAATCACTATATGCATGCACAAGGGAGTGGATAGTCTTTCAGCAATGCCTTCCATATCCACACATTTGCTTTCCTAAGCTGGGATAGTGTTTTGGCTTGAGGGGGGAACCATGAGCCATAGCAGTCCTTAGTTCGAATCTCACTTCAGCAGCGAACCCACTTTTGGAGACAGTGGATGCAGACAAGGTGCTTGCATCTATATAACCTACCACCTGCTCTCTTGACCTTGCTGTTCATGGTTAATTCAAGCTAGGTGTGGAGGACTGACCAGATGGATCAGGGGAATGGTGAATCATCATTGCAAGCTGGTGTAGTCTCTACTGCCTTGAAGTGCAGGGTGGAAGGCACCTCGAAAGACATCGAGTTCAGTTCCCTGCTGATGCAAGAAAGACATAGATCAGAAAACTGAAAGGGGTCTCAAGAACAGTTCATTTGATTATTTGTTAGATGGGCCTTCTGCTTTTCATCCAGACTAATCAGTGGAAAGGAACACTTCTGGTGGAAGTACAGGGAATTTGGATTACATGAAAAGCACATGTGTACATACTTACCAGTTCCTGTTATCACAAGGTTGTAGCTTGCTAACCATGATAAAAGATCCCTACCCCCCAATCCAGAGTTCCAGAACATATCCAGACATGTGAAATTGTATTTCAGTTCAGTTCTGAATGTTAGCATTCTGTTTTCTAGTGATAAAACATATCACTTTTTGGTACAAAATGCTGAATTGCTTTCCATGGATGTGAGAAGCACTTAAAAAAAAAATCCTATTTTTCCTGCAGTTACATTTCCTGACTGATTCATGGCAACCATATGCTGGAACTTGTTTATATTCTGTGACGCTCTGAGATATACAGTTGTATTTCATTTAAAAGTTGTTTCACAGTGGCAGCTTCAGAAAATCAACAGGAACTCAAGGTTGTAAAGGATGACCCACTGTCTTGTGGAAAATAAGGGCCACTTGTACTTTGATTATTGTTTATTATATTTGTGTCCCAGTCTTCCTTTGAAAAATATGGTTCTAATGGATGATTCTCAAGTGACCTTCCACCCAGAAAGTTTACAAGGCCAGACATGTTGAGCTTTAAGAGATGAATAGCATCGTGCGATTTCATTTGACATCATGTGATCATTCTTTTGAGGTCAAATCTAGATTAACTAGACCAGAGAGTTACCCTGCCATAATTCCACAAGCACTGGCAGGATCCCATCCGCTTATACCCGAAGCTGGATTTTTCCCCCTCCAATATACATTACTGTACACTTATTTACTGGAACTGCCTTTGCCATTTTGATACTCGTGTACTCATCTACTTCTGAGCTAAGTTTGCTCAGGAGACTTTTGTGAGGGAGTTTATTAAAAGCATTTAATATTCCTGTTGGAGGGTCACAAACTCCCATCACTCACTATTGACTATGCTGGATAGGGCTGATGGGAGTTGCAGACCAAAGTATCTGGAGGGCCATAAATTGCCCACCCCTAACCCACAGAATATTGATTGAACACTTTGGAGCACAGGGCATAGTTATTGTGATAAGGGTCCCCTAGACTTAAGAGAATAAAGATGTAAGTCTTATTTATGCAGGAGTTTTCCGTAGGGACCTTACAAAGCTCAGCATGAGCAATGCAGAAAAGTAGCCTAATAAGCAGGGAAAACATGGCTCTGGAGAGCCTAGCACCATCATGAACATTATCAGTGCTGGCTCAGCAGGACTACAGCTCCACAGGAGAGCATGTGCTTCCTGTACAAAAGGTCTCAGGACAGGTTCATACTTGGCTTTCTCAGTTCAGGCTGGGAAGGACTCCTCTCTGAAATCCTGGAAAGCATTTTCCAGTCTGTAGGCCGGGGGTGCACAACCTGCTGCCCATGGACTTCACGTGGCCCTCAGGTACAAGTTGTGCAGGCCTCATCCACCTTTCCACACAGTCCAACTGATCAGCCAGCCTGGGACAGCGATCCAGATCGGGGAGGGTACTTTGTTCAGCAGGCAGCTGGGAAAACCATTTGTAAGCTGCCTGGAGGACGCTTGTTATAGGGTGCCCTGAAAATAAAATGAAGAAAGAACTCTCCACTCAGTGAAAAAAAAGACCCGTTCAAGGCATTTAAATTTTAATTATGTTAATTGTCCAAAATTACTTTGCTGTGCCACTGTCTAGAAGGAAGACCATTGTGAGCCTTTTCACTTTATTGGTGTGTCAGGATGACATAGGGTGCTGTCTGACTATCTAAGACGAGCCACGCTTGTTGTGTCACAAGGCATTTCAGGAGACTCTGGGAGATTCTTCTGATGTTAAGCTGTCACATCACATTGTTAAAACAGCTGATATTTTACACAGCGGGGACTAGGAACAGACAACACGCAAAGGCAGTTTTGAGTGTAAAGTGATCAAAAATATACATAAAGTTTCTGCTCTATGAAATCTTCATGAGATCTATTAACAATACGATAGCAGGCAAAATTGCTTTGACTGAACAGAGAGATACTTTGAGCTTTCAGTCATGTAGAGGAATGCGCCATTATAATCCTAACGTATCATTTGAACAGTGTAGCATTGGCTTAGTTCTGACTGTCTCACAGGCATAAATTGAACTCAACAGTCACTTTGCATGTTGCACCATCTGTAGTAAATCCCAGAGTTTTCAGCTGCAAGATGTTGATGATGATGGGGCATGTAGAGCAAAGTTATGTTCGGAGAGCATCCCAGAGTTCACGGGATATAGCTGATTTCTCCCATCCCTAGCAGCTGCTGTGGTGGGCTCCTCTTTGACTTCTCTCCCGATCTTGGGATTGGGAGAGGATTGGGAAGGGTGCTACTGTGTGCCAGTGAGTGGAGAGAGGCAGCCATGGAGGAGATGCAGGTCTCAGGATCCCACAGTCTCTGTTCTCTGCCAGGCCCCCGAGATAAGCCAGCAACTGGTCAGGCTCAGAGGCCCATCCAGTGAAGTAGCGAACAGGAGATGCTTTCACCTCCCTCATTCTCTCCTCCCTGCCTGGATAGAGAACATGGGACTATACTCTTAGGACTGCACTCTTAGTTCTCATTTCCCAAGTGCCCCGGCATACGCTAATAGATTCCAGCATACAATCTAATTGTGCAGTACACAGGGTTTCATAAAAGTCAATGCATGCAGAGTAAGCACGCAAGAAGAGCCCAGCTGGATCAGATTAAGGGTCTGCCTAGGCCAACATCTTCCCACAGCAGCCAATGAGATGCCTCTAGAAATCCCACATGCATTGCTCTGCCATTACTCTCTCTCTGAACATGCAGCCATGAGGTAATGAGAGTTCCCAGTTACTAACATGGAATTTCAGTACTGCTGCGCTCTTGGGTAATCCCACCACAGGTGTAGAAATCTCCTTTGCACAATGGAAGCACCAATATTGCCCTGAACCAGGTACTGATATATCTTATTCAACTGCCATGGGGTAAGATGTCACTGGGTTGTTATTTTCAAACCATTTGTTTTTAAACCTATGCAAACAAAAACACAGTGATCCTATTATAATGTGCAGGGGAACACCATATTTCATGTGTGGGAACTCCATATTTTTTCTTGTACTTACTGTATTTTTTGCTCTATAAGACGCACTCCCTCCCCCCCCAAAAGTAAGAGGAAATGTCTGTGCGTCTTAAAGAGCGAATACGTGTGTGCAGTAAGTCTGTCAGATGTGCAGCCCATGGGGAAGTGATGGGGAATGTGCCTGTGATTATGTGCCCATTTGATTCAGAATATTTTTTTTCTTGTTTTCCTCCTCTAAAAACTAGGTGTGTCTTATGGTCAGGCGCGTCTTATAGAGCAAAAAATACGGTCTTTCTTCTGGGCCACATTCAGTTAAAAAGTAGCTGGTGCTGGCAGGAGTGCCACAGGTTCCACAACTCTTGCAGATGTGTGTTGAAAGTCTCGTCAAGCTGAATGAAGACCTGCTATAGTGATGGACTTGCTAAGGAGTTTGTGCAGTGAAAGATGCTGTGCTTTTAGCAAGAAAAATAATTGGCAAACCCATTGATCTCCTGTCTGTCTGTCTGTCTGTCTGTCTGTCTAGCTGTTTATCTGCAGAGTGCACTCTGTTGTGGTTTACTGGCAGCACTAGTTCTTGCCAATACCAGTGCTGTGAAGTGCGCTGCCTTGATTCATTAGACCTCTGTCAAGATAATGATTTCTTTAGCAAGTCCAACACTAGCACTGCAATTCACCTAGGAATAGGGCCAGCTATCCTATATTCCGAACCTTTCAGTTTGTGAAGAATTGGTCTACACTTTGGCCTAGCTGATGAATGGCAATGTACCATTATAATCTTTTTAGAAATTGGCTGTCTGCATTTCTGATGCATTGATCAAAGTTCTGAATGTATGATCTTTTGGAGACAAATTTCCGTCAGTATCGAGGTATGTTTTGTTGCATATGGCACCAAGGTGTACCTTCATATGGCACAATTAAGACAAAGAGTTTGAGAAGCTAGCTTAATTAACAGGCAGCTCTTTGAATGCCAGCTCTACAACATACATTCAGTCTTGCTGATATAGACTGAATGTCAGTGCAAGAACGATGGAAAATATCAACTTTGAAGGATGTTTATCCTGTCATTGCTTTAGAAAAAGGAAGATTTGCCAATCAAATGTGCACAGTAAAATGGTTAGATTCTCACTTGCTTTTCAACTTTTATTATTCCCTTACTTTTGTCACCATAATTGTAGGGCTGTTAGTCATTAGCATGAAAAGAGCCTGTATCTTATGCAATACTACAGAACCATCAACAGCAAAAAACGTTAAGTCAACCTTTTCTTAAAAGCATCAAAGAACTCCTTTTTAAATGGAACTTAAAACTTTCAGAAATGCTTCTTCCTCCCTTTTTTGGGAGAAGATTTCAACCGAGATCTTTAAAATGGTAGGCTAGAAATGCAAGTTGTTTACTGCTTTTCTTCATCTTCAAGATGTCACATTTTTCTGTAAACATCTCAGGAGCAGCAAAGCCTACGCAACATGGCATGATGCCAAGTCTGCTCTGGGTTCCTGGCACCAACGTTGTTTCATTGTTGATCCTCGCCAGCAAAGCATGTGCAAGGCTGGGGCTTCATCTGACTTGCACCAGATGGTATGGTGTGCATGCGAATTGTTCAGAAGTGTATATAAGGACAGTATCTGAGAGAGAGAGAGAGAGAGAGAGAGAGAGAGAGAGAGAGCAGGCCACTGGAGAGAATGAGCCCTTGTATGAAGTCCAGTGTTGCTCTTCTGCAGTCCTGGATGTTACTTAGGAGTGGAGCTTTGTGTAAGTCCCATTGCCTTGAACGAGGCAGGAGTGGAACAGCAGACATCTCCACCCACCCAATGGGACCAAGCTCAAAGTCATTTCGTATCCTCACCTCTAAAGCCAGAGTACTGCTGGGTTTGGCATGATTTATTCACGAAGTCTAGAATCATGTCTTCAAATAGCCTATTCGTATACTATCAGGCAACAACTCCAGATTCCCTGAATGCAAATTGCACCCTGCCCACAATGTGCCTGGGCATTCCTCTTCTTGTTTCCAATGGCATGATATTAGAGTTAAGCTGATGCCTTATAATTCCTTTCTCTTGGGCTTTCTACAGAAGGGGTGGGCAACTTAAGTACATAAGAAGTGCCAAACTGGATCAGACCAAAGGTTTGTCTGGTCCAGCGTTATGTTTACACAGCTGCTCACAGGAAGGCCACAAGCGGGACATGACTGCAACAGCATTCTCCTGCCCAGCAGCCCATGTTCCCCAGCAACATAAATTTGGCCTTGCAAATGTGCCTCCATAATCCATTCCCACTTGTTTGTGTCATCCTAGCCAGTTTTTCTTCCAAAAAGACAGAAAAAAGCATCTTTCTTCTCCGATAATGTTTCCGTATCACATCATGGAATTGTAAGAGTATGTTAGAAGTTCTTGAATGTTTTCATCTTCCCTGTATCCAACAAGCATTGGTCCCTTAGGAAGGCATTTTATTTATTCTTTATTTATTTATAGCATTTCTATGCCGCACCTGTCGCCGAAGCCTCAGGGCGGCTTACAAGAATAATTTATATAATGTTAAAATTATTTTGGAGTTTCTCAGCAGATGTACAAGCAAAAATAAAAACCCCCATTAACAATTAAAATATCATTTAAATAAAAAGGTCTTATGGGACCTTTTATGGGACATACCTTCATGAGGGCTAGAAATGCAGTTTTGCTTTGTTTTTTAAATAATATTTGAAAGTGTAATTTGGTCAACTTTAATTTCAGCATGTGTACTATATTTCCTGAGGGTGGGGGTTACTTTCAGATGATATTTTCTTTGTTCATCAACTCTGCATCCATCATATAATTTTTTGCAGGGTCAGATGATGTTTTCTACTTGTAATACTCATGTATGTTCTCATGGCTCTTTTTGTCTCATTTCCTTTTCATAAACAAAAATAGGTAAGCCCAGGGCTTTTTTTGCCATAGAACGCACCTGAACGGCATTCCGACACCTTTTTCTCCCATGGATTTTACGAAGTGATTTTGAATTGCCTGTCGGCATAGCAGGTCAGCAGCAAACATCATTAACATAGTGCCTGCAGGCTGCTTTTGTGTCTGCGCTGCTCGGCTTGGGATGCTGCTCGGCTTGGGATTGGTGTGTGTGGTCACGCACTGGGTGCTTACTTCTGGCGGCGACGTGAATTCCGGCACCTTTTTTTTTTTTGTTTACAAAAAAAGCACTGGGTAAGGCAAGGAATTACACATAGCTGCACAGTGCCTTTTAATTGAAAGCACTAGGAGTCTTCTGTTGTGAACTCTTTTGGTTTTTCTAGAAAACTCAGTCAAACCAAGACATATGGAAGTTGTACATATCTAACCACTATGGTCAAAAGTGAAGCTGGATTACTTCATGTCATATTCTTTTAGAAACATGGTTATCGCGTGCCTTTTTTACAGAGAGCAGTCCCCTACATGAAAGCTTCTTGATCAGGAAGAAGAACTTGGTTCAGGAACTTGGGTTAGTCAGCTGTTCAGTCAGGCACCCTCTGTTAGAGCCGGTGTTTAGTCCAAGTTCATTTGATCAAGAAACACAAGAAGGGAGAGCAGATGATCTAAAATTCCTTGTTAGGAGTGAGCACCTGGGAAGGTCAACTGGTTATTATGAAGAGATTATTGTGTTTCTGTTATACTAACTATTCCTAAATTTGCATCTTTACAGTTACATTAACTTTTTTTTAAAAAAATCCTCTTTTGTTGTTTTCTTGGGTGATGCATTTCCTATTTTTTGGTGATATGTAAGTAACCTCACTGTTCAAGGACCAGGCCCTTAAGCTGCTAGGCTGCAATTCAGAGAGCTACATGTCTGCTTTCAAATGTTCAGTGATGCTCTGGATGCTTTGGATTTGTGGTTTTTAGAGCATACCCCCTGAAACACAGCACCTCAGGAGTTCCAGCAAATTGTTTGGGGTATGAGAGATGCGAGAAGAAAAGGTGTTCCTTGGTGCATGCACTCATCTATGGTAGCTATCTAGATTTCAGTCCAGTCATTTACAAAGGATGAATCTGTCTTTCCCTTCACTGTTTTCACTTTATGAGATTAACTAGGAGTTCCACTAGGTGCCTGGCAGAACTTCAGTAGACACACTTACTTACTGACCAGAGGATAACAATTGATGGCATTTCCTATTGAAAAGATACAGGAATGATAAACAGAGAGATTTAACTGGATGATTCATGTGGAAAATATGTCCATCTTTGTAAGTGGATCTCATAGTTGAAACAATGGTGCGTCACGAGGACTCAGACTTAATGGGCAGAATAGAAAGAAAGAGTCTCAAATGCCAACTGTTGTGTGTCTAGAAATTATGGGGGTGGTAGTAAGATGGCTCATTAAATAAACCATCTGGGGAGGTTATTATTTGTAAATGAAATGATATTTATTCCAATTAGTTCAGTCTGGTCATTGTGAAGTCTTTCTGTATATACATAAGAAAAAGACACCAGTAAGTAGACAACACAAGAAAGATTGTTGCCTGAAAGTATATTATGATAGAAAATGCAAGGATTGGGCTTCTAACAGTTCTTGTCTGTACATATCTTCTCAGAAACAATCCCCATCTCTGCTTAGAAGCAGCCTACTGCTGCAACCCTATATTCCAGGTGAGTGGTTATAGGATTGCAGTGTTAGCTTGCTGTCCTATACTCACTTACCTGGGAGTAAGTTCAAAATGGCTTGGGACCAGGATACCTGAAGGAGTGTCTTTTTCTGTATACACCTTCCCTGCCCCCTAAGATCTGCAGCAGAGGTCCTGCTCTGGGAACCCTCCTTGAAGGAGGTTAGGAGAAAGAACACTCAGAGGAGGGCCTTCTCTGCGGTGGCACCCTGGGTCTGGAATGAGCTCCCCAGAGAGGTTCGCCTGGTGCCAACATTATATGCTTTTTGGCACCAGGTTAAAACCTTTTTATTTACCCAACATTTTAAAGTTTAAAAATTTTAATTCAGATTTTATTTATCCTCAGTCATGTTTTATCTTGCTATTGTATTTATTCAATATTTATCACTCTGTAAGCCATCCAGAGATGTTTCATATTGGGCGGGATAGAAATATCCTAATAAAATAAATAAATGAATAAACATTAAACTCAATGGGGGTTATGTTTGAGTAGACATGTATAAGATTGTACTGTTCATTTCTTTCCCTACTTCTGAGTCATTTTGTGAAAAGCACTGGAAAATGCGGCTCTGTTTGGGGGTGTGGGGTGAGGAATAGGGGTGACTATTATAGAAATACAGTTCAGCTTGTGCTGTCCCAATGACTCATTGTGGTGAACATGATGACCCAGCTCAGAAATGGACGTGCATTGGACTGGATAGCCTTTGGGCCAGACCCATTCCGTTCATGATGCAACAGAATGTGATTGCAGGTTGCTGAAGTGGCCGAGTGGCCTGTACCCCAAGTGCCATTTGTGGGACCTTAGAAGCCCCTGCCTCTGGTTGCATTCTCCATTTGTGGTGGAAAAGAAATCTGCATCTACCGCTTTCTTCTTTCCTTTCTGCCTCTTGGCCACAAATGAACTTGTCAGGTTGTGCTAACAGATCAAAACTTTCTAATTATGATCCAAGAAGAGATTAGTTCCATGGAAGAGACTGGGGTATCACACATATTCCGACCTTCTAGGTGTGACATCCATCTTCTGGACAGGTGTATAATGCAACTGGAAAGCAACCAGCTCAACTGGAAAGCAACCAGCAGAATGAAAAAAATGAGGAGCGTTTGAGAAAAATGAAAAATAATTTACTCTTCGTTTCAACATGAAGAATAACTGTGGGAGAATTATGTTATTTTCATGCAGTATATTTTATCCATTGTGTAATCCCATGTCACCTGCTGCCATGCCAGCCCCTAAATGCCATTTGGGCAATTCTTCAGGATAAAAGCTGCATTAAGCATCTCACTGAAAGCCTTTTGATCATTACACAGAGTGCAATACAGGTAGATGACTACTGTTTTCTTTGAATTTGGTGTACTTTACAGCACAGTACAATGATCTGATTTTCATATAATGCTAACCCATGTTTTATTTAAACCATGATTTGTTGTTCTTTGTCTACCAGATAATTGAACAAACAATGGATTGTTTTCTTGATCCTTGAGTAGTTTCATTCCCTCTTCCTTCACCCACTGCTTCCCTGTTTCTAATCTGCGTTTGTGTCATTGAAGTACTGGCATGCAAAGAGCCTGGGTTTTTTAACTGCTCTTGTTCACTGCCTCTGTAGTTTGATAAAACAACCCATGAATATCCTACAATTCTAGGTTCACATATAATGATTATCCATGGTTTAAGAACCCACAGTTCACAAGACAACAACAACAAACTATGGGTTCTCTTCATTGTTAACAATCCATAGTTAACCCATACTTCAAGATTCACATGTAATGACAATGCAAACAAATTTAACAAACCTTGGTAGATTACTTATGTATTACTTGCAAACAGGTCTAAGTCTACTCAGAATTCAGCCCCATGGCTTTCAAGTGTGACTTGCTCATGGATAAGCATGCAGCCTTACTGTTTTCTCTTTGTTTGTTTTTATCCCTTTGTTGAAATAGAAGTAAAAGAAATTACGTTTCAAGCACCTGATCACATCCCTGTCAAATAAAGACACACTTATTCTATCTGATAATGATTCAGCTACATACATAATACATCTAAACTCTCTCAATTATTAGTGTGCTTCTTCTTGAGCTCCTTGCTTTAATTATCTGTTTCTTTCATGATATACCAAGGGCTGTATGCAATAATCTTGTGATGTATATTGCCTGTGTTTTTAATTTTAATTTCAAATAACATTCCATTTTAAAGCAAAAATTTGGTTTACCCATCCCTAGGAATGGGCAACTTTTGAGGGCTACATTTCCTTGTGGGTAATGTGCTGAAGGCTTCATGTGGGTGCAAGGGAAGCCAATGGATCAGGCCAGAAGGAACAGATAACAGTCAGTGGGTCACCCTCCCTCCTACCCCCTCCCTCTCTTTCTTTCTGCAGAATAGAAAGGAAGAGGCTGCCAAGGAAGAAAAATGGCTTTGCAAGAGGTCTGAACTGATCACATGCAGTGAGTTTTTAAACATGAGGCTAAGCGGGCACAAGATGAGGTTGAGGGTGGGAGAATGCTCATCTCCACTTTATAATTCTCAAAATGCATAGCTTCAGAATCTGTCAGTACAGATGTATGTATTGGCATGCCTAGTCCAGAGAGAAGGGGAAAGCAGACACCAAGCTTGAGGATAAGCTAGCAGGCTTGCTTTCCCTAGAACCCTGAGGTCTGACAACTGAAGTTTGATACCATGGGGTGGTTTGGGCGGGCAGAGCCAATAACAAACTCTCCATGAGCCATACACGGGCATGAACTGCACGTCTATACTGGAGGCTTCACAGATCAGAGATTCAACTCTGTAAGACCTAAAAGTTGTTATCATGAAACAGAGTTGGAGACTCTCGATAATTAATATAAATCATCCAAAGATCTACAAGTAGATCCCTGCCCATTTTCTGCCCACTCCTGACTTAGGGAAATAAATAATATATAGAACTTTGCTTGGAGGTGCCAGGAGGGAGGGAGAGAAGCTTACCTAGTTCAGTAAAAATGCAATGGATCCTTTCTGTACTTTCTGACTGGGATGGGAGATAGCAGAGTGATTTCTCATATGGAGACAAAGTGCTGACAAACTGGGTCTCCAGGATAACAAGAGAGAGGTGTCTTGTGCATACTGATTCTCTTGGGGCACAATTCTTGGCATATTGAGACAGAAAACTGTCCTACTGTTCTCAGTGTTTTCCAGCCCAGTTGCAGACTAAAACAAACTATCCAATTAAACAAAAGCCGATAAGGGACTTGACCACTTGATTTCCTTCTGAGAGGAAACACCTTGAAAACTCATTCCAAACAGCTGTGTCAGCCTGGGTTTTCTAATGACACTTGGATGGCTCTCATTGGTTCCAACAGAAAACTGAGTAATAACTAGGTAAAAATAAAAGCCTAGAAAACTGAAGCAGAATAAAACTGAGTAAATTAGGGTGCACCTGCTTAGGAGCAGATTCCTACTTGTCCAGGACTCCCCTGAGATTTGTATTTATATTAATTTATTTATGCTATTCATTGTTTGCCACCTTTTTTCCCTCTCAGTTTTATCCTCCCAGCAACAGTCTTGTTAGCTGGGTTGGGCTGAGAGTCTGTGACTGGCCCAAAGTCATCCAGTGAGCTCCATGGCTAAGCAGGAACTAGAACCTGGAGCTCTCGGACCCCAGTCCAACACTCTGACCATTACACCACGCTGGCGCAGATGTGGTGATCCTCTAGTGGAGAGGAACTGGCAGCACTGTCTTCTCTGTGTTGCAATTCACCATGGCACAGTTCTAACACCCTGAAGGACTTGTACCCAAAAATCAACAATAAAAGTTACTCTGGAAGAATTCAGAGCAACGCTTACACTTTGTCCATTTGCAATGAATGTATGGAGGTGGGGATGGGGAACAGAGCCTCTATAGGTTCAAATAACTTTGGATATCTATGAACCCAAGTGAATTCTCCAGCTGACTGGCTTTTTCCAAGTCACACGAATCCTTACCCTTTTTTAAAGGTTTGTCTGTGTGGGGGGTGGGGGGGTGAGTATTCTACTAATACAAATCACCTCAAGTAGAATAAAATCCTGTTTTATTTATGTATCTTTTACAAACAAATCTGTTCCATCAATCAGCAAACATCAGGATGAATGATGCTAGATAATCTGCAAAAGACAGCTGGAATGGGTTTAACGAAATGTGTGCATTTCTAGATGTGGGGAATTAATCGTTCTGGCCCCACTGGTGGGCTGCACTTTGGAAGATGACCAGGAATCCACTAAGTGAAATGCTATAGAGAAGGAGTGGCAGGGGCCTTAGTGAAAGGTCAAGGGCATCCTGAACCTTTGAGGGAAGTGGCTGTCAGCTCTACCCCTACAACAGACTCAGAGGCAGAAGCCATCTAAAGATTGAGCTGCAAGATGCAGAAGTGCCTGCCTGAGAGAGCAGGACTCCTCATGAGCAAGGCTCTGCTCATGAGTAGGCCACTTTCCTAATGTTTGGAGTGGCGATGGCCCTTATCTGACCCTGACTAATTGCCCTCTGCATCACTGCAAATTGGACAAGTGTGTTCTGTGGGCATGAGAAGTAACTTGAGAATCAAAGGAAGGGTGATTGGCATTGCCATTTGGCCATTAGTGGGGACTGGTGGAGAGGAACTAGAAAGTCTTGGTCTTTACCTTCCCATCTGCCCATAACTCTGCCATCCAAACAGAAAGGAGGAGGAGGAGGCAAACCAAGTTTTGTAATCCTCGCCTGCAAAAGGCAACGTGTCCATTGTTTGCAACGTGCCCATTGTACCATATTTTTCGCTCTATAAGACGCACCTGACCATAAGACGCACCTAGTTTTTAGAGGAGGAAAACAAGAAAAAAATATTCTGAATCAAATGGGCACATCATCACAGGCACATTCCCCATCACTTCCCCATGGGCTGCACATCTGACAGACTTACTGCACACACACATTCGCTCTATAAGACGCACAGACATTTCCCCTTACTTTTGAGGGGGAAAAAAGTGCATCTTATAGAGCAAAAACTACGGTAATTATCACTATATCTCTTTTCAAGTTATTTATTTATTTATTCATTCATTTTCTATACTGCCCAACAGTTGAAGCTTTCTGGGCAGTTCACAATAGCATATTTAAAACAATATAAAATATACCAATCAAAACATATTAAAAGACCATTCAATTTGGCAATACAAAATGTAAAACCAAATAAAAAAACAGAAAACAAAAATTATGTGGTAAAAACACTCCGTGAGACCCTGTCTAACAACCAGCAGGCCCCAGTAACTAATTAAATGTCCTGCAGTAGAGAAGGGTCTTTACCTGGCACCAAAAAGGTAGTAAAGTTGGTGCCAGGCGGTCCTTAGTGGGGAGTTCATTGCATCCGTGGGGGCCACCACTGAAAGTGCTCACCACCACCTGAGCCTCCCATGGAGGTGGCAGTTGAAGAAAGGCCCCAAACCTTGATCGTAGTGTCTGGGTAGGCAGAACTCAGGAGAAACATTCTGTCAGGTATCATGGTCCTAAGCTATGCAGGGTTTATAGGTCACACCTCGTATTAACCTCAGAAGTGTTTAGGCGGCCAGTGCAAGTGGACCAGAATTGGCATTATATGATTAGACCATAAGATCCCTCTTATTTATCTTGATGCTGCATTTTGTACGAGCGGCAGTTTCCAAACAGTCTTCAAGGGCAGCCCCACATAGGGTCATTGCAGTAGTCTAGTTTAGAGATTACCAGAGCATAGATCATTGATAGTAGGCTATCCACGTCCAGACATGGATGTAGCTGAGCTACCAGCCAAAGCTACAAAAGATGACCAACCCCAAGCTACGAACCTGCTCCTTCAAGGGGAGTGCAACCCCATCTAGAACAGGTTGAATTCCCTCCATCTGGCCAGAAGAACCACCCTTCAGTAACCTCTCATCTGTTCTGGACCGAGCTTCAGTTCCTTAGCCCTCATCCAGTCCACTGTTGTGGCCAGGCATTGGGTCAGCACCTCCACAGCATCACCAACTGAAGATGAAAAAGAGAGTTAGCGTTGCGTGTCACCAGCACACTGATTGCAGTGTACTCCCAAACTCCAGGTGACCTCAGCCAGAGGTTGCATATAGACGTCAAACAGCATGGGGGACAAGACTGACCCCTAAGGAACCCCTACTGGAGGATCCAAGGGGCGGAGCAATATCTGCCCAGCACCACCGTCTGGAGCCTACCATTCCAATGGGAGTACAGTGCCTCTCACTCCGCATGGTCTAGACGACCTGGTTATCGGAACACTGAGAGCGGAGGCTTCTGTGCTTCCCTATAAACATTTATAGAAAAACTCACACAACTGCCTGAACTATGGCAGATGCTTGGCCACCTGACATTTCACTGGGTTGATGCCCAGTTCTTCCTGATCACAGCATTTATTCCTTGGCTTCTGCAAAATCTTTATTTATGTATTTATTTATTTTCCGGTTTATATCCTGCCTTTTTCCTACAAAGGGCTCAAGGCAGCTTACATCATCTCTCCTCCTCCATCTTATCCCCACAACAACAGCCCTGTGAGGTGGGTTGGGCTGAGAGTCTGTGACTGGCCCAAAGTCACCCAGCTGGCTCCATGACGAAGCAGGGACTAGAACCCAGATCGTCTGAGTCCCAGTCCCGTGCTCTTAACCGCTACACCACACTGGCTCTCAAATCTTCTGCTGCCCTTTTAAGTTTCTGATCCATGTTAGGAGAGCCATGTTCAACATTGCCTGTCATTCCTCTTTGGAATTATAACAGTCTTTGTTGTCATGATCAGTGGTCTTCATCAAACAAACTCCTTCTTTGGAAGGGCTGGCTGGGTAGGGGAGCACATGCCGTATGCCCTGTTTCCACTTCCGTCTTTGTGGGGCAGAGTTAACAAGGCATAAAGCCCTAAACGGCTTGGGGGCCGGATACCTGAAGGAGCGCCTCCTTCCCCATATGCCCTCCTGCCCCTTGAGATCTCTGGCGGAGGCCCTTTTTTGGGATCCCTCCTTGAAAGAGATTAGGAGGGTGGTTACCCAGAGGAGGGCCTTCTCTGTGGTGGCACCCTGATTGTGGAATACACTTCCCAGAGAAGTTCGCCTTGCGCCAAGGCTTCTTTCTTCTTGGTGCCAGGTGAAACCCCTTTTCTTCCCCTGCTATTTTAATGTTTAATTGGTTTTAATGTGTTTCATACTGCATGCTGTGCTATTTTAATTTCTATTTTACTTGTTGTTTGTTGTAAACCATCCTGAGACGCTAGTATAGGGATGGTTTATAAAAGCTTTAAATGAATAAATAAATGAGTGAGTGAGTGAGGACCTAAGCACATAGATTTTTGGAAACATTTTAAGTTTATTATTTATTTATTTATTTAAACATTTATCTGCTTAGGGCATTTATAAATGATCCCTTAGTAAATTTCTCAAGGTCACTTATGATGCAACTTTGCATTTGTGCTTCACCCCAAATTGTGCAAAATCAATATGGGACATTTCGCAGCTTTAAGAGCAAGGCCAACATCTTTAGAGGAGCTTCATACCCTCCAATTCTTACTGTGCAACTCGCTGTGATTTTGTCTAAAGTCCTGATGTTGTGCAGTTTGATGTGCAAATATTCTACATCTGTTTTCTCTTCCTTACTTGTGATTGATTAATTTTATTCCAAGTGCATTGTTGGCTCTTACCCAATTCCCTCTTGATTTCCACTGGTAGTTACTCATTGTCATAGGCTGAAGGATCATTAAATTATTTTCCCTCATGTCCTCCCTCTGTTGCTGATGCTGAAGAATGCAAGCATTGCTCAATAGGCCCTTGTTCATCCCTTTCTGCGTCTCCCTTCTAACACACACAGAGCCCTGCAGCTTCAATAGGGCAAGAAGGGATGGGGCAAGTGAAGGAAGCTAAGGAACGTTCACAAAAACATCATGAACCTCGTGCCTCTGTGTGACACACACACTTTTAAGCAAACTGTTTGCTTTAATTAATTGCTGAGGATGCCAAAATGAGAAACTGGGAAATTATTTGCAATGGATTTATATAGGGGGAGCTCCAGAGGGGAAAGAAAACGTATTCTTCCTTCTCCAACTGAGTTGATGTCATCAGTCCTGAAATGTCTTGCAAGGAAACTTACTTTACTGGTGCTTTTTTCATGCCCTGCTGTTTATGAAACTGACAGTCAGCTGAGCTGGTTTTATGCAGGTCATTTCAGCCAATAAATTATTAGATGGGTCACATTCCATATAATGGTAGACACTTATTTCTTTTATGAATTATCATAGCAACAATATGTATGGAACTTGACTTTTCCGTTACTTGTATAATGTTTTGAGAGTACATAAATACCCGGTCTGCCCTAAGACATTTTACTGCCTTAAGCAAAGAATAAGAAAGCACGGCCAGTCAACTACCAAACCCTATTGCATGTGCAGAATTTAATGGATTAATAATTGCATCTTACTGTGACTATAGCAAGTGGGCACCATCATCCAGCATAACTGCGGGCAGAACATCATCTACTCAAGAAGAATAGTGGCACTTTTTACCCTAGATAGTTGCCTTACTATATTTTATTATATGCCACAACAGGTTTTAACCTTAATTCCCCTTTGTGTGAATCAGGAAGGCTAATAAATTCATGCTAGTGAAATCTGATGCTCTGTTGAGATGCAGAACCATCCAACCTCCCCAGCTTCCAACATTTTGGTCACTGGGTGATCTTGAATTAACCATGAATAAATGAAATCAATGAATATTTTGTGCTTCAGTCCAGTTTTCATCCGGACTACTGTTCTCTAAGGCCATACTTCTAATTATATTTAGACAGGGAAAAAGTCCTATAAATCCCATCATTCGCTTCCCTAGTCAGACACTTTGGCTGGGTCATGCCGATAGTTGTAGGACTTGTTTCTCTTTAAACAGGCATAGGATCTTGCCCTAAGTTTTCCATGACTTTTTGGGAACTGCATTCTGCTGTTTAACTACATTCTGGGAGTTGCATTTCCTCTTTAAAAAGAAAAGAAAAAACCTGTATGCATAATTATGAACTGTGTTTGAAGATGATGTTCTCGTTAATCAGAGAAGAGATTATGATTATGATTATAGCTAATAATACATTTCATTTCCTTTATAGAACTTTTAAGCATCAGAATTTATGCACAAGACCATAGTATAAATGTACAGATTGAACACATATTTTTTTCCAGTGAGCTTACTGGAGTGCTGTGCATCAATTACCCTTTGAATTCTGTGGAGGTGGCATTCTGCTGGATGGGAGCCAGCAGCCATGTTGTGCTACACAGAAAAGCTGGATTCTTTTAATTGCTGTGAAAGTCCTTATGTAATCTCATACTGCAGCAGTCATGCCAATTCCATGGAATCGGGTGTGCATGATTCACGGGGTAGTCACCTGCAGTACATGTCTGCTCAGAAGTGAGTGGTACTTCCAGGCAAGTGTGCCTTGCATTGCACCCTTATTCCTGGCTCAAAATCAATTTAATCATATGTTAGGAGGAAGTGACATTTCAGTATGACTTCTGGACAGGCTCTTTCTTACCAGAAATCAATCATGAACTGCTAATTATACAATTGGTTGAGTGGATGCTTTGGCTGTTATTGAAACTGAAATTTAATGCAAAATATTAAACACGTTGTAAGCCACATTGAAGACAAGGAGGCTTACATTTAAGTCAGCTTGTACAGGATGGCACTGCAGCTCTTTATTCAAAAACTCTGCTTATTGTGACTGTTCAATGGCTCCTTCCCACCCTGTCCCCCCAAACCGAAACAGAATAAAGGAAATGCCTCTGGTAAATAGAAGCTGAATGATGAAATGCTGAATTCCAGAGGTGCACACACAGCACTTTTCAATTTACAAACTATTATTCAGATTACTTTAAACTTTACTGTATCTATGGAAACACATGTAGGAAAGGAAAGAAATTTTCAGCTTTCAGGACTATTCAAAGTTAATCAAATCTCTCTCTCTCTCTCTCTCTCTCTCTCTCTCTCTCTCTCTCTCTCTCTCTCTGTGTGTGTGTGTGTGTGTGTGTGTGTGTGTGTGTGTAAAGTGTTGCTGTCATAATACATGACCCTGCAGTATTATGAGATGGATGAAAAAGAGATGAAATGGCAGCTAGAAGTAAATGAAAGCATGATTTTCACACAAACTGAATGTACTGTAAAAGACAGTTGCGGGGTTTGCTTTATGCATCATTGCTGGCAGCCCCTTGTGGGAAGAGTATGTGTGGAAGGTCCACTCCAAGCCAGAGAGAGGCCAGGAAGCTCTGGGACCCATGTGCCTCATTCTCTTCCTTGTTGTTCTCATCCCCCCTTTTCTCTCCTGTCTCCTAAGCTCAGATCCTGCTCGCTGCCAGCTAGGAGCCCTCTTGTGCAGAAGACAGACCTCTGGAAGGCTGCCACAGAGCCATCCTCTATTTGAAGGGGTGCCCAGCCCAAGCCGGCTTGATGCTCACGTGGTGCTCAGATAATAGAACGGCACACAGGCCACCTGGCCAAGGCTTCCTAAGGATGGGACTGAAATGCAATGCCAATTACAATACTCTCACCGTTTGCCTTTAGACCTGCATGTTGACAGATTTCATGGAAACGGTTGTCCTCTTTTTCGGTCATGCATTTCCTCTTCTGGGGTGATGTCTAAGTGGTCGCTACTCTGCAGCCTATTCTGGCGAGGAAGGCTGGGGTGTCGCTAGGCCCCATGTCTGCTTGCACTTGTGGCTCTGCTTTCCTGTGTGTACTGTGTCAAGGGGACATCTGTGGTCCTCAGGCCTATGCTAGGATCTGCCCTCCTCAAGCATAACAACCGCAGCAGCTGTGATGCTGCCACAACTCCGTGCGATTATATAAGGGGAAATGCAAGCCGGGGAAGAGATGGAGATGGAAGGCAGCTGCAGACACTTATGCAGCTGAATTTCATTTGTAGTCCTGGTTTAGGGACTGATGCGCAGCATGTCTTTCTTCATTGGAGATGGGTGTTGAGCCACAGAGCAATTCAGTTGTGTCTGAATTGCATAAAGAACAACCACAATGTGGCAAATATTTCTTATGGAAGTCTCTGCTTCTTGCAAGACTCCTGCACCAACCTGTGTAATAGGTCACCTTGAAAATGTTTATGAAAGATACTGGTTGCACATTTTTTCCTCACAAATTACTAAACTACACGTTTCTCAGAGAAACAAGTGTCAAAATGTATTGTTATATAAAGGCTGAGTCACTTTGATTCTACCATCCTAAACATTTGTTCTGATATATTATGACTTTGAATGACCTAGGAGCCTATTATGGGAAATATTATTTTTTCTCAGCTAAATTCAGGGCAGGAGTAAGCTAAGAACACTGGAGAAAGAGATAATTGCTTACATAATTTTGCACAATAAAACAATTTTACATGTTTAGGTTATCCAACAAATGAGTGAACCAAGATGAAAAGACACAACCAATCTCTGAGGCCTATATTTTAAAATGATGTGTGTTAATCCCAGTCATGTGATGAATTTTCAAATCCTATGATGACACCGTGTGCCTGAAATATGGCCTGGGTTATATGACTTGAGGATCCATGATTAAGTGAAAATACAAGAACTCCATGCATTATATTCCTAGACAAAGAAAAACTCTATTGTGTTGTGATACCTTTCAGCATCCATTATTTCCCATTTAATAGTGGGCAGTTTCTGTAACTAAACAGCCTGGAGCGAATTTAGCTATAAAACAGACAGTTAATCCTCTGCAAAGCAATGGGCTCATCACCCCATTCAGTACGAGCAGCCAGCACATCAGGCAAGCGTCTGTGCTGGTGCTTCACCAAGGCATGTAAATAAATGTCTAAATCTTACTGATTCCCAGTTAAGCCCACTGTATTAGCCTAAATATAAGCATGTGCTAGACTCTTGGGTGAGTACATAAGCTTTTATACACATTGCTGGTCTCAGCTGAAATTCGTTCTGTACCGCAGAAATCAAATTAATCAAGCAAAGAAGAGATGGAAAAATTTTTCCTTGGGCTTGGCAGAGCCTGCTTAGATTGAATGAGGAAGAACCAGAATGTCTGGCCACATGGTAGTGACTCGTATTCTTGGGAAGACCTTCTATCGCTTTTTTCCTCCTCTAGATGGGCCAGTCCATCAATCCAAAGGTAGCATAGAGGGAGAACATCAAATTGCTTTAAATTAGAGAGTGGTCCTGGATTGACATGCTGGTGTTGCCTGCCTCCCAGTCCAGGGGGATTCTGGGCTGCCTTACTGTGTCCCAGCTAGAACTGCCTGCAGCTCCCTTTTGTAGCCCACAGTATTGGTGTTACAAGGAACAGAACTCCTGGCTCAAGCCCCTTCTCACCTGGCTCCACACAAAATGCAACCGAAGGCAAGAATGTCAGAGCCGGTCCTTTAGTATTTGTGTTTGTTGAAATCCTGTTTCCAATGTGTGCTAAATGCAAAACCATTCAAGATACTTTCATGCAGAGCGGAAGACTGGACATTGATTTTCACTGATTGCAAACTCTCTTGTGAGCCATTCCTGCTCCCTTTGCTAGGTAACGCTTGAAGAGAATTTAAAGTATGAGCTCTGCTGAAACAGAGTAGATCCAGAGTCCACACTTCAACCTGCAATGATGTCTTTTACTTGGTATGTTTTAATGTCCTCTTCATTCAGGTGTGGCTTGCATGAACCACCAGCGTTGCCTTGATGCTCACCTGTCCAGACAAGTACCAGGTGATCAGGTGCTGTTCAGTGGATCTTTATGTACATGTTCACAGGAAGGGACTGCTAAACCTGCAGCAGCAAAAAGGGCTACAAAATGGAGTGGAGCCCTACTGTCTCTGGGCGCTTCCAGATGAGGCTTTAGCTGTACAACTGCTTTACTCCATTTGCACGTGAGGGCGATGTGTGGGTTTTTCCATAGGCTGTTGTTGTCTGCAACCCACGGTCCTTCACCAAGCCCCTTTTCTCGGTGACCTCCTGGAATGTCATTCCACATGAGGGGAGTGTTTCATGACACAACGTATCCAGGCATCATTTCCTCGTTCTTCCCTTTGCCCCTCCCATTGCTCTCTACTCCTCCCATGATACCTTTTCTCCATTCTGGGCATGTGCAAGTCACTTGAGATGGAATTCTGGTATTTTAGAATTGCTCAGTTTTAAAATATGGAGCATACTGCTCCCCTACATTGGTTCACTTCCTGCCTGGTTTCCCAACAAACACGGCCATATGACTGGAAGCTGAAAGCAAATGGAGGCAATCCCCCTTCCCACTTGGCAAAAAGAAAGTCTCAGTATCCCCATCATTGCAAAGCTGTTTCCCACAGAAGTCCTTGCACAAGGACCCTTGCCCTAGTCTATTCTTTTGGAATACTATTAAAAGGTAAAAGGTAAAGGTTTCCCCTTGACATTACGTCCAGTCATGCCTGACTCTAGGGGGCGGTGCTCATCTCCGTTTCCTGGCCGAGGGAGCCAGCGTTTGTCCCAGACAGTCTCCGTGGTCATGTGGCCGGCATGACTAAACACCGAAGTGCACGGAACGCTGTTACCTGCCCACCGAAGTGGCACCTTTTCATCTACTTGCATTTGCATGCTTTTGAACTGCAAGGTTGGCAGGAGCTGGGACGGCGCACGGGAGCTCACCCCGTGTGCAGATTCGAACCGGCGACCTTTCGATCAACCAGCCCAGCAGCACAGCGGTTTAAACCACTGCGCCACCTGCAGTCCCGGAATACTATTAGCATTTATTTTAAAAAGAAACAATAATAACAACAAAAGATACCATCCTCTGGTCTTCTGAGGACATCATGGGGGTCATCAGAGTCATCTCTGAGATCTGACAGGAAGAAAATTGAACCATTCAAAAGATGAGAAGAGCTTTGCAAATATCCTGGACTGACAGAAAGATGAACAAGTGGCTCTGAGATTAAATCAAGCCAGAGCTCTCTCATTTTTGCTAAGTAGCAAAAATGATAAAACTGAGGCTGACATACTTTAGACACATCATGAGAAGGCAGAACTCCCAGGGGAAGACAATCATGCTAGGGGAAATCGAAGGCAGTAGAGGAAAAGGAAGATCAAATAAGGGATGGATTGACGCCTTAAAGGAACTATAATTTACAGGAGCTGAGCAAGGCTGGCATGGACAGGACGTTTCGGATGACCTTCATTCATAGGGTTGCCGTAAGTTGGAAATGACTTGATGGCACAGAACGACAACAACCTCTGAGATCTTGAAGCTGAGACTCCGAAGGGCAAGCACTCGCCCCACCCTGTCCCACCCCTAATAGCTGGTGTTGAAAGAACCATACTGCAAAGTTGCAAATATGCCTCATAGGGGAGAAAAGGGGGTGGTGAGGGAACGCTGGGGCCAAGCCCATACACCAATTCCTCTCAGTGTCCTGGCCTCCTTCCCTCCCCGCTGTCTTAGCTAGGTGGCTGAAATCAAGTCGCACCATGTCTGGGACAGAGCGTGCCTGCCAACCGCTGAGCATGTCAAAGGCAGGGACGATAGGACTGTGGTATCAGTTAAGCAATCCATTCCAGGAGTAAAGCAGCAAAGGAAGGGAAAAAATAAGTGGCTGCTGACACCATTTTGAAGAGCTCAGAGAAGATGGCACCAGTTTCCTTCTCGAAGGACAGAGCAGCTGTTCCGCCCAGCCCACCTTGGCAATACAGCTCTGCCATGTAAAAGGAGCACCCCCCCCCCCGCATGCTCCCATCTCCACCATCACAACAGTGCCTTGCACTATTTCTTTAGCTTGTATTTCTAGTTGTGCAGTCCTGTTCTTCTGGAATATCACTAATGTGCCTTTTTAAGAGCAGCGAAGTAAACTATAATAGTACACAGGTGATTTTAGTGCTGGTGCTAAACACATTGCCTTCCAGGAAGAAAGCAGCAAAAGAACCAATCAAGTGGTGGCATTTTAAAGAGCTCAAAGGAACAGCAGGACAAGCCTACATTATCTATCTATCTATTTATTTATTAAAAGCTTTTGAATGCTGGCTTATTATACAAGATCACAGGACGGCTTGCAATTACAATTTATTAAACTTATGCCCTCTTTTTTTCTGCAAAGCACCCAAGGCAGCTTACATCATCTTCTTGCCCTTCTCCATTTCATTGTCACAAGTTCTCTGTGAGGTAGGTTGGGCTGAGAGTCCGTGACTGGGCCACGTTGTCCCGTGAGCTTCGTGGCTGAGCAGGGACTAGAGCGTAGTCTTCTCAGCTCTCATTCCAATGCTGTAACCAATATGCTTCACTGGCTCTCTACAATATGAAACACACCTCACGCAATCAGGAAAGGAGAAGCACCTCCAACATGCCATCCATTTTCCTCAGAGACTGTTCTTTCCGCCTTACAGTCGTTCTGTTCTTCCCCTCATTATTCCCATGTTATGTCAAAAGTTGAGAAAATTGTTGGGAAAAGAACGCCTGGGGGTTACGAAAGGGCAACAGTGTCGTCCGCATTACTCACAAAAGGTGAGTGAATGAACCGTAGTGATTCCTTAAAAAATAATCATCCGAAAAAGTTCTCCATGTGAGCATTTCTGGCCAATTGTTACTCTCCCCAGTTTCCCTATTGTTCTCTCCTTGTTTCCTCGCCCTGGCAAAATTACATGAAAGTGGAAGTATGTGTATAGTTGCTCATCTGAAAGCAAAGGAAGCTGATGATCCCCATGCAAGAGGAGTTCCTCAGCTATTGCAGGGTTATAGGAGCTAGCCATGGTGCTGAGTCTGACCCACAAAACACTTTCACCACCATGGAGCCCATTTATAGTTCCTATAAAGCTCACAATAAAAGTGGCAATGGATGAAAAGCCCCCACTGATATAGAAGACACCCACTGTTCTTGTTTGGAGAACATGGGCATGGAATTAGTTGTTGGTATCTTCCCACCCAAATGGTGCATACAACCTGGGAGTTTAGTAGTAATTTGAACACAGTCTATTCAGAATGACCCAAGGAGAATTTTAATATATCAAACCAAAACCGGACAGGTATCCAAGGGCAATCAGGTGGGATATATAGATAAGGCATTAGAAAGAAAATGACTGCATTATTATGTAGAAGTAAAACAGCTTATTCTTTCTGGTGGTGCAACTTCTGTGTTGGGTGTTATTCATTTGTCGCCATTGTTATCCTTGGAGTTCATGGCTCATATCCAATGGTGCCTGAAGCATGAATGGCATTGAGAGCCAGTGTGGCGTAGTGGTTAAGAGCCTGGGACTGGGACTCAGATGACCTGGGTTCGAGTCCCCTCTTGGCCATGGAGCCAACTGGGTGACTTTGGGCCAGTCACAGACTCTCAGCCCAACCCACCTCACAGGGTTGTTGTTGTGGGGATAAGATAGAGGAGGAGAATGATGTAAGCTGCCTTGAGCCCTTTGTAGGAAAAAAGGCAGGATATACATCGAAAAATAAATAAATAAATTGTGCTGGAAGGCAGCTGGCGGAAGGCTTCTCCCTAGAGCTTGCTGCTAGTGCATTGGACTGCAGCCCCAGAGATTAAAATGCAGATAACAAATGAAAGAGCAGATCCTAAATAAATATGTTCAAATCAGGTAATACAATGAATGCAATCTAAAGGTCAGAACTGTGATGTATCAGTGAATGGGAAGTCCTATTCAGGGATGGCTAATGTTGTCTTTGAAGCTAAAGGGCAGCCTCTGACCATAAAGGGGGGAGCAGGCAGAACTCCAGTTGTGGGCATTGGGTTGCTATGGCTCAGCTTGCTACCCAGACCCAGTGCAGTTTCTATGAATTCTCTGGTCCAGCCCAGGCTGGCTGCAGTGGTACAGGACCTGACATGGATGTCTTGCATGTACAGCCAATGCAATCCATGGGAGTTCAGCTACCCTCTCCAACAGGGTGTGATTCACACCCATCCTGCTGGCAACAACGTTTTCTAATGGGGATTGCAAGTGACAGGTGGTGTGGCAGATGGACTTGACAAGGATAGAACACTGCTTTTGCTAAGCTGGCACAAGCAAGCCCGTCACAGTGATGCCTGTCTATAAACCGGGGTGTTAAGAGAGGTACAAATTGCTAATATGAGATATGGCCATGTGGAGTAGTGATGCTCTATGAGTTATTCTAACCTTTTCATCAGTTTTGTTTGTGGATCATTTTTAATGAGTCTTGTTAAAATGAAAATTCACAGATGCATCAAAATGACACTGTACTTATCTACTATGTAGCACTATATACTTGTTCAGTGCACAGTCTCTCAGAAGTCAACATGGAGATGACCAAAATTCAGAGATTCAGTTTTTGTAAATAGGCTCAAAAAACCTGTGGGGTTGATTGGCTGATTGCTAGTGCCCATGTTCAGCAGGGTGGATTCTCTGAGCCCTGAGGCTTCTTTAATTATTTTAAACCTGCATGCACACAACACCTGCACCCATGTCAATGCACAGGCAGGCAGCAATTTAAAAAAAGTCAGCTATTGTTTTTTGGGGTGCAACAATGCACCCCCAGCCCTGTGACTAGAAACACCTGCTCCCTGCTAAGAAACCAAATTAGCCATTTTGCTAATAAGTGTTTTCTTTTAAAATATTGGCAGTTCAGGTCCCTTAAAATAAACTCAGAATATCAGGGTACATAGTGCTCACATGCACATTGCAAAATTTCCTGAAATTTTGTAACCATCCCCACCCCTGCCTCAAGGGCCTACTGGGTTCGTACATGCACTTCTGGCAAACAGAAGAAATTTATAGTCGATTAAAATATTTTCTACGTGGATTAAAATACTTTCTACATGAGACGCAACACCTTGGATTTGCAAATGTTGGCTCAGGGTTCGGACCAGAGTCAACATGGCCACCTGCAGCAGCACCGGCCAGGACTCTCCTGTGCCAGACTACCCCTTCCTTTGGTGCAATGTCCAGCAGTGTTGTGGGAGACGGTGAAGTGGGGGTGCAGTGTGGGACAGTCCCCATAGCTGCTCCCCCACCCAGAAAAAGTCCAAAGTGGCAGGTAGCTGTGCCCATTCCTGTTAACCAACCAGTTCTAGTAGTTTTCATCCACAACAGGGACAGGTCTTTTGTAAAGCTAGAGGGTCTTATTTGTCCATTTGATACCAAGCTAACCTCAAATCTTTGCATTCCAACAAGAGTAATTATATTGCCTTTACATCCCGCCATTTTTTTCTCCTGTGAGGAACTCAAGGTGGGTTACATAGCTTCATTTTATTGCCACAAAAACAACTCTGTGGGGTTGTTGAGCTGAGAGGAGCCACTGGCACAAAGTCGCCCAGTGAACTTCATGGCAGAGAACTAAAACCCGGATCTTCCAGGTCGCCAGTCGGATACTCTAACCACTGCACCACACTGGCTTGCTGCCTGCGTGAATACATTGCTGCAAGGGTGCCTCCTGCCATAACGATCCTGTCAGGGCTGAAGCTCAGCTCAGAGGGGAGCCCAAGGGAGCAGCAGCTGAGGTCAAATGCTGCTAGTAAAAGCCACCCCAGCACTTTGGAAGCTGGTGACTTCTGTCCCAGCACTTTGAAGCTGCGAGCCACGGCTCTGCTGCTACATTGGCCATCTGGAAGAGGGTCTTACCCCTACTTTCCTATTTTCTTCTCCATCTGAATGAAATCTTGAGTGAACTCAGAAAGCTTTCTTTTACGCCTCTTTCCCTCTTGGGCTGACCCATGAGAAGGTGTTTATAAGCACTGGATGCAGAGGCCAAAACAAGTAGGCTGGACTTCAGATTACTCATGTGATGCTGGAAGTGGGAGACAAACGGCCCCTTGTGCCCTCTTTACCACACCCCACACATGAATTGAGCGTTGCTGCATCTGCCATCGCAGTCTGATGCAGCTTAGTCAGGGGAGGGCAAATTGCAGGGGGTGGGGAGTGCATTGCCCCCCGAATCTAGCAGGACCCACAACTCACTTCTGCCTCTGCTGCTGTTGCTGCTGCATTTGACAGAACAGTAACAGCAGCTGCGGCAGAGAACGTGGTAGCTTCTCCAGCAGACTTGCTCTCTCCGTGGGGTTCGGCAAGCCTTTAAACTTGTGAATGGAAGGGCTGTTCTTTCATTGCTATTCTCTGCTCCCTCAGCCATTTCCCATTAAATCAAATTCTGTCTGGGTTCTGACAACGCGATGTCACTCACACCTGTGGCTGGACACTAGTTGTTGATGAAACAAGGGTGCCTTATCCCTAGTGGAGTGGGATAAAAATCTAATAAATAAGGTTATCCTGTTGTCCGATCCCACTTGAGACAACAACCCAACAACGTATTATGAAAGGTTAAGATGAGACACAATTTCCTAATGTGGTGCTTTGATTGTGGCCTATGATACACAAATGAACTCTGGATGAAAGGAAGAGACAGTGCTGTTGCTTGACTTGTCCTTATATGGTCTACTACTCCATCTCTTTGGCTCTACCACTAGATTTTGCTGTCTGTTAGGAAAATGCAGCAAAACTCTGATCTGCTAAAAAGAAGATGCATTTGGCAGAATCTTTAAAGGAAACATGAGAATGTGTTTGTCATCTTAAAACCCATGGATAAAAGCAATTTAAACCCTTCTCATTTTATGTTGAACCTGGCCTGCATTGTGTAAAAAGAGATTAGATGGCATTTTTGTCTTTTATCCACAAATCCAATTAAAAACAGCACGCAGAAAGATTGTGTTTCCATTAGACGTTGAGTCTGGAGTTAACACCAATAACTTTTATAATTTCCCAAAGACTTTTAAAATGGGAAACATAAAACGTGTATTTTAATAGAACGGCTCATTAGTGCTTCTGGCTGAAGCCATGAATAAAGAGATCTTTTCTCTTTGGTGCATTATGCCAAAGTGCAAGGAAGCTCTGATTAGGTATAATAAAACAAGTATTTGAACTGAGTTGGAAAGAAGAGAAACAAGGATTTCTCTGGACTGCGCTGTTATCTTCTGACACAATCTTGGAAGCTTCAGGGGGAAAAAAACTGTGAATCTGCATTTTGCAAAAGCAATTGGAAGCACATTCAGGTTAGGAAAAATATTCCATTGTACATTCACAAAACTCCAAGCTCTTTGGATTTTCCATGGTGCATGGCTAAAAACATTGTCCTAATTTTATTTGTCCCAATGTGTTAAGATATGGGTATAAAACTTCATGCCATTCAGGAGCTCTTGGGATTCTAATCCAGACCATGCCCCTTCTAGGGATGTGTGAGGAATCCATTTTCGGGGTGGAAATCTGTCAGCTTCCTGGACACTGGCGTGCTTTGGCATGGCTGTGAGTCTGACTTCCTGGTGAGCATACCCAGCATGCATTTGGCGCTTGCCAGGAATTAGGCCCTGTGTGAACATTACAGAAGTGGCATCTCTTGGTTTGTGCTGTTGCACATGATATGGAAGAAGGTTGCTGTTTTGTTTCGGGAGTGTTCACAGGCTTGCTCTCGGCTTGGCTTGCTTCCTAAGCGAGGGCCGAGCACTACAAGAAGTCTGTGAATGCTAGTGGATGGATTCTGCAGAGCTTCATCCCAACATTAGCCCCCTCTGCTGGCTTCACCTCCAACCACTGAACACTTGGTGGCTTCCTAGCATCTGTGCCGTCTTTTTCCATTCTAGAAAGCTGCAAAGGCTCTCCTTAGTTACTAGGGTTAAGAACTTTAAACTAAAACATGGTAATTTGTGGTATCTTGACCCTACTCTGTTGACCTTGCCCACGGTGGTGCCTGAGAGTTCCTCCAAACGGGAATTTGCCCCTCAGGCCGAAGGAGACTCAACACCCCATTTAGGATGGATGCCTCAGCAAAAATGAAGACATTCAGACGACCCCCACTCCTGATGAAATGACACATGCAGGGGGCGGGGTGGGCAGGCCACCCCATCTGCACATGCTGAGCATCTCTGAAAGGGCCCGTGTGTTGTGCTCTTCCGTACAGGGAAGAACCTGGCCCAGGATGGATTCCCACTTGACTGGAGGGCTCGGCACATTTGCATTGATATCCATGTAGAACCTCCCCCCCCCCGCCGCCCCGGTGCACTCTCAGTGCATGGAGGTGCATGCAGAGAAATTGGGGCTGGGGGCTGTGCTTTCCCGCATGTGGTCATCTGTTCCTGCAGCTGTTTCTCATTCCCTGAAGGGAGCCCTCCCAGCCATGTGAACTACCTCCTCCAGCGGCTGGAACTGTACACCACCTTCTTTTCTAGTGAATAGTCACTGGTTTTTCTTGTATGCACAGCTACCTGCAAGGGCGGGAGAAGAAACTATCTGAGCTTGCCTAAATTCTCCAAAAAACAAAAACAAAAAACAAAAAACAACCACTTAGAAGCTCTTTTCAACTTGCTTCTGTTTTTGTTTTGATTTGTTGTTTGGCTCATTCAAATGGGAAAAGCATGTACAGCTGTGTGCTTTTTTTCAAAAATATGCACTTTCCCCTATTGACTAAAGTCAACTTTTTTTTTTTAAGTCAGAGGATAACTTCTAGTAAGCTGCTGCCAAAGGCAGGATATAAATATGACTGAAAAATAAATGGAGTCTTCCAAAGTGTAACAAATTGCAAATTCATGAAGTATTATCTTCTTTTTGTCAAAGGTCTGAAATCAGAAAATCTTTGGGAGTCTTCACAGACTGCTGTTCTAGATGTATTTCACCAAGAGATGACTGAACAGAACAGCTTGTGGTAAGAGAAATTGCCTGAAGGCTAATTTGCTGCAGAGAAAGTGCATTAGGTCTTCCATGCCAGATGAAACCAATACATGGAAGAGAAGGAGCCAGGCCAGTGTCGTGTAAGGGTGAAGGCACATAGCGGGAAATAGGGTCTAATTGATTTCCAGCTCTGGAAATCAAGAGAGGGGATGAGGGAATACTTTTGGAATTACCCTGACTGGGAGCCAGTGGGATATTATTGTGTGACTTGCCAAACCATATGTCTGTGTGAGATGTGGAGGAAGGAATTGCACACTTTCTAGCTTGTGCCTACAGAAATATTTTTTTATATGCAAGTGTTGGAAAAGTTGTACAATGCTTTTTAAATACATAGGGGACAAATGTGATTTTTAAAAATTTGTTTAACCAGCAGTGCAGTCTTAAGCCAGTGCAGTGCAATATCTCAAGTGTTGCAATGGGACCTGAGATATCCAGGTTCTAGTCTTCACTTAGCTTTGAAACTCACTGGGTGACTTTGGGCCAGTCCTTGCCTCTCAGGCTAACCTACCTTATAGGGTTGTTGTGTGCATAAAATGGAGAGGAAGAGAACCTTGTAAGCTGCCCTGGGTTTCTTGCAAGAGAAGGAAGGGTGGGATATAAATGCAGTGTTGTTGTTGTTGTCATCATCTACTTAGATGTAAGCCCCATTCCATCCAGTGTGACTTCCTCCTGGCTAAGTGGGTACTGAATTGCAGACTTTGTCTTTAATACCTGGAGTAAGTCCCACTGAACTCAATGGCATTTATATCTGAGTAGAAATAAGTAGGATCATTGTGTTAATTGCTGCTTATATTCTCTAGCAGATGCTGTCCATCAGATGTCCCTGCATCTAGAGTGTATGACTTATGTGAGGGCTATATTAAAATTAAATTTGGAGTCTGAGTCAGTGCCCAGGAGTGATGTCAGCTTACAACAGATTGAGTTGCCAATGCGTTTTTCCAATAAGGCAGATAGAATTCTTGCAAGGCTTTTAGATATAAAAGGCTTTTGTCCAATGCTTTGCTTGCATAAATAGTTAAACTTTCATTATAGCATGCTAAATCGTGTATATCAAGCACAGCTAGGCTTCCATTGCCCCATCTCTCCTGCCTACAGTTGCTCTCCCCTCTCCCACTGTTATTATACTGCTAGCACTGCTGGTTGCCATGGACTTGTTGCTTTCATTTATTCTGGTGCTGCATATCATTTATTCTGATGCTGCTTAATGCACAAGCTGCACCCCAATCAGCATCACCACCATTGGTGGAAGAAAGGGCTGAAGAGCGACGAGGGGAGACCTCTAAAGCAAGACAATGTGTGGCCCTCCAGATGTTTGGGCCTAGAACTCCTATTACCCCTCACCATGGCTTACGCTGGCTAACGCTGATGGGAGTTGTCAGTCTGAACATCTGGGAGGGAGGCAGACCTTGCTCCTCCCTCTCCCTAAGGGGTCTTCTCCTTACTGTACTGCTGCAGCTGTACAGTCATCGTGCATGTTGACTTTGCTTGGTGGTGCTCTGATCCTGAACCAGTCCCCTCTTTAAAGATACACCCTTCCCTCAGAAGACCCAGCCCTACCCTGATCCCACAATCTGCTCTTCTCTCTCGTCCTTCTGTCCATAGGAACTTGAGGAGATCTTCTATATTCTAATTTTCCTTAAGACACAGGGAGCCTTTCTTGCCATCACCAGGCTTTTGTCTGAAGTGACTCACATAGACTGTTTTGTTCTCGTCTAGTTAAATTTAGAACTAGTGTTGTAGTGCTAATTTGAAGACAGGTATAATTTGAAACATTTCTATCAAAGTTCTACCTGTACTTTAGGAATAGTTTAAAAAATCGCTTTAATGTTTCCTTGGCTTTCAGGTATAACTCTTTTCACACATGTGTCTATGCTTCTAGTCATTACCCAGAGCATTCCACAAAACCCATTATCTACTGTCAGGCCCTGTGAGACAGCAATATCTGCTAAGATTAATCAGACAAAGAGCCAAGGCAGATTGACTTGCAATCCACTTGAAACAGCTGCATCCTAAGGCAGATTGACTTGCAATCCACTTGAAACAGTTACATCCTTTGTTCATTTGTACTCATTTTTAGAGTGTCTGCAGGAATTCTAATCAGAATCCTAGCATGAAACGTAGGGGCCTTTGAGATCGATCAGGCCATCCACAGCTACTCAAAAGTAAAAGCGAACAAAAGATGTACCTACTAGTGACCAAATCATCCGCATCAGACCAGACAGGTACCCAGGAATAATCTAATGCACAACAGACCCAGAAAGAAAACAACAGCGCATCATAGGTTGTCATCCCAGCTGAAAACTACAGCCCATCCGAGACAATAGCCCTTCCCACTCACAAGCTGTGGACTGCTCTTTAGAAGGCCAGATCCTGAAGATGAAACTCAAATATGATGGCCACCTAATGAGAAGAAAGGACTCCCTGGAGAAGAGCCAGATGCTGGGAACAATAGATGGCAAAAGAAGAAGGGGACGACAGAGGATGAGGTGGCTGGATGGAGTCACTGAAGCAGTCGGTGTGAGCTTAAGTGGACTCCGGGAGATGGTGGAGGACAGGAAGGCCTGGAGGAATGTTGTCCATGGGGTCGCCATGGGTCGGACACGACTTCACAACTAGCAAGCAAGCAAGCAAGCAAGCTACCTAAACCAAAAAGGTTGCTAATCAGCAGGGTTTTGTACAGAAAATGTAGGCTCTCTGACCAACCCAGACACATATCTACTCTGGTAATTGTATTCCCATTAGTAATATCTAAGGACAGCATAATGTCATCCACAACATTAGAGGTTCATATGCTTGCTCATTTGCCTAGGGTGATACGGACCCTCATTTGCCACTGATATCCTACTGCAGTCTGCACAGGACAAGCAGGGCAGTCTCTGGGGACCCTGCTCAGGCATCAGAAATGGCAACATTCAAAGATCAGCTGGGGAGTGCTTCAGCCTCCCAGAACGCCTCATGTTCTTGAACCAAGGTTTGCTGTACAACGATTCATCAAAATGTTCAACTATCTTCTTTCTGGTATGAATAAAGATAAAGCTGTTGTTTTTCTCAGGCTACACATGTTAATTGGATCATTATTTTTGAATTACTACCCAACATGCTTTTTGAATGGCAGCTTCTATGCTAATTAGCATTGTCTGTACTTTCTGAATGTGCGTCCCGTCTGACCTCACTGTTTACAATCTCAGTCCCAGCATGAGAACAGAAATCCGAAGGTTCACAAAAGCTCATGGCATAATATGTTTGTTAAGCTTTAAGGTGTTACAAGATTCTTTTTCATTTTTGCTTTAAGAGACTAACATGGAGCTCTCTCTGGAAATTCTTCTTTTGGATTACTGTCTTCAGTATTTATTAATGAAAAGGTAAGAAACTATATTAACAAAAATAAGCAGACCATATTAGCACACTTACCAAAAAAAAGTACCAGTATCTTATGTGAAAATGAAATACAGTTGCACAAATTTAGAGATGAAATCCAGAACAGTTTCAAGAGAGGTGAAACTACAGACTGTTTCAAAAAAAAGCCAGCAGAACTTCCACCTGAATGCAGTAGCGAGAAGAGCAAGGGCTGATAGAGATTTGGGCGATAATTCTGGAATGGCAGAAACAGCCTGCTGAGAATATCATGAAAACAACTTTGCAATTTAGGCAAACAGTCCATGTCAGCAAAATGCCCATGAACTGAGTGCAAATGTATATGGAATCATGGCTATAAAGACTTTATTTATTTCATTTAATTTCCATATCTATAAAAACAAGACAATAAAATACAATAAATTTTCATAAAATGAAAGAAACATTACGAAATTTAAAACAACTGAAACAAACAGCAGAGAATGACCCTGGGGGAAAAAAGCACCTGGGATGGGTAATCCTCTTAAACCCCTGGGTGGCCAAGTAAGTCTTCGAAGGCCTCAGAAAAGAGGGCTGGCACTGAAAAGAGAACAAATTTGGCGCTAGCCAGGCCACAGTGAGGAAGTTGTTCCATAGATGGGGGGCCACCAAGAGAGAAAGCCCTCCTCTTTGTTACCACCCTCTGTGCTTCCCTTGGAGTTGGTGCTTGGAGGAAGGCTCCAGAGGTTGCACACAATGTCCAAGTAGATGGGGTTGGAGAAGCACTCCAACAGGTGTTGCAGTCCCAAGCCATGTAAGATTAGGGGATTAGGGGAGCTCTGGATGCGAGTGATCACTCCATCCTTTGCTTTGAGATCAGGGGACTGGGGACGTGCAGCAGGTCAAGCACTAGAAACTGGGACTTCAAGAGGGCCAACTTTGGCCAACTGAAGGCCAGACGAGGGAAAGTCTCCTGGGATAGGTTACTGGAAGGTAAGCGAGTTGAGGAGGGGTGGATGGCCCTTAAAAGGGAGGTTTTGGAGGCATAAGCCTTGGCGATACCTCTAGTTGCCTTTGTGTTCTCCCCAGAGCTGGACGGGGGAGATCTGCATAGGAGATTAGATGAATCCGGAGACTTAGGGGCACAGATTAGAGTCACCCCCCTAGATGTTGAGGGGCTCCTCAGGGCATTGGACATTACAAAGGCACCATGCCCTGATGGGTTACACTCGAGAGTACCTAGAGAGTTGGCAGGGGTTCTCTCACGCCCGCTGGCCTCCATTTTTGAGGCCTTGTGGAGAACAGGTGACGTTTCAGAGGACTGGAGGGTGGCATCAGTGGTCGCAATTTTCAAAAAGGTAGTAGAAGGGACATGGAAAATTACAGACCTGATAGCCTTATGTCCATTGTAGGAAAAACAATGGAAAGGCTCATAATAGAGAGAGATCTAGTGTTGCTAGACAGGGAAGGGAGGCTGGCAGCCAAACAACACGGCTTCCACAAAAACAGGTCCTGCCAGACAAACCTTGTGGAATTCTATGACAAGGTTTCAAGATGGCTATATGGAGGGGATGCAGTGGATGTGGTATACCTGGATTCCAGCAAGGCCTTTGACAAAGTGCCCCATGATATCCAGGTGGAGAAACTGGGTTTTGGGATACACCAAAGCACTGTCCGGTGAATTAGGGCATGGCTGACTGACTGAAAGCAGAGGGTAACCATTAGTGGGGAATCATCAGGATGGCAGCCACTGACAAGCGGGGTCCCCCAGGGCTCTGTCCTGAGGCCAATCCTGTTTAATCTTTTCATCAATGACATGGAAGAAGGGGTGAACAGCCTGCTGATCAAATTTGCGGACGATACTAAAACTGGAGCAGTGGCCAAAACTGAGGAGCAGGTCCTCCAGATCCAAAAGGATCTAGACAGACTATGGAAGTGGGCAGGAGACAACAGGATGGTGTTCAATGTGGATAAGTGCAAGGTCTTGCACTTGGGGCATAGGAATAGGTGTCATAAGTACAGGTTAGGTGGAAAGTGGCTGGAGAGCAGCACTTGTGAAAGGGACCTCGGGGTACTGGTTGACTGCAGGCTAAACAAGAGTCAATGGTGTGATGTGGTGGTCAAGAGGGCGAACACCATCCTTGGTTGCATAGCAAGAAGTGTGGCTTCTAGATCGAGAGAGGTATTACTACCACTCTATACGACTCTGGTGCGCCTGCAACTGGAGTATTGTGCTCAGTGTTGGGCCCCTCATTACAGGAAGGACATAGCCAGGTTAGAGTTAGTGCAGTGTAGGGCCACAAGGATGGTGGCTGGTTTGCAGAGGATGCCGTATGAGGCAAGACTGAGGGAACTGGGTCTCTTCAGCCTGGAGAAGAGGAGACTCAGAGGGGATATGTTGGTGATATACAGGTATGTGAGGGGATGTCACATGGAAATGGGCAGAGACCTGTTTTCCCCTGCAGAGGAGGACCGGATGCACTCCAACAGAGCCAAACTCAAGGAACCAAGGTTCAATTTGGATGCCAGGAAGCACTTCCTGACAGTTAGGACCCTGAGGGTGTGGAATAGGCTTCCACTAGAGGTCGTTGAGGCTCCATCGGTGAGGGTGTTCAAAGATAGGCTGGACATGCACATGGTGGGCATGTTGTGAGCGAGCCGGCTAGAGCCAGGGGTCAGACTAGATGGCCCAGGAGGCCCCTTCTGACTTGCTCTGTTTCTAAGATGGACTTTACCTGGCTGGGCAGGCCAACTACCATCCTCCTGTTCCTTCACTATTGCCTGATGGCTTTGTGCCATCTTCCTTCTTCCTGGCCCTCACTTCCCCCAGTCCTTAGCCCCCTTCTTTTTCATGCTGTAGTGGTTCAGTGCATAAGACTGGAACTAAGGAGATCTGGGTTCTAATCTCCACTCAGCCATGGAGCCAACTTTGGGCCAGTCACAGACCCTCAGCCCAACCTACTTCACAGGGTTCTTGTTGTGGGGATAAGATTGAGAAGAGGAGAACCATGTAAGCCATCCTGAACTCCTTGAAAAGAAAAAAAGAGAGGGGGGATATAAGTGTAACAAACAAACAAACATTTTCCTCCTTCTGCTCCATCTCTTCCTTACTTTTGCCTCCTCTCTCAGTCTCCCTTGCTCCTGCTTCCCTTCCTCAGACCCGGCTTTTCTCTGTCCTGCCCGCCTTGAATTTCCATCATTCTTATGGAAATAAACATATGAATAGTTATGAGTAGAGGGGAGAGGCTACTTGATTAGCTGACATCACAAAGTCATTGTTCTCTTGTTTGCTCAACCAACCTTGTTAATCCCCTCTTCTTTAGATGAAAAATAAATGGCAAGTTCCCCAACCCACAGACTCAGTGTCTTGAAGGATGAAATGTATACAAATGATCTGTCTGCTGTATTTAACATCTCTCATAGTCATGGCACAAGTAAAAGTTCATAATTAATAACACACACAGTTCAGGCAGTTAATGCCTTTACATTCCTTTTATATTCAATTAGCAAGTTAAGCACACCCTTAATTCTTTCCCAATTTAGTAAAGAGCCTAACATTCACTGATTGTGGGCCAGCTCAGTGGTTCATAACTGGTGGGCCTGGATTCACGTGCACAGAGTCGAGAAAGCCGTATCTCTGTAGCACTGCCCTTGGAAATAAAGTCCATTGCACTCAGTGGAGTTCATAGTACAACCCTTTACATTTCCACTCAGAAGTAGGTGCCACGTACTTTGATGGAGGTTACTTCCAGTTAAGTGGGTATCAGAATTCCAAATCACAGAATCATAGAATAGTAGAGTTGGAAGGAGCCAAGAAGGCTGTTGGGTCCAACCCGCTGCTGTTGCAGGACACCAAGCTACACCATCCCACTCAGATGGCTGCCCAATTTCTTTCTGAACGTCTCTAGTGTGGGAGAGCCCACTGCCTCTCTAGGCATTTCTTTTCCCCACTGCTGTATTGATCTGACAGTGAAGTAATTTTCCTGCTATCTAGCCTGAATCTGGGTTGTCTCAACTTGAGCTGATTATTCTGTGTCTTGTACTCTGGCATCAGTGAGAAGATATTTATTTATTTATTTTTCAATTTATACCCTGCCTTTTTCCTACAAAGGGCTCAAGGCAGCTTACATTTCCTCCTCCATCTTATCCCCACAACAACAACCCTGTGAGGTAGGTTGGGCTGATATCTTGACCTTCCTCCTTGTGACAGCCTTTGAGTTACTTATAGTGAGATATCATGTCTCCCCTCAGTCTTCTCTTCTCAAGGCTGAACTTGCCCTGTTCTCTCAGTCTCTCCTCAGGTCAGTGTTTCCAAACCCTGCATCATTTTTGTTGCCCTCCTCTGGACCCTTTCTAAGTTTTCTGCATCTTGCTTAAATCTTGGTGCCCAGAACTGGACACAGTATTCCAAATGAGGTCTGACTAGTGAGGAGTATTGATCTAATACTTCTCCTTATTGGAAGTGATACTTCTATTAAAGTATCCCAAAATAGTGTTTGCCCTTTTTGCAGCTTCATTGTATTGTTGGCTCATATTTAGCCTGTTGTCCACAGTAATTTCAAGGTCTTTTAGGACAGCAGCTATTCAAAGTAGTCCTATGCTTGGGTATTCATGACCAAGTTCAAATAAACTGAATGGGATCAACTTCCTAAAGAAGTGTGCCATGTTGGTCCTGGATGTTGGTCCTGGGGGACTTCAATCTCCATGCCGAGACGGACCTGTCCGGGGCAGCCCAGGACTTCATGGCCTCCATGACAGCCATGGGGCTGTCTCAACATGTCATTGGCCCAACCCATGAAGGTGGACACACTCTGGACCTGGTTTTCTCGACGGGTCAGGAAGAGGGTGATCTGAGGGTGAAGAATTTATGTTTGACGCCCTTGTCATGGTCAGACCACTTCCTCGTGAGGTTTGAGCTCGAGAGTGGCTTCTCCCTCTGTAAGGGTGCGGACCACATTGGGATGGTCCGCCCCCGGAGTCGGATGGATCCTGATGGATTCCTGAGGGCGCTGGGGGATTTTCCGGCTGACAAGGCTGGTGCTCCTGTTGAGGCCCTGGTTGACATATGGATTGGGGAGATGACCAGGGCCATCGACACGATCGCTCCTAAGCGCCCTCTCCAACCAGGCAGAGCCCGATCGTCTCCCTGGTACACTCCAGAGTTACGGGCGATGAAGCGGGTTGGGAGACGGCTAGAGCGTAAGTGGAGGAAATCACGTGACGAGTCTGACCGAACACATCTTAGAGCACACTATCGAGCCTATGCTGTGGCGGTGAGGGCGGCGAAGAAGCGATTCTTCTCCACGTCCATTGCCTCCTCACAATGCCGTCCGGCAGAGATTTTTCGGGTGGTTCAGGGGCTGATAAAACCTGGCTCTGATAAAGATCTAGTGCCACCCTCGAAAGCCCGCTGTGACGATTTCGCCACGCATTTCAGGGAGAAAGTTGCTCTGATTCGTCACGAGCTGGACTCCACCCTTGACACAGTTTCTCTCGGGGAGGGACCAACCGTGCGTACTTGTCCCTCATTAATGGATGATTTTCAGTTTTTGCGGCCTGATGATGTGGACAAGGTGCTTGGATCGGTACGCTCAACCACCTGTTTACTGGACCCGTGCCCATCCTGGCTATTAAAGAGCGCCAAGGTCGGGATTGTGCCCTGGATCTTGGAGGTGGTAAACGCCTCCTTGAGAGACGGCCGGGTGCCTGCCCCTTTAAAGGAGGCGGTAGTCCGGCCAGTCCTCAAGAAAGCTTCCCTGGATCCAGAGGTGGTCGCCAATTATAGACCGGTGGCCAACATCCTGTTTTTGGGTAAGGTGCTGGAGCGGGTGGTGGCGGGACAACTCCAGGCACTCTTGGATGAAACTGATTATCTGGACCCATTTCAGTCCGGTTTCAGACCCGGTTTTGGCACTGAATCTGCCTTGGTCGCCCTGTATGATGACCTGTGCAGGGAGAGGGACAGGGGGAGTGCGTCCCTGTTGGTTCTCCTGGACCTCTCAGCGGCTTTCGATACCATCGACCATGGTATCCTTCTGGAGAGGCTGGCGGGATTGGGAGTTGGAGGCACTGCTCTGCAGTGGTTCCGCTCCTATCTCAATGGCCGATTCCAGAAGGTGGTGCTGGGGGACTATGGCTCTGCGCCATGGCAGCTCTGCCATGGAGTTCCGCAGGGTTCCATTTTGTCCCCTATGCTGTTTAACATCTACATGAAACTGCTGGGAGAGGTCATTAGGAGGTGTGGACTGCGGAATCATCAGTATGCTGATGATACCCAGCTCTACCTTTCGTTTTCCACCGATCCAGGTGAGGCGGTGGCTGTGCTGAACCGGTGCCTGGCCGAGGTAATGGGCTGGATGGGGGCCAATAAACTGAGGCTCAATCCTGACAAGACGGAGGTCCTGTTGGTAGGTGGTTTGGGCTTCGGAATGGGGGACCTGACCCTAGTCTTGAATGGGGTTGCACTCCCTCTGAAGGACAGGGTCCGCAGCTTGGGGGTTCTCCTCGACCCGGAGCTGACCTTGACAGCTCAAGTGTCAGCAGTGGCGAGGAGTGCCTTCCATCAGCTTCGGCTGATCCATCAGCTGCGTCCCTTCCTGGAGCTCGACTGCTTGGCGACGGTGACTCATGCGTTGGTGACTTCCCGGCTAGACTGCTGTAATGCGCTCTACGTGGGGCTACCCTTGAAGACGGTCCGGATACTTCAATTGGTGCAGAACAGAGCTGCCAGGATGCTGACGGGGACTGGGCGTGGTTCTCATATCACCCCAGTTCTCCGTCAGCTTCACTGGCTTCCCATTGAAGTCCGGGCCCAATTCAAGGTGTTGGTTCTTACCTATAAATCCCTTAACGGCTTGGGTCCCGGTTACCTAAAGGAGCGCCTGCAACCATATATACCCTCCCACCCCTTATGATCTGCTGCTGATGCTCTCCTCCGGGAACTCTCCGTGAAAGATATAAGGAGGGTGAGTACCCGGAGGAGGGCTTTCTCGGCGGTGGCGCCCAATTTATGGAATGCGCTCCCCAGAGAGGCTCACCTGGCGCCGTCTTTATTTGCTTTTCGGCGCCAGGCGAAGACCTTTTTATTTAAGCAATATTTTAAATGTTAATTTATTTATTCTATGTATTATATTGTGGTTGTTTTAATTTGGACCTGGAGATGGGCCAGTTTTAATGTTTTAGAATCTGATGCTTTTGTTATTGTGAGCCGCCCCGAGGCTTGTGGCAAGGGGCAGCCTATAAATTTCTAAATAAATAAATAAAATAAAATAAAATAAAATGTTCCACAGCCTCCTGCAGCAATCCTTTCCCTACTTACTCAGAAGTAAGTCCCCTTATGTTCAGAGAAGTCTTTTTCTCTGAACAGCTAGAAGGCTGTTCAGTCTTCTAGCTGCTGGCCGTAGTGCAGAAGGCCATGCAACAGAAGGGGTCATTCATTTCTAATACCCCTTTAGAGGACAAATGAACCATGTCTCAGTTTAACTGCATGTGTGAAGGGATACTGACAGGTAGGTCATGAACAAAGATATGTTTCCATTGGCAACTGCTTTTTAATATGACTGGCAAGTGCAGAATTAAGAGTGGATGAGTGCTGTTTAACAGAACATATAGTTAATGAAGTGGAAAATATATAAAATGTGCAGGATAGAGTTCAGGGAATTTAAAATAATCAATGAAACAAAATACAATTTATAGATTTTCTTTGTTCTCGTGAGGCTGTTCTTAAATAAAGACACCTTTACAGTGTAATCCTATAGATAGCTCCTCAGAAATAAATCATACTGAGTTAAATGGGACTTTCTCTAAGGTAAGTGGGTGTTGGATTGCAGTGTTCAACACAGGTCCCCATTAAGTCCAGTTTTTAGTCTATAAAGCTAAACCAAATTCCATAAATGTAACCTCTTGGCCAGTCTCAAAGTGTTCCAGGATAAATGAGTAAGGTTTTGATCACGTTTACTGGAACTGTTGTTAATGGTGATTGTGTTGGACTATGCTTTCCTCAGCGTCATTCTCCCTTAAAGCATTCTTTCATGACTGAGTAGTAAAGGATTTTCTGCCAGGTTTTTCAACAGTCCCCTGAACAGAAAGTCTGAACAGAGATGCATTCTGCCAAGGAAGTTGTCTGCTACTTTGATGGTGGGATGGGGTGATGAGAGCCGGTGTGGGACTGAGACTCAGGCAATCTGGGCTCCAGTCCTCACTCAGCCATGAAGCCAGCTGGGTGACTTTGCATCAGGCAGACTGCCAGCCTAGCCTACCTCACAGGGTTGTTGTGGGGGTAAGATTAAGAGCAGCCAGAGGAGAACCATGAAAGCCGCTTTGAGTTCGCTGTGAGAAAAAAGCAGAATATACTTCTAATAAATAAATAAATGGTCTGAAATGAAGAGCAGGTCCGTGGGGTGGGTCAGAAATGGAAATGCACAAGTACATTCAGTCATGCATATGTACAAATATAAATATATGGAATTTCAGACAGTATATCCTGGTGGCCTTCAGATATGTTGGCTTATAATGCCCATAATTCCCAGCCAGTATGGCTAGGGGGAAACTGGAATAGATAATAACAGAGAAAAACACAGAGCCCATAACTATACAGGCAGTCCCCCCAATTTAGTTAGTCACTAGTTGCAAATAACCTGTACTTACGAATGGACTGCCCTAAAGCCTATTACTTTTAAAAATTACTGGGGGGGAAATTGTCATCACCACAGAGGAGCCCTGCCCACCTGGAGAGGGAAATCTCCCCAGCATTTCCTTGCTGTGAAGAGGAGGCCCTGGTGAGTTTGGACAGGAGGGTGGAGGCTCCTTTTCGTGAGTGTCCTCCCCCTGCCCCCCACCTTGAATGTGGGAGGCTGACTATACATGACCCGACTTACATACAAATCTGACTTAAAGACAAATTTCCATTTTCTCAGGACTGGAAGTCATTCATAACCTGGGGACTGCCCATGTGTACAGTTTGGTACTGTAAATTTCATTGACAGAGTATACTTAAGCATGACACTTGCTCACAACCCTTCAGTGGGAGGCCAGGTAGCTTGCCTACTCCAAATGTATTTCTCATCGTGTGTATTCCAAAATGTATCACAGTATGAAATTGCTGCCATTCATAGATCCCAGCTAATGCTTCTCATTTGATCCATTTAGAATTGCAGATAATGTGTATAACTGGATGCATTTGTACAGTTCTATTGTTTTGGTTCTTTCTTTGTTCCCTGTAACTTGAAAGGGGATAATTCTTTTGGTTGTTTGAAAACTCTCAGTGCTCATTAATCCTCCCATACCTCTCCACACTCACATTTACCATCCAGGTTGATGAGTCTTCTGCTCCTTTTCCATTGCATGCTTTTACCTTCTGTGTAGAAATTTTAAAAGGCTAGTAGGGAATGTTGTGGACCACAAGGAAGACTGAGCACTGAAGAATTGAGGCCTTTGAACTGTGGTGCTGGCGGAGACTCCTGCGAGTCCCTTGGACCGCAAGGCGATCAAACCAGTCAGTCTTAGAGGAGATCAACCCTGACTGCTCCTTAGAAGGCCAGACAGTGAAGATGAAACTCCAATACTTTGGCCACCTAATGAGAAGGAAGGTCTCCCTGGAGAAGAGCCTAATGCTGGGAATAAATGACAGCGACAGGAGAAGGGGATGGCAGAGGATGAGGCAGCCAGATGGAGTCACTGGGGCTGTCAGCGTGAGCCTGAGTGCACTCCAAGGGATGGTGGAGGGCAGGAGAGCCTGGAGGAATGTTGTTCATAAGGTCAGGTTGGGTCTGGCATGACTTTGAGACTAATAGCAACTACAAGGGGATGATGTTATAACCCTCAGGGGAGAGACCCTTGTTGATCACCATTTATATGCCAAACAAGAGACTGTTCTTTTCTCCTCCCACTGACATCTGGATTTGGGGACTTCCTGAAGTTTTTCATTGATGTGCTACAGAGGTAGCTTTGAGTAGGTAAGAGCAGGAAGGACAAAGCACGCCCACAGAGCAAAACAACAACCTGGGTTGGTCATTCGGCTGAGGATCTGTTCATGATTCCCATGTTTGTAAACACTTGCTTGCCTCAAGCATAAGTTATAATTTTAGATGTACACTCACGCATTGAGTGGTCTATGTCTGTGTGTGAGAAAGACACAAAGTGCAATAGGGAGAGAAGTGGCCCTAACAGAGAGAGAGAGAGAAAATGAGATTGAGTTTCAGCATCAATTGTCCATAGTTTGGTGCTGCTGTGGAAAGGCTCTTGCCTTTTCTCCGTTTTTGCTTGCAGGGTTTTATCTACAGTATCACCACAGATTGGAACTCCAAGACAGAGAAGTAGAACACAGCAGCAATGGAAACATGGATAGAAGAGTTGGAAGGGGCTGAGAAGGCCATTGGTTCCACCCCCCTGCTCAGTGCAGAACTCCAGGTTAAACCATCCCTCTTGGAGGACTATCCAGTTGCATCTCAAATGCCTTTGGTGTGGGAGAGCCCATGACTTCCCTGGATAATTGGTTCCATTGTTGTACTTGCTTGGATGAAGGAAAGTTCCTTGTTGGCCACATCAATGACCACATTAGAACTACAGGAGACCTTGGTCAGCTCATGTAACCAAACCAATGTTTACTGAGGGAACACTAATGTGGCAACAGTCGAAAGGAGAATGGGCAAATGAGAGGAGTGTTTAACCTTTCGAAGTCCATTAGTTCTCCCCTCCAACGTCCCCTCCAGAAGCCACTGTCCTCTACAGTGCATTTATTTATTTTAAAATATATCCAGCCTTTTCCCTTAGGGGCCTATTTAAGTCTTGAAACTGAGCTGTTGAGCAACATTTTAAAACTGGCCTCAAGGTGCATTGACAGGGAAAGACTAAACTCCCTTCTGAGCTTTGATCGTCCCCTACAAATGTCTCCAGTTCCATATCCACCTTGTATCATGCAGCTTCTCCCTAAAAAATATAACCTAAGAAACATTCTGCGCCCAGACTTCAGCAGCACTCAATTCTTGTGCCTTGTATCTTCCCCACTAGCATATATTTCTCAGGCACAACTCAGAAACATCATGAGTTCAGTGGAACTCAGTCCCAGGAAAATGTGCATGCCACTGTAGCCTAAAGTGCTTCAGAAAGGAAGGGAGGAGAAAATCTGTCAATTTTTGTTTCTCGCACTTGCTCATTTTTTCCAATTAGTTCTTCTCAGTTTGATTTTTTTAAAGGATGACTGCATGAAAGTCTATAGACATTTGTGTGCACAACTCCTCTTTTCTTCTATTATGTGCATTTGTACACACACTATTTTCACTAATATGCACACTTTTGTGTGAACTTTCCCTTAATATTTGAAATTTTGTATGTTTTTCAACTGGAAAACTGCATCATAAAATCGGAAAAAGGCAGAAACATAACAACCCCACCCCCAAAGGATAATTTGATTTTCATAATGTTTCAGGAATTGTGCAATTCACTAGGTTCACATTAAAATACAAATTGAAACAAATTTCCCCCCACCCCTGGGGGATGAGAACTGGGTTCCTTAATTCCTTGGCGGATTATGCATATAACACTTCTCCACAGTCAGTAATGCGAACACAGACACCATGTAATCTAAGCCTCTCAATCAAGAGGCTGCGTAGAATTTCTTTCTTCCATAGCATCTGTTGTGTTTGTAGCCTTTTTATAAATACCAGGCAGCTTTTTTCTTGTTGCTATGGTCCTTGTGGAAATGTAATACAGCCAGAGGGAACATTTTCTTGTTTCCTCTGTTGAACAGTGCCAAGTGAGTATTTGAAATGGCTCCATTCGACAAACGGTTAGCTAAGGCAACTCTTCTGGGTATCACTTCTATGTTTATGTCTCACCATGTGAGAGATATAACCTTCTCTTGATTTAAATGGTGAAATGGGCAAGCAGTCCCTTTATCAATATATTGCTTGCATATATTTTCTATATTCAGATATAAGGCCAGAAGACTGATTAGACCAGCCTTCCCCAGCCTGTGGCCCTCCAGAAATGCATGCATTGGCTGGGAATTGTAGTCTGACACATCTGGAGTACCCCAAGTTAGAGAAAGCCATTAGAGTGTTTATTGAAGAATTTGTTGGCTCTGAAGAATTTGTTGGCTCTGAAGCTGATTTGGGGTTTTGTTTTGCTTATTTGGTCAGACATCATTTATACTTATTTATTTCAGATTCGATATTGCCATGCTCGTTCTACAAACTGCAGAACAGAACAGCACTCTTAAAGTTTGACCTCATGAGCACGACCTTAAACTAGATATGCAGAATTGCATGTGGCTTTCCCTGGTGATTTAAACTGAAGAACAGTCATTGGTGGCTCAGAGCAAAGGGGGAGGAAACCTGGGTGGGGAGGGGATTCAGTTCTTCTACTGTGTGTTGTGTTGCTTTCAAACCCCCAAGTTACATTTCTTCTAATGGAAGAAAGGCATAGACTCGTCTCACATTTCCCAGGAGGAGAGGAAATCAGCCCAAGGGGGCCGAAACAGCCAGCAGGGGCAGCTTAAGGGAGCTCCTCTTGATCCCTTTTGGAGCAAACCTATTTTTATATTTTTATATTTATTAATATTGAATTATTTAATATTGTATTGTTAATTTTGAATTATTTTTTATGTATGTGAGCCGCCCCGAGGCTTCAGCGATGGGGCAGCATAGAAGTGTGCTAAATAAATAAATAAAAATAAATAAATATTTGGAAATCCATGAAACATGCAGTCTGACCCTAAAAGTTCTGAGGAACTCATTTTTCACAGGCAAAAAGCACCACCTTTTTGTTCAGTTCTCACATCTTGTCAAGCCTCTGACAACTGTGTAATATAGCATTCCGGTCTCAGTGATCCATCTAATAAGGATGTAAAGATGAAGGGAAAAAATCATGCCCCTTATTATGTTCAATTTTTATTTTCCTCTTCATTTTCTCATCCTATCTGGAAAGAAGATAGATTGTTCTAGTTTATTTAATTAACTGGGTTAGTGCCATTTGAGCTGGCAGCTTGTATCTGTCTTAACTCTTAGTTAATCTAATCATTGTTGACATAGACAGTGATCTGTCCATCTAAATTTCTCACTTTGCTAAACTTCAACCATGATATTATCACTGTAAACTGCATGATTCTGCAGATTACGGTTTATTTGATCTGCATATTTTGCACCCCTAAATTAGCAAGGCCAGTGCAAAACCTCCCACCTTCAGAGCCGGGAGGTCATTTTTCCTTCTTCTGCCTCCTTTCCCCAGGTGACTACCAGCCTACATCCGGGGGGGGGGGGGGGGCGGGGGTGTCTTCCTCTGAATGAGGGAAGATCCTGTAGGGATGGTTGTGACTGGAGGGTTGATCTTCTTGGCTGCCTCACCCAGAATTCCTCCCCATGACTTCTCCAAGGGCAGAGTTTAGGCCTGTAGAGAAATACCCAGCAGGATACCAGCTGCCTGATGCCTCGCCCTCAGAGTGCAGGATTGATTTGGTGATGGTCTGGAAGGCTGTTGTGGCAAAGGTGTGTGGAAGGGCGGGGGAATCAGTTGAGACTTTTTGTGGCGTAATGGGATTTTGGAAAGCAAATATGTGTGGGGAGGTGTAATTATAGGCCCATTTTATGCTGGTTCTGATCCAAATTGGTCTGTGTGCACTTATTCTCAGCTAAATATGGGGGGGGGGCTATTTATATGCTACAAGGGCCTCTTGACATTTCTGAATCTTAAAGCGTATTTGGGATTTTGAGAAGGACTTAAGCACTCACAAATGGCTGTCATGGTGGGTGTGGCTACTGCCAAAATACCAATTTCCCAGAAGGGAACATATTTATTTGTTTATTTATTTATTTATTAGATTTATAGCCTGCTTTTCTTTTATAGTGGATGCCAAGCAGCTTACACCATTCTCCTGCTGCTCTCAATCTTATCCCCACAACAACAGTCCTGTGAGGTAGGTCAGGCTGAGGGTCTGTGTCTGGCCCAAGGTCACCCAGTGAGCTCCATGGCTGAGCAGGAACTTGAACCCAGATCGCCCGAATCTCAGTCCTGCACTCTTAATCACTACACCACACCAGTTCTCTCACAGTAATGAAACTAAAACAAATGTAATCTGGCTGATCATCTCGGGAAAGGCAGGCATGGGGCTTGAGCTCCCAAACACAAAAACATCCATTTCACAGAAGTCGAACTGGTGATGCTCAAAGACATACAAAAACCCACCCATATCAAAAACAACAGCCAAGCAAAATACCTATCCACACCACACACCCATATGCAAAACCTTTGTAAAATACTCCGCACAATTAAAATGCAGGCAACACGCAGAGGATGCCCAGACAACCATCTCTCCCTCTGTGTATTTCTCACATGCATACCTCCTGTTCCCTTAGATCCTGGGAACCCTCTTATCCTTTTCCTTTTCCTGAGCAGGGGTGGATGCTTCAACCCTGAAGTGCCAGACTGTGGCAAAACAAAAGTATTTGTTTTTATTTTTAATTTTCTAACAATACTTCCAGAATTATTCTTGGAAATGAAGATGTCCCTGGAAATAAAAATGTCACTTTGTAGCTTGCCAGTCTCCCTGTAAAACAAACAAACAAACAAACAAACAAAAACCCTGAACAATCGTAAAAGCATCTGGAAGGGCAGAGAGCCTGGCAGGCACCGTGAGTGGTATGGTGGGTGTAACGGTGTTTGTGAGCATCATACTGGAGGACACAGCAGGGCTATTCATTGGCATGAGGCGTAGTTTGAACCTGACAGAGGTGAAGCATGTAAAGAAACAGTTAAGTATGAAAAAGCCTGGAGAAAAGACAGATAAGGGTATGATACGTTCAGTATTAGCCTTCAAGCATCAGAAGATGGAGCAGCCTTCTCCATTGCTCCAGAGGGGTGGATTGAGAGTCAGCCCAGTGCATTCTGTTGCCTGAGCTGGGGTAGCAAATGCACCTCACACACACACGCGCGCGCGCGCGTGCACACACAAACACACAGAGGTCCAGAGTACTCAAGGCCACCCAAGCAATTTTGGTCCCTAAGGCAGGAATTCCCACAAATATCTCCTCTGCTGACTGACAGTAAACAAAATTGCAGCCCCACTCAAGTAATAACAAACATATTGAGCAACATTTGCTGCCTGAAGCCCAGCCTGGCAAGATTAGAAACAATGGATGGAAATTTGAATAAATTTCCCATCCATTTACTTTCCAGCCACTAAATTTGCGTAATTTAAAAAAAACTGTCAGTGAATCACAGTAAGTGCTCTAAAAGAAGCCACAAGATATAGGGAGAGTTAATATTTCCCCTTTCTGGACTAGTTGCAGATTTGGTAAGGTGCTGAAAAGGTGAAGGTCACTGAGAACTGTCAGTTCGATACTAAAAATAACAGGATTATATTGCCGAGGAGGAGTTTCAATGCCCCTTCTTTTGGTGGACTTTCTTTTGCTACTACGCCCACCTTGACCAGTGCTTTTCTTGGCAATTAGCCCCTGGCAACTGTGTGTAGATTAGCCTATATACAGTCTCACCTTGTCAGTTTGTTGACTATTCCTTTGACAGCTGAAAAAGGCAAGAAACTTTACATGTTTTGGAAAGCAGTTAGAATGCATTTGTGAAAGGCCAGTGAAAAGATAATTTTAAAATTTATGAGCACAGTTGCACAACAAAACCCCAAATGGTAGCAAACTCAAAAGGGGTTTCACCTGAAGACAAGACACCTGCATACATGCTGAAGCGAGCTGGAGCAGTGAGGAAGGAGGATGGGAACAACCCGTGCCAAGCTGAATCATACGTTAGATGCACTGTGGCTTCCTCAGTGAAAAACCAGCACTCCATGCCTTCCTCACAGGGTGGCTTAGCACAACATGGGAATGCACCAGCCTTCTTTTCTCTCACAGCTTTCTTTGGCTGGAGGAGAGATATGAAGTCTATCAGGAGCCTTCAGACTATCCTGTAAGCAATATTTTTCCACTCAAAAGCAAAATGGATCACTTAGAGCAGAAGCATGCAGGTGCCATAGAATGGCAGTGCATCCTACTTTTCAGAGGGCAGGTCTCTATTTGAAAGCTCCCTCTATTGGAAGAGCTGTCCACTCTAAAGCAAGTTTAAAGATAAAGAAGAGAGGGGTTTGCAGTTAGTATCTAGGCCACATAGTAAGTGGGTCCAAAGATTAGCTGCTCACCGTCTTCCACTCTAAAATATGATACATTGTAGTTCCATTTCATTTATTCTTACAATTTCTAAATCTGAACCTGCACACAAAAGCAGCATATGGATGCTTCATGCGTATCTATAGAATCCATCATCTTTTAGGACGATGCATTTTCTCTTTACTTTGCCAGTATGTAAGTAGCCACCCTAAAGTCATATTAAACTACCAAAGTTTTCCTTTCCATGTTTACTCGAGGGCTGGTTATTCTAGAAGAAAAAAATATTCTTGGGGCAAAAGGATGTTTGGGTTTGATGCAGCCTGTGGGACTTAGCTTGTCTGTTCAGGCCTAGTGCAGTTTTGAAGAGAGGCCCTGTTAAATCTCCCAGCCTGAATCAAGATGTCCAATGGAACAACACTTTGTAAAAGTTATTGCAAATGAATGCTTAGAGGCAGAAAAGGATGATGTGAAATGTGCTGATTCATTGCAGCGTGGGTGAGATTCAGGAGGTAAACAATTACAACAGATAATATAAACAATAGGACTATAAAGTGTAACTATAATATAAAGGGAGCAATTTTAGCTTTTGCTGATTTCTCGTCTTCTGAAATCAGTGGCATCTAGAAAAGGTTGTTATTGTTATTAATTTATTTCATTGTTGTACTGCCCAATAGTAGAGGCTCTCTGGGTGATAGCAAAACCATAAGAGTAATTGCAATTGAATCAGCATAGAAGCATAAAAATGGCACAGAATAAAACACAATATTAAAAAATAAAGTTAAACTGTTAAAATGCTGGGAAAATAAAAACATTTTCACTTGGCGCTGAAAAGAACACAAAGCAGGCAGCAGATGCTCCTCTTTCCACAACCAAAATGCAACAACCGAAAAGGCCCACCTCCTCCTGGTGGCCTCGCTTCCTTTGGAAGGGACTCCCAGAGAAGGACCCCTAAAGATGACCTCAGAGTCCAGGTAAGGACATATGAAATGAGGTGATTCTTCAAATACTCTGGCCCCAAGCTGCTTAGAACTTTAAATTATTTATTTATTTCTTAGATGTATACCCGGCCTTTTGGTTTTTTAAAGAACTCAAAGCAGCTTACATAATTCTCTTCTTCCGGCTCTCAGTTTTATCCCCACAGCAATAATCCTGGGAGGTAGGCTGGGCTGAGGGTCTGTGACTGGCCCAAAGGCACCAAGCTGGCTCCATGGCTGAGTCGCGACTAGAACCCAAGTCACCTGAGCCCCAGTCTTGCACTCTTAACCACTACACCACACTGGTTCTCATTTAATGTTAGTGCTACACTTTGAATTGGACTTCAATGTAGCTGGAGGAGGACTGGTGTAATATGTTCTCATGAGCCAGTCCCCACTAACAATCTTGCTATTATATTTATATCCCGCCTTTTTAATCCCATCTTTTTTGCTTTCAAGGAACTCAAGGCAGCTTATGTAAGTCTCCTCCTCCTCTCAATCTTATCTTCCCAACGGCAACCCTGTGAGACAGGTTGGGTCTGTGACTGACCGAAAGTCATCCAGTGAGCTCCATGCCTGAGTGGGGACTCGAACCCACACTTGTAACTGCTACACCACACTGTCTCCCATTATGTTGCATTACATTTGTACCCTCCCTTTCTTCCTTTTGCACTGAGTTTCTCCTCCTCTTCATTTTACCCTCATAACAACAACCCTGTGAGGTAGGTTAGCTTGAGAGGCAGTTTCACTGTTGAGTGGGGACTTGAATCTGGCTCTCCAAGGTTTCTAGTCCAGTATTCTTTACTGTCTGTTTATAGAAAGAGAAGTTGTAATGTAATGTGTCACGTGTTTGCTGTGAATCCAGAAATTCCTGGTTCAAATTTTAGCCAGCCATAAACTCACAAGGTAACTTTTATTCACCTGACGTCTCTGCCCAGCCCAACTGTAAATAAATCAGGTGCTGACCCTCCAGTAGCAGGTATACCTGTGAGCAAAGAATGACGCATACAAGAAGAAGATCTATAAGCTTCCCTCATCTGGCACCTTCAGCTTTAGCCCGGGGCTAGCTGGCTTGGAGACTAAGAGATGGTCTTGGCAGCCTTCTTCAGGACGGACAGATGAATTAGCTCTCCCCCAGTCTCAATTTTTATTTGCACACTTAATGCCCCGTTTCCCTTTGGCAAGCACTAAAATTCGTATCTCTTTTCTTTTTGGAGCCACACATTCTGCTGTCCCAAAGGAGTCACTGAGTAGGCTGTGTTGCAGCTGCTGCATTTCCAGTGGGTTAATTTGACAGTTACCTACTGTGCCAAGTTGCTAGGAGAAGGTGAATAGTCGCAATTAGAGCATGCTCTTTCAGTAGCAACCTGTGGAGCACTCTAATTTCCTTTAAGCAGGCGATCTGCACACACAGCAACAATGCCGAATCTCCATTTCTTTCCTCTGTAAGACACTTCTTGTTCCTTGAGAAGCAATTCGGGATCAAGCTGAAGAGACAGGAGTGGCGGCATTTTGGCAGATGCCTCCCCCACCCCCACCCCCACCCCCACCCCTGGGCAGGGTGAGTGCAGGCTCGGGATTGGCTTCCACCACCTGCTTCTTGATTGCATCCTGCTTCACGAGCGGCAGAGAGCGGGTGGCATTCTCTCTCCTGGACCACTCTAGATGCTCACCGTTTGTTCCGGCGTGGCTGGAGAATTCTGTACCTTGAGAGAAACATCTGTGCTCCAGTATATGGAATTCCTGCCACAGAACTGCACTAGAGACAAGTGATGAAAAGTGGAGCGGAGGAGGGAGGGGAGAGTGAGAAAGCACATCAGCAGCCAGTGGTACATTTGCTGCCTCACTGGTGTGGATTAGTTTTCTTCGAGGTCAGGAGAGGTTTGTGCTGAAGGGGTTGAGGTGGAGGAAGGGATGGCTAGCCAAGTGAATAATAAGGCATTGAGGCAGGAGCTTCCCTCTGCTCTGTAATCCCAAAAGGTTTTTTGGGTTTTTTGTTTTAAGAGAGAGAGAGAGAGAGCAAGAGAGAAGAGCAGCTGCTGTCTAATATGTGTAGATCTTCTGGCATTTGTGCTGAACTGAAGACAGTTTTTCTTCCTTGCTGCTGAGCCTGACTTTAATTTGGTCACCTGCAAGATAGTGGCAACCATGGGCTCTACAGGTACTGAGACAACCAGGGGAATGGACAGTGCTCCTTCTTTAAAGTACCCAATAGGAGGGCACACGGAGAAGATGTGGCAACGACTTAAAGGGATGTGAGTACACTGCCTCTTCTCTTCATTTTGCCGTCTCTTGGAAAGCAGCTGTCGCCTCCGAACATGATGAATGTGTCATTTGGCAAGCCATTTCAAATCAGCAGGTCCTTCGATATGTAGGATAAAGGAGGAGGGAACGCTGCGTAGGGTTTGTGGAATTGTTTATTTTGTATAAGATATGTGCGGGGCAGCAAAGATGCAATGCGTAGCCTCTTGATATGTGTACTTTTTGAACACCGGGGTGTTCATAGTTTTCTGCCCTTCCCTTCCAAGAGTTGCTGTCGAACTTAAGAGTTGCATGAGTGGCAACAACGTCACTGGAAGACATGAGTTCTTGGTAGTGACCTGGGCTGACTTTGGGCATGGCGATATGTCTAAGAAAGTGTACAGTAGCATTAAAATAATAGTCTTTGAATTGCTCATAGTGCAGGTTAGGCATGCCCGTTGTTTATTGGATATTCAAAGGTGTTCTGCTATCTGTCTGTCTAATTGTCTTTCTGTCTGCCTATCTATTTAATTATTGCTGGACCAATCAGCTTGGGGCATGATCTCAGGAGCTGGTTCATGAATTCTTTCAAACCAGAATTTCCTGAACTGATTTTCCTTATGGGTTGGGTGGGGAAAGGCGCAGAAAAATCTCTCTTCTGAGCCTTACAGCAGTCCTACAATGCATGGGTAGACCAGAATGTTGCAATGTACAGATGTGAGGGAAGGGACCAAATCCAGCCGTTCTTGGTTTGACAATATGTGGCAGTGGTGTCCCTCCACCTCTTGAGTACAAGGGAGAGTGAACACGGAGGAGTTGAACCTCTGAAAGGGTGCTTAGAAGCAATGCTTGGGAGATCATTTTCCTGATTTAGTGGCTTATTTCCTCTGCCGCATCTGCCAGTAGCGTGAAGGCTGGATTTCCCTAATTTTCCTTGCTGGTGTGGCTCTGAACATTACTGGCACATTTGTGAATGGGGGACTGTCAGTGGCCCTCAGATAACCCAAAAATAGCCCATGGGTTATTTCAGCATTGTTCGCCCCTCAAACAAGCCATGCCGCTTGGACTTAGATGATCTGGCAAGCTGAGCCAGTGATAGTAATCAAGGAAATCCAGAAGACATGTGACTGGCATGCACAGCAGGGTTAACAAATTACTGTGGCTTGTCATGCCATGTGAACTGGGTCATTGTTTTACAGGATTACCTCCTGTAGGCAAGGAGCATCAATTTCTGTGTTATCTGCTACATGGTGGCCAGTTTCACAGAGTGAAGGTCGACAGCAACAACTTCATGCATGCAGGTTCATCAGAGGCTGCAATATCAAGTGTTTGCTTCCAGGGTATGGATGGGGCATCATTTGTTATAATGTTTCCCTATATCATTTCAGATACTGTGTTTTCCAATGGATCTGGGCATTGATGCTTCTAATACTTTTGGCTACTGCCCTGCACTTACCAGACTGAAATCAAGAAAAAAGCTTTCTTAGAACACCTGCAGATTGTAATGAATGCCAGGATTAGGTTGTGGAGAAAAAGATCCATCTATCTTCTAAAAGAGATAGAGTCCCAGGAAAGTTTAGCCCCCAGTCACGTGGAGAAATGTGTAACCTGGAAGTCATGGAATGGGATAAGGACTAGTGCAGGGCGATCTAAGATGAACTTGAGAAAATGGGGCTGTGAGTGTGGAGAAGAGCAGGGAGTCTCACACTTCCACCGGGATACTCTGCCCCCATCAACATGTATCATGGAAGTCCTGAAGCTGGTCACTCCAAATGTCCTTTGTGGCACCCAGTATTGGGTGAAAATTATTTGATTATGTGCCCACCCAAGCATTGTGATTTCATTTTTGTATATTGGTAGCTATACAGACGTGTTTTATATACAGACCATTGTTTTTACTTTATGGCTTTTCCTAATTGTATCTGTGGTGCTTCTGACTTGAATAAAGAAAGAATGGAGCTGGGCCAGAACTCCAGCCATCAAGTGCAGAGGGACCTCCTCCTGGGTCAAGCCACAGATCCAGGCCACAGATCCCAATTGTCAGAGAAGTTCTAAAGCTACAAAGTGTCATACCTTATTAACATGCATTGCTGCAAAGATTTAAATCAGAAGATGCTGCCATTGAATGGGAACAGGGCAGGATTTAAAATGTGAAATATTGAAGGCTGGTGTAGATCCCATTCATATTGTTAAGATCAGGAAGGAGAAAGTGCCTGCTTAAATAGAGGAAGCGAGTTTCCGTGTTTTAGGAAAGTATCAGTCAGCGTCTCCCAACCAGTTGCCTTCCAAAAATATTGGGCTCCCTTCCCTATCACTCAGAGCTGACCGGGGATAATGGGAGTTATAGTTACCACATCTGGAGGCTTCCAGGGTTTTTTTCAATCTATTCTTCCCGAGGGTGGTGGTATCCTGGATATGTCTTTTTGTGCTGCTCCTTGTACAGTGAGTCCCAGGAAAGTCATTGGAAACTGATTTATTTTTCTGTCAAAAAAAGCATTTCTAGACCGTTCTAATGCACAGAATTAAGCAAATTATGAAAGAATGGTGAAAAGTTATCTAGTAACGTTGGTCTTTAATTCATTTGCCAAGATAGAAGAGCATGTCCATTGAAAACCTGGTGAGAAAAAGCTGCTAAGACATGCACTTTGCCAAGAGAACCCGTAGCCCTGCAGAACTCAGGCTCAGCTGTGCTACTACAAATGGAGAGGGATATGCTTAGTTTTAGTTATTGATGGTTTTATTTGAGAATTGTGGGGAAACTAGGAGAACATCAGAAACACACTGTGCGTGTCCTGGGGAATCGCATCGGTTCTGAAGGTGAGGTTGATATTAAGGCTTTGAGCCTTCCTTCAAGACCAGTGCCATTCTCTACTCCATAGTAAGTAAGCTGCAGAGTTATGATTCTGCCTTCAAGAGTCAGTCCTAGTGCACTGTAAATGGGCAAGGGAATGAGAACCCCTGCAGTGATAGAATGGACTCAGATGACACGTGTTCTTTTGCATTAAAAACGACTCCCTATAGGTAGAGAAGAACACAGAATGGGTTGGGCTAGGCTTTACATTCTAATTTTCCATCACAATTCTTTTTCAAAATTGGAATCATACAATAGATGACCATTCTATTGACAATATAGCCCATTCTATTGACCTAGGATTCCACCATTTCCTTGTGCTGCACATGGGTACATCAGGGCTAGCAAATTTCCCATTCGGTGATGAGTTGAGGAGCGATTCTCTCACTTGCTTTCATTGTGCCTTTACCGTTTTATTTTTCAGGTTGCCAGGACATAGACATTGACCCTGAGACTTGGGTTTTGTGGTTCCGCAAGTTGTCTCAGGCCCATCTGCTCTTCTGTCACAGCTCCTGCACACTGGACAGTGTCTTCTAAGTGTGCAGGGATGCTGTGCTACCCAACACATACCCGCCTGTGCTGTCTGTTGCTGTCCTGTGCACATACAACTCCAACTGTTACATAAATAATTGGTACACAGGCACTGTGGCTTGTCCTGACCTCATTATTGTAATTTTGCTGAACTGATAAGCACAGAGCACTAGGGAAAGCGTTTAAAAATATTTTGCTCATTATTCATGTTCCATTTTCTCAAAAAAACAAAATGAGTCCTGCTTTTTCCATAATTTTACTGGGTTTTTAAATCCTTTCCTGTACCCCTTTAGTACTGGTTTTTGCCTCATTACTGGGCCTTGTTCAGAGGCCTGAATAATTATCGGATATTCTTTATTTTCAAGAATTAGCATCCCTGCATGAATCCTGTTTGTGTCTATCTGCTCTCAGAATGGCATCCACCAGCAAAACAGACCCCTCTTCTCCTAGCAATTTGCCAATGCTACCCAAAAACTCTGGAAGGTTTTGGGGACCCACTGAATACTTGGAGCTGTGGGTCAGGGGAGAGGAAAAGGCCCATTGCATGTGCATGAGCTCACTTGTGTGCTCTTGGGTGTCTTGGGTGTCCCTCCCTCAAGGAAAGATATCTTAAAACCCCACCACTTCAGTGTCAGGCTTTGGGCTTCCGAGACCTAACAACTTTATGTGTCTTCTAGCTAGAATTTAAAAAGCAGCAGCCTCTCCCAAGCCCTTCCTTTTTGCTGGCTTCCAATGCTTCTAGAAAATCTTATTTTGTAATTATTCCTGTATAACCAGGGGAAATCTAAACTAGACATTTTTACTAGCATTGCAATGCCTGACTTACTGGCATGTCACATGATGCTCACCCCAACGCATCCTCTTTGTGGTGTTTCTGCCAATACACCTAAGATTTCTTCAAATCGTGGCTTTTTAATAGGCTGCAGTTTTTTCCTGGTATATATCTTAATGTATGCTAAGCTTACGGTAGTGTTCTGGGAGCCGGAAGAGTGATTTCATTGGGCCGGTGGGCTGCAGGCAGGGGGAAAGGAAGTGTTCTATCAAGGTGTTGCAAAATGGCTGCAACTCAGAGATCCCTCTGAGCTTTCCAACCTCCCCCTCCCCCTTCCATGGCTTCTGTTTCTCTCCTTTCTGATTCTGTCATCCTTTTTCTCTCTCTGACTTGCAAATGACCCTCCTCTTCCATCCCCTCTAAAAAAGATAAAGTTCGCTTTCCTGACCTTCTGAATTGTCTCCTTTGTCCTCTTGCTCAAGAAACAACTTGCCGAAGCACATATCTACCCAGAAGTAAACCAGATTATCTTAGTGGTCCTCCTGATGTCAGTGGAGCTCACTTGTAGAAAAGTCCACCTGGGTGGAAGAGTTGTGCTTACTTGCTTATGGTGGAGGGGAAGGGGAGGCTGTCCCACCAGTTTCACTCCGTTGGGGTTGCGGTGGGAGGACAGGAGCAAGGAGTAACACCCGTTCTCCATTTCCATGTTTTGCTATGAGAGAGCAGGAGGCGCTGTTATCCCCCACCCTCCCAACACACGCTTTCTCTTTCGAATTATCTCTGCTTCTTCACACCTTCACATAGCTAACTGAGCTGAAAAACAAACACAAAAACAAAGGAAATTGAACAGGCTATTTCCCCGCACGCATCCCCTTTCTGACTCTTCTGACTTCTCCCACAATTGCATTTGTTTGTGACACAAGCTCACATTTTCAACTACTCTGTATCCATTAGCACGTGCTCCAACTGTGATAAATGTACTTTTGCATAAATACCATGACTTTGTTCTTTCATAAATGGAAGAAGCTCATAAACAGAGGAAGAGTAGATCTCGCCCAGCATACATCTTTCTTATTAGGCAGCATTTGGTGTCCATGTATAAGCATTCATATAAGATGTAGTTAATACGAGTATTTATAATATGGCTTTCCATGTATGAACATTTATCTATTTATAAGCATTGATCGTGTGTTGATAACTCATAAATTAACTATAGCTGCTAGGCTTCTGTGTTGAATAATAGCAATTGCAACTATGATTCTGTCCTTTTTGTTTAATGTTTGTGTGTGTGTCTTTTAAACTTTTGTTTAATTTTAACTGTTCTTAACCACCCACAGAGCCTCAGCTATTGGGCAATACAAAAATAAATTAATGAAATAAATAAATAAATGTAGACTGTGCGTGATCGCCACATAGTACATTGCTTTGTGAGGATTATTGATACCAAAGCCTGATGCTTTTCCTTGCATGAGGAGCTTCAAGTGAGGTGTAGGACTTTCCCAAGAGCTAGCTCAGGCACCTGCCTGGGTGCCAGGGGCTGTACATGTGTGCATATGGGCATACCCGGATGCTGCCATACACATACAGGAGCTAAAATGGGAAACTCCAGGTGGAGTCCCCATGGCTCCATAGGTCACTCTGGAAGTAGCCAAGGGGAGACATAGGGATTACACACCCCTGCTTTAGATATTAGGGGAAAGAGAGGGAAATAGACTCAAAGTGCAGACATTCATATATCCGGTAATGTCTAGTTCTTTTTCGTAGTCTCTGGGCATCACACATATGGGCTCTGCACCTGCACAGGGCCTGTTGTCGGACAGAGAGAGATTCCCTAGTTAGGTGTCTTTGGTGGAAGCCCCACACCCTTTCCCTGATGCTATATAAAGGCAGGGCTTCGGCCATTTTCTCCAGTTTTTTTCCCACTGCCGCCTTGGATGCCTCTAGGATTTACTCTGCTTTAAGAAAGTGCACATTTAAACATATTGCTTGATTTTATGAAATGCCAGTGAGAATGGTATTAAATCAACTGGGGATATAGTCCTGGTTTATGGAGATCTCCTCATAACTGACATATGCATTGATAAGGAACAGGAAATTCCTTATCTCATAAGGAGAGCTCATGTCCACGTAGGATTTTATTTATTTATTTAAAACATTTCTATTTATTTTTATTTTATTTATTAACAAATTTATATGCCGCCCCTTGCCACAAGCCTCGGGGCGGCTTACAACATCAAACCATTCTATGCCATCCTTTGCATAGCCTCAGGATGGCTCACTACTCCAATGGGAGTCCCAGAGATACATTCAATGTCTCTTCAAACAGAATTTTTTGTTATCCCTTCTCCCATACTATAAGCCTGGTTTGTACAATATGTACTGCCCAGTATCTGAGCAGGTGAACTCAGTCATCTGTCATGCTCCCCTACCATGGTCTTCAGGTGAGCAGTCCTTCTATTTTTTATTTTATTTTATTTTATTTTATTTTATTTTATTTTATTTTATTTTATTGTGTAGCAGGAACCTTAATTCATTTTGAAGTCAATTTTAGCAGAGTCACAACGTTTTTCCACAGATGGGAAGTTGGTTTATGATGTTACAAGTGCCAGCCAATCAGTGCTTTACACAGCTGGTTTCTGCTGGAAACTGGCAGAAGGTTTACCCTGCTTTAAGAAGCTGCGCAGGAAACAATGGGCCTGCTCCTGGTGTGGTGAATACATTCTCCATATTACAGCAGTGTCCGGTTTGCCTGCAGCTAAAGCCCATGTTCAGTCCGGCAGACCTCTTCAAATATCTCATTGGGAGAACACATGACAGCCATAACTATTAACTGTAATACTTACCAGCAGCTCTTTTCTGATGACTGTTTCCTCCTAGGAGTCCTGCAGTTCTTAGAGTTCTCAATTGTATAGAGAAAGGTTTCAGAAGGCTTTATTGGTTATTCTCAGACCTGCAAACTGGTTTCAGTTCAACTTTTAACACCTCAGGACAGCAGTTTATTTTACAGAGAGATTATTTTTAATACTACTGCTTTAATATCCACAAGGTTCTCCCCTGGTGATGAACTGATGTGCTTTTCTTGTCAATATTCCAGTTTGAATCCTGCCTGGATTTCAGCATGCATACAGATGATCTCTGAAGAGTTGTTTCAGGGTTCTTTCCTATGGAAATCAGGTGGCACATGTCCGATTAGCATTGAATACCCTTGGGAAAGATGTTTTACATCAGCGTTCCCCAAGTTGGTACCCTCCTGATTTGTTGGACAATCACACATCATCATCCCTAGCCAGTATGGTTGTTGGCCACACACTAAAATATTAGGAACCATACACATTGGAAAGAAAAAGAAAAGCAGCCCAGCTTGAGTGGGGCATCTGCTTGTTTGGAACAGCCTTCCTCTCTTTCCAACTTCTCAGTAAAAGGTACCTGCTGTGAAATGTTCATGTCTATCATCTTTCCCCCACTTTGCTTGCTTCACAGAGGAAGATGGTGATACAGACGGTCCTGTGGTGAAGAGGCTTCGCCTGTAGGCTTTGCATGCAGAAGGTGCCATGCTTGTTCTTTGATACTGGCTGGGCTCACCCATCACAACAAGCAACCCTGCATGGTTTCCATGGTGCACGGTGGTTTTTGTTTGTTTGTTTGGCCTGGGTGTGTCTGGCAAACTATTAAGTGGTTTCTACAGTAGTGTGGTTTCTCCGTCCTATCTCAGTCCACCCACTGTTGACATACGTTCCACCCGTCACTGTGCCTAAAATTAAATCCCATACTGGATGGCTGGAGCAGCTCCTTCAGCCACCACTCTTACCATTGGGTTCTGGGGTAACAATATACCAGGAGCATGGAAACCACAATGCCGGGTTCAGATGACCAGGGAAACCATTGTAAAGCATTGAAACCATAGTGCAGGCCATTGAGTCCCGAGACTATAAGCGCTGGGACTGCATACAAAAATTCTAAATAAAATAAAATAATCATGGTTTCAAAAATGCAAATGTATCATACTGAAATACCACAACAGGGTTTGGATGACATAACAGACCATCTTGGGCAAGAAACGACTATGGCATGTTGGGTATGTAAACCCACCCACCGTCAGTTAAAAAACGAAATTGAGGTAACGGTGCTGGGAAAGGCCTCTCTCAGAAACTCTGAACAGCTACTACCAATTGGAGGAACCTTTCCAAACTGGAAGCCTCTAGAACTTCTGGACTACAACCTCCATCAGCCCCAGCTGCATGGCAAATGGTCAGAGATGACATAGTCTCAAAATGTGTCCACTATTTTATTTTATGTATTTTATTTATTTGATGATTTATTTTTATTTTTTTGTATTTTATGTGGGATTTTGTGATTGTAAGCCACCCCAAGGCTCATGTGATGGAGCGGCATATAAGTTGTTTAAATAAATAAATAAAATCTAGAGGGCAGCAGGTTGGAGAATGCTAGGACATATACTCCTGAGCCCAAGAGTCAAGTTGTCTGTCTTGGTTGGAGACAACTTCAGATGCAAGGTGTCACGTTTCTGTCCTTGAATAGCAATAGCTTTAGCCTACCAAATGGGTGCAGAAGGCAGTAGAAATAAAATCCTTTCAAAGCATCTACTAGTGGACAGAAAACTTCAGCTTCTCTGACACTGGCAAACAACTTGTATTCTTATTTGACTGCGTCAGTATCCTTGTTAAGTTCCTGCAGTGTTGTTTCCATGCCAGAATGTCACAGTCTTATTTACTGCTACAGCCAAATGCTTTAGTAATTTAATTCCTAAGAAGTTCTGTCCTTACTGTGTTCCTTCCAGACATCACTCAGGATAGTTCTTGCTATAAGTAATCAGTTATAAAAAATCAATCAAATTAAGATGTGGGCAACCATCTGTAGGTCCCCTTTTGTATGGACCAAAGAGTGGTGCCCTCTCTTTCATCAAAAGCATTTCAGAGGGCAAAGCACCTATAAAAAGACATACTAATGTCCACAAATTGATTTGAATGTTCAGATAACATACTTAAAACCAAACTTGATTTTTAAGCATTGAAAGCATTTAAATCCTGCCTGCATTCCTGCTTGGCCTTGTCAGCAGCTTTCTGTTAGATTCCTGAATTGTTGCATTCATGCCAGGAGTCCTTTGTGTTCCATGGTCAAAAAAACATATTTGCAACTCATAGTAAACCACCACCACCACCAGCAGCAACACAATGAAAATAAATAAAGAAATAAAAAACAAACATTAAAAATGACCAAGATCGGGTAGATGTGACATACACATAGACGTATCACAGTGGGAGAATGTTGTAGACCTTCCAGTACAATTTTCTTTTTAAATACCTTGCTTCCTTGGTTACCATGCCTAATAAGAGAGTAGTCCTTTTTAATAAGCTCTCAGTAGTCCCCGCTTCCATCCGATTCACCTAAGCTCCATCCTAACCAATCCCTCACACCCTGCAATGGAGGCAGGGTATGCCTCCATTATCTCAGGTCTCAGACCGTATCTCAGACCACTTACTGGAGTCCTAAAGGGTGACCTGACTTTGCTTAGTCACTGGCAATATGTGATTTAAGATATGATATGCTGGCAGGCCTGAGCACAACCAAGTAGCGATGGTGAAGGCCTCTGCATCCAGCTGGCTTGCCTCTCCATCTGAAGAGGGAAGCTGCTGCTCATACTAGCTCCCCACTGCAGCTCCATCAGCAGAGATGCTAGCCAGGTGCTCTGCAGAGAGTTCAGCACACATCAGCTGATTAAGCAACTCCCAGTTCTTGCCAAGCAAGTTGTTGTAAAAGTACACAGTGTCTGCCTGAGGATGCAACTGCTTTTCCTTCCACCCAGTCACAGCCTGTGACAAGCTCAAAGGCTTGTGCTTTGTGGCATTTCTGAGATTTAAGTACTCTTCTTCTTTCCCATCCAGTGTTCCTAATCCAACCCTGTTGTTGTTGTTGTTCAATATATACAGGGCAGAACACTCAGGTTTCCATGTGCTGGAGCATTCAAGTGCTTTGCCTATTATGGCAATTGTCATTTCAAGGCAGTCATGTACATTTTCAAATGTCTCCCACATACATTCTCCTCCTCACTTCTCCGAACTAAAGCAGTTGAACACAGCATCACAGGATAGCAGAGTTGGAAGAGGCCAGAGGGCCATGGGGTCCTATCCCTCGCTCCAAGCAGGACACCAAATTAAACCCTCCCTCTGAGATGGCTGTCCATTTATATCTTGGATGCCTCTAGTATGGGAGAGCCCACCACCTCCATAGGTAATTGGGTCTATTGTACTGTTCTAACAGTCAGGAATTTTTTCCTGATATTCCCTGTCTGAATATTAGAAACACTTACAATAGCTATATTAGAAACCAAGGATTTCCATGAAAATTGAGTCTGAACCATAACTTTTTGTTTCATCGCATTCGCAGTGCAGCTCTTTTTAATATAGTGCACCAGTCTTCCAATGTGGTACCCTCCAGATGTTTTGGACTGCAAATTTTGGAGTCTAATTCCCATAACCTCTGACCTTTGGCTATTTTAGCATGGACTGTGGAAAGCAACATAATTAGGCAGAGAGACAGTTCCACACCCTTGGTCATTAAAAACCTCACTTATAGTTGGGGATCACGTTATTGATTACTTACTTTTAATCAGGGAAAGTATTCTAATTTCCAGGAGATACAAAAGAGAGCAAGGCTTCAGAACACACCATGATCTTACACAGTAATCATATCTGCTTGGTTTTGCACAGAATTGTATGTTACACCATCTTATCCAAATGGCTTCTTTGTGGAGAGATGGCAAAAGACTTACCACTGATTTTTTTGCCTTTTACAGTGTGCTTGATTGGCTCTAATTTACATAACAATATGGTACAATAACAATTAGAGTCATAATGCTGGCAAAAGAAAAAAATAGAGGAAAGGTATGCAAATCAAGCCCTATTAAATGTCTTTGATTCAATATGCTTTGTAAATTTGGTTATTCATCTTAATCTATGCAAGCAGAAAAGGCAGCAGGCCAGCTTTGGGGGGAAATTATTTCCAAGGGTTTTCAAAGAATACAGTAAAAATAATATGTGGGACTGACTATAGCTGTTCTGGGTTATGTATTCTCCCAAGTTAAGAAAAACTGTTCAATTTCAGATCTTTATTAAATAAAGGATTATAGAAAGCAAAGCTTGTAAATGTTAAGCATAGAGGAAATCTTTGCTTTAAGTCTGTTTTCTTGCAAAACTAGCAACCTCATATGTATTTTAAGGTGATCTCAGAAATTTGTATTTTTTCCCCTGAAATATAATCAGGAAAGTCTTGCATTTAATGGGTTGGATATAAATTTAGTTATAATTAGAGTAAATCTATTGAAATCAGTCAAACTTGATTAATATGCCCTAATGAATTCAGTTGACCTCCTTCAGGTATGACCAAATCTAAATCAAACACAATATATTTACTAAAAAAGGATAGTTACTACCTGATTATTAACAAACAATCCCAGGCAATATATGCCAGAAATTGTTACAAAATAGATACAAACTCTTAAAACAAATTTAATCACAGCCCAGTCTGCATATAAAAGCAGTGAAAGCAGCCCTTATTAACATTAAAGGTTGAGTAAAGTTTTGTCTGTAGCAATGCTATGTAAATCTACTCAGAAGTGAATCTCATTCATATCGTAAAGGTTGTTCATGTGCTTTGTGAATCTGCCTTTGGAAGGTATTCTCTGCTCACTCATCTAACTCCTAGAGGTACATTTTAGGGGGTGTATGGCAGCAAATAGGAGAACATCCAGAAGTTAACAACTTCATTGGGTTATGAAAGTTAGGCCTAGAGTTTGATATGGAATAACAAGTGAATATATAACAGATGGGTGGGTTTTTTGCTCCTTACCTAGCTGCATTGAAGAAAGTCAAGAGGCCCTGGTCAAGAATCTCTTACCAAAACTTATGAGAGGTAACTGGAATCTTTTCTTGTTTGCCTCCCAATTATTTTATATTAAACAAATGGCCTACATAGAAATCTCAGGTCCTTCCTGATGACCAGGTCAGGCCATTGGACAATCTACCTCAGGAGGGCATATTTGGATTTTTGACAGAATGTTGAAGGCACAAATGGCTGCTGTGAGAGCTTGCCCATTCATAAAATGGCTGCCATGGTCAGCCTGGCTGGCCTCAAAACATTTCCTTCACAGATGGCATAGTAGTGAGATTAATGAAACATAACTTTCCAAGGACCTAAGTACATGGTGGTGGTCAGGTCTGAGCTCTGAACCAAAAACTCTATTTTAGAATCTGGAAGACGGATGGTGCTGAAAGGCTGCATTTTATTCCCCAGTATAACAACCCTTCCAGTGTGAATTAAAAAAACAAACAATCTTAAGAACTAAAATATGGAGTGGTAAGGAATCCAGTGGGCACCACAAGTGGTACTGCAGGCACATTGGGGCACTGCTGGCACCACATTGGAGATCTCAGATTTACCTGCACTGGCAGTAGCCCTTGAGGAGCTCACAGCTTTCCGGGATTTGAGAGAGAGGAGGCTTCCAGGCCTACCTCAGCTGGAGGGATAAAGCATGGGACCTTTTGCATGCTACCAAGCCTGTCACCTCTGTTAGGAAGAAAATCAAAGTGAGAGTTCCTGTTTGCAGTGCTTGCTTTTAGGAGTTCATCATAATCCTAGAGTGCAACAGAATTATAGGGTGCTTCAAAGAACCTTGGCAGTGAGCTTTCTTCAGTGTACGTGCATTGCTCCTGCGGATCATTGCCTGCCTCTCCTAGCTGCTGATGACATACTCAGCAAGGAAAGACAAAACCCTTGAATAAAGCTGTGTGAAACTTACTGAAGGTAAGTTGAATATCTATTTGCTATTTATTGTTTCAACTTTCCTTTGATTGGCAGTGTTTCCTGAACAGTCACCTGCAGCACTGCTCCCCTGTGCCCCACTAAAATAGCATCATGCCAGCTCCTTGAAAGCAAATTAATAATGCAGTGGCAGCATTTCTACATCATTTACTCAGGAGTAACTCCAGCTCTCAAAAGTTTGATGATTGAAAACTTCTAATGTGGTACTGCAGATGGATATGTCCTAAAATGGTTGAGGAGACAGATAGCCTCATACTACTATAGTCAGAGACCTGAGGAACCAACCCTGTAGTGCAATAGAGTATTAGCGGCAGAATCAACAGGGTGCTTATGACTCTACTTATTTCCTTCTGTGAACAAAACCCTTCCAGTTCTGTTGTGCAAGTAAGACTTACCATGAACACAAGGGAGATTTAGCAGTTCCTAGAGGAAGCTTCTGAAGTCAAATGGGCCTTAGGAAGTCTGAGCAACAACAAAGCTAGTGGAGGTGACAGTATTCCAGCTGAGCTATTCAAAATCCTGAAAGATGATGCAGTTAAAGTGCTACACTCAACATGCCAGCAAATTTGGAAAACTCAACAGTGGCCACAGGACTGGAAAAGGTCAGTTTACATTCCGATCCCAAAGGAGGGCAATGCCAAAGAATGTTCAAACTACCGCACCATTGCATTCACTTCACATGCTAGCAAAGTGATGCTCAAAATCCTACAAGCTAGGCTCCAGCAGTATGTGGACCGAGAACTACCAGAAGTACAGGCAGAATTTCGAAGAGGGAGAGGAACTAGAGATCAAATTGCCAACACACGCTGGATCATGGAGAAAGCTAGGGAGTTCCAGGAAAAACATATACTTCTGCTTCATTGACTATGCTAAAGCCTTTGATTGTGTGGATCACAACAAACTGTGGCAAGTTCTTAAAGAGATGGGAGTACCAGACCATCTTATTTGTCTCTTGAGAAACCTATATGCAAGTCAAGAAGCAACAGTGAGAACTGGACATGGAACCACTGATTGGCTCAAAATTGAGAAAGGAGTTCGGCAAGGCTGTATATTGTCACCCTGCCTATTTAACTTATAATGCAGAGCACATCATGAGAAAGGTAGGGCTAGATGAATCACCAGTTGGAATCAAGATTGCTGGGAGAAATATCAACAACCTCAGATATGCAGATGATACCACTCTCATGGCAGGAAGTGAAGAGGAACTAAAGAGCCTCTTGATGCGGGTGAAGGAGGAGAGCGCAAAAGTTGGCTTGAAACTCAACATTAAGAAAACTAGGATCATGGCATCCGGTCCTCTCACTTCCTGGCAAATAGACGGGGAAGAAATGGAGGTAGTGACAGATTTTATTTTCCTGGGCTCCAAGATCACCGCAGACGGGGACTGCAGCCAAGAAATTAAAAGACGCTTGCTCCTGGGGAGGAAAGCTATGGCAAATCTAGATAACATACTAAAAAGCAGAGACATCACCCTGCCAACAAAAGTGCGTATAGTCAAGGCTATGGTTTTCCCAGTTGCAATGTATGGCTGTGAAAGCTGGACCATAAGGAAGGCTGAGCACAAAAGGATTGAGGCCTTTGAGTTGTGGTGCTGGAGAAGACTCCTGCGAGTCCCTGGGACTGCAAGGCGATCAAACCGGTCAGTCCTAGAGGAGATCAACCCTGACTGCTCTTTAGAAGGCCAGATAGTGAAGATGAAACTCAAATACTTTGGCCACCTAATGAGAAGGAAGGACTCCCTGGAGAAGAGTCTAATGCTGGGAACAATAGATGGCAAAAGAAGAAGGGGACGGCAGAGGATGAAGTGGCTGGATGGAGTCACTGAGGTGGTTGGTGTGAACTTGAATGGACTCCGGGGGATGGTGGAAGACAGGAGGGCCTGGAGGAATGTTGTCCATGGGGTCGCGATGGGTCGGACACGACTTCGCGACTAACAACAACAACAACAACAAGAGGAAGCTTCAGAATGAGTTGACATGCTTGTTTCTGGAAGGAGGAAGATCAGTTGCTCTCCCTTATACAAGTTCCAGCAAATTGCCTTCTCCAAAAAAATGAGTATTTCTCCTTATTTCAGGTTGTTCTGGAGCTAAATTACAGTTGCCAAGCCATGGGGGCCTCTTGTGCAATGGAATTGGCCAGGTAGAAACACCTTGTTGGATTCTGCTGTAGGATATCTGTAGGCTGTCAGACAATACATTTCTACAATCGGGAATAATTTTATGTAGGGGTGTTAACAAACATCTGATTTGTTCATTGGCATTCTGAGAGCAACATCGGTTGGGGCTGCTGTGCTCCTACTGCTTGTGTTGCAGCAGTGAGAGGGGCGGCTTGTGCAACAGGGATCTAGCATATCGCACACCCAGAAAAACAACCTTGATATGCAGTGGACTGAAAGCAGAGACATTATTAGGTAGATTGCAAAAAGACTATTCTTGTAGCAAAAATAAAGAAACCTATATAGATGACAGAAGACCCACAATTGCTAAAGTCAGGTAAGGAGCAAAAGGAGGAAAAAAATAGGGTCAGAATCCTGAATGCAACTTTTCAACAATTATCATGGAAAGACAAAAAAAAGAACAATTACAATGGCAGTGCAAAGAAATAGAAGAGAACAACAAAAGAGGAAAAACAAAAGAGCTATTCTAGAAGATCCAAGAAATCAGATGGAAATTTGAACCTGTATCGGAGATGCTGAAAGACCAACAGGGAACATGCTAAGTGAGCAGGATAAAATACAGAGAAGGCGGAAATGATATACAGAAGAAGTATAAAGAAGAAATAAAAGGATGACAGATTACTTTGTAGGGGAGTCCTATAAGGAAGAACCTGCAATATTAAAAAGCAAAGTGAGAGCTGTTCTAAAAAGGAATAAAGCACCTGGAGTAGATAATGTACCAGTAGAACTATTCCAAGCTGCAGAGACTGAATCAGTCCAAATCCTAAGAAGAAAATGCCAGCAAATATGGAAAAAATATAGAATGGAAACCAATATATGCCCAATCCTCAAGCAAGGAAATGCTAAGGAGAGCAGCAGCTAGACCATTGCACTTATTTCCCACCCAAGCAAAGTGACACTCAAGGTGCTACAACAAAGGGTTTTATCCTATATGAAGCGAGAAATGCCTGACAATCAAGCTGGATTCTGAAGAGGAAGAGACACTTGAGTTCAACTAATGTAAGGCTGTTTCAGTGGAGACCAAGGCCAAGATCATCCAGTATTCCTGATCACTATGTATGGGTGTTGAAAGCTGACGGGAAGAAATGGATGCATTCCGAGGTGGTTCTCGAGGAGAGCTTTGCTGGACTGGCAGAAAGACAAACAGATGGTTCCAAGATGAAATCCAGCAGAAGCTTTCCCTAGAAGCAAAAATGAAGAAAAGGAGGCTGTCATACCCAAGCGTAGTATTAGTGCTGCTGGTAAGAACATTGGCAGAGCGTGGCTCCATTGATTGTTGTGATGTGCTGTCAAGTCTTCTTTGAGCTATCATGACTTTATAAATGAAAGCCCTCCAAAATGTCCTGTTCATGACAGCTCCATTCAGCTCTTCAAGTTCAAGGCTGTGGCTTCAACCCATCTCATATTTGGTTTTCACTCTGCCTTCCACTTTCTCTAACACAATTGTTTTCTTCAGTGAGTCTTGCCTTCTCCTGGTGTGAATATGACAGCCTCCGTTAAGTCATTTTTGCTTCTAGGAGAAACTCTGGCTTGATTCACTTTAGGATCCACTTGTTTGTCTTTCTGTTGGGCCAGCATATTTGCAAAGCTTTCCCCCAGCACCATGTTTTGAACGCATTATTTTTCGTCCTGTTGGCTTTCTTCACTGTCCACATCCATACATTGTGATTGGAAATACATTTTATTTATTTATTTATTTATTTATTTTTCGATTTATATCCTGCCTTTTCCCTACAAGGGCTCAAGGCAGCTTACATCTTCTCCTCCGCCATCTTATCCCCACAACAACCCTGTGGGGTAGGTTGGGCTGAGAGTCTGTGACTGGCCCAAAGTCACCCAGTTGGCTCCATGGCTGAGCGGGGACTAGAACTCAGGTCGTCTGAGTTCCAGTCCCATGCTCTTAACCACTACACCACACTGGCTCTCCCATTGGTTTATCCAAACATTAGTTTGGATAGTCTTGACCTTGGTCTCCAGTAAAATGTCCTTACATTTGATGAACTTTTCTAATTTCTTCATTGCTGCCCTTCCAAGTCTCAGTCTTACTTCAATTTCTTGGTTGCAATCTCCCTTTGAATTGATGATAAAGCTGAGGTATGTGAAATTTTTCACAATTTTTATTTCTTATTTCTTGTTTTATTTATTTATTAAAACATTTATATGCCGCCCCATCGCAACAAAGCCTCGGGGCAGCTCACAACATATATAAAAAATACAATAATGCATTTAAAACCTCTGTCTATCCCCCCCCCCCTTCATTCTTCATTGTTAACAGTACACTTCTATAATTCTTCTGTGGACATGATTTTTGTTTTTTTAATATTCAGCTGCAGTCCTGCTTTTGTGCTTTCTCCTTTTACTTTTATCAGGAGTTGTTTCAAGTCATTGCACCTTTCTGCCAGTGGTATGGTATGTTATATGTATCTTAAATTAGTGATGTTTCTTCTCTGCCAATTTTCACTCCTTCCTCTGATTTTCATCCAGCTTGCCTGATGACATGTTCAGTCTCAGCCTTGACTATTCCACCTTGGATGAGCCTGCTAGGAGACCAGCATAGTGAGACTATTCCAGCCTCCTGATGACATTGCTCTTGGCTTCTTTGACATTTTCAAGCCCCCTCACCATGTTAAGTGTGCATCCAAGAGTGGGTGGCTCCTATTAGCATCAGCCCAATTTTCACCCTCCAGATATATTGGGTTGTTGGCTGGGAAAGGTGGAATTTGCAGCCCAACAAAATTTGGAGGGTGCTGGGTTGTAGAAGTCTGTTGCAGGTTAATCAGTGCAACTCAATGGCACATATTCACAACACAACCCATATTGTTGTCACCTGCCCAGGGAGCTGTGTGGTTGGTGGGGCAGGCTAGAAATCAAGTAATAAAAATAAAGAAATAAAGAAATAAGATTAATATTCTGCAATGCACTATTTTGAGACAAGCAGTAAAAGGTGGAGGGGAGGAGCTGTGATTGATTTCTTTTGAACCAAAGACTATTGATCAGCCAGGATTACTTAGGCCTAGCAACACAGAGTGATTATGACTGGAATGTAAGCTCTTAATACCCATGAGTTTAGCAGGAAGGGACAGGGGGAGGAGACATGTTGGGGAAGAGCTAATTATCCCCTTGGGAAGTGCTACTTTCTGGTTGTGGGAGGCCATTGAGAAACAATTATCCTGCAATCAAGGTTTTTTTTTTCCCTTCCTGGAGAGACTAATAAAAGAGATGAGATTATTTTGGGAGCAATCATCCTTTTGAATATGTAATAGAGATTTGATTCCATCTTGTAGCACTTCCAACCGTTTTATGGGTTCTGCTAATGAGAAGATTATTTCTACACAGACCTTGATTGAACTGAATTTCCATAAGTTACTTTGTAAAAGAAGAAGTAAGTTGGGGTGAGGATGGGGTGGGGACAAAAGGAAGTAAAATAAGATTAAATTTAGGGGAAAAAAATTAAGAGCAGATATTTAAGTGTCGTCTAGGAAGCGTTTCATATATTATCCAAAACATTAGTACCAGCATGAGTGAGTTCCCTTTTGTTATATGAGGTTCTTTACATTGTTATCTTTATATTTGCAGGAGAGTTTGCATGGGGGTGATGTGAAAGCTTCAGATGTGGCCATGTCTGGTCTGTTTTCTCTATGTGAAGTCTCCTCCATAAACAATATCAGAAGCAACGGGCACTCATGGGGTTGTATTGGGTGTTAGTCTAACTTAAGTCCCAATCGTTTCAGCAGTCTAAGGAGGGCTAGCCTTTGCTGCAGTTCCCGATTACACTGAAAATAACTCAAAAATAGGATCCGCAATGCACTGCAATGTGATGGTACCAGTAGCAGTGACCAAAATAGCCATGAAATAACATAATAGACTGGGCATTCTGAACATAACTTGATTTGAAAGAAGGTCAGGAAAGTATGTTGGAACAGAGAGTGGAAGAGAGAGGGGGCAGTATTGGTACTGGCTCCATGCTAGAAGAATTCCCTCCCTAGAGAAATGTTTTTGGACTTTAGTACCTTTTAAGCAGAACCTGCAGAGAGGGAGGGAGGGAGGGAGGGAGAGATACAAAGTGCTGCTTAATATAGTATGTTCCGTATGGTTTTAACTGCTGGTATTTTGATGTGACGCTTTCTTAATGTAATGGTTGTCATTTTTATTGATATTATTGATGTAAGCCACTGTGTGGCTTTTTTTCCTCTTGAAAGCCAGGTATAAATTCTTGGAACATTATAATAATGCCCATTATTCTGCCTTAGCATTTTCACAAGACACCTTTTTTTTTTCTTTTTGCAGGGACATCTCAGAGGGAAAGGGAGAGGCCCCAGTTCCCTCCACTCCCTGCCCCATCCCCTCCCATCCCCCAGAGAAGCAGTCACCTTGGTTCTTTCTGCACCAGCTGTGGGGGCAGTAAGGGGGTTGTTTATTTAAATTGCACATAATGCTAATAGGGTGGCTTTATGCAAATTTGATAAATAATAAACACAATGCTGATGCCAGAATGTAGGACACAGAATCATCAGTTCAAGTTGTGACAACCCAGGTTCAGGCTAGATAGCAGGAAAAACAACCTCGCTGTCAGAGCAATACGACAGTGGAGCCATCTGTCTAGAGAGGCAGTGGGCTTTCCCACACTAGAGGCATTCAGAAAGAAACTAGGCAGCCACCTGAGTGGGGTGGTATAGTGTGGTGTCCTGCACCAGCACAGGGTTGGACCCAATGGCCTTCATGGCCCCTTCCAACTCTTCTATTCTATGATTCTATGATGATAATAAATATGCCACATCGTCCTGGCCCTGGCTTCCTTAAATTAGGAAGTCTGAAACCCTGTTCCTGCACTTGCCTGAATGCATGAAGGGTTAAATTGAGTAGCCCGAAAGGACTGTGCTTGCTGATCCTGCGTCTCCAGGTGTGCCACCCCCAACCCCCTCAGTTCAGACCTAACTTTCTCTAAGCCTAAGAACTCACTCAGTTCAAAATTCTGCCCGGATTTCTTCCTTTTCCTGCCTCTTTCTCAAGCTTAGTTAGATATAAGCCCCACTGTGTTCCGTGAAGCTTATTCTCACATGGGCATGCATAAGCCTGAGGTTCCTGTCAAAACCCTTAATGTTTTTAGTTCTACTTTTTTTTCAGGAGGCTCCACAAGGAAATGTACATTAGCCTGTCTTCCAGGAATTAAAGATCCAGAATAGGAAATGCTCAAGACAGCACATTGTTTTAAGTGGTGATCCACTTGCATAGGCTCAAATGGCTGAAGCCACATTCCTGAATTAAAATAAGCGCACATACACACACACATCTTTGTTTGTTTCTCTGTCCTGGTAGGAATAAAATCTGTTCCTTGAAAAGAAGCAAAAGCATTTTTGAGTGGAGCAGTCTACATGGGGAAAAACGATAGAATCTCTGTATTCAGTGTGAAAACAGGAGGAGAGAATGCAAAACATAAGTGTGTGTGTGTGCGTGGGTGGGTTGAACAATGTTCATGACTTGCACATTGCACCAAGAGGAAATTTTTCATTGAAGAATAAACTGACTGCACCTATAAAAGAACACAAACATTGAATTAAAATGAATTCAAGGGAATTCATAGAATTCATAATCCTGTGGAAGCCCTTGCATTTAGAGGTTTCTGTGATTCTGTTCCTTGTTGCAATGAATCCAGCAGGACGTTGGAGTGGCCTTGTCCTTCAGTCTCTTGTATGTTCACTAGATGGGTTTTTCAGGACATCTAGAAAGGGCACACTGGAGGGGAAGGGAATAAGGCGTGAGGAGTCTCAGGATAATTCATATCCTGGACTTTCCAGCCACCTCCTTGCCCCTTTTCTTCTCCTCTGTGGCTTCTTTTCTGACCTTGGAAATGTGGCTCTCTTGTTCTTTTTTGCACTGTGATGCGGAAAGGTTTAGATACTGACTCCCCTTTTCCAACCTCAGAAGGTTTTCCTGAGCCATCCTTTGCTCCTTGGAATGCTTGCCAGAGACCATAGAATTTTTTCTTATTGATACAAAATAATTGCAGGATGATTTGGAGTTTGTATATGTGATTCAGTGGAAGTGGGTGGAGAAATCCAAAGTAATAAATCCACTAGCTGAATGCAGATACAGTGGTATCTCGGCTTACGAACGCCTTGGTTCACAAACAAATTGGGTCACAAACAAAAACATTAAAATTTTGCCTTGGGTCATGAACTCTGCATTGGGTAGCAACCAAGATCGCAGTCATCTCCCCGCTCCCAGGTGGGGAGATGGCCACGATCACAGTTGCTTTTGTGCAGGGAAGGCATGCGTGATCCCAGGAAAGATGGGCGCAGCACAGCTCAGCCACGGGGGAGATGGCCGAGATTGCGCCCATCTTTCCTGCAGCAGCGCACCCGAGATCATGCACATCTTCCTTGCATGAACAGAACTGTGATAGTGGCCATCTCCCCACTCGGGGGGATGAGGAGGTGGCCGCGATCACAGTTGCTTTCGTGCAGGGAAGGCGTGCGTGATCACGGGTGCGCTCCTGCAGGAAAGGCGGGTGCAATCTTGGGCATTCCCACCCCCACAACCAGCACGATCACACCCGTCTCTCCCTCCCCCAGCGTGCCCCGTTTGCACCCGTCTCTTCCTCCCCCAGAGCACTCGCGATCGCGCCCATTCTCCCCCCACCCCCCAGTGTGCCAGGATGATGGGCCATGCTGGGATGACGGGTGAGTGCAGGGATGACAGGCACAATCTTGGTCATGCAGGGATGACAGGTGCGATCTCGGTTGTGCAGGGATGACAGGTGCGATCTCGGTCATGCTGGGGAGGCTGGGAGATGGCCGCACTTGTACTCAGGGTGGTGAGGGGGGGAGGGGAATGGTCATGATCTTTGTTGTTCTTTGTCACTTTGCTTCTTCACATTTTTCTGATTTAAAAAATGGTTACAGAATGGATTAACCTTATTTACATTGAACCTTATGGGGAAATTTAACTTGGCTCACGACCAATTTGGGTCATGACCAGAGTCCTGGAATGGATTAAATTCGTGAGCCAAGGTTCCACTGTATTCTTTTTCTCTCCTTTTTCATCTGGACTTCTCCACACAAAAATGCATTTACTTCTTTTCAAGGAACCGATTTTATTCCCATCAGGATAGAGAAACAAATATATAGGGTGTGTGCTCTTATTTTAATTCAGGAAGAGGGCTTTGGCATCTGAGCTAATGAAAGCACAGCACCACTTCAAATAATGTGCTGTCTAATATTTTCTGCCAGTGGAAGGAAATGTATCTTCTCCAGAAGCCTCCCAACATGCATGCAAAGTTCTGCAAGAGTAGATCTACCACTGGCAGTGATTCCAAAATGATTTCCAAAGTCAGGTGTGCTAGAGGAGGGGCAGGGTGGAAGCCAAGTGGGGAACTTGCCAAGATCACCTAATTCTGAGACCAGTGCTCTAACCACGGCACTACTCTGACTCTCTAGATCCAATATGCTTTCATTTCCCTGGGAAGTCCCAGGATCAGGCCCTTCAGCTAGACCAGACTGCAGCTGGCATAGTAAATGTCTTTTCCCTTGGGTCTGAATCTCCTTTTGGGGCTGGATTCACTGCTATGGAGCTCCTACGGAATTCAGACTAAAGCCGAGAATGGATAGGCTGCACCACTAGCACTGGGGTCAGTCTTCACTAATAGGATTGCACTGTACAGGTCTGGAAGTGAAGATCTGGTTCCTTTTAGAGCACTGAGTTACTTAAACTATGTATCACTTTCTATTGGGATGGGTAAAACATTAATTTCTCGGTCTCTCTTGTAGCACCTATATCTAATTATCTATATGATCTGGTCTGAACATTCTCTTGGTGGAACATGCAGCAGAAGTACTCGCCTAGTATGTTCTTTGGTTAAAGGGGATTGCTTGTAAATAGATGGATGATGTTTCCTGAACTGGCAGCCTCCAGTGTATACCCATGTGCAGTACTGGCTGGTGGCTCCAAGGTCTGGAGGACTCCTTAACCATTGTGAGCGACAGTCAGAACTGTGAGGGCGCTGTCCATGGTTCTGAAACTATGGAAGAGAGTAGATTCAGCAGCATGGATATCTCTTTTGAAAGTTCAGAGTGAAAGCCACAGCAGGGAGCCACAAGCCTCCACTGTGGCCATGAGGGGTGGAAAAAGAGGCACTTAAAAGTCCAAGGGAGAATCAGGGAACTGGGACTTTAGTGGAGGATAGCAAAAACTGGAATTCACCAGGGCCTGCTATTACTCTTTGAGAATGGATAAAGGATTAGAAACTGGCTTTGTGTTTTAGAAGTCTGCTTGCTTTCAATAGCTTTGGTTTGTAATAAATAATTAAAATATTAAATTGTGTGTATGTAAAAAGTGTATCTTAAAAAGACACCAAAAGGCATTGCCTCCTCTGTTATTGCAAGGAAACAGACCCAACTTATAGGAGACTCTTTGGAATATCTACTGCTTAGGGAAGTTGGAAGAGACACACATTGAAAAACAGTTTAGAATGTTTGTCTTTTGAATGCACATCTTAGGGCACACTCCTATGCATCTTTAGACAGATTAAAAAGTCCAGTAGCTTCCTGTATAGGACTCTGTCTTTAGTTACTTGGTTCCAGGCACAAATGAACCTTTCAGTTTCCTTTCTCCTGCAAGAGAATGTTTGCAGTCTCAAGTCTTTTCTGTTCCAAATATGCAGGCATTTATACGAATTTTATAAATTCTTACTACAAAAAAACAAAAAAACCTCTCCCATTCCTACTCAGCACACATTCCATTTAGTCTGTTATTATCTTCCCCCAATTCCTATGAACTCTTGACATGGACCACTGCATATACAAGTCATGTGAGCTCACAGAAAAGGTTGGCACTGCATTATTATTCTTACATTGCATTGATATCCCACTTTTTCTTCCTCTTCTAAGGAACCCAGAGTGGCTTACAAGGTTCAACTTCTCTCCATTTTACCTCACAAAACAACCTTTTGAGGTCAGATGGGTTGAGAGGCAGTATCTGGCCCAAAGTCACTCAGGAGGCTCCATGGATGAGTGGGAACCAGAACTCAGCCAGATTCCCGAGTCCTGGCCCAGCATGCCTAATCTCATGGGCTTTCGGTGTATGGAGACTAGCTAGCAAAACAATGATCTGTACAAATGTGGAATCAAAAGGACATGCTAATGCATCTTGACATTGACTTTTATAGGAATTGTGCATAAACTGATGGAGGCAGCAATCTTAAATCGGAGGGACAATGCAGTCTAGCAGCCGTCACAGCATGCAACACTTCCCATCATCCTTTCCTGAAAGCCTTACCAGCAAACATGTTATTATACACATTCATATAAGTTTGCAGTGTATGGGGAGCTCTGTCTATTCATGCCACATGATTTAAATGGGGGAAAGGCCAAATGCATGGGGCAGACATGTCCTGAGCTCTTCTTGCAGCAAGTGATGATACAAGCAACCTTAAAGGGGGAAGGTCTCAAACCCTGGGAGCAGAAGGAGTTAGAAAAGTAGAGATACTTTCCCCAACTTTATTAAGACAGAAGCAGAGGTGTTGGCAATAAAAAAACATGCCCTGGAACATTTAATTTTGAAATGGATATTTCTCAAAATTAACTTTCCTGAAGGCAGCAATAAATTAACATAATGAATGGGTGGTAAGGGGAAAGACAATTATTTTTAATGGGAGAGTAGGCTGGAGAGAACAAAATCTCTTATTGGGTAAGATCATTCTGGGAATGGGGCATACATTAAGGAGTGAATTAGGGCAATTGAGATGAATAAAGCTTCCACTTTGTCATCTTATGCAATCATGACACAGTGGGGAATGTTTTCCTGTACAAAAATTTCCTCCCATTTAGAATAAAAGATAACAGTGAAAAAGTATCTAATGTAACTTTCTCTCTGACAGGGTAGCCGTCTGGATATATGTATCTCCTCACCTCAGGGAATTTCCCACCTACATCCTGAAACAACTCAGGAACTGTTTTCCAAATGATTAGCTGAAGATTTAATCTCTAGATGTGGTACGCTATAGATGTAATGGACTACAGCTCCCATCATCCTAAATCCCTGTGCTGCTCCGACTCATTTTGTAGTTGAGTCAGCTTGTAGACTCCCATCTGTAATATGGACTGGACTTTGTGCATTTTAAACTACTAATTAAATTGGCATAAAGAAGCACCCAGAACCGGCCCATTTACACACACCACACTTTGCCCCAAGCTCTCCGGGATAATTCCTAAACATGCAGACCGCGTGCATGGGGGCAGCACTCCAGGGGTTCTTGTTGACTGCTCACTTTGTTTGCCCAGTTGGGGATAGCTGCAGGCCCTCTCCTAACCCCAAACCAAAGCTGAAGCTTAACCACAACACTAACCTGAAGGTATACATGCAGAAAGGCCACACTCTGGGCATTCATTTTGATGCTCACTTTCTTTAAGTTTGGGATAGTTCCAGGACACTGTGCATGCATGGGCTTCCGGGTCTTCTGAACCCTAACCCTAACCCTAATGCCTTGAGAGGTACTTGCTGTCAAAGTGCACCAAACCTGGACATTCATCCAGAAAGGCTCCAGATGGATTTACTGGTAGGGGTCAAAAGGTGAGCTACTAAGGGAAAACATGGTAGCTTTGTCAGCATTCTGCCCTTGGGAGGGTTAAGTGACTTTTACTTCATATTTGCAGTGTGACTGTCAGGGTTTGATCACCCCCACCTTCAGTCTCCTTTTCACCAAGTTCAAGACACTAAGTATTTGGAAAGGTAGAACAATGCAGCTCTATCTGCTTTTTTTGTTTCTTTCTTTGAAAGCAGAAGAAAACAAGGTCATTTGGACAGGGAAGTATACATTAAAAATCCATACTTTTGGAGCACAGCAGCAGGAAGGGGTGGCCAATGAGTGAGTGCCCCCCATGTGCTGCTTGAGTAGTTCACAGGGCTGTCACTGCAGTGTTCTGGAAAGGTGATTCCCCCCACCCCCAAATGTTCAAAGGTGGAAAAATCTACAGCAAACCCAAACAAATAAAAGGAGACAAGGTAGCTTCAGTTGCAGGGTCTCCTAGGATAAGTTCCAGAGAACCAAGGGAGAACAAGGGGGAGACCAACCACAGTGAGTCTGGTCATCTGTTGGGCATGCTGTGTGTTCTTTGCAAAGAACTGAGCTACCCTGGCTTATGTGCACGTGTGAACCTGCCCACTTTCTGTGGGATGAGCTTGGAGTACAAGTCACTACTGTGGATTTGGAGGAGACCTTGCCCTTGGTCACATGCATAAATGAGTTCAGGAAGGTGGGCATGGGAGATTGTGGCAGTGGTGACAAGATTGTGTAAGGGTTTCCCACTGGTCCATCTTTGGAAGGCTGGTGAAGGTTTTTTTTTCATTTCAGCTAGATTTTAATGTATGATCTAATATTTAGCTATCTTTAAAACTTTCTGTTCACTGGGGCATTTAGTTTTTATATTGTCATCAATTCAAAATGGTTTAAGTGCTGAGAGTTTCACGATTGTTATTCTTGTTTTGAGGTGTTGTATTACTTTTTGCACTAGGCTTGAATGGTTCCAACTGAAAGAAAGGAATATAAGTAGTAAATTGACCAACTTATGTCAGCACATCAAATTTCTGCAAAAGGCAAAAGAATAAAAAACACAAAGCCCACACCCCATAAACTCATAAATTAGAGTCACTAATGTTTTTGGTAAGACTTTCTTAAAGCTGAGCACTATCAGGTTGCCTCGAGTTTGAGGTGGCCTCTCAGAGACTTGGTCCCTGCTCCCATGCCTTCCTCAGGGATCAATCACCTGCTCATTCTGCACAGTTGGAATATGGATATGGTCAATGTTCTAAGGCTGACCAAGAATGGTTGGCATTAAAGAACAACAGGACCACAGTAGGGCGAAGTCCTAGAGACAAACTGGACTCCTGTTGAGATGAAAGAAGAGACAGAAAGCCAGTTGGCTGCCCCTTATGCAGAAGGCTACCCAAGTTTAAGGCTGCAATCTCTATGCCCTCTTACTCAAGACTAAGCTGCATTCAACTCAGTGGTATTTACATTTGCATTCATCTTACAGGATTGCTGTGTACATGAAGTACTACCTAGCTAATTTGTGAAGTCAGTCTCATTAGAGCACACCTTCAGCCAGATAGAATCAGAACAGACTGCTGTATCTACCATGCACACCACAGACAAGTATGTAATTATAACAGCTTGGAATTAAAATCCACCCACATACAGCACTCAGAAAGTACATATGAGATGCTCTGAGAACAAGCCCAAAGTGTATTTTTAAGGGAAACATGTATTGGTGTTGGTATCGGTGTTTCAGCAAGTGGTATAGCCAATTCTTTCTTTTGGTTGTAAATTCATATAGCAGATAATTTAATGATGTTATTTGGCTTTTTCTTTGCAATAGCATTTCATTATTATGTTTTAATATGTTAGGCTTTTTGAACTGCCTGGGAGCATTATTATTGGATAGTCTATATAAATATTGTAAGATAAATAAATCATGCCTATTTTTGCTTTTATATAGGCTGTAGTCCAGAGCACTTTGCATCTTTGTGGGTAGACAGAGAAAGACACATGAACAGACATGTGCACACACACACACAGCTGGGGAACACTGATTTTTTTCCTTTAAAAACTCTTCAGGCCTCCCAAGATACAGCTGTAAATAGATATGTGCCTTTGAGGGGGGGGTGCTGGGATGCATGGAGGGGGCTGACACTGAACTGGGGAAAATAAAATGAAAAGCTTGTCTACATGCACAAAATGATCTCACACGTCGCAAAATCCAGGTGAAAATCCAAGATTTTTGCAGTCTGCTAGACAGATTAAGCATTGAGTGGTTTCCCCCTTGCCCCCCTCCCCCACACACACCAAATTAAAAATCTGAAGAAAATACTTCTGGGAGTGAAAGACAAGGCAGATGGCTATTACACATTGGTTTCCTTAGCTTGGCATTCCGAGCCAAAGAAAGCAAGCGCAGTCCTGACTAATGCATAGGCGTGACATCAAGGGGTCCGAGGGACTTCCAGCACAGCTCCAGTATCCTGTGCCATGGGCGCCAGGAACTGCGCATTCCATTAAGCATGTTTCTAAAATGTGCTTTAGTGGGCCTCTTTTCTTTGGAAGGGAGAACAATTCCACTAGGCCCCCCTCCAGTCCATTCTCCTGATCTGAACCAAGGGAGCTTGTGTCACTTCACCTTGGCCACTTGCAGTAAATAGCACTGCTGGGAGCTACTAATGATGGTGGGAATACTTTGGGGAGCAAACTGACAGGGCCCCCAGATATGCATCAGGAGAAAAAAGTGGACAGTTTAGCCTTCAGAACTCAAGCAAAAAACTTGGGCAAACATGTTAAAAGTATGTGTAATTTAAAAATATTGTCCCCTTTACTTCAGTTCTTACATGCTATTGTTAATATATCTGGTTTTAAAGGTTTTATTTAATTCTGTATTTTAATTAATATTATTACTGTTCTTATCTTTCCCTTTTTATTGCTCACCACTCAGACCAACCCTACATTAATACATTATCAGATGCAGAACCATATATAATAAATCTTTTCTATAAACAAATGACTGTGGAAGTAAATGCTGTTTCATGGCTCCTTCCTATTTCGAGGCCACTTGGGAGAATCCTTGTGCCCTGATTTCTAGTTATGCCAGTATCACCCTCTAAAACACTGGCACAAGGTGCACAACCACAGTGCCTGGCACTAAATCTGGCCCACTGGGGTTCCCAGTCCAGGACTCTTCGGACTGTGGGCATGAAAGCACTGGAATTCTGCAGCATGCCTCCCCCACCCCCTGCTCCATATTGTCTTAGCTTGAGGCTGCTAAAACAGGCCAGGCTCCTTTAAGGGACACAAATGTAGCTTGTGTAATGTTAAACAGCCTCAAAACAGGCACATTCCAACTTCAGCCCCAATCTGGTGGTTTCTCACCATCTTGCATCATGAAGGAAGCTGAGCCCTGCTGAAGATCAGACTGTAGCAGGACTCTGCAACACAGGCTACATCAAAAATCCTAACATTTTACCCCATCAAGCTCCATGGTACATAACAGAAAGCTTTGCAAAAGTTGTAAAAGTAAGGTTCTGCCGTATGGCCAAAACTCAATGATGCATGAGCAGACTTTCAGCCATGCTGTGGGTCTGTCTCACTCTCTGGTCTCCTTGCAGTCCAACACACCCTACACAGATCTGCTCTTGATTATTCCCCAGACATCCAAAGATGTTAAGGGTGTACAGAGGGTGGCAGGGAGCAGTGAAATCACTCCCTCCCAGTTCTACTGACAAAAGCAGTTCATTCAGTAAAAATCTTTCAATGGATTTCATGCTATGTAATTGCAAAGCTATATTTGAAAAAGTAATGGCCCAGAAAATTGAATTACTTCTTAGATTACAAATCAAACTTTCATCTCAGGACCATGATTTTGAAATAACACAATATTTCCACTAACTGCAGTTGAACATCTGCCATGTTAATAATAACAACAACAACAATAATTCAAGACAACTTTGTTGATATAAATTTGCATAAAGCTACATGAGTAAAAACAGTAGTTCCAGAGGGAAAAAGTGATGCTTTGCTTGATTTTAGATGATGCCTGTTTCAGTACATGCATACATAAATTTATAAGAGGTGTTTTCTCCCGTGTGACAAAAAAAGAGGAATAAGTGCATGTCATATGCAGTTTTTATAAATACTTGCATTAATTTTTATGTAAGAATGTATTGCCTGACAAATAGGAGCCCTTTTTAATCAGACATTTAAAAACTGATTAATCTAAGCAATTAATTAAAAGTTATATCTAATAAAAGATAGAGGTTAAATCCATGACACTAAATTGCAGATTAGCAGCAGTGGCCAGCTAATTAAACACTTCCCTGTGATACATAGTCCTGATTAATTTCCCCCTCTGTTCTTCTGGTTAGAATGGTTGCATATTAAAAAACTGCTCCTGCCTTTGCTGGCAGATCAGTCATTATCCCCATAAGAGCAAGAATTTTGGCAAAACAAAGTCAGATGTCTGAAATGGAGGGGAGGTTCTAATGACAAATTCTTCTTTAGTATAACCTTTTAATCTCTCTCTGTGTGTAAACATTTTTCTCGGTCCCCCACTTATCATCATCAATAATTTCATTTTGTGGCCTTCAGCCTCTCTGAGCTTATTCTATAGAGAAGAGCAAGGTCAGCTCCAGGCTTTGTATGGTCCTTAGGCAGGACACCCTCAATGGGCCACCTCCTTCAGTAAGTCGACCTTCTCAGTGCCATTGTCACCAGGTGCTCTTGCTTCTCCTCCATTTCATCATTTCCTTCCACCTATGTGCTTGACAGGTAGAAATCCAGTACACAAGGAATAGGTGACATCTACTGCTCCTCCTCGCATGGCCACTGCTTCCAGGACCACAGCAAGAGGCAGGTGAATAAGCAGGTTGTAATAGAGGAAAGGAAAAACAATCTTTTCTGCTGGATCTTGCTTGCGTATGTGTCCTCAGCAGATGCCCAACCATTCCTGCTCTTGACATTGGCCCTGGGAAAGAAAAGGTCTCCAGTGAAGCTTGTGATTAATTGGCTGGCCTTTATCTAAAAGGCCACATACAGATCACAACAGGGGTGCCCATAACACAGATTGTCAAAAGTTTTGGAATCAACTCCTAGAAACCCATTGCAAAATGGCCAAAGGTCACAAATCCTGGGCATCAAAAGTCCAAAATAATGGGATATCTATTTTCTGCCCAATCCTGGTCTCCAGTATAGGCATAGGATCATTTCTATCCATCCCTTCCTATCAGAGCCCCTTCTCTCACCTTCCAAAACATGCCAAAGGTCAGGAACTCTTTGGCATGCCATTGCCAGAAGCGGGGTGTGGGGCACATTCACATACAGACCCTAAGAAAGGATATTGTGTATGCTCATGGAACACTTTTGAGTCTTGGCACTGATACTTTCAGTTCTGACTATCACTGTTCTCTTATAGGCAGAAGCTAGGTAATTGTAGACCCTGGACATTGGTCTAATGGGAGGCCCCTTTAAATGTACGCATCTGAACCACGCAACTAATATTTCTCTCCACGCAAGCCAGAATAACCATTCCATGTTTTATAGTGGCTTCCAATTTCCAGAAATGTTAGAATAACAAAATTGTTTTCAAACCATTTAAAACAAAAACAAAATACCCTGAACACATGCATTTCCACAGGTTAAACTCTTTTAAGACTGGAATAAAATACAATTTGCTTCTGGTGGCCTGATGCCCCATCACTTGCTACTTTCTGGGTCTCCTAGGTTGTGGGGCCAGTGTCTTTGTCTCCAAGATCCTGTCCAGGCTGTTCCATTGAGTGTGGATTTGGGGGCAGACAGACTATTATATGCCCAAAATGAATATTTTTCAGGTACATTTAAGGATACCTTTATGAATAGGGCAAATATTTTTCAGAGAATGCATGGCCTGCACAGCTCCACTTAGAGGTGGTGCAGCAGAAAGCAAGAAAAGAATTACCCTCTTTGTAACCCTAACTTGAACCAAACCCTTTATATAGAGCTCTGATTTCAACAACAAAACCCACAACTCAATACAAAAATTGACAGCATACTTAATGCCTCATGTAGAGAGCCCACAGTTTTTTTTTGGGAAAAAAAAAAATCTCTTTCTCCACCAAAATGTGAAGAACCTTTTGAACTTTGCTGCATACTTCCAGTGGCAGTAGCAGATGGGAAATGTTGCCGGTTGTGTAGCTGGGGGCCAACTAGTGTTCATGGGCTTCCTCTTGGCTTAGCTTGCTTTGCAGCCACTCACAAGAGGAAGTCTGTGGATCCTGGAAGGGACGGATCTTGAAAGGCTTCATCCCAATCCAACTTATGTATTCAGGAAGGAAGAATGAGAAATTAAGGCAGATAGTGGTAAAAGATGAAATTCTCAGTCTTATTGACAAACTGAAATTTGATCACTAGGTCCAGATGGTTGCTAGATTTTTTTAAAGCTCTCAAATATGAACTAGGTAACCTCCTTAGAAAATGTGTAACATGTCCTTAAGATCAGCTTCAGTACCACAGGACTGGAGAATGGCCAATGTAACACCATTAAAAAAAAAAAAGGGAATGTGGGGGATCCAGGAAATTACAGGCCAGTTGGCTTAACAGCTTTTCCCGGTAAATTGTTTGGAAGAGTTATTAAAGATAGAATCTGTAAGCAAATAGAGGAACAAAGCCTGCTCAAGAAAGGATTGTTCAGCCTGGCTTCCACAAAGCTAGGTCCTGCCTCACTAACCTTTGAGAATATCAAGAAACAGACAGGAATGATCCAGTAGAAATTATTTCCATGGACTACCAAAAGGCTTTTGGCAAAGTTCCTCACAAAAGACTTCTGAGCTAATTTAGCAGCCATGGAATATTGGGGAAGGGCCTCTTACAGATCAGTAACTGGTTAAAGAATAGAAAGGAAAGAGTGGAAATAAATGGTAATTTCTCCTTGTGGAGGGATGTAAACACGGTAGACTCACAGAGTTCTGTATTAGGACTGATACATTTCTACCTATTTCAATCTGGAGTTCGGAATAAAGAGTGAAGTGGCCTCAAACTGTATGTAGAATATATCATAAGAAAAGCTGGATTAGGATTAGGGGAAGGAATAGAAATTGGTAGGAGATACATTCATAATTTAAGATGATACCATTTTACCAGTGGAAAGCAGCAGCAAATTGAATGACTTCTGATTATATACAAAAGTGTTGAAGCAGGTCTGCATTTGAACAAGAAAACTAAAATCATGACTGCAGAAGAATTGCATGACTTTAAGATCCACAAGGACATTGAAGAAGTGAACGCTTTTCCATAGCTTGGCTCTATCATCAATTCAAAGGGAGGCTGCAGATGAGAAATTAGAAGACAACTGGGACTTGAGAAGGCAGCCATGAAGGAACTAGAAAAGGGAATCAAGTGTAAATATATTTTACTAGTGGAGACTAAGGTCGAGATCATACACGTCTTTTTATTCCCAATCATTATGAACAGGTGTGAAAGCTGGACAGTGAAGAAAGCTAACATGAAAAAATGATGTGTTCAAAACATGATTCTGAAGGAGAGCTTTGCAAAATCCTAGACCAATAAAAAAATGAACACGTGGATCTAGTTGTAATCAAGCCAAAACTCCCAGGAAGCAAAAATGACAAAACTGAAGCTGTCATAATTTGGGTGTATCATGAAAAGGCGAGAATCATTGGAGAAGACAATAATGCTAGGGAAAGTCATAGCCTGAAGAAGAAGAGGAAGGCCAAATATAAGAATGGATCGATTCCATAAAGGAAGCACCAGCCTTGAGTTTACATCAGCTGAGCAGGACTGTGAAGGACAGGAAATTTTGGGGCACATTCATTCATAGGGTTGCCCTAACTTATATAAGGTTACAGTGACTAACCAAGAAAGGAAACTTGGGCCTATAGTGGACAATTTAATGAAAATGACAACCCTGTGTGCAGCTACTGTGAAAAAAGCATACACCATAATTAAGAAAGGAATTCAAAATAGAACTGCCAAGTCTGTGTTCCTCTTACGCAAATCTATGGTGTGACCACACTTACAATATTGTGTACAGTTCTGGTCACTGCTCTGGAAAAAAGTTCCTTACAGCTTGAACCCATGGTCATCCCCTGAAGCTGATTGGTGTGCATTTCAGGACAGATAAAAGGAAGAACTGCTTCACATAGCACATAGTAGCAAGTGTAACTCACCGCAATGAGATGGTGTGATTGGCACAAATGTCCATGGCTTTAAGAGGGAATTGGGCAAATTCATGGATGAGAAGGCTAACCATGGCTAATAATCTTGATGGTTGTGTGCTACCTCTGGTAGCAGAGGCACGCACCTGTGAACAGCACTTGCTGGGGAACTTAGGCAGGATGGGGTTGATGCACCTATATTCTGCTTGAGGGATCCTGTGGGCAGCTAGTTGGCCACTGTGTGAACAGAGTGCTGGACGGGATGAAATCCAGGGCTGATGCAGCAAGGTTCTTCCTATGCTCTTAACCTAGACCTTTAAGAAGAAAGCTCTCTCTCTCTTGGGTCTGGAAGAACTGATCTATCAGTTTTGGTCCCTCCCACATTTGAATTTCCTAAAACTCTAATCCTTTTTGTCTTGAATATGGAGAACGAGGGTGAATTCTAATGAAATGAAATTCTCATCCATTGATGTTCCCCCGAAATACAACATAGTTCTATGTATGCATCGATTGATAGGACTCAACACCAAGTGTGCACCTGCCTTTTATTTTCTTCATATTAAAATGTCTCATCTTCATCGAGCACACAGCATATTTTGTCCCAGAGTAATCACTTGACATTTGCTGTCCGATAAAGCTTCTACCTTGTAATCTCATTGTGTCAAGATTAATATATAAACTATGAAAATTGACTGTGTCCACACAATACCTCTAGGTACACAGCAATTGTAAGCCCTTGGAATAGTTTTTTTTAAAGGGTCCTATCATTATCCTTACATAAGGGAAGTACAATAAGCTGATATTCTTCCATCATTCTTTTTATTGTACTAGGATTGAGCATATGTTAATACATGCTAACTCAGAAGCAATCATATTTAGAGCCTAAGCTCTTATCATTCTCCCTCCCTCCCCTGCTTATCTCTCTTTAAAATGGTAAAGGAAGTGCAGTGGTCCTGATGTGGGCTGAGACTCTGCTGGAGGAGCAGGGAGTCCCGATCCCTCCTGTTGTTGTCCCAGTTCAGATTATATTCCTTATACTTCCAGTATATATTGTCAAATCATGATCTGTTTCCTTTAACAATGAAATTTATTTGGCAATATACATTAGAGGTGGACCCTGATCTTGGTGGGAAGGGTAACAAGTGAAAGAGTTAAAATCCTGCTTACCTCCAAGTCTGTTAGGGACCCCATGCAAATTAGTTTTTAAAAGGTAATTAAGGACCCAAGCCTAGGCATGCTTAGACAGAAAAATGACCTACAGCTTCTAGCCTTCCCCATCCAGCATTTTAAGAGATGCAGGACTTTTTTCTGCCTGCATAAGATTGTACCCTGAGTGTGTGCCTGGGTTCTGAATTCAGTAGTGCTTACTCTCCTATAAGTGTGCACAGGATTACAGCAAAGAGTAAGCTCTTTACAAACCTCACAACTGCAGATGTGATAGAGATGGACATTAGTACATTCCTTTTGTTCTGCATTAGAGAAAGCATACGAATAGGAAGAGGATGATGGTTGGGGCCAGGCTGATTCATTCTTACTTCCCTGCATGTTCATGTAGGAAGACATTGGTCCTTTGTCCCAATGGCAACTTCTGGAAAGATGTCTTGGATATTGTGATGCTCTCTAAAATGAAAGATATTCTGGTTCTTAAACCGTCATTTTGGTGATAGGAGAGTGAAGCTTGTCTTTTGAAGTTTGAACATGCTTGACCTTTCAAGGGTAAAATATTTACTTAAATTCCAACATTATTTTGACATTTTGCACATATCTCATTTGAGTGGATATTTGTTTGAAGGCCCTGGTGTCAGAAATTCAAAGGAAGAAAATGAATTGCTTCTAGATGACAAGTGCAGAAGATGGTGTATGCTATGGCTGAGTTCTTAGAACAAATAATCCGAGGCTAAGCTCTGACATAAATGAGTATTTCCTTTTTTCTTTTAATCGAATATGGTTTGGGGTTGAGTGTTTCAACCTATGCTCAGTGAATTTGGTGACCGTATTTCTGACAGCTGTGGTTATACCAAGCCACTTTCAATATTGCCATGCTCACCCATTGTGGTTAAGAGCAAGCGCCCTGCTGGATCAGACCAATGGTTTACCTAGGGCAGCATCCTGTCTCCCACAGTGACCAACCAAGTTCCATAATGGGAAGGCCACAAACAGGACAAGTTGTTCTCTAGTGATTTGTGTTAATATCAGAGAGTTGTTACCTATGACCCTGGAGGTAATAGATAGCTAACAGGACTAGCAGCAATTGCTTGTCCTCCATGGATTTTTATAATCCCATTTTTAAAGCTAAATTGGTGTCTGTCACCACAACTTGTAGTATAAAATCCTATTAGTTAAGTATGCACTGTGTGAAGATGTTCTTCCTTTTGCATATCCTAAATCCCCTGCAGTTTAGCCTGATGGAATGGCACCACCTTCTGTTATTACAAGAAGGAGAAAAAATATCTCTCCACCCCATGTACACATTTACAGTGGCAGGTCAAGGGCTCCATTTTGGCCATGATGGCACAATGTAATTTCTAGAGATTAAACTCACATAGCAGAATGCACAAACAAAACCTGTGTTTGCCTGTGATAGAACACCAACATGTTCTGCCATAAAAATACATTTTCCCAATTATACATGTGCTCAGGTAATCATTTTATATAGAGGCAATTGCATCTTAGCACTAATGGTTTTATTGTGGGGAGCTGGGATTTACCATAGCAAAGGATGTAGTTATTATGATAAATGCCAGAAAATAGAGATAAAACAAGGACAGGAAATGAAAGATAATTACTTAACACTGAGTGAAAAAACAACATCTGTCTGAACGTTCTCAAAGAACTGCACTATTGAAGATCTGGAAGATTTTTGGAGATATATGCTGCATTATTATTGGCAGATGATGAAAATTTATGGGTAAAAATGCATCCAGGAAGTGTCTGATTGTGTTAAATTACATTCAGCATATCATTGTACTGAGGTGACTACTAGAAATACAGATGATTCTAATGATTTTTCATTGATCTTTGACCTAAAGGACTGCCTCCTTCCATATATACCTACTGACCCATTAAGATCTGAGCAGGAGGCCCTTGTTTGCTTGTTCAAAAGTATGCCATCATTCATTAAAAATCTCATGATGGGTTACCTAATGGTTCAGGTACATCAACTGGGCACCAACATTGTTTTCGTTTCAGCACTAGGCAAGGATGTTTCTGTTTTTTGAGAATTTTAGCCATTGATTTTAATTAGATCTGTTGCCCTTTTGTGGCATCTTCTCATCCTGCTTACCTGTCACCAGTCTCCCATGCCCTTCCTTGTCAAGGGCGTAAGCAATAGCATCTGCTGCACAACCTCCCCAGCGCCATTGTTGTCTGGACTAGATAGAGAGACAGGTGACCAAGCATGGTGAAAAGGAGGAGCAACTCCAGGAGGCTCCTGTTGGTGGACCGCTGTTGGGGTGTCAACCCTTGGAAGGTGCCCCAGAGTCTGCCCTGGACCCCAGCCCTGCTCAAACCATTCTTCTATGCTACCTTACAGAACTGGAGTAAGACTGACTAAGGACCAAACTAGGTGTTGACATAGGTGCATACATCTTTCTCCTGACTTTTAAAAAATTAGTAACTGTCTTGGAAAGCTACAGGTTTGAGCAGGGAAATAGTAGAAGGAAGTACTGCCTTATCTTGCCCCCATGGCTATTTTTGCACTCAAATGTTTCTTTCTCTACCGCCTCAAACACCATCCACCAGATGCTTTTTCACCCCTGAAGGAAAAGATACATTACAAATTGCTGTTTACTGTAGTTCTCTCTAAGGTTTTGCCCACTTCTCTTGCAGTGACTGCAAACAAGGTCAGCCTGACACAGGTTTTAAGGTAGGAAAGCAGTTGCTTCACTCCCCTTAGAAGAGTAAAATTATCATTAGAGGAGGTGGTGGTTGGGCAATTCAGAATCTTTGCTATTCATTTGTTGCTAATAATTAATTATGTAGTGTGACTCATTTTCCATAACTTGCCTGGCAATGACTTTTTCTTTCTAGTAGACTAGTGGAAAAGCTTGCTTTAATTTTCATTTAAAGGTAGGCATTGGGGAAAACAACACAGCAATCTTTTGGCATCTTTGCAGATCACATACATTTTTGCTAAGGTTAATACAACCATTCTTACTTCAATTGAAACTCCTCAGATGTTTGGTGGAATCTCCAGTTTTGCCTCAACATTACACATTGCTTGTGCAACTCAAATTGGAACTGCTTTTACTATGCAGTGACTTACAGGTTTACCTATTTTATATTGCTGTGGACCAAATATGATGCCTAGACGTAACTGGAATACCCTCAGGGGAACAAAGAGATGATGAAGATGGAGATGATCTGTGAATCCTCTTCTTGTGCTGTTGTTAGAGATGACATGGTTGCTATTCTCAGACACATGTCCATTTGTTGTATGGAGCATTGGGCCATATCCAGTGGTGTTACTCCACAACTCAAGTAGAACTAGGGAAGCTCCATTGAATCTTTTGCTTGCATAAACAGTTGACAATATATCTGCTCAACCATTTGTGCAAACATTTGCACAATGGGTTGCACAACAGCTCTGTGCAGATGGTTGTACAAAGGATCACACAAGCATGATGCACAACTACTTGTATTTGTGCAAATGTAACTTGAGTTGGATCTTCCTCTTCTGCTTAGTTCATAACTTAGTTTCTTCTAGTAAAATGTCATTTATGCTATGGAATGATACTGTGGAATACCGACTATTGTCCATCAGTTGAGCAGCTGAAGGCAGAACAAAGACAATCAGCTTTTCATGCAATGTGTCTGAACAAAAGATTCCTCTAGCTTTCACATTGACTTTGGCCCTCCCTAATTTAAACTTTAATTTAATCGGTGTTGGTACTGGCCTTTCCATGTCCCTGTATTAAAAATGCAGCCAAGAGTGCTTGTAAAGAAAGGAACTGTAGGAACTTTCCTGGGTCCACAACCTTCCAAGAAGCCCCTCAACTACCCACCTTAGAGGTATTCAGTATCAGTGCCCTCTCTGTCCTTACAGCTGCCATCAGTCCACCTAGGTGAACAATCTTGGTTCCCTAGGGCTGCCTCTGTACTGGCCTCCATGAGGTCCAGCAATGAATTAATTCGCTTCTTGATTTTACAGTCAAAGCATAGGGTTCCCCCTTCCCACCCCCAGTTAATGTGCTTGGGATCTCGGTCTTCAGAAGGAAGATGGGAGACTGTGATCCAGCTGCTATGTGCAGAAATATTTCCCCCTATTGGAGGAAAGAACTTATGCCAATCTGGCCTCCATATGTACACACCTCCATGTACAGCATCCACATTACAATAGCAGTTCTTTCGCCACAGGGATTGGATACTGACCCAGTAAACCACTGGAAGAGCCCAACTAAAATTGTGACAAGGGGTTCTATGCGTTCTCATAACATATTTCTCATAGCAGAAGGGTGGAGGGGTGCTTGTTCATTCATTTAAGGATCACCATGGTTGGCACAGCTGGTCACAAAATACTCTTCCGAGAGAGATTGCAAGTAACTTGCCCAAGAACCAAGTACAAGGTAGAGGTGGGATCTGAGCTCCAGAACGCAAAAACACTTTCTGACTCCAAAGGAAACGATACTGGTAGGCAGTACTTTGCTTAATGGAAAAAAAGCCTCCTGATTAGAAAAAAAAATCTTCAGAGCTAAAATTAAAATGGGAGGGACAGGAAGCCTGGTGGACATCAGATGCGTCCGAGGGCACATTGGTGCTTATGGGCATTATGTTGAAGACCCCTGCTGTAAGCCCATAGGTTGATCCAGAAACTGTAAGATACAGATGGAAACACTACTGTAGTTGCTTTTCTTGTCTTCTTTTTGAAATCACAAAGTATAAATTACACTGCTTTAGTCTTGGGAATATTTGGGTGTTAACATTATATAGTTTTGGATTCCCTTCCTTGTCTTCCACATTATTTACCTTCAAATAATGTTGTAACAATCTCAATCCAGTATTGCATTGATTAAGTCATAAGGATTTTAAAAGTTTTTCTGGAAAATTTAAACCAACAACAGCCTCAGCAACCAATGTCATATAGAATGAGTGCATGAAATCAACATCTAACTAGCTCTTAATTTGATTTACACCATAGAAAAATGTAATTCCCTTACTGTGATTGCTTGCATTGTGTAAAAAATTATTTTCCTATGCTAGTTTGTTCGTGGCACATTTTTTCCCCTCCTTCCTTGTGCCAAGAAATGCATGTGCACGTATATTCTTGTTCTTTGACCCACAAGAGGACATGCACTGGGTGGAAGAAATCGGTAAAATGTTCAGATGTATTTCCCTTGATGGAATGTTCTCTGGATTGTCCCCACAGAGGGAGCTTTTTCAGCAGCTCGTTGGATTTGCATTGATTCCAGAGTAGTTCTATCATTTTGTGTCTACTGAACTCCAACATTCAACTGACTGTTTCCAGTTTTGGCGCCTGATACAGTGACAAGCAGAACATTTCCTGTGGTTGTGACTGGAAGTGGAGTCTAAACAGAAGCACAGACAATTTTCTCTGGATCTTGGCTTGTTTTTGTTTGGTTTCAAAAGCCAAAAATTGAGTCAGATGCAGACAGAAGTACAAGCAGTCCCCGGGTTACGAATACTGAGTTACAAACAACCCGGACATAGAATGACATGGTTTTTGGCTTCCAATTGGTATAAGTTGCACAAACTTCCTAGGCATTAAAAAAAACAAACCCTGGGTCAATCATGCCCTGCCTTGAAGAAAGACACTCTCAAACAATCAAACAAACTCCCCTGACATGTCCAGCTTCCAATCATCCATCAAGTTCAAATGAGCTTGATTTCCCAACATCAGCATATCCACAGTCTAATCTTCCCAGCTAAGTTTGGTCTCCACAGTTATAAAGAGAACCAACAAAAGCCACATGTGTGTGTGTTGCTGACAATTAATCACTCACAGCTTAAACTTCATGAAGCAGACTAATACAATATGTCATTGCCCTGCATGACATATTATACAATGACGACTATATGCCCAAGGCAGAATTTTGTGTGGATGTTATACCGTATTTTTCACTCTATAAGACGTGCCTGACCATTAAGACGCACCTAGTTTTTAGAGGAGGAAAACAAGAAAAAAAAATATTCTGAATCAAATGAGCACATAATCACAGGCACATTCCCCATCACTTCCCCATGGGCTGAACATCTGACAGACTTACTGCACGCACACATTCGCTCTATAAGACACACAGACATTTCCCCTTACTTTTGAGGGGGGGAAAAGTGAGTCTTATAGAGCAAAAAATACGGTAGGTGCTATAGTGTTATAGGTGGACAACTCACAACCCGTTAGATGTCAAGGTCCTCATCGAAAATGATGGACGAACATCATAGGTGCTGTGAAAATAAAATGGAGGAGGACCATGTACACCACCTCTTGAAGAAGGGTGGAATAAAAGGGTGAGATTACAATGTGACAGACAAACAAATGACTAGAAATATAAGTTGTGGTGTCCTAAGAGGGGTTGCAGCCCATGGTTTCCACTAGCTGCAGTTTGTTGTCATCTGAATTGACTCTGAGAATACCAGATGCTATGTTGATGACTGGAGGCATTGTGTGGAAATTAAAATTGCAGCTGCCACCAGAAGCATTCTTGTCCAGCTTTTTGCTACTCCATCTGCCTTCTACAGGAAGGGTTTGAGGAGGGAAGAGGTCCATGGAGTTCATGGAGGGAGGCATCCAGAACCCTGCCAAACCTGGCACCAGTCCTATGTTCTTGTGCCAAAACAATTATCTAAAACTAACTGCATATACAGGAGAAATTATTACTATCATGCAGCTAGGGGTTGACATAATGCAAGGGAGACTCAGACACAGAAGAGATTTCCTAAAAAATCTTAATAAATAAACCTTGTCACTTGTTTGCTCCCACAGATTAGACTAATTGCATCTGTTTTGCCAAATGTAATACATTAGATTGGTCATAATGCTTACAGCCTAAATTGTATCTGAGTTAACTCAGAAATTAGTCTCACTGTGGTAGTTGCTTCCAAGACACAACCTTAGTCTCATTGCCCACCAGATCTTCCCCCACTAAATGTATTCTCCTGGGCAAAATTGTTTGTTGCACTTGAATGGACATTTTCTCTTTTTACTGCTCATGCTGCTGTTTTACAATAGGTAACATAATCAGTATAAAGGCTAGAAAAGGCTACTTCTTTGCTCTTTTTGGTAGCACAGTTTTATCCATTATGTTCATAATGTTGATATCCCTGTGACACCAAACTACTGATGACACCAAACCACGATCAGTGCAAACCATGATTTGCAATCGCACCCCTTCAACTTCAGTTGATTATGTTTCTGGATAGTTTGTTTCTGTATTCCAGTTTTATCTTAAATGATCTCAGGGTAGTCTGTCTGTCTGTCTGTCTGTCTGTCTGTCTGTCTGTCTCTCTCTCTCTCTCTCTCTCTCTCCTGGCCTACCCTAATGTTATCTTCACAGCAGCCCTCATGTGATATCCTCCCTTTTATATTCTAACCTGGGGCATGCAGCCATGATTTTATCATATTCCCTCAGTGACAAGTCAAACATCAATGTTTCTTGTGGCTTTAAGTGTGGGTAATTAGAATGGTCAGCTAACAGCACTAATTAGAAAGATGCAGTTACAAAACGCATGTAGAACCACTTATGCGCTATTCAAATAAATACTCTCAGTTCCATCCATTCTGGCCAATAATAACATTGCACTGGCTCCAGACCAAGGAATCCCATGTTTTGACTTTTGTGTATCCCAGAACAAATATAGCATCCGGACTCTCAAGAGGATATATTCCTCTGCTTGGTTTTTTGCTGTGTCTTTCCTGTCGTTTCCCTCTTTGTCCTCACAGCAGTTTGGTAAAAAAGCACTTAGAATGTCTTTCAATTTTAATTCAATATTAAAATAGGAGCAGCAGATCCTACTATGAAAGATCCCAGGTTCCTCCTTTTTTCAGGCTGGTCTGGGCAAAACAGCCTGAAAGCCTCCCCCAGTGGGTGTCCCCTAGATGTCACACATTCAGACTTCCATCTGCTGCAGTTAGCATGGCAATGGTTAGGAATTCTGGGGACTGACAGGATGGGCAGAGTGATGCAGCTTCCCTGGTGGCTTGATAGAGAAGGCAGCCTGTTTTATCTTTTAGAGAGCCAGTGCGGTGTCGTGGTTAAGAGCCTGGGACTGGGACTCAGAGGATCTGGTTTCTAGTCCCTGCTCAGCCAGGGAGCCAACTGGGTGGCTTTGGGCCAGTCACAGACTCTCACCCCAACCTACCTCACAGGGTTGTTGTTGTGGGGATAAGATGGAGGAGGAGAGATGACAGAAGCTGCCTTGAGCCCTTTGTAGGAGAAAGGCAGGATATAAATCACAATATAAATAAAATATAAAATATAAAATCTTGCAAGTACCTGCAGGGTTAACATCATGGCTATAGGTGCTTTCAGGATTAGGGCCAGTGCAATAATGCAGGGGAGCTGTGAGCCACAGGACACTCTCCGGAAGGTTTCCCAGTGCTGCTCACTTTTACTACAGCAGCAGGACCCTATCCTGATCTGGCAACTGATTCCAGTCCTGTACTGCCCACACTTGTGTTCTTACTCTCACCTGTTTCTCACTTTGCCTTCCCCTCTGATCCTTTCATACCTTGTCAGTGTTTGACCCTTGCCTGCTCCTGAATTTGCCTTTCCCTCACCGAAAGTTCAGTCCTTGCCTAAGTAAGCCCCAGTTCTCCTCCATCACCCCTAGCTCTGGTGTTACACTTGAGGGTGCCTGCCACTTACGTCCCGGAGCTGACACTTGCAGTCCAAACACGCACAGCGATTTATGTACATTTAGAACTGACTTAGATGTGCCTGCTAAGGATCTTCCTGTGATTGTTTGTACGCTCATGCCAAAATATGCTAATGGGGCTTATACTCAGGAAGTGTGCAGAAGAGTGGTGCTTGAGTTTCACATGTTCTGGACTGCACCTGCTCTGCCCTTGGCTTGTCATTTCAGTTGGATCAATGGCAGCTGATGTTCTATTATTCTGAGAGCTGCTTACTAAAATCTTCAAGCCATAAGTCACAAAAGCATAGCCCTGGATGCTAATGGTGTCTCTTGATGTTAGGGGTTTTTTTTTTCAGCAATCAAGGTGATTTTGGATAGCCAAATATCAGTTGCATCAGTCCCCATGCTGATCACTCTTGGGTTCAAATACACTAGCAGAGTCATTGAGAAGATGCGGGGTTGGGGAAAGGGAGGGAGCATAACCATCCATTATACCTGTTGCGCAATGGAAACAAGGGTTTAAAAAGGGTTTAGACACATTCCTGGAGAAGAAGACTATCAAAGACTACTAGCCATGACAGCAAATGTGCAACCTCCATTACCCAAGACAGAATGCCTCTGTAGTTTCTGAGAAACGTGTGGGACGACTCTGTTGTACTCGTGTCCTACTTGTGGGTTTCCCATGCACAGCTGATGGTCTACTGTATGGACAGAATGCTGGTCTGCACGGACACCCCTTATGTGACAGGACTTAGGAACCCGCCTGATATTATTCTTCTAGCTAGCTCAGTATTACTGCTACTGACAGGCAGAAATAGGTCTGTGGGGTTTCAGTTTTTCCAGCTCTACCTGGTGATGCTGGGGACTAAACCTGGGACTTCTGCACACAAAACAGAGGCTCTGTGACTGAGCCACAGACTCTCCCTCAATTGCGGAGGGTCCAGTCATGTTAAACAAAGATGACTCATGAAGGCAACTCATCCTTTGACTCAGCCTCCTGTGTTCCTCTGATTGACAGATGCTGAGGACAATGATCCCCATGTTTGTGCTGGCTCAGATATGCACTACAAATAGGAGGTTTACGGAGTCCCTGGAGCTTCATAACCATAGATGGTTGGTTGGTTGGTTGCATTTTACATGATGGTGGCAAGCTGTGCAGGAATCTTTTGTACCACAGTATCGGAGGGAAGCTGGTTGCTCCAACTGGCCTTCACCTCCCTCATCTGTGCCAGAAATCTTCTACAGTCTTTCCACACTGCTCCAAAGTACCTCACAGCTCCTGTTTCTTTCTGCTGCTTCTTCCTTCAGGCAGTTAATTCCACTTCAAAGTTGCTTTTTTGAAATCCAGCACAAATGACAGTAGAGCAGACGTTTATTTTATTTCAAAGCAAAATGCAAAACATTAGCAGGGTATGAAGAATCAGAACATTATTTATTTATTTGGAATTTAAGAATATATTGTTCCAGATTGCACCATCTAGATTGAGATAACAAGTAATAACAGAATCTAGCAAGAGAGATTTCCAGCAATTATGCTTGCAACTAGTCAACACTGCTATCTGGTGGCATCAGCCATACGACTGCAAGCTGTGCTTCAGATATTAATTATTTTCCTGGAAAAGTTTGCTTTAATCCATTGTAGGAACAGTTGCTCTCTGAGATCACTCATTTTCAGAGGAAAAAGAAGTGTCCTGAAAATGAGGAACATAGATAGTGATGTGCAGGTGCTCAGCATGACAGCCCCCATATCCAAAAACGCAGGCAGCTGTGTTGATATATTTGAAGAAACTGCTTCTAGGAGGTTTCATCACTGCCAGGAGTACATCTTTGGTAAAGCTATAGATCTTAACAGCTCATTGAAAATCAGGCTAGTGATGGGCAATTGAATTGTCCAAGCTTATCAAGATTCTTCAAAATGAATTCACTGCTCATCTTTCATCATTTTGTGTTTGCATTTGAAATTGCTGTTCATTTGTACAAATGGGAAAATGCACAAAACAAATAGCCACTGAATGTAAAATTATGCAAAAAACTGGTGCAACTTCCAAAATTGTGCAAATTCCCGCATAGGTTAAAGCACAGGTGAGTTCAACGTTGTGCATTTTGAGAAAGTTATGCATTTGCAAAATGTGCACATTTTCAGAAAAGTGCACAGTGTAGCTTCAGTTATATATTTGGTGTATATGAATGTAAATTTGGGAACATGTGAATATTTTCAGGAAAAATGTGATACTTGGGATTACAAGCAGGGCATTTTTGAGTGATTTATAAACTGCAATGAAATGTTCATATAAACCTGAACCAAACCACTACGAAATTCCCTATTTGTTTGCCAGCCACTATGAGGATTGTAGCTAAGCTCACAAGGAAAGGGAAGTCTGAGTTGGTGTGGTGGGGGCAGATGGCATCAGAACACCTGCAAATAAAGGAGTGCTGGCACTGAGCCCCTGGATTCCTTGGCATCACTTTCTTGCTGTGCCCTGTCAAGTTGTCTCCCATTTATGGCAACCCTAAGAATGAATGCCTCCAAAGTGTCCTGCCCTTGACAGCCCTGCTCAGCTCTTGTAAGCTCAAGGCTGTGGCTTCCTTCATGAAGTCCATCCACCTCATATTCCTGCCCTTCTCCTTTTCTTCTGTCTTTGACTCTCCCTAGTATGATTGCCTTCTCCAGTGAATCTTGTTTTTTATAATACACCTGAATTATAACCTCAGTTTTATCACTTTTGCTTCCAGGGAAATTACTGGCTTGATCTGATCTTTAGTTCTGTTCATCTTTCTGTCTGTCTACAGTATTCACAAAGCTCGCCCCCGGTACCATGCTTTGAAAGCATCAGTTTTCCTCCTGTTAGTATCTTCATTGTCCAGCTTTCACACCCATACACAGTGACTGGCAACACAAATAGTGTGGCTGATCTTGGTCTTCATCTTCCTTGAAACATCTTTACCCATAAGGATCTCTTCTAGCTCCTTCATTGCTGGCTTTCCAAGTCTCTTTCTTGGCTGCTGTCTCTGTTTGAATTGATGACTGAGCGAAGGTATGCAAAATCTTTCACAATTTCAGTTTCTTCATTGCTGACAGTAAATTGTGTAATTCTTTTGTAGTCATGATTTTTATTTTCATTATGTTCAACTGTAGTCCTGCTTTTGCACTTTCTTCCTTTCACTTTCATCAGGAGTCATTCCAATTCATTGCTGCTCTCTGCCAGTAATATGGTATCATCTGCATATCTGAAATTATTCATGTGTCTTCAGCGAGTTTTCACTGCTTCACCTAATCCAGCATTCAGTATTATATGCTCTGTGTACAGATTGAACAAATAGGGAGATAAAATGCTCCCTTGTCCAATACCTTTGCCTGTAGGAAACCATTCTGTTTGTCCGTATTCAGTCCTAGCAATAGCTGCTTGTCCATGATACAAGTTACACATCAAGATAATGAAGTGCTGAAGCACACCCATTTCTTTCAGGACCACCCATAGTTTCTCATGATCCATGCAAAGGTTATGCTCAGTTTATTCTATAAAGAATTAACTGAGCCTCTTCTGAAATTCTTTGGTGTGCTCCAGTATCCAGCATATTTTCACAATATGATCTTGAGTGCCTCTTCCTTTTTAAGAGGCACAGTTTACATCCTACTGAAGTCAATGACAAATATCCTATGGAATTGATTGCACCCTAAGTTGCAGAATGTGAGTGGCCAGAAGGAAGCCTGTCCTGTCCTCAAAATACTGAACAAATAAGTAAGACTGTGAGGCTACCACCTTCTATATAAAGGTAATGGATCACCAGGGTTTAATTATCCTCTGTGGGTATTATTTGAAGGTTGCCAGTTTTATTTCTTTCCTTAGTTAGTTGGTTTACACTGTGGTGGATTTAATCTAGGTCTTTGTGTTTGTATTTTACATTTTGTACACCAACCAGAGGACTGTGTTTCAGGGCAAGAGGCATGTAAGTGTTGAAGATAAAAATAAATAAATAGCTCCAGGAAAGACACCTGGGAAAGAACTGCTTGGCCTGTCAACATTTGACAGGAGCTACCACAAGCTGCTGGGAAAGGGAGGGGGCGAGAATGCTTCATCCAGTGCTACCATTAAGGATGCAGGGGAAGGCAATGTCAGATGCTTGGGGGCCATTTTTGTCGTTCCCCCCCCCCACCAGCCCAGTCCATAGTCTGTGGGGCACAGTCCAAAATCCAAAGCACCAGTATTGTTGTTTTACCACCATAAATTTGCAGAAACTGTTCTATAGTCCCTGATAGTTCTGCCATGGTTAAACTTTTCAGGCTAAATTTATCCCTTTGGATGCTCCACATTGGCTGTGAAAAGACCAAAGGACCATATTTACCTTAAAACAAGTTAAATCTTGCCTTACAATTGGCAGCAGATGCCCTTCTCTGAGAACCCTCCGTGAGTGAAATAAGGAGGGTGAGTACCCGGAGGAGGGCTTTCTCTGTGGTGGCGCCCCACCTATGGAATGTGCTCCCCAGAGAGGTCCGCCTGGCGCCGTCATTATTTGCTTTTTGGCACCAGGCGAAGACCTTTTTATTCAAAAGTCATTTTAATTGTTAAGTTATTATTATTGTATTTATAGTATTTTAGTTTATAACCGAGATGGGTCGGTTTTAAATGTATTTTATATTGTATTTTATTCAGACGTTGTGAGCCGCCCCAAGGCTTTGTTGCAATGGGGGCGGCATAGAAATGTTTTAAATAAATAAATAAATAAATAAATAAATAAATACTCCATAGCAACTCTGGGCACCATTTTAAAGGGTTTTTTAAAATTGTAATGTATTGGGGACAGGCATGGCAGAGGCTGCACTGAGAGATGGTGGGGGCCACATGCAGCCATGTGTACCTCAGTCTAGGTTCATGAGAGGATCGATCAAGGATAACATCCTGGAATAGAACTTCATAGTTTTTTGGTGTGGGAATGATGGCAAATCCGCCTCATCTCTCAGGCCTGCAACTGGTCAGATTTCATTTTGCTATGCAGGAATTCTTTTTTTCTGAAATCTGTATATTTAATCCATATCTTCAGTTTCTTGTCTAGTGAGTCAAATGCAGCACTAAATATCCATCATGAAACTATTCAACCATTGTGCTCCCTTTGTGAGGACCTGCTCTGCATTTTGCCACCAAGGGAGATGTGACTGGTGGAGGTGGGACATTTTTAGTGGCAGTCCCTTCCTACAAGCGAGATGATGTTTTACATTCTTGTACACCATTTTGATAGCTTTGTAACAGTATATCAATGTAAGTAAGTAAATCTGTATTGGGGCTCCTCTATTGTGCTGTAGGTGACATTTTTCTCTATCTGGTTGTGCCTATCTGGTTGCATTTGTCTATTTTATTTGCATGCTCATATGAATACTGCACTCACATAAATCAACGTGGTGACTCTATTTGAGGTTGAAAAGTGATCTAGAAATCCGTAGCCATGCCCTGAACTGCTGAGGAAGGGAGGTCGTGACTCAAGTACAGATGGTAACTCATAGCTGACGGCATCTCAAGAGAAGGCCCGGTGCCAAATTAGAAGCCAGGCCTCTTTATCCTAATTCCTTTCCCTTAGACAGGGGGATGGAGAGGAAAGAACAGGAGCCCCACATTTACCTGCTGGTGACAAGGGGACTCTGATTAGGTTAGTTTATGGAAACAGCTCTTTGATTGTGCAACGTGAAGCTGTCATTGAGGACAAATAGTGCCAACGTCACTGAAAAGGCCAAATTTAAGGGACAGGGAAAGTGCACAGGATCAAACAGGCTGTGTTTCAGCCAGTGGAGGCAGGAAAGTCTTAGCAAGGAAATTAATCCCCTGCACTCTGACGTTGCCAGCCTCCTGTGCATGTTGTGTACACAGAGAAAAAAGAAGGCAAGATTAAATCAGTTTTACAGATACTCATATTTGCAATGGTTGTGTGCGTGTCTGTGTATGTGAGGGGGGAGGAAATCAGAGCTTAAAGTTCTTTACAACTGTTTGCTCACAACATTACTACACAACTAGTTGATAGTCTGCTGGAGCCTTTTTTCCCTTCTACAGAGTGCCTGGATGAGTCATTATGGTTATGTTCAGAATTTTCTAGTTTTGCAAGCTTGGAGAAGTCATTAGGTTAAGTTTCAGAACATTTTTTTTTCCATTTGCTGACGTCAAGACAAGGGAATAAATTAAGGGAGCCCTACACATTTATGTGCTTCCAGCAGTGGGAATTTAATGTAAATGTGTGCAGCAGTTTTTGATGGGGTGGTTTTTAAAAAACGTATTCTGTAGTATAGTGAACACTGAGTGCTTGTCTTCTAGTTTAGCATCACACATCTTAAGTTTGTGTGCATGCCTGCAATTAGTAACTCATTAGAAGAGCTTTCAGGAAACAGATTATTTCAGTTTTGCATGTAGTGCTCACATTATAGTCCTTCTGACATCAAAGACCTTTATTAATTAATTTACCCACCCAGACCTTTTAGGAGCTGTTTTTAGTACTGCTGGATCTTTTCAGGGATTTACCCATGTTGCTACTTCTATTTTTGGTGTTCTCATATTTGCTGCTTTTTTGTTTGAGTTGTTTCGTGATGCTCTGCCTGTGTATTTCGTGGTTGAATTTGTATACTGCTCACAATACTCCAGTTATTGGGCCATATAGAAATATAACCAGAACCACATTTCATGCCCAGGCTGAGGGCTTGGCCGGAAGATGACTTTATTGCTTGCTGCTTGTTGTTTTTCAGTCACTTAGGAATGGAATATGCTTTTCCTGAAGCATATAGCTGAACCCCCACATAGCACTGTGTCTGTAGAACTGCATAACTTTGCAGCAAGGCAAGGCCGCTTTTGTTTCAGCTGTGATGGGTGGAGGGGGGGGCAGGGGAGCTATTTGTGCAACGAGACTAATCCCATTTAGGGGAAAACATAATGCAAAACCTGGCAGAAGATACGTCATCAAGCTGTCATGTCAAATTGATGAATTGCTCCATTCCACTGCACCCCACTTCCATGTAAAAAAGGTCCGAAGTCTTTATTTATTCATTATATGTACAACTGTTCACCTAAGTCAAAATATTCTTTCAGCTCAGATAAACATGCACTATTGAGAATTTGTGTACTGTTTCTACCACAATATTACCCCCCCGCCATAATAATAATAGCTATGACTTTAAAGGGAAAAACAAAGTATTTTCTGTTATTTTCTTAGTTTTTCCATAATGAATTTAATTATTTGTTTGTAAAAAAAAAAGGGTTGGCAGAGAAAAAACAGGAATGGGGGGGCTGGCCCTCAGCACTTCCCTGGCTACAGCCTAGTTAAGATATTTTGTTACTGGAGCTGCAACTGGCACACCCCCTCTTCACATCAGGTTGTATAGAATCCACAACCAGCCAAGTTATTTTGGCACCTGAGACAGAACATCCCATAAGCACCCCTCTTGCTTCCCATTAGTAAAAGAAAAAAAAAGTATAAAAATAAATTAATACATTACATAACCAACAATTTACTGCCAGCCTGAATCAGCTACCTTAGGGTCAGACTATGTATTGTATAATTATGTAGCTCAAAATGTTTTTTTTTTAAAGTCTAGAGGAATTGCATACAGCTGCAATTCACACCAAGCTGGTGGGGGGATTAAATTATCTCCCCCAGTTTTTCACCTGGGGGTGGTAAAGTCTCCCTCGGTGTTAGTTTGACCATTACTTTGGCTGATGGCATGGCTGGCCCTGCATGGCTCATGCATGAATCCTGATATAAGCTCGAGACAAGGATGCGAATGTTGATTGCTGTACTAATACTGTTCTCTTTTTACTGCAAGAAGTATAAGACAAACAAAACAGTTGAACTAAGCTCACATGTTTATGGATTTTTTATTTTCAAAACCCCCAAACAGTTCAATGTCCAACACATTCCACCCCGCCCCCATTGTCTCTTAATAAGGTTGACACGGGATTAATTTGGAGGCAAATCTGGCTTGAATATCTATTCCACAGGTCACTGAAATAAAACTGGGATAGCTGAGCCTGCTGCAATTCTCCCCCACCCCCAATGTGGCAGCAGTGTCAAACACTGTAGCCGTGACAAAGTGGGCCTTCAAACCTGTCTCCGGAGTTTGTGATTTCCTTTCATAACAAGGCTATGCAAGGCAATGCAGGAATACCTGGTCCTAGTGAAAGTGGTTGCTGAATGAATCACTTCCTTAAAACACAACCTCAAACCCACTTTGTCAACATTCGCCTTTTATTTATATCTGCTTTGGTAGTACAGCTTTGAAAATTATGGCCTCAGAAGCACACATCACACTTAAAACTAGAGCTAGCTGCACATACCTGAGTGTTGTGGTTTGGAGGCAAGGAGCCCATGAGACCACTTAAGAAGCCCGAAGGGGTTAAGGGGTGTGTTTCTAACATTTGATCTGGTGTTTTGGAGAATGAGGGAGAGATCCCTGTCTTTTACATATCATGACGATGGATTGTTCACATTCTGGCTGTAGCCAAATGATTGTAATCCCCTGAGTCTTGCTTGCTTTCTCTCTTTTTCCCATTTGCTAAAATTGTGGGGTATATTTCCAGGCAGCTCTCCAGTTGTGATGAAGATACATTCTTTTCCAGGAGTGGCTCAAGTGTGAGAATTTTCTGGCAGTGCCTTCCTGCATAAATAAACCACCTCTCTTCTGCTCCAGGCTTCAAAGGGAGGGGAATTGTGCCCTGTCCATTGGGAAGAGGAGGAGCGGGGCAGTTCACTGGCACTTGAGATTAATGAGAATGGACCGGTCCAGCTCCCTCTACAGAAGCTGTCATATCAAAGGCCAAGCCTCCTAGGCATCCAGAATGAAGTAGTACAGCATATAGGAAAGCCAGTATGCCTAGTGGTTAAGAGTGTTGTCCTTGGATTTGGAAGATCCAGATCCACTTGGCCATGAAGCTTATTGGGTGATGTTGGGCCAGTCATGGGCTCTCAGCCTCACCTACCTCACAGGGTTGTTGTGAGGACTAAGTGGAAATAAAGAGGAGGGCAATGTAAGCCACCTTGTGTCCCTTGCAAAAGAAAAAGGATGGGAGATAATTGCAACAAGCAAGCAAACAAACAAACAAACAAACAAGGAAAGAACAATTTACATAAAATTTGCACATAATTTATATGTAGAGATGTAAACTTTTAAGCAGTTGCTAGAACTTAAATAGAAATGCAGTACAGCACACTGCAGCAGGGAAGACGGTGACCTATTTGCCTGCTTGGTCTGCAGCCCAGACGTTCACTGCTGATGGACCCTTTCAGAGCCTCTGCTCTCCCTCACAGGAGGCTGGCGGCTCCTATGTCTGTGGGGCTCCTCACCCACCACAGCTTCTCTTTTCAGCTTTATACCCTATCTGTGGTGCTCCATGGTGGTGAACCTCTCTTGGGGACGGAGTCCAACGCCATGGATAGCTCCTCTATAGCACAAAAGAAAAGCTGCAATGAATGAGGAATCCCACTGTCATCAGAGTTCCCGCCCTCCCATGTTTTCTGTCTTCAGATGATTTTTATTACTTATTTTTAAACCAGACTTGGACTGGACAGCCCTTCAACTCAAGGGCTATCCCCTGACATGGCAGAATCAAAGCCCTTTACTGGGAGAATGGTTAAAATTATTTTTCCCTCAGAATTCCAGCAGTGAAACTCAGATAGTCCCAAACCTGCCTTAAGCCAGTGGTAAGGTCTATATCAGGCTGTAAGCTGAGTGCAGGTGAAGTCTAATTCCTCCTTCCCACAGCCCAGCCACAGGAACAGGACATTTGATGACTGAGGCCTGAAATTTTTATTTTGTCTGTAGCTGATTTGGCACACAAGTACTCCAGCGTTGACAGAGGCAGCAAAAGCTAGGTGGTTTTTAAGCATTGGGGTCTGATGGAAGGAAAAAGGGGATCATGACACTGTTCCTAGTGGGTAACAGTATCCAATACTTTCAAAACGTGTTTCACAACAAGAGCCCTAAAGTCTCTGCCTTCTCAGATGATTGTAAGGATGGTGAAGCGGATCAGTTAATTGAATGTCTTCTCAGAGAGTGTGGAAACATTGACAGATTTGGATAATGTCTGGATAATATAACTCATCTCAGCCCTCCTCAATCTGGATAATATAACTCATCTCAGTTAATTAGCATAGCCAATGGTCAGACTGCAAGGAGTATAGTTTAAAACATCTGGAGGACACCAGGTTGGGGAAGATATGCCCTATCCTATTCTTTCCTTCCTAATCCAATCAGTGCTTCCAGAATGATCCTAGATGAGAAGAAACACGGGAATTAAACTTCGTACATTCACACTAGCATGAGTGTAGGCTGGCCACTTATGGCTTGCCAGAGAGAGAGAGAGAACAAAATAGGATCACTGTTTGTGTAAAACCTGCCTATGGTTCTCTAAATGCATAGATGCAGATGTAAAAAGATCACAATTTTAATAGAAATACAGCACATCTCATAATGTGAGACACCCTGACCAGGTGATCAGTCTGCTGTCCATGTGTGGCATCCTTTCAGACAGAACACTGGCCTCTCTTAAAGAAGACATATAATTACACACCTAGTGATTGTATAGCAGTGTGTGTGCAGCACTTCCAAGTGTTCAAAATACTTCCCCTGCATTATCTAGTTGTAAGCCTCCAACAGGAAGGTACTTGGAGAAGAACATCAACAGAAGAGCTTCAATCATAGGTAGGCTAATAAGGAATGAGATGTCCATACAGGTGTTTGAATCCCAAAATGTTTGAGGGTAAATACCAGCACCTTGAATTGAGCTTGGTAGCCTTCTCATTTAGCTTGCGTGTGCCCATTTATGCACGAGGCAGCAGAAGCCACTTTAATCGGTTCCAGTGATCTGTCTGTCAGAAGCATGGGGAAATCTGGCCACCGTGAGACACCATGGAGTGTGGGCCAAACAGCTCATCTGCAGATGCATCCAGATCCCTGGAAATTAACTCCTGCTTGACATCAAAGTTGCAATTCATGTTAAATATTCATTTTTTATTGACAGCTAGAAAGCACTTATTACTTCTTGTAGGGATTAAATATGCCAGCATTTGATACCATTTAGTGCTGAATTATAGACTGAGAAAGTGAAAAATGCTCCTGTAGAAAGACTTAGGGCAGGTTCACCCAACCATTTTTGGAAAAAAGACCCAAAATGAGGTGATTGACATTGTAGATTGCTCTTCTGAAAGGTTTGCGTGCATCTTGATTGGATCAAGAGGTGAATGGCAACTTATGCTAGCTCTAGAAGTGGCATGTGGGTGGTCACTGGGTGTGGCCATAAGTATCTCAAAACCTCTTGTCTGCCAGATAAGATGCCAGGTCAGTGCATCAACTCCATGAGGAAAAGTTTCCACTATTTGCTGCCCCAGCAGCCATGGCCTATGTGGGAGGCTGAGATGAAGGAAATATTAAATTACAGTCCCGACACCAAAGTGGGACTTGCTGAGTTTTTCAGCTCCTGCTTACTTTCTTTCATGGGCATAAGTGTTTTGCTGGCATTATGTAATAGGTCATTTATCATAAATGTCAACTTGCAGTAGGAAGACTACAATACCATTCTGTAGGAATAGTTCACATTTCCATTTGGCTACCATCATATTTTCACTTTTTAAAAAACTACAGAAGAGTTGAAAGTTTCCTTATTATGATGATTCTGTGGGAGCCTGGCTGAAGCATGGGAAAGGGGACGTCACCCCAAACCATCTCAAAGGAGCCCACGCTGTAGCTGTTGACCTCCCCAGTTCTATTTTCAGAGGCATGGAGGCTAAGGAAGATCCAGTCTGCACATTGCACAGAAAGAGCTGAAACTGCTTTAGCGATAGAGAGGACGTATATTTGAATGCTTTCCTTAAAAAGCCTACAACAGCCATCCCTGTGTGTAATAAACTTGTCTATCCAGGAGACAACTCTATGCTAAACTCGTCGCTCTGATGTGTTACTTACTCCATGCAGGACAATGTTTTTATGAGAAGGACTCCAGGTTTCGGAGAGCCCTTGGCATGGTCCTCTAGGGGGCCTGCTTATCAGGGGCCCCATGGAGTCTCTGTGGTGGCAACAACAGCAGCACTCCAGAGCCAAGCATGAGGGAGTGTTTCAATGTCCCATGATGGTATCAGAAAGCCATATTCCTGTGGAGCATGGCGGGAAATTAAAATAGTGGCTCCAGAACCTCAGTTGCCTGGCATGGGTGGGCATCTGTGTCATATATACAGTATCTCTATAGATGACCATCAATAGAATGAATTCTGTTTCCAGAAAGTGGGCTTTCTGGAAGAAAAAAGAAGGTTGCAGTAGCTCTGGTATACCCGATCTTTTGAAGTGTGCCTGGACTGAAATGTGGGGTTCAGTTTAGCCAGTGAAGAAGAAGCCAGTCAGGTTTTATTTTTCCTAATTCAAATATAATTGCTCTACTTGAAGTAGTTAAGGTCCCGCCAGCTGCAAACATCGCATTGTTCTTCAGCCAACTGTGGGCTATTAGGCTGTGTGAGTGCCAGAAATTATGAGTGGCGGTTTAATACAACACATAGTTGTAGCCACACATCAGCCAAAGCGAATAACAGCCAGGCTGCAAAATAATTACAACAATGTCTTGAAGAGAAGCCAGGCGCTGAGTCCAGAATCATCCGTCTCCGTTAACTTGTATACGGTTCCTTACAGCAGCACAAAAACTTTCTGAAGGGGGTTGCTGAAACAGCTGGACAACTTTTATTTTGAAGAAGAGAGAGAGAAGAAGACGAAAAAGAAGAAGAAGTGAAATCTCTAAACGAACTGGACTTGTTTTACAGAGCAAGGCAGCCTCTGCGTCGAAGACTTTGACCAGTGTGTGCAAGAGAAGTGTTCCCATGACTGGAACTTTTTTTTATAAACCAGGGTTAACATTTGGCAAAGTTCTGACTTTTCCTCAGGCAGCTGAAGGGATTCCAGTGCACTCCTCAGCTTCAGTCAGCCTGAGTCCCGGTTTCTCTGTAACAGCCTGCATGCATGGTTTGGTATTGCTCAGACGTTATGTGGTCTCTATGGCCTCATTTTGCTGGACTGCCCGAGAAAGGGAGGGAGGATTTCCCCAGCACCAAAACCCCCCCAGTGTGTTCTCTTCAGCACAGTAGCTAAGAACAAGTTTCCTGATTGCTCCCAGGTTTGCTTTGGAATTATTTTCAGGAAGAGGCAGTCCCCCTCTGCAACACACACACTTAAATGGATGATTGTGTTACAATCAGGAAGAAGCATCTCCAGAGACCCATCTTTAGGTAAGTGATACCATCGTTCCTCTGGATCAAATTCTGAACTTTTCCTCTCTCATCTCTTCATGCTAACTTGAGGTTGTGATCTGAAAGCAAACAAGAGGCTTTGAAGATCAAGAGTCTAAAGTTTAACTTGCTCTGAGTGCAGGTGATGTTTTGCGATGCTTTGGCCACTTTGGGGAAGCAGGAGCAAACTTTTTAAGCCTTCTTTGAAAGCTTAAGCACAAACAAGACAGCCAACCCCTTCCCCCTTATCCTGAACTTCTTATCAAGTTTTATGTGGAATTTTTATGCTCTGAAAGATGCCCAGAAATGCATTTCTTTCCTTACAGCCTTGCAGTTGCTTGGATGCTTTGTGGAATAGCAGAACCTTCTAAATGCAACACATTGTTCATGTTTGGTTTAGCTGATTATGTTTGTATGCCAGGAATGTAATACCTGTTAATAACACACCTTTGGAACTCCTGCAGTGCAATGTTCTGCATGTTTACGAGGAAGTAAATCCCATAAAGTTCAATTGGAGTTACTCTTGGGTAAGCATGCTTTGAATTATAGTTTTAATAGGATGTTTGACTTGGAAGTGAAATGGGCCAGCACTGTTTTAAAGATAAAATTAAATAGCTATTGCATCAGCATGACCTTCTGCACATGTCCCAGTTAAGTCAATGGGAATTATTCCCTATTAAGTGTTTGTAGGATTGCAGCCTGAATTTATACACTTCTCTTTGCAAACCAATGTTTGCAGCAGAACGACAGTAGACTTTCCGGCTTTTATTCTGTACCCAGTTAGGCTGATTACACTGTGGCTGAAATCCTAGAGCTTTAATCCTATACTTGGGAATGAACCCAACTAGGTGGAACTTAACTTCTATACAGACCTGTATAGGAGTGCACACTTAAGCACATGAGCTATATGCAAGATCAAACATTATGTAATGATTATTTCTTCATCTCAAATTCAGGACCAGTTGAAGGACATTAATATATAATAGGTTCTGAATACTAGGCTATAGCCTGTGTAACTACAAGAAAAGCTTATGAATGGGAGCTATGGTTTAATTATATTGGCTTTGCTTAACATTTCTATGATAGGAGATCTCTTTGCAATAAATGATGAGCAATATATCAGGGGAATAATGGGATGACAGTAAGGTGACCTCATTGTCAAAGTACTTTTGTGATGTACAAATATGTGGTTGCGGTTGTCCCAGAAGGGCAAACTGGACTGCAGGTTGAAATGGCATGAAGATCCACCCAGAAATTAAATTCTAAAGATAAAATAGTTTGTCCTCTTGATAGACTCAGGTGGAATACCTTTGTTCAGTTTGACTCCCTATTGAAAATGAATATCCAGTGTTAGCATTGTATCGCAAGCAACCTTTGCTGCAATTCAGAGAAGTTCATGTTTGCCCAGTGGTTCTCCACTCTCAGAGACTTTGCCTGTTCATGGCAGGCAAAACAGCATCCTGCTGCATATAGAAAGCTGCTTTTTCAGTTGAAGGGAATGAGGAAGCCCCCTTACACCACATTCCTGTACTATTATCCCACCCTTTTAGCAAAGAACTGAGGATACCCAAGTTCCCTCTTGCCTTCATCTGATCCTCATGACAATCTTGCAAGGTGGGTTATGGTGAGAAGGAGTGACTTCCTGTTACCCTGTGTGGTTAATAACTGAGCAGAGACTTGAACCCAGGTCTCCCAGGAGTCCTGCTGGACTTTAGCAAACTGTGTGCATGCTGGAGTGCCTACAGCTCCTAGAACAATGGGATTCTTCCATTTGGATATTGTGGGTTTTATATATTCCACAGTCTGCCGATTATTGTACTTCTAGGTCTGTTTTAGAAGTTAAAGGCAAATACCATAATTCATTATGTGCTGCTGTAAAAGTTTTACAGTTCAGTTGTAAGAACATTTCCTTGAAAGTAAGTGAGGATATACTGTGCAACATTTCAATGGCCCTTGCTCCCAGGTTAAGGCTGCGATGCTGTACTCAGTTTCCTTGAAATAAGCCCCAGTGAATTGGATGGGGCTTCCTTCTGAGTAAGCATTCATAAATGCATATTGCCAGCATGCTCTGGAATGTGCTCTGAAATAGTATTGCACTTTACGAAGTAGGAACTGACAGCATCCGCATCAAGTCCGTGATTAAATAAATGGTGGGAAAGCCACTTGTTTATGGAGGTACCAAGGGGATGCTTAGCATGTCCAAGGGAGCCTGGCAAGCATGTGGAAGTCTTTGGGTGCCATTCTATAGCCGGTTAAGCTACCTGACTCCCAATGACTTTAATGGGCTTAAGTAAACTGGCTGTGCACAGGGTAGCAGCTTTTGGGACTGTATTCAGTTAATGATTTAAATGTCTCTCCTGCAATGTGTGTGTGTTTTTTTTAATTTTATTGAGTACATTGCTCTACCACCTGCTAGCTGAGGTATATCAACAGCCAGCTATGGTCATAGATGTGCAAACCCAAAAACTCATGCAAAATAACAAGTGCTGCCTTCTATCCACTTACTTGGGAGTAAGGCCCACTGAAGTCAATGAAACTTCATCCTGAATATATGACTGCACTGCAAATTTGTTAAAAGATATTAACAAAGCAATGTTTTATTGTATATTTGTTCCAGTTATATCACCGCAAGAGGTCTGTAATGTCTCTTAACCTTCAGCAAGGGATTTTGGGTGGAGGTTCCTGTTCTTAATGTCTGTGAGCTGCCACTCATGTGTTTACTGGGAGTGGTGGCTCTTCATGAATGGAGCCTTTTATCCTCCAACAGGGCTCTGAATAGGCCAGTCCAAAATTCAGTGTGATGGAGGTGGGGTAAGCCAGGTTAGAGTCATGGTGCAACAATTGGAGAGACACTTGCAGATTCCGTATCGCTGTGTTTTCTGTACAAGTGAGGTTTGCTCCTGGAAATTGAACTGGGTTAGAAGTCAGCAAGTGCACATAATATCTTCCTTGCCCTGGCTTCTATGCCTTCTAGAAGATGGAGATAGTAGCATAAAAGGATATGAAACCTGCCATGAAATGACAGATTATCCCATCTGGTTAGGATGCAGGCTTCGTATCTGGGACAGAAATAACTTGAGATTGAAGGAATCTGAATGTGAGTGAAAGTAAAGCAGGCAGATTTCTCCATCTCTACTTGGGATCATTTCAGTCATGCAGCAGAATCAGAAGACCCTCTCCCAAGAGCTTGAGTACAGCTAGTGGGATTGTTGACTTTTCTTTCTTCTTACAAGGTCAGGATCCTGTGTCCCATCATAAGCCGCTTTGGAAATGTCCATTGGTTTCAGTTGTAGGGGCGTAGTCATGGCAATAGTGGAAAGCCCTCCCAGGGGATGCTTACCTCACACCCACCTTGATGTCATTTCCATGCCTGGCCAGTAATTTTTCATTTGCTCAGACATTCTAACATGCTTTATTATCTCTAGCTTTAGTTGTGTCTTTTATTATTTATGCAGGATTTTATTAACTTTATAGGTTTGCTGGCTGCTATTTCTATTGTTCTTTTATAAGCATTTATTATTGCATTTGTTTTTATTGTTTTAAAATGTCAGCCATGCTGAATATCTTAGACTGAAGTTGGTTTATAAATTCACTTAATATTGTTATTATTCTTGAACCACAATTGGCATGGATCTGTGACTGTGGTAAAACAGTCTGCAAATAACAGGGGTGGGAGGGGAGGTGGTTGGGAAGAGAACCAATTTTCTCTTACAAGAATTGGAAAGGGGAAATACTCCTGGAAAGGAACTGTAAAAGTAAAACCATGTTAGACCATTTTAGAAAATAGAGCTACAGCATGGATAGATATTTTTCTTGATTCTATTATGAATGAAAGAAGCTCTGTTGCTGCATAAAATTGTAGAATGTTAGAGCTGGAAGGGACTTGGAGAACAGCTCGGTCCAATGCAAGGTGTACAGTGTAGGCTGCATCTGTGACAGGTGTCCAGCCAACCTCTGCTTAGGTATGTCCAGCGAAGGGGAGCCTCTCAAGGCACTCTGTCAAACAACTCATACCATTAGGAGACTTTTCCTAATATTTGCAAAAACCTGCTTCCCTGCAATTCCTACCTGTTGTTGTTGTTGTTTTTATTGTGCCCTTTGGAGAAACTAAAAGAATCTGCACCATAGCTCTTTAGATATATGAAGATTGCTATCATGTCTTCCCTTAACTTCTTTGCTGCAAACTAACTTGGCCCAGCTCTTTCAAAAATTTCTCATAGGAACTGGTTTTTAGCCCACTCACCTTCCAAAGATCCTGACTCGATTCCAGTCAGTATATTTTTCAAGGTGGGCTGACTGGGGTCAAATGTATCAGCACTGAAACTGAGCTTCAAAATGGCAGGATTCTGACAAACACCAAGCTTGTGCAAGAATGTGCAATATCCCTTCATGAAGGCATTTCGCAAGGCATGACAGCATTTTCAAACATGATGTTCACTATTCCAAGTTTTGCCATTGGGGATCCCTTTTCAGTTACTGCTATGTGGGCCCATGTCATCTAAAATGAGGGGTGCTGGATCTCACCGAGATGCTCCCAGAACTACTTTGAAGCTTGCTTCACCTTGCACATATTTTTATTTGCAACCTGATTTTCTTTTACACCAAATGTGAAAAATGGGCATTTCTGTGCACATTTTTAGAGGTACTCACTTCATTTTGCTCTTAATGAAAGCATGAAAATACATAAATATATTTTAAATTGTGCATTTCCTCAAAATGTGATTTTGACAAATGTGATAATAAACTTGAGAGTGTCTCAGCATTTAAATAAAGGTACTGCCATTTGCATTTGGTGTTACGAATGGGATGGATTCTGATGCCTTGTGAACTGAAATAATATTCTCAGACACCCCTAATTAAAATTACCTCTCCTTACTACTTCCCATATTGCAATGTGTATGATCTACATTTGATTGAAGCCAATGGCAACGTTCACCCAGATTTCAAGAACAGAGAGTCCTGGGGTCATGCCATTAATTTGTATGATTCTTTTCCAGTTCTATTTTGGCTTTTTGAAATATAATTGTTTTGACATACGCAAGACACTACTTTGTCAAATTATTTTTTTTAAATCAAGGCTTACTCCCAGATGGTTCAGTTGGAATTTTGATGCCTAGAACATCACATTACATAGATCGTGATTTTAAATCTATAACCCAAGGTTGGTAGAATTCCACTAACCGATGGTCAACATATCAGGAAAAACACAATAAACCAATTCAGGATTTCAAGGGAATCTGATAAAATTCAGACCTTTTCTTTCTAGGCAATACAGAAACAAGTTCTTTAGAATAAAATGATCTGCCCACACTCTTCTGTAGTCAGCTGAATCTTTGATCAAAAAACTAGGAATCTATAGTTGTACCCTGCTCAGTAAACTCTTGTTATATGTGATGTTTGGAGCACCACAAGGAATGCAATCATGTACACAGGCCTCATTGGTTTTATATTCTGGTATTTTAATAAAATGGTGTCTGCTTGTTTTGAGATGCACAGATGCATGGAACAATATACTAGAATTTAGTTTCTGCTTTAAAAGCAAACAAAAACAAAGAAACAGAAATGAGATTTTTTTCTGACCAAAAACTATGATGCCCTTAAATGATTTTTTTAGCCTCTTGATCAAATGGACCATTTTTAATGGTCAATTAAAAAGAAAAAAAGACTTCAGACAACAATGGGTAAGTTAAAGATTGCTGCAGGGCCCATATGGTCCTCTTTGCTCGTCAGCTAGGTTTGTATTATTAATAAGTATTGCACAATTCAGCCAGTGTTAAGCATATCTAATTCTTAGTACTGAAGAATTAAGCAAGTGTTTGAACCAATGGAACTCAAAAGTGTTTTTGGTAGTATTATCCAGTGTACCAGTGAGATTTAAAATATACACCACTCAGAGATTTTCAGCTATTCAGTAATATATAAATTAAGTAAATAAATGTATTTTCAATTGGAAACCAAATGTAGGGCATAAATACACATCATTCAGAATATTTCAGAGGGGATAATACTGTGTTGTGTCAGGTGAAGAAAGAACTATCTTGGGATGTTGGTTCTCACTGCAGAAATTTCTCTAAAGGATAGTAATAACTAGTAAAAGTTTTCTTGATGGCATTTGATGACTGGTGGCTATTAATTACTAATGTAATTCATATGCTTGGATGGGGAGGAACTCTAGAGGGAAACTATTGGGAAGTTGTAATGCAGCCATATAGGAAGAGAGAAATGTGAATTTTTCAGAAGGCTGGTAGGAAGAACATTTGAAAGAGGCTACTAAATCATGTCATTAGATCTGGGGGAACTGATGCTGCTTTGGGGACTAGGGTCAGTGCTTGTCTGCTCCATCATTGTCAGCTTGCTTCATTTTTTAAAATGCCAAATACCACAAAAATCCCAGCATGCTCTCCTCAAAATGAAACTGTCCCTGGAGAAGGCTGCACTCTCCCTGGCCTTCTTTTAAGGAAGTTTCTGCTGTGGCCAATCCATATATTATGGCTAAAATGTAAAGGCGGTGGGAGGGGGGCAGTGCAGTAATAATCTCTTCACTTTTGCATGACAGTGAATTCCAGTGTTCTGCCAAAGGAGCCACCAGCATTGCTTTCTTTGTTGCAAGGATGAAGTGTAATTGTAATGTCAGGCTTGTATTTATGAAAAAAGTATGAGCCATGGATGCATGTGTGATTATGGCTGAATGTGAAACATAGGAAGCTGCCTTTCATGGAGTTAGACCACTGATCCATCTAGCCAGAGTTGTCTACAGACTGGCAGTGGATTTCCAGAGTTTTAAGCAGGGTTCTTTTCCAGTCCTACCTGGATTTGTTGGAGAATGAGACGAGACCGTTCTGCGTGCACGTGCTTTACTATTGCCTGGGCCAGAAACGAGAGGCAAACAAGCAAGTTGCAAGGGTGAAGAGGAGGAGCATCTCCAGGGGCTTTTGTCAGGTGGACCCTTGCAAGTGCCCAGCCGCAGGGATATGGGAAACTGCCCAATTCCAAGTCTGACCCCTGGTGCATCTAGTTCAGTGTTGTCCACTATCTGGCAGAAGGTCTCCGGGGTTCCAGGCAGGCGGGAAGCCCTTCTCAGTCCTATGTGGAAATGCCAAGAATTGCCAGGGATGGTGTGTTCAGCATGGAAAGGAACGATACCACTGATCTACAGCCCTTCTATTTGCTGGTTGTCCTTCTTCCTCCACACCCTAGCAACACAACACTTAGAGTACTTCCAGCAACAAAAGTGCCTGCAGCAGGGGCCACTGAAAGATATTTTGTATACAAGAGGTGAGAAATGCACGTCCACTGTTAATGGATCTGAGACAGATGAGAGCACACAGCAGAGTTGTGGGAGGGCATGCCCTGCCTCTGTTTTGGCATCTTCACACTATTCAGATGCATTAAAACAGCTGCCCAAACATTTGCATTCAACTTCTTAATTGTTCTGCTTTAAGGTGGAATGACAAGGTGATCCCCACAAACATGCTGAGGGAAACTCAGCTTTCAACAGAATGAGATTTAGGATGGATTTGGCAAACAGGAAGCCACAGCACAGATCTATATCTGCCTCATATGTTTTGAAAGGGCAATATTAATAGCTTAGGTAAGTGCCAGGTGTTCAATTATGTGCTGTTAGGGCTTGAACTTTTAAAGTGGTCTGTCATGGAAAAAATATATAATGTGCTGATGTAGCTAAATTGTTAATAGTGGTGGTTACTGGATTTGTTTGTTTTTAAGGTATCTACATCTAATCACTGTGCGTGACTAATGGGCACACTGTCTATGCACTGGGATTTAAGAAAAATAAAATATTTCAATTTGTTATCAATGTATTCTTTTCTTGAGGGAAAAAAACTGTTATGGAAAATATGATGCATCCGGAATAGGGTGTTTTTAGTATCATGGAGTGAAGGTTTTTGAGTATCAAACCTATGAGTAAATATACTTGATTCCCATATTAATGTTTCAGACTCAAAGTGCAATCAGGAGTTCACATCTCCCATCCAACAGAAAAGGTGCAAACCATTCCAGCAACAATAGTGTACCTCAATAGATGGATGCTCCAGTTTCAGTGCTAGTAATGTGCATGAATAGCGTTATCTCCATTCCATTCCATTCCATTCCATTCCTCAGTCTGACCATTCGGTAGGTGAGTGTTGGGATCTGGGCTGCTCAGGTGGTCAGAACCAGTACAAGCACCACCATCTTGGCAGGAGCAATCCCAGGTCCCGCTGGAGCTTTCAGTCTGCTAATAAGCCCCAACTGGGAGTCCTGAAGGAAGAGTCGTAGAAGAGCATGCTCTTTCCTCCAGAACTGACCTCAGTAAGAGAGGGGCTCATGTTTGCTGCACTGCCTGCACCTGGTTCTTGCCCAGTTACTGTGTTTCAAGATACTTGCACCTCTGTCTTCCTGGTTCTTGACCTTGGACTGTATCATGACAGTGGCTTGGACTTTACTACTGAAATTTGCTATTGCTGAGAACCACTGGACTTTGGACTCTGTCTTGCCTCAAGTTCGGTCGCACTGGTCCTGGTGCCTCTATCTTGTCTCTGGCTGCATATTGCCAGTCCTGGACCCTTATAGTGACTTCCTACAAAACAGTTTCAATAAGCCAGTCTTCCACCAGCTTGATGCCCTCCAGATATTTTAGTCTACAACTCCCACATCCCAACCAGCATGACCAAAGGTGAGGAATTATGGGAGTTGTTATTCCAATCATCTGAAAGGCACCTGGTTGGGGAAAGCTGCTTATCAACAATGTTTTGTAGCAAGTCACTTCAACAAGTGCAAGGCAATGGCTAGGTTCAGACATATCACTAGTTGGTGATTTTTCACCACTGTTGATCTATTGTGTTGCCTGAACCCAGTCATGGTATTTGACCATGGTAAATTTGGTCTTTAGAAACCATGATAAGTGCCTGTTCTGTGGCTTCTCTCTACTACCAGTGCTTGACACATTGTCTCAATCCAAAATTATATTTTCCATGGTCTTGGTATACACCTACCACAGAGTCCTCTAGAAAGAATGGCAACTGCAGAAGCTGCTCCAGCCATTTAGCCTCTACTTGTGGACCAATAAGGGAGAGTCAGGCAACACAGGCAGGGAGCAATGCACCTTGGGACTGAATTTCAGGCACAGTTGCTGATGGGATATGGGCCAACCATGGGAGGATGGAGTGAGAAGGATGGAGACCATAATAGAATAGAAATCATTTGATCATTTGTCAGCTAGATCATGATAAACAGCTGCAAACCATGGTAACCATGCAGGGTTGCTTTTCATGTGTGAATGCTGCCTAGAGCTGTTCCACTGTGAAGTATATCTTAGGAAGTGAAAAGTCTTAGAGACACAAAAAGTTATCTCTACTGATCTGAACTGAAAATTAGCAGCATGCTGCCCCTTGGAAAAATGGCCAGACTTATCAAAACCTATTCTCCTGCTGAGAAATGTCACCATACTCTTCAGAGAATATGCATACAAGGTGTATATGGAGAAGGAGAGAGCAGAACTGCAGCGATGCCCTCAGCTCTTTATTTATTTATTTCCTATACTGCCCAACAGCCAAAGCTCTCTGTATGTGCATACATACATACTGAATGTATGTGCATTCAGTGCAATATCTGCAAAAGGATGCTTGGCTCTGAGTCCTGCAGAGCTGCCCGTTGTGTGGAGCCCTTACGTGCACACAGCGGTACAAGATTGGGTGCCCCTTTACAGACGTTGCATTGACTGCATGCACATCAAGCAGTGTGGTCCTGCCCTTCTTTCTCCATGTGCACCATGTATGCATGGAGCAGGTCTGAACGAGGCTGCAGCTGTCAGGAAGGAAGGAGGGCTCTGCCAATCGTTCACACCTTCCCTGGGAGGCTGCCTTCTGCTTCTAGGCTGCACCAACCCACACCAACTGATCTTCCATATACTGGTCTATAGGTCCTTTTTTCAGCTGGATGTCCTCCACTAGCTTTCATTTTCTGCCAAATTTTAATGATGTTTGTCCCTACTGTTGTCCTGATCCAGAACTTCATGAGCTCTCTGATACAGAAACAGAACTTGTCCTCCTAAACAGAGTGCCTATGCACTTCCACAGTGGAACCTCTACATGGAGAGTCAGCTTGCAACTTCAGCTCAGTTGCTGTATCTGCAAGAACAATCACCTTGAAGACCTGCTTGTAGGCCTCTTGTGAGGCCCTGGTTGATTATTGTAGGAGATAGGATGCTAGACTAGAGTGACCTTATGTCTGATCTAGCTAATCTTCTTATGTTTACGAACCTAAGAATTCAGTTTCACAGAAGTTCTTGGGGGCTGCTTTCCAATGATGGGCAGGCCCAAAGGGAAAAGGTGTGGGGGCTGGAGCAAAGGGGCAGAGACAAATTACCAAAAATACTAGCATATTTTAGCTTAAACCTCTCACTGCTAGTAACTAAGCCTTAGGGCAGGTTTTAGACTTTTAGAATTGGAAAAAAATTGCAAATGCTGGAAGACCTCCACATGACCAGCAGCTGACGGAAAGGGGTGGAATCATCTACTCCAGAAGGCAAGATTGGGACCACACACCTACAGCACTGCACTGCAGCACTGACCTAGCAGTACAATTTCCTCCATGCAAAGGGGCTTACATGTTGATCTTTCTCCTCCACCGAAGTGAACAGGAAGTCCTTCCCCCATCTCTGCATTAGAGTCCTGTTCCCTTAATCAGCTGCTTAATCAGAACATAAGTTCAGCATCCCCTCAAAGAATGCAGTGAATAGTAAGGATGCAATGGATAGTATGGCTAATCTTCAAAGTGGCTGGCAAATCTATATCCCTTCCGGCCGTCTGTCATTAAATAGCATTTAAGACACCACACGGATGCAGTAAATGGAGGTTCCAAATGCTATGCATTTCCAAAGTACAAAATGCTATGGCGATCACAATAGCATTTCTAAAATGTAGTATATTTTCCTCTGTTAAACCAGCTTGTACGCTAGCATACTTTATTTAATTCTTGAAAGTTTTCTCCTTTTATGTACATTTTAAAAAGTTAATAATGGAAAAAGTGACACAAGCTGTCTGGTCACCTAAGAATGATTATGTTAAATTTACCAGTTTGAAAGCAAGTAAAACTATAAATAGGGCAGGACATGAAAAGAAACTCGGATACTACTAAATTGGTGCCCGCTGAGGATCTAAAGAGCAGCAAAACAGATTTTGCTAGCCCAGAAAACTATTTGTAGGAAAAACTGTTACTGTCACAAGAGAAAAAGTAAGAAAGAAACTAGCTTTCTAGCTTTTAGCTTTTCGTTCTAGCTTTTCTGTAGGGTTTAGAATTCTTCTCCAAGTTCCAAATCAAGATCATTTGGTCTGGAATGGGCAGACTATTGCATATGCTAAGGCTGACATTTAATAGCAGGGAACACTGGTATGGCCTTTCAAATCTTGCGCTTAATACATATTAAATGTATTTTTTATTATGATTGGAAGGAGATGTGAGACTCTGAATTGGCCTGCCTTCATTGCTAATATGCAAAACAAGCATTAAAGAAATCAGGTCTTTTAAGTGCTTGAGAAACAGTTAGAGTAATCATCTGTTCTTTCATCCCTGCAAGATGAATGGCAAAACCCTTTTTACTCAGTGTAAAGAGTTGTATTCAAAGTACTTTGGTTGCTATGTCTTTTTTTAAAAAGGCAAATGTAACATTTTTAAAAGCGAACATAAGATAACAAAATGCTTTCTGTTAATTTAGCTAATTATTTTGAAATTATTGGTACGAAGATGTGATGAGAGGAGAAGCAGGAAAGAGCGAGCATTAAACTCGAGCAAGCTGAGGTAAACAAATGCTAGCAAGTGCTGCCCAATAATACTGTGATTCCAGGAAAATGTCAAAACTGATGGCAAAAAGTACCAGCTAAACACTGATAATGGATTGGTTCCACTTCTTCCTCAGTACAGTTTGGCACGATCAGGGGATATTGGCAGAAAAAGAAGAACTGATGACTGTGAATTCCATCAAGAGTGAATGGGACAGATCTAGTGAGGAGGCCAGTGTGAAGAATTGAGAGCCATTTCATTAAAACATCTGTGGCACATTACCAGTGGAAGTTTTCCTGTATTTTTTCCTAGGGTTGGATTTAGTCATGCTGCGAGTATTCCCACTGAACCAATTATATTTAATTTGTCATGACTAATCTCTGTCCCACTGATTTCAATGGCTCTACTCTTACGTATGACTAAGTCTGGATTCGGCCACTGATACATTTATGAAGAAAGACAGAAAGAAAATACATGAGAAGTACTCTTGTGGCAGCATGACCAAAAAAGAAGCAATTCTTCTTCAAAACACTGCCACATGAATGAATTTTGGTGGAACATTTGGTGGTAGTACAGCTGGGGTTGGGGATGTGTGCCCCACTGGGGTGCTGGTGGCAATGCACCCCCAACCCCACGCATTGTGCACCAATGGGCTAATTTGACCTTCTTGTGTACGAACAAGAGAAACTTGCATCTTCAAGAATTTTGCTTGGCAGGGATTTCAAAGTGTGAACTGGCATTTCAGGAAATCGACAGCAGTGTGTGGGAGGGGAATCATTTTCAGTGGTCCCTAATTGATTTAGTGGAGATGTCCAATTCAATTTGATCATGGCAGCATTGCAGTAAAAGCAGAAGAAATTCAGCATTGGCTCACTTTCAGCGGACATTAGCTGAAGTGCCAAACATTTGCAATATGAATGGATATGGTTTAGATCTGAAAATGCTTTAAAGAAAAGACCTGATTTAGATTGAGAAGGCAGAGTCATAACTAAGTTTTAAAATGCAGAAGTTTCAGGACAGCATGTGTGCAGAAAGGAGAAAGAAGAATATATATTCAGGATATATATACCTGAAGATAGAGACAGAGAGAAAGGGAGAGCATTTTCTCTCTTTTTTACAAGGGTTTTTTTTTTTTGGCAGAGTGTCATTCAAGAAGTTCACTGGGTCAAGATAACATTTCTTAGTGAAATAAATCCATTTATGCATAGTTCTCTATGCACACATGCTTTTCCTTGACTAGCAAAGGTGTCCAGTGTCCTAATTCTATATTGTCTAATGATACAACTGGCCTTCCAGCAAGAAGAGGCTCTTTCACACTGTGTAACTCACCCTGCTAACTACTGATGTAAGAAAAAAACTCACCCAGTCAACTGACAGGCAGACTCCTTGAAAAATAATGAAGTGTAGATGCCTCTTAAGGCAAGATAGCATGACCTGGGGCATATTTTTTCCCTCTTTGGATTTGGGCCTGAAAGACCAAGGAAAAATATTGGGTGCATGCACAGAGGGTAGAATCATAGAATAGCAGAGTTGGAAGGGGCCTATAGGGCCATTGGGTCCAACCTCCTGCTCAGAGTAGAAACCTAGTCAAGCCACTCCTCTCCAATGTCAGTCCAGCTGTCTCTTAAACGGCTCTAGTGTGGGAGAGCCCGCAACCTCTCCAAGTCATTGAGTCCATTGCTGTCCTGCTTTCACAGTTGGGCAGTTTTTCCTGATGTCCAGCCTGAATCTGGCTTCCTGTAATTTGAGCCCTTTACTCTGTGTCTTGCACTCTAGGATGATTAAGACGAGATCTTGGCTTTGGTCTGTGTGACACAAGTATTTGAAAAGAACTATCGTATCTTACCTCAGTCTTCTCTTCTCCAGATGAAATATGCCCAGTTCTTTCAATCTCTCATCACAGTGCTTTATTTCCAGAGTTCTGATCATACTTGTAACTCTCCTCTGAACCCTCTCCAATTTGTTTATATCCTTCTTGAAGTGTAGTGTCCAGAACAGGATGCAGTACTTAAGACGGGGCCTAACTAATGCTGAATAGTCCAACTATGATTTGGCAACTATACTTCTGTTAAAGCAGCTCAAAATAGCATTAGCTTTTTTGTAGCTATCTCACATAGCTCATTTTCAGCTTCTGATCTATAACAATTCCAAGTTCCTTCTCACCTGGAGCATTGTTGTGCCAAGTATCCCCTCTCTTGTAACTACATTTGGTTCCCTTCTCCTAGGTGTAGAACTTGGCATTTGTCCCCCTTAAATACCATTCTTTCAGCCCAGCACTCCATCTATCAAGATCATTTTGAAATTTGTTTTTGTCTTCCAGGGTATTAGCTATTCTACCCCATTATTTGTCATCTGCAAATTGAAGTCTTTTATACATTTTTTGAAGAGCACTGGTCCTAAAACTGAGCCCTGAAGTCCCCTGCTTGCTACCTCACCCCAGTCTGAGAAGGTGCCATGGAAAAACATCCTTTGAGTCTGACCGTCCCCCATGATTTCTCAAAGATAACCGTGGTTCTGAAGGGTCTTCTACGAGTTCCATTATATCTCTAGGATGCAGCTCATCGGGCCCTGGAGATTCGAACTCACTCAAAGAAATTAGCTGTTCCTCGAGCATTTCTTCATTAATCTTAGCTTCAGTCCTTCCCTTTCAGTTTGTATTTCATTTTTGCTGGGTGGTGGGTTCCATAGACCTGCTTCCTTAGAAAAAGACTGAGCCTGAGTTGGAACTGAGCACTTGCCTTTTCTTTGTTACCTGTTATTAGTCCACCCTCTCACATTGAAAAGCTGAACCACTATTTCTTTTCTTTTCTCTGTCTTTTATTGTGCACATACCTGAGGAAAGGTATGTTGCTTCTAGCATCCCTTGCCAGCCTCAGCTCATTCTCAGTTTTAGCCTTTCTGATGTCAGTCAGGCACTTCCATGCCACCTGCCTGCACTCTGTTTTTGTGCCTGGCTTTCCTTCCACTTCCTGTACACGTCTTTTCTTGGATTTAGGTGAACTCAAAGGCTTTTGTGGAGCCACACTGGTTTCTTCTGTTGCCTCCTATCTTTTGTTGTTTTTTTGTTGGAATTGTTAGTAATTGTGCCTTTACTATTTCCTCAAAAAAAAAAAAAAAAAGCAAAAACAAAAACAAAAAAACACCACCTCCCAGCCATCTTGGATTCCTTTTTTTTGTCCTTAGGGCCAGTTGCCACTGGGCCTTATTTAGCATTGTCCTGAGTTTCTGAAAATCAGATTTCCAAAAAATCCAGAATATGTGTATGGCTATTTTCCATATTTGCTTCCTCAAGAACTCCTTTGTTGCGGTCACTTTCCCCTCAGTGTTCTTTTACTTTTCACTTTATCTACTAAGTAAGTCATCTCTATTAGTCAGAATTAAGTCAAGGATAGCCAGTTCTCGAGTTCTTTCCTCTGCTTCCTATAGAAGAAAGTTGTCTGCCATGCATGTCAAGAATCTCTTGAAGAGTTAGGGTTAGGGTTTGCCTAAAGGAGACTTAGCTGCCCAACAGATACCAGGGTCATTGAAGTTCCGCAGTGCTATTGAATCTCATTTCCCTGAAATACTGGCAATTTGCCTAACCAGAGTTTCATCCTCATCTTCTCTTTGATTGGGTAGACTTGGACTGTCTTGCTCCTTTTATTCCTTGACATATTTATTTTGATTCAGATGCTCTCAATGGGGCTCTGGGCTCAGCTTCTTGTATTTCTGTATAGGAATAAATATTTTGAACATATAATTCAACTCCACCTCCTCCCCTACTTCTTTTTAAACATGCTATTCCCTCCAAGTGCTATATTCCAGGCATGGGAGTCATCCCACCAAGTTTCAGTAATACCTGTTTGTAAGTTGCAAGCAACTACAATTTGTGATATTCATTGATTTATTTATTACATTTCTCTACTGCCCAACAGTCAAAGCTCTCAGGCCGTTCTTAGCAATTAAACATCAAGCAAAGCCTGAGTCTGAGCAGTCCATTTCCTGACATTGTGAGGAGTCTGCCAGCATGAAATAGCCTTAATGCCGCTGTTCAATTGTCATGGGTTTTGGGGGAGAGGGAGAGGAATGCTTACTTTTTCTTGTGTTTTAACAAGGAAGTAGATAATCAGTTTGGCATTCAGGATTTATCCAAAGTGCATATTTTCATGAACAATTTAGACTGTCAAAAGAACTTTTTATCTTGTCTTCTATTAGATAGACCTTCTAAAAATCCAGAGCAATCCCAATTGTGTAATGCGTTATGGACCTTGACAGCCCAAGCCACTTGTTATTAGGAGACACAGGGATGTCATCAAGCCACATTTGCCTGGTAATACATAGGTTAAAAAAAGATGTGTGCCGTGATATTGTCATGTTAATGTCTCCTCACTTTCTACACAGATTAGCAAAAGCTGATGCTGGGAAGAGCTGGGTGCACGCACCTATATGTTGCTCAGATCTGAGATACTGAACAGTGGAGACAGAAATGAGGATGCTTGTGTAAATGTTAAGAGAAAGAGAAAAAGGTATGGAGGAGACAAAACAGGATTATGTGAAGTTGAATGGGCAGGTAGCTGTAGTCCAAAATATGGTTTCCCCAAAATTTTGAAACTTATGGAAAGAGATGTTCGAAAGGAAAAAACAAAATACGTAGCAGGCAAAAGGGCAATGGAATAAGGCAAGGAAATAATGAAGCAGTTAGTTAGCAGGAGGTGAGGAGGATGACAAACAGAAGAAGGGCTTTTCCAGTGATTGTGCTCCACCTGTGGAAGAGCCTCACTAGAGTAGTTTGCTTGGCACCTTCATTACAATTTTTTGGTGGCAGTAAAAACAGTTTTATTTTCCAGACATTTTAATAATTGTTTTTATTGTAATGATTTTAAAAGATGTTTATGATTTTAACTCACCATGCTTTGATGAATACTCACAGCTGTAGTGAGTTATACTTACAGTTTGTTATAGTTATTATATTTGTTGCAATACTGTTATATGTATATTGTATTAACCATTTTATCATCTGTTTTTATTGTTGTGATTGTGGAAGGCTGATTCATTTTAGTAGACTAGGCCTTTAATTCATCTGGTCTCTACTGAATGTTATGGGATAGGTAATTTATCCATTTGATGGAACATGAGATTGTGAATCTGTATTTTATCCTTAAAAATGAGAAAATATACATAAGAAAGCCACTGTGATTTCCACAACAGTTCCATCAAATACAAACAGGAAAACCTCTCCTTTGATTGACTGAAATCCCCCTACCATTATGCAGTAAGATTTTCTGAGGAGTGGTGGTATCAATGCATTAAATTGAAAGAGCAACACGCCACCCAATTGTTTCAATACATTCATCTGGTGGTGAGGCATTCTTTCAATTTAGCCAATACAGTTCTCCTGTACAGTATGTTCAGTTTTTGTACCTCTTTCCATAGTTCTTCTTAAAGAAATGTTGAGTAAATTTGCAAGTCAGACTTCTGAGCCTGGTGCCCTCCTGAGAGGCCTGGGAGGAATGAAGTGGCCCCAGAAGGGTGGAAAGACTCAGCAGAGAGTCAGACTTATCATGGCACATTGTCTGCATGGAGCTATCCAAGGTCCTGCTGTCTAGGTCCCCAGACACTAGCTACCTGTCTAAGTTACTGCCAGGTGTTCATTGTGCCCTGTGAGAATACCCAACTGCTCTCAGTTTCCATTACCTTGACACATGTGGGTTTGGGAAGAGGTGTCTGCTAAGATATAGTTGCACATTAAAACTTCTCAGAAGTTGTTTAGGAAATCTGAGGAAGGCTGCCTCAGGAGACATGAGAACACATGAAGACATGTAGAGACTGCTAAGGTGCTAAACTGAGTTGGGAGTACTTGAACTGGATGAAGTAGATTAATTCAGAGTAGGAGGGAGTGCTGATGCATCCATATGCTTTATAGATTTTTGCAATGATTGATTTTACCCTTTGGAAAAGATAGGGTTCTTTATAGGTGAGAGGTGAGCAGCTCAAGTAATTCATCACTGTTCAGGGCAGCCTTTTCCTTTAAGATTCTCCATGAAGTACATAATATGTGAAGATGGAAGGATCTGACTCAGCCCACCACACTGACTCTGTTATTGCATTGCTCTGCACTGGTTGCTGCTTGTTTCCAAGTCACGTTTCAAGGAAGAGAGCTCTGTTTTCAGCATTTTCTCTTAACTGAGGTGCATTGGCCTATGTGCATATCAAGGTTCTGAATTCCACTTTCCTGTGGAAGTTAATTTTGATACCCCTTTCAGTATGTGAGCGATATGTTCAACATGCATGCGTATGTCTGTCTATGGCTTGAATCCCAACATAAATCCACTGTGTCACTGCCTTCCCTGGCCAGGTGCCCTCCAGATCTTATGCACTTCCATTCCCATCAGCCTCATCCAACAGACCCGATGGTCCAGAATATTGGGAGTTGCAGTATAAAGCATATGCAGGGCACCAGGCTGGGAAAGGCTGGCACTTTTGCTGTTTTTGCCTTGTGAGGTAGCCAATCTGAGAGGCAATAACTTGCTGCAGGAAATCCAGTGAGCTTTATGACTGAGCTTAGTAGGGATCGAGGCTGTCTTTTCTGGCTTAAGTCCAGTGCTCTGTCCAGTAGCTTTCTTGTTTAGATCCTTGTTCCTCTGCATATCCACAATAGCTAATGAAATTCAGCTTGAGGCAGCACTATAATTGTATGGGAAAGGAATCTAGAGTTGGGCAACTGTGTTCTTAAGGACAGGGCCGCTGTGCTACGAAATGGTTCACCAAGCCAAAACCCTGACTCTCTACCCTTAAAAAAGAATCAATTTAACATGTTAGTACTTTTCCCCTTAAAAAAGTCAGATTTAATCTTCCATTGAATCCAGACTTTTCCAACACAGCACACACTTTTATTATTCAAAGAACATTCCTGTCCCAAACCATTTGCCCATGATCCACAGTGCTTTGGACAAATGAGCACAGGTCATGTCCACAGGTTCAAGCAGATGTGATCTGTAGATTCCAGGGCACATGCAGTTTTCAAATGGAAACCTTTGTTTATGTTATTAGCTTTGAAAGCCTCATTGTGTAATTTGGCTGCAGCAGTTCATCTGTGTGTTGCAAAGGCCAATTGGGCTGGCATTTCTCGTTAGTACTATTCAGTTAAGCGAGAATCTGAAGAATAGCATCTGTACATTGTACAAAGCACATGGTTTGAATTATGTACATGTGACCCCATTTCTAGCATACCAGATGATGATGAGGCTGGTTAAAATGGAAAATGGAAGACATTTTGAGGGTTCTCATACATTCTAAGAATGTCAAACAATGATTATGTCATTGAACATATTCCAAATCAAATCCAAACATGTCAGAAATCTCTCTAAAAAGCAAAACATGAGACTGAAGCTTACCATTGATGTGGTTTTCTAGCATTTTTATTCTTTAAATATATTCATCCCAGTCCAATGACTTCCTGCACACAATGGGATACTATTGCACAAACAGTTCACCACCCCCTACAACTAATAAGAGAATCTATCCCGGAAGATAAATTTTGATCATGAGACACCACTATTAAAAAAACAAAACAAAAAACAATTGCTGCTTTGGGGACACTCGCTAATGGATATAGTGCAGTATATCAACCATGCGTACTCATAATTTTGCCAAGTGCCATGGAGAAATGTGTATTTATAATTTCACCGAGTGCTACAGGTAAATGCATGGTGTAACTGTGGGAGTCCAGAAGTTGAAAGGAACTTTTCTTTCTCATTTCAGTAACTGCATGTTCTACCCCCACAGAGATTTCTTGCCTGTAAACCTATGAAAATCATTGCAAGCAAAGAGGAGGAGGGAAATAATTGTGGATTCTACTGTGGCTGTAGTGAAAGGCTAGGGGGAAGTGTTACAAGTTAGGGGGTTCTAAAGCCACATCCAATCATTAAGGCTTACCAGTAGAACAGTGCACAAGTCTTTGTAGCACAAGGACTCTGCAAGTGCAACAGACAAAGTTGTAATAGTGGTCTGCAAAACATTGAAAATAATATTGAGAGGGAAATGTCCAAAAGGAAAACCCTAGAGTAGATTGGCCCCAGTGTGTACAGCCACTCCAATATGGATTAAACCCATTAAGAAGAGAGGAAGGATGCTGTGACAGATGTGTCCACACCACAAGTCCCCAGCTGCTAGCTCTGGTACTGATGGCTGGTCTTATGGTCACTGCCCCATCACCTGCTTCTCTTTCTGTGGTTATTTGGGGGGTGGGGGAGGTCTAGGATTCTCTTGAGTGCTCCAAGTACTGCTCCAACAGCACTAATGCAAGTCTGCAAAGAAGCATGTTCCAGGATGGAAAAGAATAGATAAGGAGGCTTCAGTGGCAGGCGCACCACACTGCCCACAGGGGGCATATCTTCTCCAGCAGCTGCCCTGGACAGCCCTGCCAGCTACTCTCCAGCATGGCATTCACCTGTTGGCCACCTGCTGCCCTCAGCAAGATCTGCATGTCCAGGAGATGTGATCCTGGGATTTCTTGCAGAAACTTGGCCAGGAGGACCAAGGTAAGGGCATGGCAGGGGCAGTGGGGAGGGGGGGTAGTAAGGCAGTAGCAAAGCAAGTTGCCTCCCACTTAAGGCAGCAAGAGAGTTGTGCTGGCCCTGTGTGCAGGATTTACCCTTTGGCCCAGTAACTAAATCAAGGGTGGGCAGTCCACAACCCTAGGGACGCATGAAACATTTTGCTTAATTTTATGTGGCTCTCAGCTTTTGGCAAGCAATCGGTTAGACCTCTGGTAAAAGCAGTCTGTCCCTCCTATCTCTCCCACTGGGCAGGGAGGAAGGGGGCGGGGGAGAGAGAGAGAGAGAGAGCAGGGGATGGCAGAAAGAGAGAGTTAAAAAGAAGGAGCTGGCTTCAGCCTCTCCCACTTTTCATGTATGGCCCTCAGCAAATTACCCGCAGAATGCAGCCCTCAGCAGAAAAAGTCCCACAACCCAGAGTTAATCAGTCAGCAACGGACATTCAAATAGCAATAATTTTTTCCTTTTCTTTCTGAAGAATATTTTGATACTATACAGAGAATATCCACTGCACTTTTATACCAAAGGTTGGCTCGCTAAACTTCATCAAAGGGCAGAGACTTTATTTCTATGATAGACGATATATTCTATTTTGTCTCTTTGTGGGATATGTTGATAGAGGACTTACTAGAGCAATATGTCTGGATAGCTAAAATATGGTAGGGAAAACGTAGGGAAAACAACCAGAGGTAGCAAATTGTAGGGTGGCCACCTCTTTTAGAGAGAACAGTTTTTTACTGAAGGACTGCTTGAGGAGAGGATCGTCCTTTACCCAAAGGTGTCCTCTGTTTGAAGGGTTGTCCAGTCCCATTCTAGATTGTAGAGAAAGAACAATCAGGAGGAAGAGGCAGAGGAGACGCACTGGAAAACCCAGTTCTAATAAGTGCTGGGGTTAAGCAAAAATGCCCTCTCTAAATCCTATATCCAGTTTGTCTCAGCAGTCAAACTGGACAGGGTCATTTCAGCTGAAGCTGATTAATATCCATGAACTGAGAAGCCTCAGAAAAGAAAATTCCCAAAAATGGTCTTCAAAACATTAATACAGTACTGTGAATACTGAGTGAAGCTATATTGTGAGTTGACTAGAAGTTGGGGTGAAGTCTGTGGCTTCCATCAACAATAGCTGAACACGCTGAGTTTGACTGACAGTTGTACTCCAAAGTCTACATGCTATTTTTGGAGGGCAACCTTTTGCTAAATAGTCCTGTGAGGGGACTGAAATTCCCTCTCAGACCAGGAGGATCTTGAAAAGAAATCTCTAAAAGGAAAATAATCAGACTGTTTGGATGCATTTTGGCTGCGAAAACAATGAATCAAATTGATTGAAACACTATCATGCAATACAAGATGCTGAAGCAAAGGTTAACACTGCATTATTTTTATACTGTATGTTGAACACACAAAATAGTGAGGCTGATGAGGAGGAGGATAAAGTAGTAATGAGAGCGTGTTTGAAAAAGTAAGCACAAGAACTTTGCTGCTCCTGAACTTCAGAAGGAAATATATTTGGGGAGGTGGAGGAAAGGACAGAGAGAGATAAAATAGAATAATTACTTTCTTGTGATAGTATTTTCCATACACATTTTCTTGAGTTATATAAATCCTCATTTTTCATCCTGTCTTCAGCACCCCTATGGAGAGCTGGAGAGATTCGGTGTCCTGTACCACCATCCGGGGAAATGCACACTATATAAACAAAGATTATTGCTTGCTATTCACAACATGCTACAACCCTCCCTCCATTTCCTTGTGTCCTTTTCAGGATGAAATGACCCATCTGAATTTTCTCAGATGAGGAGAAGGTTTATAGACTGCAGGGAATGAGGCACACATGGGAAAATGCCTTCAGTAACCTTTTCCCCATTCCTTTTCTTGACTGCATAAAATGTGTCTGTTTCAGCCAGCGATTATTAATTACTCAGTTGCTGTCTTGACATGGACATACAACAGAGAATTACTTCACAGGGTGACATTTGTACTAAGTTCCCCATTTCAAGAAAATCATATGAAAAAGAACTTCAAGATAAATATCCTATTCCCAGTGATAGAAGTAGGAGTGAAGCATAGCCATTTTGTGTTTTGCAATCTGGGAATGTGCGGTGATCAGTCTCTTTCTGTTTTATATATATCACCAGCTACTTGCTCCCTGTTTATTTAAGGTCCTCTATTGGGGTTCATTTTCTAAAGAATGCATCTCTCTTAAAGTAGTCACAAGTCTAGCTTCTTTCAGATAGTTCAGATGAAGTCATCATCTGATTTATCGGAAAGAAGCTAGACTTGTGACTATCATAGCCAGAAATCTATTATGAATAGATTTGTCACAACCAACATGCTGTTTCTATCAATATTTCCTGCCATAACTGCAAGTCTTGTACGTGATCTGGTTGTACTGGTCAAGGTCACTTGCAGATCACAAGTTCATGCCAGGACTACTTAGAGCATGGTAGTGTCCAGGGGTGGGGAATCTTGGCCCTGGGTACTGAACCCAGTCTTTCTTTGGTCCCAGTTTATCCTTCCAGGGTCCTCCAGGTGGCCCCTCACTTTCCCCCAAACACCAATCATTTGGTGGTTACCCAGCATTTGTGCGGTTTTTGCCCAAGTCTAGAAGGTTGCCATGCCTCTCCTGAGTCTTAGTCAACTGGCAACAAGAGCCAAAATGGGTTGGGTTTTTTGACCCTGCCCACTTTGCCTTTGACTGAAATGCAGCACCCAAGCACTCCAGAATTTAAGAACTTTCAGATGCCATGTGGGCTCCTTTTTACAGATAACCCAGCAAAAGATTTTTTATTCTTGTTTCCAGTGACCCAAACACTGTCCTTTTTTTAAAAAAAAACTTTAAATAGAATTCCCCATCAGAACATTGTGATGTAGTGTCATAATAGCTGAGTATTCTTAGGGATTAAAATGGCTGCCCCCATTGTCTTTGGATGATTACTAGATCAAGATCTTATTTCTGGCAATGGAAACTTCTTATATCTACTTTCTCACACACAAGTACCAAAAGCAGAGTTGTTTCTTTGATAGTCGCACTTGCAAAAATAACAGCATCTGACAAGATCAAAATATACACATTCTAGTAGCATCCTGATAGATCATGATAAAGAACAACTGTGTTCTCAGAAGCCCTTTACGCATGCTATCCTTGGATTCTGATCACATAAACAGAATAAAAGAATTCAAGGGCATCGCTGCCAAATGTCTTTACAAGAATAATACAAATGTTGTGGACAGTGCTCACAGCTATATGTTTCTAACACAGAACTGAATTCAAGTGTTAATACAACTTGAAGAAAAAGATCAAATGATCAGGTTGCGGGGTGGAGAATACCTGACATTTCAAAACATGTAGTGCCATTTTTTACATGTTGACTCAAAAGTAAGTCCCACTGGGACAGATCCCAGCTTTATTAGATGAAATGAATTCCCGCTGAAATCAGTGGGAGAGAAGTCATGACTAACTTCTTCCACTGGTTTCAACGTACACTTTCAATTCATGTTGCAAGTGTTCAATTCTGTTGGATTCAGATACAGAACCAAGCAGGAAACTGTTTTTTCTGTCTTCTTGTTTCTTCTTCAGTCTCCAAAGTCCCCATTTCCCCAGTTCAGATGTATGCACTGTGTAGGAAATATGGATTTCCACAGATTCCAGTCTACCAGGTTAAAGCTACCTCATGAGTGTGTCACAGGGTTGAGATCAGCACCTGGATTTGTTAGCTCTGTCTAGATGTGAAGAAAAATGAGGACCTTGCAAACTCGGTTTCTGTGATGAATGTGCCTATAAATGCTTGATGTATTCTAGTCCAGAGACATGGAGGTTTGATGGAAACAGAGAGAAGAACCAGAAATCTTCTGGGAGAGAAAAAAATGATGCTAAATTTTCCAGAAGTCCCTTTAAAACATTCCATGTGTTGTTTCTCCCCACCCCCTCAAAAAAAAAAATAAATAAATTGCACGTTTTCCCATTTTCTTTCCTTTTTTGCCCTACCCTTTTCAGGCCTCCCCATCTCAATCCCAGTCCAACTGGTTCTAAAGAATGCAAGGCAAATCCATGTGTTGAAGGTTTTTCTTTTCTTTCTTTCTTTTCTTACATCATTAGTTTAAGCTTTCCTACACAGTATCGGAGGCCCTTCATTCTCAATGTCCACAAGAAGAAGGGACTTCACACCTCATTAACTGAGCCGTGGTGCTGTGGTCTAGCAGATGAAAGCACTGGGCCCAGAGATGCAGTACAAGATCTCCAAGAAGCTGGATTTTTTCACCTAACATCCCTCTCTTGTTTTTATAAAGTGGTGTTTCTTCTAAAAGGCTTGACCTAAACCTTAGCCCTTCTTGCCTTTGGACTAGTATCATCTCACCCCAACTTTACTAATGCTCAGCTGATATTTGCTTTTAAAAGAAGCACTGACTTTGAGATGGAGGAGCCACACAGCACAGTTTAAATAACCATGTCAAACTGCTTATGGTTGCATCCAGTTTTCCTTAAACAAACCGACCCCAAGAGTGACTTGCACAGTGTGAACGTGGGTGCATGAAATCCAATCAGGTAAGAAGCATATTAGAAAACATTTGCTTCTCATCATCATAATAGGTTGTCAGCAAAATCTTCCTTAGATAAATCAGAGAGATGCAGACAGTTGTGGAGAAAACATGGAGGCTCACAGAATGCAGTCCTGTTTAACCACTTGCTCTCGCCTTTCAGAAAAAGGCAACAACAAAGTGTCCTGCGGCATCATAAAAAGCCAAGAGACCACAGTCTCAATCTAATGTTATGTGGGTCAACTTCCATTCACACCGTGGGAGTTTCGATTCCCTTCCAACTCACATTCTGGACCCACTGGAGCATATTTGGAGCGTGCATGGGGACAGGAGGTGAAGGGGATGGAAAGGTCACTCCTTTATCAGTGTCCATTCCACTGATAAAAGCACACCACTGGACAGAACCCTAAGATGTATGTGTCATCACAACAGACTAACACAACTAATGACCCTGCTGGGAATCAAGAAGGATGGTTGCATTTCAGTCCAGCCTTCCCCAGTGTTGTGACTTCCAGGTCTTCTGGATCACAGCTTCCAGCATTCCTGGCTATTGGTGATGTTGGTTGGGACTGATGGGATTTGAAGTCCAAAAGATCTGCAAGCTGGGGAAGACTGCTCTAAAGTATCATAATTCCATTACTGTATCTGTCATGCTAAAAATGTGTGCCATGACATGGACAGTGTTACTCCCATCAGAAATTTATCTCATATGCTGAAATGCAGTTTGTTCACTGTAGGGGAGTTCAGTGCCTTCAGACAACATAGCTTTGCCTATGTGCCAGTCCTGCAGAAACCAACCAGGAGCTCCATCTGTGTGGCACTGATGGAGCTTCCCGTATTCCAAACAGAGCGGGTGGCTCTTCCTAGTCAACTTCATCATATCAGGTGTGAATATTTTTCCTTGTAGTGCAGCCCTTTCTACTGAACTGAATAGCGGCATTTAGATTTCACAATAAGCCAATAATCAAGGCAATAAACCTTTCTGGAAACAGGATGCTAGTCTAGTTGGGCTTGTCTCCAACTCGCACTTAGTAAGAACTAAGGAGAATGCAAGTGAAAAAATCGCCTTCCATGCAAGTTTGGAATTTTCTGCTGAAAGTCCCTGGCTCCAAGTTGGCCTGGAAATATTCCTGGCTGAAAGCCTGGAATGCTGCTAGCAATCCATGCTGACAATCCAGGGCTAGGTGGACCCACATTGTTGGGATAAAGCAGCTTCCTGGGTTCTAGAATCCTTCAAAACTCACCTGTGAAGACTTTGCCTTCCAGTGCTGTAACCACTTCACCACACGGATGCTTCGTTATGACTCTCCTCCCAGAGTAACAAAAAGTTACCCTGTAAACCTGAACCTGAACCTTGAATAAGTCACATGTGCATATTAAAACGATTAGCTATAAGTAATATTAACTACGTCTTTCTGATGTAAGTACCAGACACAACTGTGCCCTGGCAATGTGTTATCTTGGCTGTGGTGGTAGTGGTTGTTTTTCTTTTATTGTCCACCTCTCTCTCTCAGTCTCTCCTCTCTCTCTCTCCCTTCAAAAGATCTCATTTCCTTGAAAAGGGACAAACAGGAATCAAATCTTTCAAAATAACCTGCTGGTTAACTTAATACTTGTATGATCCATTAGAACAGGCATGGCAGAACTGATATTAGTAATAAATAATGCACATCGGAGCAAAAAGAGAATCCTCTTGGATTTCTGACCAGTAGAGCTACATGTTGGGAATAAATTCTGACCTAGGTTACACCCAGAAACTTCCAGTGAAGTTAGTGGAGTTTACATAGGTTTTAGCCAAGAGCAAAATCTGGCATTAAACATGCCATGTTCTGTTTGCAGAGTAAACAATGTTTGCAGAATGGAATGAATATCAAGATGCTTCTGGAGTGCGGCTGGAATGCTCTATTTAAGGAGCTTCATATGTCCTGTTTGTAAAAGCACACACACTTTCCCCGCCGGTGCTGCTCTATTCCATCTTTTCAAGTGTTCATGTTCCATTTTTTTTAAAGTGTTGCAGGGGCAAGAGGTGGCCAGGTGGCCTCATTTACAGAGGGCAGCCCTCTATCTGAAGGCCTGGCAGAGGGCAGTCTGCTATTTAAAGGGCCATCCAATCCAATTCTAGTATAATGAGCCAGAAGAGGAGGAGAGTGGTTGACATGATCCATCAATGGCACCTGGGCAGGATGCTGAACAAAGCACACTGCCTTCCGCCCAATGGTAAGATGCACAGACAGTATTTCTGTTTAAATTATAATAAGGATTGCTACATTCGCATCTCTATATATCAATTAGTGTGTGTAAATTCATGTTCTCTTCATGTAAATTCATGTTCTCTTTTGTCCCCTTTGGGGGACCCATTTGTAATTTTTAGCAAGGCTCCACTGTACTCCAAGTAGAAGGCAGAATAATAACAGGTGTGGGTTTTCCCACCCTCAGAGAGCAAACTGCATCTACCCCAATCCATCCCTTTCCCACTTCAATGGACAATTAGTGTTACAGGAACCGCAGTGTGGGCTGCACACAGTTTGGAAGAATGTCAGGTAGGATGCCTTGAGTGGGGCCCTCCTTACTGAGAGTCCCCACACTCTTCACTCTCCGTCTTCACCGCTGTTCACTGCCCATATGCTTGGCTTCTTTCCTGGGGTCCAGAGCGCAGCTGCCCAGAAGGGAAGGGCTGACCAATCCAAGGCTGCTTAGCTTCACTCTCACTCCAGTTGTGACTTGCTCACTCAGAGACAGCAGGTCAACAGGCAGCAAGAACTCAAAGAAGGAGAAGTAGTAGTGGGTCCCCAGGTGAGGCGTGGGCCTAGACAGGTGCTTGGTAATGCCAAGCTGGAAATGCCCTATCCCCATTTGTATCTTGCTAACTTCTGCAGTGCAAATAAGCTGGAAGTTGAGGGGACCCATTCATGGCCTGAGAGAGTACAGCTTCGAGTGGCCACTTATGCATTACTAATAAAGAGGGCATGCATAACTGAAAAAGAAAACAAAAGCAGAGAGTGAGCTGCATAAGACATGCACCTGTTGATTTATAGGTAAATGTGCAAGTTTAGAAATTATTAGTATCGTTTAAATTGAAATATTGAACCATGATCAAAGACTATGATCAGATGACAGGTGTAGCTGCTGATTCAACCTGTTTTGCTGTTGTTTACTGTTGGTGGGAAAGGGCACCTCTCATTCTTTATCTCTGAACTGGACCTCAAACAAATGACGGTCTGCTGTACAGAGCACACATGGCTTCCCAGACTGCTGCTGGAGCAGGCCTTCCTCTTTCTGCAGAGGTTGCTTAAAACCCGTGTGACACAAGGGGAAAACAGCTCAGGAGGAGAGAGCTCAGACCATCAGCTCCTGAAAAGGCCAACAGGAGAACGAGAGAATCCTGTTAACCCACAGACGCATGTGCACAGAGGCTGAAGGGAGAAGAAAGCACAGCGGGGAAACACCAGCCTGTTGGCTTCTCTCCCTGGTGGCCTGAGAGGGTTATGTTACTTTACTGTATGCTTTATTGCTTCATTCTGGGTTTCGGTATTTTAAATTGCAACATGCCTTGAGTACATTGGCAACAGTCAGTTGACTAAATTTACATCGGCCTCCATTCAGCGGAATGGTGTAACTTAAGGATTTTGAAGGAGTCGCTGCACCCACTGTAGACTTATTCACCTCTTACCCCGCTTGCGAAGGGCTCATGCCTGGAGGAGAGGGCAGCGGCTGATGGGAGCCAGGGCTGGCATCAAGGCGCGGCATGGCTGAGCACTGGGTGAGGGTCCCACTGAGAGGAGTCCCCTGCAGTTGCTTCTCATCTTCAGGATTGCAACCTGCCTGTTGCCCACCCGCTGCTCTGGTCCAGGCAACAGTGGTGGTGATAAGAAGAAGACTCTGTTGGCGTCCCCAGACTCCGGTCCTCTTCGTCATGGTCCTCAACCTGGGTTCCTGGCAAGTGTGCCCAGATTCGAGTCGCACTCTCTAGGAATCGAGCCCTGTGCATTGTGCAAGCCGCATCCCCCTTCTGCACCACATGCTCCAGCCTTTATGCCACTGCATGTGATGTGGAAGAAGATTGCCCATTGTGCAACCTGCATTCCACAAGCATCCACAGACTTCCTCTGGGCTTGGCTCACTTTCCAAGACAAGAGGAAGCCCACGAATGCCAGAGGGATGGATTCTGCAGAGCTTTGATGCACCCCTTGCTCCTGCTTGCCTGTCCCCTGGCTCTCTGCCCATCAAGCAAGCAAACAGTAGCTTTGGTGAGAGATGGAAGACCAGCGTTACTGCTGGGGCCCCACCTCCTGATGCTCCTCCTGTGCTGCCTTTTCTTATTTTAAAACACATTTTGAAGACCAGGATGGCCAGCCAGATGTGATGCACCAGTGCTCCTTTTATTGTTTTCATTTTCATACTTTCCTGCAATGAAATAGCCCTTCATTTCACATCAGGGCAGCATTGGAATAATTTAGCATCACAATAGCATCAGAAGCAAATTCCATTTTAGGAATTTTTTGTTGTGGTGGTGATATGACTAAAGTGAGTTTAAACTGCGAAACTGCACATACTCCAAGTATTTTTTTTCTTTCTTTTTTTTTGTATCATAGTCACCAAAGTTCACTTCCCCTCAACTTATCAAGAATGTAGAAATGTGACATGGGGTGGGGGGAAAGACATGCCAGTTGTGTGCTTCACAACTCCCCCCTTTGGCTTGACAACACATTACAACTTCACAACTGAAAGGAACATGGAAGGTCATCTACAGCCCTTCCCGACCCAGTAAGTCCACCAACACAGGGTCTACAATGGCCTGGCTACACCACTCCTTCCCCCTCTATGCAGAGGGCTGAGGAAAGAACAGAACTGGTGAGTTCATAAGCTCAGCTTACATGTTTTAGTACTTAGTAGAAAGTTCCAGGGAGGTTCGCCACCCATTTCTGGCTACTCCGAACCATTCCAGTTTTAACTTCCTTGTGGCTCAGGTGACTTTGGCATGATAAAAAGCATGATCAGTGTACTGTTGGTGTCATAAGCAGATGAAAAAAGAGAGCCCAGGATATGCTTTTGCCCCTAAGAAGCTGGCTGGAGGGACAAAGAGAAAACATAGCAAGCAAGGGTAGGGCACACGACGTTAATCATTGATGTAGTCCTTGCTAATCAAACCAAATACTTCTGTTGGAAAAGGGGTTCTAGAAAATGTTAAGTGCTTGTAATAAAGCATGTGCAGGGCTGGCAATTAGTCTCAGCAGCACAGGTCACAGCGAGGGCCATACTCTGCCTTCGAGGGACTGAGAGCTGCTACTTCTATTGATTAACTTATGCTAAGGGTTGGAATCTGACCAAGAACTTGATGTTGCTGAAGTAGCACTTCAAGGTTAGTGTGTGTGGTGGGGGGGGGGACTTCCCTTAAAACAGTCTGCTGCTCCTTTTATCAGTAGAGAGGGGAACTACATCAAATAGGTTTCGAGGAAGGAGGGCACTGAAAGGATCCATCTTTTCTTATGTATTTTATGAGACTTCCAGAATGGGGCAGAGAGATGCATCAAGTGTTAACAGTTTGACGGGATGCTTTTGCTTCTTCAGAGGATGGGTTAGTGGATTTAGTGGAACAGGTGGCCACAGAAGTCTTCAAAGGATTGCCGGCAGTTTTTGGAAAAGTACTGACTCAGATCAGACTGTGGCTACTGGAGGTTCAGCCATAGTTCATGTGAAAAAGTGAAACGCGATAAAGATCTGCCTATGTGGCAGCTTTCACATTGTTGAGTCAACCCTCTGGGGCTAATGTGGAAGTACCAGAAATGCAAGAGCAGCCTCTGAACAAAGATGAGAGATGTCTTTCTCACTCTGCGCACAGAGAGCGAGTTGGCCATGACTTGTGCCTAGAGGATCACTCCTTGCGACTCTCTGGTGCATCTTTCTCTGTGACTTAGAACTTCAGCAATGTCATTTCAGGGCTAAACTTGATGAGCTGTCATTTCTGCAGTTCACAGGGCTGGCCCAAGATCATGACCCATCTGAGGTGAAAAAAACAGTTGGGGTGTCATCGTGTCCCCCCCCGCCCCGCCCCCATTCCACGCAAACAAGCCAACCAGGCAGGCAGTTGTATCTTTCTTCAGCCCTGCCAATGAGACAGCATCCTCCACCACACTTGCAGGTAGGCGGCTTGGTGCACAGCACTCTCCTTCGTCACTTTGCTGTGACCTCCCAGCATCTTCCACCTGAGACAACTATCTCACTCGATCTGGTGTGGGGTTAACAGGGGCTTTCACCCTCCCACCTACTGCAGTCCTCATCCAGATGGGGAGGTGCTGCGCTTGTTGCTTACTGTTAAAAAGGCATTCACACGATCACTAATTGAGTGAATGACGTCCTCCATGTGTGTATGTGAATGCGCGCATGCACACACTACACTATAGTAATTGGAATGCTTGAGAAGAATGTCGCCATCCTTTCAAAGCTTTTCAGGGTGGAAGCTATGGGTGGGCTAAGCAACTGTGTTATTCTGGTATCCAACTAAGCTAGCATGGAAGAAAGTAGGGTGAGCTGGAAGGCACAGACTGTGGGTTAAGAATGAACACAGAACATATTGTGTTCATTCAGGATACAGGCAGAAGGAAGCACTTCTTCACATAGTGTGCAATGCATAACCCACAGGAGGTGGCAATGGTACTGACTCGAGCTGGTTTTTAAAGGGGTTAGACCAATTCCTGAAGAGGATCGGCTTATCAGAAGCTACAGGATGTTGCCCTACACTAGATGAACTATTGGTTCATGTTGCCATTGAGGTTTTCTTACGGACTTAATTGTCTACCCACGCCCTCTGGCAAACGGGACTCACAGAGCTCAACACCAAGCATGCCAAATGGCTAGCTGGAAACTGTCCTGCCATCCTGGCTTGCCCAGTTCAATACACTGTGTATACATGGCCCGCTCGGTAGATCTACTTCCCCTTTTGCACATTTCATCCCCACATCTCTGTAAAGTGCCAGAGTCACCATTAAGCACATAAGACCTACGCTGCTGCAAACACTGAGAACAAATAGCTGGGGGAATCCGTTGTATTTACACACAGCTTGCATGCTTCTGAGAGGCATACAGCTGACCTCTTTTTAGAGACAGGACACAGGACTAAAAGGATCCCAACAGCTCTTGAAGGATCTTCAAGGGCTCTTCAAGCTCCTCTTGCCACTTGATCCCCAAAACAGCCTCACTGGCTAAGATGCAATTCAATGGGGCTTCAACCTGAAAAGATGTGCATGTGATGGCACTAAATTTCTGAGCATCAGGCTGCTTTTCAAGGCACAGGAACAAGGCCAGTTTTAAAAAGTTGGAAATGGCCATTCTCTGGGGAGATCATTGAATGAAGGAATGCTGGAATACCTAGTAACATTTTAGTGTCTGTGTTGGAATAGCAGTTACTGAGGCTTTCTTCATGGGCCTTTTAACCTGCCACTTTATTGAGGCTTCTGCCTCTGGATTCTTCTTGGATTAAAATCTGTTCCTTTCAGCACTTTTTCTGAGGAGTTCATATGCACATGGGCCCGGTAGTGCTGTGGTACAGTATCGAGGAATTCCAGCAATAGGAAATGCCAGATATTTCTTGAACAAAGCAAGCAAGCAAGCAAGCAAAAACTCTGCGAAATGTTGCAAAGATCAGGAGAGGCCCTGTTGGTGGCATTGCATGAAGCACCTGCAGACGGCTGCAAGTGAGGAGGAAAGAGTGCACACTGAACGCCTTGTGTAGAAAGTTCTCCCCGCCACCCCCGGCCTGTCTCTCTTGTCTGTCACATCTTAATTAACATGCACTGTGAGTATGCAAGTTCAAGAGAAGTTTCCAGAAATCATTTTTGATGAATCACAGAATCCAAGAACGGTGTTCTTTTCTGTGGATATGGAGTGGCAAAAGTAAAAATAAAGATAAAGGGTTTAAATGAGTATTTACTTATCTCAAAACAGCAATGACAGGTGGATAGGAGGCACAGTATCCCTTCTTCCCCAATGTTTTTTGTGGCAGCATACCAAACATGGCCCATTTCCCAGAACCTTTCAAGATAATTTTATGTCTAGTCAACAAATTCAGTACTTGAAGTATAGGAATCTGCATCTTGGCACAGAAAACATATCTAAACAAAGTTACCTAACATATGACAAAGTATTTATGAGCTTAATAGCAAATAAGCATAATTAGAACTTAGACTGAACAATATTTGTTGGCAATTGGCAGAACCAATATTGGATGCCTTTTTTCTGCCTCTGCAGAGCAAGTTAAACACTATGGAGTGGGGGTTGTCATGACAGAAAATCAGCATGCGTCCACAGGGATCCCTGTGGTTGTTAAGTGGTGGGAGAGTCAGGGTCAGACCTACCGTTAGGTACAGCGAGGTCGCCTGATTTCTCAGGTATCTGATTGTTGGTGCCATGAAAGGGTTGCAGATTGGTAGCCACTGAATCTATCAGTGTGTTTTTACTGGCCATGAGTGGAGAGAGGGCTTCGTAAGGTTTTCTGCCCTAGGTTCCAAATTAACCTGACCAGCTTTGCAGAGTCATCATCCTGATTTGGGGTAGGAGGGGGTCGTTTCCTCCTCAAGAAGCAAAATGCTTGGGCTTGGCCTTGCAAATAATGCTTCCTTCATAGGAATGCCATTCCCCTCCTTCCTTTTCAAGTCCCATTGAAAGATTGATGGCTTTTTTGGGACTTATTCAACTGTTTGTGGGTGTAGCCCTACAATACCTGCTCGACTGTACTTCAGAGAAAAATGTGGATTATTATAAAGGCAGCAGCAATTTCATGCTGGGCTTTAAAACGGGCTTTAATGAGGAATAAGGTTCCTTCTTTAAAAATAGTTAAGTAAGATAAATAGGGCATTAAGATAATTATGGGTTCCCTTCAATCTTTATAAAAATATGAATCATTTATTATTGGAATAAAGTACCTAACAAATCAAAGACATTAATCCATGCACATATTAACGGTATATACAGAGATTCAGCAGTGGCACCTAGCTGTATCAAGGCAACGAAAATTACACAACTGTGCAGTGTGCCATATCTCCTGTAACGCTCTGTCTATTACATCAGTATTTCCTTTTCTTAAAGGTGGTCAGGTGGTCCCCATTTGGGATGGGGTGCGATGCGCAGCGCTGCTCAAAGACCTCAGAGCAAAGGCCTTTAAATCACTTCTGCCCTCTTGCTTTGTTTGTGTCTTTGGCTCTGCACAATTATTGAGTCCTCAACACGAGCAGCCCTGATGCCCTAGGATCCCACACAGTGGCACATGGCAATTGATGTAGCGGTACTCATTCTTTGATTCCTTTCAGAGTCTCCTTCTGGTTGTGGGCTTCAGTGTGACCCTTGTGCTGATGAGCTGTTGCACATCAGCAGTCTGAGGCTTAGCCGCGAGAAGACAGGCCATCACCGTTGTCACATTTTTGTATTCTTTGGGTAATGTAAGGAAATGGGCTGAATGGGGCAATGTCAACTTGCAAACAGCATCAGTGCTGTCATCTAGCAGGAGTTCTGCCAGCGAGGTCTGCACCTAGCACCTTGTGAAATGGTTCCAGCTTTACTGAACACTGTAAGGTGGGAAAAGGCTTCTTACACAGCAGCAGATCAACATCAAAGTGTTCATTCGAAAGATCGGCAAAAGACACAGTTATTTCATTATATCGACAGTGCCAGCATCTCTCCTGTAAGGTATCTACTGGTGGTGTTTCTTATGTGTCTTCCTGTGCTTCCTTCCCACCTGAACTCCTTCCAATGTCACTGTTCTATCTGGGAACAGCAGTTTTTATCCTTGAAAGCTTGGCCACCTGCTAAGTAAATATTGTGCTTTCAATGCCAATAGCTTGACTTTAGCAACATTCTCAGCTTGTCTATTTCAAGGATGGGTGCCCCATCTCATTGCAACTCCTTCTGGTACCTACTGAAAGCTGCAAGTACCTCTCGGCCAGAAAGGATGGAAGAGCTTGTCTTCATCAAGGAGGAAAGCACACAATCCATGTGCTGCCTTCTCCTCAGTCCTCAACATGAAGAGGTCTGGGGAATGCAAAGACACTGGAACGGAACGCAGTAGTGAGAAGGAGAACTCAGTCCACCCGGCCACACAAAACTTGGGGAATACAAGCAGACAGCAGTTGTTGACTTCTGCAGTGTCCTGGATCTGTGCCCTGATGTGTGGAAATATGTGCTCAGCCATGCAAGCTGCTGGGACATAATCCAAGTTCCTCAGCTAAGTTGAGTGTAGATCTTAATGCAAGATTTAACTGGTGCAGCCCACAAAAGAATTCAGCAGAGGAACAGAAGACTCCAGACCATCAACCCTCATTTTGAATTGGAAGAGAGTCCACAGACTTCTCACCTATGCTGCCAGATGCTTCATCTATGACCAAAAGGGCTATATGCACGAAGATGTGTCAAGTTGCCTCAGGGCTATCTGACGTGCTTCAGGTGTCTTTAGCTACATCCAGTGTGCCTTTTGCGTGTGACTGCAGAGTTCACTCGCACCTATAAAGCACTGCTTTTCATCTCCAAATTTCGTAATGAATTTCACCATTGCATGCATTTTTCTAGATCTGGTCTGGTCCACAGGGATAGCACCAGTGTATCTTCTCTCAATTTCTTTGTGAGACTGTCCCTGTCACTTTCTACAAAGCATTGCATGAATTCTGTGTGGGCACCTGGAGGTGAGTCCTGAAAGCACAACGGATTCCACCCTGTTAGAAGGAAGAACAAATACTAACTTACTCAGAACTACAGTTGCATGAAATGAATGCACACACAGAGTCAGTTTCTTTGCATAGTCCTAACTGTGCAGGAGGAGGCGGCAACTTTGTCAGCTAGGTTTTTGTTGGTCCTGCATATTATTTTCCCATAGAGGAAAGCCATGTGATACCTGCAGGTGTCACATTTGACCACTGCAGTGCTTTAATGTTTTCATGATGGTGATAGGATTGTTTCAGATGCTTCTGAAACGTATCATCCCTGCAAATATCCCCACATTCTTTTGCAGTGGGGGAGCAAATGGCCAGTGTGTTGGACTGGGGATCTGGGAGCTCCAAGTTCTAGCCTCTTCTCAGCCATGGAGCTCCCTGGGTGACTTTGGACCAGTTGCAGGCTCTCAGCCTAACCTCCCTCAAAGAGTTGTGAGGATCAAATGGAGAAGAGGAGGATTATGTAAGCCACCTTGAGAAACTTGGAAGGAAAACAGGTGATAGACAGTTGTACCTTGGCTCATGAACTTAATCCATTCCACGACTCTGGTTGTGACCCAAATTGGTTGTGACCCAAGTCAAATTTCCCCATAAGGTTCAATGTAAATAAGGTTAATCTGTTCTGGCCCTTCCAAATGTGGTTGTGAGCCAATTTTTGGTCATGAGCCAAGTCAAATTTCCCGATAAGGTTTAATGTAAATAAGGTTACTCTGTTCTGTAACTATATTTTTTAAATCAGAAAAATTTGAAACAAAGTGACAAAGAATAACAAAGTAACATTGTACAGTACAGTGGAGAACACTAACCTAAGTGGGGGGGGGGGTTATTGTTTGGAGGGAGAGTCCCCCTCTGTAAGGACATTGGGGAGATCTCTTTCAGGGATTTCCTCTCTTCTTTGTCTCATAGCTACAGGATCAATTTTGGTGAAAAATCTGTCTATAGTCACTTGTTTTTTCCTGCACTGCATAACCCTCCGGAAATGAGAGACCACGTTATCATTCATCAGATTCAACACTCTGTTCGTTACAGTTATGTTGGGGTGGTGCTTCCCAAAGAAACCCTGGCACTCATTCCATTTTTTCATAATGGATTGTATCACATCACTGCTAGCCTCCTCCCTGTCTTCCTCTTCCTCAGTGAAATCCTCCTCAGCAAGTGCCTTCTGCTGCTTACTTTGGAGTTCAGTAAGTTCTTCTGTCGTCTGCTCCTCTATGTCTTCCCTGCACGAACGCAGCTGTGATCGTGGCCATCTCCCCACTTGGTGGGGAGGGAGATGGCCACGATTGTGCTGGTTGGGGGGAGTGGAGATGGCCGAGATTGCACCCGTCTTCCCTGCATGAACGCAGCTGTGATCGTGGCCATCTCTCCACTTGGGGGGCAGGGGTGGGGAGATGGCTGCAACCTTGGTTGCCACCCAATGTGGAGTTTGCAACACACGTCAAAATGTTCATGAAATTTTTGTTCGTGACCCAATTTGGTTGTGGACCAAGGTGTTTGTAAACCAAGGCACCACTGTAAATGTAATAAATACTCTGGAAACAATGTTACTATATCAGGAAACTTGAAACACTCTGTACACTTAACATGGTGTCAGCCATTCTGATGAAAATGTTCAAAGGTGTATTCTTTCAGACTGTGGTTGATTGATCTGGAGGTTGGTTTCATGACAGACTCCAGGCTCAATGCTCCAAGAGACATGGGTGGCTTCAATGTAGTGCTTTCAGCATCCCGAACAGCATCCTTAGATTCCCAGTTTCACCTTGACTGCTGGCAGAGGCAGGAGCATTTGAGTGTGTCACTGGTGCAGCCAATATTGGTCTCAGCCATCATGAAAGATTTATCCACAGGTGTGGATGAGAGCTTAGCTGTGACCGATCGGTTGGCAGGTGTTGCGTGAAGGATGCCAGCTAACAAAGCCTCCGCAAGTGGCGGCAGTGGTCTCTTGCTGGCCAGCCACACAGCGCTTGCTCTTGCTCTTGCTCTTGCACCAGCACTCTTGCACTGGCATTTTTTCATTCTCTACAATCAATTTTTCAACATTCATTTTTCAGTAGGAAGAATAAACAAGGGATTGACACCTGACTGACCATACAGACTAAAAGAAAACCCAAGAACTGCTGCCCCACTGCCTAAATAGAACCATGCAGGCACAGACTTTTGGCTTGTCCTAGCCAGCAAGAAACTTTTCCCAAAAGCAGAGTGATTTAGTAAGGGCTGGCATCCACTCAGCAAAGCAACCTCTGCTGCAGCTAGAGTTTCTAACAGCTGCAGCTCTCCTCAGCAGCTCTTGAATGGACTTCTTCCTTCTCAGCCCTTCAGGGAAATTACTGCTTTTCACAAGAGCTTCTCCAGTCCCTCTCAGTGGAGAGTTCAGCACAGGATAAGGAAATTTTACCATGGGTGGTCTCCTTCCCCCGGTCTCCACTCCCCTATCTTCCCTCGATTTCAACAGCTGCTGCAGTGCAGGCTGCACGATTCTGTGATGTCATACTCCAGTTCCCAGTGTCTTCTGGGATTTTATTCCTGCTTGTCACCATTACTCCTTCAGCTTGTGGAAGAACTGCAGAATCCTCGAAGAACAAGCGTATTGCATGACTGGACTTAGAGGAAACATCCTTTAGAGAGACGGCTCAGCCCAGCCCTGCCCAGCTGTCTGAGCTTACCCAAAGAGCACACAACATCCAGGCCCAATTAAGGCCAGTTTTGCTTGTGTATGTTTATTGATGTGAGTATGCTTACACATTTCCACATAACTTTGTCAGTCAGACATGCAATTCTTGTTAGAGTACACCAGGGACTGTTTTGTTCCCCTCATGGAAGAAACCGCCCTGTTTTCTTACTCAGACTTCCCACACACACACAAGCACAGACTTATCGTAAAGTGCCTAACTTCCACAAGTTTCTTCACCAGTTTGTCATGGGTTTGTTCCCAAATAATTTGACATGTTGCTTGAGAATTCAATCTCATAATGTTCAAGCCAGACCTGATCTCTTGATTGCATCAAATGCTCCCCAGCCTTCAGAGTCTCACCCATTCTTTGCAAGGCATCTTCATTTCCACTTCTCTTATTTTCCTATTCTTTCCTTTCTTCCTTCCTTCCCTCTTCCCTTCTCTAATCCTAATTTCCATAATCTTTCATATTTTTATTTTTTCCATTAGAAAAAAATTGGAAGAGGCTCACACATTGCAGAAGGCAGACTGTACTAGATTCTTGTGCAGTTAAAAGAAATCTTGTTGATTCTACTGCTGGAAATCCAAGGCCTTTCCTGATTGCCTTCTTTGCCTGCCCTTCAGAGCTCTAATTAGCAAAGAACTGTAGAGATTTCTGTAAAGACTGGGGTGGGATTCCTTATCAGAGCTTGGACTTCTGTCCACCTTTGGAGAAGGAGATATGATCTGTTCTATGGCCACAGGGAGGAATGTCCCCTCACTGTGTAGGGCGTTCATGTCTTCTTTTACAGAGGAAAGTCATTGAAGATGACCTCTGTGTGAAGGAATGTGTCATGGGCCAAGATGTGGGCAGCAGGAGCCAAGACAGAGGCGCCAGAATCAGGGCAACAGCACCTGAAGCAAGACAGAGCCCAAAGTTCAGTAGCCAATTCCAATTATAGTGACAGAACAAGGTGAAGACAGGAAGTAGGAGTATGTATCAGGGATGACACGGATGTGGTTATGGACATGCCAAGGGCTGGGAACCAGGAAGATAAACAGAGGAGGAAGCAGCTGGGGTGGTGGTGGGGAAGCGAAGAAGAACAGCTGCCTGTGAGTGTGTCTCCTTTCATACCTAAATAAATACTTTGAGGGGAGCTGCCAGAGGCGTTGTGTCCGAGAGGGCATGGAATCAAATTAGTGCACAAAGCCTTATCTCGAAACATCCTAAAAACCCTTCCTTGGTTTTGGCCATAACAAACTTGTTTGTCACTTGGGTTTATTATATGAATTTATTCAAAATCTCCAGTGTTTTATTTTAAGTACTATACTATATAAATGCAATATATGATATACACATACTCATATACAGATACACACACACACACACACACACACACACACACTTTAGGGGGTTTGAAGTTACTTTTTATTTTAAAAGTATTTTATTTTCTGTATATTTTATATTTATTAGCTTGGACTTTATCTGATTGATGTGCTACTGTGGATATTTTCTGTATCCCAGTATCAGCAAGCCTTGTCAAAAAAACCTTTATCCAACTTCGTTCAGAAATCTAGCTTAGTCCACTGTGACCCTATGCCTAGAGAAATAGAGTCAGAAGGGAACCAGTACTGCGTGAACCAAGAAGTAGTAGATTTTCCCCTAAACAACAGCTCTGGCCTATTGTAGGGAAGCAAAACCCGGAGCCACCAACACTCTCTTCTGTGAGGAAGATTCTGTCTTATACTTCCATGATAACTATCCAGTTGACATATCAACACTTCTAAAGAAATATTAAGCACACTCAGTAAGGAGTAGAGTTAGTGGATGTTGAGATGGAAACCTCTACTTTGTACTCCTTATTAAGAGAACAATGCATTCTTTAAAAAAAAAAATCTAAACAAACAGTGAGGCAAGATCAATGTCAGGCAGGGCCTGTGTAGTTGAGGCCCGTTCTAGAAGGAAGGCCTTGCTCTTGCATAGCTCCCAGCTGTCGCTTGGGAGGGCCTGGGACCTGGGACTGATCTTGCGAATATTGAGGTGGGCTTCTGGTTCTGGCCACCGGCGAGAGCCCCAGAGCAGCCCAGATCCTGACAGGATGCCCAGTCCAATTCTGGCTCAGAGGGAGCGGCGCTCTTGAAGTTGCTCAGCAACAGCACCTGGACAGTAGATTGAGCAAAGCACACAGGTCATCCGGTCGCAGTGTTCCACCCTAGCTGGCATGTACTATCTCTGCACATCAATTAATATAATTATTTCTAAATCTGCAGCTCTTCATATGCATTAGCACACACGCATTTTTATACAAATTTCTGCCTCCTTTGGCTTCCTTTCCGAAGGTGGCTTTCCTTCTTTTTGGTGACCCATGCAAGTGAAGGCGGCTTCCACATCTGCCGCCTTGTTTTCCAGCTGCTGCTACAATAAGGCCCCAACTGACCTTGCTCCTATGGTTAATTAACCTTGCAGTTAACCTATGCTATGCCTTGCAACTTCCCCCGCCCCTCCCTGTACAGATTTACTGGTGAAACATTGACTGGGAATGTTAGTTTTAAGAGGCTACAAGGAATGACTTACGAGGCAAAGTGTGCGTGTGGGGCCGGGGTGATACTTACAGGCCTAACGGTTTATTTCTGAAAACATTTGCTTATTGCGCAGCTACGTCATTGTTCTACTTCACTGAGCTTAAATAGTAGGGTCAATTAGCACATTAACCTTTTTAGGTGAATGCTATTTTTTCCCTAGTGCAAACGGAGGCAAACAAGTATTTGACATGGATTAGCCTGGTGCAGGACATACTTTGCCAAAGGAGCGCACTATGGCCAAGGTAGTATAGCAGCTGGTATAGCACAGGGGGAAGGGTAGCTGCCTGCAGAGCCAGACCCCATGCGTTCAAATCCTCTCCTCCCCTTGTCCTTTATAGAGAGCCGGTGCGGTGCGGTGCGGTGCGGTGTGGTGTGGTGTGGTGTGGTGCGGTGTGGTGTGGTGTGGTATGGTGGGGATCAAATGGAGCTTTAGCAGTTGCCTTCAGTTCCTCACTAGAGGAAAAAAGGTGGGGTATACATTCAATGTACTACTGCTACTAAGAGACATACTGTCTCTGGTCACTAGCTGGCTTGGAACAGTTGTCCCCATGGGATCCATTGCATGAAGCAGGAAAAATGACGGCACAGGCCACCATTTACTTTTTACCTTCATGCTCTTCTGCCCTCATTCCTGCAAGGAACCCAAGAACCTTATATATACCTACCCTCCATTTTATCCTCATAACAGCCCCATGAGATGGATGAGGCTGAGAGTCAGGGACTGGCTCAGCGTCACCTTTGGCCGCCCATGACCAAGTGAGGACCAGAACCTGGTTCTCTTGTGTCCTAGTCCAAGATGGTAACTGCTATGCCACACAGAGTCTCCATGGTTGATGGTCCCACTGATACCAAGCTTGCCTCCTTCATGGGAGGGACTGTGCCTTGGGAAGAAAGCCCCAGCTTCACATGTAGAAGATCCCTGGTCCAATTCCCCGCATCTCCAGGCTGACAGGAACACCCACTGGCTGGAAGCCTGGAGCGTTGCTATCGGTCTGTGTGGACAGTCCAGGGCTCTCCTCTCACTTTAGGAGAGCTTCCCATATTCCTGGATCTTTCTTCAAAACTCACCTTTGACTTCATTTAGGATAGGCAACCTTTTTGGCCATGAGAGCCCACCAGTATTTTTATTTTGCTGGGCTGGAAGGTGTATTTGTCATGGTGCCATTTGGACACCAAGCATTTATGGTCAGGTTTCTCTCTTTTTTGCCCCATTGAGTGCATCTGCTCACTTTCCTTCCGATGACTTTTTGCGACCACACATTCAGCCACATTCTTCCTCCACTAGACGTGTCCCCCTCTGTCTGCCGCCGCGTCCGCCACCTCTTCTTCCTCCTTTACCAGAAACACCTGTCTTGGCAAACCTTCTCCACTCACCAGCAAGCTCAGTGCCACCCCTCTTTCTTTTCCCCCACAAAAAGTCCGCCATCAGGATCTTTCCCCAGCTGCTGCTCCCTCCTGCTCGGCACCACCTCTTCCTCCTTCCCCCATTGGAATAGTCCTTGCCCTGCCACAGTGATACTTGCCTGCTACCGCTGCCACCAGCCAGAAGAGAGGTGTCCATAGGGGGAGGCATGAGGGGTTTGGAGGATATACTTCGGAGTTGAGGTGGGTGCAGCATCGCCAACTCTTGACTTAAATCTTCAGCCTGCACCCCTAACAGATAGGAAACCTAACTTCATGTAATTGCATTTGCATACATTCATTTCTTTTAACTCGTGCCTCTTTTCTCCCTCCCCTCCCACTGTCTTCCCTGGCCTGCAAAATTGAGATTAGATGCTCTTTGGAACAGCGATCGGTCTTTTTGTGCTTGTGGGAATGTGGAAAGCACCATGTTACAGAGCACTACAGAAATGGCTTCTTGAAATTTTCCACCCTGTTTGAGACAAGAGACATTGGTAGGGAAGGGTGGGGGGGGTCACAGAAAAAGAGTTTCTCAGGCAGTTTCTGGGGGCTCCACATTAGCCATGGCAGACACCCCCTTCTATCACTTTTCCTAAGGCCTCCTGTTGGTAACCTAGCCATAATTTTGTATCCTCCACAAAGCCCCAAGCCTAGCGTTATTCCAGTGCATCAGTGTACCTATGTGGAGGGTGGGTGGAATGGTGGTCACCACACACACACACACACACACACACACACACACACACACAGTGAAGGCCATTTGGAGAAAATCCTGCGAAATGGCTTCCTTTTTCTCTGAGAAAGAGAAGCCTCTTGGAACGTCTCATCTGAGGAGTGTTAGCTCCTGTCGGCCATCCTCCAGTCTTCTCCCTGGAGGGGAGTTAGGCACCCCACATCTCAGAGAGCGCTGCAGGAGAATGTCAGCACCTGAAATCCTGACGGGGACAGAAAGGCTGGTGGGATGGCGATGTCTGCAGCTCATTTTGCCGTCGTTTATAGGCTTCGAAAGAGGTTATTCATCACTCTCACGAGTGCCATTTAATACTCCTCAAACAGAAAGCGTTTTCAGTGATCTCATAGTTTTCTCTGGGCTGTGATTTATTCGTGATATACTAAAATGACAGTAGGCAAATCCAGTTCTTCCTGCTAAAGCAGCTTTCGGCTTTTAAGGTCTCTATCTTTAAACGACAAACATTGCATGGAAAGACATTTCCATGTACCTGCTGCTTGACCCCAAACTACAAGTAACAGGACAGGAAATGATAGCTAAAATGTTTCTCATGCACAGTTTTTCCCATGGTACATGGTTTGCACCACTGCATTATTGGTGTGGGCTGGTTCTTCAAAAAACACTCATAATTCTTTCAAAGGAAAACAGATATAATTATCTGGCCGATGTGGGGAAATGATTCTTTCTCAGGATCGTTCTGTAGAAAAGTTTGGCCTGGCCTTCTGGTATGCTGGATCCACACTGCTCCTTGCTCTGCTCTACGGAGTTTATCTGCTAAATTATTGGGAAGATCCATGGTTGCTTCATTGCAGATTGCTGTGCTTGCTGTGTGTGAGATGGGTGTGCAGGAGAGTTGAAGGCCTCTTGAGTGAATCAGTTGCCGCTTGAGGCCTTGCTCTAGTTCAGGGGTAGGCAAATTTTGGAGTCCATGGGCATATTTGGGCATTTGAGATGCTGCCTCAGGCACCACCATGAAATGGCTGCCATCACTGGGCATGGCTAGTCACAGAGGACTAGTAACCTGTGCAGAGCTAGGACACTGAGGTTATAGATGCTAGAGGCTTCCACAATGAAGCAGTTCCAGATGTCAGCAAGAAAATATAAAATATTGTTTAAATAAAAATTGGGAATGCAATTTTTCACTCATCATCACATAGAGACAAAATGAACTGTTACAATTACTGATGAAAAGAAATAGATGAGAACAATAGAATTGGAGAAAACAGGAAAACTCTCCCAGAACCAAGAAATCCATGTGAAGTTCAACACTAGATTAGGAACGCTGAATGAAAAAGAGGGGAATGTAGTATCTCACCAGGAGAAAATAAAGAGAAGGGGGAAACAATAATGTAGGAGAACTACACAGAAGAGATAAAAACATAGCAGACTCCTTTGAAGAGGAATCCTATGAGGAATAGTCTGAAGTGAAGGAAACCTCTGAAAGCACTTGGAAGAATAAAGCACCTGGAGCAGAGAGAGTGCCAACAGAACTTTTCCACATTGCATTGAAACCATCCAAATCCTAACAAGATTAGGCTGACAAATATGGGAAGCAAAACAATGACTGGAAACGTTATTCCAGTCATGCCAATATACATTCCAATCCCCAGGAAAGGGGAGGCAGAAGAGTGCAGCAAGCACAGGGCCATTGCACCAATTTCCCTTGTAAGCAAAGTGATGGCCAAAGTATCACAGCAAAGAATATTACCTTATTTGGATTGAGAAATGCCTGATGTTCAAGCTGGATTCCCAAAAGGGAGAGGCACTCACAATCATTTTGCAAATATACGTTGGCTACTGCAGCACGCCGAAGAATTTCAGAAGATCAGTCTGTGCTTTGAAGACTACAACAGAGCCTTGAGCTGTGTGACTCACAAGAAGCTATTAATGCAAAGGACGGGTTATAAATGGTTTTAAATAAATAAAATTAAATAAATGAATTAATGGTCCTGAAAGAAATGGGCATGCCTCAGTATTTGATTGTCCTGATGTGTACCCTGTATCATGGATAGGAAAATAGTATTAGGACAGAATATGGAGAAACAGAATTGATTCCTATTGGCAAAGACATCAGATAGAGGTGTTTAGTCTGCATGCAAAACTTACTACAAGGAATGGATTCGGATGAAAATTGGTGGAAGGGAAATCAAAAATTTAAAATATGCAGATGATACCATATTAGCGGCAGACAGCAGCAATGAATTGAAATTACTCCTGATGGAAATGGAAGGAAGAAAATGTAAAAGCAGGACTACAGCTGAACATGAAGAAAATAAAAATCATGACTACAGAAGAATTACACAACTTTACTGTCAACAATGAAGAAACTGAAATTATGAAGTATTTTGTATATCCTGGCTCAGTCAACAAATCAAATGGAAATTGCAGCTAGGAAATTTGAAGAAGACTGAGACTTGGAAGGCCAGCAATAAAGGAACTAGAAACAAAGGCCAAAATCATCCACTCTTGTGTTGCTGATCACAATGTGAAAGCTGGACAGGAAGAAAATTGAGGCATTCAAACAATATCCTTGACCAACAGAAAGACCAACAAGTGGGTCCCTGATCAAATCAAACCAGAACTTTCCCAAGAAGCAAAAATGACAAAACTGAAACTAATATCATGGCTGCATCTTGAGAAGCGAAGACTCCTTGGATAGACAATCACGTTAGGGAAAGTTGAAGGCAGAAGAAGAGGAAGACCAAATATGGGATGAGTTGATTCCATAAGGGAAGACACAATCTTCCCTTATGAGAAGCAAGAAAAGGATAATCTGGGGGGACATTCAGTCATATGGTTGCCATCAGTTGGAGATGGTGGCACATAACAGCAACAGAGAGACATGGTAGGCACCAAGAAATTGTGGTGTCTGATCTAGGTAATGCACTATTTTTTTTCACATCCATATTACTATTTCTGAGCAACAGTGAAAGATTCATAAGCTGGGGGAGGCAGAGAGCCATCCTTTCTTTTTCCCTTAGCATTCAGTGAGTTAACCATCTACAATCCAATTGTGAGTTGAATAGAGAAGAAGTGATGTATTGAGGATTGCTGGAGGTGTGTGAAACAATGTTTCAGCACATATCTACCTCTGCGATATGAGGGAATATCCAAAATACAGGGCTTATTGACAATTGCAGTTTTTTGTACGTTGTGAGAAAGTCTGTAGCTCAAGGGTAGTGCACATTATTTTATTAGGAGTTGTAGCAGCAGCAGCAGTAGATTTGTTTAAAAGCCACCTGCTAGCATCATGCTTAGTATTAAAAAGGCATCTTCAGATCAGGCTGGGAAAGACTCCTCTCTGAAACCCTGCAAAATTGCTGCAGTGGTTCTGGGATCATGTATTGTGGAGATTCTAGCAGTACACATTTTTAACAGGTAAATGCTTGAAGACATTTTAGATGCAAGGTTCCTTCCTCCAGAGCAGTGGATTGGATGATATAATATGAAATGTGCAGGGTCTGATCTTTGGGTAAATATTGGTGCACACTGCCTCCAGCCTCAATTCAGTATGATCCTGCATGGGATGGGAGACAAGCACGTAGTGAGTGAGGCAGGTTGGTGCTATGGAGTTTGGTACAGCAGCCGCAGTGCAGTCCTCATAGCCAGTTCCAGGCTTGGGGAAGGGCTGTTGGGCAAGACACCCTTCCCTAGAGAATAAGCTGCTGGTGGTGGTCTGCTTGCCTTACCTCTGCTGCGATTTGCTTGCTCAGGCCTCTGGGTGAGAGAAAGGGGGCAGGTGATAAAGAACTGGTGAGAAGGAGCTCCAGGGAACTCTCACAGATGGGCCTTTTGCTGGGCGTGAACTTCACCCAATCATGCCAACACCAAATCATCAACCCTGTTCTTTGAGACCTGCATATATGCTTCATCAAAAAGGTGGAGATGTGTATTTCCCCAAAGGGAGATGCACATCTGCTCTGTGTGGGGTCAGAATGTACCCCTTTCCTCTTAGGAACTGTGGGATCACAAAACATGCTCACCAACATTTATTGAGGCTGAATCAAAATTTAAGTTGGATCAAACGCTCCACAGGTGGAAGTGGGCTTACCTGCCTCTTCCTTTGCACAGCAGTTCCTCCAGCCCCCTGAAACAGAATCAGGAAATTCTTCAGAATGGGGTGAGCTATGGTACGTGTGTGGGAGGAGGAATCCTCCAAAGTTGGACAGAGTGACTTTCCATGAGTGAATCCCTTCTCCTCAGAGAAGGCCCCTTTGCTTTGCGGAGGGCAAACCCTATATCCAACTTACCGAGTGGTGCTGATTTGCAACCCTGATTTAAAAGTAAAGTTTGCTGGGTATTCTTCTCCTTATCCAACTGGCTAGCACTGGTGCATCGGGAGTCCTGTACTGGAAACGCATGTTGCTGTGGGAGAAGGCTTCTGGCTACTATGATCTATTGATTGGCTCTTAAAGAAGCATTCCAAATGAACCATGACTGCACTTCACCTTCATAATGTCTGTCATTTCCCAGACACACACAACACCTCCAACTCTCCAAAGTATTTGAGAAAATCTGTCACCTCATACTGTTTGATGCTGAATGCATTAAAGAAACTTAATGGAGTAGCTTCTCTGCTAGAATAAATTGGGCTGGTTCTGTGAAGCTGGAGAGACCTCTGCCCAGCTTTTAAAACACCTGGGGATACAACTCGATGTTTCAATTTTCTCTTTCTTTCTTCAGCAAAGCACAGAGAAAGATTGGACCTTTCCCGCTTCTGGGGCATGGCTAACTCTGCGTTGCATCCCTTTTCTACATGAAAGACTGAAAGCTTTTACAGCAAAGTGCACTGAACAGTTCTTCTTATAAAGACAGTTCTTAAAACCCAGTCCATTGCTTCCACAGTAAGCATAACATTCAGTATGAATGTGCCATTCACTGGAAGCTTTCTTACACTGATACACGAGGCAGAGTTGTTGCGTGGTTTTGTTGGGAAACAGTTGCAGCAATGTCACAGGCTGTGGCGAGGAACCTGCAGCCCTCCGGATGCTGCTGGATTCCAACTCCCATCAGCCCAGCTAGCATGACCCATGGCCAGGGCTAATGAGACCTGGAATCCAATAACATCTGGCGGCTCATACCTACCCGTCATATGATAAGGAAGGGAAAACATATAGGAGGAGGAGAGCAATATGCTAATAGAAAATCTCTTTCCAGACATTTGGGATTTTTTTTTTTTTTTTGCTTGCTGGTTGGTTCCTTGTCACACCTACACACTCAGTACTCTCAGGATTTATGCTCATGGCCTTGGTTACATGTTGAAGGCAACATAAATATACTAAGTTCAGCCTTGCATGTAGTTTACTTTGCATCCCAGTTGAAATAACAGCTACACATTCTCTTCTTCAACAATGAAGTCCTTTTTTTGGTACTTTTCCAGGACGTGTTCACCTGTGATGTAGATGCACACTGAATATTTCACACAGCCACATCCCTGCAGCAATGCTAGAGTTCATGCTCTGCAGTTTTTTGATCGTTTTGGTACAGGTTCTGAAGCATTTACATTTGTCCGAATTTGTAACTAATCCAAGCCATGTTGAAGATTAAGCCATGAATCCTTGGTGACTTGCTAGATGGACAAGCATGTGTTATGCTATGTTAAAAAAACAGGTAAAAGACACTTCTAATGTCAGAGCTCACTCTAGGGGTTTCCAGCGGAACTTGCCAGAGCAGCCACAAATGGTTTCTGGTTAAAGATGGCTCTGTAACCTGGCAGAGAGAGGCTTTTTCTGCTCCATTCTTACTTCAAAGGGCATCGTGTTGCACACATCTGAAATGAGAGCATTATGGGCAGTAGAAAGATGATCAACACGGAGTACAATCCATGTAATTAAGGCCAGTGGTTTGGAGAACTGCTTCTATCATTACAGAAATTGGTTGCAGTGTCTTTTTTGCTTGTTGCTTGCTTGCCTGCTATCTTTGATGAATCATACCTGCCTTTAAAAGGCAAGTTCTTTCTAGAGGAATGAGCGCTCCAGATTAGGGGGCTGTCCTGCGATTGCACCCTGGAATGGCAGAACCTATCAAGTATTCATTCTGCCACATTCCCACATTTTTGCAACTCAGGTTCTTTCTTTCCAGAATACGAAGAGCTTTGCACATTTTAGTACATTAAAAATTGAACCAAATGCATCCGTTCCTGCCATATTCAACAGGTACAGCATGATATGCCTGCCTGTCCTTCCGCTCTTAAAGATAAGGAACCTCACAGAAAACAGTGGTGGTGCCCTGATTCTGGAATAACATGGCTGTGTGCACAGGGAGAGAAACTCGGAAGAGACAAGCACATAAATGCCGAGACCTGGATTGCAAATCTGTTTCAGTTTCTTTACATTCTGGTTCAAATGAGTACATAAATAAGTCTCAAGGGGTTTTTATGCATATGGAAGGCATCGTGCATTTTGATAAATTCTTAGCAAAACTTAACTGAAACCAAATTCTTACCCATCCCTGCTTGTACCTCAGATATGGAACTCGCCCACTAGAGAGAACTGCCTTGTGACTTCTGTTTTGCCTGGTGCCAGGCAAGGTCCATTTTGCTTCAGTAATATTTCAGGGTTTTTCCCCTCCTTTTTTAATAGTGGGTATTTCTAACTGCAGGCTTAATTGGCTTTTGTTTGTATCCTGCCCCTGGCAGGATAATATCTGAGTAATTACTTTAATGGCTCTGCTTTTTTATATGGCATGTTTAGTTTGGCTCTTGTGCATTTTCTAATTTGTGCCTTTACATTTTATTTTTATTATGTTATTATAGTTGCTTAAGTTGCCTTGAGTGCTATTTTTCAGAAAAGCCGCACACACGTGTTTATGGCCACATGCACGCAGGCGTCTGTGCATACACACACACGTTCTAAGTCCCTGCATAGCTTCACCATGGCATCATAAGTCTGCCAATGCAGCTTGACTCACTCTGCACCTCTCTGGTTGGGAGCAGTCCACGGCATGGTATCTTTCCCAACCATGCCACTCGGTTGCTGGCAAAAACTCAGTCTGGCCTTAAGGCTAAATCATTTCTGAGGAAGTGCTTCGTCCCTTTTCCCAGTAAGCTTCTTGGCTCCATCTGCCTTGGTTCTAGTCTGTCAAGATGGCTTCCTCCCGGAAGAAATTTGTAGGATTTAGGAGGAAGACTCTATGCACTATAATAACAAAAGTACCAAACTATTTCCTTATAAGCTGCTGTTTGTATTCTGACTGAGGAAAGAGAATGACATAAAGACACATGTGTTTCTGGCAGAGGGAAAAAGAGGAGCAACAGGGGAAGAAATTTAGATGCTGCCAAGGTAACCGTTTCCCAAAATGAGGGAGCTTCCAATCAACTTCTGGCCCTTCCAGAAGTTGATTGTGAAGGGCACTATGAAAGGCACTATGCTAGCTTCCCTTTTCAGGAAGCTTCCAGATTTTTGCAATGCAAATTTTTGTGGGAGCCCTTGTCTTCTGTTTATAACCCTCCTGAGTTTTCCCTTCTTCTCTTTCCTTACCCCAGAAAATCTGTTAAGGGAAAAACAGAGGATTGCTGTCTGCTACCCAATAGTGCCAACAGCCCTTTGTGCAGGAGCACCATTCATGGATTTTTGTGGCAAGAAAAGATGGACGAAGAAGGGGGTTACAAATGTCTTAAGGCCTCATAAAATGCTGTGCTTGAGGCAGGACAATTGCTCAGTCAAAACTTCATCTGGAAGCACCCTGAGATTTCCAAAACACTCTCTGCCACGGCTCAATGACAACTGGAGTTAAATATTCTGGCTCCCTGTTTCAGTTCAGGGCCCTATCAGCCTCCATCCCAGACTCAGGCATTCTGGAGCTTTTAACTCCCGAACATGAAAATAGTGAATGGTCTCTCCCTTGTAATCTCTGTTTCAGGTGTGGGCAGCATCTGCGGGAGGGCGCCAAGGCCAGTGTATCCTGTTGGTGGGCAACTTCTGCTTCAGGGCACACAGCTCTGCCAGTCTTCTAGCAGGCAGCCACCTCATTAGGAAGTCCCAGTTCTTCGGGCTGACTGCCTCAGCATGTGGCCGCCTTGGTCCAACTCCCTCTTGTTGGATCAGTCCGTAACAACAATGCCTCTCCCCTTCTGCTGGGTCAGATGGAAGTCAGAACTTTTGGGTCAAGCCTCTTTCTCGCTGATGTGGGCATCAGCGGGAGCTTTTTAGCACAGCCCCCTTTTGGTTTAGGTGGGGGAGGCTGTGTGTGGGCATGGCTGACTCATGAGGTCTCTCTCCCTGAAACTGGCGATGGCATGGGGGAAGAGAGGCAGCAGGCCAGGGTGGAGGAGACTTGACTGGCATGTATGATGGGGCTTTTTATTTGACTGTGAGCACCCAAGGTGCTTTTGGCTTGGCACCCAAAGAGGTACCAGAGATGATGAAGGCAGGGATAAGAAGTGTTGGCAGTGCTTCCAGTGCCACAAGGCGGGAACCTGGTGAGGCTGTCCAAGCTCAGCACACCATTTGAGGGAGAAACTGGCAAGCGGAAGGCAGATTAGGCAAGAGATGGCACAATGAGAAGGCCCAGTGGTGAGGAGAGGCAGCCATTAATTTTGCCCCCCTCCCCACCCCCGGTACAGCATATCTTCATTTCACAGCATGTGCCATCATGGGTGGAGGTGGAAAAAGGTGGACTGTAAGAGACCAGATGGTGGCTGGTAATCCGTAGAAAGTGAGGGCCAAGCAAAACTTCATTCAATTATTCCCTGCATTTTATCCCATTTTTCAGACAGTGGCTGAAGTGGCCCATGTCAATAAAATAAAGACCCAAACAGAAACAAATTGAAATACAAAGACACACAAGGCAACGGGAGGATATTTGAGCGTAACAGCGTACGTAGATCTGTCCTTGAGTGGTGGCTCCCTCCCCTCCCCGGCACACACGCACACACAAATTGCCAGGGTGAGCCTCCTGATACGGGTCAGAGGGATAGAACAGCTCTAACCCTTTGCCCTGGTGGGGGTCCTAAGCTGGACTCGTCCTTCCGCGCCTTCCGTTTTGCGTTGCGCACACAGTGCTCCTTCTCGTCCTTCTTTTTGCAGCAGGCACAAGTGGTGGCGATTTGAATCAGGGCCTTCTCTAGGGTCCTGGCCCAAGCTCTTTTCAAGGGGACCCTTTTGCAATGCAGACTGTAGCGTGGTGTTGAGCTTGATTAGGACCATATCAGGGGCCAAAGCACCCATACCTCATCCTAGTGATCTCCACATGCTTTGGACTGCAATTCTCATCAGCCCAGAGATCAATGGGCAGAGATGATGCGGGTTGCAGGCCAAAAAAGCTGAAGGGCACCAGGTTGGGGAAAGCTCCTCCATAATCTTACACTGTGGTCCTGATCCAGCACTGGCCTCTAGGTTGGCATCCAATGGACCCACCCCAGTTGCTAACCATGTTGCACTCAGGGACAAAACCGTGCATGATGATCACATGGCATGTGGTCCTAACCAAAGGGAGCTGGCATGAGGCAGCCAACAGCTGGATAGGAAGAACTGATAGCAGGGAGAGGAAGGATACAGGCAAGGAAGCAATGCTGATTCTGGGGGTGGCAGTGAAACTCTCCCTCCAAGCCTCCTCCTCCTCCTCGTTGTCGTTGTCGTTACATTTATAGCCTGCCTTTCTTTTCTCTTGCAAGGAATCCAGGATGATGGGGAAACACATACGGTAGTTCAGGGAACCCCAGCAGGAGGAGGTTAATTTTCAGGAATGCTGGCTGGCAGGGAAGGGGAAAGGGTAGGCAACGTGAAGTAATCAAAATCAAAAGTGGCAATAAAAACAAAACGACACCAAGACAATATGAAAGAAGAACGAAAGGAACACTGAGACTAAACAGAAGAACAAACAGGTTGGGAATGAGGGGATCATTCAGGAAGGAAAACTATGCCAGGCACACTGTGCACGGACCTGGCAGCAGGCAGCTTCTCGGAGCGACAGTCCCCGGCAGCCATCCCAGCACCAGTGCCCTGTGGCTCGGGATTGCCAAGTTGTGACAATGCCTGATCAAGCCGAAGCAATTCCAGATGAAGCACGCCCTGTCCTGTGGCGGCGTTCTCGGTGTGCTTCGCAGTGCCGCCTGTTGCGTTTACGAGACTGACGAGCCAGCAGGGCAGGCGGGCGGGCGCCCTTGTTCTTTTCCCTCTTTCCTGGCTGAACTTCATTTTCTCCCAAGTCTCATGGCAGGCTGCTGTGAGGCAAATACAAAAAGGAAACGTCATTTGCTACCTCTTTAAAATTTTAGCAATTCATTGGCTAAAGCAGAATGGAATTATTTTAATTATTGTGATGATTGTACTTCTCGAATGTGTGGCATTCCTATATTCCTATCTTTTCTTAGCAGCTTGAGCAGGAACAAATGTCTGTGTAAGTGCTGTAAGACAATCGGGAGACAAGAAAAGTAGCTTTTTCTCTAGATGAAGGCCTAAATATTTTCTGGGAAATTAATAGTTCTATTTTTAGCTTTATTTATCTGTTTGTTTATTTTCAGTCAGCATTCCTCATTCCAGAGTATTGCATCTCAGTAGTGGGGTGAGGGGCCTCCCCTCACCAGACACAAATTAAAATGTCTTACTTTTGGAAATCTAATCTTTAAAACCTCACAGAAATGAACAGAATTCAGACTAAGTAGTTGCATAGCGTGAGATCCCTTGACATTCACCTTGCAGAGAAAATTCCCATGCTAATTTTCAATCAAACAGACCTCTTATTCCTATTACAAAGAAATCTGCTCGTAAAGTTGACAGAAGTTGGTTGGTTTGCTTTTCCTCCTGAAAAACCATTCTACTTAATGTACACATTATATGGGCTTATTATATGGGCTCAAAATGCTAATTCCAGAGTGCTGGAAAGCAAAGTACAATGTTAATTACATGCATAAAAGAGAGAGAAGTAATGCGTAATGTTTAGTTCCCCTGCTCCCTTATGACGTCTGTGGTCAGTCAAAAGTGCCAGTGCATCAAACATAAATGGCAAAGGCACACAGAGACTGGCTATTCTGCTCATGAGTCTGCTTTTCCCTTCCTGTAAATGTCTGCCAAAGTTGGATTCTGAATGTCTGCCAGAAACAATACAAGACTTCTTAAAAATGTAAACAGCCATCTGATAGTTGGAAATAATAATAGGACAACTTTAGCTCTGTATTTGGAGGATGAGGGACTTATTTAGGTCCCCAGGCTAAACGATGCGCAGTCTGACCAAAGAGTCTTGCTGTTCTTTACTGCCAACAGAATACTTTGTCATTAGCCTAGTAGAACCTGCAGTCCTCTTTTCTCACTACAATATATGGGAATGTACCTTGCCACCGAAAAGTCTCTTTTCTCAGGAAGTCAGTTCTTGCTCTCGCTCATTTCAGATGCTTTAATTTCAATAGCTTATGCCATATGATGCTTGTGGCAGCAATGAAGCCTCTGGCAGCCATCAGCTGAGTGCTAATGAACCTTCTGACACCTCAGAGAACAAAACTCACAGAATATTTGTAGTCCAGCTTCTAGGAGAGAAGGAAATATGGCCAGTTTAGGATCTAGAAGTCATTTTGTGGGCTGGACTGAATGGGACTAGATCAAGAAGTAGGGTAACTAAAGTGCATGAAAGTCTAGGGAAAGGATATGGACTGGGTGGGTGTAAATGATCGGGAATTTAATCAAGATAAGGTGAAAATACTGCCAGTTGTAAATATCCTTCAAAGTACAGCAAAGTGTTATCCAAGTTGGGACCTTTCTGTAGCAGCTTCCTGGGGAGGTACTTTTGGCCGACTTGCTGTTAACTTTCCTATGGGAAGAAAATACTATTTTATTTCAGAATATCAGTCTCAAGCAGTTGCTGAGTCTCTCTGAGCACCTCTGTCCGCACACCCTTTAGGTCTTAATGCCCCAAAGGAGATAGCCCTGAAATAGGCACTGCCACGAAGCCCCCCTCGTACGGAAGATGGTCCTGGTCAAGAAACGCGACCCTCTGTCAGACTCAGGTCTCCCAGCTGTGGAAGAGAGGCCATACTAGTGGCCTGTGTCTCATCATCTCATGGAAGACCTGGTAGGACTAAGCGCTCTGACTTCCACAGCTGGGCCTGACTCCACAGCCTTCCCCTCTGACTCAGAATCGGTGCTGCAGGCCAGTTTCCTCCACCTGGATGCCTGGATCCAGCACAAGATACAATGGGATGCCGTGTGCTGAGAGAGTCACAGAAATAGTCTTTCATCCCAAAACAGCTAAGTATGTGCAAATACCTTTTGCACAAATATATTTATCGGAACTAGTCCCAAATGCTATGTTTCATCTCTTGATTATGTTGTTCACAAGAGGGATAGCAATGGGGTGCCAACCAAAGGGAATAGTGAGGTCCAAACCGAGCAAGATTCTTCTGTTGGTCATTGTTTCCTGAGATGTTCAGCCTCTAAACCTGTCAGTTCTTCTGCAGATGTGTTTTTTCTGCATAATGGTAAGCAGCTACCCCCCTGAATTTTCAGTGACATTACAGCCCATTTAATTAGCTTCGTTGCTAAGCAGAATTACTATTAAACTTTAGAGATGTTTCCAAGATATTCTCAACATACACATTTTCCCCACAGACTGGACTCAACCAGCTCTGCATGTTGTTTTCACTGATAGGTCAGCAGGGTTTATTAACTCAGAAAATGGAAAACACAGTGATGCCCACTTACTTAACCCTACCGCTTTTGCCCTTTTGTAATTGCTTGACCTATTCTTAATTGCTCTGGGGTTCTGTTCCTCCCTGCGTTACTCTGTTGCATTCAGATTATGTCCAGCCTATTTGGTTGTGCTTCACTGAATAAACATGTATTATGACCATTCATGTAAGAAGAACGAGGAGCTCACCTCACGCATACCTGAGCACATTTCCTGGGGTCTTTGCAACTTCAGGATGCAGGACACTTCAGATTTTAGCTTCGGATTGCGTGACTGAACACTCCCCACAAGCCCCAGTCTCCCTGTTGATGGCAAGTTAGCATTTCCTTGAGAAATTCCTAGCATTTCCTTTTACTTCTTAGCCTGCGGAATTTGCTGTTCTCACTTGCCAGTTTTTTCTCCACTGTGCTAACTGATCTCTTATCCATCCTCAGAAGTCTTGACTAATGGTTTCCTTCTGTAATGCTCTCTATTATGACATCAGTGAAGACCTGCCAAACTTGTCATCAAGTTCTTGAGTTGATTTCCCCTGTCAACCTTGTGATCTAATACAAAATTTCTACAGAGGCATGATGGTTTTAAATCTTAATCCTTAACAGCTGTTGAACTTCACTCATGTTTTTAGGGATGGTTGAACAACTAATGTCTCAACTCTCTGAGATTTTCCAAACATCAGTTTGCTGCTTATTTCTCTCCAGTGTTTGTTCGTGTTTACCATCAGTGTTTGCTTTCTGTGAAGAGAAAAATTGTGCAGAATGAGCAGCTATCAAACTTGAACGCTGTGCAAGCAATTCCTCCCTCAAGCATGGGCAATTTTAAAATGCCGAGAAAGTTGTGGATTTTGGAGAAAAATTAACAATGCAGCATGGTATCTCACCTTGTGTTCTGGGTTCAGACAGGTGCTTGGTTTCTGTGCATGTACGCACGGTTTCCATGTTTCTCCATCTTCATTCTAAATGGCGTACAGTATCCCATCAGGCCCCACAACTCGGAAACAATCCCAGTGTGCACTGCTCCCGCCTGCCTCACCTCTTTCTCATTGGCCAGACTGTCCCTTGGGCATGGCCTCAGCCAGCTGCCTTTTCCCCCAGTTTATTGCTCTGCAAAGCAGCTGCCTACTCACTAGAGTAGCACCGTCACTGAAGAGCAGCACTCCCCTCTGCTGCCACACTTGGTGCCAGTACTCACACTTCTCCTCCCACCCCCACCCCTCTCCCCATCCATACTCCCCTACATTACATGCAGGACTTGCACACGCTGCCATGGGGCTGCCTCTGCCCTGCGGGCGGGCCATGAAAGGCACCCGTCAGCATCCGCACCATGCCAGGAGGGCATGGAGCACATCCTGTCAGGCAGACTCTTTCCCGAGTGGGAAAGTTTTCTTGCAGGTTGCTAGGACAGTGCTTGGACAGAATGGCTTGGTGAGAGCCCCAAGGTTTGTTGGGAAGAAGATGTGAGGGGAAGAGGGCAGAAGGCAGAGTAGGAGACATGGGCTTCTCAGGGCAGCCTTCACATAAGGAGACTGCTGGAGCTATGTAAGCTGCCTTGGGTTTATCACAAAAGAAAAAAGGTGGGATATAAACGCAATATAATAATAATTTGAATTAATTTGTAAGGGAAAGAGTGTCTTATGTGTTACCTTCAGCTTCTCTACTTGGACCATGCTCAGCAATATGCGGACAAAGCCTTATCAGATAACAGAAGACAAACTAAGCTATTAGTTTTCCCATGCGTGGATTGGCAGAGTTTTACACTTCTGAGATGAAACCTTGTAAATAAAAGTAAATAGAAATATAATAGAGGGCTCACAGAATGCCAGTCAGGAACCTGCACTCACAAATTTATTTTATTTATTTAAGTTTTCTCTATACAGTCATTCATTAAAACATCTCATGACGGTTTACAAATGAACCATCACACCAACAAACGGATCGTGGTTGTTCAAGGCGGTCAGTCTGGTCCTCCGCAGCTGGTTGCTCACCCTCTCACTGCAATGCTGGGGGAGGATGACAAAGGGCATCTCCTCAGTGCGGTGCCTGCAACGGATTTATGGCTGCTGCGCAACTAGCGGGGCTGAAATGAGTGGACGGTGTGTCCTGATTACTAATTTAGACAAAGTCTTTCTATATAGGCAATGCTCTGAGTTGCAGCACTCAACTGCACCCTATTTGGGGAATGCGTAAATGGGTTTCAAAAGAGATTTGTGTTGTCGTTCAAGAAGTACTGCTTAATTTTATTATTTATGTATCCCATCTTTTTTTGAACTCTTGCAGGGAGTATGGGGTGGCTTACAGGGCCCTTCTTTTCTCCATTTTATCCTTACAACAACCCTGTGAGGTATGTTAGGCAAAGAGTACCTGGCCCAAAGTGACCCAGTGAGTTTCATGGCCAAGCAGGGACTCAAACCCAGATTTCTCAAGTCCCAGTCTAGCATTCTAACCACTACAGCACATTAACTCATTTAAAATCCAGTTTTTTTTTCCTAAGAAGTTTAAACTCCCCTTTCAGGCTAATGAAAAAGCATGTTTAAGGAAAGATAAGTTCTGTCTTTCAGTCAGATGCAGGGAAAACCCAGATATATACAATTTTGGAAGATATGAGGGAGCCAGATATAAGTAAAAACACAGTTCTGAAAGGGTATAAACATTCAGAACATCTATTATTTGGGATCTTCCTCATACTCAGATTACATGGATATCACAAAGGCCCAGTATGCATGTCATAGCAAACCAGGTTTTTGTTTTTGTTTTAACCAGGCCAAAGAAATCAAAAGAAACATCCTGGGATGTGAACATACTTTATTATATGCTGAAACTGCAAAAAGAAAAAAAAATGTGCTGACATTTTCATTAACCTCAAGTGATTTAACAAATCATGGGGTAAATAAAGATTAATAGAGCCTTCCAGTTCTAAAAGAGGGGACTTAATTTTAAGAGCTTTCCAAAACACAGCTTTGTCCAAACTACAAACAAATGACCAAATGTACCCAGGGCTAGAGATGAATGGAGTGAACACTCCTGCAGCATCTGGTGCTAAGCAAGAAACAGTCAGAAATCCAGTATACATGTACGCAGTGCTTTTTTTGTAAGAAAAACGGTGCCGGAACTCATGAAATTATTTATCTTTCGCACGTAGTCAGTCACTGTACACACACCCACACATGTTAGTTGTGTAACGAAACATAATGGTTGCCACCCGCAGTAAGCACTCAGCGCACGACCACACGGCCAAGCACAAGCCGAGCAGCACCACAAGCTGAGCAGCACCATCACAACCAGTGCGGACGAAGTTTGCATGCATTGGATTCGACACACAAGCAGCCTGCATGCACCGTTTTAATGATTTTGTCGCCGACCTTCTACACTTGACAGGGCGATTCAAATCCACATGGACCAAACATCAAATTTTCAAAAGTTACTTTTAAAACTTGGAAAATCTGTCGAAAAAAGGTGCCGAACTCTGTTCTGGTGCGTTCTATGACAAAAAAAGCACTGCATGTAAGTAAAATCCGTCCCAGGGCATTAACTAAGACATATGCCTTAAAACCCAGAGGACTTTGAAGCGCACACCTGAATCGTCTTTCCTTGCAAGGGCCTCTCCCTCAATCTCATAAGAACTTGAGAAATCTGAGCTCTTCAAGATAATGCTGGCTTATTCTGGCCTCACAGTGGCCAATCAAATGCCTGTAATGGGAAAGACATAAGCGGGACCTAAGTGCAACGCACCCTCCTGCTTGTGTTCCCCAGTAACCGGTGTGCATAGGCCTAGCTCCTCAGATCCTGGAGGCAGTGTGTGTAATGATGAGCATGGTAAGGACAACAGGTGGCCATCAGGATTAATAGTCGTTGATAGCCTTACCATCCGTGGATTTGTCTAATCCCCTTTTAATGCCATCCAAATTACCTCTGCATTTTGTGATAGTGAATTCTATTGTTTTACTCCTAACTATTGTGTGTGTGAAAAAGGCTTTCCTTTTATTTGTTGCTTTACGCTTTACCAATCGCCTCCAAAGGCTAGTCCTTTAAGAGGAGACAAATTGCTCCCTATCCATATTTTCTGCACTGTGCACAATGTTTTAAGTCTCTATCATATCCCACGTTACTATTTTTCCCTAAGTTCAAAAGCCCTGAAAGTTGTAAGCTTTTCTCATTGGGGGTTCCTGCAGCCCTTTGATCATTTTACTGGCCTTTTTCTATAAACCTCTTTTGAATGGAAGAGGGAACAGTGTTTATGTATTTTAAAAATGCCTCCTCTTACAATCAAACATCTTCAAGGCACCCTTCAGTACAGTAGTAAAAAAATCTAAAAGCAGTATAAAATCTAAACAGCAGCCCTTGTTCCTCTGGCTGGGGGCAGAGGGCCTATTTCCCCTCCCATTTTATCAGAGGAGTCTGGGGACAACTGACAGAACAGAATGTTTGTTAAAGTCACGCCTTTTTCCCAGTAAGGAACCCAAGGAAGATTACATAATCCTCCTTTGCTCCAATTTATCCTCACAACACCCCTATGAGGTATGTTGTTTCAGGCAGTGGGAAGAGCTGTTTCCTTAGCTGATCATTCTCTGGCCACTGACGGGGGCCAGACTGTTCTCCCCCTTGCCATGATGTTCCTTATGTGGGCAAGAAGTAAAACAATTCCTAATGGCAAACTTCCTTATATTGAGGCAAGTGGGGGGAAAACTTCCACACGCAGCAGAATCCAGAAGGTTGCTCTGCACAGTGTCTCTCACACCCTGAGCCTTGGGCTTTGGTGTTAATAAACAGGCAGAAACTTTGGTGCTCTGCTTCCTCTTTCCTGCTGAGCATTAGGAGAGATTTGCATAGCTTTTTAAGACCATATCTATACAACGTATTCAGGCTTTATAAAATATTGAGCACAGGTCTATTACAATCCTAGAGGATGGACCTTAGGGCCTCATTATTTTCAATTAATTATTTTTTTTCTATGTAGGAACTGAATTATGCTGAAGGGAGTACAGCAGTGCAGCTTAACATTTCACACAGGAGGTGGAAATGTAAAACTAATTTTCTCAGAGGAAATTAAATGGCTACTAATGCTGGGTCTCGTTTAAAATGAATCTCCTTATCCCACAGCTTTAGCGTGTGAGCAGGAACAGTGGCACAGTCTTACCAGTGTTAATGAAATCATCTTAAAAGTGCTTGTAGACCCCCTGCCCTTTTTTTGGTCATGCTTTTGTTTTTCCCAAAAATGGATTGCTTTTTAGTGCCAAGAGATTGGAAGATCTAACTATGCTTTCTGGGTTAGGAATCATGTCAGTTTTATTTTATTTAGATTTTAAAAATGTCTAGTCTAACAATTTCCAAGACAGTGCTCAGTAGCAGAGGTACAGTATAATAAAACCAGCATATCATCATTGTTCATATAATAAAAAACAATAATAATCTGCCAGTGTAAGAGTCTTGACCTGGTTCTGGAAAGATCATACTAATGTTGGGCATGGTCTCCAGCTGCCCTTGTTCTTCTTTTCTCTCCTCATCACCACCCCTTGCTTGCTGGGCAGGGAGAGAGCCCGGAAGGTAGCAGGCAGGCAGGGGCATCTCCCGTGCTTCCTTCTCACCCTCTTTGTGGACTGGGCCAGGCTGAGAGGCTGGGGAACAAGGAGGCTGCCATGGGGAAGAGGGGGCGCAGCTCCAGGAGGCTCTGCACTGGGCCCCAGCTGGGGAGTGGGTCTTCAGCAGGTGCCCAGTCATGGCCACCCTTGATGCCAGTCCTGAACGCTGGATCTCACCATATGGAGATACAACTGAAATGGAATAAATGTAAGAAGAGCAAGCTAGCAATGCCTTTCATAAAGAAAAATAAAATCAGTTAGAGATGGAACAGGAAACGTTCCATACCAGCCACAGTTATTCGAATTGCTGAACTTCAGCAAACTTTTATGAAATGGGCAGACTTGCTGATAGTTGCCACATGGTGAACTGGTTTGTCCAATGTCACCAAAGATTCAGAGCAGAACGCTCACAAAAAGTTTTCAGAATAAGTCCTTGGCCTGCCAAAAGCCATCCTGTCCCTCAAAGAGAGTACAGTATGTATTTATAGTATGTATTTTCAAGGTCACATGCTTGTCTTCATTAAATATACAGGTTTTATTTCTCATTTTTTGAAAAACTCAAAACAGGAAAGTGGACCTGACCAAAATAAAGAAAGACGAGCAAGAGAGCTTAGGCTATTTATACCCATAATAAAAATGAATGCTGAAGCAACAACTTATGTTGCAGCTTTAAATAGCTGTGAATACCAAACAATGAACCAGCTGTAGGTACTGGGAATATCATTTCAGTACTATAAACAAATATTTCCAGAGGACAATCAAGCATTTAAGCCTAAATGCATGAACTTTCAGTAAAATGCCCGTCTTTATGATGGTGGAACATCTGGAGTGGGAGGGCATAGATTGTGATTATCACTGAAGGAGGAGGGTGGCTGTCAGCAGTGGAAAACCTTTTTCAGCCTGAAGGCTGATCTCCGTTTGCAGGTGCTCTTAGGGGATGCATTTCAGGGCTTGGAGGGGTGGAGGCAAAAAGGGCAGGGCCAACAGTGCCTTCATATTGCCACTGAAAGCTCTCACTGTTGGTCACTCGCTCTCAGGAGAGGCATTTGGACCTTTTAAAAAGGAAAAAAATGGCACAAAGGGCAGGAAACCAGCAACAGTCGATGGTTTGGAGAAAGGCAGTTGGGCTGGTAGATGGGGGCATTTCTGTCTCAGCAACTCCATACAGCTAGATTTGGCCACTGGGCCTGAGCGTTCGCACCCTGTTCTCTGTGCAACCCTAACCCATGACAGTGGTATGCTTTGCCCTAGTTATATTGGACGGCAACAGATACAAACATGCTAAAGGGGGGTGGAACCCTAAATAAAATGATCTCCCTTTCTGAGGGGCGGGGAGGGTCACCCATGCCGTCCGTGCTCCCACTGACCACAGCCCCAGGACTTGGCGTCTTTTGCACATTGTCGACGAGGATTCTTGCACATTCCACGCAAAGTGCTTAGAGTCCACCCTGCCAGGCCCCGAGATTCCCAATGGCACGGAGGATTCTGCGTGCGTTCCACATGCCAGGCAGACAGTTCACCTTTGGACTTTCCACTCATCATGCAAGAGCCAGAGGTCGTGGCTGAGGTGGAAGCTGACACTGGCCACCTAGTTAGCATGCAGGATGCTAACTAGGCGGCCATGTGGCCTGCAGGCCTCACTTTCCTGCCCTCCCTTTTTCAAATGGAACCTATAGTGAGTACGGCATATCCAGAGGTCCAAATTTAGCTTGTTTGCATGTGAAATGTAACCCTCTTGTTGCTCTGCGCTCACAGTGGAGCACCAAAAGGATTAAATTTTGCTTGCAAACATGCTCAATTTAGTCATTGTAGCTCTGCTCAGTTTCACCGCTGTGGGGGCACCTGGCAACTTGCAAACTGCACCCTGCAGTAAGGAACTGGGGGGTGAAAATAGCCCCTGGGCCCCCAGAAGTTGCTTACCCTGGCATATACCTTCCTGTATTTAAAATATGGAGACCCAGGGATAGCTCTCTCATTTCGCAGTTTGCTTTTACGCTTCCCTGCCTGACCTATCTTTTAGCAGCATATTCATTTTTACTATTGCACAGTGAAATGCAAGTGTCCGTGGTTGGGTATCCCATACTGTTGTCTCACGTTGCAGGGGGCTGGAGGAGCTATATATATAAATAATCTTCAGGGATACAGAGCGATGACACAGAACAGGTTCTCTTCCCAAGCACAGATACATAGTTCTCCCCCACCAGAAGGGCTTTCTCATTCATCTCAACAGAAGGGGCAGTCTGGGTGTGCTTGCATCCAAATGAGGGGGCAAGCCTGCACATAGGTATGGCGCTCCATGAGTACACGGTAGCATATTCAGCTGAGTGCCAGGGATTTTGCCACACAGCCACTGTCTACCTTCCATGGACATTTAAGGCCAATCTCCCAAAGGTATAATATAATGGAATGGGATTCTGCCCTAAAAGGAGTATTGGTTTGGCTTTTAACCCTCTCTGTTTTTGCTTTTGTTTGTACAGATTAAGATGTTTAGTGAAGCAGCTGGAGAAAGGTGATGTTAACGTGGTTGATCTGAAGAAGAATATTGAATATGCAGCGTCTGTGTTGGAGGCAGTATACATTGATGAAACAAGGTAAGACTTCAGGACAAGAAGGCGTTGACTGATCTCTCTCTCAATCCACCCATTCGTTGTTCCTTCCATCTGTGGTGCAGAGTGTAAGAAAGAAGTGGACAGAACAGTTCTGCTGGAGAGATTCTGTAGCCGACAGCTGCTGGCTTGCAGCTACCCTCCCTCTCTCTTGTGGGAGGGAAGTCCCTTTTCGGTTCCGGTTGGAGTCAATGCAAGGCAATTAACTGCACCAGCAATAGCTTGGGGTCCATTTGAGGGGACCCTTGGAAAGGCAAGGTAGGCTAGGATCCTGCAGATTCTTGGCCACCCTAACAAGTCCCTGAAACATCAGATTTCTATCCACACCAGTCCCTGCAGAACTTTCAGCCTTTAGATAATGCCAGTCCCTGCAGAACTTTCAGCCTTTGCCAGGGCCTTCAGCATCAGTGCTACCCCACTGGGTGGGCTTTCATATCCATCAGCTGGATGGCACTTATGCTGCTTCCAACAGCTACACACACAGCTTGCTTTTGGCTAGCCATAGGGTGGCTCTCGAAATTGTGCACCAGGAAATCCTGGTGCAAACTTCTGCTCTGGCTTGAATTCACTATGCAATCTTTGGCCACTCTCTCTCCGGCTCCCTTACAATACCCCAGCCTCCCAGGGCCATTGGTGTAAGGTTTACTTGAGATAGCATATTCAACTTGCTTTGAACACTCTGAAGAGTTGTCTAGTACCATTATTGTCATTATCAACTTGAGTCTACCTATAGAAACTAAGATATGTTCTCATGGACATACCATGAGAACCTGTTGCCTTTTCGAGAGTCTTGGTTCAAAATGCTTATTAGAAGACAAGGTTGTATCTGTTATTCAGTTACTCTGATGATTGTATCCTTTCTCTTAGTACATCTGTGATAAATCAGATTTTTTATTGTTGTAAATGCGGATGTTTCCCTTTGTGCCAAGCCAAGTGCATACACGAAACAATTTCAGAATGATTTCACTGCTAATTTCATGTCTTCATTGTAACTGCTTGAAATAATTTTTAGTATAGACATGTCAATGGAACTGGATCTAGTGTGAGACCAAGTTCTAGCGTGTTTACCTAAGTTTTACATTTCACCATCTTGACCTTTTAGCATTTTATTCAGAACTGAATGTGCTCCTAAGTGTGGCTGCCAAAATATCTTCAGCTTCACTTGGATGTAGCATATGCGTGTGGTTCTATTTACTTATTAAACTTACAGTCTGGCCTTTTCATAATTCCAGGGGGCCAACCTTATTAGATACCATATATGTGTGCTCTGTAGCCCTTTGTTGTTTATACGCACATACCAAATTCTATACATCCAGACTGAATACCTAGAGAACGAATAGTTTTGCTGCCTGCAGGTTTGGGAAGGTCCTAAGGCAAGGCATCCACAGTGGATCCCCCCTAAGGAGTCTTCCTCATCCTCTTTCTGATTGTTACTCCTCCCCCCCCAGCTTACTTGATGGGCACCAACAATATTTGGTTCAGAGAGGGAGAAGAAGGTAAACAAGCAGGTTGCAATGGCAAAAAGGAGGAGAAAGTCGAAGGGACATTTGTCAGTGGCTCCCTGCCGGGCTTCTGCCCATCCATGCTGCTCTTGACACTGGCCTGTAAAATGAGATTTACTATTTCCTGTAGTGAGAAATCAAAAAGAAAAGAAATAGAACCTTACCCAACAACTCTGCATTGCTCAAATACCCCCATGTTTTTATCATAGTAGTATGTTATTTATGTATTTAAAACCTCTTTATGCTGCCTATTGTGCATTTTGTCATAACAACCTTCTACGACTCTGCTATAGGGAAGTATCCTGTGGAGCATCCTTTTCACATTTTCATGAATGTGAAAAGCTGCTGGGGCAGGTTTTTGTTAGGGCCAGGGTGGAGGAGAAAGGGTTCAACTCTCCCTTCTGCTTCTTGCAGCCCCAGGGCTGCTCAGGCTCTCCTGCAGCCAATATCACATAGCAAGCCATGTGTGCTTTTTGGATTCACACAAGTGATTAGAGTCAGACCAAGAGGAACAGATTCCTGACCACTCAAGATCAAACCACAATGTTAAAAAGGTCAGGACAAAAATTATACAGGTTACGCAAAAATGTAACATGAAAAATACGTACAGTACATTAAAATGGAACACATAAACATTCACAAAACAATATGACCAAGGCTTTTTCAGGCAGGGAAAAATAATTGTGATAAATTCCCAGCACTTTACGTTTGAAGAAGAATTTATTGCAGATGAATAGAATTGCATAGCGAATGCAAGCCAGAGCTGAAGTTTGTACCAGGCCACACTGTGTTTTGAATATGTAGCTTTAGTGGAAAGAACTGGGAAGTGCTGAAAAGCATGGAACAGATAATTCAATTTCTGGACTCTAGTAAGTATGCAAAAGGCACATATATGCTTTATTTTAGAGCGTCATCGTGGATCTTGCATAGAATTCTAATAGTTCTGCCCAAGTGGCAGCCGGCACTCGAGTTGATTACCTGCAGGCTTTAGTATTTATAGCACAGAACAAAGGAATATTTGAGAAGGTGCTTTAAGAAGACCTTAGCTTTTAGGCAGCTGAGGGTTCCTCAGTGAAAGAATTTAAAGAATGATTCTTATGGAGGAAGAACTTTGCTCATTTATTGGTAGCTCCTGATGAAATCTAACAAATCAGAATATTACCAGATGCCCATGGAATCTGAATTCACTGCCTCCTATTTCAACATACAATTAAGTTGTTGGGTTTTGTGTATTAACCTTTAAGCCTCGTATGTCTGTATACCATATAATAAATATACTGTAATAAAATGTACATTACGACTTTTACATTTTATAGTCTAGTGGTTTAAGTATATTGGCTGAGCACTTTTCAGCACTTCTTGCTGTTTTTGGCATCCAGCTGCTGCCTTCAGTTTGTTTTTCTTGTTTTCTTTAGTGGCACAATAGAAATTTGAAGAGATTGCTTCAGAGTGAATCCAGGAGATACAGTATTCAAGCTTTCAGGACACGTGCTCATATGGTTCACACACACACACACACTATTGTGAAGGGCTTCTCTAATCATACTTGAGAGGGTCTGAATAGAACCCCTTCTGATAAAGATATCCAGCTCTTACTGGTTAAGAAATCCAAGCAGCAATTACACATTGAACAAATATCCATTCATCTGCAGATAGGCATATACAGTAGATGCTACATATATGTATTTCTACAGATGAATGAATATCTTCTAAATATCAAAAGTGTTTTCTTCAGTAACTGTATTTCTCCACACAAGCTCTGCATTTATAAGAATGGGCCTGTGTGGAAGAATGACAGATTTCTGAATTCATAACATTTCCCATATTAAGTGAATTTGCAAATTCACACTCATTATGGCGTAAAAGGCATTTTTGGTTTGGAAAAGGTCCACAATGCTCAGCTGGAAGAGTCCTTCATGCTCTATTCATGAGAATTTTAACGGTGATAAATGCCATTGACCTTAGTGGGGCTTCCAAATAATTTGATTTAAGCTCATAATAGACATGAGTGAAAAGCACCTTTGATCTTTTTACTGTAGCCCTAGGCATGTATAAATTCACACTGATTTGGAAAGTTCTGACCCAGGGCAACTTTTTTCTAAAGAAACTACATACTGAAACTATTGAGACATTTTATAGAATTCACTTGAATGATAAATTTGTCACAGCTTCCCCAGTTGATTCTGGGCAATAGTTGGTGTTGTCATCCAATATTTATATAAGTAGAAAGAGCGGGAGAAATTCCTACAAATTATGTTATGATGCATATCAGAAAAAGAGTGATAATTGATGCATATTGGTAATACTTTAGAATTTTAGAAGCCCAGAGGAAAATATTGAGCAATGCTGACCTTACAAACTGCAAAGCAAGCAGAGTCCCCTCTGCATATGCTCATATATCACCCTCATTTTTATCATTCATGGACAGAAAGTTTTTCCGGGTAATTTACATGCGTAAATGTCAAAAATGAATGTTGTTACCAAGGCTGGCCCTACCACTGAAGCCGTCACTCCAGGTAAAGGATGGTGCGAGGTGGCAGCAAAGTGCTGAGTGTCTTGTGGCCCTCTCTGCACCACCCTCATCAATGTTGAAAAGAGATTAATCTGACACGCCGGTTGGCCTTTCTACATGCAGTGGGACAAATCTTGCCCTTTTCTTCAGGCCACAACATGCTTTACACTGCTGCTTCTTTGGTGCCTGAACCCTTTTAACACTTTTTTTGTTTGTCATCCTAAAATCTTAAGACAGAAACATAGAAACTGAGTGAGTCAGAAGGGGCCTCCTGGGTCACGTGGTCTGACCCCTGGCTCCAGCCATCTCCGCTCACGACATGCCTACCATGTGCATGTCCAGCCTATCTTTGAACACCCTCACCGATGGGGCCTCAACCACCTCCCATGGAAGTCCATTCCACGCCCTCGGGGTCCTGACTGTCAGGAAGTGCTTCCTGGAATCCAAGTGGAACCTTGGCTCCCTGAGCTTGGCTCCGTTGGAGCACGTCCTGCCTTCCTCTGCAGGGGAGAACAGGTCTCTACCCACCTCCATGTGACACCCCTGGTAAGAGATACCAGTAACAGCAAAATTCACCAAATCTCTGGCCTTTACTGTACGTAAGTATCTTAACCTTCCCCATGTAGAATAGGAATTATTTGCAGTGACAGAAATGTCAAGATATCTAGCCATAAGAAATATGGAGCAGAGCTGAGTTTCCAACACACTTTTTAAACTGAGAGGTAAATTATAATGATGCCCAAGGGACCATCATGGAATAAACCAAACTAAGCATTCTGTTTAGCACATGATCACAGACCGATCCAAGCCATTAACTCGGTGGGTGTCAACACTTCAACAAGAACAGCCACTGTTCTAACCATCATTCCAGGCCCATGTGAATGTCCTGCTTTCCCTCAGAGATAGTTGCATGTATCAACCTTGGGATTTTCTTCTGGGCAGGGCTTGAGATGCCAGAGGACTGAGATATACCTTCAGGGGTGGGGTGGGGTGGGGTGGGCTGGGATGAGGAAACAGTCAGTTGCCAGTGCCCCAGCAGAGCCCACCAGTGCTGACCTCTGCCCTGGGCCCTTCCTATTGGGCAATTGGGCCTGAGAGCCCCTTCATTCAAATTCCCTCTGTGTCCTGGAGGAACACAATACCGGGCACTCAGGGACATGGTGGGAATCCAAAAAGGCAGCTCTCCTGCCACCCCTGGAGTGTTGGTCTCACCATGACTGCCTGGTAAGCCTGAAGGGATCCATGAGTGTAATTGGGGTCCACCAAAGGACAGTTTTCCCTGGGCTACCTCTTTGCTGGAGCAGGAGATAGGGGTACAGAAACCAGCCTGAATGTGTTGCCTTTGGGCTTGCTGGACTGTCCTGGAAAGGTTAATCCGCAGTAGGGGGTGCATTTGGAACCAAATTGCTTGGTCTTTCTCATGAGGTGAAATGTCCCCAGCCAGCAAAGCAAAAAGAAGTGACAATCAAGTTCTGACTACTCCAGGCCCCATTATGTGCTTAATAAATGTGTTTCCCACTTGTCTAGAAAGTAATAGCTTTTAGTGGAGAAATCAATAAGGCCTGATCGTATTTCTCCTGAAGCTGATAAAGGGGCATGGGTTGGGGGTATCAAATGTATCCAAGTCAAAGCCATTCCAAACTTTAAAGTTGATATTTCTTTGATACAAAACTTTAAATGGAAAGTTTGGAATTGCAGCCTTGAGTGTATCTCTATGTGGTGGGGAAAGACTGAGCTCCCATAATGGCCCTAAGAGCGCAGTCTGGCGCAGTCTATGGCTTTGCTGGATATTCCCATAGTCCCAGGTGCAAAACTTTAGCATGTTCCTGCTAGAATTGGGAGGATCCTGTTTGAAAGCATCCAAATTCTCCCACTGTCACATAACCAGATACGGTCATCTTCAGACTCTGTACAGTAAGAAGCACTTGATGTATATATCGCTTTTTGTTAAAGGGCTACTATAAGTTGGAGGCAGCTCAACAGCATGTAATAACAATGTGAATCCATCCTTGTGTCTAAGGTGCACAGAAGCTTTTCAGCTTTACAGTTTTACTTTTCTGTAGAAAAGAGGAATGGGGGGAGACAGGAAATATACATATTTTCTGTATATAATGTATTTTTGGGACTGCAGGTGGCGCAGTGGTTTAAACCGCTGTGCTGCTGGGCTGGTTGATCGAAAGGTCGCCGGTTCGAATCTGCACACGGGGTGAGCTCCCGTGCTCTGTCCCAGCTCCTGCCAACCTTGCAGTTCGAAAGCATGCAAATGCAAGTAGATAAAAAGGTACCACTTCGGTGGGCAGGTAACAGCGTTCCGTGCACTTCGGTGTCTAGTCATGCCGGCCACATGACCACGGAGTCTGTCTGCGGACAAACGCTGGCTCCCTCGGCTAGGAAACGGAGATGAGCACCGCCCCCTAGAGTCAGGCATGACTGGACTAATGTCAAGGGGAAACCTTTACCTTTACTTTACCTTTAATGTATCTTTAAAAGAAAAGACCTGTTCCTAAATAGCTTTTTCTTTCACTCTGGAAAACAGTGGAGGTCTGGACTAGTGTTTGTGCTGAAGATGATGGGCAGATCCAGCCCTCTTGCAGGGCTAGCACTAATAATGCGCTGATGCTTCTCTGGGCTAGCGTTGTGATTGCCCAAGGTCTCAACAGTCAGCTGGCTAGTGAGTAGGGGCTGCACTGACTTTGTTCCTCTGCCCAATCCCTTTTCTGGGAGAGAGCCCAGACTTCCAGCCATTACTTCCTACCTTTGTCTTGTTTTATGTTTAGCCCTCAGAACATTTGACTGTCCTGACTGACTTGTATAATCTGCGAAATAAGGCTGCCTTGGTAAAGCTTTTCTTTTCAAAGAAGTGCTGTGTATAAAAATGTTTTTCCTAGACATTGCCTAAATTAGCAAGAAAAGTCCTGATCTACAACAAGACAGAATGCTCCCCTTGAGTCTTGCTACGCCTTATGGTGAAAATACTCTCCAGCAGCTTTAAGAATTGTGTAACCAAGACATATCCAATGGGATTCCCACCCAAATTTCACATTACAAAGATAAGAATTTTAATATAAGGAAAAGGCCATTTCATTCTTGAAATCTTTTTTGCTCTTGACAAAGCATTTTCATAGTGCTTAGAGCCAAACATGTTGTTAGAATAAACATTTTGCCAATTACATGCACCTTCCTGCTGGATTCATCAGAGGCAACCACCCATGCTCTGATCTAGGCTCCATTCACATGTCCAGTGTGGGCACACAAGACTTTTCACAGCTCACCTCCTGTCCCGGTGCTGCCTGGGTTGCCAGAGAGCCTCATGGCAGCTGGCAGTCTCCAGCAAACACATGGCCCAGATGTGCTGCCTGCCCACAGGAAGGACTGGAACCAGGAGGGGGCGGCCATTTCAGGCTGCATGCAGTGGTGGGAGAGAGGCAGAAATGATGGCTTAAAAGTGGAAGGCCGTAAACCTCAGACAAACTGAAAGTTTTCATCTGAGGGAACATCTGAATGACATTTAGTGTTAAGTACATAACTAGAAAGAATCGGTCCTATTGGAACTGGTTTTCTGCTCGAGATGCACTGGGCAGAGCACTAGCGAAGAATTCCAGTTGCACCCTCATGGTATGCACATATCTGTTTTGATATATAAAAATGGATAGAGGCTTAATGATCCTGGGAGCAGACCTTTTGAAAGCCATGGGACTAGCGTGAGTCACAGCTAATTGAAATCCCATGATTTTAATGCATCTGCACTTAGGTATCCCTAATTCTGCATCCATCCCAATGGGCAAAATTCTCTCCTTACTGTCTGTTGAGTGAGGCTGGGTCACCTACAGTACCTACTGGAGACACGGGCTCTTTAGCCACTGCTATTACTGCACAGTATGTGCTTGAACTAATTGAGTTTCCAGAAAAGGAATGACAATGGATTAAGATTCACTCTTTCATTTGGATGACCACTGAGATTCCTGAGAATAAGGAACCTCTTGGGAGTTCTCGGACATTCGTCATGAAGGGAAGATCCTCAGTTGGAACTGAAAAATAATGAATAATGAGCACTGTTTTATGCTCAATTAGAAATTTCTATTGACATTCATCCTGGGCACAGAAGATGCCCCACCTAAGCAAGATAATGAAACTAATGTTTGAATAACAAAATTAAAGTAGTGTTTAAACTAAAATAAGTCCCACAACTTCCAGCATTCCCCAGGTAGCCATGAGACAGGCCAGAGAAGGGAAACTTCAACCAATTCCTTTAATCCACTTCATTGTTTGTTCCCTGAGAAATCGCCTGGAAAGTGAAAGAGAGTGTATCATAAAGTAACATAGAAAAGAACACTTTTGGAAACTCTAATCTGTATAATTTGGAACAATATCATCAGTGGATTTTAATGGTCTCCATCCAGTATCACATGAGGAGACTTCCCTGTCCTCTCCACCCACCCAATATCCATCCGCCTCCAGAGGATTGCCCAACCCTCTAGAGCAAGTTTCGTGGGATGGCATGTGGGCGGCTGCCAGGGAGGGGAAGTCTTTCTCCCCTGCATTGCCCACTCCACCACTGGATAGTGTTGGAATAGTTTTGGTGCAAGATGGCGCTAATAGAAAGTTTGACCTAAGTGCTCTTAGGACTTTCCTACACGAGGCATTTATTGTGCGTTCATCATTCCCACTCAGGGTTGTGTGCAGGTTCTTGAGATGATGTTGTGGCCCTCCAGCTTTGCTTCTGTGTCTACTGGTGCTCTCCCAGCATGGAACAGGGAAAATGCAGCGTTTAAATGTCAAAGCGCCCCCCCTTTTTTTTTTCCTTTTGTGTACTATGCTGCTAAACCACAAGGCTACCTAGAAGTTATATTGCAGAAAAGTAGGGAAGCTGATGTGGTGCTTGGATCTCCATTCTGCAGTGGAACCACAAGAAGGTCCTGTGAATTAACAACTTCGTGTTAATAGAAGTCATCTAGAGTGCAGCTCCTCTGGATGCATGTAGAGAACACCACATGTGTTACTTTACCCAGGGCTTTTATTTTTATTTATTTTGGGGGGCGCTCCGTTTCAGTTTCGGGGTGTTTAAGTGTGCCTTTCACAACCATGCAAAGTTGGTTTTTTAAGCTTTCACTTTACTTTGTGGACTCGCTTATTCAGCTACTCCTACTAACATACGGACATCATTGGATACAAGGCAGTGTTTATTACTTATCTGGGTAATGGTGATGACAGTATTTATTTATTTATCCCCCCCTCCCGTCCCGCCCCTCAGCTGCAAAGTTTCCTGGAATGAGTTACAGATAACCCATAAAAAAGGCAGCTTCTGCCCCCGCGCATATGGTTTCAAAAGACATGGAAAAGAAGTGGGGAGGGGAGAGGGGGTAGGTGGAGGTGTTTCATCTGGTCTGCTGGAATGGCACTTCTCAATTCCCTCAGTGCAGCCACTGGTGGTGAAGTGGTCGTTTGGAGGCGGTCTTCAGTAGCATTGGCGAAATGGCCTGTTCTCCCCTCTCTGGAATAGATTTATTGTGGACGTCTGGGCAGCAAATGTAGGCAAGATTGTGAGTCGCATTGATCCAATTCTTTTATTTTTTTGCCCATGAAGTTATACTCCAGGTATGTTCAGTGCTTTTTTTGGAAGAAAAATGGTGCTGGAACTCATGAAATTATTTACCTTTCGCACGTAGTCAATCACTGTACACACACCCACACACGACAGTTGTGTAACGAAACATAATGGTCACTGCCCACAGTAAGCACTCAGTGCGCCACCACATGACCAATCACAAGCAGAGCAGTGCCACAAGCTGAGCAGCGCCATCACAACCAGCACAGACAAAGTACGCAAGCATCAGACTCAACACACAAGCAGCCTGCATGCACCATTTTAATGATCTTGCCGCCGACCTGCTACGCGCGACAGGGCGATTCAAATCCATGTGGACCAAACATCAAATTTCCAAAAGTTACTTTTAAAACTTGGAAAATTTGTCGGAAAAAAAGGTGCTGGAACTCCATTCCGGTGCATTCTATGGCAAAAAAAAGCACTGGGTATGTTTATATAATGTCATGACGGTTGCACTTTGATTTCTTTAAAATCTCTCCTCTGTGACGAGGCTTGTAAGGCTTTCACAGGGCAAGAACATGACCAAGGCATCAGCAGAAAAGCAGAAGAACTTTTGCTGCTTCCCACAAGCAGCATGAAACGGCTTCATTTCCAAAACCAGCCAGACTTGCTCAAGTTCCTGCATCTCAGCAGCAGATCAGGCTGAAACATCCATTTCTCTTCTATAGTCCCCCCCTCCTAACCCTCAGGGAACTATTGTAGGAGAGGCTTTGCTCTTCCCTCCTTCGTCATAATTTCTTTGGACAAAGGAATTTTGATCAAGGACTCCCTGTCATGCTTAGCAAGTGGGTGGGGGGAGTTCATGCAGGGATAAGAAGTTCTGTGCAAAGAAGCATGAGGTTGCTCATTCTCTTAATGAGCAAATAGCATGATCAAAAGAAGAAAAAGAATCCTGGGAGCACATTGTTCATATAAAAATCCAGTATGCGCATGCATTGAGTAGTATTGCTGTTTTGGGGGAATTCGTTTGATATCTTGCAGGGAGAAAGATAGAAGACTTTAGCTGAAAAATGAGAAAATGTGTTCTTTCCATTAGATTAGTTTCTTATATGTCTATATAGCTTCCTAAGGGAAGGAGGGTATTTTTCCCTCCTAAAGAAGAACTAACATATGAATATGAAATATGGGTAGAAATATGAAAGTATATTATCTGTATAATGCAATTTTAGGGGATGCTAGTCTTTTTATTTCTTGCATTACTTAGTGGACTCTCTCTCTCTCTCTCTCTCTCTCTCTCTCTCTCTCTCTCTCTCTCTCTCTCTCGTTTCCTGTATTTCCCCTTCAGGCGTATTCCAACTCAAGCTTTTATCAGAGAGCAAGCTATGCTTTTCCCGCTTTTCATTCACTTAAACCACGCATATTCCCATTCAGATGATCCCCAAACGTGTGCATTTTGGAAACACCCTCATTTGAAATCCCAAAGAGTCACAGCCAGTCTGTTTAGGCTACATGGCGCCAGGTGAACCCATGGTCTGTCTTGGAAGAGCCCCCTACATCCTTGTGAGCAAGGGCACCCTTTCCCAACACAATTCCCTCCATTATGACTCCCATCATCCCCAGCAAGCATTGCCATCTAGAAGGAGCCAAGCTAGGAAAGGCTAAACGTGGGCAGTGTGCCTGTGCACCATAATCCAGTGAAGTCTTACTTAAAGCTACCAAGCCACAGTTCCCACCTACAGGGCCCTTCAACACTCGATGCTCATTTTCCCATCCCATGGAGTGAGTAGTTCTTCTTAGCTGATTAATGTACACAATATATATTTTCAGGAGGCTCTTGGATACAGAGGATGAACTGTCAGACATCCAGTCAGATTCAGTCCCGCTGGAAGTGCGGGATTGGCTGGCTTCTACTTTCACGAGGAAAATGGGGATGATGAAAAGGAGGCCGGAGGAAAAACCAAAATTTCGAAGCATCGTGCATGCTGTACAAGCTGGGATCTTTGTAGAAAGGTGAGCTTGCTGGCTTAACGGTAGTGAATGAGTATGGTTGGTATCAGCATCACTGAGCAAGGGAAGCAGTGAGCAAGAGGTAAACACTTTAAATAACAGAATTTCTCATCTCTGAATTCAAAAGGCATTCAACAAATAAACTACAGTCTGGGTTACATCAGCCCTGAAATTTGAAAAGCCCTGGAGGCAAACTCTGAGACTTGTGCACATGTATATCCAAATATGCTGAAATTAGTGTTTTGTTTTAGTCTTGCTTTAGGCAACAGCAACAAACACAGGAAGGCTGCAGTTTACATGTACTGTACTTTCCAGGGAATAAGCCGGCAGGGGGTCAGACTTTTGAGTGGACTTGCACGGGATTGCATGGAAGGACTCCAGTGTGCCACACACGTCCCTGCTAGTGTGTCCCATGGGATGCACTGGGGGTTATTTCTGAGTAATGAAGGCACTGACCTAGCCCTTCAGATCAAGCGAGAGATTGGGATTCGTTCTTTAGCTTAGATTTTCTATGAAAATAACCAAGGAGCAAAAAGAAATGAAAACAAGGAGTAGAGCAAATAACATGCTTAAGTAGCATCCTGAATGTTTTGCATTTCTGGGGACCTTCATTTGTTTTAGTCCTCTTAATTTGTTTTAATGTCTTATGATGATTTTAAGAAGGTCTCAAAGTCTGATATGTGCTAAGTACATAAAAACTACGTTTATCATTGGTTCAGTAAGGGTTACCTCCACTACCTGTGCTCTTTATGAACCATTGAAAGAAAACTATTTTAAATACAGAGAGCCAGTAAATGAAAAAAACTGATTTGACTAGATAAATGTGTATTGTTCTGTTCTGGGGAGGGAACTAAGTTGTGCTTCTTTTCCTTCCATAACTTTTCTAATTTATTGAGTCTAATTGTAAAGTTCAACAAGAACCCACAAGAACTGTTCCCAATCAATCAATCAATCAATCAATCTCTACTAGTCCCAGGTACCACTTAATTTAATCTTCATTTCTTCTAGAATGTATCGAAGGACCTCTAGCATGGTTGGTTTGGCTTATCCTGCAGAAGTGATAGCAACCTTTAAGGTGAGAACCATTCAAGCTCTGTACATTTTTTCAATATATTTACTCAGAAAGGGAGAGAATTGGTTTAATGTCCCTGTACATTCCAGGTGGTTTTGCTGGGCCTGTTCATAGGATGAAATTATTCTCAGTTTCTTCCCCAGGATTGCATACAGAGGTACATGACCCCATAAAGACATGTTGCCATGAACCATCATCATCCCTATAACAGGCAACAGCTATTTCTTTGCTGCAGCTGTAGTTGCCATAAATGTGGGAGATTCACAGGAAAGTTTTTCTACGTCGCTGTGGACTGGCGCACGCATGTTTGGCACGGAACGAAAATAAAGCAGCATTTGCCTGGGGGAATGTTTCTTAAACATTTCTATTTTAGAAGCACAGTATACAAAGGAAGATTTTTGTACATTCACAAAAAGTGTGTGATTTTACTGCTTTTGCTCCTGTTGAGTTGCAATCTCATTTGGGTATTATTAGAACAATAAGGCAGATCTGATCTGAAAATGAATCCACAGAGAGGCAATCATAGTTATTTTGTCAGGATTTCCTAGCAACAGGATTGGCCTGCTGTGTCTCCTTCCAGACTGGCGTTCTTGTGGGTGTAGTTGCTTCAATACAGCAAGGTTGCACTGTGAGGGTGCTTTTCTGATAAGTAATCCCTGGTGTGATATATGAAGAAATGAAGATATACGTTCCTGTGTGGTTCCCGCCCCAAGTGGGAAGTTGCTGTTTGGATTGGCCTCCCAGAGTAACCTGGGAGAAAATGGGGCAAAGGGATCATGAAGGACGAAAGGATCATGAAGTACGGGAGTTGGTGACTCCCATATCACATACTCTAATGTCAAACTCATTTGTGTTATTTAGCCAAAACAACAACATCCATGCACAAGTGGGGGGTATCAGCAGAGTGGGAGTGGAACCCCACAGTTTGCAGAAGTATGGAAATCTTTCGGAACGCCTGACATACCTACACAAACTGGCCCAGTGATGACTGTACAGGCTCAGTGGCAGGAGGGAAAATGCAGAAATGGAGGAACTGGAATGGGATAGTTTGTTCAGCTTGGGTAGTAGCACCAAGTAGGACCGCCTTCCTCCAGAGGAATATGCTCAGTCCCTGAAATCCACAGTGAGGAGGTGGATGTGAGGCTGCCTGGAGGGTGGGGACCAGAACAAAGGGGCCTTTTCTGCAGTGTGTTCCCCAAAATGGGATGCTCTTTCCAAGGCAGCTCACTTGACACCAGGCAGACAAGGTTGTTTCTCTTCTCTGGAGTGTTTGAATAGTTTTAAGGGTCTGGCTTTGGTGGTTAGTTCCATTGGCATTTACTATGCTGAATGGCGGTTGGGTTTTGGCAATTTGGAGAGGGATATTTTTAGTATGAGTTTAATGAATATATGATGACACATTACAGCCTTCACCAACCTAGTGCCTTTTGAATGTTCTGCATACAGCTTCTATCAGCCCCAGCCATCATAGCCCATCAAGTATCTTGGGAGTTATGGTCTCAAATGTCTGAAGGGCACCAGGTCAGAACAGGTTATTGTACTGTATTCTTTGGGGTTTTTTCCATTTTTAAAAAAATCTCTTCAGGACTCTTTCCCGGTATATGAAGTGATCTACACTGAATAAACTAAGGAACTGAAGCGGCTTTAAGTAAATCATTATGTAAATGCAAGTAGTTAGGATGGATCTGTCTATAGCTTTACCATCACATTAACATTAATTGGTCCTCTACACTTTAAAAGCACTTGTCGGTTTCCTATAATGCAGTTTATTCATTTTTAGCATTATCTATCTTCCACTCTTGGAGGGGTATGAAAATCCTTCAATCTCTTCTCCCTTACTGTTTACAGGATGTTGATAAATGGTCATTTGATGTATTTGCTTTAAATGAAGCGAGTGGAGGCCACAGCCTGAAATTTATGATGTATGAATTGTTTACCAGATATGATCTATTGAGCCGTTTCAAGGTAAGAAAAGTTCTCTAAAAGAACATATCCAAAAACAAAAACCCTGAGGAATACTAGATGTTATTTGCTTCCTAAATAATTTTTGCGAGCTTGTGCCTCTTGTCACTGAATACGGTGAAATGCAACTTTCTTGTCTCTTGTGAGAAGGGGCAGCTGGTAGCCACGTGTGAGGAAAGGAACAAATGGCAGGACTGTAGGGGAGGAGAGCCCACGAAATACATAGGAATGCCCTATGGCAATGATGGTGAATCTTTGGGCACTTAGAGACTGAGTGCCCAAACTGCAACCCAAAACCCACTTATTTATCACAAAGTGTCAACACTACAATAAAACCTGAAAACTGCAGTTTTAATTTACAAAAAACAATGCACAGCCAGTCCAACCAAATACAGTGGTACCTCGGCTCAGAAGCACCTCACTTCACGACCAAATCGGGTTGCAAACTCCACATTGGTTGGCGATTGTGGCCATCTCCCCTCACCCCCAAGTGGGGAGATGGCCAAGATTGCGCCCGTCCTTCCTGCACAAGCGCAACAGCGATCGTGCCAATCTCCCCCCCCCCTCCGAGCACACCCACGATCGTGCCCATGCAGGGATGACTGGTGTGATTACAGTCGTGCTGGGAGCAGGAGAGGGCTGCACTCATGCTTGGGGTGGTGGGGGAGATGGCCACAGTCTGTGTTGTTCTTTGTCACTTTGCTTCAAATTTTTCTGATTAAAAAAATAGTTGCAGAATGGATTGACCTTATTTACATTGAACCATATGGGGAAATTTGACTTGGCTCACAACCAATTTGGGTCACAACTAGAGTCCTGAAACAGATTAAGTTTGTGAGCCAAGGTACCACGGTGTGTGTGTGTGTGTGTGTGTGTGTGTGTGTGTGTGTATCTCCTTGACTGCAGACTGACCAGCCATGTGAAAACTCAGACAAGTCACAGCTAATGAGTGACAGCTCGTGATGCCATTGCTTGGTGCCACTACTCCTTTTCAAGCATGCACATGGCCCCTATGTGCACTGTTACTCGATGCTCGGCTGCTGGGGCGATGCTGGTGCAACTTGGCTCACATGCCGACAGAGGGTTCTGCGTGCCTGCTGTGGCATGTGTGCCATAGACTTGCCACCACTGCCCCAACCCTAATATAGGGGTAAAATACTATTGAAAGAGGTGATTTGGAAAAGGCTTCCTTGAGTAGATTTTTCTGGACTGGTCATTTTTTCTCTCCATTCTAAGCGCATCTCAACCATCAAAATCATTCCAGGACACCTCGTTTTTCTAACCCTAACCCTGCCCTGGTGCACACCCCTAACCCTAATACAGGGCTAAAGTTCAAGTGAAAAGAGGGTGATTTTGAAAAAGCCTTCCTTGAATAGCTTTTTCTGCACAGCTCCTCATTTCTGCCCATTCTAAACATAATAAAACCTGAAAACTGAGGTTTTAGTTTAGAAAAAACACCTCACATCCAGTCCAGGCAAATATATATATATCCTTGGCAGCGCATTGACCAGACATGCAAAAGCTTGGACAAGTCGTGACTAATGAATCATGGCTTGTGACATCATCACCTGGCGCCGCTACTCCTTTCTGAGCATGGGCATGGCCCCTATGTGCGCTGTTATCCGATGCTCGGCTGCTGGGGTGATGCTGGGGCAACTTGGCTTGTGTGCCGACAGAGAGGGCTCTGCGTGCCTGCTGTGGCACGTGTGCCATAGGTTCACCACCACTGCCCTAAGGGGTCGCATCCAGTGGCCCACCTGCTCAGTGCTCTGACCCACGGATGTGCATGTGCCTCAGGCTGGAGGCTGACCATACCATTCAGCGAAAAAGACCAAACTAGCACAAGTCAACAAATAGGCCCAGTGATATAAAGGAAGGTCAAGGAGAACAAATCCACCCTATTCGGACGAAAGTTGCATCTTTTTGAAACATATTCATTGTGGAGGAGACATGTACAAAGCACTAAACTTCTGAAAACACTTGTCAACTATAAATAGAGGAATAAAAAGGTAAAGGTTTCCCCTTGACGTGAAGTGCAGTCATGCCTGACTCTGGGGGGCGGTGCTCATCTCCGTTTCCTGGCCGAGGGAGCCAGCGTTTGTCTGCAGATGGTCTCCGTGGTCATGTGGCCGGCATGACTAAACACCGAAGTGCACGGAACACTGTTACCTGCCCACCGGAGTGGTACCTTTTTATCTACTTGCATTGGCATGCTTTCAAACTGCAAGGTGGGCATATAAATAATTCAAATGTATTACTTATGTGGGAGTTCTTGTCCCAAGAGACATACCACAAATGAAGTTACATTGGAGTAAGTTGGTCAATGAGATAAACACGGTGCATTAACAGATGGGCATATAAATGGCTAAGTTTGTGGGGTGGGGGCAATACAGTTAAAATGAATGTACTATGTAGCTGAATGAGGTGACCCACTTTGCTAGCTCCCCCCACAAGCCTAACTTAGCATATGAACTTAGGAGGGATGGGCATTTGTTATTTGGAAATATTCTGAGATGGTTGTGCTCCCATCCTTGATCACTGCCGGGGCAGCAAGCTTGTTTCTAAGCATTACAGCATCCTTGCCCTATGTTACCGATGGCGTTTGGAAGCGGGCACAGCAAAATGAGCAGGCATGCCCTCCTTGCAGACTAGACACCTGTCTATTTTGTGTCTGACGCTTGCCTCCTGTAGATCCCTGTTCCAAGCCTGATTTCATTCGGAGAAGCTTTGGAAATCGGCTACAGCAAATACAGGAACCCTTACCACAACTTAACCCATGCAGCCGATGTCACCCACACGGTGCATTGCATCATGCTTCTTACTGGCATCATGGTAAGAGACACGTCGAGCCTAGATGAACCTGAAGGATACCCAGCCAAAGAAGGCCCCCACCACGACTATTGTGCAGCTCTGTGCTGGCTTTCTCCCTTTCGCAAGGAGCAAAGCCCAAGGCAGCTCACGCATTTCCCTTCCTCCCCATTTTATCCTCACAACAACCCTGTGAGGCACGTTAGGCTAGGAGTTTGCGACTGGCCTAAAGGGTTGCTTTCTGTGTCCGCTCCCACTTTGCTAGTGCAGGGGCTAAAGCAACCTTCCCCAGCCCAGTGGTCTCCAGATGCGTTGGACCACAGTCACGGGCCTTCAGCCACCTCCTCCTGGTTGAGCTAGGCTGGGGGTTACCATCCAATGCCTCTGGAGGGCACCAGCTTGCAGAAGGCTGGGGTCTAAGCTAGATTTCATGCTTGTGAAGGAAGACCAGGGTTATGCAAGACTTGTCGAAGCTGTGCTGGTGCCACATTTACCCAGAGGGGAACTGTTTGCACTGCGTATGATGGGTTTTTGTCTTTGTCCACTAGCACTGGCTCACTGAACTGGAAATACTAGCAATGATCTTCGCGGCTGCAGTTCACGACTATGAGCACACTGGGACTACAAACAACTTCCACATTCAGACCAGGTAGGCCTTTCCTGAGCGAGTTGCATGCCCTGGAAGAGGGAAGAAGAGACTCTTCAGAGCGGGGGTGGGCAGGCTGCAGTTGTTGCATTTCCTGATGGCGAACTCCCATGCCAGAAGTGATGCCATGCAGAAGCTTCCAGGAGGCAAACGGGGAGGAGGAAGAGAGAAGCAGAAGAGAGGCAACATGGATCCCACACCCATGGAGATCCTTCAGGCTGTACAGAAGTGAAAGAGAACATTTTCAATATTTAAATCTTTCTGTATGGGGTTGCCAGTCCTCACTTGCAGTTGCTACTCGAGCACAGAGTTTATCTGTTTCTCATATGTATTTCACACCCTTCCTCTAAGGAACCCTACATCTTCTCCTCACAAAGCTTCCATATAGGTTGAAGTGCCTGATCCTGCCTAATCTTGGAAGCTAAGCAGCGTCAGGCCTGGTTAGAATCTGGATGGGTGACTTGAATGTATGATTCTATGATTATTGTTGTAAACTGCCCAGAGAAGTTCAGCTGTGGGCAAAATAAAGTCCAATATTCTTGCTGCTTCATTCTGCTGACTTTATACAGAGGCTTCTAACATGGTGGGGCAGCTTGTATCCTTTAAGCCTCCCGACCACCTCCTGCCACCCTTGCTATGGCCAGCTGGATTCTAACTGTGATGCGCTTTGCACAGCAGATTGGAGAGGAGCTTGTACAGGGCTCCTGGTGGTTGCCTGTCCTTCGGTCTCAAAACCGTCCAAGCTACAGGGACGGTCATTTGGCAATGCACTGGTCATTGTACCTCTGTATTCATATCTAAGAACCCTGCTTTAGAAAAGTTAAAATCACAATGCCACCTTTGTATTTCACATCTGAAAGCAATACAAAAAGGATGAGTGTCCACATACACAGGTGGAAACACACATAAGCTGTGTGTGTGCGATGAGGATGCAGTAGTGTAGTGATCGGGCAAGTCCGTTGAACAGCCTTTTCTATCCAGGTGAGCCTTAGCGTTGTTGGAATACAAGTTCCATTGGCTACCTGGGAGCCATGTTGCCTTGGAGTGATGAGGGCAGGAGCAACACCCTCGGGAAGCTCGAGCCCCGCTTGCTAATATAACACTGACATGGACACCAAGAGATCACTCTGCTTCCTGGGAGCAAAGATGGTTTTTTGCCGTTGCAGTGAAGGCCCATGGCTTAGTTGGGGGATTTCATCTATTTAAAGTAGAAATGATGGGGATTCTTTCCTGTTATTGCAATCTGAATCCTTCCTGTAAAGAGGATTTGATTTTCCCCATCCATCATACTGCTTGTCCTGCATTCTGTTTTGGGCTACTCTCTTACCACATAAGTTACTCAGAAATACAACTTTTAGTGCTCATAATGTGTATTATTTATCCAGTGTTGCATCTGCTCCTATGGTGACCATGTCGAGCAATTGCTTGCAAGCTATAGCTAAAAATAACTTTTAACCACTCAGTCCAGGAATTCCAAATTTAAACCACCTTTCTATTTTCATCCGGTTTGGAGTTTCCATAAAAATGGAAGGTTTTTTTCTTTTCTTTTGCCTTTTTTCCATTCAGACTTGAGCAACAAAAATAAAACAGAGTACGCTCCACTGTAGTGGCACTTCTCACCCTTCTTTTGATTCCCACATATGGTGGATTGTGACGGCGATGTGGTGGAAGTGTCCAGAGGTGGCAGAATGGATTGGACCATTTTGCATTGCTGGAGGGAGAGCGTGACAGTGTTGAACATTTTGCTGCCCCACACCCAAGGCCTTGTAATTCTGTAATTATAGCAATGTATCTAACTTTATGCAGAATGGTTAATCTCTATATATTTATCTTGACAAATAGCACAGCAGGGAAACAGCTAGAATAGATGATGTCCATTTAGCAGACTAATAGCTTTTATTTGAAGGAAATGTTATGCATGATAGAGCAATCAAAATGGCATCCCTTCCTTGGACCACTTCAGGATTTGTCCACTAATTCTGCTGCATATTCGGGCCACGCTTACACTCTTGCAAGTACCTCAGTATACACATTTCTGCTGATATATCCATGATCTTGTAATGCCCCCTGCAGACCTGATGTACTCTCATGTCCAAAGGAAGGGTTCCCCCCGATACGCTGGGCTTATTGCCATGGATGAATGGAAATTGTGCCCATTTTGCTGCCTGAAGCACCTGCTTCGTCATACTTCATGGTAAGGTTGACCCTAATTCATGGAGTCACTGCTGCCCCAAATGTCTTGCAGCAGCATCTGGAAAAGTAAGCCCTCTACAGAATACAGATTCTTCTCTTGCATCTCTTGTATCCCTCCCAGAATGCAGAGTCCTCCTCTTGCCTTTGAACTTAACAAAGAGATAAACCCACAGTGATGCTTGGAACTTTAGCATATTATTCTACTCTCCACATTTAGGTCAGAGGTTGCAATTTTGTACAACGATCGCTCTGTTCTTGAAAACCACCACGTAAGTGCTGCCTATAAGATTATGCAAGAAGAAGAAATGAATATCCTGGTGAACCTAACCAAAGACGAATGGAGGTAGGCCTGGTAGATATGCTGTTAAGAATGGCGTCGGCCCAGGTTATATCCAGGCAACCACAAAACAATTCCCTGTTGGCTGCCTACCATGTCACGGACATAATGGAATAAGTTGCCATTGTGAGTCCGTTATGGCAAGTTTTTCGGAAGGCCATGCAGACTTGTTTCCTCTGCTATCCCCTGCCAGAACTGTTGTAGTTTGTAGCCGCAATTTTGCTGTGAATTGTCTTGGGCAGGTGCTTTGCTGCTGGAGTTAGTTGTTGTTGGTTTTTTTGGGGGGGGCGGGGGGCTTTGCTGTTTTACCGCTGTAACAGTTTTACCAGATGGGCTTTTATTCTTCTAAGTAGCCTTCAGGGAGCTGCTGTCCTGAAAGGCAGCCTAGAAATATTTAAATGGATTAAATGGGTGGAATCTCCCATCATGTGGTTTGCCCTTGCTGTTTAAAGAGGAAAGACTGAGAAAGATCTTAGGGTGGCCCGTGCCCTCTTTTACCAGGAAGAGTCCTCTCTTCGAAGCTGTCTTCTATCTGAAGGCAACCTCCATTTGAAAGATGCCCTATCAAGTGCCAGCTTACAGATAAAAAATTATAAGAATGGTTGATTTTTAAAAGTGAACACCTGGACTGCAGACTGGACAGTCAGGTACTCAGGTCATCCGCTCACAGTCTTCTACATTATCTACTGCAGATATTCTGAATTTCTACTTAAATTATGATAGTTCTTTTTAAATTTGCAGCCATAATATCAGTTAGGGTGTGCAGATTTTGTGCACTGTCCTCTTCTGGGATAATTCGTGTCCACTCTTTTGGCGATTTGTAAGCGACCACCTCAGCCCTTGCCTTGGCTGTCTGTGACTATCCCTTGACTTGAGACAGGCAGGAGGAGGTGACATGGGTGGCACAGCCCACCTGTTTCAGATGGCAGGATGCAGAGGGCGTTTCCTCTCATCCTACGCCCTCTGCACAACCAGCATATGAGCTCTTTCCCTTTCCCAGTGTCAGAGGAATCAGCTGGGACTGGGAAACGGAAGGAACATGCCAATTTCTAGCCTCTAGCTGGCCAGGCAATGCAGGAATTTCCCCTTCCACAGGCTGACAGGGCGACCCATTGTCATTTAGGCAGAGGTAAGAGGGCCCGAGGGCCCATTTGGTAAAGTCACTGCAAACCCACCAGAGTTAAGAGGAACTTGAAATCACTGCTGGAAGGCAACCAGTTCTTTGACCTTTAGATTGCAGGTTTGTCCTCGAGCCAGAGGTGCACCAGCTTTTCAGCAGAGCAGCTCCTTTCATTCCTAACTGTGACTACCATTAGGAACAGGAGATTCTGCACCTTGATTCATCTTCAGGAAAGTAGTTTCAAAATCAACCACAAAGGCACAGGATTTTAAAAATCTCTGCTAAAAATGGTACTGACAGCCTTAATGTGGGAGCTCTCAGTGCAGGTTGATCAAAGCTCCCTGCGCCTCCAGAAAGCCCAGCAAGAGGATAGTTATTTCCAATGCTCAATCAGAGAAAAGCAGCACAGAGGACAGGAAGCAGCCAAGGGAGCATCAGGCATGCTGCAGTTAGACTGCCCTCTCCCTCTGCCTGGCCAGTGGGCATAAGAGCCAGAGAGCCAGGGACTTAATAATAATAATAATAATAAGAAGAAGAAGAAGAAGAAGAAGAAGCAGCAGCAGCAGCAGCAGCAGCAGCAGCAGCAGCTGCCGCCACCACCGCCCTCTAGGAAGCAACATCAGATTCTGGCTGATGCTCTAGTGGCATGTGTGGTGTTGTTATTTATTTTTTGAGTGTGGTGCAGTATCTAGTGTAGTTTATCAGCACCACAACAGAGCAATACTGTGGCTCCCTAAAAATCACTGGTTGTGGGGTGGGGGGCATGAGGGTCCTTGGATTCCCAGATCTGAGGTCGGAAGAGAGCTCTGACCTTGGGGCTGGGCATCCACAAGCACTCAGATCCCCCTCTGCTCACAACTGCTACAGAAGGAGCCACACTGGTCACTTCCCCAGGCCCTAAGAGTAACCTCCTAAAAGGGGTAAAGAGGGTGTTCTGGGTGATGTGTGTGTGGGGGGCAGGGGGGCTGGCAGGATGTGCATATTCTGGTAATCCTGCAGCCTCCTTCCCTTTCAGCTCAAAGTTCTGCAATAGATGTCCAAAATCAACTATCCAGCTTGGAGGTTTATGGGTGTCCCCACTGGATTGTGCCCTAAGCCATTTCAAGGACTCCAGCCTCCACTAACTAAATAATCTACTAAATAATAAATAATCTGGTAGATAAACCAATGAATGAAAGTGGAAGAGATAGAACTGGAAAATAAATGTGTTGAGTTTCCCCAGAGAAAGCATTTTAGGTCAGCAAAAGATTGTAAAACTAGACAAAGAGGCACACCCCCAGCACTCGCTGTGACCTCAAGGGGTGGGAAGCACAGCGCTGCTCTTTGCCCTGCTGCTTTGCCTGAAGGGCGGAGAGAGATGCATTTTCTACCTATTGGCCTTTCTAGCACAGGTCCATCACACAGAGTTAGTTGTCATGCAGTCTCATTTCCCTTGAAACTCCTTGTAAAGACCGAAGAACATAAGAAAAGCCATGCTGATCAGACCAAAGGTCCATCTAGTCCAGCGCTCCACACACAGAGTGGCAAAAAATGTGTGTGGAAAATGATCTTCTGTGTGGGGGAAATGGCGCTCTGAAAACAACCCCATCAGCTAAAGGCTGAAGTCACATGTCCTGGAATATGCTCCTTTTCCAGGATGTGGTAAGTGAGGGTTGGGAGCTTTCCGGTTAATAATAATTGAGGTGCTTTTTATTTTAATTTTATTTCTGTTTGGTTTTGTACCAGGAGAGAAATTAATTGGTGCTTTGCCTTCAAAGCATCTCATTAAGGAACAGCATATAATGGTAAATTAGTAACTTTGATTGCCTGCAGGGAGCTGCGCAATTTAGTCATTGAGATGGTCTTATCTACTGACATGTCGGGTCACTTCCAGCAGATCAAAACAATGAGACACACGCTTCAGCAGACGGAGGGGTAAGCGTTTTCCTGCCTCGCATTCTTTCTTTTATGATGCCACATGGGTGTTGGATTTCCATCAGCCCAAGGGCCATATTCCATTTCAAGGAGACGCTCAAGGGCTGGGTTCCAGGGGTGGATGGATCCAAAAGACTTGGCCAAAATACCTGCAAAAATACAACCCAGCATATTTTAGCTCAAAACTCTTCTTGCTATAATCTAAGCTGTAGGAAGAGCATTCTAATGTTTTAGAATGAGGGAAAATGCCACAAAAGCCAGGATATCACCAAATGATTGGTGTTCAGGGGGGAAAAGATGGGGTTTAATCATCTGCGAAATCCCAAAGGGCCAGATTAGGGTCCTTGGGCCAAATCTGTGCCCCTATTGGATATAGCGAAAGCAGTGCTGCTGTTCTTGACAATGTCTTGCTGTTGCTCTAAGATAATGAGAGAATATCTTTGAATGGACAGGATAGACAAAGCCAGAGCCATGTCCCTGATTTTACACGCAGCCGACATAAGTCATCCATCAAAGACCTGGGAACTGCACTATCGATGGACCAAGGCATTAATGGAAGAATTTTTTCGACAGGTACAAGCCTTTCCCTCAATTTGTACATTAAGACCTTGCAAGCCAGGACAAGCCCAGCCGGGCATTTTGTGTAGCTACCTGATCGTCCTTTATTTTAACATTTTTAAAAATTTCCTCTTTCAACTAAAATAAAATGCCAGAGGTGCCTTAGAAATGATACAGTGCTGATGCAGTAATTAACAGTAACAAAACCAAATCAATCAAACAGCAAGAACAGGGTAAAAGAGGCACCAGGGATTAAATGTGAAGTGCACAGTGCATTTGGTTATAAAAAATCATACATAAACTAAATGTTCCTTCTCTGTCACTCCCCCAATGTGTCCGGGGTCCGGTGAACCTCCCCGGGGGAGCATTTCACACATGATCTCAAAAAGCACAAAAGCTTTGCCCCCAAGTACCACCCACCGCACCTCTGATGGCAGATGGGAGGCAACCGGAAAAGTGCTTTGGATGGACTTCTGATTCCACAGCACCTGACAAGAATAGTTCTTTTTAATTCAGGAATTTTTAGGAGCTGCCAAAAAAGCACCTTGCATATATCCAAATCATCAGACAAAGTCATCTAGTTTGTTTTAGAACTATGTACATTAAAAAAAATAGAATAAGGGGCCAAAACAAAGGCTCAGTTTGAATATAATAATCTTTACTTAATAAAGCATAGTTTATTAAGTTGGAAATGAGCAGCAGTACTGCATGTTTCCTGCTGCTCCTCCCTTTATTTACCAGCTTGGTTTCTTTAAACCACAAGTACCTGTTATATCTGAAATAGGAATCCATGGTTAAATGTCAGTTTGTTTGATTCCGAAAGCAGAATCAAATCCTGGCTTCAGATCTTCACTAAACTTAGATTAAACCACAACTGCATTTCACAGTGAATGGAAAACTGTGGTTTAAAGAAAACACAATTGACGCAGAGAAGACAGTGCATGAGGGAGAAGAAATCAGAGGGTCATGCAGACTTGAAGGGAAAATAGAACAAGATTTTTTAAAACATTCTTAGCTTCAGTTAGCTTGAATAGCCTTCCTCAACCAGCTGCCCTTCAGAAATGTTGGACTGCAGTCCAATAATCCACTGGGGAATGATGAGCTAAAGACGTGTGTGAGAAGTCGGGCTGGTGGGTCAAAACCACGCCCAGAACTGCTTAGCTAATAGCCCAGTCCAGCAAACAGGATTTCAAATGTGCTGCAGCTAAAGACAGAATTTTAGGAGGCGGAGTGAGAATGTGGATTAATTTATACACCAGGGACATAAAAGTGATTTACAGTGGCCGGATCATGCCTTATCATGCTAAACTTGTGACTAGACTGTGTCCAAAAAACCATTTTGTGATTATTACAGCCCCATTCAAGCATTCAGGACCTGCTTCAGTTGTAATAAGAGCATTTGGTGGTGCATCATGGGTTAATTAACCCACCAATTGTGGGAACTTGCACTGTTCCTAAGCTGCATGCAAGCCACTTCCTGCTTTTATTCATAGCCCTTGAATGCTGCCTTCCATGGTTGTTTCTCTGATGTCCTAGCAGGGGGCTTGGGGTTGCTCATGGCTTAATTTGGGATTGTTTAACCCACAATCAATCCCAAGATTCCTATTAGGACATCATGGACACAACCCACAAATGCAGCATTCAAGGACTGTTAATAGAAACAGGAAATGACTTGTGCAAAGCTCAGCATGTCCTTGCACTTAATTATCCCACGATTTGCCACTGGACCATGTGGTTATGCACAGGCTCTCCCCAGTCCAGAGTGCCATGATTGCAGCAGAATGTTTTGCCCACAAGAAAGGGGGTACAGTCCTTTAAAAATGCTTTCTTTATTTGCTGGGCCAAAGAATTGATCAGCTGGGTCACCTCTTGGAGAGGAGATACATGGAGTCCGGCCACCTCACCTCCTTCCCCCCCTGACCACACCTACCAGCTGGGCAGCATGTTGTAAACCAGGGACACTGAACACACTTGCTTGGCCGTGGAGATAACAGAAATGCAAGAATGTAAGAATTACCCTGATGAAGAGTAGTGTAGTAGTAAAACTATAGTAGTAGATTTGGTGCAGTAGTAAGGTAGGTTATAAATGCAATGTAGTAGTAGTAATAGCAGTAGTAAAGTGCAGTCACTCACCACAGCAACACTCCTAGCTATGCCTCTAGGGAAAGTTGGAAAATACAGACAGTTGTATCCACCCGAATCAAGAAGCCAGTTCTGGCGGTTTTCCCTCCACTAGGAGCAGTTGCTTGTAAAGTGCGTGGGCCTTCATTGCCAGTTCAAGACAAAGCCCCCTAAAATGCTTGGCATTGCAAGCGTCTGGCTGCATCGTGACCGGGAACAGTCCTTTTCTCCAGCTGCTGCGAGGACTGCAGCTACGCCCAGAAGGGAGCAAGAGCTGCTGCGGTGGCCACCCCGTGAACTGTGGGCACCACTGCAAGGCTGCTGGGGCATCAGAGCACCGAGTCACTTATTCCAGGCCTTGGTTTCCAGCGGCGTGTAGCAAAATGCTCCGGGTGGCCCCCAGCACTAACCTGAGATCATTCCCCTACATTTTGCCCCCAGCACCTCACAATCAAAATTACACCACCTTTGGCCATGGCCGGCTAGTCCCTCTGGGTCGGGTCCCCCTCCCTCTCAGCAGTCACATCGAAATTAGCTTCTCATGAATACATTATTTATGTATTATTTACTTATTAATTTTTAAGATCCCCTCGGCACATTGCTCTCAGGACAGTTCACAAATAGCTAGCCATTAAAGCAGCATAACAGCAACCGAAACCCTCCACTGAGTTGTGTGACTCACCAGAGGAACATCCTTGAACCCCGATCAGGTTCCAGCCTTTGCACGTCCACTGCTGAGAAGCCTCACAGTCGGTGGTTCCCCCTCCCAGCGGCAGCAGATGCTGCTCAGGAGCTCCACTGCAGCAGGAAGGAAGGAGTTCAGTGCAGAAATGTGGGTGGGCTGAAGGCTGTTTTCTTCCTTCTGTCCTTCCAGAAATGTATTTCCTGCAGCTTGATGTACTTCAATAGCTGGGAGGGTATCCAGGTGCAGTCCATGAATTCTCACTTTGTTCTCCTTTGTTTATGTCAACTTATCATTTTCACTGTGTGTCTTTTCCCCCTGACTTAGGGAGACAAAGAGGCAGAACTGGGCCTCCCTTTTTCTCCTCTCTGTGACCGCAAATCCACCATGGTGGCACAGTCTCAAATAGGTAACGTCTGGCTGTTATGCTTGTCCTTTTCATCTTCATGCTAATGGAAAGCAGCAGGTCATTATCGAACAGGCATGGGCAACTTTTAAAGGCTGATGGATCATTGACTTCAGGGCCATTCCATTAGTCACACCTGCCGATGGAGGAAGACTGTCGTAACATCTGGCAGAAATGGGGATGGGGTCTTCTCCTTTTACAAACTGGGGGCTCTGAGGAGAGTTAGAGATTTGGGGAAATATGGGAATAAAGCTATAAGGACAAAGGCAGGTTGGGCACGGTAGGAGAAGCCTGCATGATATTTGTCCCGAGAGTCTGGTCTGAAAGCACATGGAGCAAACGAGCTGATCAAAGCAGGTCAAGGGCTGGTTGTGGTTTGGATGCGAGACCACAGAGGAAGGGAGATACCGTATTTTTCGCTCTATAAGACGTGCCTGACCATAAGACACCCCTAGGTTTTAGAGGAGGAAGACAAGAAAAAAATATTCTGAATCAAATGGGCACATAATCACAGGCACATTCCCCATCACTTCCCCATGGGCTGCACATCTGACAGACTTACTGCAAACACATATTCACACTATAAGACGTACAGACATTTCCCCTTACTTTTGAAGGGGGAAAAGTGAGTCTTATAGAGCAAAAAATACGGTAAGTCACCCTTATGTCCCCTGAGAAAAGTCAGAATATGGACATCATTGTAACCGCGCGTTAGTAGGCTTATGAAGGAAATCTCCCACAGATGCTCAGGGCTATGGAGAGGCGCATGGAGGGTGTAGGCCTTGGGGAATGTATTCAGGACTGAGCAACCCCTGTGCCACTGACGAAGGAGCCGTCCTCCACGCCAAGGATGGGCAGCTTGTGGCTCGCTGGATGCTTCCCTCATCATTGCTTATGCTGAATGATGCTGGTGGGAGTTGTTGGCCAGAATACCTGGAGAGGCACACGTTCTCCATTCTTGATCCATTGTGAATACAGGGATGTCACAGTAAAGATTTCCCAGCTCCAGTCAGTTGCTATGTGTCTGGTGCTGGGGGAGTTCCAGCACATCTCTGGCCCCTAATGGCAGGCAGATGTTTGGCTGGCTGTGGTAAATTGGTGATAACAGAGGCACACCATTAACATGCCTGAATGCGTCCTTCTCTAGAACAGCCTTCCCCAACCAGGTGCCCTCCAGATGTTTTGGTGTTCAAGTGCCATCATCTCTGACCATTGGCCTGCTAGTCACGCTGCAAAACTTCCGAAAGGCCCAGGTGAAGGAAGTCTGCTATAGCTGGATCTTGTTCCTGCTAATATTTTCTCAGTTATGGACAAGGGTGATACAAACTCTCAGGTCCATGTCATCACATCCCATCTCAAAGCATTAATGGTGTTTCCCATTCAATAAGGGCTCCACTCCTCTTCCATTGCAGCTTTTCTTTTCAGCTTTATAGGAGCTCTCCATGGTGCTGAAACCCATCCTGAGAACAGGTTCGCCACCATGGAGAGTTCCTGAAAAACAGAGAAGAAAAGCCACAATGGATGAGGACTCCCCCCGCCTCCGACACAGGGGCTACCACCTCCCCTGCCATTCCAAGAATGCCCTCCTCTCTCCCTGCCCACACGCCTGCCAATAGCACCTGATGCGTTGATTTAACATGTCAAGAAACTGTGAAATCTGTCACTCTTCGATGTACTATCAGATTTTTGCCTGCTCAGTTCTCGGCGGGGGATCATACTTTGTACTCCGCATAATTTCTTGCCTTGGCAAGCATTTGCGAGGGTGTGTGTGTGGGGAACAGAGGAAGGCATTGTTCAGTACTGACACCTCAGAACCGTGGGCTGAATTCTCTCCAAGGGACAGTGTTTGTTCCACTCACTGATTCGACAGAACCCTGCTTAACATGTTGTGAAAGAACACACTTGCCCAGATGGAATCACAAGCAGTGATTTCGAGTAACAGCTCAATCACAGAAAGAGGGGCCTAATCGGCTGGTTGCATGCTGCTGTTGTACGCATGGCTTCTTCCTTTAAAGGAGGGAATGGCGCTGAGCTCCCTTTTGTGCCCACAAGTGGACATCCGGAACAGTGCCGAAGCTTCCTTCCAGGAGAGGCCACATTTGCAACCTTAACTTCATGAATTTGGACGAGTCCTCACCTTTGTAGGGCAGCCCACTTCACAAGGATCTCTGAGAGCCTGAGACTGCAATCTTACACATCAGGGTGGTCATCTTATAGCCTTCCAGATGTTGTTGATCACTTCCCATCATTGACTGTGCTGACCAGGGCTGATGAGAGTTGTAGTCCATTAACATTTGCAGGGCTACAAGTTGCTCAGTGCTGCTATGTAGAAACACTTCAATAGGTGTAAGTGAAATCAGGAGTAGGGGGGTGTTACTTCTGAGTAAAGATGCAAACCAGTTTGGACTTCTTGGAGTAAAGCTGAAAGAGGAAAGTAACAAGTAGATAAAATGAGTATTGATCATTGTTTTCTACTAATCAATATATCAGTGGCGTTCTTCTTTCCTCTAGTTACTCAGTGTGTCTTAAAGAGAGGACTAATAGAATAATTACTTGATTAACCAATGAAATCTTTAACTATGAAAGGGGCAACTTTTCATATCCCTGACTTCAATTTGTGGGTTCATATGAAAGTTAAGAAATACAATTAGTGGAGTGCAGATCTTGTTTCCCAGATTGTCAGCTGTCTTTTGTACCATCATCAGTGCATTGATTGAATTACATTTTGCTGCACAAGCATTTTGTGTGTTTGCAAAAGCACACTTGCACAAGTCTTCCCCAAAAGTTGAAAAAGTCTGAGGAATCCACACAGCTTGGAAAAAGCCAAGCTGAAGTCACAGAAATCTGACCTCATTAGAATCCACTGTGGATTTCTCCAACATCCCTAAATACAATAAACCTTGCACCTATAATGTATTGGATTTAGGCTGTGATAAGTTCATAACTTGTATCTTAATGCACATCTGTCTTGATCAGCATGGGCCCTGGGCTGGAAAGCAACAGAACCCCCCCCCCCCCCGCAACACCTCATGATGGATACTGAGTGGTGTAACTAGTTGTTATGCACATTTCTGTGCCATTCTGACATTGGTAGTTAAGAGTGCTGAACTGGGGATCTGAGAGATCTGGGTTTCAGCCCCCACCTGGCCATGTAGCTCACTGGATGCCTTTGGGTCAGTCATTCACTATTGACCTGACCTACCTCACAGGGTTGTTGTTAGGATAAAATTGTATGGAGGACTGTAAGCCACCTTGGGTTCCTCACAAAAGGAAAAGGTGGGTTTAATAATGCATTGCAATAAACAATAATCGTTTATCTATATAGAGAGCTGGTGAGCATGGTTGCTAAGCCATTAAGGAACTGACTACACCCAATGTTGAATATGAGTTTGGCTTTGTGTTTGCCCTTTGTAGCTGTCAAAAGTTTCTGAGACGGCCGCATCCGTATCTGGAGTACAGTCTATAAAAGGCACAATGCCCTCTCCATGCACCAAGTTTTGACCAGCAATCCAGCCCTGCCCTCCCCTCGCACTATGTTCATTTGAAAAGACGAATGCACCAAACCGCTCATCTAACACCAAGCCTAATTTGACCCGGACCTATGAATAATCCCTCATCGGATTGGGCAGACCTACCCGTGTCTACTCAGATGCCGGTTCAACCAAATTCAGTCAATCTTATTCCCAGGATCATAGGATTGCAGCCTGAATCACCTGTACCATGAAGTAGGCAACCCTACGTTACAGGGTTGCTGTAAGGATTACACCACATAGCAAGAGTGACGGCATCACTTCCCTCCCTGCTTTTGTGTGTGTGTGTTGTTGTGTTGTGCCTTTTGAACTTACAAGACTGTGGGCAAGTACTGCTTTCAAGGATTGTGAACATGGATTGGTGAATAGCATAAAATGCTCCAAATGAATGAATGAACAGTCTTTCCTTTGCATATCATTGGAAAAATGGTGGTGATTCCCTGCTTTTCCTTTTAGCAGGGCTCCCACAGGGCTTCTATCCATGCAGCAATTAGTCTTTCATCCATTTACTTGGGACGATGTTAGCACGACCCTGGACAGCTGTTTCTTACTCACTGGGCGAACAAGATATTTGCTGCGATAAATGTTCTTCTGCCCGTTGCTCCACAGGTTTCATTGACTTCATCGTAAAGCCAACATTTGCTCTTCTGACTGACTCCATGGAGAAAATAGTTTTTCCTCTCATAGAGGAAGCTTCAAAATCTGGAAGTCCTACCTTCGTGACCGCGCCAAGGTTTGAGGCTTTTCCTCTCCACTGCATTTGATGATGGAAACCTGAATTAAGCTAATCTCACATCGCCGCCTTGTGGCGGCATTTGCAACTGCAGTCTGTGTCGGCACAGCGACAAATGTGTGTGTGGAAAGTAAATGCAAAAAGCAGATGAAGTTGCTGCCTTAAACAAATCTTTGGTGCGACTGTGCTTGGAATATTGTGCTTGGTTCTGGTTGCCTTGCCTGAAAAAGGACATCATCGAGTTGGGGAAAGTTCAGAGAAGGGCAACAAAAATGATCAGGGCGGTGGGGTGGAGCAGCTCCCCTATGAAGGGCAACGAAGACAACTGGAACTGTTCAGCTTAGAAAGAAGTCGAGTGAGGGGAGACATGATACAGGCGTTTAAAAGCAGGTATGGTGTGGGAAAAGAGAAGGTTTTTCTCCCTCTCCCATAACATGCAAACCCAGGGTCATCCCATGAAGCTGACTGGTGGGAGGCTTCAGACGGATAAAGAGAAGTACTTTTTCACATGACATATAGTTAAACTATGGAATACTAAATTATGTATAGCTAAACTATGGAATGTGCTGCCACAAGAAGTGGTATTGGCTGCCAGTTCGGTTAGCTTTCAAAGGGAATTGGGCAGATTCATAGAGGAGGAGGAGGAGGAGGAGATCAGTGGCTACTAGCCTTGCTGGCTATGAGCTGCCTCCTTCCTGGGAGGTGGCATGGCTATGTACACCACTAGACGAGGCGCTTGGGCAGGCGAAGGTCCTGCACCCGCACTACTGGAGCTGGTCTGCATGGTGTGTACGGAGAGCTGAAGTACATGGACCTTTGGTCAGATCCAACATGGCTTTTCTTACGTTCTTATGTGTTTATGTTCTGTTTTGTATCTAAATTGCTGTGTTTTTTTAAAGAGTTGATTACCAGAAGCTGCTCAAAGAAAGGGATGCAATGCAGTGGCATACGAAGGCCATAAATAAAAGAATGAAACAAATCACTACATTTAAAGCAACTAAAACCGATTTCTTTTCCAGGAGGGCAGGAGGTTGAATTCACAGATAATTTTCTAGGGAAAATTCTGAAGAATTATTTTTCAGTACACAGTAGTTTTTAGCTTTCCATATAAGCAAAATCCTGAATTTATTTGATTAACAATCACCATATGATTTACAATGTATAACGATAAATAACCCAATACTACTACTCAATGAGACAAACGGAATTAATAGTCAGTAAGTGCTTTAATTCTTCCAGTTAAAGTGTACATCTGTACAACATAAGTTGGTATAGGCCTGCAGGATAACAGTTCAGGCCAATGCATGTTTACTCAAAAGTCAACCCTGCTGCAGGCCATGTGTGGACAGGATTGCAATGTTGATTTAGGCTGGAAGCATTTGCTCATTTTCCTGAGCGTGAACCACACTGAACTCCATGGGGCTTATGTCTAAGTAGATATATGTCGGACTGCACTGCCAGTGCAAAAAGTAAGAGTTGCTTCCTATATCCTTCCTGCCTTCTTCCACATATGAGCTATAACTGGCTACAATATACAATCTATGTCACAAAGAAGTCCTATCATCTTGATTTTATTGGACACATAGCTGTGATTTTTGTCCCTTCCAGGTGGATCCATCCTAATCTATTTCAAATAGACTTATTTTTCCACCTCTCTCTTTCTAGTGAGAACAGCATGGGAGGAACTGCTTCTGATGTACAGAAAAGGATCAGCATTAAGAACGCAGCCTGTGTCGGCGGCACCTGTTCAGAGAACACCTTAGCAACTGTGGACTTAAAAAGCTTCAAGGACACCTTGTTTCAGATCATCCAGGAGAACAAAGACAGGTGGAAAGATCTGGCAGAAAAAGGCATGTTCCCCTTTGTACAAGTGCTTGTATCTGCCCCCACCTTATTGTCAAGATCGCCTTGATCAGCCTTTCTCAAGGCGGTACCCTCCGGATGTGTCAGGCAACAGTTCCTTTCAGGGGATAATGGGAATTATAGTCCAACTCATCTGGAAGACCCCAGATTGGGAAAGGGGGAACCAAATTGAATGACAGACCACCTGCTTTCATTTGCATCTATTATGTAAGCTCGGACAGCTTCATCTCATCAATGCTGAAGGTCATGTGCATGTGGAAAAGTCATTCCATCCAGTCCAGCAATCTTGCCATATGCATAGGTTTTACTGAACCAGGACTAGTTTTCTGCAAAATTATAGATGGACTGACTGTTCACCAGGTGGAAGCTATGGCTGCATTTGTGTGTTCACACCACTAGATGGGGAAAGTTCATGTTTTGGAAGCCTTGTTGAACAGGCAATGGGAATCTGAAGTTCACATTTGAGCAGCAGTTTGTCTAGTAGATGAGAACTGTCGTCTGCTTCCAAATAATCAAAAGAACATCAGACGAACATCAAGGAGCACTGCCAGACCAGACATTGGGTTGCATCTAACGATAGCCTTAGTTAAGTCCCATCCATTTCAGTGAGTCTGCTTTAGGCAGGACTAAGTTTGCATAGCTTCCCAAGGGCTTGGTGCCCTGAGTGCTGCAGTGGCTGAACAGATGTTTCTGGGTTCCCCAAAAGCACAACACAGTGGCAAGAGTTCCCTGCTCCTAACCCGCTGCCCTCCCCATGGCCCCCAGAAGCAACTGCCATTCAGAGGAACACTGCCGTGTCCTGAAAGTCTGTTTAGAGCACAATTCTTTGCGTGCATTAACAGAAAGAAAGAAGGAAAAAAGTGGGAATTGTAGGAGTATGTTCTGTCTAACCATGAATAGATTAGCTATCCTGGCTAATACCCATTCATAGATCCGCCTGCATGGGTTTTCCGACTCCTGGCCATCCCATTGCATCTTGTGTTAGCAGATTCTAAACCCCGTGAAGAACTTTCACCTGTCTTTTCTAAACTTCCATGGGGGCACCCAGCCTCTCGTAATGAGGGCAGAAGAGCAAAAAGAGCCCTGCCTGAGGCAGGCAGGAAGATCTGCCCCCTCTTTCCCCCACTCCCAGTTCGCCCCTGCATTAGTGGGGGCAGCACAGGCAATGCCTTGCTCGGAGGGCCCTTGCTTGGAGCAAAGCATTCTGGGCCAGTGCTGCCATTGCCCTGCAACAGTGGGAAATCCCGCTGAACATAGTTCTAGTCCACCTTGCCTGCAGTGCCTTGCTATGAGGAAGGGCAGGGTGGTGGAAGGGCCTCCCAGCAGCTTCCCAGTGGCTGTCCAGAGGGAGGTATTGCACCTGGAAGGCTCCCTTAGCAGCAGCTGTGACCAATCACACAGCCTGGGAAACGTTGCTGGCCAGAGTGGCAGCACCTCTAGGCAGCGGATGGGGGCACGCAATCCATCACCCCCCAATCTGTCACCTGGCCCTAGGACAAATGACGGACTAATGCAGCCCGTTGACCATGCATCCGGGCTCGCTTCGTTTTAGCTCTCTTTACAGCTTGCCAGGCAGGAAGCAGGAGCGCTGCAAAGCGCCCCACGCGTGTGGCACTGGGGTGCATTTGGCTGGGCGAACGACAGGCCACACAGTCCCATCCACAGAGCGTTTCATCTCATGGTGGAGAAAAAAGCAAAGTAAATCCCCTAATGTGTGTTTTCTTCCCTCTCTGTAGAAGACGTACGAAAAGTGGGCGTGCTGACAAAAGAGCCGCGGAAGGACCAGAGCAAACATGCCCCAGACCCACAATTGGAGGAAGGGGCTGCAGAGGCACCACGTGGGGAAAATCAGGGAAGCGGTGATGAGACACCCTTGTCCATAGACTTGTCCCGTCCATCCGTAGCTCTTCGAGTGCCCTCTCTCCGTTCTGTGTCCAAAGCACCCATCTCCGAGACTCCGCCAAAGCTTTCCTTGAGTGCCAAAGGAGCTGTGGACGAGCAGCAGGAAGCGCAACCCAGTCTCCCACTCAATGGTAAATACTGCGCCACAAAGCACTGAGCAGATGACGTGTTCATGGTTGGGTTCCACCAGCGCGCATTTCCCATCCCTCCAAAGCCATGGCTGGTGAGCAGAAGGGAGGGCTCCTTACACATTGTGGGTTTATTCCGAGCTCTGTGGGAGCTCTCTGCAGTGGCAAAACTATTTGGGGAATGGGATTCAGCTGCATGGTTAGCTCCTTGAAAGCTCCAAATAAAAGGTGTAATGGATAAGGAGCCCCACTGAACTGTCACCAGCCACTAATGTATAGAAAGGTAATGAGATCAGCTTAGGTCGGGTAGTCCAGGCAGATCCCTGGGCAAAGAATTCTTTCATTCTGAGGATATGTCTGTTGTGCCAGGCTCCAGTTGGTGGATCTTGGGTTCATAATAACAATAAAGATATAGATACAGATAAAAAACTAAGTGAAGCTATCAAGTGACTAAATGAAGCATCTTTGTTCAAGCTTCCCATCCTATGTGTCTGGATACAGCAAAGTCTTGTATGCTTCAGAGCTCTGATGGAGGCGCATTTTGCTACCTGCAAAGGCTTCCCATTCATTTCGGCCAAGGAAGCTGATCCTCATCAATACAGACAGATCAGTTCCTTCTGTTGGAAGGACGGGAGCCACCAGGCCTTCCAGAGCTAAGTGGGCATTTCAGTGCGCTTCCTGGGCTGAGGGTGTGTTCTTCCGGCAGGCCACGTTACATCCTCTTCCCATACTGACTTCAAAAGGCATACGCACAAAGAATTGCTGAAATAAAAACCCAAGAAAAGAGCCAGTTACCAAGCATATCTATAAACACCCGAATGCTCGTCTCCACCTGCATTGCAGTACTCGTCCACTCAAGAAGGTGGAGGCATCTTTTGACATGCCTTGGAAGAGACATTCCCACTTGGGGCCACTGGTTTGTACAGGTGACTAGTGGCCCGTGAATAGACTTGAACAGGGCCTTGGTTTTTCAAATTGTGATGAAGCACTGGGGGAGCATGTGAGAAGGATGAGAGGGCTGCATCTCCAGTGCGGCTGCACCCATGTCCCCTCAGAGGTGCAGTGCCACTGAGTGGAAGGAGACGTCCTCCCAGCAAACGTGGGCAGGGATTGCCCTCTGATGCTATTTCAGCTGAAGCTCTGGTGTCAGCTGAATGTCAAGGCAGCTGAGAACGAATGTTAACCTTTTCTAAGCAAGCAGGAATGGCCGGGGTTTTTTCTGGCTGAGTAATTCTCTTCCCATTAGCACAGCCCTTTCCATTCATTGCGGCACTTAATATCATCTGAGCCCCACGGGCCAAGCCATTTGTGCTAAAAATAAGGAACAGGTTCCACCGCTAATTTGGCATTGTTCTAAGGAGATGCATCCCAATCTGAGAAGTGGCTGGAGAAAATTTCATTAACATGGAAGGTTACTGCTCTTGTATGGAGTGGGAGACAGGAATAGTTGAAAGTCCCTTGATAATCGGCTGTGATAATGAGCTTGGAATAAAGCTAATGAAGCCAAATGCAGGATGCATTCTGTTGGGGATGTAAAACCGTATCTGAAGTCTATGGGGAACATGCTGTTTGTAAATGGAAAGCGGCCCTTTGTGTTGTTGCTAATATTCGAATACTAGAATTAGCTTAAGGTTGGAAACTGAGAGTGAGAATCCGGAGCATGATTTCTAGCCAGTCTTGAGCCTACTTAGATTGCCCCCTCACACGTGGGGAGAAGCCCCACTCAACTCATTGGGGCTGCTTGGCGTGGAGGAGGATCAAATGTGTTTAGCCGTGGACGTACGAGGCCCATTTCTTTCTGAGGGGATTCCTCAAATGCTTTGTGTCCATGGAGCCAGCTCTCCTCCACCCTCTGTCCTTTCAACTCTCTAAGGGAGGATGGAGGAGAGTTGGTGCCTGGCCCGAGGTCACTCACTGAGCTTGTCCCGAAGGGGGCCAGGGGCAGTTTCAGCCTTGGCCTTGTGCTTGCAGGGCAGCCCTCCAAGCCCCACTGGCTGCAGAATGACCAGCTAATAGGAAGCATGTATGGGCGTCACCCGTCTTTAAGGACTTGTGTTTTTCCTTCCAGGAGAGGGTAAGCTCAGTGAGAGCTCGGAAGAGCCCCTGGCGGAGCAGAAGGCAGTCGTGCTGCGCAACTAGATGTGCCGCATCGCCCCAGTTCCTTCTGGTTCGAGATGAGAGGTGACTTTTCTTTGTGCTTCTTCCCCAAAATCAGTGCCCTGCAAGGGTGGGTTTTGCTTCTTTCTAAGGCCGAAACTCATGCCTTGCTTGCAGGACACTCCAGTTCACATCTACTCTCATACCTGAGGCTTGCACCCTTGTACCTGGGAATAAGCCCCATTGAATTGAATGGGTCTCTCTCTCTCCGGAAAGAGGGCCTCAGTGTGCAGTGCTGGAAGGCTGCACCATCCCTGTCTGTAGCTCTGGAAGTTGTCAGCCTGGTCCTGTCAAACTTGCTCAGGACTGCGTCTTTAGGAAGCAATATCCACTAGAATGATGGTGGACATTTTTGCAACGACAGCAGTGGCATTTTTCTTGGCCAGCAATCTTGACGCTGCTTGGAAATGAGGTGGAAGGGTTTCTCCCGCCCTCCCTCCCTCCCTCTCCTCAAAATGTGCCTGAATCATGGCACAACGTTGTACTCATTTGCAGTGACAGGGGAGCATCTTGAAGAAAAGGAAGTCCCAAAGCTGGAGAGCAGTTATGAAGGAAGACCTCCCCAGTACTGGCCACGGAGACCACTGTGCAGTGGTTCAGGCTGTGGCACTGACCTGTCATGCCGCTGAACTGCACTTCCAATCCCCCCCAGCCAGCCTGGCCAAAAGAAAGGAATTATGGGCATTGTAATTCAGCAACTTCTGGGTCCCCATCCCCACTTTAATCCAGCTTCACAGAAGGGGGTAAAAGAATTAGGGATTTTGAATGGAAACAGTATCTAGATGAAGAGCAAGCCGGCTTAACAGATATAATCGGCTAAATGTGAGCTTTGTATGGCCGGGCAGAGGTAAGCGTTGCTGTATAGCCAAAAATGCAGGCAGCTGCGTTGATCCATAGTCCCAGCAGTGCCATCTCCACCAGCAGCAGGGCTTTCCCAGAGCGAATGGCTCTTGGTTGCCCATTCAAGGCCAAGCCACACCGAAGTCTTTCACGTTGCAACAGGGAAACTTCTCAGCAGCTTTTTGTGGAGGGGAAGAACTAAGAACAGAAGGGACATGGCAGCCCGAGGTGAGTGTCCCCACTATTCAAAACCTTGCAGAGCGTTGACCCAGCAGGCCCTGGCTCCTCTGCCCCACATCCATTAGGGTCACACGTACGGGGAGAGGCTATAGGGCCGTGCAGGCGTCCTTCCTCGGGTCCTGTGACTCTTCCCGGCACTTGAGGAATTGCAAGGCAACATCTGCAGCGGGAGCCTGTTCTGCCTTGCAGGAACCTTGCGTGATTTACAGCTCTGCTCCGCCAAGGCTCTAACCACGCCAGGAACAATCACCAGAATTACATCTCTCATGGGGAAACATGTGGCCTGGGGCAGCTCTAGATGCATGTCATCCCAGGCCATGTGGAGGGCGGGTTCCTCCCTCTGAGCTCAGAGTTTCTCCAAAGAGTGTGAGTGGTCATTTTCGTTCTTCAATATTTCTTCCAAGTTTGGGGCTCTCTGCCGGCGTGCTGATACCGCCCCCCTCCACATGCAGGGCCGTGCCACTGGGGTTGCAGGGCTCGAAGCATGCGTCTGCCCTGCATATATGTGTGTGTGGGGGGAGGCATTTTTGTATTGGGACTTTCACCAAAACAAGAATAAAGAAGTGCATGCATGAAAGGAAAAACAAGGGAAGCCCCTCCGAAATGAACAGGTGCTGTTGTGCAAACATCGATATAAAGCACCGATCCAAACGTATATACAAAGCCACTGCCGCCGCCTGAAGTTTCATGGGGTGCTGGAGCAGGGGATGCCATCCGTTTCCAAGGCTTTCAGGAGCTCGGTTTGTAGGGAAAAGGAGAAGGAGGTGGGTATTTCTCCGTTTCGTTTGCCTGCTGCTGCTTGCCCCAAATGATCTGAGGCAGGACAGCTTCCCACGCTCCACCACCACCTCCCAGAGGTCGCCTCTTTTCTAGGAGGAAAGCGGAGCAGAGGGCAAATTTAGAAAAGCAGCCCTGGCTCAACCCCTCTTGAAGCAGCGAAGGTCCTCAGCGTGAGGCAAACAGGTGGAGAGTTAACGAGGAGGAGGATCTTGTGCTGGCAAAAGGACTGGGCTTCTCCATTTCTGCTCATCCTCCGCAGTCGAACTTGGTGGGTCTTGGTCAGATGAGGAGTCAGCTCACATGACATGAGGGTGGAGGATAAGCCAGCGTGACTTGCAAACCTCCTCGGCACAGGCTGGCCCGATTTCCCTTCTCACACTTGACTGGTGCAGTTTGTCATGGCATGCAAACATTTGGGGTCGTTTCAGGGTATTTTACAAACCACGGCAAATGCACCCTCTGGGTAGATTTAGGCATCATGGGAACACTTGCCTGGTGAGGGTGAGAATTCTAATCAGGTAACCCACGAATGAGGGAAAGGAAAGCATCTGCAATCATTTCTCCTGGGCCAGGTGCAAAAGTAATTTTGACACCAGAAAACTTGCTGTATTATAATTCATCCCTGAACCTCTCACAAAGTTTGCAAAGTTTACATTGACCCTTCTGCTTGTTTCCAAAAAAAAAGCCAAGCGATCACTGAGCCCGTTTTCCTGGCCTTACTAGGGTAGCCTTTCATGTAATGTTCCTGTTTCAAAAAATCCATTCATAAATACCAAGAGATGCTACCAGGAAGACAGCAGGCCCTGCTCCCCTTTAAGCACAGCACGTTCAGTGATGCTCCAAATGCTCACTTGCATTGCTCTCCAGTTTCATGCGGCGGCATCTCCCAGTCACTGCTCGACTTTCCTTTGCTTGCAGGATGAAACCAAACAGCACGAAAGCATCTTTTCCACGAGGCGGCTCCCTTCTCTGTCAAATCATCCTCAGACCATCCTGTCTATATGCGCAGCGGGTGGATACAAATGTTGGCATTAAGTACCACAAAGCCCTGAGCTGGTAACTCAAGGCACGTAAAGCAGCACTCGCCCTTCGGAGTTACGTTACTGCTTATTCCGTTTTGTCCTCCCTCGCTGAAGTGGAACACGTTTTCTGCCACCCCCTGCCTTCACCGCCCTCCATTATAGACAAAAATCCAATCACTACCATACGCACCACCTGTCAGAGACCTCTTGGAAGCCTGAGCTTCCATGTGGGGCAGGAGAAGTGCCTGCAGCCTCTTGCAACCTTCTGTTTTGCAGTCCAGCTGCACGGTGGCAATGAGCCACAGCTGTCCACACAACGGCAGTTTTAACAAGTGGATGTCTGTGGAGGTGCGCCACTGACAAAAGCAGAGTCCAGGAGTTGCAGAAAGCCCCTGGAATGTGTAGTGAACGCATTGCTGACATCATGCCCTTTTGTAGTGGAAATCTCACCCCGTTATTGAATCTGCCAGTACTTCTGAAGGAAGAACAACCACCATTTGTTTCAAGCCAGTGAAATGATAGCAGGTCCGGCTGTACAACAAGATCCAGACACTTACCTTCTGTTGGGCTCTAGGAAGAAGCTGTAGCCTTTTGGCTAAGCATGTGCTTTGCATGCAGAAGATCTCAGATGTAATCCTTGGCAGTTAAACAAGGTCTTAGGTGGTGGGGGCTGCACTAGGTCTCCACCTGTCCTGGGGGTGTTCCCTCTCAGAGGGGCTCGCAGGGCTTCCCTACCTGAGTTGTTGATGCTGCACCTACATTCCCTCACTCACAGAAGTCTACAGGTCCTTCTCACACCCCAAGGCCTCTCCAGTGTGTCTTCTAGCCATTTGTGCAGCTTCCCCCCTCCCCCTTTGAAGTGAGGGAAGTTAGTGGTTTTCCCGGATGCCTGATGCATTTGCTGCAGAAGCCTAGCGTGACTTTGCACTTCCACTCTATGCCGCAGTGCCACCTTGTGTTGAACAACAAATGCAGCTTATAGAAAGGCAGGGCAGCAAACCTCACGGGTGGGGGGAAGCTTCCTGGGAAAGATGCTCTAGTCCTCCCACAGCCTTGGTAAAGCACCGGTTCAATGCCCCACATGGTCCCAGAGTTGGAAGGCATTGTGCAGTGGTTCCTTCTTCTTCTGCTCTTCTTTGATAAGAAAAGAGCAGTGGAGGGAGAGCATGGGAGACGTATGGGCAGAAGAGGATGAAGCTGGGACCTTCTTGAAATCCCAGGACTGAGGAAGGGCGAGGATGCAATGGAGCCTCCCCTGGAAGGCATCCTTGGAGAGATGCCGCCATTGGAATGAACAGTCCAGTCCAAAGAAACAGACCACTGGGTTGGCTCTGCATGACTGCTCCTTCTCGTTCTTCATGCTCCTGGGCATGCCATGGAAGTGTCTCACATCTTCCTCTAGATGAAAGGTCTGCTGATTATTTGGGTGCACGGCCTTAACTTGCTCAGAAGCTTTGGCTGCAGGGACTGTGGAGGAAGCGGTTCACTGCCGGTTTATGCTTGCGCTGTGGGTGGCACTGAGGCTGCCGTGGTGTCAAAGACCGTTCTGCACGGCTACCGTGTTTCCTCCTGCTCGGCTTCCCTGTTTGTGAGCAGGGTTTATTCCACACTATCAGGGATAGCATAAGAGAATACCGAGAACTCGTAACTCACATCTGTTGCCATGAAAGCCATATATGAGCTGCGCTTATTTAATCTGAGTTATTTAAGACAATTGTTTGATGGGTGTATTTTAAGAATATTTTCTGTGAATAAGGGCCGAAGCTTGTATTTAGCATGGGCTTTCTGTACCGTGCAGTAAACTAATGACATTTTAAAGAATAAACTGTATGATACACTGCAAAATGCAACATAATTTTGCTAAGTCAGTCTCTCTCTCTCTCTCTCTCTGAATGTGTATACCTATGTGCACACGTACTGCTACTTCCAGGTAGCACAAAGAATGGAGATTGCTCACCACATCTTCATGCTCTTACAGAATTGCTTTCCCACCCCAAGCCGTCACAGAGTCTGGCTTGCTTCTGAAAGGCATGTGAGAGATTCATTGCCATGTCCATATATTTTGGGCCTCGCCCAAGGTATTTCTCAGGAAAACACCCCAGACTGCCCTGGTCTGGAGCCCTCTGTACAAACCGATGTATCCATTATCAACTCCCTCCCGAGGTAAAAGGAAAAGACTTGACGGCCAGGAGCTCTCCGCACATGCAAAGATCCCATGTGCCTGTGCAGCAAGTCCCTAGCCAAGAGCACTGATTCTGGGGCAGCTTTGTTTCAGGGGGTTTAAGAGATGGGACTGAACCCCGGTGCCTGCTTTCTGCAATGCTACAGCTTTCTGCCTTCCAAGAGAATCAGTATATGGAGGATACACAGAGTTGGGCCAAGATCTGAAAAGATCCAGGACACGGTCTTGTCGCTGGAAGTTGGGAAGCAGGATTTGCTGATACGTTTGTCTTTGTATGAGGCCTACACATACTGGAACCTGCTGCTTGGAAATGATGCAGAGCAGCTTTCCCGGACGGACTGCAGCATCCAGAGCACCTGCCCACATCAACGGGCAACTGCGTAATTCCAGGCTCCAGCCTTCGCTGTCTTGCAGGGCCTCCATTCAGGTGCTGTGTTTTGCTTCGCTTCCTTCAAAATCCGCCCAGCCAGGCTTGCTCTTGCTCTGATTGTGGATCCTGCACACGTGCACAGCCTTTTGGCCTTGAGGGTCACATCCAGGGGACACTAGGGGCACTCTGTGGGCGCACACGCACTCATGCATGTACACACACACAACCACACACTTTCCCACCAAGCATACAAAGCACAGCTTAATTCTTTGCATGCCTAGTTATGCATAAGCCCCAGTGCAACATGTTTCACGTATACAAAGTGCCATATTTGGCTTTACTTCCTGTTAAGGAAGGAAAATCCTATTCTCATTTCCGAGCAGGGCTAGGAGAGAGGAGTGGTTTAAATCATGTTATGTTTAAATCTCCTTTTAAAATTGCTTTATAATTCAAAATAAGTTTTAAATTCCCTGCTCTTAAAAACCCTTTACACTTGAAAGGGCAGGGCATTTAAAGTTTAAATGCCTCTAAATTGCTCTTCTTTCCAATCATAGCGTGTTTTACTGCTTAGAGATGAAGAAGCCGCTCCCTCTGGTGACCCTTGTCTCTTTTGCTACTCTTGCTGATCGTGGCAGTCTGAGCAGTGGGGCTGTGGGAAGAAGTGGCCCAGCTGAAGCCCCCCCCCCACCCCTGTTCCACTGAGCAGGGCCTCCGACTGTAGCCCCACCACCCTGCTCTGCCGGCACCACTGACATCGGGATCAGTCAAGTGTGATTCTGCCCCACTTCACACTGTCCCCACTTAGCATGTGCAGAGAAAGGGAAAGGGACCTATTCATGTTTTTATTTTTCCAGAGACAGCAGTAGATAAACAAGTTGCTCATCTATAATCGCTGCTCATTTACACAGTAGGAATGGGTGCTGAGGAAGTTTAGCTCAAGTCCAGCTCTTCTGGCCGAGGAAATGTATTAATCCTGCTCTGTCTAGCATGACGTGCTTTTAAGAGAGTGCTTCACAAGGCACGTTGCCTTATTCTGAAACCATCCTTAGGTCTGCTGATCCAACCCAGGTTGAAAATACTGGAAGATTTGTTTGAAAACATGCAAAACGGGAGTGGCAAATTCTCCACAAAGCCCCCAAACAACCCCAGCTGCAGCCAACATGGAAGGCTACTCTTCCCATAATTCTTTGGGGAAAGCAATGTCAACTGAGGCCGGAGTCAAACAGTATCACAATGCTCAGGGCCTTATAGGATTGTGTCATTAAATGTTCCACAAGGGCCTCATGGAAAGCAAAGTCTATATTAATACCAGGAACTGTGGAGAAGGTAGAATTTCAACATTTATTTTGTATTTTTATCTTGAGATATCTGGTGTACTCTGTAACATAATCATGGAGTATAATGCTGGCATTTTAAAATTATAATTTTCAGTGTTGCAACCATGATGGGATGTAGGGGGAACGGTATTTTTCTGCCATACTTGCCTGTAATGGCTAAAGATACTACATTGAAAGGCAATGTTTGTAAAATATTGACATTCTTCGGCTTGTAATTAAAACAATTGGGTCACTGCATTCAACTGTGTTTGGCAAAATTGATGTGCTATATAGAAAATGCCATTGGACGTTATGGGTTCTAATGCAGTAATTTCACCTATTTCCCCCTCTTCTTCCTTTATCTCCTTTTATGGAAAAGAGACACCTTTGTGCAGCCTTCAGAGGTTTTCCTCCTCCATGCAATGTGTCACCATGAAGATACAAAACTGAGGGTGTTATTTCCTGCATCTTGACTTTGAGATCAGCTTAAGCAGTTATAACATCTAATATCATCTAGAGGCAGGGATTGTTCTTAAAGATGGCCCCAAGCATTTCCCTTTACCGGCACACTGTTTCCTTTTGCCACACTGCCATTTCTGCTCCAGCAAGGATCTCGAGGCGCCGCTAAACCAGGCGCAACCTGTGAGCGGAGATGGTGGTGGGGCGTGTGCACTCACCCTGCGCAATGACAGCTCTGTTATCCTGTTTCCCACTCTCCAAAGCAGGGGTGGGCAATTAATTTTCCTATGGGGCCACATGAGAAACTTTGACAGTTGTTAAGGGCCGGACCAATACACTTACAGCTCTGCTCAGTATATATCTCTGTAAAAACAGTAAATGAAGCATTACAATGATACAAAGAAAATGTGGAGCACAGAACAACACTATTTAATGAATATTCACAAAAACATCAACATTACATGAAAAGCAATACATTCAATTCAATTTAGCAGATCCTTCAAAATAAAAGCAGTGCAGTTGTATTGCTTGCATCTATATTACGACGATATATATTTGCACTGACTTTTAATTCGCCAGTGACCTCATGCAGGCCAGTCAGGGTCAGCCATTGGGCCGGATGTGGCCCGCGGGCTGTACAATGCCCAGGTCTGCTCCAAAGGGTGCACGTGAGTGGTAGCACAGTCTGTCTCCCATTCTGTTTCTCCCTCCTGCATCAATAACATGGCAAATTCCTACTACACACACCCAAGATGATAAGGAACTGTATGATTGCTTTGCATAAACCTTCTCTCCCTCCCTCCCTCCTCCCTCCCTTTCACAGAAGAGAAGGCTTTCAACCTAGTTCTGAAGGAATTCTGCTTTCTCCAGGATCAGTGCTTATGTCCTTACTGGGGAACACGGTCGGGAAGGTGTTGCTGCACCCATATTCCCCTTGCAGGCAGTTCTTTAGCCACCGTGTGAGCAGATTGCTGGACCAGGTGGACCTGGGGCCACTCCTTAACTTCAAAAGATGCTCCAAGAGATGACACCGCATTGATGGCCCTTCCCCACACACACTATCTGGCTACTCTTCAATTATTCTCAGGTTCATTTTGCTAATGAAACATTAGCAGGAGGATAAAAAGGCGCAAGCATGGTAACTCTTGGCTGCCCTCTTCTGTTCACTTACCAGAGTCCATGATGCAAATAGCACTTGCTCAGAATTTATAGCAACGATTTCATTTAAGGTCACCATTAGAAAGGGAGCAGCAAACACGAGTCTGGGGATCTCACCTGTCACTAACTTGTTGCAAGGACCGTGCAGGAGGAAGGCCTGTGTCTAAATCCTACGGGAGCGGAGGGTGTTGCTTTCGGTGGTAGGCATGCCTGCAGCACAATGCTGAATTCTGCACAAAGAGACCATTCCAGAGTCCTGTAAAAGACCGGCAATGTCTTCTGCAGACTCACACAGAGGCGTTCTCAAAGGTTGCCCCTGACCTCTGGAATTTTCTTCTTAAAAGGCAAGTGGGGGAACAAGAGGGCTGTGGCCAACATTACAAAAATGCCCCACCCAATTTTAGAGTAATGCTTAGGAGATGTAGTCCAACTTTTAGAATTTGGACTGCACACTAGCCAAGACCCCACCAAAGGATTGCTGGTCTTGGGAAAAGCAGGGAGACCTGGGCTAGAGCCATCTGAGGAGCCCTGGAGGGTCAAAGAGGGACCCCAAGTGGGCAGGATTTGGTCCCAAGACCTAGGTTCTGCAGTCCTGCTTAATGTACAAGCATCACATCCAAGACTGGAGTGCGTGGATGAAATTGGGCAGAATGGCCTTTCAACTTGCGGGCCTTTTTGTAAAATGCCTGGAACCATTGAGCTTCTACAGCTGAAAAGAAGGAGCTTCAAGTTGGCAATTCGGTCCAGAGGTGCCTTGTGTTTTATTGCAGGAGTTGTTCAGACAGACAACACAAGTGGAAGCTGGCTTGGTTTTGACTGCAGCCAGATGACATCGGCTTTAATCCTGAGTAGTGCAACTTAATGAGATTATGCAGAGGGCTGCCTCTTTCATCGCTGTTCCATGTTTTACTTAAACGTCATCTGTTTGGGCTCTCGCTAGAAGCTAATGACATTCTCAGTGTCATTTCTTACTTTGATGAGCCCTTTAAAATGTAAAAGACATTGTTCATCACTGACATCTCCAAGCTGCAGGAAGAGTTTTCTCTCCCGGGGATGCTGTTCGTTCTGTTCACTGACTTGACAGAACACCCCCGCGCACTGTGGAAGAGCACTTCGCCTTCGCCAAATAATAAACAGCAATTTGCAATATCGGCTCAGTTGTGCATGCCACGCGAACGCATATAACATTGCCCACAGGTCCAGTTACTTTTTTTTAATTCCCCCCCCCCAATAATTAATTGCCTCATAAAAAGAGTGCTGATTTCAGAGCATAACTTATCATTATAACATAATGAAAATCTGTCAATAACGGTGGAAGTTTTACCATGAATGTGATTTGTTACATGTGTCCTGTAGTAATTGGTGTGATAAGGGGGGGGGGGGGAATTGTTCCTAATCTGAGGAAAGTCAGCTATAAATGTGGCAAATAAATAAGTGTTTGGGCACAGACTGGGCCTGTTCAAGATGCCAGTCCTGTGTAAGGAGTATCCCCATGAATAAACCGCCTTCCCCAACCTGGTGCACTTCAGAAATTGTCGATTTCAACTTCCACCAGTCTCAGCTGGACCGGCCCGTGGCAAGGAATGCTGAGTCAGCAATTTGGTGGGTGCCAAGTTGTGGGTGGACACAATGAAGCCACTGGGCTGTGTCCCACACTGCCTGTGTAGCAACAGGATGTGTCACTATTGCAATGAGCACTAGGGGCTCCTGGACTCCCAGAAGTCAATGGAAAAACTCATTCCCAGAATGGAGCTGAGGCGGGGGTCCAAAAGGGGCTTCACTTACATGTCTCGGTTCAGAAATGAGCATCACCCTCATTTATGGGGCTATTTCGGGCTCCACCGACTTCTGCTGTGCTAGCAGGGAGTCCCACCAATTCAGGGGAGGCTCAGCAGCAGCAAAAGGTGATGCCCCGCTTTTCTGCCCTCTCTCCCTTTGGGATCTGGCTGTTTTTCTTCCATCCCACAATTTGAAGCATCACCGTTATTGGCGCCATGTTCCTCTGCTAGCTGCTGAAGAGCAGAGAAATACCTCGACAACATCCGGAAAGGCACGGCGGTGCAGCGAGATTAAAGAGCAGAAAGCTCTTGAGGAAACATATTGGAGAACGATATGACCCTAAAATGGCTCGTAAATGACTCTTCCTTTTTATGGATGCTCACCAGGAAAATGTCATCTCAATAGAGAGCTTAGCGGTCCATTGATAAGTGTAGCAGTGAATGCGCTATAGATTTTTGCAGAAGCATTAAGGGCCCAAAGGCTTAACTAACCTGAAATTGATGCTTTGGAACCACCTGGGTGCAGCCACAGTGGCAGCAGCAAAGGGCCTCTCCTGGATGGTGCTGCTCAGCAAAGCTGAATCCATGGAAGCTTTGCTGTGGGTCAAGCCCCATTTCGTTAGGGGAGGATGTTGCACAAGCAGTACGTAGTCAAGGGCACCTGAAGCCAGCCCAAGCAAAGCCTCCTCCGCGGGTGTGTGTGAAGTACATTTTCTCATAGTGCCCCATAAAGCATGTAAGTATGAATGAAGTATATTTTCTCATAGTGCCCCATAAAGCACAATGCCCCATAAAGCATTGGCATAAACCTTACACCAATGAGGGAATGCTATAATTCATGCATTTAAGCAGCTCCTACCTAATAAATGTTAAAATGCTGTAACCAAAGGCAGCAACATTTCAGGATGTGCCTAAAATGGGTGTTTGCAGGAGGAAGGAGTGACTATTCCCAACAGGAAACCCATTTGGGTCACATGCAACAGGCACTTGTTGAACTCCAGCAACTCCACACACACTGACTGGATTTTGACAATTTATTTTATTTATTTTTATGTATTTAAAACTTTTATATGCCATCACCACATGCCTCAGCATCTTGGGATGGCTCACAACGTAGAATTAAAACAATAAAACAGTAAAGCCCTAACCCTGAGAACAGATTGACTGTAGGCTGGTATTAAGTCATGGGAAGCTGCTGAAACATGGGTGATCATGCTGACTAAACCAGCGGTGCTTGCAATCCATGGTTGGTTAACCAGGAACAAGAGCCCATGGTTTGTATTTGGTTGTGAACTGTGGGCTGTTCAACCTGGTTTGTTACTTCGGCTGGGTTCGGAAATCACGACTCAGCGACAATCCACACTCGGTCCTTGATTGTTGGTTATGGCATGGACTCTGAGAGCAGTCGTGTATGTGCGTGCGTGTGTGTGTGTGTGTGTGTGTGTGTGTAAAGTAAGCATACCTGTAATTCATTCATTCCAATTGATAAGCACTTAGCATCTTGCCTTTCTATCTTAATGTTGCATTGGACCTCTGGTTTGTCCTATTCCTTTGTTTGCTTTCTTCATGCTCATTAGTCTTTCCACAAATGGTGCCTGAGCTAGCAAGCTGATCTTCATGTAGGAAAGCTTGCTGCCATCCTTAGATTGCCCTTGGCACTCAGGGCATTCGCTGAACATAAGGACTGCAATGCCAAATAGGCAAGGGGCTGGATCTCAATTTAATTGTACTTCCTGGATCCATTGAAATGAATGGAAAATAAATGAGCCACCACTGTCTGAAGAACCTTTGAAAGTAATAGGACTGCTCTAAGCATGACCTAATCTGAATCTAACTCTTGATGTTTCCAGTAAATTGGAAGTTTAGTAAAAGAATGATACAACCCCCACTCTATCATTCAAACATTGCTTATATTTATCATTATTGACCCCTATATACGTTTTTAATAGTTATTCTGCCCAGTGATTCACAAAGCAATTAAAAGGCCCATATAATGTCAAAACCCTTGATAAATGCAATAAACAAATGACATATTCAAAGGATGGAATCGGGGTCCCATTAGAACTGGAAAAGAAATATGAGAACAGCATATGGCAGTATAATTAGCATGATTAGAGAGACACGGGAGAGCAGAGTTTATGCCTTGGGGAACGTCTAGTAGGAAACTTATACTGCTAGTTCACTGCTGAGAAAACGACAAAATTTCACTCATTTTTTTAAAGGGGGCAGAAAAAGAAGGACAACGAGCATAATTCTGCCCAGGTGAAAAACATTACCATCCAATGATTTCCATAGGAAAGGCTTAAATGAGTGCTTAACTTTCTCCAGAAATCAAGGAAAAGCTCTTTTCTCAGTCTCTACCATGGCCTTCATGCCCGAACCAAACAGTTGTTTGGAAAGGCTCTGCCTATATAGGATTCATGCTAAGGAATGACTAAGTGCAGCTGGCTGCTGCTGAGGGAGAGCGGGGCAGCAGCACCCTCTTCCCATCAGCGTCCTGGGACCGACTCGGTGCTGCAATGAGGACTGGGCTTTGAGGCCAGGGCCCAGCTCCCTGTGCTGCTGGTCCCCCTCAGGTGACCTCCAGGAATCGGCAGGTGCAGAAGCAAACTCCATTTTATTCCAGTAGCTATGGTTTTCCCAGTTGCAATGTATGGCTGTGGAAGCTGGACCATAAGGAAGGCCGAGCACAAAAGGATTGAGGCCTTTGAGTTGTGGTGCTGGAGGAGACTCCTGCGAGTCCCTTGGACTGCAAGGCGATCAAACCGGGCAGTCCTAGAGATCAACCGTGACTGCTCTTTAGAAGGCCAGATAGTGAAGATGAAACTCAAATACTTTGGCCACCTAATGAGAAGGAAGGACTCCCTGGAGAAGAGCCTAATGCTGGGAACAACAGATGGCAAAAGAAGAAAGGGACGGCAGAGAATGAGGTGGCTGGATGGAGTCACTGAGGCGGTTGGTGTGAGCTTGAGTGGACTCCGGGGGATGGTGGAGGACAGGAAGGCCTGGAGGAGTGTTGTCCATGGGGTTGCGATGGGTCCGACACGACTTTGCGACTAAACAAAAAAGTCTGATGGTTTAAGCAAGTTTGAATGCAAACTACATTTGCATGTGCAAAGTAAAGCACATTGGGGCAAGATATGCCAACTTCAAGCAAGAGGCTGTTGGGATCTGAGTGAGCAACAACTGTCCAAGAACAGGATCTTGAGGTGAGGGCAGGCTGCTCAATGGCAGTGTGGGGTCAGGGCACACTGCTGTGAGAAAGGCAGACTCTGTGTTGGGCATCATTAGGAAAGGAATTGAAAACAAAGCTACCAAGACAAGATCCTACTGCCCTAAAGCAAATCATATGACAGCCTTTTCCTCTTTCTGTGCTTTTCCTGAATTTTTTATAAATCTTTTACCCTGTTTCCACCATAACCCAGATTGTGGACTTTGGGGGTGAAATGGGGGAGTCTGGCCATGCCTCACTGTGGCAACCCCTGGGGGCACATGATGTGCTGAATGCAGCCCGCAACCCAGCTATGTTCCCAAAGGATGCAGGTGGGCTGCAAAGGACCTCGGGGATCCTTACTCAGCTCTTCCCAAGGGACAGAGAGCGCTTGTGGGCTGGAGGGCCGTGGTTTGTTTTCCTCCCGGGGACCCTGCTGAGCCAGTCTGCGTGCCCTCGGGTGGGATTCCCCACAGGTGCCAGGTCACCACAAACTGATGTGCAGACAGCTGCAGGTGAACAGATAGCCAAGTGGTTGGAAAGTTGGACTAGGACTCCGCAGATCCAGGTTCTAGTCCCGGCTTGGCCATGCAGCTCACTGGGCGATTTTCGACCAGTTACTGCCTCTCCAGCTAACTTACCTCACAAGGTTGTTGTGGGAATACAATGGAGAAAGTGGGGCTGTGTAAGTTGACCTGGGTTCCTTGCAAGAGAGAAAAGGCTGGATATAAATGCAGTGCAGAAGAAGAGGAGAGGGAGGCGTTTGCTCCGCAGATGTCATGACAAAAATGCAGTCCCACTTGGCTGCACGTAGGCAGCTGGGCCAAACATCCTTATGGTGTGACAAAAGGAATCTGAGCTGGTTTCTTTTCCCTTTTCTTCCTGACCTCTTCCCCCTTTTTTCTCGGGACGCCTGGCTGTAAGCATTGTGGCAGGGGACTGTCTGTTCCCCATTCTCAGAATTTTTGCGTACTCCAGAACTCTTCTGCACTCTGGACATGAGAATGCTTCTGACTGCTGAGGCGCTCCTTCCCCGTGACTGTCCTTGGACAGAGGGCAGAAACCAAGGATGCACGGAAGGGTGGACAAGTGTCGGTGCGGAATGGCAGGGTGTTTGATTCCATGCACGTGTCTCTTGGTGCTGATTGCTGCTCTCACTTGCGTGGCAGGTAAGGAGTGGCAAAGCATCGCCCTGGCTTTGGCTTTTGTGCACGCCAGGCATCCTCGGGTCCCAGCACAGAGCGCCAGGCTGCTCTCTTCTCCTTGCCAAAAGTGGGAGGTGACCTGGTCCAGAACACTCACGGCAACCATCACAGTCAAGGAAGAGACTGAGACCTGGTTCACACAATATGACAAGCCAGAGTACTGAATCATGAATTGTTTGTTAACCCAAGGTTTATTAACTATGAACAACCTGGAGTTTGCAACCCAACAACAGATGATGGGTTCCCTTCATGAGTTGCTTGTGGTTAAAAAAATGTGGTCTATCTAATACCACTGGATCCACACAACACGACAACCCAAAATTCAACAACAATCCATGATTCAAGAACAACCCACACTCAACCCACACTTAACCTGTACTCTGGCGGGAACCCAGCCTTGGAAAGAAGTGGAGACAAAACAGTGGTCCACTGAAGGTCTTTTGTAACAACTTCTCCCTTCTAAGGGAAAAAGGGAACAAAACAAAGGAAGAAGCAACAGTCACCAACAAGGCTGTTGAAGTATACTTGGGTAGGATGCTTTAGATCCTAGATAGTGATACTTTGGAAATACAACATAGCCCATCCATTAGCCATCATCTGGAAAAGCCTCTTGTCAATTACAATTCACTTGCAATGAGTTGGGCTCCTTTCCACAATCCTGACACAGATGAGCTGAAAGATGTCAGATGGCACCTGGAAGGGTGGTCTCCATCTTGCACCTTCCACAAGGCAGGTGGCAGGTACAGGGTAGTGTGGGATCCAGATTCAGGTAACAGGTGGAGCTAGTGCTGTGTTTTGTAGCTTATTTTCAATTCATTTTTGAGCTTAATCACTATGAGGTGGCCAGAGTTATTGCTTTCTTTCTATTATATCGTTGCAATGCAAACCCTTCTAAATAACCTACAGACATTTTGGACTACAATTTCTACCATGCCCAACTATTGGTCACTTGCTGAGGCTAATAGAAGTTGCAGTCCAAAGCATCTGGAGGTCAGCAAACTGGGGAAGGCTATACTAGAACAACACCATCATCATTTAAGGAAGTGACATATGGTTTGCAATGTTACATGAAGAGAAACTCTGGGAGTCCTAAAAAAATTAAGGATACATTTGGATGGGCAACATCCCTCCTCTGCTTTCCATGCAGATGATGCGTCTGGAGCAGGGCCATAACCACAGAGCGTGTGTCCCTTTGATTTTGCCCGTGGGCCACGGCTTGTGTCCAGTGTCTGCACCACAGAATTCACTGGTGTGGCTTTCTCACCAGCTGGAAAGACTGTACAGGACACATTTTTCCTAAATGTATGTTGTTTTTATTTTGCAGCATTTAAATCTGTATTATTTACAACTGATCTTAGATTGTACGAGTGATCACATTCAGAATTTAAGCTCTGGCAACACTAAAGATGAAGGAGTTAACATGTTTGCAAACTATATATCTGAAGTCATTAAAAAAGAAAAGGGAAATGGCTATAAAAACAGGGTTATCTTCAGTTAGAAGGTACCATAGCCCACTGTTGCAAGTGGCCGTAACTTCCGCTGTGAAGTCTTCTTCTCTTGGGTACTGACATGAAGGTGCTTGGGGTCAGGGGCACAAGCAACAGAGTTCCAGTGTAAGTAGAGAAAGTTTAGCAGTTCAGTTATGGACCAGAAAGGCTCTCCTGCAGATGTTTGGCACCAGTTATGGGCTCCACTTCTCATCTCTTTCACTGACTCCTTCCTCCTCCTCTGGGAATGCCGAGTCCTTCTGTTTTTTTAGATGCTTAATCCCTGTAAATATGAAGAACATCTTTGAGACCACACGCACACAGAGCAACACATCGCAAATCTCGTCTGACATGTTGCAGGAAGAAATCAATCAATGCCAGGCTTGTTGTTCTTGTGCATGAGCACGGCTACTTTTATTGAATGCGAATAACAGAGTTTCCACCATGTGGAGAAAGGAAGGGCCAAACTGGGTGTGACGTTAGAGACGCCGAGATGCATGTCCCAACCTCATTTTCAGGAGTGTCAGACACTTTTCATCCTGACTCAGATTCAATTTTGAAGGTGTTCTTGTGGGCCACATTTGAGGGGTAGGGGATGCCAGAGAGCCAAAGGGACAGAGCTAAAAGGCAAAAGTACCCACGTATTTTAACAAGGTTCTTCCAAGCAGGAGCTAAGCCTTAATGAGTGTGAGGGGGTGGGCAGGCATGGGCACAGAAAGCAGCCATAATCTGGGGCCAGTGTGGAGGCATGCCATGGAACTGGGGCCAGCAGGCCTGGTCCTTTCTTCTGTGCCAGGTGCCCAGCACAAATCACCACTCCCACCCCAGAGCAGCTGTGGTCCGGGTGGCCACTTTTAGAAACAACAACAAGGAAAGACACAGGGAATTGCATTCATGTATCTATAATGTCACACCCAGTTTGACCCCGAGCTGGCCAACAGCTGGCTAGGGGGGAAAACTGGTCTGGTTTCCTCCCACGCCTTTCACAGAAGCTGCAGCCTCAGCTCCAATCCAACCATAATGAGACCTAAAACATGGTAAGCTGGAAAGATGGCTCCACACCACACACTTGATCCACGATGCAAAGCCATTTGGAGAATCATTCTGAACAAAGGAAGCACGCAAGTCGAGTTTTCTGTTTAGCCTTCCCCAGTCTTGTGCCTCCCAGACATGTTTGGACTGCAACACCCAGAATTCCCTGTCAATGCCACTGGCGCATGGGAATGCTGGGAGTTGCGGTCCATATGCCTCTGAAGGCCACCAAGTTAGGGAAGAGTCATTTAGACCATTTGCCATGCACTCCTAGGCATGACTACTCAGAAGTAAAAGTTCTAGGGGACATTCTTCTTATAGTCCTGACCTGCATCCTTCCTTGTCCTCTTCAGTCCTTGATTCCCGCACACCTCCATTCCATAGAAACTGATTTCTATCCCATCTCGTAGTACATGGATATTATCGGGCAATGATCCCTGAAGCAAGCTTCGTACCTGGTGAATAATGGCTAAAAAAACCTGATGCTTCTCTTTAAATGTTTATTTGGGTTACATGATATTACCCTACTCATGCTTCCCTCCCACTACCCCCCTCACCACACATCTCTGAACTATCATACAATACGGCCTGAGGGAGGCCTCTTGCTGCAAGGATCTTCTCTCCTGTCGAGGCCCTTTGTCTATTCATGCTCTGCTACGCCTTTTGTGTTCAGCTCCGCTCGCACTCCTCATTACCGAGCTGAGGTCTCCATGTGCAGACTGGAATTCTGCTTGGAATTCCTGCTTTTGTCTACCGGTGTTTCTCGTCTTCTGCCATCTGTCCTAAGGCGATGCTCAGCCATTGTCTGCACAATGTCGCAGTGATTTCCCTGGGTCGCTATTTCCTTCTTCTCCATAACAATCAGACTATACCCTGAGGTTCACCTGCTTCAGAATTACCCTGCTCCACATTCCCCCATGTCAACATAGGCGAAAATGTGCATAAATATTCGAGACCGAATTTGCCTCACTTCCAAAGTTTGCTGGTTCTTTCCTTCCCCTTCTCTCAAAGGCTCGGATTTCACTGCAGGTAATTTAATTCAATTAATGTTGATGAAGAAAGCCTGAATGCAAGCCATTTTCAGTAAGTATGCTCTAATACGCTTTCAACGGTTAATGCATTTTAGATTAAATCACAGCCTCGGAGCTTATTTCCAGATTCAGGATAAATTATCTGTGCAAATGAGGCAAACTTCTTGACATTTTTCCAGTCACATCATGAAATCTCCAGTGGGGAAAGTAAAACCTGACATCTGGTTTGATCCATCCCACCAAAATGGAAAAAAATTGAAAGTGTGTAGGTGTTCAGTAATGTGCCTCAGCCTTGTTGAGCACATGTGGAACATTCAGGAGGCGCATTTGGTTTAATACACGTCCAAGTCATCCCAATCAACGCAATTAATCAAAAGCCTTGTTGATGTTGACCAAAGCACACAATGAACCCATTGTGATGTGCAGATGAAGCAATCAAGTGCCAGCTTTGAACATCATCTGTGACCCCATATGGATGGCAGATGACACAGGAAGGGACTCAGGTGGTGTTTGGAGGAACTTCTGGATGAGTCCTAGACTGGGAATTCCTGGTGTCATCTCCACCCCATGGGTCACTGGTGATTCCCTCTGGTAGTCAGTGGGAAAGCTCATTCCAAGTTTGGCTCTGAGCTAAGCAGGCAATCTCAGACTGTTTCCCGAGTCCCCGTTGTGCAAATGAGCAGGAGAAGGACACCCCTTGCACAATGTTTGCCAGGCTCAGTTCCTGGAGGGCATTCACACAAACGCTTGGCACTCTCGGAGCCAGGCTGCATTTGGGGCTGCCAGAAAGCAGGGAAGAGTCCAGGAAACCAAGCCAAGTAGAGACGGATTCCCACCCTCAGCATCCCTGGCCTCAACATCTCCTCATAAGAAGAGGAAACGCATGGCCAAAATGGCCATCTAGGGGTGCAACTCCATTGCCCCAGTCTAGATGGACATAAGCCTTTGAACCTGGAGGCTTCTGTGCATGCAGTGGCTGGAACAAGGCATGGTGCTTACACTCTCTGCTGCTCTGCACCTCACCCCATGCATTTTATGTAGATGGCCATTTCTGGCTATCCAGCTAAAGGGCTAAGGAAAGGGGAGGGAAGGGGGCTGGGCACCCAGAAGAACTGCCATAGGTGGATGCCCCCAGCCTCCTCCACTCTGCCAACACACCCCCTTTCCCCCTGCAAGATATGTTTCTGCTGTTGGACAGGCAGCCGGCAGAGGAGATCAGAGGAGCTTGGTGCTTGGACCTGGAAGACCCTCCTGGCCCCTGATGATGTTGGGAGCCCTCAGGATTGCACTCTAAATGTTTTGGGGGACAAGGGGGGCACAGAGGCAATCTGAGGCTCCATACTCTTCCCGCTTTCCATTGGATGACTGTGCTGCTCCAAATTTGAAGGACTGAGGGAAGCTGCACCGGATGGCCCTCTAGGCCAGTTCATGGGGTCTCATGGAATATAAATAGATAGACATCTTTGAAGCTGAGCCCATGGGACAAGGGAAACACACTGAAGATTAACACAGCTTGAACTGTTCATAATACACCTGGTATCCACAAGCTATACCTGGTGAACATTTTTAAAACCTCAGTCCTTTGTTCCAGAAATATGAGGGGAGTCCTCCCCACCACAAGAATTCTTGAAAATGCAACTTCCAGTTAAAGCAAGTGATTTTGGCTTCCTGGATTTTGCTTTATATTGTCATATTTACTTGTTGACTTTTCCTAAATCAAAAGGAAAATCTAACTTGGATTAGATTTTCCATATTGGCCAGTTTTGGCATCCTCCTGCCTGGATCCTGTCTCCAAGTGGATGGCATCAGGTTCTTGACACTTGAGAAGAGACGGAGTTCTCTCACAGTTAGAGTAATAATGTCACATCATGTCACATCGCTTACATTTTGATCCATTTTCTCACACTAAACTCACTCCATTGTATCAATGCCTTATTCAGTGAGACTCTTGTTCCATGTCTACTAGACTTCACAACATCTCTTTCATGAGATTTTCTGTAAGTCAGCTAATTACTGGAGGTATAACGCTGCTAATGCATCTTTTCACCATCTGCTTCACCAATGCCTCATATTCGCCTCTTTGGGGGTGGGGGTGATTATCCAGAAAAATTCTGTATTTGAACATTCTTTAATATTTACTGAAGTACATGCCCTTCTGCATTTTCTACCTGCTTCCTGGATATTAAGGCCTGGTCTTATGGATTTCCTGAGCTCTTTTCATAGCTAACAATGGAAGGATGAATGTTCACCTCCTGTAATGCAATGGATGGAAGACCAAGAAACATTTTCAACATTTGAACAGGTGTTATAGAGATGCCACTTGTGACTGGGCAGATACATGGATATTTAGTCTGTCTTTATTCAAGTATGTATATTTTTGAGAAAAAGCATGATTTAATATTTTTATTGTTATTGCTATGGAATGTCTTTGTATCCCATTCAGGCTGAGCATAGGACAAGCACTTGTACTGCCTCCCTCTGCACAGCACCAATCTCAGGGTAACTTCCAGGATGTTAAGGAGGGCCTGTGGCTGGATGGTGGACAACCTATGCACTCATCTGGATATAAGCATAAACTACAGTTCATCACTATGCAATGAGCCCAGGTGCACCCTAAGCCTACACTCTCCTCTCCTCTCCTCTCCTCTCCTCTCCTCTCCTCTCCTCTCCTCTCCTCTCCTCTCCTCCCTCCCACCCTTCCTGCAGCAAGGAAATCAGATTTTGTTTCCATTCTTGGCTAACTGCAGTTTGTTGTTTTGTTTGAACCTGGATAAACTACTGTTAGTCTTAACCATGATTTAATGAAACAAATCAATTTCAAACCTTGGGTTTTGGAGCTGCCTTACTCCAGTAAACCATCAAGTTTGACTACATTTCGAAGTTTGGACAGAATACTAAATTGTGGTTAACTGAAAAAGGAAGCCAACCCTTCTCAGCTCCTCAAGGATGCATTGGAGGGGAGGGGAGTGCACAAGCTTGAGCCTTGTCTAAGCTTCTTCCATAGAATAAGCCCCTTTCAGCTCCATGGACGAAAAAAGAAATAATGAATAGCCGCGAACAGTTTTTCTCACCATTTGACCACTGCCTTCCCCCTCCACCCCAGTTCTCCTGCCTCCCTTCCATACTACAGATAGGAAATTAGAATCCCAGCAAGGTCAAGAGGCCCGTTGTCCTCACCGTGGCTGCCCATCAAGCACGTGGGCAAGAAAAGGCTGGGCTCCAGATGCTTGTAGCTTCCCAACTGATTCCTGCAGCCCACCCTGCTTCACTTCCCTTTCTCTTCCCCACACAGAAAAGTTGCAAACAGAGCCGTGCCCCCCACTCCACCTGGGGAGCGGGATTTCCCCTGCACAGTGATGCCTCTCCCAGTAGAGGAAACTGCTTGTCTCGAAGCAGGAAGGCTGGGCCGGCTGCCCCTCTTCCAGATGGCTCCATGCTTGTCAGGGCTTGGGGCCTTCCTAGCTCCAGGCAAGCCCCGCTCTACTCCAGTGTGGATGGTTCTGCGGTTCCCTGCCTATCCACAACTGGTCAGAACCCTTCAGCTGAAAGAGCGGGAGGCCTTTGGTTTCTGTTTCAGAGGCTCTCAGCTTCTCTCACTCTGTGTTACAGAGCGAAAGGAACAGCCTTGCTTCTGTCTGGACTTCCCAAGCCCAGCAGCTCTGCACGGGACCACATCTATGTTCACTTCTGAGAGGTCCCGCAAGCCTTTTCACCTGTCCCATCCAGCAACACAAAAGCCACAAAACTGTTTTGGGGTAGGGGGCTGGATAATGGCTGGGGCTATGGCCCCATCCCTGCTGGGGCAGGGTCCAGCAGCCCGGCATCAGCCCTTTGTTCTTTATTGGCGGTGGGAGCTGGGATTCATGCACACGTGGGCAAGTGGGCTGCTTGCCCATCTCCCTGTCCTGTCTGGCACTAGGAAGGGGAGGCAGGCAACCTTGCCTGTGTGGGGAGGGGAGAATCCTACCGCCCACCATGCACGTGTGTGCTTCCATGTTTGCATAAGCTTGGTTATCAAAATAATAATACCCCCCACCCAAATCAGCACACAACTGGAGTGCAAAGCAATTTTAAAAAGAGGTGGCCAACCAGGAACAGCCCCTCCAGTGTGCAGCTTGGGAAGCTGGCAAGAGAGTTGGCCACATTTCACTGGTGCCTCACTTGTCCCTTGACTTCCCCACCATCAGAGCCATTACTGAACTCAGACAACAGAACAATCACCTCATGGGTTCTTAGGGATTTTGTTTGGGGGAATCCTGGCCACCATGAACAAAGCAGGCTGGGTTTGAATGGTACAACAACCCACAGTGTCCAGTCACCCATAATGAGGTCTCCTGTTGTCTGAATTGGGTCATCGCTAATGCTAGTTGTTGGCTTTCTTTTCATATGGAGTTGTGGATGGAACAGTTTGCTGCCTATTGAAAATTTGGGAAGGAGTTTGGCCTTTCTCTTTGCACAATGAGACCTCACCTTCTGGTCCTCCCTACACTAGTTAAATATGGTCCAAAGATCTCCCACCCTCAAAACAGATTTGGGAAGGGCAGGGGGAGGCCAGGAGGAATGTATTTCCCTGGTGCCTATTATGCCGGTGGTTGGATACCACTGAATGCTTACAATGAAAAAAGAAGTAAAGTGATTATTCTAAAAAATGCATTATGCCAAATGCAGCAGAACAAGGTTATGAAAAACGAGCTGAAATCTGGGAAGGCAGAATTGCTACGAGAGAATGGAATATCATTTGCTGGTGAGTGGGGAAAGAGAGAAATGCAGGTAGCATTCACAGTCTTTGGTATTCTTTTTTAAAAAGGCACCAGTGGAATAATGTGATATAAAAAGATAAGGCAGACAAACCTCAGAAATCATCCCATGAGTGTAGTAAAACAACCCTCTGCCTTTCGTACCATGCCGCCAAAAATAACAAATATCATTGTTCTCTTTTATTACTCCCTCTAAAGCATCCTTCCAGAAGATATATTTGTAGAGCCACTTGCAATAAACAGCCATGTCAAAAATAAATGTACAGAGCAAACATAAATAAAATGAGAATAATTCCTTCCCTTGGTGGAAAACCAAATATTTATCTCAGCACATGCTTCAATCTCTGCCTGGATGGAGGACTGGAATTGAATGTGTTCGGCTTTGCTACATTTGTACTCGGCAGCCACAGGCCTTGTCCAAATTAATACCCATGTGGCCAGAGAGAGGGCTCTGCCACGGAAGCGTTGCCCCAGGACACAGTGGAAACAAGCAGGGCTTGCATCTGCTGAGGGGTTTCTGCTGTCAGAAGCTGAGTACTGCACTGTGTAGGGAAGCATCAGCAGGTAGCCGGGCTCCGCACTGATTCATCCCTTGTTCACGCCATGAAGTGCAGAGTTGCAGGTATCTGGCAAAGTGTATCATAACTTCAGCATGAGGCCAGCCGTCCCATTGGCAGCGAATTTCCATTCACTGGTTCCAGGCTCCAGCTGTTCAATATTCAAAGAACTCTGAAGAAAGATCCATCTGTCAGCAAAGGTTTGTGTGCAAGCATTCAGGGGTGGTGGTGGGGAGCCAATGTTTTCCATCTAACCCCCAAGTCAATAACTGCTTAAGGATTTTATTATATTTGGGCAGCAAGAAATTATCTAAAGGTTGGATTGGTGGGTGGATGGACGCATGGATGAGGCAAGCTCAGGATCTTGGCTGCAAGCTGCAACCCTGCATGAACTGACCTAGCATATGGGCCGGGTCTAACTGCTCCCTCCTGGCCGCAGCTCTTTCTGTGCTGCGGCTGCGCTGAGCAAGGTGATGCAACAAGCAGCTCGCACTCAGCCCTCAGTCTCTCGAGGCAGGGCTGGAAAAGTCCTACCTGCAACCATGGCGAGCTGCTGCTGCCAGTCAGTGCTGATCATACTGGGCTGGAGGGACTGAGGGTCTGGCAACTATTGGGCGGCTTTCTCGGTTGCTACATCTCTTCTGCACCTTGTGGCACCTGGCGGTATGCTCTTGTCCAGCCACTCACCTGCACCGCTGCCTCTGCTGAGATTTCCCGCATACAAGCATAGGCACCTGTATGCCACTGTGCACCATGTTTTTCTAAAAACTGGGGGGCAGGATTTGCCCTTGATTCCAACAAAGACCTGGTCAAATAGACCTGCTCCTCTGTAGGAGTAACCTTGCAGCCAAGCTTTGTTGAAATCCTAGGGGCTGCATGGTCAAGGGTATATTTTAGGGAGTAGCATGTCGGGAAGGATAGTTCAACTTTTCCTTCCCGTGTGGAAGTTAAGCTTTGTGAAATGGGCAGCAACAGAAGCCCTCTTTTAAAAGCTGAATGGCTGTGTGGTGATGGGAATGGCATCCCTGCATCCTACTTAAAGAGGCCAGTCCTCTGTTTGAATCACTGCCTGCTCCAAGCCCATTTCCAGGTAAAAAGCATGAAGAGGTCCAAACCGGGCACTTGAATTGCCCGTCAACAGCATCTGGGCAGCAGACTGGGCAAGGCAAGGCACGCAGGTCACACCGACACTGCAAAGACGCATTGCAATAGTTGTCCTTCATGTGCACCAGTGCCTGCAAATGTGTACATGCACATTTTGAGTAGACCAGCATCGTATTCTCCCGGTGATGTGCTTCCTCTCTGTGGTGGAGCATGGATGGCCACCGCGGAGGCACAGCCAGGGCAGGGATGCCCTGGCTTGGATGGGGAGGCATGTGAGGGCCAGAGGTCTCTCACGCATGACTTAAAATGCTATTGAACCCTGATATCCCTTCCGATGATCTCTTCATGCATGTGACAGACCAGATGCAAGCGCTGTTCATCTTTATTTGAAATGAAATGCAAACTGGACCTTCACTCCTCCAATAGATTTCTTTCAGATGGGCAACATTTGCCTTAGCTGGCGAGGAAGCTCTGGGCAAACTAGTGGTGTGGATGTCAATCTGCCCCCCCCCCCCCCGCAGGCCCCCTTGATCGCCTCATCTCCCCGGGAATGCATTCCATTGCTGCAGAGGTGGGAACCAGCCCTGTAAAGAGGCCTCAGAACCACTAGGGGGAGCACAATCACTGGAGAACGAGTGCTTTGAAACTAAGATCAGGAAACCATTTTAGCAGAGACTGATTGTTGTCATACCAATAGCAAAAAACATGATTTTGACGCATTCCTGTCCAAGCATCCAGATTTAACAGAACATCCTATTGATTTATTCCCTGCCTTTTCCTGCAAGGAAAAGGCCTTCTCTCCCTCCCAGTTTCACCCTCACAACAACCCTATGAGGAACCAGCCCAAAGTCAACCAGGAAGCTACATGGCCAAGTGGGGACCAGAACCTGGATCTCCCAAGGCCCAGTCCAGCACTCCAACTGCTAGGAGACACAGCATCTCAGTAACACATATTTATTTTACAGATGATGATTGGAGCATAGCGTGTGAATAGCCTCTTTGCCCTGGGTGCTACCACATGGAAGGTCAAAGTAGTTCAATGGCTATATGTGTATCTTTTTGTGTATGTGACTCTACATATTTCAGATATTCCTTTTATATATCTCATAAGTAATGTCTGAATCCAAAATATTTTCTTTATACTAATAAAACAGGAACAACTTTTCAGTTTATGACTTGTATCAACTTCTTCATTAGATCTCTGGCAAGTCTTCAAGTCTATCTTTATTCTTCCATCATTTTATTTCACTTGACTTGGATCGTGTATGACTTGGGCTTACCACTAGCCCTTTTTAAAAACATATTGTATGAAATGCTGCTTTATAATTATATTGATTATGTCAGCTCAACATATAATGGCTTGGACTTGAAGGCAATATCTCCAATCTTTCCTCAAGCAATGGATTTCAATGCTTTATGCCTCTGCAAGTTTTTCTTGTTAACCCACTGACTCTGCTTTTGGTTTCATTGGAGAACTGAGATCCAAGTACTACATGAGGAGCATCACTTTTTCTGCTTTTCCAGTACATGTCCTCTAGGTGGCAGCGCAGCACAGTAGTGCAAATACAAAAGTAGAAAAGGCATTCACTTTTCACTTTCAGAAATAATATCCAATGTTCCCTGTTCTAAGAAACCCTCTCCAAAAGTGCTCTTCAAAAACAGAAGCAAAAGTGGAGGTTTATATTATTGTCCGAAGAATCTATAAACAACCATGAGTTGGGAATGATGAGCACACAATGCTTGCTTTGGGTAAAAAGGAGCTATTGCTAAAAATGATTAATTGCTATCCCTGCACTCTGGATTCAGGAAGATATTAAGCTCAGGGCTGAAGCAGCCTTGGCTTCCTAAGTGGATCCTTTTGTTATGTGTTGACTCAGCTGAGCTGACCCCAATTATTTCCTGGTCAGACAGAAGACAAATATTTCAGTTTGTGCCACCATGCCAGAGCGTCTGGTAGCAAGATGTTCTTTTTCTCCCGTTTTGCTCTCTGGACAGTAGAAATGGGGTATCACAGAGAAACAGGATGGCATCGAACTCATTTCCATTTGCAGAGCAGGATGTCATGAGGATGCCCACCAATGCCTTGGAGGATGACAGAAAACATGCAAGTGAAGAGCGATCTCGCACATGCACATGCGCACACACACACACATCTGCCTGATCTAAACTACATTTGAGACACCCCTTGCAAAACCACCCCTAAAGGGTTAACCGAGAGACTCCTGATGCAGCGGGAGGCAAGCTTCACCTCTTCACCCGCTTTCCTGCTACTTCCCATTTCCGTTATGCGTTTCCCAGCAGCAGAGCATCAGGTCATTGGCCTGAAGTGAACGTGGAGGGCAAGGATTTTTCTGCTCCCTTGGAAGAGGATTTTGGACAAGCAGAGCTCTGTTTCATAACTGTGGGCGACACCCCCCCCCCACCAATACTGTGGTTGTGATGCTGGCTGAGCTTCTTGCCCATTCCTCAGCAGTCTCACTACTCTCTGCTCCTCTTCAGGCAGCAGCTGCTTGAAGCACGGCAGCTTTCTGGGGAGCATCTTACCTGGCTCGTGTTTTCACCTGGCATACCTTGGTGCACTGCTGCACCTGTTGTCTGAAGGTGACATCTCCAATATTGTCTAATGCAGCCACCCTGAAGCTGGTGCCTCTCCCAACCGCTACTCCAAAAGGAGTTAAAGATGTATCTCTTCCTTCCCAGAGTAGATCCCAGATTAGTTTTAGGCTTGTTTTGAGTCAGTATTCCGATTATTGCTAGTTTTAATCTCTTGTAAACCACCCAAAGCCTTTGGGAATGGGGCGGTATATAAAAATTGAGATGAATATTCTGGCATCCAGTCCCAGCCAGCACAGCCAATGAGCAGAGATGGGGGGAATTGTAAATGAAAACTTCTGGGGGGTGTCAGATTAGGAGAAGATGCTGCAGCACAATGTACTGGCAAACCACCCAAAACAGCTAGCCTGGAACTGGAAAAATGACAGGGATGGCACAGATCACTGGGAAGGAGCTGTGCCCAGGCTGATTTCTCACAAGGAGATGTGGGCCAGTGAGGTCAGGGAAGCTGGAACATCTACATCTGGTGCACTGTGCCTCTGGGTGGGGGGATGTGGAACTGGGGGTCCCCTGCTTCATACCACCAATGCCTCTGTTGCCTCCTCTTCCTCCTCCCCATTGCTGGGCAGCAAAAGCAGTGGAGCGAAGGCAGCAGCTGCTCCAGCGCCTGCCAATGCTTTGAATCGGGATGCTTGGTGCCTGCATGAAGCATCGGCCCCTGGCCGGTGCTTGCTTGTGCTCAGTCCTGAGGGGAGCTTTGGGCAACCACTAGAAATTCCAGAGGGGTTTTGTGTGACCCCACCTGGCTTGGTGCTGGAGAGGGTGTTTATATTTTATTTGCGGATTTAAATCCCTCCCTTCTAATGCATAAGCGTTGCTCCAGCCACTGGAACTGAAAATGCATCTTTGCGTGAGCATGACCCAATGATGAGCAGTACGTGCCTTTGGAACTTTTTATTCTGCTCTGAAGCAGCGCATCGCTGTTTGCTTGTGTGTGTGTGTGTAATGGAGGTGGATTCTTTGATAAGTGGCTAGCAGTGCATAGGCAAAATGCGCAGCCTATAAGATTTGCTAATCGCACCCGGCTCGGCTGCATCCAACCAGCGCCACTGGGGAGAGGAGGGAGAGAGAGGCCTTTCAAATGGAGAGTGTCTCCCAGCATCCATTAAGCCCAGAAACATAATCCTCGCAAGGATCCTATGCTGAGCAGCTCTCCGGGCTGCTGTCTGCCCTGCTTTGGAGATAGCTCTGCAATCAATAGCGCTCGCATCGATTTTTCCAGTGCGCAGCCTTCCAGTAAAACACACGTCTGCATGGATGGCCCAGTAACCATTTCCTGCTTGAAGGGCTGTTGGAGGAAGTCTTGCAAAAATGGGGAAAGGACACCAACATACCCAGGAGGAACTGCCAGGGGAAGCCTTCGTGCTGCCAGTCAAACGCTGCCGTGATGGCGATTGTGTAGCGAACGTCTCTTGCAACACTGGCGGCAATCTTGAATGGCAGCCACTGCAGGTTCCGGCACCACTCCCAGGAGTGCCTGGTTAAATCCTCAGAGGGCAGGAACCCAGCCAGAGATCTCAGTGTCAGTAGTGAACATCTCCCCTCCAGGTGGGTGGGACTACAACTCCCATCTTCCCTGGCTTACTGGCCTGGGGGTGATGCGATTTGCGATCCTAACCCTCTGGAGGGCCCCGGGCTGGGCAAGGCTGGAGTAAATAAACCGAGAGGGTGGCTCAGTGCGTGGCTGCTAGAACAGGGCGAGAAGAAATTCCCTGCCTCTTCGCTGGGCGTCGAGAGCACACAGCCTGGCACAATGGGCACCGTTTGTCACATCGTCTTTTTGCTAGGACGTTAGCCTATTTTAAAGTTTGAGAACGTGGTAAGATTAATTCTCCCCTGCAAAGGAGGGCAGGACGCACTCCAATGAGGCAAAGCTCAGGGAACCAAGGTTTAATTTGGATACCAGGAAGTACTTCCTGACAGTCAGGACCCCGAGGGCGTGGAATGGGCTTCCACGGGAGGTGGTTGAGGCCCCATCGGTGAGGGTGTTCAAGGATAGGCTGGACATGCACATGGTAGGTGTGTCATGAGCGGAGCCGGCTGGAGCGGGTCAGACTAGATGGCCCAGGATGCCCCTTCTGACTCGCTCTGCTTCTATGTTTCAAATTAGGCTGGTTTAGGCATATGCTCCCTCACCGGCAAGGGTGATCTCTGGGCACCTTTGCACAGGCCGGCTGGCTAGGTTAAGTGCTGGATGCAACAGGGAGAATGCAGGAATTCAAGGGGAAGGGACACCCACCCAGAGGTGACAAGAGGGCTACTTCTATCCATCTACCCTGGTCTAGACTATCTTAATGTGCCACATGCACAAAACAAGAAGTGGGAGTAGGAGAAGACACATCCACAGACTGCATGTCAAGTCACAAAATATACTAATGCACACCTATGTAACATATTGAAAAGAAATTTTGCATCTGTAAAATGGGTACATTTTCCAGCCTGTCTTACATGTGATTTTCAAAATATCTCCAGTGCTTTCTACTACCCCAACAGGAGTAAAAGGTTAAATCATAAGGGCAGAACCCAACAGGACATTTACACTCCTACTGATTCCCTTCTGCAAGCAGAGATTCCCACCGATTCAGTTGTGCAAACGAGACCAACCCCTCATGCGAGGCAGGCTCAGCACTTCCGCAGGGAAGTTCACTTGTTCAAGCTCCCCTCGCTTGCCTGCTACCAGAAATGAGCATTTCCACGCTCTTGCGGCTGTCCTAGGACCTTCGCATTGCCATCGCACAAGCAGTTGGGGGCCGCTCGAGAACCGGGCCCATCCTGAACCCCAGCACTGGCGTGCTCCCCAGGATGTTCTGTGCACCCAGAGGGCAGAGGGATGGCACATCTGGCTGTGAGAACGCCTGGAGCACGGATCCTGTCCTGATCGGCCTTGCCCAGGACCCATCGCTGGGCCAGGGCATTTGCTGTTTGCCTGAAGGCTCCAGGCAAATTCTGTTTTTCCCCAATAGTATGTAACAATATTAATGCTATTTTTTCATGCACATGAGTGAGAAAATAGGAAAGATAGCTTAAAGATTTAGACTTTGTAGCACAAAGCACTGATGAAGCTCTCCTTTTGTCCGCTGCCTGATTTTGTGCTCAATAAATAGCCAAATTAGCGAAAATAGCAAGTATCCAGGTCCAGGCCAAGTCATGCTTTAAACCCAGAGATACCAACGATGTTGCAATTAGCACAGTTACTTTTGCTTTTGTTTGCGTGTGTGTGATACTAGTGAGTGACTAACATAAGATAAGACTAAGATAAGACCCGATGAGTTCCGTGGGGCCAAAGTGTACCTGTGTAGCTTAGTCTGGAGGCAGACCCAGAAGAGCAGCAAACCTGCCCATCAGCACACAACTCACTAAGAACCAATCTGGCTGCAAGCACCAAGATAAAGGTATGTCAAGCATTATGTGGTTGCACAAAATTTGACACCCTGTGCAAATACGAAGGGTTGTGGTGGGCATCAAGTTCCGGGAGGTATAATTATGCCTCGCAACAGTGACAGAGCATTTCCTCTAGAGCAGAAACGCCTGGCCTCAAATCCGTGTGTTGCAAACCAGCCATTGGGTTGCCTGCGGGATTGGTCCCACTCAGAGCAGACGTGTTGAAATGAAGGGCAGGTACATTAATTTCAAAGGGTCAGATCTAAGTGGGAATAATTTTGGAGGCGATCCATTCTCTCCACAGGGATCCTGAGGATAAGACGGAACAATCACGTATCCTGCTGTGTGCTGCCTGGAGAAATGTTTAGATGCCAATCAGAGTAATAAAATGAAACAGCATATGGGTTGTGTGTAGGACGTCATTAAGCCATGGGTTGCCATGTTGTCTGAAACCACCTGCACAAACAAGCCATGGCTTATGGACTGCAGGAAACCCATGAAGAGAACCCATGGTCATCGATGGGCTGCAAACTGGGTGGCTTGTCTTGGTTTGCTGACATGGCTGGGCTCCAGCATGCCATATTTCAACAGCGACCTATGGCTTAATGGAAACCCCTTGAGCATGAGTGATTCTGTTGTCCGAACCCAGTCCCTGGAATTTAAAGCATGTCGCATGAGGCTATGGGCAACGCATTCACCCCTTTGGATGCACAGTCTCGTGTAAATAGAGTCTCTTTCTGTGAACCATCCCGGGACTCAGTGTGATTGGATGGCCTAGAAATACCCTTAATAAATAAATACTCAGGGAAACCCTCAGCAGTACCTCCACTGCTCCGGTTTGCACCTGATGCTCACCCATGTTGCAGGTTGTCGAATTCTGCATGTTTGTGTTATACAAATGCAGCCGCTCAGGCAAACCATGGCTTGTTAGCTACAGAAAGAGAGCCCTGGGCTTGTTATGGGATGGCGCACTCAGACATGACAGCCAAGCCAGGAGCTGTTTGGGGGGACTTGAGAGATGCTGCACACAGAGGGTTTGTGAGCAGAGCAGGCATTAGCAGGACCAGAAACAGTACCTGGACAGTACCTTTCATGGCAGGAGGAGTGTAGACACTCTGCTTCCGCTGTTTGGGGGAGGCATTCTGTGACTGAGAATGAAAAGGACAGTGTTTTAGCAAAAAATAAGGGCAAAGCAATGAAGTCAGGCAACAAATGAAAGACGTATCTTTCTCCACGTGCTTTTCTCAGTGTGTGCGTCACCCAAACACCGCCTTTCACAGCACAGTTATAAATGCTGCATTTGACTACTCTTGTGCCTTCATTTTGCATTAAGATTAACGTTAGGACTGAACTTAAGTGTCAGAAAATGTCCGGCCCCGCCTGTGATGGCTATTTATGCATTTATTGACTGCCAGGTCGTTTATCTGTTTATTGACTGCATTGGCTCTTGAAATGGGATGAACATGTTCACCCATTTAACAGTGCCAGGTCCAACAATGCTTCAGGCTCAGCTGGCTTCGTGATGTAATCCATAATCCACAATCAGATCCAGCTGACTACAGGCACTGTGATGTCATTGTGTTTACTCAGGGGGTCTCAGTTGGCTGGGACCACAACTAATGTGAAAAGGAGAACCAGTTAAAAGAAAATAATACTGAAACAGCAACATATCAGGGGATTAGCAGGTAAATGAACAAAGTGAGAAAAGTGGTTTGAAGGAAATCTTTTCTCAATCCCAAAGCAATACTTTTGCATGAAAAACAGATGGCTCCTGGTAAAGATCTAGTATCTTTCTTCTTCTTCCTGTGAAGATTAATATCTTTGAAGATTAGAAATGTGTTTGTGGGGGGAAGTGTGGGGGGAAACATTCCTACTTTTACAAAAAAATCTTTACAATAAAGATTTAGGTATGAGGTTCTTGGAATGAGGAAATAACTTTTACTACAACTATGGATTGCCAGATACATTGTTTGGCCCTAAAATAGTAAGCTTAAACACTGTGAAATTGGAGCTGTTCCTTCTATTTCTGAGGGGGATATTGCTTAAATGGGGAAAATGACTGGATTTATATGAAAAAGAAATATAGAATCTATACCATAGGGATTTGAGGGTAAGGGGGTTCCTTTTAACTGCTACTGGGATTCTGATTGTACAGGATTACTGCCAAAACACCACATTTTAGAAATATCTTACCAAGGGCCCAATCCTATGCACATTTTCCTGGGTGTTAGCCCCATTGTATTCCTCTGGACTTACATCTTAACAGATTTGAATAGGCTTGCATTGTTAGCTTTGATATTGCTAACCGTCATTATTTGAAAAGCCCGTCTACACAAAACAACACAATATTCAGCAATGTCACTCTTGTCACATCCATAAAGGTTTGTAAGTTCACAGTAAGTACATACAATTTTAAAATCTTCACTTAAAAACCTTTATTCCATGTCCTTGGAGTTTGGCATCTGTTACATATTCAAGAAGTGTATTTTTAACATACCTACTCTGGTCAATGAAGACTCGGTAGATATATTAGTTGACCTATGATATTATTGAAAGTGGTTCATAATATTTTATGATAATGGATGGAAAGTTGCTATTTATGAATAAATGATTGGGTACATTCAGAGAGTGCTAATTATACTTATTGCATGATGGGATGTTGGTCCTCATCACAGAATGCTTTTAAATGTTTGGAGTTAAATCTAAAGAAAATCAATAGTGTACATTACTATTTAAAGCAATGCTGCTCTGTCTGAGCTGCCAGTGAAAACTGAGGAGATCTGGAACATGGAGAAAGGGCACACAAAAGTGTGAGAACTCCACCTCAGGTGGGACGACATATTATTCCCTCTATTTCTGTCATTCAGAGCTGAGTGTGGATCATTAAATAGTAAAAGTGGCACCACCACCCATGCACAAGAGGACGATACTAGCAGGCCCAGGGAAAACCCAGAAGTATGAATATTAGGAAGGAAACCTTGAAGTGGGGGCGGGGGGGCAGCCCAATGAGGACTCAGGATGCGAAGCAGCCATGAAATACTTCCTGTCAGGGGTGGGGAGATGGAGTGGAGCATCCTGGGAAAGGGCATGGCTGGCTGGCTAGAATAAGAATTCCTTATTACAACATTTTGCTGCAAAGCCCCATTTGTTTGGGATCTGAAATATTCCTCAGTTCCCATACTTCATTTGGAATAAGCCCTACTAAGCACCTTAGGACTTGTTTCTGATAGTAAATTAAATCGCAATCATAACCATATGGGCATTAGTGAGTGTTTCCCAAATGTTAACAGCTGAGAGAGAAATTATTATTTTTTCTGAACTGGAATTGGAGGCATGCTGAGTTCTTATTTTGACATTTCTGTCTCACCTTTTTTGCCTTTGCAAGGAACCCAAGGTGGTTTGCAAGGCCTTCCTCCTCTCCATTTTCTCCTCACAAGAACCACCTGTGGGGCAGGTTAGGCTGAGAGCCTGTGGCTGGCCCAAAGTCACCTAGCAAGCATCCAAGATGAGTGGGGGCGAGAACGCAGATCTCCTGAGTCTCAGCCCAGCACTTGAAGCACCGCACCACAGGGGCCATAGTTCATTCTTAAATCCAAAAAGGTGGGCAGAAGGAGGAATTATCTGCCGCCAGGAGATCCCCTGCATATCTGTGCAAGTCTTACTTCTGAGTATACAGAGAAGCACCGGGCAGCCTCATTTGAGGGCCGGTGTTTTTCTGATTGTTGCATTCGACCAAGCACAAGTGATGCAAGAACAGAGTGGATTTTTCTGTCCCCAGCAGTGATTGAGGGAAAGGCCCCTCCCTCGCCCACAGAGTGAGCCATGCAGGGCTCAATGGGCAAGATCTCCTCTGTGTGGACCTTTGGGGGAATCACAGGGCCAACATGACTGAGCTGACGCATATATTGTGCCACGTTAGAAGTTCTCTGGCTGCCTACTGGTGCATCCCAAGGCAGGAAAGACTGCTGCCTTCTAGTGTAATACAATAAGAGAAGAGTTACAGTATTTCTGAGACAATACTACAGCAACATATTAAAGTGTAATTAACTTACTTCATCTTGGGAGTTGTTGTTCATTCTCTTCTCCTCTATTTCTATGGGACAGAAAAACACATTTAGAGGATGTGCCACATAAATTAAACCAGCGGTGCAGTTCCGTGCATGCCTGTTATGCAGGGAGGCCCGCTGTGTTCAAGGGGCCATTCAACAGCAGGGGAGTCGAGCCTCTTCTGACCCCAGGAGCAGAATTGTGTTGCAGAAAGACTCTCGGGATGCTGCGCTGCTGTAGTGAGTGGGGGAAAGCCCCACATGTAAGAAACTGCCAGCATGTCGGCGTTTCAAGGCACAATTCTTTGGGGATGCCTGTAGGCTGGGAGCTAGAGCACACAAGAGGAGTGGCAGAGGCGGCGGTCTCTCCGTTTTGCCACTCTGCATTTTTGCTGGCTTCTTTCCTCCATCCATCTGGGAGCCAGTTGGGTATGGCATGAGCTGTCAGCCTCAGCTTTCTCCCCTTCCAATCCTCCGCCTTGCCCCTTTCGCCCTCTCTGAGGCCGACTTTCCAGCTTGCAGAGACAGCTGGGGAAGTTCCTTTTGTGCCTCCCTCATGGGGTGCCATAGGGCACGGGGGTGGGGGCATTACAGTCCCTTCTCCAAAATCTCAGGCCTGGAGCTCCAAGCAATTCTGTGCTCCTCGGACAATTTTGGGAAGTCGCAGGATTGTTCCCATACTGATTTTATTGCATTTTAAAACCATCCAAGAACTAACTCAAAGACTCTCCAGGCAACTCCAATAAAATGCTTGATAATAGTGAGAAAATAATGACAGAGCAGATCATTGCAAAATACGAAGTGGCAATGAAATCATTATGCAGCCAGTCAGAGAAAAGTGAGAGCAGAACCAGCAGCAGCAGATCAACAAGCAGAGATCTCGGGCACTCACTGAAAGCAGCACTCTGAATGCCTGGCAGATGGGAAGGTTCCACCTGGTGCCTGAATAACCACAATGTAGGTGCAGGTGAGCACACTTCCCAGAGAGGCAACAACACCTGAAGAAGGGCCTCAGGTGATGCCTGTGGAGTACAGGCAGGCGAGCCTCTACCCTTCAGGTAGCCTGGCCCTTTGGGCAACCTGAGGATCTGAGAGCTGCAGTGGGGGCCACCATAAAACAGGTGTCATGGGCGATGGACATGACAGTGCCTGTGGGGGCAGCTCCAATCAAAGGAGGCGTGTGTCCTGGTGGATAGGGAGAAAAGAGGGGCCAGAGGTTGGGAGGGGAGGAAGGGGGTGTTGGGGGGAGGACAAGCGAAGGTCGAGGCTGGGGGAGGGAAAACAGAAGAAGGGAGAGGAACTGCAAGATAAAGAAAGAGCAAGAGCAAGACTAGTGCTAGGACTTAGGAGACTAGGAATAGGGAAAGAACAGCAATGGTGAGGAAAGCGGTTGGGGAAGGGAAATAATGCAGCTACTGGCTGAAAGTAGGGAGGGAATCAAGGGGAAAAGTCTGTGTGGACGGAGGGTGATTGGGGGAGCCAGGAACCAATTCTTTCCTCCCTGTCCTATTTGCTGTACAGCTGATCAGCAGTAAACAGCAAAGGGAAGGCAGCACTAGAGTGTTTTCCCAGGATGGCACTCTGAGGACACAGAGCTGGCCACAAAGGAGGCTCTCTGTGCCTCCTTTTCTGGCACGGAATGGGCTTGATAGTGAGCTCTTGACCACGTTCAGACAGATTCAGCATGTGTTTTCGCCCACCTCACTCTAGCCATCTACTTGCTTGCTTCATTGCCCGCAATTCAGCAGAATACCAAGGAGCTGAGGCCCCGGCACAGGGGGAGGGGGCATCCAGGGGCGACTGTGTCCATTGCGTCGGTCACTTGCACATCCCACAGAATTACCTGGGCTTGACAGGAGAGACAACCATGCAAACTGGGAAGTCCTCCAGAGCCCTCTGGAAGCCATCCAGATCCATTAGACTCTAAGGAGGGACCGATTTGTGGAAGGAAAGCGAGGTTGACAGTCTAAATCTCATCAGGAAGTGATTTGACCATAAGAACAGAGTTACAGTGACACCCTCCACCATCAGATCACCATCCTCCTGTCCAGCTGAAAAGAACATGTCAAGAGTGTGACCTGATGTCATGGGTTGGGCCAGTGATGTGCTGAGACAGCCCATATGACAGCCCTGTTGTCATAGCAGCCATGAAGCCCTGTAGTGCCCTGGCCAATGCAGCCTTGGCGTGAATGATGAGCCCCCCAAGGACCACTTTGGGTCCTCAATGCCGGGTCCGAGACTCCTTCTGTCAGCTCAGCAAGATGTGCAGCAAGGAGGGTGGTACCCCGTCAAGATCTCTAGTCTGTCTCAATTGCCCTGCACAAGGTGTAGATACTCAAGACCTGTCTTTGAGTGGACAGGAAGCCAGGAGAGAGGTAATGAACCCCTGTAGACTATATCTACTCCCCCTCCCTGGTCCCAAAGGTGAGGTTGGTACTGAACTGAATAACTGGGAGGGCATAACTGGGAGGGAGTAACATCTTCCATCTGCCCCACCCAGGTCTCAGTAATACAGGCCAGGTCAACCCCCTCATCCATTATCTTATAGATTAAAGGGATTTTATTCTGGACTGACCTGGCATTTCAAAACAACACCACCGAGCCCAGAGGTGGGTTGGTCCAGTTACCTGGACTCATCTGGGTGAAGGACAAATCAGAAGAGGGCATAGGTGTAAGATATCTGACACTTCTTCCTCTATACTGGTTGGTTAGTCTTCCCAGTGTCACACTTCCCCTGCCCATGACCACACCAACTGGGGCACCCTGAAACTCCCCAGAGTCTCCCAGAATCATGTTAAAAGTAAATAAAAGCACTAAAAACAAAAACAGAAGAAATACTATGGAGGTAGGCCAAAAAAACAAAAACCTTTCTCAATTCACCAATGCCCAATTATCTTCCTAAAACATGTCATCAACCAGTATTAACCATTTACAACCAACCAGTTACCTTCCTTCCTTCCTATCTTATTATTCTTCCTTCTGAACAATACACATCCTATTCCTACCTCCTCAATGCTAGCAACTTACCAAATTCTGCTGCTTCCTATTGCTTTATATAACTTATTGAGGCCTTCTTTCACAGTACTTTCAGGGAAAGAGAAAAGAAAACACAGGCGCCACATGGGCACTGCCCTTTTGCAGCCACCTAAAATAGGGCCCCAGAGGAAGAATCTGCAAAGGGCTCCTGTCTCTTCGCCAGCCCCTGGCCCGGTTCCTTCCACCCACTGGGTGGGGTCCAGGCAAGAAAAGCAGCTGAGCAGGGTGGAAGCAGCAGTGGCACAGCAGGGCAAGACAGGGATGCAGTCAGGGATGAGACAATGGTGAGGAACAGAAAGAAAAACAGAGGTAGAATGACATAGCCAGGTATCCTGCAGGTATCTTGAGGCAGGATGACATGGCAGGAGACACAGCAAGATGCAGGATACAACAAAAACCAAATATAGTAAGGGTCAAGCAAGATGAAGGAGCTGGACCAGAACTAGCAGGAAGCCTTACATTGCTAAGGCAATAGGGGAAGGCAGGATACATGGCACAGCAAGGCAGGACATGGCAGGAAAGGAGACAAACAATGGAGCAGGATACAGGGCAGGGAAGAGGCAGTCCAAACCGCAAAAGGAGGGCCCTGTGCTGCTAAGGCAACACGGCAAACAGGAGACATGGCAAGGGCCAGGCAGGATGCAGGCACTGCAACAAACAGGGAGACCAGTGTTGCTGAGGCAACATGGCAAAGCAGCGTACATGGCAAGGGTCAGGCAAGGTACAGGAACAGAAGCACAGGTAGCAGGAAAACCTGCATTGCTGAGGCAATACAACAAGGGAGGATGCACAGCACAGCAAGGCAGGACATAGTTGGAAAGGATACACACAGCAAGACAAGTTACAGTTCAGACAGGAGGCAAGCACAACAACAAACAGAAGGGACCAATGTTGCTGAGGCCAGTACTGAAGGAAGAGCTTGCTCTTATATAGCTCTCCCTGCAGGACTCCCAGCTGGTGTTTGTCAAGAGGCTGAGGGTGCCCGCAGGGCCTGGGACTGATCCTGCAAATACTGAGATGGACTTCTGGTTGTGGCCACCAGCTGAAGCCCCAGAGCAGCCCAGATCCTGACATGGGTGCCAATGCAAGTTCAGGGAGCACCTACATGAATTCCAAGATGATTTCAATATGGATGCTACCAACTAGCTGTTGTTTAAATAAACTACTGCTTTCACCCCCCACCCCCTTCCCACAAATGCCACTTAACACTGACTTCAGCATGGAAATGGAACAAGCCTGGGGTTCCAACCAAATCAGAGGCTGGAATTACATGAAGGAACTGCTGCTCAGTGTCTGGGCACTGCAAGCAGAAGATTCCAGGCTCAGTCCTTCCCCTCTCCAATGAAAAGGGCTTTGGTGGCTAGCGATGGGGAGACCCTGTGCCTGAGCTGCCCATGGAGAGGTGCTTCCATCCAAAGCAGGCATCCTGGGCTGGAAGAACAAAACGGCTGATGTGGCAAGAGGCAGCTTCTTGGGGTGTTTCTCAGGCCTCCCTGCTTGCTGGTTAGGGCTGCTGTAATGGTGCCTGCCTGCCCTAGTTAAAAGACTCTGAACAAGACAATCTAGCGAGGAGCTAGATTGCATGTGAGACAGCCCATTGTCTTCACTTTTTGGAATCTCAATCTGGGACTGCATCATGGGTAAGCGGGGCCAGGGCCTTTTTAGTGGGCAAGCCCTTTGTTGCAACAGTAAGACAAGCTGGAGCTGTCTTCTTGACTTGTTCCATACCACTTTGGGTGGTATGGAATACCTTTATGTAAGGCTGTGAAGCAGCTGTGAATCCACAGTTTCTACTTCTGGTTTGTTTACAAAATTGAAATCTAAGCACAACGCAAAGATCATTTCCCTTCCTGCTTTTCCATTGCACACCCTCTAGGTGGCACTGTGGCAGAGCAGAATAGTGCAAATGCACAAATGGAAAAGACATTTTGTTCTGCTTTTACAATCAAATGCTGCATTTGCCTGCTCTAAAAATGAACAAAGAGCAATTCTCACCCAAAGTGCTCTTTAGATAGAGAAGTAAATGTAGATGGGTGCGATGTAATCTAAAGAACCCATAAAAAACTGTGTATAGGAAAGGATGAAAGGATGATAAATGTCTTTGTAGAAAAGTCCATAATCACACTAGTTAAGGAATTATATCTGCCTGCCTGCCCAAAAGCTCTACATTATTCTGTAAAAACAGGAAAATATTGGATTTCAGTAAAAGAATTGCTCTCCTCTGAACCTTTCTTATTTCTGTGCAGAGCTTTCTCTCCCTCTCTGACTCTCGATAAGAAAGGCCCAAATGATAACAGCAACAATCCAGGGGCTCTCGGTCCCTGGCACTAAGCAATAAAGTGGTGGGATGATTGGAGTAGGAAACAACCTGTTTGGAAAAGGCAGTGTAAACAGTTCCCTCAAACTGTGGAAAGCGGTTTCTATGGTGCTTTGTACTATATGATGCAATTTGAGAAAGGATATGAGGTTGAGCCCTAAAATTATTGTGTGCACTTCCAGGGAGCTTGATGTGCAAGTGCACTCTCTGGCACTCCCCAGAAGAGTCAAAATGAATATCTGTTTTTAGAGCGTCATGCTAGAACAGAGTAAGATTTAGCAGAGAACTGCGCTGCATCTCCACTGGGACCGGGGCTTGTATTTAGCCTGGTGCAAGCACAGAACCGGCTGCGTATTTGTCACCTCTGACTGAAAGCAGCCTTCCAGGTTTTCGGGCTCTTGCAGCATGCGGGGCTTGATTCCTGGTGAGCACTCCGTGGATGCTGGGCACACTTGTCAGGAAGTTGGGCTCAAGGCCACTGTGAAGCGGACCGGAGTCTGGGCAGCCAAGCCCAGGGCACCTGAGGAATTCCCAGCCCCAAGCACATCCCTCATCTGGTGACACATTACAAAGGGGCATTCAGGGCTGGTTGAAATGCAGTGACTGAGGCAGCAGGGACTTCTATTCCATGGAAAGGCATTCCAAGAAAGGACCATCACTGATTCTGTACGGAAAGGTATGTGCCCCGGGGGGGAGGGGGTGAAATCAGGGAGAAAAGTGAGCCGGGCTGTATGGATTTGTGTAAGCAGGAGGCCTCATCCCCTCGGCTTGATCTCCCCCATCACTAGTCCTGATCCCACTCATGTTGCCCCAAACCACGTCTCCCTGGGAAATGCAGCCCCGCCATAAATAAAATCCCTCTCCACAGCTGTGGGAAGGCTTTATATAAGTTTGGCTATAAGAATGGAGTTATTTAGGGTGGGGTTTCTTGTGACCTTCTTGTGGGTGTATTCAGGGGCACATGAGAGCAATATAAGCATGTTTAGGCAATATTTATAGTAAATGAACCCACCATTTAAAGTAAATGAACCCACCACCGAGAGCTGTGATGGGACCTGAGTGAGCATGGCATGCACATGAATATACTTCTTCCAATCTTTCTGGAGAAACCGGGGTGTACAGATGAGCAGATGAAGCTTAGTTGCTAATGTTATAACACCTAAAACTGCCCTTCCATCTCAATCTCATTAAAGGTTTTAGGAAACCGAACCTTTACCTGAGGCTTTGGAGAACTCCTGGGCTCACTGCCTTACTGTCAGGCATTGTCTTATTACATGTACACCCTCATTTGACAAATATTTTATTTATACATGAAAAGAAATGTATCAGCCAGTGGCCAGCCATTAATGCCTCTGATAGACATTTCCACTTATGTGTTGTTGTTGTTGTTGTTGTTTTTGTCTCATGCTGGTGACATCATGGAATAATAGCCACATAAATTATTTTATCTTCTGAAAAGGCTCATAAAGATAAGGAAGTTATATAGAGTATAAATTGCAACTCACATGCCAATAAGAAGCACTGCTGCTTCCAAAATCAATAAACTGGTCACTGGCTAATTAAATTTAACACAGTAAATCAGCTGGGGGCAGACGATGGAAGAACAAACAAGGATTGCTGTGATTACGCTCTGGTAAGCCTTCAGAACCCAGCCTCCTTTCCGTGGAATCAACATCTCCAGGCGGCCAACTATATTTAGAGAGACCTCCTGAGTTTCTGCTTCCTAGAATCTCGTCTTTCACATGTTAATCCCTGCATGAACAAACCTGGCTCCTAAGTGATATCCTTGACCAATTAAATCTACTCTTGCTATAGCTTGGATGAAAGCATCTAAATATTCTTTACTAGCACTATCTAATCAAATTGAATTAGTCTCCAGTGAATTATACTGACATGGCCATGATGCCATTAAGTCCTTGTCAACTGTCAACGTCTATACAAGGATTTCAGGACAACTGGTCTGCAGCCCACAAAGGCAGCATGTTGATCTTTAAGGTGCCGCAAGGCTGTTGTTTTTGCTACAAGAACTGCTGGAAAGCCACCTTCTAGCCATCACTGCCCATTGAAAGCCCATGTGTAAGAGCAACAGGAGGTCTACGCAGGCCTTCACCTGTTTGCATGTTGGACAAAGATGTGTAGGAAGAGGCAGGCATGCACCTTTCCACCTTGACCACAAAGGTCTGTGTGCAGCTCCGTGAGGGCCTGGACTGAGAAGACAGAGTCCATGTTCGCAGGCTCTATACGCACACAGACATGGCCATGGACCTTCTGTGCAGGTCCTTCTTAAGAAGCCATACCTGAGACAGGTGAGGGAGATGCTGGCCAGAAGAAGGGCCTTCTCGGCAGTTGCCTTCCACTTCTGGAATAGGCTCCCCAGACAGGTGCGCTGGGCACCGACATTGTTAGCATTCAGGGGCCAAGTGAAGACACACCTTTGCTCTGGATTTCAATGGCTATCTGGTTTTAATGTTGGTTTTAGTTGATTTTAGTTTAAATGGTTTTATTTAAGGTTTATATTATATTTTAATTTGATCTATTATCTTTGCATTTGGTTTGTCTTGTTGCTGTGTTATGCTTTAATGTTATTAGTTTTAGGATGGTATGTTGATTTAACTTGTGAGCCATGCAGAGGGCCCAGATATAGACTACTGTAGCGCCATATACATCCATGAAATAAAAAATCAAATAAAATATAAACTACAATAAAATGTCATACAGAGTTTGTGGGGAATGGAGCAGAAAATCAACTTCCCTTGTATCACCACCAATGGCGTACCTGGAATTTAAAAAGATGGAAAGGAAAGGGGCATGTACAGTTTTCTGGATTTACTTGTTAATAGAGTTTATAGTTAAAATACAGCAAAAAACACTGAAGTTGACAATATTGGGAATATGTATGGTTCACCAGGATGGGGAATCCCGTAAATGCATAACTGTTGATTGCTAATAGCTGCAAAAACTGTTTAACAATTATTAAAATTGTTAATAGCTGCAAATTGTTAATAACTGCAAAAATTGGAATAGTTACGCACAGGAAAAGCCCAATGAAACGGTTAATTGCAGGTTGCTACAATAAAATTTGAACCAACTCCTGTCACATAACAGAAGTTATGCATTCAGGGACATGGCGTATTGGATGAAATTCCTACTTGATTAGGACTTGCTCTTGAATTATTCAGGTAGGAAGAAAAATACATTGGAAGCCCATTATATTGCAATATATTGTTGAAATACTAGTTTATTGCATTGTAACAATAACTGTATTGTTTGGTGGGATGTTTCCAGCTTGATTGCTTTTTCTTTCCCCTTAATTGTTTCAAAACTGAGTTATAATTGTTATTGTTTCTTTAAACACATATTGTCTGCCTAAATGTTCTTGTCTATTGAAGAGATTTGTGTAATATTTAAGATAATTTACATAATTAGGGGTGCCACCCTTGATCTCCCAAGATTGTTTTGGGGGTGGGGGCATAGGACTATCAGGATCCCAGCTCCCAGTTCCAGTGATACCTGAATTGGGACTGCAAAGCCCCCCTACCCACCCCTGTTTGCAGCCAGCATAGCCACAGCTGGACCTGAGCAGTACTGGGGCTGCTGTGGCAGGAGAGGGAGAGCTGAATCCTTTCCCCTCCACATTGGGCCAGTGAAAACCATTCCCCTCAGTCCCCCAACACTGCTCCAGGAGGGAAGCCTTCCCTGAACCCTGCTTTGGTCCTTCAGCTGAGTCAGCACAGCCAGAAGTAGCTGTGAATGAAGAAGAACTAATTTATGGGAACATCTGTGGATTTCTGTGGCCATGGATCCCTGGATGAACCATGGCCACATGTATTAACAGACTCCCACGAAGAACATAGCACTTGATGTTGTGTGGAGTGTTTGGGGAGTTTTATTTGCTGGTGAGGTGGTTCACCAGGTAACACTGCCAGTGGCCACGGGGTGGTAAAGGGACCGAAAGCGAAGGTGCAGCCAGCAGTGGAAGTCCAGCAGTGGAAGTACATGGCTTCTGAGCACCTTCACAGGCTGCCGAAGCTCCTATCCATTCAGCAACCATAGAGTTGCTTGGCATTGCTTGTGCCCATCCCCTTGCGCCTCATAGACCAACCTTGCTAGTCTGTGATGGCCCCTCCACCTCCGTAAGTTGATTTTTGATGCAGCTGCCCTTAAGTGATGAACATGCATGCATGAATTAGTGCTTAGGTAGGATTGTGCTTGCCATTCATCTTTCACTGTCAACCAAAGAAGCCTGTAACAGCTTTTGGGGGCATGTGCTTGGCATCATTCTAATGTACCCAGGAAGCATCACTTAATGCAATCAATTTTTTGGCACATATTTATATGGTATGTTAGATTGTAAGCCCTTATCCTAAATTCCTAAAGTCAAAGACATACAAAAATACACCAATAAACCCATTCTTTGTATATTCCTATCATTGTAGCAGAGAGGGGGAAAGATCTGTGTTGTCTTTCTTCTCTAGAAAATGTGTAAAATCAGTTGTTGTTAATGACTGCTTTTCCTGATGTGCAGCCTTGTCAGGCTTTATGACTAAACCATAAGCACACATTCGAAATCAAAAACAGATGTTATTGGCTCTGCTGGCTGCTGGTTTCCTGTGCCAAAAGATGCTGAGTGGCTCTCGCAGTGCTGAGCTGGTAAGGCATCTCTGTTGCCATTCCCTGCTTAACCCAGGACTTCATGTCCGTCCCGTAACCTTCTTAACCCTTACAGGTGGGTTAGCAGGGCTGCAGGGAAGGAAAGGGAGCTAGGAAACATTTTTCATAGGAGCCAGAGAGCAGTATTAATTTAGAAACCAACGCCGTGCCATTGGTCACCAAGTCTGCACTGGACCCGTTTGTGACAGAATTACTTCTTAAATGACCCTAAGACTTCTCTGATATGTTCTAGCTTGGCTTGGCTTTTATTCCAACTGCTGCATACCACTTCAGCAAGCTAATTCTTCCATCTGCAAATCTTACTCTACACCATCCTCATCACACACACACACATACACACAGAGAGAGAGAGAGAGAGAGAGAGAGAGAGAGAGAGAACAAGAGCATGTATGTGTCCATAAGCCTATAAGCAGCTACCTCACACATTTCAGGAAGCAAATCTTCTGCTGCTTGTTTTTTTAGAATGTGATATGGTGAGCCAGTTGGTTCAAAAGAGTCCGCATGCAAAGATGAGTCATAAGCCCTTGCTGCGGTGTGTTGCAATGTTTTTTTCAACATCTGTTCCTGATATTATTTGGTTTAGTAGAGAAAACTTTCCTAACAATGGAAACAATATTTCAGGGAAAACCGAGGGGATATCCAGAAACCACCTGTTAGAGTTCAGAAAGTTGAACTGGTTTTTCTTGGAATTGCCTCTGCTCTCATAATTCATAAAAAAGGCTTCTCCTGTGGGCTCCCGTAGGCTTCTCCCACCTTTTCCTTTTCACCGGTTTTCCTTATGCTTGGAACAAGTGTCAGCAGTACAAGAGGAAACGAATCCCTTTCCCTGTGCTTTGCCTCCATGCCATGGAGAGGCTCGGCCACTTCTCTCCTCCTTTCTGTGGCTTTCATGATAACAGACACAACTTGCTAGAATACTGAAGCAGTGCTGTGTCACCACCAAGGCAGATCAGCCGGGATGTGAACGGTGCATTTCTATAGATATTTTATCTAAATGTAAGCGCAGATAAGTATTTGATCCTAAAAGTGCATGTTTTGAAGTGCATTTTGATACCTTTTTCTAAGCTGAGAACTCCAGAGCTAGATTTGAAAAAGTGTCTGATCCAAAGGATAATTACTGTCTGGTCCACACATCAGTCTTGGAGGTGTACATTGACATCAGAAATCACAGAGACCTGATTCCTCAGGTCTCCCAGTTCCTGTTAGTGTACACCACTGGTGCGCCTGCTGGCAGTTAGTAGTAACAAAAGTTTTCCCCATTGCCGGCTGTGTGCACAGTGACTCCAAGATATTCTGAGCCCGGAGGGTGATGGACAAGCAGTGCCCTTCTGCATTCCACGTATGGAAGCCAACCAGCCTTACAGTTGAGTCTTCCTTCAGTGCTGTTGCCAAGGCTAGCTCAGGTGGCAGAGGGCAGGCCAGGTGGCTCATACCCACCTCTCTTCTCCAACACTTGCTGAGCCACAGCATCTGTGGCCTGAGGTGGCCACCTTGTTTTGCCTAATGGTCTGGTCTGGCCTGGCCTTCTGGACCTGACCATTCCCTTGGAGATGCTGGGGAGGAAACCATGTGCCACTGCCAAACAGTAGCCCTTCCCCCTTGCAGAATGGTGTTAGGTGTACTTAAGCCAATCAAAACCCCCAAGGCTGTTTAAGGCTTTAAATATTCCCAGGTTCTTTTTGGGGTGCTGGCAGGTTGCTAACATGGGACCAGGTTGCTGTGAAAGCTCATGGACCTTCCACTTGACTTGAGAAAGGTCCCAAGCCACACTTCCGGCATTCCTACTCAAGCAGAGGGAAGGGCTAGTCAGGGGACTGTGCCCAGGGCCCTGGAGGAAAGCTGTCTGTCAGAACAGAAGCAAGCCGGGCCAGGGATGGACACATCATCTGTTTCCATCCTGTGCCCATTAAACAGCTGCTCATCTCTGAGATGATTCCATCTAGTTTCTCCATCAAGAGGTCTGTGTCTGTTTAGATGCATGAAAACTTTCAGAATACTTGAGTTCACGTTTAATCCTATGCACATGTTGAGTACACAGCATATCTTAAAACATGCACTTCATGTATTTTAACCTCAAAACACTTTCTATATGCATTTTGCTATGTTTTGGGGTGGGCAACTGGATCACAGAATTCAAAGAAGTGAAAAAACCCAATCGTCCAGTGCTGGTCTTCTATCAGTCCAGGAAGCGTGAACCAGCTCGGTTCGCCGAGGAACAGAGACCCAGTAAGCCCAGCATCCTGATTCTGCGTCTTATCAGCGGCTGGCAGCTCAGTGCATCCCATGATCCATAGGGCATGGTTGAGAGAAGCGCCAGCAGGACTAAAGGGATTGTGCATTGCGCTGCCTTTTTGCTTATCAGTGTTGATTTTATACTGCTGATGAGCATAACGGCTTGTGGTTTTACATGGAACAGTTTTATTATCCCTTGCTGAGATCTATCGCTGCAAAGCAGGTTAGGAACGTTGTGATACAAAATAATAACTCGGCATAAACTCCTATTACTGCAGATGCCGGTGTCCCCGCTGCCCCTTTAATCTTTCTTCATGTTCAGAGAATACTCCCTTCTCGATTCTGCCACCGCTATTGAGAACTGGATATCAATTCCATGGAAAATAAGTGGGCTCATCCTGCATCGCCATTGAGCAATTCCAGGCCTGCAGAGGAAAATATTCCAGTCAAGGTTCTTCAAGCAAACGGAGCACATTTCTTGAAGCCAAACCCCTTTCTGGTTGTTCAATCATTTAGCACAGCCTGATGTGCCGTGTTTCCTTGGAAGCAAAGGCTGAGGAAGTCAAGCAGACGGCTCATTGATGAGAAACTGCCATTAGGTGGAAATGGTTGAGCGGGGGGCAATTGCTCCATTTTCAAAGCAGCACAGAAGTGCAGTGGCCCCTCTTCGCAGCATCGGCAGTGGTAGATCCTGATGGGCTCTGGAGTTTGCCGGTGCAGCGGGAGGCCCTTCGGGATGAATGAAATCACGTGCCGGCCCCAGACACAACATGAGTGGTCTGATGGGGAGGCAACACTCCTCCACAGAGGGAGCCGAGTGGCAAAGAGGGTGTGGTGCCTTGTGCTGAGGCACAGGGGTTCTTGAGTCTCCCTTCTAAAGAAAGATCAAACAGGCCCTCGTTGCTGCCTTCCCACAGAGGCAGTGGGGCATCTGTGTCATTGAAGAACCCGGATTAATGGTCTAATTAGAAGGGTCGGGATGAGATGGGGGTGGCAAAAAGCTTGGCAAACCTGGTTAAAAGCGAGCACCTGAGCACGTGCAGAATCTCGTGTTTTAATTTCACTTGACTCATCCTGGCATTCCATCATGACCACAGTACTAAAATTGTGTTTGCTTCTGCCATCCTGATAATAGAAATACTCATCTGGGAGCAGGAAAGTTCTTGTTGCGGAAAGTCCTCGTGTATATTGAAGGCAGAAATAATAAACGGAGCACCTGGAAGCTCACACAGGCCCAGCTCCCTCCGTCTCTTGAATTGTTTTAAGATCAAGAAGAAAGGGTGCTGAGAATCAGCCCTAACAGGCTCTGGCAGATCCGCTGCTGGCCCCAGTCGAACGCCTGGGCCCATCACTCCCTGCTCTCTGGGCAGGCACTGGGAAGGGGGCTGGCTTGGGGGCAGGTCTTCAGCGCCAGGCCCAACCCCAGCTGCCCTAATGTCCAGAGGAAGACTTCTCTTTAGCCAGCTGTGATGCTGCACCGTTTCCCAGAACTCCTTGAGATCGCCGTAGAAATCCCTATACAAGCACCTTGCCACAAACTCTCTGATGGAACAGCATGTGTGGTCAGGAAATGGAATAGCCTTCTTCCCCGCAAGCACATCCATTCTGGGCCGGGAGCGCTCTCTCCCCTTCTCTGCAGCTGCTGAAATGCACTCTCTGGCCAGACACTCTGAGTCTATGCAGCCAGGTGAGTGGGAACTGTCCCAAGAGAGGCTCGTTTCTGAATGCCCTGAGGCAAGAGCCCATGGCCAGAAGAGGAGTCCTGCTGGACCAAAGGTCTGCTTGGTGGAGCGCCCTGTTGTGCACGCCATTTCTGCAGAGGATTCTGGGATTGCCAGGCCAGCCCTACCCCTCTGCTGGGGCCAAGAGAGTGCACATCACCACCTCCACTGTTCTCTGTCTTGCTCTGCCTTATGGTAAGTCAGTGGGACTAGATGCAAGGAAAGGGGAGGTGGCAACAAGGGCCATGGAGGAACTCTGTGAGCATCGCCAGGCCTTTTGGGAGCGTTTGGCCTGAATGTGAGCAGAAAGGCCCAGTCCTTTTAAGGGCAAATGGCAGAATGCTTGTGCAAATCTGGGTACCATCAAAGAGGAACAAAGCACCAAGTGTTTCATTTATTATCCCGTTTTTACCACTCTGGGGGCACTTTAATTTTGTGCAACAAGCATCAAAATCCCAGGCCTGTTTCTGTGGAAACCTACAAGCATCCGGCTTCTCATTTTCAGATGCCCTGAACATTTGAGTAGCAAATATTCTTAGCCAACCTGACATTTCTATGACTTCATCTGACACAATATGGAAAACCAAAGAAATCATCTCCTCCAACTAATCAGAGTCATGGGACACCTTTTAGCTATATTACAGTTCACAACCCAAAAAAACCCCCAAACCCATAGGATTTCTTCCAGGACTTTTCATGGTTAACAAGACACAGCTGGGCTTAGACAACATGATAAGCCATGTTTCAATCTTAAGTCACATTCAAGGGCTGAGTGTGGGTTATTGTGTTGTCTGAACCCCATTGTTGTTGGATCCAGTCTCAGCTAAGGATAAGGGTTGATGAGCTGTAACCCCACAACATTTGGAAGGCCAGAGGATTTCGCCTGTCCTGACAGACAGCATCTCTCCTCAGTTTTTAGAATGAAGTATTTCCCCTGCTCATCATGGGGGATTGGAATGCTAAAGTAGGAAGCCAAAAGATAACCAGAATAACAGGCAAGTTTGGCCTTGGAGTACAAAATGAAGCAGGGCACAGGCTGGTAGAATTTTATCAAGAGAATATGATGGTCATAGCAAACCCTCTTTTCCAACAACCCAAGAGACGACTCTACACATGGACATCACCAGACGGTCAACACAGAAATCAGATTGACCATGTGCTCTGCAGCCAAAGATGGAGAAGTTCTATACAGTCAGTAAAAACTAGACCAGGAGCTGACTGTGGCTCAGATCATGAGCTTCTCATTGCAAAAGCCTATTGCTGGGAACAATTGACGGCAAAAGAAGAAGGGGAAGGCAGAGAATGAGGTGGCTAGAGGGAGTCACTGGGGCAGTCGGAGTGAGCTTAAGTGGACTCTGGGGGATGATGGAGGACAGGAAGGCCAGGAGAAATGTTGTCCATGGGTCGCAATGGGTCAGACACAACTTCGCGACTAACAACAACAACATTTCCCCTGCTCAGCCCTACCTGGAGTTGCCACGGACTGACCTTTTGCATGCAAAGCAGAAACTTTACCATTGGGTTATGGTCAATGTCACACTGTCCATGCGCGTGCACCACTCATGTAAACACACGTTTATGCATGCATGTGTGGAAATGGGTATGGATTGCATTTCTGGTGGAATGAGGGCCATTTCTGTGCAAGAGCAGGCAATTTTTATGTCTGGTTGAATTTCGCTGAATATATAAGGCATATAATGAAAAACAATTCAGGAGAGAAAAAGTAGCCTAACTTTGCTTAATGGATATGAAACTCTGTACAGCTTTTATAGAAAGTGGGGAAGGAACATCCGTGGTAATGAAGGGATGGGGCTTTTCAAATGGCTTTTAAGTGGACAGTGGTGGAAATGGATTGGGAGCTTGTCGATGGCATGACTTTGAGGGTGCATTAGCCGAACCCAGAACTAACCCTGGCTTGCCCACAGGTTGTTGCACGGCACTGATGGAAAGCTTCATGCAAGGACACATTAAAAGCTGCCCTTCTTGCAGCTTCAAGCAGAGCTATCAAACGTTACACACAGCCAACTCCCAAGTAGGAGTCCCAGAGTCCACAACATCAGGAGCTTGTTTGCATAGCCTTGGTTTACTGGTAGTTTGAATGCTATTCCCATGATTAATCTTTCACCATGTGAGGCTTTAGCTCAATGTACACTCTAGCGACATTTTAGGACTTCCTGCGAAGTCTATAGATAGCCATTTTTAAATGAGCCATTGTATCTCACCATTCTCCCGATTGCCACATGACGCAGCGCCATCCCCTTTGTAGCCATTTGGTTGTGTACAAAAGGAGGGGGGATGGAAGAGCGTATCCTGGGAAAGGGCATGAGCCTCTGGCTCAAACACCAAACAAGAGCAGCACAGTATTGCAGCTCCCACTTGTACAGCAGCAAAACCTCGTGTTTGCAAAGCCCCTTTCAGTATTTAAAGCATTTTGCCTGCATGATCTTGTTGCGATCCCTACAACTATCATACAAGGGAAATCAATATTGCTGATAGCAGCGGCCCCAAATAGCATAAAAATGAACATTGCCAGCATACTGCCGCCGAACACATTTTCTCTGCTGTCTCTTCAGACAGCAGGGAGTGCAGTCTTCAAACAGGCGGGCGACACAAATTGCTTGTGGTTGTATTAGTTCAAGAAGTATTATTAGCTCCCCTTGTTCCGACTAAGGGAGTCAAAGTAAGTAAGTGAAAGCGAAAGCCCAACCAGTAACCGTTTCCCCCCAGTTATGTCTCCCTCCATGCAATGGCTTTGAACTGCTGGCTGCTGCTTCCTTCCAGCAAGGCATGCAGGCAGCAACGGGGGCCGCGTTGGAAAAGTCACCACTTTTGCCTGAACAATCCACCTTTGCTGGACAGATGCAGGACAGAGAACGCAGTGGTGCCAGTGAAAAGAAAGAGCATGGTAAAATTAACAAGGACAGTCGTCCAAGCCCCAAGCCCTTGGGGTCACATTAGCTCAAGGAGAGGCTCCTTCCCTTCCTACAGCCCAGGCCCTGGCCCCCTCTGCTGAGGCCCTTCTCTGCCTGTCCCCACTGGAGAAGGAGAGGCAGGGGGCTAGCGGGCCCTTAGGGTGCTAGTGGGCCTTTTCAGGCACCCACTTTATAGGATGCCTTCCCCAGAGATGCCGGACTGGTTCTATATTGTGGTCTTCAGAGTGAGAGGTGGAAACCTTTCCTTTTTCCTTGGTTTTGCAGTCTTTCAGATATATATTAAAAATTGTGTTGGCACTTTTCAGATCCTTGCATTGCTGTTGTCCTCTGCTGGTGGGTTTCATGTTGGCGTTACTGCTGCTGCTATTTATAACTGTTCTAATCTCTTTTCGATTTTTACCTGGTTTTGTTATATGTATGTATTTCCTGGCTTTGGCCTTGAGGTATGTCCACTCTGTGATCGCAGTCGACTCGTGCAAAAAGAGTGCACACATGGCAGCTGCAGGGCTTCCCGTACCAACATTCCTCAGTGCACAGATGTTGGGGTGGGAAGTTGGGATGGAGTTGGGATGGAGCGCATATGCACAGCCCCAGCCGTGGGCTACATGGCTATCAGAAAGAGCCAAATTCCATGCCAGAGAAGCTCTTGAGAGCTGCCCTCTAGCGGGAGCTGGGGTCAAAGGAGGAAGGGGTGGGTCTGAAGGTGTAAGAGGAGGAGACGAAAGTTTGGAAGTGCCAGCCTGTTGTAGCTTACAGGTCTTATTGCCAGTAACCAAGCCTTAGGGGAGACATTTCGATCTTTTAGAGTAGGGAGAACCACAGGAAACCGCCAAATGATTGGACCTCCAATCCCACCTTGACCTGAGGTTCTGCACCCCTGCTACTGAAGATTCTCCTAAATTTTACCCAACAAGACCCTCACAGGCACAAAGTCTCCTTGCTACACTTTGTTCATGGAATGGGGCAACCATGCCAGGTTACTGATGGATTGGTCTGCTTGTCATAGGCCAGCATAGGAAGCTGCCTTTCTCCAAGGCTGGGTATTCATTTATTCACTTATGCTGCTATACTGCTCAGAATGTAAGGAGAGCTTTCAGGCTGGAACAGACCAAGGCCCATCCAAACTCGGCATCCTGCCACCTCAGTGGCCACCCAGATACCCATGAGGAGCTCACAGGACTTAAGGGCGACAAGCCCATCCCACGATTACCCCCAGTAACGAGGTGTGGTGCCTCTCATCTTGGAAGGCATATACAGCCTGGAGGTAGTTTATGCCTCTTCTGCCAGGAGCTCAAAGATCGAAAGAGTCATTTTGGCTAAGGGATGCGGTAGGAATCTAATACATAAATGTGATTTCAAAAGCACAACTATCAATGCCATCAAATTATATAAACTCTTACAAGAAACCAATTGTAACTCAAACAGCCTTGGATCACGCCAGCCAAATGAAGGCCCAATCCTGTCCTCTGGGAGTTCTCAGATGGTCCCACCTTCCTCTTTCCCCAAACCATTAAACACTGGGTGCTTCCCTGACTCTTGTGACTTTTTATCCTTCATTCTTTTATCTGAGGGCATGGGATGGGCTTCCACAGGAGGTGGTTGAGGCCCCATCGGTGAGGGTGTTCAAAGATAGGCGGGACATGCACATGGTAGGCATGTTGTGAGCGGAGCTGGGTGGAGCCAGGGGTCAGACTGGATGGCCCGGGAGGTCCCTTCTGACTCGCTCTGTTCCTATGTTATTCTAAAAGTCTGAAATGCCCCTCCTGCAGCTTGGTTCCTGGCAGGAAGAGCTTTCAGCTGGGATTTGTGGGACTTTTGATCCGACTTCCTTTGCCTTTGGCTCCACCCACCACGAAGATGAACTCTCCCCAAACTGAGAGTGTCTCCAAAATTTAAATCAGCCCTCAAACTGAAAGCGTTTCCCCACCCCTGTTCTACATGATCTCCCAATGTTTGGAAGGGAAGCATGCTTCCACCCTCTTCAGGAATATGTCTCCATAGTTTCTGAGCCATGAGCAAGAGGGGTAATTCCTAGCCATGGCCAGCCCAATGTGCTGCACATACAAAAGATGAAATGGACAATGGGAACATGTGCTGACCAGGCTTCAGTGGGGGAGTGGGCCTGGGTGGGGGAGGCAGCTCTGCAGGTGAGGAGGTCTTTGGCCAGGCAAGGTTTTGATGCTTACAGTCCTCACCTTCAGTTGTGCCCAGAACTAAGCAAATGGCTAAGTGGTGCCAAAACCTGGAGGTTGAGTGCTTGCAGGTCTCCCAGTATCTGTTAGGAGACAAGGGACCTCTGGCCACCTTTGGCACCAACTGAAGAGACCAGCTTCATCGAATGGAAAGAGGTGTGCATGGCTGCTCTCCTGATCCTTGGACATCACACAAGGCTCCATGGATGCCCCTGTCCCTAACAGTCACTGAGCGAGGCCCATCCTACCACCCCTTGTGAAAAAAATGTCCCTAGAGTCAGAGATTATTTCCCTCTGAAGTCTCCAAGCAACGGGGCAGAGAAGCACAGGAAGGGGCTGATTTGCATGCTCCTTCTCCTTTTCCGTGAGCTGATCCTGAATCCAAAGCTAGCCGTAAGGCCCTGCCTTTACACCCGTTTCTTGTTTCCTTTGCTGGTATACCTGTGTGATGCAATCATTCTGCATTCATACACATGGTCTGCCAATTAGAAGCTGCTCAATTGACTTACCAGGAGGAGAATCTGTCATAATTACTAATGAGGCTGGTGTGGGCCTTCGTTTTCTGATCTGTGGAAAATATAGGTGCAGAAGATTGATTAATAGTCACGAACCTCCATCCTTGGCAAATGGCAACCCGTTAGCCCATCCTATTTTGCGGAATGCAGGCATCCAAGAAGCACTCTGAGGAGCAGGCTGCTTCACTGATAGAAACAGGCTTTCCAGCATCCGGCTATCCTCCAGTCTCTAAAAACGAATATTGCGTGCGATAACAGCATGTACTTGTGCCAGGAAAAAAATACTTCTTTGTGCCTTCTTTCTTTGATTCATTCTGCTTGGCTTGAGATCAACGAAGACTACATTGGAGAAATGGACCAGGACTGTTCTGGCCAAACAGGACTGGTGTATGTCAAGGAACTCTGGAAGTTGAAATACCCATGTGGCTTCTGGAATAGCCAGCTCTGTGTACAACAGGGGTGGGGGACCTCTCAATCCAGCCTCCTGTGGTTTCCCGGATCACCTTGTCCTCTTCACTTGGCCTCAAGTTACAGGTTATTTGGTGGCTTCCCAGCTGGTGTCCCATCTCCCCGCACCCCATTCTAAAAGGCTGAAAGGCTTCTCCTTGGGACAGGCACAAAGAGATTCAAAATAAAGCACACTGGTCTTTTTGGCCTCATCCCCGTTGCCTTCAGCTCTGGTCACCCCTGGAAAGCAGCCCCTTTTCTGGCACTGAGTTTGGCCCTCCAGTTGAGTCAGGTTCCCCACTCCCACTGTCCAATCTAAGAGCCTGTCCCAGAATCTCACAGGGAATTCCGAGGCTCCTGCTGATTTTGCATTGGGACAGTCCTGCCCAAGGCAGCAAGGATCCGTGGTTAGTCCTATCCAGATCGCCATGAAATCTCAGCCCCGTGTTGCTAGCCCACCAACACCTGTAGTGGTGTAGAATAGGAACATTCCTCTTTATTCCTTTTTGTTACACTGGCTGGCTTACAAGCTCTTATATAATAAGGTACTGAGCATGCTCAGAATTCACCCCTGGAATTGGATGACAAGCTCCTGTTGAGGAGCGTGTCCTCCCCAAGCCGCTTTTGGGGACCCTCACCCAACAGGGAGCCTTCCAGCTGCTTTGGGCTACAGCTCCCATCCACCCCAGTCAGCAGGGCCCGAGGGGAGGGATGATAGGAGCTGCAGTCCAAGCAATTGGAGGGCGGCAGTTTAGGGAAAGCTGTCTTACGACATGGAGGTGGACAGGGAGGGGGACGGACGGGGAGAGAGTCCTTGTCTAGCACAAGCCCCTTGTCTAGCACAGGGTGCCATTTGCAATGTCACTGTAGCGGGCAAGGGGCAGAGCCTGACAGAGGTCTGCAGTATCTCTTATCCTTGGCTTTTATTTGCTGGTGAAGACAGACTACTGGCCAGTGATAAAGAGCCCCGCTTTCTCTCAGCATCCCTTCTGCTATTTGAGACCAATAATGTAGGCGAAGGGAGATGGTGCTCCAGATACCACAGCAGAAGAATGCAGTATTAGGCTGTAACAATATCAGTGTCCGGAAACAGTAAGGTACATTTCATGCATGTATTGGAATTAAATGAAGGTCATATAGTAGACATGATCCACGGTGATTTAAATGAGGACTCTTGCTCAAAGAATCACTGCAGATCCTCCATCTTCTGCAACTCCTTCACGGAAATATAGCATCTTTCTTACCACACCTTAGTCAACAAACACTTAATTTTTTATTTAGGAATGCCTCACCTTTGAGAAGATCTTGAACCTATTTTGTCTTATCCAATTCTTTGGTTGTCCTCAAGGGCCCATTTCTTCCTGACAAAAGTGGTGTTCTCATGAAAGATGCTTGACAGTGTAATCCTAGGTATTTCTACTCTAAATTAAGCCAGACTCAGTCCAGTAGGACTCAGTTCTGGGTTAGGGTTGGGGTTAGCATGTATAGGATTACAGACTAATTCTTCAGTTCTATGCACACCTGGGAGTGAGCCCAGCTGAACAAAATGTGCTGATTTTTTTCTGAAGTAATCCAACTTGCATTGTCAATCTCCACAAGGAACTATTGTGCCGGTACATCTACTCTCAATGCTGTGGACAGATCATTCTACAAAGCCAAAAAGATAAAGACTTCTTCATTCATTCCATTAATTCTGTATCTGCTGTTTCTAACACTTTGCCAGGCTTGCAGCAGGTCAGACAGCTCTAAGCGTTTGGCAGCTTGGAGTATGGCTTGCAAAAATTCAACTAATGGTAAATTCTGAAATGCAGGGAAATCCTTGCTCACTTATTGTGCATGCATCTCATATTTCAAATACAATTGGGTATGCATACAAATATATCACCAACATAATTATATTTACAAATATTTAGAAAATAGTGACTGCTTTTGTCAAACTTAAGGGGAACTGAACACATTTTAAAATCGCTCTTTCAACTGAACTTTCTTACATGCTGCATTAGTTGCTGACATCTCCTTTTATAGATCAACATCCACCAAGCTATATTTGTTTCACATGCTATATTTTAACATATAGACCAATCAAAGAACATTGATTAAGTACACACACACACACCCCACTGACTGTTAGAAAGCATCTGCTGTTAGGGAATCCAGACAACAAAGGTTCCTCAGGATGCCTACATTCAGCAAAACAGGATGGTTTAGCATCCAAAGGACAATGATCACTCCTGATCTTGTTTCCGCTTGGTATCCACACACTTTCTGGAATTCTGTAGCATCTCAGATTTTCTCATCTGGAAATGCATCACATTTTAGACTCCTTCCCCCTTTCCCCCAGCACAGAAGAGAAAACCAGCTGCTTACCTGTTCAGCTGCTTCAGGATCTATTTGACTTTGGAATAAAGGGACAGCAAATTGTATCTTTTTCGGGCTGTTAGGCTCCATGACAATATTCAGAATGCAGAAGAGAAAAGAGCCCAGGACTGCCTGAAAGGATAGCCGGAGAGTCGTTTCTGCAATTCTCCCTGGCACACTCCTTGACGCCACGCCAAGCGCTCTTTAGTAACAGCTGTAATTCCTGAGCGTGCAAGCAGAGCTGCTGGGGCTGAGAAGCTCCCAGCTCCACCATCCACAGCAATGCCTCTGGCTGATGCCACTACTGTTCCTCCTCCGGTCCTTCAAAGACTCTCAGCACAAAGCTGAAAGGAACAATACGCTAATTGTGCACCGACTCCCTTCTGCATATGCCAGGGGTTCACTCAGAAGCTAATTGAAAATGCAATACTAGCCCTGGCTTGGCCTGGTGCCCTGGGATTTGAAATAGAGGATCTCTCCACCGTACATTACTATCTGGCTGCACCAAAGTGCCGGGTAAGCGCCCTTCAGAGTATTGCTGATGGACCTTGAATTATTGATAGATGCAGAGATCAGGATGTTTTCAGAGCGGAGGTGTGGAGGTGGCACTCGGTGGGGTATAAATCAGTTGATCCCGGTAAAGGCATATTTGCAGAATTCCCTTGCTTTTGTTATATGTCAGCCATCTTTGTGATGATTGATCAATCTCCGTCTAGATCTGCTGTCCTCCAATAAGCTCCACACTTCACAACTCATCACAGTAAATCACCATTCATCTGCTGGAGAGTTTACTTCCCAAGAAGCTCATTTTCAAGGAAAAAGGGTAAACTTGGCACAAGATTCCAGAGATTTCTTGGGCGGCAATCTGGATGTTTTGGTTTACAGCTTCAGATTGTTTGGCCTGCAATTCACATCTTTTCTCATCATTGGCTATAACACATAGGGTTAATGGGAGCTGTTGGCCAAAACATCAGGAGGGTCACAAGAGGCCCACCCCTCATTTAAAGGCTCTTGCTTAGGGGCAACTTGAGAAGGATTTTGAAGGAAGGACAAAGAGTTTTAATAGGACTTTCATGGCCAGTTTGTACATCATTACATTTTTCCCATGGTTTGCCTTAAGGCAAATATGTGACGCTGCTGCTTAGGTGAAATATCAAAATATACTTGTTTGCAAAACATTGAGCATCACTTTGCTTCAGTGGGAGATTAATGCCATGGTCCTACGGTTGCCACACTCCTTTATACCTCCTTTCATGGGAAGTGGAATATATATTGAACATTTCTAAGCTGTGGGTCATTGTTTTGGTTTCCATATTTTTGGACATGTTTTTGTTAGGGTTTGGAGTGATTCAGTCTGCACAGCAGGTGGTTTGTTATTTGCAAGTGCCTTCAGAGCAGCTTCCATGTCACTTTCTAATATTTAGAAATATTAGAAATCCTATATCTCCATAGGATTCCACTTTGAAGAAGCCCATCCTTTCATCTCTTCTGTATACTTCTTCTGTTTATTTTTTCCACCTTCTCTTTTTTTTTTCTCTTCATAAGATTTGGTGTTCCCTTGTTTGGCTTTTAGCATACCTAATCTAGGTTTGATTTTTTCTTTGATTTCTTGGATCTTCTGAAAGAGACATTCTTCTGTAATAATGTCTCTGGTTTCAGTCCACAGTTCTTCTGGCTCATGGTCAATTGATGAGTAATGCAAATCTGTTCTTTATGTGGACTTTGAATTCTTCAGGGATGCAACTTAAGTTACATTTCGGTACTATTTTTGATCTTTCTTTAGCTTGACTCTGATTTTTTTTAAATTAAGAGCTGATGGTCACTACCGCAATCTGCTCCTGATCTGTTTCGGCAGCAAGAATATAGTTTCTCCAACGTATGCTTCCAATTGCATAAGCTATTTGGTTTTTTATTGACCATCTGCTGAAGTCCCTGTGAACAATTGTCTGAAGTATGTGCTTGCAATTAACAGGTTCCCCTGCTTCATTTCTTACCCGTAGGCCTAATTTTCCTACAAGATTTGATTCTGCTTTGTTTCCTACTTTTTTATTCCAGTCACCTAGAATTATCAGCATGTATAGTTTTGTAGAATGAAATAAACAAAACACACTGTGTTTGTCTGACTGGAAAATGTCTCGTTCCAGTCCACTTTAGTTTGCTTACACCAAGTACTGCGATGTGCATGCTTTGCATTTCTTGCTTTATGATTTCCTTGACTGAGTTTGCCTTGATTCATGCGTCTCACATTCCATGCCCAGTTGTGTGTGTTGTGCAGCACGGAACTTTGCTCTTACCTCTCTGCATGTCAGCCACTAGTCTTCCTTTCGTGTTTGATCTAGTAGCGTCATTAGCGGCAGTGCTACTTGTACTTGTCTTTTGCCCTTCCCCTGCAGCTCGTAAAGTGCCTTCCATTCTTCGGCACTATCTCCTGTTTCATTTTGGATTGTTTCAGCCGAGAGTTTTTGAGGTAAGCAAATTCAGAAGTGAATTACCACATCCTTCTTCTGTGCAGCACCAACCAGCATTAGCTTGAGCATCGCTGCTGTTGTCTGCAAAAGATCCTCTGCCAGTGGCACTTTGAACTGCTGCTGCTGCTGCATTTCACAAGTTTCTCTGCCCCCATCAGTGTTAATGAGACCCATTCTCTTTTGGTGATGTGATTGTTACTCTCAAAAAGGGAGGCTGCATCTTAGTCTGGTGTCTCAACCTTGACAATTCAATTCTGCTTTGGGTGACCCTGTCAGGAGACCAGCCAGATGGGACTATTTTGGCCTCCTGATGGCATTGCTGTTGGCTTCGTTGACATTCTCAGACACCCTCAGCATATTAAGGTGTGCATCAAAGAGGGAGGAATTTGAAAGAAGATCGAGGCTTGGATGGGCAGCAATGAAAAAACCAGAGAAAATCATCAACTGTAAGGATGTTTTACTGGAGACCAAGGTCAAGATCATCCAAACTATTCTATTTCCAATCACAATCTTTGGGTGTGAAAGCTGAAAGAAAGTTGACAGGAAGAAAATTAATGCTTTGAAACATGGTGCTGGAGGAGAGTTTTACCCTGAACCAACAGAAAGAGGAACTAAGAAATCCTAGATTAAATCAAGCCAGAGCTTTCTCTAGAAGCAAAAATGACAAATTGGATGCTGTCATACCTCAGTCACATCATGACTTACTGGAGAAGACAATTATGTTATGGAAATTTGAAAGTAGAAGATGAAAGGGAAGACCAAATATTAGATGGATTGAATCCATAAAGGAAGCCACAGTCTGGTGCTTGGAAGAGCTGAATGGAGCTGTCATGGAGAGGACATTTTGGAAAGTTTTCATTCATAGGGTCCATAGGCCGAAAACAACCTGACAGCACGTAACAGCAACAGGCAAGATTAGCACAATTTATCAGGGAAGATTGGTGGGGGACCCATCCAGCCCTAGAGTCCACATAGGAAGCCGTTTTATGGGGAAGGGCTTTCCCTTGCACAGCACTTTTGACGTATCTCTATTGTGAGACTTAAGCTGCTCCCAGCACTACACAGAAATTGGAATCCTGCACTAGGTGTGCAGTGGAACACTCATGAGCCTATCTGCTGACACAAGCCTGTGTATTCCATGAGGGATAAGGGTGCATTCTGTCTCACTTGGCTTGCAATTCCCTACATATTTTTATTGGGCATAATCCCAGTGTCACTTCAGTGGTAAGCAAAGGAATTTTAGCTCCTGAACTGAATGGCTGTATGTGTATTGCTTTAGTTGTAAAACTCACCACTGACATTCTCCTCCTCCTCTGCCTGCTGTACCATGCTTCAGAACTTCTGCATTCCTGTTATGTCAGAGCAAAACAAAACAATAACAACCCTGGTAGAAAAGAGAAAATACTGTGAGAACGTACTCTTTGGCATTTAAACACACCAGAATTATAGCCGTTTCATGACCATGGGAATAAAACAGAGTTTCTTTCATTACCCTGATACTACACAACAACACTTAGGTAGTAATACATGGCATTTTATGGTAGAAAAAAATATATTTTCGAAACAAAATAAGTGCATGTAACTATGTGAATGCCCAGTTCAACTGCCACCCAACTTTAATTTAAAAAGTTCTTTGTCCAAATTTTATTTTTTTAAATTATTTTTGTAAATCTCCCAGAAATATTTGGCTATGGGGTGGTATAGAGATGAAATGAAGAAGGCGGCAGGAGGGGGGGTGGGTACCGTATTTTTCGCTCTATAAGACGCACCTGACCATAAGACGCACCTAGTTTTTAGAGGAGGAAAACAAGAAAAAAAATGTTCTGAATCAAATGGGCACATAACCACAGGCACATTCCCCATCACTTCCCCATGGGCTGCACATCTGACAGACTTACTGCACACACGTATTCGCTCTATAAGACGCACAGACATTTCCCCTTACTTTTGAGGGGGGGAAAAGTGAGTCTTATAGAGCAAAAAATACGGTAAGTTGCAGCAAGCAGCATCGGCCCTGCTGGACCTGGGCATATCCCTTGCAGCCCAGATTCTGATGCAAGGCCTGCTTGTGCATCGCCTGCCGTTCTCTGAAGGGCAGCTTGGGCTGTGGGGGCCTAGACTTCAGCCCAGAGTCAGGACTAGCCAGAACCATTGCCTAATACAGCAGGTCTTTGGAATACACAAGCATAGGAACATGCTTTAGGGGAAAGCGAACAAGGGTGGGTGGTTACATCAGGGCACTTCTGAGCAAAGAAAACAGTGCGAGACAATTGGAAGCAGCATGGAGAATAAATGAAGGGTTTTATTGTCCGGAACTAGTTCAGTTTCATGAGCCAGTTTAATATCATATTTTTAAAAATCCTATCATTGCGCAACACTGTTTGACATTTTTTCCTAACTTGTTATCCCTTCAGAGTTGTTTACCTGCCTTGGGTGAATCAATTTTCCCTGGGTTTCATAAGTCATCCTTCTGTCAGTGGATTCCACTAGACTTCTGCCAGGGACTGATTTCAAGGTGGAGCGATGAAAAAATAATCAAAGGGTACAGAAAAATATAGTAAAAATTGATTGTAGTAGTAGTTTTCTGTGCAGGATTTAGCCCTGGTGACAACATTCATAACACTTCCACCTTGTTTTTAGAATAAACAGATTTAATGTTTTGGTTTATACAATCAAGTTGTGTGCAAAGGACCTATCAAAATGATCTTATTTGTGGGCAGAGAAAGTGGGGGACAATTTCACTGAATTCCTCCAGGGACAAGTGAAATTTGGCTTCAGCTTCTCACTGGCAGGACACTGTGTTGGCAAGGGCTGTACTGCAACTTCTTTTCCCCCATGGCAATCAGCAGCAGCGCCGCCAGCACCCATCTTGCATCTTCCACAGTGCTGGAGTAACGGGGACAGTCAAGCTCTAAGGAAGAGGTGAAGCGAGAAAAGCTGAAGCGCAATTTCATGAAAGTTTTCTTCCCCCATGAAACAAGTCTCCCTCTTTCTGCCTCCTTCACAGGGCAACTCTTGGTGCCAGGAACTAAGCCTTAGGAGAGCCATTTCAATGTTTAAGAATGGGGGGGGGGGAGTGCACAGAAGTCAGAAAACAACCAAACATCTGATGGTTGGGGGAAAGACCATAGGGCTGGGAAGAAGGTGTGGCCATCTGGGGAACCCCAGGTAGTGGAGTTTAAGATGATCTGAAGTTTCCCACCAAAGTGCTGTCCAGTCACCACCTAGGCCCAAACCGAATTATTTTCACTATTTCACCCAAAGAAATGGTGGTGATTTTGAGTTCTGGGCCTATTCAGCACTGTGTGAAAGACTTGGAATTATTGCTGTTGATTCGGGCTTTCCTTAAATAGAGCACATCCTGTGTGCTTTAACCAGTGAAGACCATTTGGCAAAACGATCTCTTGGTCCATATGGAACGAAGTAGCGACCTTTGTAAGAAAGGATGGATCAAGCCACAAAACAACCTTTTCTTTATGGAAGTTGAGAAAGGGAGGGTCTACCCGAAGGGCACAAAGTTCAGACGCTCTGCGGGCTGAAGTAACAGCTACAAGGAATGCTGTCTTCCATGAGACAAGGTGCAGGTCAACTCTCGCCATTGGTTCGAAGGGCGGTCTAGTGAGTGCCTGCAAGACCACTGAGAGGCTCCATGTCGGCATAAGGGGTCTGATCGTAGGATGGAGATTAGAAAGTCCTTTTAAAAACTTCTTGATCAGAGGCTGAGAAAAAATGGAAAGACTTTGTACAGGCCCCCGGAAGGAAGAAAGAGCTGCTGTATAGACCTTGATAGAGAAAGGCTTAAGTCCAGACTGGTGCAATTCGAACAGCAACTGGAGAATTTGTTCGATCGAAGCTGATGATGGAGAAAAAGAATGTGCTTCGACAAAGCTAGAGAATCTACGCCATTTAGCAGTGTACAATTTCCTAGTAGAGAGTCATAGTGCAGAGTCAATAATGTACTGGAGGTCTGGATGTAGCGGTTGAGAAGCAGGATCAGCAGAAGCGAAAGTGGTCTGAAGTGTAATTTACGTCTGTACCGGTGGCTCAGGTCTGGTCACCGAATTCGCCAGGTGGTGAGCTTCAACGACTGAAGGTCCGGGTGACGAATCATACCCACCCTCTGAGTGATGAGGGAGGGAAGCAGGGGAAGTTGGAGGAACTCCTCTCGAGACACATGAAGCGTGGAGAACCAAGGTTGGCGAGGCCACCAGGGAGTGATTAACAACCCTGTGGCCCCTTCGTGGATGATCTTCGCCAACACTCGCATGATTAGGGGAATCAGTGGAAATGCATAAAAGCTCATGCCTGTCCATGGAATCATGAAGGCATCTCCGGACGAGCCCTGTCCTATTCCCGCTCTGGAGCAGTAAGTTACGCACACCCTGTTCGAATGGGTTGCGAACAGATCTATGTCCGGGGAACCCCAGCGGTGAAACAGCCTGTCTCAAATCCGACTGTCCAATTCCCACTCGTGTGAATGAGACATCTGCCTGCTTAAGAGGTCCGCCTCCACATTGTCCATCCCCGCCAGGTGTACTGCTATAAGAGTAACGTCCCTTGGAATGCACCAATCCCAGATCTGCATGGCTAAGCGGGCCAGCTTCAGGGATCTGGTTCCTCCCTGCTTGTTGATGTAAAACACTGTTGCTATATTGTCCGTGGTTATCTGGAAAACTTGGTGTAGGATAATGTCCTTGAATGCCTGTAGGGCTTTGACTACAGCCAGCAGCTCGAGGAAATTGATATGATTCCTGGAATCACGATGGCTCCAAACTCCCTGGGTGCGTAGGGTGGAACATATGGCTTCCCATCCCAGAAGAGACGCGTCGGTACCGATATTCATCGTAGGGTACCGAGGTCGAAACGGGACACCAGCACTCAAGTTGACCGGATCCATCCACCATAGCAGGGATCAAAGAACAGTGCCCGGGAGTCGCACCCACTTGGTAGGCGAGTCGCTTTGAGGACGAAAGGCTCCATTGAAAAATAACTGCAGAGGGCACATTCGGAGCTTGGCGTAGGGGACTACAGCGATGGCCACCGCCATATGTCCCAGAAGGCTTTGAATAGCCCATGCCGGAACAATGCCCTCTTGTCGAATCCGAGTGATGTGACGAATGATGGTCCACTGTCTGTCGATAGGCAGGAAGGCTCTTCTCATTATGGAATCGAGATGTGCTCCGATGAAGTCGATCGTCTGTGTAGGGACAAGAGAAGATTTCCGCTGATTAATACAAAGTCCAAGGTCTTGTAGTAGAGCACACAAGGTATGAATATCCGCCATAAGTCCCTCCTTAGTCTTGTAAACCAGCAGCCAATCATCAAGGTACAGGTAAATTTGGATTCCACGTAGGCGAAGATGTGTGCATACGGGAGCCATGCATTTTGTGAAAACTCTCGGTGCAGTGGCTAATCTGAACGGTAACACCTTGAATTCATAGATTTCGGAGGCTACCACAAAGCGAAGAAAACGCCTATGAAGTGGATGTATTGAAATATGAAAATAGGCGTTTTTCAGATCTAGTGAAGTGAACCAGTCCCCTCTCCGCAGCAACGGAAGAATATTTTGAAGTGTGGTCATCTGAAACTTCTGTGGTGTTATGAACTTATTAAGAGCTCTTAAGTTCAAAATCAGTCGGAGACCTCCATCCCTCTTCAGGACAGTAAAACATTTGGAATAGAATCCGTGCAGCCCATCTGATGACGATAAACGACGAATCGCTCCTTCAGCAAGGAGTTGACGAACCTCATCCAGTAACATCGATGAACCAGACGTAAATCGGATCGGGCTCGATGATGGAACAACGTCGAATTCAATTCCATATCCGTGCTGGATAATAGATAACACCCATCTATCAGATGTAATGGTCTCCCAAATGGGGAGCCGACTTTTCAATCGGTCCCCAAACAAGAGGGGGAAGGGTGTAGGTGGGAGTAGGAGAAGGGTTCGCTTGTCCCATCAGCGCTGCCGCCTATCCGCATCGAAACGGCAGTGGCCTTGCTGGAAGCGTTGGGACGCCTGCTGTCTGCAGCGTTGCTGGCGATGGATTGGCGGTTGTTGCTGAGGCTGGTACTGGCGGTATGGCGGACGGGACCATGACCACTTACGGCAGGGTTGAGATGGTAGCTCCATGCGACGGGCCGTCATCCGGGATTCATGGAGTTTTTTCAGCTTGCTGTCAGTCTTGGAATGGAAGAGGGCGGACCCGACGAACGGCATCTCTTCGATTCTTCATTTGGTTTCGTCCAGGAAGTTACAGTTACATAACCAGGCATGCCTACGGAGGGAGATGGCGCCTAGAAGCAACCGGGAGCCAGTATCCACATGGTGGCAGGCTGTAGACAACTGCTGCACCGCCACCTGCACGGCCTCCTTGACGAAGGTACGCGCCAGGTCACCCTGGTTGTTGGGGAGGGTGGCAATGATGCCATCGAGGCGCTGCATCAGGAAATATTGGTACCGAGTCAGGGTTGCTTCATAGTTGGAAGCATAGTTCGAATCGGCTTCTGAGTCGTCAGAGTCCATCCAGTACGGAGGTGGCACACTGGAGGAAGAATCGCCCGGTGATTCAGACCTGCTGCTTCCTCTAGATAGAGCCCTCGGGGCATCCCTGGGTGTAGACTGGAGATGGCCCCTGGATGTAGGCAGCGAGAAATGTCTTCGAGGAGCAGGATAGTAGGCCATTGATTGGTACTCTTCACGTCGAGGGGCAGAGGAATAACGAGCGTGGTACCGATCATCGGATCTAGCCTCCGAGGCGTGGCTGCTACGGCTTCTCGGAGGAGAGGCGGCCATACCCGCATGCATGGAGGCGGGCGGCATTGGGGTTGGAGACCGAACCCTCTGAGGTACATCCTGTATCTCCCCATCCGAGATAGAGCCATGGTGAGGGTCCTGAAGAGGCTCGGGCACCGGCCAGCATGGTGAGCTTGGTGACGTGACCCTCATAGCCACCTGAATGGTCGGTACTGTCACTGGGGTCGGTATGGAAGATGCCGCCAAACCCGAGTGGTGATGTTTTCCATGCTCGGGATCCTTTGGCTTTTTAGCCATTTTTCCCGCCTTCTCCTTTCTGGCCTTCTTGTGCACAGGTTGTTTGCCAGAGTCACTGTGCTTCCTCTTCTCCTTATGCTTCCTTGGCATGGAATCTGGCTGGGCAGCCATGCCTAAAGCTTCCTCGCTGGAAGGGCGTAAGGGCGGAGCAATGGAGGAAGAGGCAGGATGCTGTGGCGGATCAGTGGAAGCTTTCAGGAGGAGCCACAGGTATAGGTTTTGCCACCAACCGGTCCGATTGGAGTAGAGCCTGGTCCCACAAGAGCTTGCGGAGGCAGTTCTCCCAGTTCTTCCGCACTTGCTTGGAGAAGGCCAAGCAATGGCAGCATTTATCGGTCCTGTGCCCCTCCCCCAGGCACAGGAGGCACAGGTCATGCGGATCCACAGTGGGCATTTTAGAACCACACTGTCCGCATTTGCGGAACACCGCCCACTGCGCCATCGTAGAAAAAGAGAAAGAAGGAGATAGCGGGGAAATAATATTTTTGGTTTTGGTTTTTTTTTTATAGGAACTAGAGAAAAAGTGCAAACAACAAGAACAAACGAAGAAGTGAGTGAACAATCAGCAAGGGAAGAGCAAGGGAAATACTAACTTGGATGAGGAACAAGGAAGGATTATATGACGAACAAGGTAAGTAAGATCTAAGCGAGAGCGAAGCGGCACGAGGCACAGTGAACGGCGGTCGCAAAGACTGGAAAATGGCAGACACTCCGCTCCTTATATACTACGGGGGGTGGAGAGCGGAGTTTTCCCGCCAAAATCCGTTAGCTGTAAATCTTCCGGCCAAAGGCACTGCACAGGTACAGAACGCATGTGTGTGATGCACAGAGGCCACGAAGAACTGTGGCTGACCCACCCCCCTCCTCTTAATTTATCCTCCCAATAATTCCATGAGCTAAATTGGGCCAACGTCGCCCCATGATCTTGGCTGAGCGTGTTCTAGCATTTGGGTCTCCTAAGTCCCTTGCCAACACCGTAACTACCACTTCATCCTGGCCTTCATGGCCACCGATATTCTGATAACCTCACGCTTGGGTTTCCGTTCCTTGTCCACTTGCAAATAGGTTTCCTGGCCAGGACTTGCTAAGAGACAGCCATAGAAATTGCTTTCAGAATCATGGCTGAGGCCTCGAAACTGTAAAGTAATAATAAAGGGTGTTTCAAATGCCTTTCCCTTTCCAGGGAGAAGCCTGCATAGCATTCTTAGTTTAAATAGCCAGGATTACAAAGCCGTCATTTCCAGCAGAAGATGTGGTTTCCAGGAAGGCTGAGCATCCAGCTCCTTTTAGAAGTTGCCTTGCACCCGTATCTCCACATTTGAATTCCTATTTTGTAAAGACTAACTGGATTCTCTAGATACTTTATCAGGGAGTGGTGGAGGGGGGCAGGCAATAGCAAAACATTTGATTTACGGTTAGAGGCATCTTGCTGCTGTTTGTAGAAACTGCAAGGCCAACTTAAAGGAAATGGAAGATTAAAGAGACGTGTAACCTTATTATAAATTGAAAACACCACAGACTTCTGTAGGCAAGAGCATTATAGAGATAAACGTCCCACTAGCTAACACCCAGGGCCTAAACACATTTATGCGGAAGGAAGCTCAGTCAATTCCAATGAACTTAGATTAGGGTTTTACTGTAGTATATTTAATCAAGAAATCACCCAGTATTTAAGGCTGGTGCCAAGATTATTGATTATTGAGTTTCCAGTAATCAGCACGGTGGATATGAAGACTTAACAGCATCGAAAGAGATAATATTGTGGATCTTAACAGTTGTTTAGTCATTTGTGGTTTAAAAAACAAACAATGTTTACTATAATGAGGATAGAAACAGTGTCTTCTAACTATGTTATTTTACAGTAATCTTTAAATAGGATGCATGCCTGCAATGAGAAATAAAGGTAGCATCTGAACATGGGTGCCTATTTTACAAAGATAGCTTTAAAATAGGGAAAAGAAAATCTCTTTCCAATAAAAAATAAAGAACATAAAATTAATAATATTCTAAATTGCAACATGATTTACTTCAAACTCAGAGGTTGTCTTGGACATTTTCAGTCTCTTTGAAAAAATGATTATGAAATATACAGAAATATAGAATGTGGCCATAGAATACATTCCACAAAAACTGAGGTTTAAAGCTATATAAAATCTTAGTAACACTGATCATTATCTAGTGTGGACATCCAAAAGTATCAAAGAAAATTTTTTAGCTAGAATATACTGCTAAAAAATCAAGTTAAACATGTAAAATAAAATTTGTTAGGAAAATGATGGTGGAGAATTACAACATTTGAGTACAATAGGCTTTGTTAGGCCCTCCCAGGCGCTTGGATGTGTCCAGTGGGTGTTCCAGTGTTTTCCTTTGAACAGCGGGCTTTCTTGTAATGGCACAATCTGCTTTCAGGCACCTCCTTTGGTTGCAAAGCAGTTTGGCATGTGACACAGTGGGCCATTGTTGAGGAAACATAGGCTCATAGTCCCCTTGGGCATGCCTTGGATGCGGTGCGTGGCTGGATTGTGGCCAGCAGAGTCAACGCATTGTTTATATTCATTGCCATCGTAGCATCAGCTCGAAGGATTGCTTGCGTAGGTGTGGGCCTACTTCTTGCAAAGAAAGACACTTCTGAGGGTAAAGAAATAGCCTGGCCTGGGTGGGGTGCGCCGAGACCACCCTCCCATCTTGTTTGTGGGCTTCCCCATAAACTGTTGGCCACTGTGTAAGCAGAATGCCGAACTAGATAAACGTTTGGTGCGAGTCAGTCCCTTCATATGAAGAACAAGTGGAATAATGCAATGGCTTGTGTGGCGAGCTGCATGATCCCTTACCCAGATTCAGCATTTGTGCCACTGCACCAAGGGCAGACTGGCTCGCAGGCTTGCAGGATGCTCTCATGTACTGAGAAATGGTGAGGTCATAACTATGGACTCAGTGGGTCGCTATGCATCTTAAAAGGGTGGCAAGAGAAAAGGGAGAACTTGTTCCAGGACACAGAATATTAAATTGCTTGGACCTTTAAAAATGATAGTCTCACAAACGTTCTTGCATTAAGGTATATATAGGAAGCTCTACTCCTAGTTACTACTAGGTTGGCAGGAACAGAAAAGGTGAAGAAACTTTTTGGTAGTGGCTCTACTACTCTCATATTACTCTCATATTGTAAGTGTATGTCTTGCTTGAAAATAAGTAAAGCTTTCCTATTCTTCCTTTCAAATATATTGATGTTGTTTTGTTGCAAAGTCGTGCCCAACGTATCATGACCCTATGGACAATATTCCTCCAGGTTTTCCTGTCTTCCACCATCCCTCGGAGTCCACCCAAGCCCACACCTACTGCCCAGTGACTCCATCCAGCCACCTCATCCTCTGCCGTCCCCTTCTCCTTTTGTCATCAATTGTTCCCAGCATCAGGGTCTTCTCCAGTGAAAATATATTGATGCTGTTTTATTGTTGGCTTAGACTTTTCTCTGTACATTTTAGATTCTTCAATAATTGAGCTACTTGGAAAGGAATTATGATACGCACATCTCCTTATTTGTAAAAGATTCTTTGTAATTCAGATTTCAGCCTGTAAATGTGCTGGGAATGCCTTTTCAATTCCAGATGCCAGCCTTATAAAATTATAGGGCAATACAACTGCCAAAAGCATCTATGATAGAGGCTAATAGTGCCGTGCTGGGTGCTAAGAACTTCTCAAACACAAGCTTTGTAACACAAAAGTCAATATGGATCAATAAATGTAGCTTTAGATCAAGGACTGCAGGGGGTGTTTTCCTAATTTACAACCATCTTCCTGCATTGTTTCTGGAATATGTCCCTGTGTGCAAATAACATTATGTAGGAGCTGTTTCTGCTTTCTATAATGAACTTCTGGTTAGCCAAACTGTCTATTGTTGTATGCCATGCAAAGCTGGATTTGTGGTTTAATTATAAGCTAACAATGAACCACCTAGGAAAATAAACCCATTGTTTTTTCTTGCTTTGTTCATGGTTAACAGTTTATACTTAAACCACTGTGCATGGCTCGGATGTAACAACCCATACTGAACCTGTAATCTTACATGTGAACAAGTCTAGTTCAAAAAGGAACCAGGTTTTAATTAACCATGGCTTATTGACTCATGAGTCACTCACTATGTGTCAACCCAGAACTATGAGTTAAGAATAGGTTAATCAACAACAACTAACAGATTATCCATGGTTTGTTGTTGGGTATGTGAACTGTGGGCTGTGGAGTGAGTGAAGTTGACCACCACTCTTGCCAGGCATCCCAGGGTCCTCATGAGTGAGATTCTGAAGAAGGATGAGGAAACCACAAAGAAGCAGAGATGGGAGTTCTAGGAATCCAGGGAGAGGCACAACCACTCTCAGGGTGGCTCCCCATGGATTCTCAGGCCGACCAAGAGAGCAGCAATGTTTTAGAAGAGACAAGAGGGGTCAAAGAAAGAGAGAAGGGAGAGCCATTGCCTTGCCCAGTCCTGGACCTCATGATGAGGTGTCAGAAGAGACAAGTTGCCCAGCTGGAGGGCTTGCACAGTTCTTGCCAGCTGGGCTTTTCCTCAGCATGAGTCACCCTGACGGTGGAGCCCACAGACTTAATGAAAGGGAAGGATCTCATGGAGAAGTTTTGGTTCAACTTTTTTGACATGAGCAAACTCACTATATGGCTTTTAGAGTTACTTTGTCTTTAGCTGCCAAATGTCCATAAAGATCTGCTGTGCAAAGACAGTGCCTGGTGATTTGGAGCCTAAAGGCAAAAAGGGAAGGGTTGAGTTAATGAGAGGTTGTTGAAATCATGGATTGTTCTTACACGCAGAATCATGGGTTGTCCGTGGCTTGCTTAGCCAGGTTACAGAGGCAGCTGACAAAAGCAGTCAAGGATCTAGCCTTCCGTATCACAAAGCTAGTTAGGATCTGGGAAGGGAGCAGTTTGAAGGAGGCAAACAAACCGTTCAGAGACTGGGAAAACAAACTATGCTTTAAATAAACCATGGGTTAGTGTTAGGGCATATTCTCTGGTTCTGCTCCTCAATATCTGAACCACCGATGGGTTTGTATGGTAGATCATTATGGAAAGTCTTCACCTGTGCAGGCAATATTGGAAGGAAATGTGCCGTTCCTTCTACCATGCCAAGATTCTATTCACACAGCAGAAAAACATGGTAGACTCTTGGCAAGGTAGAAAAATCTGAATAGGAAGCATTACAAATAGTACACCCCCCTGAAGCAGCATAAACCAATATAACAACTCAGAATTAGAAGCTATTCTGCAGCATGTGTAAGCAGGCCTTAATCTGTAAGTCAGCTTCCTCTTCTCATAAAAATCCAGCTTTAGACTGTTCACAGGACTCTTTGACCAAAAAGTTGCAATGTCTGAATTCAAAAGAAACCTAGTACAAGGAAAGACTTCAAAACACAATACTAGACTTGTAGGCAAAATAAATATTTTTATTGGCACAATAGCCCCTTTTTTAAAAAGAAATCAACCCTTGTATATTTTCCAAACTTACAACTCTTTGACCATCTTTCGCATACAATATTGTTACAGTTTTACTAGTCATTGATTATGTTGTCAACATAATATTAAAACTTTAATTAGTTCAAAACAAACAAACAAACAAACAAACAACCCATAGGTATCCCAATGGCAGAGATTATGTTCTGAATGTCTTAGCATCCCATAGCTAAACAATACATTGAGAACTCTGCCTACTTCCGATTTTCTCTGTTGTGATAAAGGTCATTTCCCTGGGTCATAGCACAACATAAAGATCAGCTGAAGTGGGAGAATATTTCCTTCTACCTTCCCAATACTAATAGCCAAAGTGATAAATCCACTTCAAGTTGTACACCACTTTTTTTTTTTAAGCTAGTGTTTTATAGACTTGTTTTATAAAAGGAGAAAAGGGACACTTCCCTGTATAATTAAGATGTAGTTCATATATAGTTATATATTAAGACTTTTTGAGAAGACAAAGGACATTTCAAAGAAAAAAGGGAGGTTAAAGCATTTTTAAAGGTGTCTACTGCACAAGATCAGGCTTTCAGTGTAAGCATCTTTAGTAGTTCTACGCAAGTTCATGTAATTCTCTAAACACTTGGCAAAAAACAGCCTCTCCCAAGAGCTAACCATTTTTACAATGGGTTATTCTCTTCTTTGGAAATGGCATTCCATAACAGCAGTGGAAATGGTTACTTCAAGCTCTCAGAGTGAATCAGTTATTGCACAGTTAAAAAATACCTCATAGAGGTCAGTGGTGTTTCTTGTTGCTGTTGTTGAAAAATAACAATCTGGACTATTTATACACGGGGTGGGTCTAGGAGTTTTCAAGTCTTAGGAGGCACACCTCTACACAGAATTAAAACTATGCACAAAGAAACAGCAGGAACATAACAAATAAATACGAAGACTTGCAAGATAATCTGAGTGTTCCCCATCTTGCGCTGGCTGCAGGAAGATGGGGCTTGTCCAGTTCGCGACACCGGGAACTGGAGTGTGAATGCAGCACAGCACAAAGGGCTGCGTACAGGAGCTGTCACTTTTGCTCTCTACAGATACTTCCATCCACGTGATCCACAAGGAGAATTCCACAATGTCCTTGGACCCTTGAGGAGAAAGAAAAACAATGAGTCAGAAGCAAAACGTGCGAGGCGCAAATGCAGCATTCGCCAGCCAGTATATCTGCTGGGTAACTCCCAAGACAACTTTTGGGAAACTGGAGAAGATGACCGGAGGGCACGTCAAGGGAGTTGCCGGATTCAGTATGGAAAGGTGGGCACAGAACTGGGTCGTGTTTACAAAGGAAGGTTTTCATGCTGTTCCTTAGCTGTGCTTGAGCCCTGGATCCTTGGGAATTTTATCCACTTGAGTTGGGCGTCAGTTCTGCAAGGCTCACAGCTCCAGCCCAAATGCAAAACATTCACCTCAGGATTATCATTCCATCAACATGAAAGTATTTACACAAGATGAAGTAAGTGCTTACTTAGTATGGTAGTGCAAAATATTTTCCTGGTTTATTTAAAATGGAAGACCTTAGATGTGTGTTCTTTATTTAGTAATAATTAAGACACAGGAATAACTGCAATTTACACACCAGGGGAAAATAGACCCTAATTTTACATTGGCAAAAGATATCCTGTATTTTGTAGTGCAGGATTGCAGAAGAGAAGGCGGGGGGGGGGCACTCTGTGGCCTTCCAATTGTTTTAGCCTACAACTCCCATGATCCCTCATCATTGCCTGTGCTGGCTGGGGCTGACAGAAGTTGTAGGGCAAAAGTACAGGAGAGTCTCACGTTGCCCACCGAGTATAATGATTAAATTGTTAAACTAGGACTGCAGAGACACAGGATGAAATCCCCTTCAGCCACAAAACTAAATTGGTGATTGTAGGCCAGGCCACTGCCTACCTCACAAGGTTGTTATAAGGAGAAAATGGGGGAGAGAGAACAGTATACACTGCAGGGAAAGGCAGGATACCAATGCAATGAATGAATGATCAGCTGAACATTTTCTGACACGCAGAACACCTTTTTGTGTGCATTATGGAGCAATGCCACAACCCTCACCTTCAGTTACTACTCATAGCTCACGCATAGCTCTACAGTAATGCTGAAGAAGTTACCTGCAGTGCCAATTCAGGGCTGCATTTCTTGCTTAGAGTTAGCAGATCTGTTAGGGGAAGAGACAGCTGCTAACAGTCCACTTACAATTTCTCGTCTGATTTCACCAACAATAGATTCTTTGATCTAAAAACAAGACCATGGATTAAGTCAGAGTTTGTCGCAGGTTATTTAGATGAATTCATAGCCCACACGACACCAAAGGTTCAGATTCGGCAGCCGCTCCTCCCAGGCTCCTTCTCAAGCTTGGCGCCAAGAAGGAACCGCCACTGAGCTGCTGGAACCCCACCTCCTCTTCAGCACCACGGTTGGGAAGAGGGCGGGCAGCTCCCCGGCATGCTGGAGGGGTGGCACACGCACCGTGGTGGGTAAGGCGGTCAACACCTAAGGTGGGGTTGCAGCTGATCGCCCGGGTTTTCCCTTCCAAAACTGGTGCAACACAGAGACAAGGTACCACAATGGTGGGTGTTTTGTGGGCCCACTCCTGTGCTTTTAATGCCCCAGAGAAAACCCAGTGTTTCACAAACTATGGGGCAGTAGGGGTAGAGAGGGTGGTGCCCCTTTCTCCACTCGGGCACTGACCAGCTGCTTTGGGCAAAGTAATGATTTCCTCCAGAAAGGGCATCTATCTCCGCCATTCTCTCAGCACTGCTTAGCTGAGTGTTCTTTAGCAAGGGAAATGCTCAGGCCACCCCCGGTTTCTATTTTAACTTGTTGGTCTGGGAGGCAGGACGTTGCAGAGAAGTGCTCTTCCTCATTCCCATGCACAGGCCTGAGCTGCCTCTCTCATTAGCCCTCTTCCTTGTTACCTTGCAAGTAATTGCTGAGGGTTTATTACCCGACTGATTCAACTCCCTCCAGTGCCACCGCTTCTGTTTATCAGGGAGTTTCAGGGCTGCAGTCATGAGTAACTGAGTATGGGCAGTGAAAACCTTGAATGGCCTCTGATCAAGGGTCTCTACAGGACTCGCTTCTTCCGGAAGCGCCCACACACCGAGCCAGATAAATCAGAGGCCCTTCCCCTAGAGGAAAGAAGGCCTTCTCTGTGAGGGAACCCATGCCACTCCTTCCACATGGCCTAAGTGCATCCTTTTTCACCTCTCAGTGGTATCTAGGCTGTATTTACCCAGCTTCTCTGATAGTTTTATCTTGCCATCCATTTGTTGCTTTCTCTTTTGTGGTTCTGACTGCCATTCATTGTTTATTACATTTTACATGGATTTGTTTTGTGTTCTGCTTTGAGGGCATTTCTAAAAAAAGGTGGAGCATAAATCCTGAATGTAACTAAATGAAAATCAAACGCAAATGATGATGCTTATCTTCCATCCACAACGGAAAGGCAGAAAGAGAAGGCTTGACTTAATGAGCAAGTGTAAGGCTGCGTACCTAGCTAGCTTTGTTCCTTCCTCAACACCCTTCAGGACTATAACAACTTACAGGCACTGAAAGTGAAGGAGTCCAGTTGCAAGGCCAACGACGTGCCTGGAAGAACCAGTAGGTCCTTCATGGGGACCTGAGCTGCCTGGCATGGGCGGGGGGGGGGGGGGGGGAGGCAGTCCTGGTTCCTCACCTCCTAGAGTCACACTCTGCTGACTGTATGTTGCCATGCACACATGTGTGGCTGTGCTGCTCCCTCCAGCTGCCAGGGAGGGGGAGACACATGATGTCTAGAGCCATCGCAGTACCGCATGGGGTCAGGACGGAGCTGTAGGCAGCTGCCCAGGAGAACTCGGGAGTTCCAGCCCTGGCAATGGGGGGCGGGTGGGGAGGGGAGGGGAAGTACAAGCTGGAAGAAAACAAGGCAGAGGCCAAAGCCAAGGAACAAGCTGGAAATATACCTGAACCAAAACAACAACACTGACAACAAAAACCTTACTGTTTTCCCAAAATGCTGCCCAGACTTCTACCATCTGCTTATCAGGCCAACCTGGGTGAGGAGGGCCAGTCCAGACCCTGGAGCACTTCAGCGCCCTGGAAGCTGCTCCCAGTGGCAGTCCTCGTGGTGGCCCATGGGGCAGCCATGCAGAGCACCATGGGTTCTGGGTTCCAGCCCCAGTGATTCCTAGCAATACCCTGCCTCTGGGATGCTGCTCCTTCCAGGCCAGTTGCCACTCACTCCAAGCAAAAGGCAGAATTACAAAAGCTATGAATAAATGTGATGAAAATAAACACTGCCTTCTGAAATAAACTGATAAAGACTTCTTAAATTAGCACAGTTAATGGATGAGCAAACAAGATTCATCTTTGTGGGAAAGAACAGTACTAGGAACAGGCAACTTGTGTTCTATTCCTGGCTTTGCAACAGCAAGGCTTCCTGTGTGACCTTGGCAGGAAGTTGTAAGGCTTCTTGCATCCAAGTTTGCTTTCTACAGTGAGGAATAGTTAGGCACTGTAATAAATAATTTTAGCAAAGGATGCAACTCCTCAGCTGGAAAGTAACATGTAAAAAGAGCATTGGAGATGCAACTGGTCTGCTATTTGTTTTTAATGCTTTGCAGTGGAATATATTCCCCAAAGGACATTGAAGTGAAACAAAGCAAAAACAAACAAACAAACAAACCCAAAAACCAAAAAAACCATGCACTGGAACTTACTTCTCCAAAACAGCATTTTTGCAAAACAGGTAAATTGCATGTATTGCTCTTTCTGGAGAAGCTTCTTGGTAATAGAAGTGCCTGCATATGCTTATATCCCTTCACCCTACCAAGAAATTGGCATCACTCACACATGTGAGGCCTTGAGAGAAGAAGGCTGTGGGGGGACATGATCTCACTCTATCAGTACCTCAAGGGCAGTCACAAAGAGGTAGGTCAAAATCTCTTCTCACTGATACCAGAGAGTAGGATACAGAATAATCCATTCAAGTTGCAACAACCCAGATTCAGGCTGGACATCAGGAATAGCATCCTTACCGTCAGCAGTACAACAGTGGAGCCAGCTGCCTAGGTGGGCTCTCCCACACTAGAGACATTCAAAAAGAACCTGGACAGCCACCTGAGTGGGATGGTGTAAAGTGGTGTCCTGCACCAGCAGGGGGTTGGACTTGATGGCCTTCATGGCCCCTTCCAACTCTCCTATTCTACGATTCTAAGTGCACCAGTCTCTTGAAAAAAGCGTCAAGAAATGATCCAGAAATATTAAACTATCATTCTCTTAGAACAATTTAAGAACTATTCCCTGCTAGTCAGTGGATGCATTATTTAAGCAAAGGACTTCAGCACTTGTTCTTTTTGCATTCGTATAGTCTATAAATCAGACCGAATGTTCCTCAAGCCAAGAGGAACAAAATTAAGTATCTTTGCATTGTTGCAGTTCTCTTCTGTGCGGCTGCACTCATTTCTCTGAAGGGATAGTGGGCTCTTTGTCATTCCAGTAAATGGTTGCAGGTCAAAAGCTCAAACACATTACTGTCCACTCAGGCATATCCTGAAAGAGCACGTGCTTTTTATGCCTCTTCCTCTCCCCACCCCTCCCAATTCAATTCAGGCAATTCAGCATATGGGAGGAGAATAACCGAGTGAACCATGAGTTTAACATTTGTGAAGAAACGGCATGGATGCATTCCAACCGGTTTCCCTGCAATGGCTTCATTCTGTTTTGAAGCCAATAAGGCAAGGCCGATGTGTTCAGAAGGTATGAGCCACAAAGATGACCTGCCGGATCTCCAGTAGCAGCCATCAATTTAAGCCTAGCAATTAAAAAAAATATTTATATACTGTCCTTAGTCCATACAGGATCTCAGGACAGATTGCACAGAAAGGACAATTTACACAGAAAGTGTGCTCATCCTTTCCTCAGATATCCAACTCAAAACTAAAAGTTCATTCATGTTCTTTCAAGTGCACAGTATCAGGCCCAGACACAAAACGAGTAGGTTTGTGTGTTATGAAAACCCAAACTACAGGGTATGTGTTGTCGTTAAATAATGGGTTGTCCTTACATGTAGACCTGGACCAATTGTTTAACTATGAGTTATTGACTGTGAACAATGATCTTTGTACAAACACTGGATACAGCACCATTAATCTAGTTCCCTAAATTTACAAGGCTCTTGGATACAATGACTGGAGGGTAAAGGAAGTTTATGCAATATTTGTATTATGTGGTTAAGTTTTCAAATTCTAGCCAAGTAAGGTACAGAGAAAAACATGCTTCCTTTAGTTTCCAAGACAGTCTTTTATAAAACAATGTTTTAAAAACCTTAGTTTAAAAGCCAATGGATTATATTTATTTATTTAAACTGGAGCGCTCTTTGTTGGATTAGTCCAACAATCGCTAAGTATTCTCTCCGTGCTAAGTTCAGGGGCCTGGATGGCTTTTGCGTTGCTGCGCTCAGAATATGACGAAGTATAAATGCAGCTGCTTTCCTCCAAATGTTTGGCACTGCAGCTCCCATCAGCCTGGATGCTGATCAGGACTGCTGGGAGTTGTAGAATGAAACATCTGAAGGGCACCAGATATGGGAAGGTGAGCTACACACACACACACACACATGCAATCTTTAAATAAAAAGAGGTATGTTCAGCCCTCAGTATTTCCATGAGAACTTTTCTCAGCCCACACTCAGCCTTCCCCTCCTTGCACAGCTCTCCCCCGTGAAGTTTAGGAATGAGTTACTAGGGGAAAAGCTTCCAGTTTTGCATCTGGCCAACTTCTCTCAGAGTCGGGGCAGCAACATATTTGTTTTCTCCAACCATTTATACTGATTCATTTACTTCTGTTCCTTTAAATTATGAAATTGCATCTCATTTGATTTAAGCCTTCAGATGCATTATAGAGTGAGACAGAGGGAAAGAAAGGGAGACAGATGAACAGACAGACAGAGACAGACAGACAGAGACAGTCTCCTCCCAAGAGGAAATTTCTAGTCAGCCCATCCCTAACCTCTCGGATGACTTGCTGCAGTTCCTCATCCTCTATGCTCCTGTGCATGTCTTCAGCCGCTGGCGCAGGAGCCATTTTTTCAAGTTTCTCTTCCATCTCCGCTCTGCCTGTGGCGTGCGCCTCGGAGCATTCTGCTGGCTGCCCTGCTCCTGCTCTCGCTGGCGGCGAGGGCATCAATGCCACAGATGCCCGGTAGAGTTTGACGCCTTGGGGCTTGGACCTCCTTGCCTTGTCCAATGAACGTGCACCAGCTTTTCTACTAGCTTGACTAGAGCACACGGAAGAGGAATCAGAATTTCCACCCGGATCAAATGTGGATTCGGAGCCTTCTGCTGGAGGTGTCACCATTTCAAGTTCTCCCAGTCCCAAACCCAGCTCTGATTTCAGAAATGATTGCTCTCGAATAAGTTCAGAGACCTGTGGATTTGGAGGTGCAGGACAGAAAAAAGAGACCGTTGCTTTACCCAGCACCATGTGATAATTACAGAAGGATATACAGTAAAACCCCTGTACCCACTGTTTCAGTTACCCATGGTTGACAGCAGTCTGAAAAAATTAAACAAAAAATTCCAGGGAGAGGGAAGAGGCCCACGAGGGCAGCGCTGTGTCTCTCAACACAGGAATGCTCCCTTTTCTGGCCACCACTGGCCTGCAACAGCACCCACCACAGAAAGAGAGCGAGGGAGAAACAATTGGAGGGGGTAGAGATATCTGCAGTTTTTCCACTTTTCCAGGGGCCCTGTGCCCCATCCCCTGTGAATGTGAGGGCCAACTGTAGAGTATATAGTGTTCACTACTACTTGTAGTTTCAGGAAACTGGGGAGGGGGGTGCTTGGCACCTTTCCCCCATGGATATGGGGGTCCTACTGTAATAGGAACACAAAATGGGTGTCATACCCCTGAGCCATGCACCACACTCCATCCCCACCTATCTCCAGACGCAACACAGATTCAACAGTGTGCCCCACCTCTTCATAGGCAACATACATAAATGGAGATCGCATTACTTCAGTTGCCTTTCTGACCCTACCAGAAGATGATCTGGGCCTGTAATGAATGAGGGTGGTGTGTTGCAAGGGCCTGCCTGGCCATCTGGTGGCCTCAGCTAAGCCACGCAGCCAACGGAAGAATGGGGGGCAGAGTGAGCAATGTCTGTGTGCTTTCAGGATTCTCTCCTGTGGGTTTCACAACTATTATGCACTGTCTTGAATGTCTTCTTCCATTGCAGAACAACAAAATAGTTTATATTTCTAAAACCCTGAACAAAAAACCCCAGGACCTTATGGGACCCCTCACCCAATGTCCCCTTGCCCCATGGCTCTGTTTAGCTAGGCAGCTTTGCAAACAGTGCCCCAAGCTGTTCACCTTTTGTCTGCTGAAGCCAAAGCCCCAAGCTGAAGAAAGCTGCCTTAAACCCTCAGAGACCTGACTTCCTTACTATTCATCAGTGATGTGCTCAAGTCCTTTACTCCAAGCCTCCAGTCAGGTCTCAGGTCTCGACTTTCAAGTCCAAGTCAAGCCTCAAATCAATTCAAGAAATCTTCAAGTCGAATCTCAAGAGGCAACTTTAACAGAAAAAAGGGAGGTGCTGGTGGAGGGGGGAGTGTGGGTGGCTGGGTGGGAGAGTTGTAATCTCCCCAGTGTTCCCATCTGCACTTAGCAGGGAATGCAGAACACCCCACTTTTGGGGGCACCCCCCCACCAGTGATTCATTTAAGCTGTTTTTGTTTGCTCCTTCCTGGAAACAGAGCAGAGGCAGCATGCAGGAGAAGCGCTAATTGCACTAAAAAGAGCCAAAGCCGTCCCCCCGTACTGCAATCACTCCCTTGCCCCCTTTTCCCTCCCTCCACCACCTCCCTTGTGCCAAAAAGAAAAAAATAGCCTTGCCTGCCCCCTGTCGCAACCCATCTTCCCAATCCCACCCTTGCCCCCTAAAACTCCTGTCCTACCACCACCTCTGCTGTTTCATGCTTGCTGCATGGTAAGCCCTCTGTTGTAAAACTGTAGACTGACTTGGTGGTAAAAAAACGCAGAAATCTTGAGTCAAGTCACTTGCTTGGTATTCCCCAGTCAAGTCCAAGTTGAGTTGCTGATGCAACCTGACTGGACTTGGGAGTAAGTCTCTCAACTCAGGTTCCCAACACTGCTCTTCATCTTCTCTTCTCCATAAACTCAGGAATCGAAATCCTGTCTCTTAATATGGCATCCTGTGCTTTTTCCACAGGTGGATGGACTTGTGACAGTCTTGCACACAGCAAAGGATACTCAAGAAGTACACCATCACACAGTTCTCCTCCCCTCAAAAAAGCACAATCCAAGGTTTGAGTTCTTTAAACAGTTTCCTCTGATGGTTACCACTGCAGGCAGTCCAATGGAAGATAGGCAGCGAGGTCCTTCGCCCCTTCACCCACGCCTGAACACCCCATCAGTCAGGACCAATTGCACATTCCGCTAATCACACAGCCGTGTGTGACAGTTGTCCTTAATCTTGTGCAAGCACACATGGTCCCAATTCAAATCTTTGCTATGATTCCCAGGGAGTTTAACACCCTGCACATACGTTTTCCCCTCAAATGGGGGCAGGGTTAGGAGTAAAAACGAATATACATTGGCATCAATAGTGATTTTTTTTAAAAAAAATAACCCGTTTGGGGTGGTGGTGGAATTTTCAAGGACAAATAGGTGGAGGGGAGGCTAATTCCCCCCCACCCTGAGTGTCACAGTCCCTATCCCAATGGAGGCCTTGCATATTTACACAAGAGTAAGGCAAAATTTACTTGGGCCTTGACATGAGTCCCTGCCATGGCTCTTGAGGGTACTTACCGGCTCCATCACGTTCAGTGGAGAAGGGCATGACAAATTGTCAGCGCTTCTGCTTCCATACATGCCCTAGAGGAGGAAAGCAAGAAGAAGTTGAGATCATCTTCATTTCTGGGAAGCTTTCTAAACTGTTCAATTGCCCATGCTACCTGTTACCTCTGCAAAAAGCGACTGACGATCGAGATAGCCAAAAAGGGCCCCCACACACAAAAGGAGCAACACGTATTATTCTGCACAGGCAATCTGGATGCTGTCCTATTTCCATTAATGAAGGAAGGAAGCAGATTTAAAGCTTTTTTGTCCCCACAATTCCTCTTTTTCTCTTTCCATGATTGCATTTTCCTCCTGAAAATTAAAAACCTGGCACTGCAGAAGACGGCACTTGCTTAGCATGTAGTCAGAGCTATTCCATCCAGAATGCCAGCCTCCTCAAACGACACATAGCCAGAATACTCCTACGGAGTGAAAGGAAGCGCCTGTAGTTTGGTTGGACTTAGATTGCAAAATCTCCCTCTCGGGGCTGTTTAGGTCAAGAAAGCAAGAGGAATCCACTGTTCCTGGATGGCGGATGGATTACAAAGCTTGACCATTAGTGGCACTAACATGAGAGGTGGGCAACATGTGGTCCTCCAGATGTTTTGACTTAGAAGTCCGATGAGACTTAGCCAGCTCAGTCAACAGTGAGGGAACATGGGCGCTGTGGGCCAAAACATCTGGAGGGCATCACATGGCCCAGCCCTGCATTGTATTTACATTTAAAAGATGTTCCCAGCCCTGATTTAGGGAGAAGGCCACACTCTTTCAAGGGAAATCTAGTGGCTGCATACCAAGTGTAGGCAGGGCCACAGTTGGGGGCAAGCAGAGACAAAGCCAAAAATAGAGATGAGCTTGAACTAATAGCAGGCTATTTGCCTGCCACCCGCTTTCTCTTCCTACCTCTTTATCTCTTGCTTTCTCACTCTTCCTTCCCCCACAAAAATCCCTGATATGGCAATTTGGCCAAGAAAACAAGGTCCATACAAGGAAATCTAAGTCTAATTGCTGTGCTGGAACAGGACTGAGCAAAAGAAGCTGCGGCTAGTTCCTAGTGCAAAGATCAGCACTTCCCCACCTTGGATGCAGGGCCAAATTGTTCTGGAGCAAGCTGCAGCCAGAAGGCTTCTAGAGAATGGGCAGCACAACAGCAGCCCCTCCTTAGCGTTCACCTGGAGGAGAGCCAACTCTACCGTCTGGCTGTAGTCATCTCACCACCAACAGACGTCCACCCAGGGGGCAGGATCAGCACTTCTCCTGAGCGGCTGTGATCCCACCACCACGATACTGTGGGCGGAATGGCCACCTGTCTCAGCGGCTCACTCCAAATGGCGCCGATGCCGCAGGCTTGGCAACACGCCAGCATGCCAAACAGCGACCCTTAGCCTGTGAAACGCCAATCTACGTGAAATTGGCTCCATTCAAAAACAGAACGCTCAACGCAACTACTGTATGTGCCAGTGGGAAAACAAAGTCCAGCCAAGGAGGGGAGAGAAACTAACTTGCTCCTAATCTTTCCAGTTGCTCTATTTCCCTTACACAGACGTGTCTATGAAATGGATACTTTTGGATGGACGATGCAGCTGCATCATCATCGCAACCACTGCCGCAGGGGGCTATTTTCCATCAGGCAGCAGACATGCACTACTCAGCTCCACTACAGTGGAATCTGGAAGATCAGACCGGGCCATTAAGATTGGCTTCCGTCTGCGTGGCAAGCATCTATTTCCGAGATACACAAACATTTGCGGCAATGAAGGAAACACAATACCCACCATCAGCATTTGCTGCCTGAAAGGAGAAGATACATGCATGCTCCTTAGCTGTTCTTCAAGACCGAGGAGCCGTTCCTCCAGCTGCATTTCTAGTTCCTGAAGCTCCATACGGACAGATTTTCTCAGAGTTTGGAGCTGATCAGCTTCGTATCTAAATTGGGAACAAGTTCAATGGAAAAGAGAGCACTGTTTGAGCTCTGCTAAATGCACAAATCAGCAGAAGAAACTGAGGAACTTGTACCATATCAGGACCTAACACGTTCATGTGGAAAAGCAGGGGTGGAATTGGCCTCTCCTACCCAGTTATTTTATTATTGACTTGGGGTTGCAGTGGTTAAGTTTTAACTTGCTAGCATAACAAACCCTTTCCCTTGTCACTTCTGTGATGACAAACAGAGGTGATTTCAGTGCAATGATTTCAGCTTAACAGGTTCTAACAAAAGTGTGGACAACCTGTGGCCCTCTAGCTGTTTTGGCCTGCAGCTTCCACGATCCCTCACTATTGGCTGTGATGGCTGCGGCTGATGTTTGCTGCTGTAAGTAAAAACATCTGGAGGGCACCACAGTGGGAAAAGGTGGATTGAAGAGTTGGCTAGCCCTACTGGGACCTGGGTTCAAGGCTTCAGTTGCCACAAAGTACACTGGGACCTTGGCTTAGTCACTGTGTCGGAACCAAATGGACATTACAGCCTTGAGAAGATAAAAACCAGGTGGTGCAGAGAGCTCCTTGGAAGGGCGAGCATTTATAGTATATTGTGATAAATATATTAAGAAAAACATTGCTCTGCTTTTCCCACTGGCATCATCAACCCCATCCATGCAGGGAGATGCAGACAGGAAGGTGCATCTGATCAGGGTTTGGAGCAGGATATTTGGAGGTGCCAGCGAAGCCAGCATGGAGCGCCCTCCTGTGCTGTCCCAGATCACACGAATGAGATCAGCTGGTGCTCAGAGGAGCGGCTTTTCTGAGAAGTGCTCAGTCTGCTGCCTTTGTCACTACTTGCCATTCTAGTTGGAGCTATGAGTGGCACGCAAATCCAAATCTTTCCTTGAGCTCCACCTACACCAGGATGTGCTGGTCAGGCAGGGATTTGGCCTGCGAACTGGAGTTTCCCCATCCCTGCTCTATGTGATAAGAGAGCCAAAAACTGAAGGCTGAGCTATAGAGTAAAAATCATCTGAACTCTTAAGGAATTGGAGCTCAGTGTTAAAGAAAAAAAGAAGAGAGAGAGAGAGAGAGAGAGAGAAGAGGAAAAACAAACAAATGCACAAAACTTACCAAGAAGGAAGCGATCATAAGGCAATGGGACAAAAAGTTGGTCTTGACAATACTCTGAACTGAGCATACAGGAGAATGCTGGCAAGATGGGTAAAAATCAGCAGGGAGAAAGTTGCATTGGTCTAACGTGAGTGATGATTGGAAACAAAGCATTTTAGTAATACAGGCAGAATGAAGAGACCAGCTCTAGACGTGCAGAAGGGGAAGGAGGAGCAGAACCAGCCAGCTTGCTTGAGCAAGGTGAGAAGAAGCATGTTGTAGGATTAATTCAAGATTGTACACCTAGAAGAAAAAACAGTGCTTTCAAATTGAAAGCAAACTGGTTGGGAAGGGTTTGGTGCAAACACCAGGCACTCACTTGCAGGTGTAAAGACAACAGCAAGTTATCCCAGTGAGAACTGCTCTGCTTACCTTTCTTCTTCTGTCATGTGCTGATAAACTGTGGTTTGCTGCCGCAACATGGCCAGTTCCAAATCCATCATTTGTGTCCTAAAGAGGTTTAGATTCCTCCTCACAATCTGAAGATCTTGGAAGGTATTCTAGATAGGTATAGAAAACAATGGTATTTGTACTCTTGAACTCCAGCTAAAAAGAAGCAATTCTGCTAATACACTTCACAGACACAATCTAGGTTCTGTATATCAGAGGTGGGCAGAAGGTAAGTAGATCTCCTTCAGATGTTTTGAATTCCAATTTCCAGAAGCCCCTGATGTCAAAGGTCAAAGGTCAGGAATCCTGGGAGCTGAAGTTCAAAGCAACTGGAGCCTTTCTGTTCAGCCTTGCTATAGATATATGTCACATTTGTACTCTTGAAGTACAGCTAGAGAGTTCTCGTTCTGCCAATGCATTTCTATTATTAACACAATCTAAGTTCTGTATTGGGAATCAGCAGCTTGCAGCCCGTGGGCTGAGTCAGTCTTCCCACCACCTCAACTAGAGCTCTCAGGTTGCTTCCTGATGAGGATTTTATTGCCCTGCCTCATTTATTTGTGGGGTCCCCAGATGCTACCTCCTTCCACTTGAAAACCTCCCATTGCTTCTTAAAAGAAATCTGTGATGGAGGGACGGACGGAAGGAAGGAAGGAAGGGAGGGAGGGAGGGAGGGAGGGAGGAAACACTGTGCAATGCCTTGATACTGCCAGTGTGAGGAGTTGTCTGTGTAGAAGCTCCCACAGTTAGCCTTGAAAACAGCTCAAAGTTGAAAAGCATGGAAGGTGGAGGGAGGGCTGGATGTGCAGGGGAGAAGCAAATCCCATACATCAGTCTACTACTTTCCTCTAGCAAGGGAAGGGGAAAAGTGATGATCCCCAGAAGGGAATCCTATATCTTTCTCTACATCTTAAATCTGCAGAGTGACCATTCTTTTATCATGAATAAAATACGGATGCAGAAGAAAGCACCACTTACTTCATAGAGAGGTAGAATGGACGATCTCTGGGCATTGTAAGGGGGCGTAGTGAAGTCATGACCTCTCAGCATTGCATTCTAGAGTCGCGGAAGAATAGAAAAGCACCACGGAATGAAGTATAACACATTTTAACAGCTTGGTCCACTGGACACACTAAAACGAGCACACAACCAAAAAGCATCCATTTTGCAGACAACATGACAGTTAGCAAACACCATTATGGAGAACTTTAAAGAACATAGACCATTTCCTCTTGCCTGTTTTACTCTTCTCTAATAAATGAAGCTGTAATCTTAGGCATGTTTAGACAGGAAAAAATGTCCTACTGCTCCCGGCATGCCCCAGCTGGCCTGGAAGCTGGAGAACTTTTTCCTGCCTAGAAATGCCTATGACTGTCCCCTTTATGGGTATGTTAACTGCCATTTCAAGCAAAACAAAGACAAACTGTTAATCCCCTTGCTCTAGCTGTATCCTCCCTCCCTCTCTCTCTCTCTCTCACACACACACACACACACACACACACAGAGGGAGGGAGGGAGGGAGGGTAAGAAAACCTTTGCCCCTTTCAGCATGGAAATATGCAGCAAGTCCAGTAAAGGAGTCTTATGTACTATAGAAATGGGAAAAACCCAAATTCCACAAACAGGATAAGTAAGGTTGTGCCACATTCATAATTATCTGGATTTCAAAATTTCTGGTCAAGTTTCGGGAAACCCCCATTTGAAAACTAATGACAGATCAATATTTTTTGTATCTTAAGTAGGATTTCTATTTGTGAAAGGCTCTACTAAAATATGAACATTCCCCTACTGCCCGGAAGACAGAGTTGCATCTGGCAAGTATATTGGAATATAACAAAGCTATTAGGTACAGATCATGGCTGTAAGAAGGGCAAAATTTTATGGTCAGTTTTGGAAGGAGCTAGTGAAAGGCAGCCTGTAGATGGAAGGTGTTTAATCAAGATTTGGTAGATAAAGTGCTATAAAATATCCAAAGCTATCAAAATACCCATTTTCACTACAAAAAGACTTGCTTCAGATCTTACAGTTACCTTGTCTATGTTTATTTCTTTTCTCCATTTCATGATGGAAAGGAAATATTTTTTTTACCAGGAGCATGTGTGGTGTACAGATCTCTTGTACAGAACCCTGTCCTTAAGGGTTTCCTTTCCATTTTATGTCGCATATAATGGCTCATCCTAGGCCTCCCATTCTGTGCTGGCCCTCCAGATTGTGGCCTCCCTCAGGTGCGCAACGGCAGGTGCCCGTGAGAACCCCCTGGGCACTCCTTAACAACAAACGGTCCTGTGCCACCTTCAAGGCCATAAGCTTCATGGGACAAAAGGAACAGGGGTCCCCCAAACAGAGGCAAAAAATGGAACAAACAGTGGGGTGAATGAGAAATATATGATGCCGCACAAGTGCATTTCAGACCCCTTCCAGGAAAAGCCTGTTTATGCCATCAGTCATTTGCTAGTATTCAAGGTTTCCACAAAGGTTGCCGCAAGGTTGCCAACAAGGGCTCTTTGCTCTTCTTGTTGCCAAAGATGCCAAATGAAAGAAATCAAATTAAGCCTTTATAAGGTTGAGTTCTCATGTTTCAACTCCAACTTATTTATGTGAAGGACAATGTGACTCAGCTTAGAGGGCATCTAATTTGGTCTGGGAATTCGAATTCCAGGTTAGCGGTGGACTTGCAAGATCGTGTGTTGGGCACATTTCGGCTCTCTTGGTCATTAAAATAGACGACAAGCAAGAACAGTGTTAAGGCCTTCAGCCTTAGGGATCAAAAATCAAAATCAAGGTCCCCACATGACTTTGAGTGCAGCCCCCTGCCAGTCTTGCACTGCAGCAAATGCAATGCAATGCAATCATTGTGATTTTCAAACTAAGTTCACCCCTTCTGAGTCTCCCTTGGGGTTTGCCAGCAATTTTATATCATCATCATCATCATCATCATCATCATCATCATCATCATCCTATCATCATCATCACCACCATCACCACCATTTTGCTGTGTACATAGTGTCATAGCAAGAGTGCACTCTGAGGAGGATCTGGGAATTGGTCCTAGGGCTACTGAACTTGCCAAATCAACTTGCATGGATGCCAGCGGTCTTAAGTCAGCAACACATATGAACTCACCCCTCGGCATGCTGATGGACAAGTATGGCAATCCTCCCCAATCTGGTGCCCTTCAGTCAAACTGGACTGCAACTCTCACTACCCACAGCCACCATAATGGACCAGGTGGCTGGGTATGATTTATTTTAATTGCCTGTCCCTTTCATCATGGAACTCAGGGGGACCACAAGCCAGTCCCCCATGGCCTCCCATCTAAGAACTGACAAGAGTCAAGCCTGCTTAGCTTCAGCAGCGGGGCTGCCTCCTGGGCCTTCGGGCTGTTCCCTAAGAATCCCCGCCTCCTGCTCCTGGAGGGCACCAGGCTGCAGAAGACCGTGGAGCAGCCCCATGCTTTCTCCCTTACCTGTGAAAAGTTTTGTAAAGAGCTTCGGATATCATGCAGGACCCTCCTGAGTTGCATTTCCACCGTGGAGGGCGAGCTGGTGGAGTGGAACTGGTGGGGGTGCCCAACATGCCTCAGTGCGTGAGGACAGCCCAGAGAGGAAGGCATGGTGCTGCACGACGACCCAGGGGTGCTCGGGATACTGTGGGCACTGAATGTTCTCATGCGTGCACAGAAAGGGAAGTCCAGGCAATCGGAAGGAATTGAGTGCAGCGAACACGTCGACTGAGACATATGTGCGGGGAGGTGCAAAGGGCAACCCTGCATTCTGCTCCAACATGGCTCCTCCATCCCTTTGTTTGCCGCAGGCTGGGAAGACTCTTTCCGAATGGATGAAGGACGAATGAAAAGCGTAGAGGTGCACTTGGGGGGACTGTCCTGGACCTCACCGATGGGGGGCTCATCTTCGCTTTCCTCCTTCCCACCCTCCTTAGGTGTGTCAAACTTGTAAGTGAATGAAGGAGGGCTGCACAATGTTTGCTTCCCTGGGGTTAGCTGGACATTGACGGAGGAGACGACTCTCACTGGGTTTAGCAGTACAGTGGGGAGGGACTGTGAGCGCCTGAGGTCAGCCGTCTGATGTCTCTGCTTGAGAAGGTCTTTGGATCGGAGCAGAGGGCGGCCAGCTCTGGAATCAGAGGAACCACTGATCTTCGTTTGGGCTCTCTGCAACGCAATCGCAACCTTTTCTACAGAGGAAGGAGATGAACTGGTGCTTTCCAAAGAGGCCATTGACTTAAGTATATGGTGAGTTTTGTATGGTGGAAATTCATATTCGCTGCTTTTGTCTGCATCACTCTCTCCACTGCCTTCCTCCAGTGCTCCAGACTCAGCCTCTTCATGTTTTCTAACAAAATCTCCTTTGCCAAGTCCTTTATCTTCTTCACTTTGAGTTTGCCCAGCTCCACCTCCTGGAATTTTCTGACCTCCCCCTGCATTAGTCCCAAAAAGCACATCCCTCTCTTGCTGCTCCATTTCTGAGAGGAGGAATTTCTCTTCATCAAGCTCATTAAAATAGGTCTGTTGTTCAGCGATTGGCGTCTTGAGCTCTTCACTGTAAGACGTCACTGTCATCTCGCTGTCACAGCTGTCAGCACTGCTTCCCATGGCCTGCAATGATTCGTGTCCCTGCCAAGAGCATGTGAGAAATGAGTGAAGAAGACCCAACTGTGAAAAATAGCAGAGTTGCACCTTCACACTCAGGAAAGAAAAAAAAGTAACAGCAGAGGGCACTAATTTATCATATTTTGAAACCATTCATGTTTTTTCTTAAGACGTCTTAAGATCCTTAATTTGGATCCCTTCTCCTTTCACAGAGAAATGATATGCCCATCTCAGCAGGATGCCCTACTACAATTGCACAGGAAAGACCTGGACAGACAGTCCTTTAAGAAACTCATTGCACAAGTACAGCTTGTTTTGCTCAAGCCAACATGCCATGTTTTCTGGTTTTCAACACATCCATTCAAATAAGCAGAATTCTACCCATGATATCTGTACAAGGCTGCTTTTTGTCTCAATCAGCACCAACAGCTGGCATTAGCAGTGGGCTCAATGGGTCACTGAGGCCCGGAAAAATTGTTTCTCAATGTGATTTTAAGTGACTAAACAGGTGATCCCCAAGATGTTATTTTATAACCAAGCTGAAACTTAAAACTGACCAGTTTTTCTGCTGGATAGCTCAATGTAGGTGTTAACCCAGCACATGGCTATGTGAAAAAGGCAAGCTCTATGTTATGTTTAGGAAAGGAAAGGAATCAAAACCAGAACTGCAATATAATAATGTATTTGGAGCCAGTGTGGCGTAGTGGTTAAGAGCCTGGGATTGGGACTCAGGTGATCTGGGTTCGAGTCCCCACTCGGCCATGGAGCCAACAGGGTGACTTGGGCCAGTCTCAGACTCTCAGCCCAACCTACCTCACAGGGTTGTTGTTGTGGGGATGAGATGGAGGAGGAAAATGATGTAAGCTGCCTTGAGCCCTTTGTAGGAAAAAGGCAGGATATAAATCCAAAAATAAATAAATAAATAAATAAATAAAATATGACTCTGTGGTACAACCACACTTTGAATACTACATATTACCCTTGGCACCTCTAAAAGGGATACTGTAGACTGAGGAAAGGGTAACCAAAATGGTCAAGAGGAGAAGTTTCCAAATTTGAGACGAATAGGTTAGAAAAAAAAGGTGGACAGGCAGAGAAGGGATGTGATGGAATAATATACCATGGTACGTGGTGTAAAGAAAACAGATAGGGAGAAGTTTTTCCTCTCTCTCATAGCATTAGAATCTGTGCACTGAGTGTGGGAGATTCAGAAGAGATACACAAAGCTTTAGAGTTGGACTCTGGCAGGGCCATCTAGCTTTCATTAAGGCCCTTTTGGGTGAAGAACATGATGAAACTACTTTACATAAAAAAGTAAATAAATATAGTGAAAGAAGTGGTCCTGTGACCCCTAAACATTGGTTGGAGGCCACAGAATCAATCTGATTCCTAGCTTTGAGGTTGGAGCTGGGGAGTGGAGCTCTGATTGCCCTCGTGGTTGGTGTGGAAAGAACAGGACAGGCAGTCCTCTGAGGTCAGGAGAAGGAACCCCAGAGGGCAGCTGATGTCAGCAAAATGTCCTCAGAGATGAGTCAAAGGGGTGAAGAGACTGGAGTGGCGAGGATATGAGGCATCTTGAGGCTGCTCCAACCCCCTTCCCTTCTCTCTGAAGTGCCCCTGCTAAACAGCCAGTAACAGCTGCCTAGCAGAAACAAGAACAGAAGCAGAATTTGCCTCTGTTGCTCCTGCCACTCTGCCCAGCCAAGCCGCAATTCTCTGAGTTTGGGGATTTCTGGGCCTGTTGATTGACTGGATCCCTCAGTTAGGGAATGTGCTACTACAAGGTGTAGTGATGGCCACTAACTTGCATGGCTTGCAAAGGAGATAAGTCAAATTCACAGAGGAGGCAGCTGCCAATGGCTACGGGTCATAATGGCTGTCTACTGCCTTCAGTATCACACCTGTGGCTCTGCGAACAAGTGCCTGGGGAACACGAGCATGAGGACACCGTTGTACTCACGGCCAGCCCCTGCGACTGATACCTGGCTGACTACTGCGCAAACAGAATGTCTGACTGGACAGGCCTCTGGCTTGATCCAACTGGGTTCTTCTTCTGTTTTTATGTACCAGAAGCTTCTCAGACACATAGCAGATTACTAAGTGTGCAAAGAGGTAGGAAGAGAAGCAGGTGTGTACACATGTGCATACAAGGCAGAGACCGCGAACACGTGCCAGTCACTGGAGAAATTTACCTGCATCTGACTTAGCAAGAAGCACTCTGTAGAAGAATCCTCTGCAAAGCCGCTGCTGTCAGAATGCTGACTGGCTGATCGCAATAGCTGGTCTACGGAAGAGGAAAAAGGAGAAGTGGAAATAAATGCAAAGCAGTCTTAAAGGGGTCTTTGTCGGGTCTTTTGAAGCACCTCATTGTAAGACTGTGTTTACCTAACAAAAGGGTACATGCATTTATGAACAGGAATGAGGTATCTGACTTGTCCCAGGGATTTGGCACTTGAAACCACTACACTTTGAGTACCATAACTGTGAGAAAGGTGACAATTTTCTTTTTACACCTAATCATGAGGTGTAAATGCCAAGAAGAAAAGGAGACCATCATATATGACCAGAGGTATAATAGTAGCCGTATTTTGTGTGTTTTATGGGATGGATACACAAGATTTATGGGAACCTCAAGATGAGTATAATGAGGTTTAGCAGGAACCACTAACCCTCCAAAGGTTTGTGTGTGTGTGTTTTGGTAAAATCAGTAATCCTCTGAATTTTAGTTTGCAAACAGACAATTCTTGAGCCACAAGTTCTGTCTAGAAAAGGCATACACTAATTTCTACCCCTGAAGACAAGTAAAGCTCACACCCAATAAAATTATTCATCCTCCCCCACCACCACACACAAAGAAGTTCAACACCCACAGTCACACACAACAGCTCAGCAAACTTAGTGGTTTTGCAACCAGTCTTGGCTGAAAAAATGGAGTTGTCAAACATCTGGGAAGTGCCAAAGCATAGATAAAGGCTGCTTTTCACCCAGGTAGAATACAAATGGTGGCAGCTTAAGTTAGTAGCAGCTGCTCTATGAATTTCAGGTGATTTATTTTCACTGGCTTCAATGGGTTTTATTTGCTTAAAATATTCTGGTTTAAGTCACTAATAGTTCTACATGTCAAGTTTGTTTTTTTCTTTATTTGATTTCTATACTGGTCATTAGTCAAAATGACTTTCTGGGCAGTTTACAGTATCATAAAAAAACAACATGTAGAATAAAAATTGTAAAAATTATTAAATAAATAAAAATTAAACCAAACATACAAATGAATATAATAAATACCAAGAACATAAAAGATAAAAAGTCCTTTAAAAGGTTAGTTTAACCATTTAAACATTGGACAAATAAAAAGGTTAAGAAGCTGCAGACACCAGGATCCATACTAGGAATGCAAACAAATATTAGAGGAAAAATGCTCCCAAAGTCCAACTAAAATGATGACCCCAAGCATGAAGAAGCAAGTCCGCTCTTATCTGCACAGAACACCTTGGGCTCCATTTCTTGGTCATGCAGAAGTGTGATGGAACAGTGGGAATTTCTTAAAAAATACAGACAGACTTCATAAAGTGAGTGCCCCTTGCAGAAGACCAGATCAAGTATTTGTTATTTCTCAGACTACTGCACTTCAAACTCAGTTCACATGCTCTGCTTAGTGTGGGCTGCGATCAAAAGGCAAGGCAACCCTCCCTGCGACACACACACACACACACACACACACACACTAGAAAACCGAATGCCCCCTACCTTGAGAGTTCCAACCACAGCGAAATGGCCGGAGAGGCTGGCACCAAAGTCTGCTGAACTTAGTGCTGGTTTCCAGCACGGTACTGCAAATGCCCTATTTGCATCTAGTTGCAAGGGAGCACTTCAAGCCAATCTAAATGAAGCTAAGCTAAGCTAAGCTCAGCGTGATGGCAGCGCTCACACGGAGTGACTTCAGCAAGCTTTTGGAGCTAGAAGTCTGTACTTTTGGGGCAGCTCACACTCTGTGTGGGGAAAACCTTCAAATATACTATAAACCAATACCAATAAAGTAGGCCATAAAGAAGCATTTTGCAACACAAGATTCATGTTTATGGGAGCATTTAATGCCTAAGAAAAGTAACTATTTTGGCAGGAACCAAAACCCTCCTTTCCCCACCCAACTAAATTGTTCTAAGAAATTCTATAATTTATACAGACTAGCCAGCAACAAAACTGTGGAATTTTCTGTAGAGCATTTTTGAAAGTTTTTGACTCCACAAAGCTTTGATCTTAAGTACATTTTTACAAGATGATCATGAAAGAAAAATAAATAATTTGGAGTCCAACATACTCGAGAGTCTTCTAGAGCAGATCACATAAACTAAAACAAGTTTTATAACCCAAGAAAGCTTTCTAAATTTGCTGCAGTTGAATTTATTCATTGTGAGCTATGAATAATTTGATAACTTCACACACAGGTTGCTCAGAGATGAGCAGCAGCTTCTCTGAGGGGGAAGCCTTTCAACATAATTCTCTCTTCTATTTTTAAATGCAGTAAAGACAGTTACGGCATTCTTAGTGTCAAAATACCTGTCAAAGTGTTTGTTATCTTGCATTGGGATCAGATTCCACTCCTGTACAAAAGTACAGTCTTTTGCAACCTTTTGCGAAGGAGAAATGCAAAACAATGACTTCTCTCTTTGCATATATGGGCAGCCCATCAAAAATGGATGTGAGCACAAGAGGAAGTTTAAATGCGCACAGAGTTGTAGGTTATTGTACAGGCAGTCCCCGGGTTACGAACGAGCTCCATTCCTGAGAAAATGGAAATTTGTCTTTAAGTTAGATGTAAGCCGAATCACGTGTAGTTGGTCCTCCACATTTGTGGGGGTTGGGGTATAAGATCCCTGTGAAAGTGAAAAAACCACAGGTATCTTTCTCCGCTTCCCAAACTCACCAGGCTCCTCTTTGCAGCAAGGAAATGCCAGAGAGATTTCCTTCTCCAGATGGAAAGAGAAGGAAGGCCTGCTTTGGAGGCCTCCCTCTCTCCCATTTTGCTACCTTCTCACTCTATGGTAATGTTTTTCCACAGTAATTTTTTTTAAATTAATAGGATTTACAGCAGTTTCTTTGGAACTCAGGAACTGCCTGTACCGTTACACACACTGATACGGCATTGCAAAGATTTTTCTGGAGGAAGCTGTCTCAGAATAGCTTCAACGAAGTCGTACTGAAATGGCAACTGCTCAACACTAATACAGAGTTTAGGACAGAAGTAGCTGGCAATGACTTGGTTCACACAACGCAACAACTCATCATGGATGATCAGCCAGGGAGGGTTGTCCTCTCCTGTAAAGCTGGTGTAGTTTCAAGATAGGGTGGCCTATTTTCTATGAACAAAAATGCATGGTGGCTGCCTGGGTCGTCTGAATCCAGCAAGGGTACTTTACTGTGGGTTGCCAATAATGGCTGCCGAGCTACGTGGCTAGGGGAGCCAAAAAGGTCTTTGCCACTCTCGCCAAGCAGTTCAGCAGCCAGTTCTTGGCACACATACTGGGACTGGTTGACTGGCTTTGGGTAACATAACATGGCAATCCCTTGTGAGTGCAACAACTTCTACTACAACCCATGGGTAGTCGAGGTGGCTTGTCGACCTCAAACAATCCATACTATGGGAACTGTTTGTGCTTCTTACAACACAACAAATCCCCGTGCTGGGTTGTCATTTCCTGTGAACCTGGTCGGTGTCTGTTTTGATTGTGTCTTTCCATTCTTTTCTCTAAATTCAAAACATGCTCAGCATTACAGGCTATACTCTACAAAAGGACTATGTGACTATTTCAGAATTGGTCTCTTACATGCAAAGCAAGTCGGACCACTGGCCCACTTCTAGCATGGCTCTCTCTGACTCCAAGTCTTGGGCGCAGACCACTCGGAGCCCTACTAGCTTTTCTTTTGTTAAAGCCAGATGTGCTAGTGCTTGCCTGGGACCAGTTACATGCAAAACACACGCTTTATCATTGAGCTGTGGCTCCTTTGCCTTCTTTGGCAAGGAAGATTAAGGAGGTGCAACCGAGTTTTACTTAGGTAGGTGTTTGCAAGCCACCAAATCAAAAGCATTAAATAGCAAGTGCCAACATACACATGGATGCGGATCTCAGCTTGCTCTAGGGCCAAGGGTCCTGGGCAAACACTGCTTAGAAACAAATGGGAAAAACACTTAGAAAGCTGGAGGGTGGGTTGCAGTGCTCACGCTTACTGTGTACTGGAAAGGACATACACATTCGCTAACATCCATAGGATTTTTTCAGAGTTCACATCAGCACCTTATCATACATTCTTATCTGCTGAACAAACTGAGTTGAGCCTACTACCTTAGTTAATTTTACATTCTGCAGACTCAGATATAGCTCTAAAACCAGAAAAACAGGATGAAATCAACGGCACGGTCTCCATCAAGTCTTTCCACCCAACCCTAAAGTTGGTTAGGAAGAGGAGGAAAGGGGAGGGCAGGTGTCTATATTGACGATTAATTTTCATCACCTGCTTTTATGACTCGAACAGCTTCAATAGGATTTGAGAGCTTCTGATCCTAGCTCCACCCCACACCACAGCCCTATGTAATTTTCTTATCTTGCCCACTGACTTCTAGTTCTCTAATTTATATTGCCCAGAAAACACTGTGACAAGTGGCATTTACCAACTGAAAGGATCAAAGTAATCATCACAATCCAAGTCAGGCTACTGTTCCTGAACCAAAACCATGAGATGCCATACGAACAGATCCATTTTCAAGAGCACCCATTAAATCAACTGTACAAGGCTGGCCATCTTTGGAGTCTTGGTAAGATTTCCAGAGATGCAAAAAAATGCAGAGAAGGATCTAAGCAAAGTCTTGAAAGGCCCAGCATCAAACTGGGAATCCAGATGCAAACCCCTGCTAAGCTATGAAGTTTACCGAGTGACTTTGGGCCAACCAGGCTCACACGGGATTATACGCAATGTCAGCCCGACTTAGGTCCAATTAAGTTCAGTAAGCCTACTGTAAGCAGCACTAACTTTGGATACAACTCCCAGCCGCTGCAAGGATAAAATGAGGTGGGATAAGCCTTGTACACTGACCTGAGGTTTTGAAGAGGAAAGTGACATGCAAATAATAACTAAGACCATGTCTTCTGACTGTGACTCGGGGAAAATGCAGGCTTGAGTTTTAGCTGAACTTGGAATTTTAGGCTACAGCTCCACAGGAGAGCACATACCTTGCATCCAGGAAGGCCCCAACTTCATTCCACAGAATTTCTAATTTAAATGCCCTATGGAAACAACCCCAGGAACCAAGACCTTGGAGAACTACTGCAGGTCAAAAGTTTGTCATTGTTGTTTCTTACAGCTTAGGGAAAGCCTATGAACGAAAGCCCTCCAAAATATCCTGTCCTTGACAGCCCTGAGCAGCTCTTGTAAACTCAAGGCTGTGGCTTCCCTGATGGGACTGATCCATCTTATAACTGGTCTTTCCCCTCTTCTTCTGCCTTTGACTCTCCCTAACAGGATTGCCTTCTACCAAATGCCTGATAAGCAAACCATGCAGACTCAGCGTTAGGTAGTTCCACATGGTCCCATTTGATTCCTGAACTTTAAAGAAAGCCAGGCATTGACATCTCTCTTAAATGTGCTGCAGCCTCATTTTTAAATGAAGGTTACAATATCTTCAGCGACAGCCTGATTTACCCATCAGGTTATTACTGAACGAAAGGGTAAAAGTAGGGTCGCTTTCCTGAAACAAGTTTCCCTGAGTTAGCACTAGTGCAACACTTCATTTTCATAGCTCATAGCAAGTGAATCTTCTTGTTCCAGTCTGACCACTTCAACAAACAGAAACCCAGTAAGCAAAACATATCTCCATTTGGGTTACGTAAAAGCAAATGCCAGCACTCAACACACCAGATAAACTTGCTTTCTGGCTATTAAGGTGCATTACCTACAAAGTGCATCCCATCATCTGTACTTGACTGTGCCCCCACCCCAAAATGCATTTTCAAACACTGGGGATTTATGGCAAATTTTATGTTAAGCCCAGAAAAAATATAGTACAAGTAATAAAGAGGACATATTAAAAGCTTGCATTAAAGCATGGATCAGTACAATAAAATTCAGTGTACTTAACATAAAAAATGTCAAGAATCTTCTTTACACTTTCTAGCTTTTTTAAGCAAGTGTGAAAACCCATCAGATACGGTACTGCGAACCTATTAAAATGACTATTGGACTGCGGTAAGTTATAAAAAGCAACTGGAGTCTCATCTTTGGAAGTACAATAGTGTCCAAAATTGCGAGTTCATGACATTCTGTGCTAAGCAGCATAACTCTGACAGAGGAAGAAAAACATCCTGCATGTAAACAGCATATCTGAACCAAGCTGTGTCACTAATGACAAAAACAGGCAGTATAATACAGGTGATGGAAACAAGGGGACATTCTGCAACATTAGCCTACAGTAGCCTTCCCCAAACTGGGGCTCTTTGGATGTTTTTCACAACTCCCAGCATTCTTGATGATTGGCCATGCTGGCTGGGGATGATGGGTGTCAAAGTCAAAAATATGTTGGCAAGGGCGAGTTGGGGCTTTCCTAGGAGACCGAACCGAGGCTGAAGGGCAAGGGCATCCTATTTGCCTCTGCCAGGAGGGCAGCTGAGCCAGGGCTTGCAGGACCGAAGCGGCAGGTCTGTCTGATCAGCAGGGACAGTGACGTCTGGTGACACACCCGTCCACCCACAGCTGGTTCACACAGTCGCAGGAAGAAGATAATCCACGGTGGCTTTCTTCTCCCACCATGCAGGCTGGCTGTGTGCCAGCTGGATTTCCCTAATTACTCTCCACGGTGTGGCTTCTGGTGTGGCCTGCTGGTAAAGCCTGCCATGCTGTGGAGGAGGCAGCAATTCTCAAATAACTAGATAACGTCCCTTCGATTATTTGAGGGCTGCTTCCCTCTCAAAACTAGCCATGGCCAAGTAATATGGCAAAGAGCACAAGCAAAGGTGTTTATGGATGTGCAAACAAGTGGCTTGTTAACCTCGTGAGAACTGGACATCTCTGTGTACTTCTCTGTTCCTTCTGAGCCTAGCTGAAATTTTCACACCTATCCTTGTTGTCAAGCAGAGTAGTCTAAGGTGGATCGGCCTGAATAGGCAGCCAAGGACCAAAGACCTGCTCCTAGTGAAGATGAAAGCAGCTAAAAAGCATTTTTGACTTTGAGCTAAAGTGGTCCTCCCGGGGGCTGGGAAAACAAGCTTTTGGAAGCCTGGTGGTCTTATGCTGTTCAGGGACAAGCTGTAGCTCTCCTTCCCTTTCTCATGCCATCTCAGGTCTCCCAGCCAAAATCCAAAGTTCTATCCAATCCAAGACATGTTGCCAGCTCACTATTTCATAACTGTCTGCTGATTCTAATAAACTGTATTATCATGCTATGGGCTGCGGCTGCTTATGCACAGTGCACATGTGCTACACGCACAGACACGCATCCACGCACAGCTGTGGCATTTTCTATCTCTCCTTGGGGCTCTTGCAATGAGGACTGTCATTATGAGCACCGGCATTTCTAAAGCTACAACCACACCAGTCACAACTGCAAAATATGGGCTCCCACCCTTCTCTTTGCCTAGTCAGCTGGGCCTCGGGAATAGGACTGAGCTTTCTGGGGCAACAGCGATGCTTCTGGGAGTCTTCCATGTCTTTCAACTCTGGCAGGGAGTTCTGGCACACCCACACTCTCTTTCCTGGAAGAACGGCACTGGCTATGTATCGTGGAAAGCGAGAAGAAGGGGCCCCTTAATTAAAGATACAAAGATTTAATTTAATTCAAACAAACATTTCTATCCCATCCTTTCCAATGAATGGTTCAGGACGGCCTACAACGATTTAAAATAGCACAATGATACAATGATAAAACAGCAGATATTAAATCAATATAAAACAGCACTTCATAAAGCTAAGGGAAAGAAGGAAGCTAAGGGAAAGATGAAATGAATGTGATTTATCCCCACTATTAATTTTGTCAAAAAGAGGTACAATTTGCCCAGTGTATTACAATGCCCCTTTGTTGTAACAATGTTCCATTAAGTTGATGCTTTGGATCCTTGAAGCATCGCTGCTCACATTGCTTGTGATGCATGTTTCTGAGTGAATGCCTATACAGTCTTTTCAAATATTCTTTTGATTTTCCACCAGCGTGCATTTTTGGTTTTGTACTGTATTATCAGGAGTTGCACAGTCTATGGATTTGTTCTGTTTGCATATAATGGAAGAGAAAGAGGGCCGGGTGATCAGTGCTGCAAGGGGCCTCACTGTGCCAAGGAGCAGAGAATGATGGACGTAACTGATGTGGTCCACCCAAAGGAGGATGAAAGTTTAAGCCAGTAGCAATACGCTTCTGTTTGGAAGTTGGAAGTGCACTCCTACAGCAGACTGACCGTGGGGCTGGCCCCACTGAACACGGCGAGACTGGAATATAAGCAGAAATGCCATGTGAGGCTATCCGTGTGCCCATTCGCACAAAGCTTCTGTACAGTCAGCACTCAGAAGAACAGAAAAATGCTGCATGCGCCACACATATTTAGGTTTAAAGGAGATGTAAGTCTATGGTTAAAATTGTCATATTAAATAACAGGGCTCCACGATTTAAAAAATGTACAACCTCTCAGTTTTTCTGCCAAAAGACAGTACAGAGAAGTCAAACCATTAATTGAGGTTTCCAGCCTGAGTCATCCCCTGTCATTTAAGGTGCCACTTCACAAGACTACACAATGATTTGAAACCTAACTGGGAAGCAGAGCTAAGATCTTTGGGGTGGGCCCCTACTTAAAAAGTTTCAAGTACCCAAATCAGCATGTCTGTGGATACTCTCAGAAAAAAAGGGACTCGTGCCAGAGTCCTTTCAGAAGAGGCAGAAAAAGCAAAGCAAAGCAACCTACTCACCTTTTTTGGTTTTGGTCAAAGCCAACTGGCCCGTGTTAAAAACATGTGGAATCTCTCCCTCTGTGCTTTGAATCTGCAGTAGAAGAAAATCAGAGTTGTATTTTTTAAAACAGAGTGATGCCTAATCAACAATATACTCACTGGTCATTTTATCTGGAAATGCCATACACTACATAACCGGTTGCTTAGCTGATTAACAATTCCAGTACAATCAAGCTTGGCAATTCAAACGCAATCACTTATTCTGGTAATCCTTTTCAGACTTACTGGCCGGAAAATAAATACTTGAGATGGAACACACCAATAAATGGGTCCAATAAATGTGAAAAGACTATGATGTCATGTCAGTAATTCAGGGGTAATGGAGTGAGAATAAAGGGGCATTAAAAAAAAAAAAGAGCAATGCTTTTATTATCACAACCATCACAGGGATCATTTTTTAATGTTTAGGTTAAAAAAGGAAAGACAAGAGATGGATGAATTGGTATAGCTGCCCCACCAAAAGGGATGGTGAGAGAGACATCAATTTCAGAAGGGGTTCAGCCTGTGGTTACCCTCTACGATGCTCTACGCCAGGAGAGAGGCAGGAGGGGCATGTCCCTGTTGGTACTCCTGGATCTCTTGCTGGCTTTGGGCCCCTGTATCTCTTGGTGAGACTGTCAACCATGGTATCCTTCCGGGGTGACAGTGCCCGAGTTTGAAATGGGGCTACACTGCAGTGGCTCCACTCCTGCTTGAATGGCTAGCTCCAGGGGCTGGTTCTTGAGGAATCTTGCTGACCTGAACCCGAACCCTAATGCTAACCCTGTATACTCCAGCATGAGGTCCCTTGGGCTCAAATTCGTTTCCTAAGCTGCTCAACATCTACATGAAACCACTGAGGGGAGTCTCTGGACTGTTGCAGGGCGTTGCTATTAATATGCTGATGACATGTTTCTCTAGTTCTCTTTTCATCTCCAACAGGTGAAGCTGTGGATGTGCTAAACTGGTGCCTGGCTGGGAGAACCAACTAGACAATGGGCAAGAAATGGAAGCTCAGTCCAGACGGGACTGAGATGCTGCTGGTGGGCAGCTCCTCTGGCCAAACAGAGAAAGCTCAACCTGTTCAGGTGAGTGTTGTACTCCCCTTGAGGGAGGATGTGTGTAGCTTGATCCGTCTTTATCACTTGAGACTCAAGTGGCCTTGGTGCCATGCAGTGCCTTCTACCAGCTTCAGCTGGAGGCCCAGCTACACTCCTAGTAGGCCAGGGTTAGCCTGGATTCAGTAATCTAAGCTCTGGTATTCTCGTTTAGATTATTGCAATGCACTCTATGTGGGCTGCCCCTGAAGTATGTTCAGAAGCAGCAGCTTGTGAAAAATGCAGCGCCCAGACTAATACCCAGAACCAAATGCCGGAGCACGTAAGATCAATTCTGGCCTGCTTGCAATGGCTGCCTGTAAGCTTCTGAGCCTGGTTCAAGGTGCTGTTTCTAACCTATGAAGCCTCACACAGCTTAGAGCTCATACCTGATGGAATATCTCTCCCAAATAGAACATACCTGGACACCGTACTCAACGTCTTAGGCCATCCTCCAAGCAGGGAGGTTACAAGGAACAGGGCCTTCTTAAGGGTAGCCTCTCAGCTTTGGATGATCTCCCCACTGTGGCATATCTGGTGCCAACTCCATTCTTCTTTCAACACCAGGTTAAGACCGTCCTTTCCTCTAAAGAATTCAACAGTGTCTACCAGCACATGGGGCCCTTTAACGCTGGTCTCACTGCACTGCTCAATTGTTTTTCAGTTGCTCAAAGGGTTAATTCTTTTTCCAGTTTTGTTTATTAAAGTTTATATTATGCTGTTTGCATTATGGATCATGTTTTGCTGAATTGTGTGAGCTCTGGCTGTTGGGCAGCATAGAAATGAAATGGAAAGCACTGCACATATTCCATCTGCAACAGAGGCTTGGCTTAAGCTTGGAATGTGTCTTGTTTCCAGCAGCTCCTGAAAACACCTTTATTTCCTGGGGTAACCAGTCCTGGTTTATACTGATACTCTGATTTAATATAGCATTTCATTATTCTTGTCTTTTTACTCTCTTCATAGCATTTTAAATTTTTTGTATATCACCTTGGTGGACCTTTAGCAGACACAGTGCTATATAAATGTTACTGATACAGAAGTTACTATAGACTGAGCTTCTCTCATGCTGCCTACCAGCCAAATCTTTCTTTCTTTCCCGTGCCCTAAAAAATCATTTAAAACACATATACAAACCCTGAGCCTGAAGAAGGGCTCTGTGGCCCTCCATTGTTGTTTCTGAGTTGGTCCCATATAGCTTCTGACTGTTCTTACATTTTTGAAGTGTTATAAAATAATAACGGGGTTCATCGCCCAAGAACTACAAGACACTAGACGGGAGCTTTTCATGGCACTTGAAATCTTCTCATAAACAGCATTTCAATGGGGAGCACTACAAGGTTTCTAGATTGCACAGACCTCTATAAAGCTCAATTTACTCGGGGAGACTCTGCATAAATGCTGCCTTCTTAGGAGAATGGAGGAGACTGCAGGACAAAGTAGCTCCTTTGTCAAACAACAAGAATGCTAGTCTAAATTAATTACTACATAATCAGTTTTTGTGCAACTTTTTTATTCAAACAGAGAAGCTAGACAGGAAAGCTTTTGTCCGACAAAAAAAGGGCTGTTGTACATGTTCATCTTCTATGCAATAAATGAGCTATTTGATAGATGCCAGTCTAGTCTATTAAAGTAAAATCATCCCATATGTGTAAACACAATTAAGTTCAAAATATAGAAGAAGGGAAATCACATCATTTGCGTAATTGTTCTGTTCCACTTATGCATTGTCCTATAGCCAGGGCACACTGGTCAAAGTAAAACTTTATAAAGCTGCTATAATCCAGTAACTACTACCAAGATTAAATGCAGTGGACATCCCCCTCACATACACCCACAATCCATAAAAATGAAGAATGGCTGCGGCTGTGAAGAACAGTTCTAAAACATAACCTTAAAAACAACTGACAGCAAAACCTACAGAAAGCAAAAAGGCTCTGGACAATACAAGGGTCTTTGCTTGGTGCCAAACTGATAATAGCATAGCCACTGGTGGCCCACTTGGCAGAAGGCATTCTCCATGCAGGGTGGCTGCTGAAAAGGCACAAATAACCAGCCGCTGAATTTCAGTGCACAGGGGGTCCAGGAACAGAGCTTCCAGTGTTAATTCAGGACACAAATGGGAACAAAGGAATAGGTGGTTCTTCAGATTCTAGGCCTGCTATTCGGAAATGCTTTACAGGTTAAACCTGGCTCTTTAAAATAAGCCTGGAAATGAACCTGGAGTCAGAGAAGGTAATCAAATACGAATGTAATAAGATTATGATACCTAGTCCTAGCCATGCGTGCAGCAGCCGTTTCCAGCACCTTCAGCCCACCTTCAAAGGCACCCCGTGCGCAACGCAGTGCTGCAATCTAAACAGGAGGTGCCGAGAGCAGGATTCCTGAAACCGAGCTATCAGCACCCACGCAGAGCTTTTGATAGCTTATCAGCCTAAGCTGGGTAAACAGCACCAGGGATACTTGGGCTCAGGGAACAAGCGATGAATCCACAGGCATTCCCGAGGCAGAGAGCTCGAACTTGGGGGAGATTGTGAGCCGCCATGGAGCACTACTACTCCAGAGAGCTGAGCTGTCCATCCATAGGAGCTCCACCTTATCTGGGCAGAGTTTCAGTTTATTGAGCCTCAGCCAGTCCACGGCCAGGGCCAGATGCAGAGCAAGCGCTTGCTTTGCCTCACCGGATTCAATCAGAAAGAGAGAAAAGCAGGGAGTCGTGTCACCAGCACGCTGCTAACACCACATGGGTGGCCTCAAAGGTTTCGTGGAGATATAAAATGGCATGGGAGACAAGATGAACACTTGGGGGTTCCCAAAGAGCAAGTGCCAAGGCACTGGGCAGACATCTCTCAGCAGTGTTCTCTGAACACAGTTGTCCCAGGTATGAGTGCAACCAGTGCAAACCATCCCACCCAATGGAAGGAAATTTTAAAAAGGGAAAAAGGTGGGGGAAGCAAAAAAACGCCACTCACTCACTCCTTTCCTGTGCCCTCTTGGCTCAGGAAAGCTTTGGGTAAGGGGACCCTTCTGCTCTCAGCACTCCCTGCAGCAGTGCTAAAGATGCCCAGCCTATCTATACCCCCCTCCTAGATTCTGGTTCTCTCCCTATTGTTTTTAAGGTACATGTTGTTGTGCATTCATGTCGTCTCCTTCCGTCTTTCAGGCTACCAGCTGACCACACAATTTTCTCCTTTGCCAGGATATTGGATTTTCCTTCCTTGCCTTGCTCTGAAAACTGTGTTCATTCTTGGAAGCTGGACTGTCAGGGATTTTATTTTAGCAATTTGACTGTGTTTTATTTAATTTAGATCCCTTTTTGTGTGTTGACATGCCCTAAACCACCACGAGTCTTTAGGATAAAACCAGAAGAACTGCAAACACAATTCTAAAATAAAGATAAAAATTATATGGAGCGAATCATATAGTCAATTCTATTGGTTTTTAGGTGCATTTGCCTGTCATTTCTTAACATTACAAACATACGAAGCATCTTCACTGTGAAAAAGCACTCTGAAAAATCTAATGTCACATGTAGCTATAAATAACTGCTTCTTAATTACAGGGAAAGTTATACCCAAATTGTATACAAGCTGCAAAGATAAAATTGTCCACTTTTATAAGTCGTTGACTTATTCTATTGGCAAGTAGCAATTAAAAAGAAAAAAACCCCTGAAACACTGGACATCTTTTAATTTTGTGTGGACTGCACTGCCCAGTTTTCAGCACATGGTTTAACCAATTTTCATATGAAAAAATTAATACCAGTGATAGTTAATCACAAACAGGAGCCTAAATTCTCCCAGAAGCATTGGCTGCCATCTACTCATCCCATATCTGAGACAATCATTTCAGCTTACTCACCAGTTAGAATCATGATGATTGATTTAATTTACAGCCTGCCTTTCTGCCAAAAATAGTGTTCAGTGCAGCCAAAAGAAATCAAAACCAGTTTAAAAACAGAACCTTAATTAAGCCATAACACACAAATTGATCCATCAAAACACAACAATATAATGAACAGACAGCACCCAGATCAGCAAGCTGATTACTAAGCAATATTATTTTTTCTCAAATTTAGTGGCTACTTCACCTTCAAAGGTTCTCAGTGTTTTAAGGAAAAGAAATGTTCTTTCACGTACAGCTGGTTAGGTCACTGGACTCCGGGCACAGATTAATATTAAACGAACACTACAGACCAGGTTGCATTTGGTGTGCCAAAGAACCTAAGCTGTAACCTAAGCCGTGCTTCCCGAAGGACATGGGAGGGTTACAAAGAGGTCCAGTGCAAAGGTACCATTGGGGTCCTTAGCCACCATCTCTGAAGCATCACAACAGAGGAGACCGGGTTTCATGTCCTCATGATGGTTCTCGGGATGCTGCGGCACCAGATCCATGCCAGGTGCATGCATGTGTGTGTGGGGGGCAGCACTTGTTGCCGCCCGAACTCATTCAGCATCACGTCCAGAACTGTCTGTGCGTATGCAAAAAGTGCATGCACAAGCACACAACAACCACACCTGTGCAGAGACAGTTCTGCCTACCCAAGGGTGCCCGATCTTAAATATACAACATATATGTATATTCTTTGTATGTATGTAAACTCCTTGAGACATTATGCAGAGTATGCTAAGGTGGTGGTGAGCACGATCCCGCTTCTTCGTCTCCTCACTACACACACACACACACACACACACACAATATGCCTCTTTCCTAAGGGGAAGTCCTTTGATATTGGATGTTTCTGTTTTAACAAATTAGTATTAATATGGCATTTGTAGCATGGAAAAAGAGAAAGCAAGCAATTTTATCACCAAAGGACATCTTCGAATCGAGGAAACATTTAGTGAATGGTGCCAGTCCAAAATTTTAAAACATAGTCCACATGAGAGGAGGCCAAGAAATTATTACTGGGGGAAAACTGCTCTTAAAATGAAGTGCTCTTTCCTTTTAGCTTGATGATATATTAAAAATGACTGGTATTAGAGTAGCAAATATTTATGCCAATGTGATTAAGTAATCAGCCACTAAAGTACAGGCAGCTCCCTGCCCCTCCCCTAAGCATCTGGCCTCCCTATTTCACAACGACTCCATTTTCAGACATTTCCTCAATTGTAAGATGTTCTTTGGTGATAAAATTGCTTGCTTTCTCTTTTTCTCATGCTTCAAGCTCTGACAATACTTATTTATTAAAATAGAAACATCCAATATCAAAGGACTTCCTCTTAGGAAACAGGCATATTTTCAAAATATCAAACTGAAGCATTGTGCCCCTGTTATCACAGCTTTTAAAAGAATAGATTAAATGCTACTGAAGTAAAACTGCCTGAGCTTTATCCAAGTTAACAAAATTGGAACATTTTTGTACACAGTTTGCCATAAGATCAGTTTTCCTTGGGGGAAGAGGGAGGGCGAGATATTCTGCTGCAGTAACTCTGTGACATCCCAAACAGTCTGGGCCTGCCCTAGAGCAGGGCTGATAGCATCCCTGGGCAGAACCAGCTCTGTGTGGGACCCCTCCTCACCCATCCACTGGACCCCACACCCTGACACAGGTTCCACCCAGCATGGGTCTCCTCTCTGATACTGGGACCGCCACTGTGGCAAAACACAGCAGCAAATGATTCCACCATTTTCTGGCATTGCCAAAATATGCTCAGCTATTCTAGGCTGTTGCTCATCTTGCCACAGGTGTTCAGGCCTCATATGCTGTACCTAGTTTAGAGTGGGAAATAAGGTCGGTATTCCAAGACACATTCAATTCCAAAACACAGCATCATGTCTTGCAGTCTGAAACACTGAGTTTCTCTCAGGGTGGGAAGATTAGAATCAACAAGGTTTAAATCAGTGAAAAGGTAAGAAAAACATCAGTTGAAATCACTCAGTTAATCAAGATGCCTATATATATTTCCTGAACGATCGGGCCTATCTGTCCACTAAGCCATGTCAAGTTACAACTAAATAGAGCATTATCTACACTGCTTCATTCTTACAGGCAGTCTTTGTATCTTACTGCCTTACTGTATATATTTTGCATGCTTTCCTTTTTAAACTACAGAGGGAAGATCCTCAAAATATATCCTTATAGGGTCTTTTATATGATCAGTACCCATGACAGTTTGAGGTTGACAGCACAGTTCTATACATGTTACTTCAGATATAAGTTCAATGAAGTTCAGCAGGGCATACTCTGAGCAAAGTAGGTATTAGACTGCAGCTTTAGAAAGGGGATAGGAGAAGACATGCGAACTGGAGAATGTTGTCGTTTGTTTTCCTTTCCAGTGTCGCTCTTCTCTGCTTCACTTTGCCTTGGCAAAACCTCAGGAAAAAAAGTAGAAAACAAAAGTGGAATGCCCATAATGGACAGGGACAATATTTGATTGTCTGTAGGCAGAAAAAAACCCATATTTTAAAACCCATTTTGAAAGCATTTGTTTTTATTCCCCACCCGTCACCCCGTATCAACTGGGTTTGCACAGCACCAGAACTGATTTGGATAACTAGCCATTGTGGGCGGACATAATGTCCAAAGCGACCCTGCTTCCCACTGGGGAACAAGCCAGCCTAACAATCCCTGGTTTGTTCCAGGGGCTGTTCCACTCACAATGGTTGTCCAGACCCTAGAAAGCAATTTCATCACGGGTCGCAGTGATAAGGCAATGGGCCACTCAGCAAAAATGGCAAAAAAGTGCCCCTTTTCACAGTCTCTCCCGTGTGGCCACCAGTGGCAGCCCCTGCACTAATGCCCAAGGGATTCCATCCACCTGGAGTGACAGCCACTGCTGGTTTGTCACCCATTTGCTTTGCCCCGCTATGTTAGTCTTGCAAAAGGATATTTTTGTTGGTCTTGTGCAACTGCACCCTTACAGCTGTCCAATATCTGTAGAGCTGCCTTGCAAGTCTCAACTGTCAAAGTGGAGTAGGTAACAGATTGACGAGGTGAGACTGTCCGTGGGCTCTCCTGTGCACTGTTGCCAGGGTCAACTGCCTAGCTGCCAACTGAAAAGCACCAGCAAAGGGGGGAAAGCAGAGAAAATATGGTGGCGGTGATATTACCCACTTAGCAACGAATTCCTCTTGATTTACGCAGTTGTTGAATTGACAGCTCTCAATGCTCTCCACTTTCTCAACACTACACTCTATCTCCAGGCACCTCAAAAAGGGGAGATCCCTTTGACAGCTGATGCTTACAAGGTCTCTGAAAAGGCAAGACTGCACGTATCGGGCAGCACTAAGTATGTACTTGCAAAAGGTCAACAGTAAGCAACATAACAGACATAGTTGTGCCATTTTCAAGGGTCAGAAATAAAAAGTTTGCAACTGGATTTTTTTGAAACTCTGAAGAAAAACAAAACAAATTGAGGCTAACAAAAAGGGGGAGCAGCAGGAGACAAAATGGATTCTGCCAGGAAGAGTAGTGGGCACTGGCTGTAGGATCAAGGACAAAGGACAATCATCCCAAAAAGTCCACGCCGCATAGCTCGGGAGCTCAGCAAGTCATGCAAGCACAGTCACTGTGTTTCTGCCTTAACAGGTGCCTCCACCTTGCTCGGCCCAACTCTCAATCAGCAAGGAGACTGAAGCATCGCTGGGCGTTGTAAGACTTTCTGTTTAAATAAGCCCAGGACTGCATCTGAAGCTAATCATTCTGATGGGATGGCATTATAACTATGATCTTTTTAACGTGAGAACGAAAGAGCCCCACACATTCCAGTATCTCATGAAGTTCTTCCAAAAGATCTGCAGCCATTCAGCAAGGTAATCTGTTTGGCCATACCTGCACTGCAAACGCTTTCAGAGCGAGATGAAGACTGAGGCATAGAGATCTATGTCACACGATCACAACTGCCAAAGCGAGTGGCATTGTAATACCCATATTGCATACACAGAACAAAAACCACACTGCTCTCCCTGTGAGGCAATGTATACAGCTTAATACAACAAACTAAATACATAGAAAAAGCGAATCTTACAAGCCGTTTCCTAGGTCTGGAATGTCCGAGGACTTGCGCCAATTCACTTTGCTTCCCCAAAGTTATACTTGAGTTCTTTCTTGCTCGCTCGCTCGCTCTCTCTCTCTCGCACACATTTTTCGGGAGGGGGAAGGCGCTAGCCCCTTCCAGCCCCCACCCTCGCGTGGATGATGGGATGAGAGCCCTGCCTGCATTAGTGCCCTGCTCGCCCTTGCGCCCTCCACCCACCCCTCCACGGCTCCTTAGCCAACATCAATATGGATGCCAGTGCAAGAGGATCCGATTGGCCAAGAAATGAGCAGCCAGGGCTCCTGAGGAAACTTTGCCCTGACTCATGCTCCCATGCTGGCTATCTTGACAGCAGCAGACTTCCTAAAGGCACATAATCCTCAAAGGCTCCAGGACAGCACGGAAAAACGTGTCTGCCATGCTAAGTGTTATGAAAACATTCCGAACCAGCACTGGAGAAGAGAGAGGGCAGACAAGAGGGCCCCGGTCGCTCCACCAACTCCCTTTTATTGTTTCATGCATCTCTCCTCAAAAGTCAGATTCGACAAAACAAAAGGGAGTCGCCTCATTCCTGTTGCGAGAAGTCGGATTTCACATGCCCATGGGGAAACTCCTCTAAAACCAGAAGGAATAAATGATTCGGTAAGAGAAATGATCATTTTAGCACATCGGCTGCACTTTGGCCATGGGGGCCTTTTTCAAAGCTGACGCTCAGTCAACGGCAGGGTGCGGCCCGCGTCTGATCCGAGGCTGCCTGGGAACGCGGCGGCTGCTGCTTCGAGTCCCAGGGAAGAAAGGCAGCAGGGTGGCCCTGCCAGAGCCCACAGCAACGCAGCATGACATTTTAATGCAAGGACACTGACTTCATTTCCTGCCTTTTCCTGCCCAGACTGTTCTGCCTGAGTTTTCATTTTTCGTCTTCCAAGTAACAATAGATCCTTCCCCGGTGTGATGCAGCGTGGTCTTGACTGGGAAAATAAGACCCATTCAGTTTCCAAAGGATCTGCTCACTCCTGCTAGAACTACTACATTGGTATGGATCCACACAGCTGCCTGTGTTTTTGTAAAGCTCAGGGAAACAAGATTTAGGGGGGATGCCAGGAAGCACTTCCTGACAGTTAGGACCCCGAGGGTATGGGATGGGCTTCCACAGGAGGGGGTTGAGGCCCCATCGGTGCGGGTGTTCGAGGACAGGCTGGACATGCACATGGGAGGCATGCTGTGAGTGGAGCCGGCTGGAGTCAGGGGTCAGGCTAGATGGCCAGGAGACCCCTTCTGACTCGCGCTGTTTCTCTTTTTGGACTCTCCTTTGGGGTGTAACTCTGGGGACTGTCATGATGAGCACCAGGGAAAGTGAGAAGGTAAGGCCATATGGAGGTTTATTACCCACCCTGGTTTACTTGGATGCCAACCCCTCCCCATTCTGTTTTCAGAAAGGCTGTGGCAAAAGAAAAAAGAAAGAAAGAAAAAAGAAAGGACACATAGCTGTCCACATAAAAATAATTCAGATTGAGCAAACTATGCATTTAACCTGTGTTGCCAAATAAAAGCTTAATCTTGCTCGCCATAAAAAAACGAAACCAAACCAAAAACAAAACACCAGTGGGGGATAATGAGAAAGGTTGTGCAATCCCAGAAGGCTTCAATTCGGAAAGCGGCTCCACAGCTTTACTGATGAAAAGAGCCCCCACTCCCACCCCGCCATCAGTGTTACAAGTGCAGCAGCTTGGGGCCTGGACAGAACACCGAAGATCCATCATGCCAAGCCACCAAGGTGAAAGCCGTCTTCAGAGTCATGGGTCCACGCATTGGGGGGCTTGATGGGTCGAAACATGGAAACAGAGCGAGTCAGAAGGGGCCTCCCGGGCCATCTAGTCTGACCTCCGGCACCAGCCGGCTCCGCTCACGACATGCCCACCATGTGCATGTCCAGCCTGTCTTTGAACACCCTCACCGATGGGGCCTCAACGACCTCTCGTGGAAGCCCATTCCACACCCTCAGGGTCCTGACTGTCAGGAAGTGCTTCCAGGCATCCAAATGGAATCTGGGTTCCCTGAGCTTTGCTCCATTGGAGAGTGTCCTGCCTTCCTCTGCAGGGGAGAACAGGTCTCTACCCATCTGAATGTGACACCCCCTCACACACCTGTATGTCGCCAACAGATCCCCTCGGAGTCTCCTCTTCTCCAGGCTGAAGAGACCCAGTTCCCTCAGTCTCGCCTCATACCCCATACCCTGCAAACCAGCCACCAACCTTGTGGCCCTACGCTGCACTGACTCCAACCTGGCTATATCCTTTCTGTAATGAGGGGCCCAAAACTGAACACAATACTCCAGTTGCGGGCGCACCAGAGTCGTGTAGAGTGGTAGTAATACCTCTCTTGATCTAGAAGCCACACTTCTGGCTATGCAACCAAGGGTGGCATTCGCCCTCTTGACCACCGCATCACACTGCTGACTCATGTTTAGCCTGCGGTCAACCAGCACCCCAAGGTCCCTTTCACAAGTGCTGCTCTCCAGCCACTTGTCACCTAACCTGTACTTATGACACCTATTCCTATTCCTAAACCAGCACCCTGAGATGCCTTTGCAGAAATGATAAAGAGCAGCTATTTGCCACTTTCACCTACACGTGCAAGACACTGAAGCTGGGGCTTCCTACATGCAGGGCATGTTTTTTTACTAATTTCTTTATTCATTCGATTATTTACAGGCCGCCTATAACTGCCAAAAGACCTTCCTAGGCAGCTTACAACATACAGAGGCTTACATTTTGCCACTGAGCTACACCTCCACCTATTCTATAGGCTACAACACCAGCACTACCTCTGCACAAGAAAGCAAGGAGGCAATGAAGCCAGTCCATTCACATTAGGTGACTGGCTTCCCGCCAGGACCGGTCATGAGACAGCAGGTAGAGCTATAGTCACCACGCACACGGATTTCTCATGGACCTGTTAGTTCTCCTCTGTGCAAAGAGCTTCACTTAGAAGGCCACTTGCCTCTGTTCACCAATTAAAAATGCTGCAACACTACTTTGTTGGCTAAGAGACATCCACAGACCACATGCTCACGTGCCTTTCAGCTCTCTTATGATAAGCCACGGAAATGATGCAGCAGGCGCAAGATCTGGGTAGCTCTCCTGCACACTGACCCCACCCCATGTATGTGGCCATGAACAGCAATTAGCCTTAACACCAGGCTGATCTCTTCACCACACTCAAGGATCCTGGGAGTAGATAGTGAGATTACCAAGCTTCCTTTCACCAGACCCTTCCATTTCCTCTTGATTGCAAATCTCATGCTGTGACTTAAAACCACAGTTTTACCAGCTCTGCAGTTAGCAGAAGTTAACAAGAGTTCACCAGTCGATTAAACCAATATGAATCGGGTTTAAAATCCTAGCTAAGCCCTGCTCATCTGCACCGCCTCACTATGCCACAAAGCCAAGAAGCTGGGCATCACAGAACGACTAAAGCAGCTTTGCTGGTCTGTTCTCTTAACTCACGGTTTCCATCGTTGCCGGAGGTCACTCACAGAGAATCTGCACATTGCAAGAATGAAGTCTCTGGCCACTTACCTCCTCCATCTCGAAGGAGTCCTTCTGCTGCAGCATGAGGTTGACAATGGATGGGTTTGCCAGCCGAGTGCAAGGCTCTGGATCGGACACGGAAGTGGGAGGAGTCTGCAGGTTGGCGTTTCCTTCGAGTCCACAGATGGTCAGTTCTGCCATATCGCTCTCGAGATCGGAAGTGTTCATAACAGCAGCCTCTTCATGGAGTCTCTCTGAACAGGCAAGAGAGTCACTACTTTGCTCATCTTCGTGAGGCACAGTGTCGCTCTGCTCAGCATTTGTGCCAGCTGAAAGTTCAGAGGAATGAAGAACCTCCGCATTACTGGGATGATTGCTAGGTACCTCCTCTTTTACTGTAGCCAGCAGAGATGCTTTAAAGTGTTTGGGAGTTTTGGGTTCATTTTTCACCTCAGCTTGATCATTCCCATGTTCAGATTTCCCCTTCTCAGCTGGCAAGGTTGTCGCACAGCTGCTGCCTTCCCCTGTCTGCGGGTTCCCACAAAGATTGAGTTTAGATAAGGTCTTCATTAAACGATTTGCTGTGTTGCTTCGCACTAGAGGAGGAGGGCTGGAGGCCTCCTTACTGGAAGCGGTCGAATTCATGCTCCCGATTTTCTGCAATGGAGTGCCAGAAACTTGGGAGTATAAGGAAGAGAATGCATTGGCCACAGTAGTGAGCACTTCAATTTGACGAAAGCGGCCTGGCAAAAGGACAACACAGAAATGACAAAGAGAACAAAGAGCAGCATTGTCAAGCTCAACACTCGAGTGACAAATAACTTGGAATTGGCAAAAGGTAAAAACAAAGTGAATACAACAGGACGTAAGGGCCAAGGTCATGCCAGATTTCGGATCCTTGCATATCCTGGTTAAATCCATTACCCAAGTTTCTGAAAAGTGACAGCTTAAAAGAATTCTTGACTTTCAAAGCACTGTTTTTTACATTCTCTAGCTGAGGCATCAGACAATCTACCATACAGTTGCTCTTTTTATGGTATTATTTTCATAGGAAGTAGAATGAAAGTCAACACAGGACTCGTCTTGACAACATTCTGGCATTTCAAGTTGTTTGAAGGAAAGTATTTTTTTGGATGTGACCAGCAATGTTTTTGCATGTGACTTAATATGGTATTTCTAAACCACCCAGAGAGCCCTATGGGCTATGGGGCAGTGTATACATGCAAGCAAGCAAGCAATAAATAGAATGTGCTTATGAACATTTTCAGGGAAAGGAGGAGGACGGAAGTAGAGCATAACAAAGCCCCGCCATTCCTTTCAAGCCAGCTCCACACCCTCTTGCCAAACCTTCTCCCCATTCTGGACTCTAAAGTCCATGTGTCAGTAGCATCGCACTGGCATTCTTCTTCTGCCATCACTTGTCTTCAGCATGGCATCAAATGTTCAGACCAGCCTTGCCCAACCTAGGTCCTTCCAGATGTTTGTTTGTTTGTTTATTTATTTTTCGATTTATATCCTGCCTTTTTCCTACAAAGGGCTCAAGGCAGCTTACATCTCCTCCTCCATCTTATCCCCACAACAACAACCCTGTGAGGTAGGTTGGGCTGAGAGTCTGTGACTGGCCCAAAGTCACCCAGTTGGCTCCAGGTCCTACAACCTCCCATCAGCTATAACCAGCATGGCCAACAATCAGGAATGACAAGAGTTGGGACAGTTGGGCCCCAAGTTAGGGGATACTGGTTTAAAAACTCATGGTAATTTAGAAAAGCTGACCTCTCCAGTTGCAGGGTGAGGGGAGGGTGGTAGAAGGTGGGGCAGGAAGCTGAGCAGCTGAATTTGTGGATGGCTCCCTCTCCCCATGTGACCAAGCTCAGAAAGTTCAAAACTAGAGGAGCTTTATAATAAATAGTTAATTTCAGTATTTTTATAATTCCTACTTTATTAGCTTTTAAAGCAAGAGATCCATCATGCAACATCACACCCTTTCAAACTTTCTGTAGAGCCCAATAAATGAAGCTGTTTGGGCTATTCATAAAACAAGTCAGATTCTTAATTTAGTGCTTTATAATCATGCTGTTAAATTTAACTTACGTACTTGTCAAAGCAAAATTGGGATTTTCCACTTCCATGCGTTGCAATTGGGCATTCAGAAACACCTTGATATCTATCCCCCTGGCAAAGGATGATGAATTAAAAAACCTTGATGGGATTTTGGAAGCAATGTCTGGTTCATCACGGCCAAATCCAAGATTGTACAGGACCTCTTCAGGATCCTCTTCATATAGTTCCAGTAGTTCAGACACACTAGAAACAAAAATGCAAGCATTGCCTTCTGCCTTCTGTCTTTAGTAAGGAATAAACAAAATCTACAACCTGGTTAACAACTTATTTTTAGTCTATGATTCAAACACTTTAAGGGAGATGAAAGGATTTGATAGACTGTGTGAGGTTTACTACCAAGTATGTGTTTACTTTCAGAATCATGAGGTGGTCTACTTTTGGCCAAGACGCTGTGACACTCAATTTATTTCAGTCCAAATAAGACGCAAGCCCTTCATGCATTGTCCCCACCCCCCTGTAATCGTACAAGAGGGGAGAGCAAGCGTGTGGTCGTTCATCCTTCCATAATCACCAGTTTTGTCACTGGGAAGCAGGGCACCTTTGCTATTCATGTGGGCAGCCTCAGAACTGTGCTCAGGAGGGGCCCAGCACAGTAGTCTGGATGGAGACAGGGCTGTGGCAAGGCGGGCGCGTTTTGCAAGCACAGTCCAGCTCCCCCACCCCTGTCCCTTTCTACCACACAACTGCAACGTATGAAGAGGAACACACGAGCAGGGCTTAGCCTCCTAGCGCATGTGCCTAAGAGCTCCTCATATAAGATTTCAGACTAAAGTCCTGCAGATCGAGGCAAGTCTGTAGCTCATTTGCATAGTAACTCAGGTCAGTCTTAAAGAGATCAATAGGACTAACTCCTCAAGAAGTGTCACAAGAACTGTGGTCCCAAATTCAGATAATTCCACTCAACTGGTTTGTGGATGGGGACACTGAATCCGTTTGCAAGGCAGATTCTACGGGATTTCGGTTCCATGCTGAAGTGGAGCCAGGCTGTGTGGGGTTGGGGGGGCGGGGTCAAGTCATCGACACTGTTCAGGCAAGACAGAGGGTGTGATTTGTCATGTTGGGTGGGAGGGCACAAGTGAAAGGGGCAAAACCCTTCTCCTGCCTCCAGCCCCCCTCTCGGAGTCTGCCTCTGATGAGGGAGAGAGAGAGGCAACTTGAGGAAAAGGCGCTGCAGAGAGCTCGGGGGGGGGGCGGGGGGCGGGATTCAATTCCCATGAGTGGCAGAACCCTCCGGATGTAAAAAAGAAAATAGAGACGAATGGGGCAGGCATGCGAACAACAAATATGGCTGCTCCCATCGCATTTAGCATGGAACTGCAAGAGCTGCCAGTCTGCGAACTGACCTCAAAGAGGGAGTTTATCAAGCTGTGCAAAATGCAGACCCTGAGACCACCCTCAGAATCTTGTGGAGAAAACAAATGGGGGGAGGGAACTTCCAGGGACCTATTCCAAGTCCCAGGATATCAAGCGTTTCCTTGTACTGCTGCACTCATGTCTGTGTGCTGGACTAGAATGGACTCTTGGCCTGATCCAAGAGGGTTGCTTCTTACTGCCTACCTTGAGACGGTTGTGCTGCTTTTTGCTGAGCCAGTAGAATTCATACTCCTCCCCTTCTGATGAAACTGGAGTCTCTTGTCCTTTGCCAGCATACCATTGCTGACAACACAAATGAAACAGGAGTTAGAAGGACAGCGAGTTTTCATCCTCTTTTAATCTCATCCCAACTATACAAGATTTTACCATTTCTCTTAAGCGCACGTTGCCTTTGATCATTTGAGAGTGCGGAAGAGAGAACAACCCTCCCTTTCACTTAGGAATGCAGCTGCAGCATTGCAGCCAAAATTTCCATGACCCCTCCAAAACCCACCCTTTTCCCTGCCTGCACTTTTACTTGATTCTCTGATGAAAAGCCACTGAAGGATAAAATACCATATTCAGGCGCCTGCATCAAACTCCCTTTTTAACATGCAACTGTTGACAAAACCATGGAGAACCATTCTCCAGAAAAATCACAGCACCCCGCCCCCCGCAATTAGATATTAGAAACCCTTTTTTTAGATGTGTGGAACTCACATATTTGGCAGTGACCTCAGATCCCTGCCAGCACAATTTTAATTATGACCACTGTATTTATTTTTACAACCCACACATTTTCAATGTCTGATATTTGCTTAAAATGCTAATCACAGTTCTGTCCTATGATATGTATCTGAGATGACAATCTGTTCAATAAATCCAGGTTTTATACAGATGCAGTTGCACAGTTGTACAAGCCTTGCAGTTGTGCCCCCATGTCAAGCATTACTCCTAAATGAATATTTACCAAATTTCCATTGGTTCGCTGCTTTGATGCAGTTGATTAGCTGAAGGAGAAAGTAGAGGGAGAAAGAGTTATAAATCGGAGGCACTAACAAAACAAGAGGCACTTGATACAACAAACAACGGGACTTTGAATGTGGTGCTATCACTGCAGAATAGAAGAGAAAAAAGTGGGGCCAAGATGGGGCTGAGCATCCATCCCCTTGTATGCTAGGCCCTGCCCCTTTGTTCCATAACAATAGTCCATTTCTGCATAGCTACCATCTCTCAGTCTTATCCCAACCATCTAAAAACATGTCCTCGGGTGCAAAGCAAGATCTTGCAAAGCCACTGGAACCCTGGTTAACCTTTGAAAGAGTTTGGGTTAAAGGCATTCTTAAAAAAAAAAATCTTTCTTGTGATGATATTTAATCAGAGAGGTTTCTGTAATGCTTCCACACACAAAAATCTGCAAAACGTATGTATATCCAAATAATAGTACAGGAACATAAATAATGTAATGTCAATAAAGTTATGGGGAGAAAAGAGTCTTTGAGGCACAATCAGTTATCCCATCATCAGTACCTGAAAAGCTAATCTGGTTACAGCAGGCCTGCTTAGAACACATCTCCCTCTCCAGATTTACTGAATATTCTGGAAGGAATGTGCTTACAGCTGAATACAGGAAGCAGCCCAGAGATGAAGCTCTGGCAGAGCACACTCCCCTCACCTTTTAAAAGTTCACTGAGTGCCACTCCAGCATCTATTTGTTTTATAAATAAATGACTGTAATCAGAAATCAAATCATACCAACACACAGTGGAAATAATGTGCATGTCTTCTTTAGCAACCTCAGGAGCCTTAAGCTAAACGTCTGTAATAGGGAAATCTTTTAATCCAGTGTACTCTGTTTCAAAAACATCTCATTAAAGGAGGAGCACTGAGGGTTTTTTCAGGTCTTTTCCTCTACTATCCCAAAGTCTTTCAACAAAAACAACACTGTCAATATCCTCCTTGCCAAGAACTTGATCCTACTACCTTGAGGGCATAAGCGAAAATTGATGTCAACAAAACAGGCTGGACAGACACAGATAAGTGGATATGACGGTTCAATGGTTTAAGGGAGCATGAAAGTTTGAGAAGAAAAACTTCATTTGCTACAGTAGGGATTACCCAGCACCATAGAAATGATGCGTGCATCAAAACACAAGTTAAGCACAACAAATCTATTAAATTATTATGATAAAAGTAAATGCATCAATTTCACACACCATATGCCCACACTTTTTCTTCGCAAGTTCAAGGAAGCATGCATTTGGGTCCTCAGGGGTGTTGCACAGGCTATGCCCATCATCATCATGCGCGTTTCATTTCTATCCTGCCTTTTTTCCTCTTGCAAGAAACACAATGCCCTCCTCTGCATTTCATCCTCACAACAACCCTGTGATGAAGGATGGGCTGAGAGTCCTTGACTGCCTCAAAGTCACCCGGTGAGCTTTGCGGCCAGGTGGGGACCAGAACCTGCATCTCTCAAGTCTCAGACCCACACTTGAACCACTGTTCCACACTGACTGCCCCCACACCTGTAAGGCTCAGCTACTGTACCATGTGCCTTCGACAACCATGCCTTGGGCTCTGCAGCAATTACTCCTACTGACAAAATCCCCTGTCAACCAAATTGCTCTCTAAGAGTCTTTCGTGGAAGAGTGGAAGCAGGGGGAACAGAGGCAGCAACCCGGGGCCAGCTGCCTAATGCACCACACCTTCCTTCTCATTCCCACGGCTGCAAGCAACTGCAGCTGATTTTGTACAGCCAGTCCTGCAGCACTGCTGGAGTGTAATTCATCCCCAGAAGAGCGACTGCAGCTCGGTGGTCCAGGGCACTTGTTTCGCATGCAGCAGGCCCCACACTCAATCTCTGGTCTCTCCAGTTGAAAAAAAAAAAAAAAGATGAGAAGTTTTGTTGGTTTTTGTTTAAAGAAAAGGGAAGAAAGAGAGGGGGATGTTGCAATAATGAAGTTTCAATGTCTTAATGCTTCACTGAAACAGTATGCTCTACTGAAATACACATCCTGCGCTCCAGAACTGGCCCGCCAGTATGCCAAGTTTGCCCGTTTCATTGAAAGATATTATCCTTTCTCTTTCTTGCATGTTTTTCCACAGGTTTCTCTTTTCCCTCCTCTTCCTCCCAGTTGGCAGACAACATAACCCAGACAGTTCCACTAAAGTAAAAGGTTTAACATATTTGAGGATTCTGACTTGGGGACAAAAGCAATAATCACGCGTTTAATGTTACACCCACCTTCAGCTCCCAGAGATAAGTCATCTTCAAAACTTCCGCCATTTCTCACCAGCATGCCTAGAAAGATGTCAGTTTGGCAAAATGAGCTTCCAGTGTCATGCTTTCCTTCCGATATTCTGGATTATCAATTTACCACACAGAGCACCAAGTACAATTTTAAAAACTTTAGTATATTTTTTAAAAAAACTTTTTAAAAAACCCATAATGAGCTTTGGGGACTTGTCTCTACTCTGCAATTCACCACAGAACACTCAAACTAACAGATATTACTAGTTTGAACATAGACAGCAAATACTACACAGAAAGGAAAATAAAAGAACACTTGCAAAGAGTCCTGTTGTCAGGCTAAAGAAAAATGGCCATTTCAAATCAGCCAGCGCTTACATGCCTTTGGTCCCTCGACATCACATTTTCTTCAGTAATGGAAATATTGCATCTTAAGCTATTCTTCAGGTATCTTACCAGGGAGTTTCAGGCCTAACAAACGGTCTGGAACAAACATCCTTTCTTTCTTCTACACTGAAAGAAAGTTGCTCCGGCTACTACACGGGCTTCTTCTCTGTGCTGTCACTACCTGTAGGTTCTTGTTGTACTTTGAACTTTTGCATTCAGGTTTGCGCAGGTGGTAACTTTTCAGGTGTGGCAAGTTCAGTCAGAGCAAGCAAAGAAAGATTGTACCACAAGGTTGACCTACTTCTCAGTATAGCACTTATCAACTAACTCCCTCTCCCACCCCCTGCCAAGTACCCTGCCCTTATCACTAGGGCAAAACTATTAAGAATTCCTTAACTGTTCAAGTCCCACATTACTCCCCTCAAACCTTTCCTATCAGAAATACTACAAAGGAACAGGTCTATCTCAGCAACTTCCTAACACAATCAACTCAAAGTTATGTCTTGAGTTGTCATTTCTGACACAAATCACCCCCCCCCCAAACAAAACGAAACAGAAAAGCACTCAAAACATCAGATCCTTACCTTTTAAAGTTGGGTTGCTCTGCTCCTCTAAAGAGGCTCCCAGTGGTGTTCTGCAACCACAGAAAAATCAATTAAAAAAGCATGCATGACTCTCTTCAAAAAGTTGCTTCTTCACGTCCTTCCTTAAAGCAGCAATTTGCTCACATTGGCCACCTCCCCTTCCTGAAAGCACGCTCGCACACACACACACAACAGCCTGCACAGCAAGCTCCTGGAAGGTCAGTCACACCAGCTGCAAAAGTCCCAGGACTGCAAACCCAGCAGCCTAACCCTAAGCAGGAAGGAAGGTCTGTGAAATGGAGTTCCCAAGTTAGCATGCACAGGTTTGCCCAGGCAGCCTTTCATAGGCAACAGTTTGAATGCCATGATGAACGAGCCTTTCAGAAGAAAAACAAGCAATGCTTTAATAGCATCATTACGAAAAACTGGCAGGTAGACTACCCCACAGCAAGGTGTTTAATTGACATTCATTTTACACTTTAAAGTATTTGTCCTCCATTTGTCTGTATCTAATTCTGCAAGAATGGGAGCACATGTTAAATTTCAAAAGGAATTAAACACCCACATTTTATGTGGGTGCGCATATGCTTGTATGTTCGATTGAAACTAGAATAAAATCTCTTACCATTTTAGACACTTTGACTTGAATTAAGTATTTTCTTTGTATTCATACATGACCCAATTTAGAGCACAATTCTAAATTAATTTATTAGCCTCTAAGCCCCATTGATTTTAGTGAGGCTTGCTTCTGAGTAGATATGCATATGGTCAGACAGCCAATACCCAAATATTACACCTGGGATTTTTTAAGGAATCCTAAATCGGTAAGACGATACATAACCAGTAACTTGTAGTTCTCCAGATTCTACAACTGGCAGGATCCCTCACTATTGACTAAGCTGGTTAACAATGACAGGAGGTATAGACCAAAACATCTGGAAGGCAACAAGTCATCCACACCTGCACTCTTCTGTCCCAGCACCCCCCTCTCTGAAAGAATGCAATTCTATGCACATTTAGGCAGAAAGAAGTCCTACAAAGCCAGCATAGCTGGTTAGAAGATGCTGCTTGTCATAGGACTTCTGCTGTCTCAACATGCATATAATTGCATCCCAAGTCTCTCACCTCTTTCAAACACACGCATCTGCACACACCATGACATGCAGACTTCACTTCTGTGCCATGGCACAGTTGGGAAGGGAAGTAGTTGCAACAGCTGCATCTCAGCTCATGGTCTGGGAACTTTTAAAGCGTCAGATATAACCTCTTAGTGGACAACTGACAACTCTGGTCCTTGAACAGTGTTTCCAACTGTCCAAGAAGGAAAAGATACACATTGCCCAGCCTGCTCTTGTCCCTTGGTGTGCTTTGAAAGACAATACACAGAATTCAGAATGCAAGACTTTTCATAACACAAAGGTAAACAGGGTCATCTGGCAAGGTAGAGTACAATGGAAGAACAGTAGCATTGGAAGGGACCTATAAGACCATCGCACCCACACCCCTGCTCCATTTCCACATAGGGTCACCCATCCAGCTGCAGGCCTGCACCTTTCCAGCTTAGCAAAGGTGACCGGACATGCTAGCTCATGTATAGCTATGCAGGAAGGCTACTATCTGTGTACCAACCTGCTGTTAAAGGCACACTAGAGTGGCCAGTGGAAAAGTTGGGAACTCTGCCTTTCGAGGACAAAGACCTGCCTTGTGCATGAATTGACACACAACACATGCCGAAGCCCTGGGGGCAGATCAGGCTAGAAATAAAAATAAAATACTATGGTCTCAACCATTTACCATTGTAAGGACTTTTCCTGAGCTGTTTCTTAGGGCTTCACAACCTTGCAGCTCCATCTGGAAGCAATCCAGTAATTCTGAATTAGTTTAACTCCGAGCATACCTGACTGCTGGCCACACTGGCTAAGGCAAATGGGAGTTGTAGGCCAAAATATCTGGAGGGCCAGAAGGTGCCCACCACTGACTGAGGGGCAACTGACCACACAGCTTCAGCAGCAGGTCCTTGAAACCCCCCTTCTGGATGTGGACAACCAGTACAAAGTGCCCTACCTGTTCAATTAGGGCACCCTTCCCCAACATGATGCCTGCCAGGTGTTTCAGCCCCCATCAGCCACAGCCAGCGTAGCCAATGGGCAGGAAACATGTTAGGAACCAGAGCCCAAAACATCTGGACTTCCCCCAACACCAGGTTGGGGAAGGGACATCAAATGGCCTGAACGCCTCTCTGATGGCATCTGGAAACACCTTTGCGTTGACAGGGTGATGTCTCAGAGGAGGAGACTTGCTTTTGTGTTAAACATTTTCCAGCAGCGGCCTTTCTAAAGCTTGGTTTTAAGCAAGTGCACTATTTGTTTATACCACAGCCTGTTAACGGCTCTTTGAACATTCTTCTCTGCTTCTTTAGTGGGTGCTTCAGGATGCCTGGCTGTGTTTCCCGAGCCTTCCTATATTCTGGCACTGATGATACCCGTGTTGGCTGGTAGGAAGATGGTAAGTGAACAGCACCGTTAGCCTTTCACCTCTAGAGCCCATTAACAACTACCAGTAAAACAGCCCTGTCAAACAGACTCTCTGCTTGCATTTTCCACATACAGGCAGCCCCGTAATTTATCTCACTACGATGAAAGCCTGAGCCACAGGGGCGGGGGAACTGTCTTTTGCTGTGAGTTACGTGAGTGTAATAGCTGGCGGTGGAATAAAGGCTCCTGTAAAACTGTGGCATAGCTGTGACTGAACTGCTGAGACGGGCAGCCAGGAATACTTGCGCACCACAACCCATGGCATGTCCTGTGCCTCACTTACGAGCTGCAGCACTGGCGTCTTGCTTTGCAGGTCTTAGGCCCGGCCAGCCACGCTTGCACTTACCACTGCAGGCACTGACTAGCTGGCACAGTCATCCTATGAGGACAGCCATGAATGTTCTCGTTGATACTGATTAATACATTGATTTCCCCACCCTGTTCCTAGGGTGCCTGACAAAACAAGCAGCTCACACATCCACAGGGCTTGGACAAGCCAACACCTCCAGGGACCAGTCGCCCAACTACAAAATGGAGATAGCAGCACTACCCTGTTTGGAATGGCTTTGAGGATTCCGGGGCTTTTTAATTTTTTTAAGGAGTAAAGTCTCAGGCTCATTAGAATATCTTTAGCAATGGTTGCCTTGTTTTAAATGGCTTGTGGGGAAAAAAAGGGCAAGCCAACCAATGTCGTGACCCAAGAAAAGCCCAGCCTGGCTCCTTTGTTATCCAACTCTCAGCCAGGATAGCAGCTCTTCATTTATTTATTTAAAACATATGTATGCCACCCAATTGTGCCACAGCACCTCTGGCCGGTTCACAATTACAAGATAAAAATACAATAAAAACCAGTAACAACATACTAAAAATTGAATAACGATAAATGCAAGCAAAAATAGGAAACAAAGGTCAAATGGCATTAATTATTAAAATACCGTTTCCTATCTGTCTGCCATCACTAACAGCCATGCAAGCAAGCCCAGAGTTAATGCATGCAAGTCATTTATGGCAGACCAACAGCCTGAAAACAGAAGAGATGGAGAGCAGATCCATACTTATTCACTTCAGAAAAAAGTCCTTCCTTATTTGCCAAGAGGCAATCTGTAGTTGTCACAGGTGAGAGTGCAGCGAGCTACTTAAATTAAGTAAAGCTACAAGGCAAGCATAGATAAACAGGCCCTTCTTTGATCACCACTTTACTTCCATGCCAGGAAGAGCTGAACATTTCTGGCTTTCGTGCAACCGTACAAGCATAAAGAAGCACTAGTTCCTTAAAGAGGACTAGGCCAAAAGCTACTACCAGGCGCCCCAGGCTCCAGGGGGAAGTCCACATAGCAACTCACAAGGCTGCCCAAGGTGGAGTAAGCAGAGTTGCTCTCCGCCCCATTTCTCAAGCAAAGGGAGATGGTCTCCCACTGAGCTACAGCCCTGCTCCTACATCAGTCTTTTCCAGCATGCTCACTTCCAGAGGTTCGGGACTTGAACTCCATCAGTCCCCGCCAGCATGAGGAATGGGCAGGAATCATGCGAGATGCAGCCCAAAACATCTGGAGGGCATCCAGTTGTGGCAGGCTGCCACCCTAAACACTGGTCAGTGGAGGGTGCCTGTGTGAGGCTGCTTAAGCCACAAGGCAACATGTGGCATAATTGCCAAATGGGGAGCCCTTTTCCCCACCTGTCAACAGAGGCTTGAAAGGCCCCAGGGCTGAACAATCCAAGAATCCTAACTTGGCTACCAGACTACAATTAAGAAATCACGTGAGTTCTTGTGCCGGCATTTTACAAACCCCCCATTTCCTCCAAGACCCACTTCTGGGTCTAAAAATACATGGGCACACCCCATGCTTTCCCCCTTGCCACACCAATGAATGTCTTTCCCAAAAAGCTCTCTGCTTTCAAACAATTAAAGACCGCCTTGGCTAAATGATTTCCTCACAGTTTTGCTTCTGTGTGAAGTAGATACAGGAGCAGGGGCGGTAAAAACAAAGCCTGGCATCCATATTTGGATGCCACTTTCCACGACATCTTTTCTTTGATACTAGTGGATTTCTTACTTAGCTATGAATAGGGCTTGCACAGTAAGTTGAGCAAGCATCTGAATGTTCTTTTTAAATTTACCTAGCAGTCTCCACTGCGTTCAACAGAATCATTGCTCCGCTTCTGCCTGTACACTGTATTTCAGCTATTGCTTTTGTTCAACTTCCCAGAAAAGAAGATCCGACTAAACCAACCAGCCTTTTCCATATTATCTTCAGGAAAGGTAACCATTCGGTTCAAGTGGAAATGCTTGTTTTCTGAAATTGCTATAATACATTTTTAGAAAACTAGAACAGAAGAGGAACTTCTGCAAAGTCCCGATATCACTAGAAGGAAATGCAATATGCCTTCAGATTAAGAGGCAGCATGGGGCCCAAAATTCTTATAATTCTGCAAAGAAAAGCAGCAGTTCCTCTTTCCAGATGAAGTGCTGTCGACAGTGCATTTGGAGTAACTCAAATGTACAAGGAGATGTTTTAATTACAGAGTCACTGGCCCCCATCCAGTTCACAGATACCTGTTTGAACAAGAATCCTTGACTTAGTGTGCCTGGGCAGAGAAGAGCACGGGGCTCCTTCATTTTTAATGGCTACGCAGAAGACAGATTTGAGCGGGGATAGCCTGCACAGCAAACTAGACCCACTGAAACTCACTTTTTTTAACAGAACTATTTAAGGTGTAGGAACGCTGTCTTCTACAGGCATGTGACCTCCATAACCATACTTGATACAAACTAAACTTACATTTTGGAAAATAAAGGACTATGTAAACTGAAAAGCAGAGGCACTGATGATTAATTTTTGTTCTATTCCAGCAGTCACTCTGCTTCTTCAGCAAGCAGACATTCCCTACAAGTACTTCTGCACATTTTCTTTACTGCAGTACATAAGAACAAGTGCATCGTGCCAATCACGTTATCCTACCATCTTTTAGCATGGTTGCAACTTAACACCAAGGGTTCAACTAGATTATTTACAGCACAATCGCTCAGAAACAAAACAGATGCCATGCTAAATCTGCATCTAGATAAGCAGATGCAGACTGGCCTCCTCGCACTTGCTCTGGAGTAAAAATCAGGGGACGAGACATTTTGTTATTGTGAGCCGCCCCGAGGCTTGTGGCAAAGGGCGGCCTATAAATTTCTAAATAAATAAATAAAATAAATTGCTGCTGGTGCAGATTTCAGGTAACAGCTGTCTGACCACTCCCAAACAAGTCCTGCTATATACACTGGGACTCACTCTTAAGTTAACATGCCCATGATTACCTTCAAGGCACTTTAATTCCCAGGACAATCAACAGGATTTAAGCAGGGTAAATTTCAGAGGACTGCACTCCGGGCTTTACAATCACAAGTTTACGTAGATTTAGTTGCACTAAATACAACTCCATCCTGTGCAGTTACATGTGCCTAAGCCAGCTGGAGTCAGTGGGCAGAAGCAGGTCTAACTCTGCAGACCTTGCTGTAACATTTTCACTGGACATTAGTCACAACGACACTATACAAAAGTGTTGTTACAAAACACAATCCACTATTTACTACCAGCACAAGCTTCTTAGATGGCCATTAAAATAAATTAGCATTGGCACAGTTCTTTTGTGTCTTCTGTAAAATAGTTTCCGATTATATTGTCCATCATCACTATTATTAGACTTATATTTTTCTCTTGCAAGGAACCCAAGGTAGCTTGCAAGGCTCTCCTCCTCGACATTTTGTCCTCACAACAACCTTGTGAAGTAGGTGAGCCTGTGAGTCAGTGGCTGGCCCAAAGTCACCCAGTCAGCTTCATGGCTTAGCAGGGGCCAGAATGCACATCTCCCAAATCCCACACTGGGCAGATGCATGGCAGAGGAGGCTATCAGCATTGCGGGCTGTGCGCTACCTCCTTTACCAGATGCCTCCCCACACCAGCTGCTAAGGAGCTTGGGCAGGAAGCGGTCTTACTCTAACCACTATACCATACTGGCACTCATTGATATGTTATCCAATGTGTTCCTGTAAGAGTCTATCTGAAAAAATACTAACCTGAGTTTAAAATGAGAATATGGCTACACCTAGCAAATATTTATATTTTCTGTAGTTTGAGCATGAAAATTACATTATCTTGTATAATTCCTTATTTGCCCATGAATTTAGGGCTGAATTTGTTTCTCATCGCCGGATGTCCCTTCTGGTTTTTTTCCATGCTTAAAGCTAAATAAAATTACTATGAGGAAACAACTTTAGTTTTGCTTGTGTGCCTGAGTAATGGTTTTTAGGACAAAGTGCTACAAGACAGATGTTTGAAGCCAATTTCCAAGCCCTATCAGTGACATGAATAGATCCATTTTTCTGGTTTTTCAAAGTAGTTCACAGCAAAACTCAACATAAATGTTCAAAAACTGCTTGCGGGAGGACGGAAGGCTTCCACTCTGTCAGCAGCATTCCTGCTTCCTTAACAGTTGTATGATAGGCAACATTTCAACAGGCAGCAATGTTTTCCAGCTGGGCTTTGATATGGAATGACAGGCACACGTGCTGAAATTTTTCGAGTCACGCAGCAGTTAAAAGGAAAACTCTCCCACAACCTGTGACCCATAAAGCCAGGGCAGATGGTGCTAACCACTAGATGTGGGTTGTGTAGCCCTACCAGGTCTTTGACAGACACCCTGCGATCACCACCGTTTCTCTTTTTTTGCAGTTAGGCAAATGACAAAAGCAGTCATTTCAAGAGCCTGGGGAGCCAACGGACATGGCTCTGTGATTCATTTGGCTCCGAAGGACACAAGGTGTAGTCCTCCTCATGGAACAAAAACAAGGAGCAAATCCAATATTATGTGGACCTGGCAAAGGAATCCTGCACATGCCTAAACAGAAGAGTGCACCTGAGTTATATGGGACACACTTCCTAGGAAGCGTGTGCAAGATGAGAAATGTAGGAACAGCCGCGCTTGGCCAGACCCAAGGCTGTACCAGCCCAGCATTTCATTCACACAGGGACTGACCAGAAGCCCGGACAAAGACCACAGTGGGACACGGGTCCAAAAACACCCCCTTGCTTGTGCTTCCCTGCATGCTGCCTGCAGGCATGACCATCATGACTTGCAGGCATGGACAGTCTTATCCTCCAGCATTAAACAGCTCATGGGCAAAATCCTATGCTTGTTTAGAAGAATGAACGTCCTACAACTCCCAGCATGTCCAGCCAATGGTGCAAGCTGTAGGACTTCTTTCCTCGTCTTAACACACAGGATTGCACCCTAAGAGGCTTGGCTGCAAACCAGGAAGTCCCCAGTGCGCATCTTGGTCTGCCATTTACTCACTAGATACGCTTAGGCAAGCCAATTGTAATCTGCCTTACGGGGTTGTTGCAATGATTACAGCAAGATTTTGACCGCTTGAAAGAACCATATAGATGCTTGATCTTATTACTATTAAAGCAAACATAATAGGTAAAAAGGAAAAAAATAAGGACTTGCTTTAGGACCAAAAGCAAAGACAGAAAAAACTTTTCTGTCCTAATTTGCAAGCAGAGCAATCTGCTGGGGCTTTAGCCTGCAGGGGAGATATGCCAGTTTCTGTGTGGTCTGCTTCTTAAGTTGAAGGGGAGAATGCAAAGGAGAGAGGGGAAAGGGGCTGCTGCAACTTAAAAGTGATGACAGAGCAATCTATATATGCTCAGAGGCACTGCAATATTAACTGTTATTTCTGCTTAAGTATTGGTTGTCTCTACTTGGGCTAGTTACTTCTTCATAACGTGCTGGAAATGCAACCGAAGCAGTAAAATGTAATCAATAGGCAGCACTTTATAAATGGTACGAACACAGTCTGGTGCATCTGTGTGTCAGAAAGCGTGTGATTCTTCCCCCCACGGGCTGGCAGGAGCACTGGGTGTCAGCTCCTTCCTCCAGTCAGACCACTGACTGTAGCCATTAGCTGAGCCACTGTGATGTCATGAAGTCTTGACTATTACCGGATATGCTCAAGCAGAAACCATCTGCAATAGAATGAGCCACAACTAAGTTACTGAAGAAACTGAAAGGTCAGTGTGGCTTGGAAAAATCTCACACAAGGCCAAGGGAAGAAGAGGCGCTTGATGGGTCTTAGATATCGAAAACAAACAAGCTGAGCCACACAGCCTGGACTTCCAGCTTTCCACAGAATACCATCATTGGCCATTGTCTTCCAGGGACATGTCCTGTTACCATTTTATCTCTGCATTTCTACAGAGGGTTGCCTGGGAACACAGAGCACGAAACCAACTTTCTCACAGAGGTGTTAATGGCAACTACACTGAGATCACCCTCTTGATGTGGGCATGGGAGGAGGGCTGTGGTCACTAAGTGAAAGATGCCCTTCCTGAGTGGAAGAGAGGGACGGAGAAATGCAAAGTTGAGGCAGAAGGAAGGCCCAGGAAACACAGGAGCTACAGAAAAGTGCCTCAGAACAGGTTGGCATGTGCTGCTAAAGCAGAAGTGGATGGAGCTGCTGAAAGCTAAGAAGCCTAGAACATGGTGGCTGGAAGGAAGAGAGCTGGAGCTCAGCCTAGGGTGCCTCCTGGGCTTGCCAAAGGTCAATTCCTGACATCTCCAGGTAAGGCTAGAGAGGAATGCTGCCTGAAAGTCTGGAGAGCCACTGCCAGGCAGGGAAGGCAAGACTGAGCTGGTGGCCAGGCTAGAGATCTGACTCCGGGTGAAGGTCTGGAAAAGGCGCCAGCATTCCTCTAGGAAAAAGGCAGGGAGTCGAAGAACAGACATCCAAGGTAATGACAGAAACCAAAGCAAGAGAAGGAAGGCAGCTATGGTTAAAGAAAACCTGGCTTGGGGAGAGAAAATGATTGCTTGATGCAAAAAGGGAGGAGGCGGGGGAAAGACAAGCAAGGAGGGCTTGCTGTGTTTAGCGAACTGAAAGGTCAAGAAAGACAAAGAATGGGAGGAAAGATGACAAACTCACATGACAGACCACACAGGGCACTTTAACATGTAATAAAATGAGACAAGCCTCTTCCACATACCACTTTCAGCTCTTCAGAGGAAGGGCGGAACACAACCACAATAAATAGAGAAATATGACTAACCAGCCCAATTTTTGGCTACAGCCTTCGGTAACGTTGGCCTTTAACTGCACCTACATTTGTTGCCATCTCTGCACAACCAGTATATGCTAATATAAGTTGTGCCTTACATACTTTTTCTTCTTCAAGAATACATCCTTACCAGGGACTAACCGCATTATCCAGGCAAGCTTGTAAGAAGACATTTTGTGGCAGGCAGCTGAAGGTTAGACATATCCTATACATGCCTGCGGAGAAGGAAAGCCCTACTGAGTTTAAAAGCACTGTCTCCCATGAAAGTGTGTGTTCAGGATTTCAACTTGAGAGCATCAGTAAATCTCAATGAGAACATATGTAAAGTCCTAAGCTAAAAACAATGAAGGATCTCGAAGAACCTTAAAGACTAACAGATTTACTGGCACATGACCTTTTGTGGAAGAGAACCCACTTCATCAGATTCAAAATGTTTATGCTGCTACACAGCCATAGTCCTAAACACACTTACTAGGAATAAATCTGATTGGATCATGTGGAGTTTAGTTCTTAGGAAATACACGAGACCATACTGGTGCCATAAGAATGTCTGGGTGTTCTTTGCTAAAAGAGACTAACACTGAGTGCCATTTTTTAGTAGAAAGACTGGATACACATCACAATAAATCGATAAAAATAAGAACATGGCTCTCCCTCTGAAAAGACCACTAATAAAACTCAATGTTTAAGGCATGCAAATTAAAACATTTTTAACTGTAGTTACATTTTATTTCACCAGCAAATATGTCCAGGTACATGTATTGATTACAAAGGTCGTCTCTGAATGGCCACAGGGACTGTCAATTACAATACAAGAGGCGTGACTTCTTGGCGGTGGCCCTGTGTCTGCAGAACTTCTTTCCTTTAGGACCATAAAGACGACCTTCAGCGCAGGCCTCCAAGTATGTCTTGAAGATGCATTTGCTCAGATCTTCCTTTAACCATGTTTTTATGTCCCTAATTCCTGAGACCTGGTACTTCTTTATACCACTGGATTTCTACGTTTTAGACCAGCCAAATGATTTCTCTTGAATGTGATTTTCTTATACACTTTTTTGTGAAGTTTATACCCTGAAAGATCATATGCAAATTCTTTACTTCTTTAATTAAATAAAATATTCTGTACACAATTATCTGCCTTTGCACTCTTTGATCAACATGGTGAAAGGAAAAGGAGATTTATTTTTTACTGAGCAATTGTGTGTGTGTGGGGGGGGGTAAACACAAATCTAACAACCTGAGAGAGGACTTCTGTTCACACAGCAGGATTTCTGCCCTCTCTTCCTCCTTGCAGCCCCTCTCTCCAAATCCTTTCCAGGGGGCAGGGGGACCCCGCAACTTTCTAGAGGAGATTCTGGGGGCACATTGGGGTAGTTTGCTGGAGGAATAGCCTCCCCACCACACACACACACACACACATACACACAATTCACTGAAAGAAGCTATTTCCTCGGGAGAAGGAGTTAACTGGACACTACCTTCTGTAAATAAAGAAGTGAAGCTTAAAGAAAGGAATGCAATAGTCTGTGAATGGGTCTAGAATTTCCCCTGGAGCAAGCAGGTCCCCAAAGTCCCCTCTCCCCAGTGGCCCTGTATCCAAAGGGGAGAACACAGATGCAGCTGCCTTGAAACTTTATCCTCAAACAGTGCCATAGAATGAACATGGTTACTTAAGCCATGCTGGCTACAAGATGCTAGGAATTTGGGGACTGTTTTCTGTGGAAACATGCATAGGATTGAGCTCTTACTTTTGAAAAGTAAGCAGCTAGAAGACATTCTAAAACTAACCCATTCCCAAGTTTGTCTATTGACTTTTACGTAGCTTTCAAGTTGGACATGTGCACACACATCGCACTTCTAAGGCTACAACCTGTGTATTCTGGCTTGAGACTATAGCCTGCTGAACTCCGTAATACTGACTTCTGCTTTAGTAGTTTGGCTTACATAATTTCCATTTCCATCTCAGAAAGATGAAAAGAGATCAGGACTTGAGCTTTATAATAACTTCAAAAGTAAAACATCAGCACAGCTTTCCATCCTCCCTTAGCCCCAGGGCAAAACTACAGTGATTTCAAGGTTATGGTCTATGCCTCCCCCATCCCCTGAGTACAACAAAGCTTTATACAAGCATCTACGCAGGATTTATAGCTAGGACAAATTATTTGCATTTAGCGCAAATGATGAAATTAACACTTCCATAAAAATGAACGAAACGAACTCTTGCTTTCGACCTTCCTTCTGAAGAGTGCGTTTTGAAGGCATTCACCTGATCATCACAACCACAGCAGTGTAAAAAGAGACCATTTCCTCCCTTGATAATTGCACATACAAAGGAGTGGGAGAGGGGGAGGGGGAGGGAGAAAACCTTCACCCTGAGCTGGATATGAGTAAAATATCGAAGGTGGAGCAGTCACTGACACCAAAATCGCTGCTGTTGTGGATTTTTTAGTAACTTTGTTCACACCATCTCTTTAAAGATGCATAAGGAAGCCCCTAAATGTTAGGCCAGAGAAGGCTGTGCACAGCAGCTGGGGACACCATTTAATTATTATGGGATGTCTCCCCACTGTGGTCTGCCTGGCACTCATCTTCAGCACCAGTTTAAGACTTTTCTTTCCTCCCAGGCCATGTGATAATATATGATGGGTCTTTTTAATGCCACTTGCTTTACTGGGTCCTGAAGTTTTACAGCTTGTTTTTTTCTTTCTTAAAGCTGTTTTATCAATTTTACATTTCCAAAGATTGTATGTTTTTTTAGCATGTCCTATTTTGGAGGTTTAATATTTGTGAGCTGCTGAGAAAGCTTTCACTACTGGGAAATACAGAAATGAAATAAAATGACACGAGTGAGTCATGAGAGAGGCAACCTGACTTGTCATTCATTAAGTAGAACTGTATGGAAAATATAAGCCTACAAGTGACTAAGCCCTCACCCCAGAATCTATGGAAACATTAATTACCTCTTCAAGATGCCAGCAAGTAATCAGAACATTCAAGTAGCATTTCTTTCTCCCTCCCTCATTTTCGACATTCTAGATGGAGTAGTTGTTTACAATAAGTCAACACAATACACCAGATCTAAATTACAAGCTTTTCCTGTGCAGCAAGCATTAATTCCTTTCAATTAATTCCAGACCCCACTATGGCCCTGCCTACAAAGAAATGGTGATTCATGTATCATTGTTTGGGACTAGCCTGCTAACAGAATCCTGAAAAGAAAGTCGAAAAGCTGCATAAAAGCAATTCTCCCTAAGTACTATGGGAGAAGCATATATTCAAGGTCTTCCATTCTTACAACTGCCTTGAACCAAGGAAATATTCTTATTGTTTGTTTCATTTCTATACTGTCCATATCAGAAGCTCTCTGGGTTGTATATACAATCCATAAAATGAGATGATAACAAACAATAAAATATAAAGTCAGAAAAAATTAGAACAGGTTTTTAAATTAAAGTTTAGAACAGCTAAAGACTGATGATAAAACAGACAATAACAAGGAATAGTAGATCACATCCACTGGTACTTGGTATCAGCAAAGCTGGGGAACCAAATATGATTCAGTGCAACCATTAAAGTCGGGGTTGGGTAGTTTACTGGAAGAACCAACCGATTTGCATTAGATTCCAGCAAGGGCTTCTAGCTCTAGGTACTTCCAGACATGGCTTCTACTTCCTAGAGCAATTCTGGCTTTTCTTTAACGAATTTTCTGTGGTGAAAGGTGAAGTCGTGGGAAAACATGGAATGGCTGGAAGCTGATGACACTATTATCTGGATTCCTTGCAAAATTCCATAAATGAGGCAGAGGGATGGCCCCACAAGAGCCTCACTGGAAGTGGCAGTACCTCACTTACCTAACACGACAATTAAGAGTTCCTCCCATATTAAGTTGCTAAAAGGTTCTCTTGGAGGGGATTAGATGGATAGCACCTAGAAGACACCAAGAATTAAACAAGTCCCAAGCTTGTTTAACCCATGATGATAATGCAAACCAGTTCCTGGGGTATGCCCACCAGCATGAGCCAGTATTTTGCACCTCTGGTTGGTGGACCTCAAGGGTCTAGAAAACGGGGAAAAAAATAGGATGCATTCCTGTGCACGTTTAGACAGGAATAAAACCTGCAACTCCCAGCATGCCCTAGCTGGGGCATGCTGGGAGTTGCCACCTTAATTAAATCCAGCAAGTCTGCCCACATCTACACTATGGAAACTGCTAACATTGCAGACAATTTTTCTTCTCTAGCAGCTGCAGAAACTTAATCAGAAGTCTCAATCCTTAAACAAATTTGAATGCATCAGACCATGATTTCTACATGCAAATGCTGAATTTTGAAGTTCATATTCATGTGCATTTATTTATTCTGTATGAATTCCTGATTTTGATGAAGTTTTATGTACAGCAAGAAAGACACTGAGCATAATTGCTAGAGATAACTCACCAATATATGACATGCAAAGCATAAAGCCCACAACTCACATATAATATTTAATGTATCCAATTAAGTAAACTATAGCCCATGAAATTTTATGCCATAATAAATGTATTAAGTCATTAAGTGCCATGAGAAGCTCTATTGTTTTAACTCACATATAAAAGTAATACTTGAGAATAACCCTCCGTATCTCTTTGCAGTAGCATATTTCCAGCATGCAGATATCGGTACAAGAACAGAATGATCTAATTTTGAAGTTTTGCAAGGCATCTGGGTTGAAGAATTATCCCAGAAGTAACTGGAATTCTTGCTCTTGGCTCCTCAAAGCTTTTAAAATCCCCTTTTCAAAGCTGGGGGTGCAGTACAGTTTCCTCTGCTCATCTGTTTTAAGAGAAATTAAATTTATTCCAACGAGAGGGGAAAATGCTAAGCTTTTCTGACAGCTAAAGCTCAAAACCAGCCCTAGCCAAAATGATAAGGCCAGGTTGCAGGTTTAGGAACTCTCTCTCTCTCTCTCTCTCTCTCTCTCTCTCTCTCTCTCTCTCTCTCTCGTTCTCATTGGTTCCCACACAAGCTATTTTCTGATAAAGCAAATCACAATGTCTATTTTATTATAATACAATCAAAGAACTGTAGTGACAGACCCAGCTAATGTTCTGTGTAAACTACCTCCCAGAATACTTTTCAAGATCAGAAAGAACAACAGTGATCATGACCAGCATCCACAGAACTATGTCAAGCTCAACCAAACTTTGGACAATTTAGAATGATTTGTTCTGAGCAGTCCGTTCCCAGCTCCTAACATAACTTCTGTTCAAAAGTTCTTTGTATTTCGATATGCGTTCTTCCAAATTCTGCCTGAAAAAAACTCTTACTAGCTGCACTGTTCTTTGGGTCCTGGCTAATAAGAAAAATAGCTTCAATGAACTTATTATGAGTTCAAAAAGTTTGGAAAAATGAAGGAAACGTGCAATGGGTCTTGAAGGGGCCATTTTTTTGCCAACAAAAAACAACAAATCCCAAACACTGTTTTTATGGGCTACATTCATTTTATTGTTGTAGTTACATATATATCCCACCTTTCCACCGAAGATGATGATTAAGGACATCAATCATAATAAAAGTGAAAACCAAATGCAATGGAAGCGTAACATTAAAAACACAACAATAATAGAACTAAATAGAGCCCAGCCCAATGACACCCCCCTCCCAGTTTCTAGATCATGTATATAGAATTGATCACTTTGTACTCATTCCACTGTAAGTGAGGGGAAGCTGCTCTTGTGCACCACATCTGCTTTTGAATCCCTTTGCAGCAAGGCATGCAGAATGCAAACAGAGGTAACCAGAAATAAAGAGGTACTAAGCCTGTTTACAAGTGGTAAATTAAACCTACCCCCTGCAACAAAGACATGATTTCGTCCTCCCCAAATAACTGGTTTGTTTCTTGGGTCTCTTCCTGTGCTGTTAAGGCTTGTTTTAAAAATCATCCCCTTAATTTAAAAAGAAAGCATTGACAAGGGCTTCCAAAGTATGAAATCTCCACAGTAGGCAGAGATATTGAACAGTTATAAATTAGCTAGAACAGGTGTTGTTATATTTTCATCCTAGTTTTTCTCCAAAGAGCTTTGGGAGCAGAAATGGTTCTTCCCTATTATCTTCCCGACAACTCTATCTGCTGGGTTCTACAAAGAAAGAGTGCCTGGCCTGAGGCCACTCAGATGTGTAAAGATATAAACCTGAGTCATTCCAGTCTAATCCAACAGCTGTCCCCAACCTGGGCCCCTTCAGAGGTTCTGAACTTAAGCCCCAGCCAGCACAGCCAAATGTCAGGAATCTGGGAGTTGCAGTCTAAAACATCTGGAGGGCACCAGGTCGGAGACGTCTGCTCTAATCACTACAGCACAATGGTTCGTGGGAGTATTGTGGCATTCCTGAAGAGAAAGCCTGCTCCTCAGCCAGTGCAAGTGTACCCAGTACTAAGTGATTTCAGATTCATCACTCTAATCAAGTTCATTCCTCGGGAAATCGAATGAAGCCTTTTTAATAACACTGGGCAGCACATCGTCTTATCTAAAGAATGTGCGCCTGGAAATGTAATCGATGTGCAATGAATTCTTTTCTGCATAACAGCCCTGAGTCTCAAGTGGATTCCTTCCCAGTCTAGAAGCTAGATTTCACACATGCTTTACAAGCATGGAAGGAAATCCAACTGGTTGTAGCGGGATTTACTTCCTGGTACAAGGTCTTAGCACTGCAGCCTAAATGCACGTAAGATCACAGCTGAAACCATGAAAGAGAGCGATGCTATGGACGATGGCCTTTGTTTCTGTAAATGTTCTGTTTTCAGACAACCCTTCTGTGTATGCACTGTGTAGCGCGTCTTTATGACAGACCCTGCAATCCCAAAAGAGCAGCTGCTGTTTCCTGAACAAAATAAACTAATCCAAACAACACTGACCAAGCATTTTCCTTTTACTCCCCCCTTCTCTTTCTGTTGAAAGCACAGTCACTTCTGTTGAAATGTAAGCACAATCCAGTACAAAATACTTGAACTTACTGAAACAGTGTGCTTGAGCATGCCTCTATAAACCTGATCCTAGACTTGCTTACTCAGAAGTACACCCCACTGGCATCCTCCCAGTCCTGGCATGCACAGGATTGTGTCCTATGGTCTTAAACCTAATTACTTCTTAGAGATGGGGGCGAATTGCCATAGCAGTCCACAGAATTTATTTCAATGCAGCGCTGTTTGGGACTGGCTCTGAAGATACTGAAAATGACCTCATGCCAAAGTTTTAGGTACTCTAGAGGAACCAGGATGGGACTGGCACAGATCAGGCCTAAAATGAAAGAATGTATTTAATTACTGTACCATGCATTGCAAGAAGTACTCACCTACAGTCTTTAAGCCATATTGCAATCTTTTCATTTGGGATACTGCCTGCAGAATAAGGAGAAAGGGGTCAAAAAGGAACTTCACTGATGAACAATGCATTTAAAATAGTCAAAAGTCTGCCAAACATATTTCTTGTTCATGGCCAAGAATCTCATTTAATTAAATGTCCTGTAAAAATGTCAAGGCACAGCTTCAATAGTTATTAGGGCATGGGGCCAAATCCCATAACATTTCCTTAATTTTTCTAGAAAACCAGAAATGATAAAATTGGAACTGTTTCAGCCTGTCCCTCAACTGAGGCTGAATCCCTCACTCTTCCTAATGAACACACCTTCTCCATTTCAATTAGTGAAGGAACTTCGGATAGAGAAGACTGTCAGGGTGGCAGGATTCACCCTCTAGTAAGTGTTCGACATCGGGAGCCAATCCCAACCACACAAGTGCGGCCTTCGAAATCACCCCCTCCCTTTCCGCAATTGTTCAGCCGCTGTTACGGCAGACACAAAAGGAGGAGGTCGGGACACTTGAAAGGCTGGCCAGCCCGGGCACTGCGGCACAGGCTCCGGGGACGTCATCAGACGCGCTAAGCCTCGGGTCAGGCGTGCGGCGGGGTGTGCCAACCCGCCAGGGCTTGTGCCACCGGCCAGCCCGTTTGCCTTTCAGGTGACACAGGCGCCCGGGTCATTAGCTTTCGGGTGGTTCCCAACTGCGGGGAGGCGAGCGGAGTGAAGAGAGAAGAGGACCGCTAGGACAGACCTCCTTCGGCAGCCAAAGACAACTTTCCACCGGCGATCTCCTGCTCCGGGGCCAGATCTGGCGAGAGTCGCTCCGCTTCCGATGCTTGCCAAGAGTCTCTGCTTTTCGCCCAGGCCTTTCTCTTCTGAGCAACCCCTTGCCACTCGCAGTCGACTGCAGCTGACGCTGCCACCTCCGCTGCCACCTCCACTACTTCCTCCTCCTCCATCAGGAGCCCCAGATTTCTGCTGCCGCCGCTCTCGCAGACTCACCCCCTGGTTTTCACACGGCCGCTGAGCCCAGCCGCCGTCGAACGCCACCAACCTGAGGAAAAAAAAAATGTGTGTGTGTGTGTGTGTATGAGTGTGCAAATCCGGAGGCGGGTCGGTTTCCCGGGCTGCGGGAAGCCGCTCGGCTGAACTTCGGCGGCGCGCCCGCGCGCGCGTAGAGGGCAGCCAAGTCGGTGGCGAGTTCTGCAAAAGTTGCACCGGAGACGCCGCAAGCAGGCGGAGGGACGCGCGCGCGCTTGTGGGTGTGTGGGTGTGTGTGCGGGGGGGCGACCTAGCTCATGAGCCCCGCAGGGACCAGCCGCTGTGAAGAACATCCAACATCTGTACAGCACAGCTGGCGGAAAGCATCCAGCAATGGTAGCAGTCCCTTCCCTGGGGCATGCCCAATTCCCACAATCACTTTTCCGCCTCGTAGGGCTCTAAAACAAGGACCGAATCGATAGCAAAGGCGCTGGGAGAAAAAGCAGGGGGAGAGGTAGAAAAATAAATAAGCTAATTTTCCGTTTGCTAGCTCCCGGCCGCGACGAAATTATCAAAAAGACCCTTGCCCACAACTTCCTGGTTGTCTTGTTTCCCTCCCTCTCTCTCAGTCGTACCGGAACACTCCGCCGCCACAACTCGCGCGCAGTCAAAATGCGGAGCAACAGCAGCAAAACGCACGAAAGCATGCAGAGCTTTACCGAGAAAGCCCGATTCGGCCCGCCCGAGCTGAAGCAGCGACAGCACGCGCGGAAACCCGAGAGTTAATCATCAATCAGGGTGTTCCTCTTCCTTTGGGAAAGGGATAGGGGGCAGGATCCGGATTTGGGAGGAGGATCCTAGCGACTCCAGAGCCGAAGTGGTAGTGTCATAATTGCTGCGGGGAGGGGACGGCTCCGGTGCAAAGCAAGACTCCCGCCGGGCTCCCTCTCTCGGCTGTCTGCAGCGGCCGAGTGGAGAGAAGTCGCTGTGCCACCCCCATCTCCGCAAGGTCGCCGGCAGGGAGCCCGAGCCGCGTCCCGCAGGGACAGCGCTGCACTCACGCACTCGGCTGCTTCTCCGCCTTGCTGCGCTGCCGGGCTCAGAGGAACCGTGGCGACGAGGGCGCCTCGCCCCGACTTCCTCATACCTCAGCCACTGGGAGACGAGTCGGCGGCTGCTCCGACGACTGCCGCTCCTGCACCCACGTGATGGAACCCGAGGCCAGCGGGGCCCGGGACTGCCCTCGTCTCCTCTCGCTCTTGGTGCCGCTTCGAAGCATCCCTGGCCGGGAAGCGGCGGGACCACCCCTGTCTCGGCTCGGGGACTGCCCCCTCCCGCTTCATTAACGGGGCAGCACTTGGCAAAAAGAGTGGAGGACAGAGAAGGAAGTTTAGGGCGCAATCCTATGCGTGCTTAGACGGGACAAACTCGGAACTCCCTTCACTGGCTGAGGAATGCTGGGAATTGTAGGACTTTTCTCTTTTGTCCAGGCACGCAGGGAACTGTACCCCACAGCTCTTTCTCTGCCCTCCCCCAACCCCTTTTTCACCCTACCAAGTTATCTCCTTAAAACGGAACTTCATTCATTCATTGTAAGTGAAGCGAGCAGAATCCAGTGCGCCTGCGCCCCTTTCTGTGCGGTTCCAGGCCAGCGTCGTTCTAAAAGGTTGAAATACCTGTGCTCTTGGTTCCTCGCTCGAAGGGCTTGAAGCTCCCATATGCTGATAGTTTTGGCCCAGTCTGTTTTTGCCTCCTACCCCACCCAGAATGGGGCTCACAAGTGCATCTCCAACAGGGAGTGCGGCTCCCAGGAGGAAAGAGGTTAAGACCCCTCTTATGATTACTTAGATCCCGCTAGTCCTCTGGGAGCGCACTGGCAGCAGCCTAACAATGAAAAAACAGCACAATCCTTAAAGAAACACACACACAGTTTTACAGGGAGTCCAACAAGACCACCAAAACTAAACTAGCAGCAACTAACCATCTATTTCCTCTCTGCCTGCAACCTTGCCATCTTTGGCTGAGGTCCCAACTAGACATGACACTATTTGGTTGTGGATTAAAAAATAGAAAGAAATAGAAAGTGGGAAAGCTGATCCAGGCAGGGAAGGCAGCTGTTTGGGTCCATTCTGAACAGCCTTGCACCACCAGGGCGGTCCTCCCTTGAGATGAGATGGTGGACCAGCGAATAGCATGCTTTCCAGACAGCAGGAGGACTTGTCGCTGTCTCGTCATTGCAGCAAGCCAGTGGCAGTAGTGGGTGTGCTGGAGAAACTCTGCTCTGTGGCAAACACTGCTGGACAGCAGCTTGTGGGGCTCTCCAGAACAGCCCACCTGCTCAGGTTCTTGGAGTGAAACAGAGGATGGGCCGTTGCTTGGTTTGCTCCAAGAACCTTCTTTGGATAAGGCAGTGGGCAGACTCTCTGGAGAGCCATACAGATTCAGATTCAGATGCTCTGAGGGAGATTTTCCTGGAACTCAGGCATCACCTGGCTGGAGAGGTGTCCCAGGGGACCACCTGCACTGTGGATGAACCCCAGGACATCTCACCTTCACAGCAGCCATCCCATCCTGCTCCTACCCAGTCTGCCCTCTCCAGTCAATGCCTGGAGAATCCCCTTCACTTCAGCCAAAGCAACTCCCTGATGGCTGCCGATGCCTGTCTTTGGAGAGCCCCTCCTTGCTGTACTCAAGGTGAGTGCGCATCACTGCAGTAATGGCTGCAGCAGCAGCTTTTCTGCCAGCTCAGGTGGTGGGGCAGCCTATGCCATTGCCACCCCACTCCCCACACTGTACCTGCAATTCCCTGTAAGCAAAAGCAACACTCAGGTCTTTCTGAATCAAATGAATGCTGTCATAGAATCATAGACTAGTAGAGCTGGAAGGGGCCATGAAGGCCATTGGGTCATGTTTATGTAGTCCCTAAAATGCAACCATGGAGGGAATATAACATTAGAAAAGGAAGTCAGTGGAAGATTCAGGATAGACTAGTAGGGCTGGAAGAGGCTAAGGAGGCCATCAGGTCCAACCCATTGCTGGTGCAGGATGCCAAGTCACAGCATCCCATTCATGTCCCACTTGGCCTTGTGTCTCTAGTGTGGGAGAGCCCAGCACCTCTCTTGGCAGCTGGTTTCACTGTCCTATCATTCTGACAGTTAGGAAGTTTTTCCCAGTATTTATCCTAAATCTGGTGTGCTACAGTTTAAGTTTGTTGTTCCATGTCCTACACTCCAGGATGAGTGAGGTCTTTTCCTTCCTCTTTGTGACAGCCTTGGAGGTACTTCTGGAGTACTGTCATATCTCTTTGTAGTCTTCTCTTCTCGGGGCTGAACATGCCCAGCTCTCTCAGCCTCTCATCACAGGGCTTAGTTTCTTTTTTGTTGCCCTCCTCTGAACCCTTTCTAGTTTTTCTGCATCTTTTAAAAACTTGGGTGCCCAGAACTGAACACAGCATTCCAAGTGAGAGGAACTAGTACTTCTCTTGTCCTGGAAGTGATGCTTCTATTTATGCATCCGAAAATAGTGTTTGTCAATTTTGTGGGTGCGTCACATTGCTGGCTCCTATTATTGTTGTCCACAATAACTCCAAAGTCTTTTTCTTTTTCAGTGCTGTTGGGCCAAGTCTTCCCCTTTTAGTATTGATGCATTTGGTTTTTTTCCCCTAGGTGGAAAACTAGGCATTGTTCCCTGTAGAATTAGGAACAAAGCAGATGAGGAGTATGTTGGGATCAGGCTGCACAGATGATCTCCCTTTGTTATATGGATTTATATTTTCATTATAACATTGCATTATATCATTTAGAACAAGTTAGATCAAGCCAACAATACCAATGGGTGGTGCAGTTAGGTAATCTTAGACCCTGGACTTACCGATCTTACAGCTCTTCCAATGATACTGCATTTTGCTTCGTATACTTCCAATTGTGGCAAGCTGGGCCTGCCGCGTTCAAGGCCCTCTTGCATACCCTGCTGGGTGGGGCCCTAACGTTCTGCCCCCAAATCCTTTTCTGGTGGCAGCAATTACATTCTGTATCCACTGCACACCTGATCCTTCACGAAATACTGTACCTGATCGATCCTGCCCAGCCAAAACAAGGAGATCTGAATGTTGGCTTCACAAAATCTATGTATTTTCTGCAGAAATAATAATAATGTAAAGGGGGGGAAAGCCCCTACTGTTCTCCGCTAATGTGTCATGGACCCTGCAGCTTTAGCCCTGTCTTCCTTTGCTTCAGTTGCCTCTACACTGGAGCCGTTCTATGCGATGCTGAAAAATCATTTCTCCACATTTAGCTGGAAACAAAATTAAGATGGAGGTTCTACACAAGCACATCAGAGACTACTACACTGTCCAGCAGTGCCCTTCCCTGCGGTCAAGATCCTTCATTAATGATGCTCTCAAGTAAGGCCATCTTCACTGTGGGGTGGAAAGCTTTAATTATCTAGTTATCGTTAATTATTTAGTTATTAGAGCCAATGTGATAGCTAAGAGTGTTCAACTGGACGCCAGAGAGCTCTGGGTTCTAGTCCCTGCTTGCCCGTGACGCTCGCTGGGCTACTCTGGGCCAGTCACAACTGGGCAACTGTGGAGTCAGCCCAAGCGTCCTCACAGGGTTGTTGTGAGCATAAAATGGACCCATGTGAGCCATCCTGGGTTCCTCACAGGAGGAAAAAAGGTGGGATATAAATGTAATACCTTCACCACCACCATCTCTCATTTTCCCTCTTCAAGTGTATCATTGCAGAAGAGGGCTACTGTAAAAAATGCAGCAAAAAGTGGAAACAAAAATAACAGTGAAATAATTGCCTGACCCGGAAGAGAAACTGACATGAGGCATTCAAGGAACAGTTAATAGACTTTTCCTTATTATCCGTGTGCATGAGAAATGGAACTGGATAAATCTACAAACAAGATGTGTTTAATTAAAGGGGGGAAAGTCCTTAAAAGCCAGAGTGTGCTGCTTCCCACAGCCACACTATTCAAGCTACAGCTTCAGCTGCGTTGCATTACAAAAGAAATGGCCTTGTTTTGGGGGGTTTCATAGCTTTTTTACAAATCAAAACAACAGCAGAACTCAGGAAACACAAGAAAGGAAAGGCTGGCGGTATCAACCAGATCCTCTGTGAAAAGTAAGGCCCATCCCTTGTTTATACACCCCCTTTTTATGGATAAAAAACTGCAAACATTAGAGGGTATTAACAGGAAAAAAATGGTAGCAACTTTTTTCTCCTCCTCGTTTTAAAAGGTAGTTTTGCCACTATGGGCGTTGAATTTCACAGTGCTTGCTTGCTTGCTTGCTTGCTTGCTTGCTTGCTTGCTTGCTTGCTTGAATAAAAGGATGCCAATTTCAGGAAAAGTTGTTAGTGTGGAACCTTTTTCTTAAAAAGTAAAGTCGGCCGACCAAGCCATGAAGCCATACGCTCCTGGGGCCGGCCCTGTCAAGTGGCAAGGTGAAGCAGGTTGCTTCAGCAGGTAGAATTTGAGAGGAGAGGAACGGATGTCTGAAGGGTGCAGGAAGGCCCTTGCACGGATTGGATCTAGAAATGACACCCGTTGAGGCTCCCTAGTCCAAACAGCCTGGGCCAGCCCTGTAAAATATACAGCCCAGTGTTTGCACAGAAAAGAACTAATAATTTTTAAAGGTCGAACAAATGTAACAATTTTGCTTAAGCCAGTCTGGCTTCTGCTGTGTGCTCATTGCTAGAGGCTAAAGTCTGATAATCCTCTTCTGATTTTGTCAGCACTCAATAAACTGCTGGCAATTCGCACCTTTTAAAGTCTTATTTGAATTCATTTGAACCTTTTAATATCCCTAAAACTTGCAGTTAAGCAGATTACAGTAGCCAGTGCTTTCTGGAAATCTAAATCTGGGCAGAAATGAGGCTTAAGGCCTAAAAGCAAATGTTAGTAACAAAAATCCCAGTTCAGTGGTGTCCAATAGAAGCTTGCCTGGGCCCCAAGACAGATTTCCTGTCCTGCTGCCTTCTTCAAGAAAATGTTTGCAGTCTCTGCTGAAGTTGCCAGCAGTCCAAGAGGAATACTGGAGAAGAGGAGGGAGGCCAGGAGAAGACTGGGCCCTGGGCCTATGTTTCTTTACCCCTGATCTAGATAAAGATGATGGAGGACATCAACAACAGTATAGCTACCGTATTTTTCGCTCTATAAGACGCACTTTTTCCCCCCTAAAAACTAAGGGGAAATGTCTGTGCGTCTTATAGAGCGAATGTGCCTGACACCCGGGACGCTGCCCGCCCGCCCGCGGGCACCACCAGGCCGGCATGTGCTCGGCGTGCCCTGCTCCACCGCGAACTGATCACCCCCACCCGGAAGCTCCCCACCTCCCCCCCACGCCAATCCTTCTAAAGCCTCCGCCGCTCGCACTGTCATCCCGCGCCGATCCGCCACCTCCCCCCCCCACGCCACTGCGCAGATGACGCTTTAGAAGCACGATCCTTCTAAAGCCTCCACCACTGTCCATCCCGCATTGCCATCCCGCGCCATCCCCCACCTCCCCCCACACCACAGGGGGCAGGCACAGATGACGCTTTGCTTTAGAAGCACAATCCTTTTATTAAAGTTTAACAGGTTAAGAAACAGTATACATTGAAGCAGCGTTCTCTTTGAGATGTGAGAGAAGCAATTGACAATGTAAAGAGCTGGACACATGGACTGAGCAGTCAAATAGACATTGTTTCTTCCAAAAGCCTTTTGATAAAATCCATCAACAGACTCTTGAGAAAACCTGGCAGTGATGGAATAAGGGCTGTGTGTGCACACACATGTTGTCCTATGGATCAGTAACTGATTACAGAATTGAAAGCCAACATTGAGAATGCATGGTATTCTCACAAGATTCTGCATTAGGATCAGTGCTTTTCAACCTGTTCATAAATGATCTGGAATTAGAAGTGAGCAATAAAGTAGCCAAGTTTGCTGATGATACTAAAATTAAAAGGGATTGTGAGGAATTCCAGTGGGACCTCTCTGAGCTGGGAAAAAGGGCATCAGAACGGCAAATGCTTTCAGTGTAAGCAAGTGTAAAGTTAGCATGCTGGGGGAAAGAATCTCATCTTCAAGTTTAAGCTGATGGAATCTGAACTAGTGCTGACAGAAAGGGTCTTGAGAATGTGGGGGACAGCTTGATGAAAATGTCAAATGTTAGGAGGAAATGCCATAATTAGGAAAGGAATTGAAAATCAAATTTCCAAGATCATATTCCTCTTACACAAATCTTTAATATGACCATACTTAAAGTATTGTGTACAGTGCTGGCCACCACACCTGAAAAATGACATTGTTGAAAAAAGTGCAAAGAAGGGCAACTAAAACAATCAAGGGATTGGAGCAGCTCCCCTATCAGACTTTATGCATGGTGTGAAAAAGTGGAAAGTGGGACATTTTCCTCCTCTCTGAAAAAAAAAAAAAGGGTTAATCCCCATGAAAACACCCATCACTCCTTTGCTCTGAAAAAAAAAAAAGATTCAACAGCAGAAGTGTAGTGAGCTTGAAATACCTTTTGGGAATGGAAGGGAAGTTCCCCACAATTCAGCTTTGTCTTTCAAGGGTTGGGCCTTTTAATACCTCATGGATAATTAACTGGGACTTCTAAATGCTTAACAAAAACAATGTGGATATAAAGTTCCCTTTCCAATTGAGGATACAAGAAACACAATTATTATAGTGATCTCTGCAACTGTGCAAATGTTAGATTTTCATGCCCTTGGTCCAGAGGAAGAAATGACACACAAGAGACCACTGAGTGAACATTTCTCTCAACTCAAAAGGATGCGTAGATGCAGCCCGAGTTTCTTAAGCATCACTTTTAAATATGAAAAAAAGAGAGAGAGAAAAGTTGGAGGATTGAATTTAGGTCTCTCCTCATTGCTCACCTTCTCTGTCTAAGATAGAGGCAAGAAAAACCAGAGAGAGCAGGTATGCTGGGGGTGTGCAATCAAAAGAATTTTGTTGTTAGTCGCAAAGTCGTGTCCGACCCATCGCGACCCCATGGACAACATTCCTCCAGGCCCTCCTGTCCTCCACCATTCCCCGGAGTCCACTCAAGCTCACGCCAACCGCCTGTGTGACTCCATCCAGCCACCTCATCCTCTGCCGTCCCCTTCTTCTTTTGCCATCTGTTGTTCCCAGCATTAGGCTCTTCTCCAGGGAGTCCTTCCTTCTCATTAGGTGGCCAAAGTATTTGAGTTTCATTTTCACTATCTGGCCTTCTAAAGAGCAGTCAGGGTTGATCTCCTCCAGGACTGACCAATTTGATCGCCTTGCGGTCCAAGGGACTCGCAGGAGTCTCCTCCAGCACCACAACTCAAAGGCCTCAATCCTTTTGCACTCGGCCTTCCTTATGGTCCAGCTTTCACAGCCATACATTGCAACTGGGAAAACCATAGCCTTGACTATACACACTTTTGTTGGCAGGGTGATATCTCTGCTTTTTAGTATGCTGTCTAGATTTGCCATAGCTTTCCTCCCCAGGAGCAAGCGTCTTTTAATTTCTTGGCTGCAGTCCCCATCTGCGGTGATCTTGGAGCCCAGGAAAATAAAATCTGTCACTACCTCCATTTCTTCCCCATCTATTTGCCAGGAAGTGAGAGGACCGGATGCCATGATCTTAGTTTTCTTAAAAATATTCAAAAGAATATTTACAGTTTATTCAGACCTACAGGAAATACATGTGGCATTGAAGGGACTGCAGAGATGGATTCTATACAAGTTGTTTTCATCCCCTAACAGTTACATGCACAGTCTGTGGGGGATGGGGGGGTCATGCACACAGTATGCTAGAGGCACATGAGAGTAAAGCAACTGGGATTAAGAGATCCCAACACATCCCATAGTTTATTAAATAGTTCAGTAAACCATTTGATTCAGAATATTTTTTTTCTTGTTTTCCTCCTCTAAAAACTAGGTGCGTCTTATGGTCAGGTGCGTCTTATAGAGCGAAAAATACGGTACTTCGTAACCAGCAGCTCCTAACCAGAGGTGAGCTCATCTTCATTAAGTAAGGGAAATATTTGATTGTGTTGCTCCCTCCCCATTAGAGGGCGTCAGGCTGAGTATGGATTGCAGCTACGCCAAAGCAGATGCAGGATCAAGAGAATCTGAATTCCAAGCCCGCTTCTTATCCAAAACCTCCCTGGTACCTATCTATGTTCCTCATCTTGCAGAGGGTTAGTTCACAAAATAGCAGGCACTATGTGTCTGGCTGGGTCTTTCTGTACCAACGCAGGGTGCAGTGGCGCATGAAGGATTCTGCTTGGACCAGAAACAGTGGGCTGCAAGTCCTGCTCAGCCACGTAGCTTTGCTGGTGGCCAGAAGCCAGTTAAACTCTCAGCCTGTGTCAAGCCAAAGGGAAGAGCTCCATGCATGTGGCCCTGAGCCTCTCAGAAGTGTAACAAATCCAAGCGTGATAAGGAGTGGGACACACACTCTGCACATACAGACTTTTGTGCAGATTAGTCATGCTCCAGCCAGAGTGCGGAAGGGTGCTCATGACCAAAGAGTCAGCTCTGACTCAGCCGGGTTCTGTTGCTGGAGGCTGGCCATGTTATTTTTCAGTTGGATTGTGTCACGCCCATGGCAGACTGGCCCCTGAACCTTCATCTTGAGTACAACTGCATCTTGAGGCTTTTTGCAAGGGGGAGGCATACAAATGTGTAAAATAAATAAAAATAAAAATAAATACATCTCAGAACAATCTCATCCTGTTCAATCCGATCCTAGAAAGGTGAAATACGAAGCATGTACTAATATCACAATTTTGCAAATATACACAGAACAGTTCCCAGTGTGCAGAAACTCCTATTAGCATACCAAGGGATTGTGTTTTTGGCTTTGCTTGCTGGCATTGCTATAGGAACTGTCAAGCTGAACAGCTGCACGCAGCGCTTGCCACCAATAGTGGAGACACATCTGTGGCCAGGTACGCTGGGATGACAGTGGCTCGCTCCTCTTCTTTCTGTCCCCCGGAATCTGCACTGACACCAGCTCCGAGGTGGCTTTGTGACCTTGGAGTAGCAGCTGGCACGGAAAGAACTGTGGTTGCTGCAAGGGCCAACTGAGGGTGCCCAGAATCCAGAGCAGTAGAGAAACCTCCAAGCATTGCTCCAAGGTCATTGCTGGTACTCTGAATGATCCTACAGCTATCCAGATAGTCCTAGGATGGTATCCTAAGAGTAGTAAGCCTCCTTATTCTCAGTGGCTGCCCAATGACAGCAACAATACTGTTGGATACTACCAGTCTCTGTGACAGTGCAAGCTGGAACTGTAACCATCATAACCCTAAAGGCCAACTAGACGTGGTGGGGCCATCAGGTTTAGGTCCCGGCAACATTTTCCCTCTTCCTGCTCCGATGTGAGAGTGAGCTGCAGTCATTTGATGGAATCCTTCAGAGGACCATGGGGCCTGCTCCGCATGCCACACAGTGGAGATGAATGGACTGGCCATTGATGGGGTGCCTGGGACAGTTCTCTAGTTTAGGGTGATTGGGACAAGCTATGTGGCACCCAGCAGAGGGGACTGCCTAAGAGGAACAGCCCATGGAGCTGCAGCCACAGTCCCCCTTCCCTGCCATTTCCACCTTGGCCTGCCCCATGAGACTGCTCTTGGATGGGAATCGAGAAAAGTGCCTGGAGCAACATTTTGAGTGGAGATATGGTGAGGAAGGGAGAAGGTTCAGTCCCTCTCCTCCAGAAGCTCTTCTGACTATTGAAGTAAGACCCACAGCCACCCCTCCTTTAAATATAAGTAGTGCTGGTCGAACGTATTAAAAGAAACCTATGCCTGGAGCCTTTGGAAAGCTTCAAGTGGGAGGACTGAGATCTAATTGGTCTTACTTCATCCATGAAAGTACAACTATGAGCATTGTTTCTGTATGTTAACTGTTCCTTCATTTTCAGAAGCTTACAGCAGCCCTGTATATGAAGGAAATATGAAAAATATTTAGCTGGCAAAGGAGCAGCATCTCACTTCTGTCATGAAGACAATAGCTTTCACTGAGACGTGTCGCAAGCGCTTCAGGACAACGGGCTTCCCAAGACAACGACTTTGAAAAGTGTGCCAGAAGAACTTCCAATCCTCGGCTAATTAATTGGCTGCACAGCCCGCATGACTGTACCTTAGCGCAGCACATGCTTGGGCACCTTGCCATTTCAGCCTGCACATGATTCACAAAGGAGGAACAAGCTCCCAGAGGTTACCTCTGTCTGATGCCACTCCTGAACCTGCTCCTTCATCTGCGCTTGATATGGACCCCCGTCCAGCAGCCTTTTTCCAACTCTCGCTCCCCAGATTGTGTTGGCCCAGAACTCCCATCATCTCTGTCAGGCTGGTTGGGGATGATGGGAGCTGGAGTGGTCCAGCACCATCCAGGGACCCAAAGTTGGGAGAGTGCTACTGTGTGGCATAAATGATTCCACACATGATTCCAATGATTCCTATACATATAGGATCAGATTGAACAGGATGAGATTGTTCTGAGATGCAGTTGTACTCAAGATGAAGGAATAAATGATTCCATACAGTGAATCTCTGAACGATACTCTGAATCTTGGGACTTTATACAATGACAGCATGATGAACCTGACTTCTTAAGATAAATGTTTATCCAGTTCTCAAGTTAAATATTTGATAGGTTTCAAGGCCGGTAGGTAAAGTGGCACCTTGTAGATGATTTGGACTAAAACCGTGCATTTGATGTTTGATCTGCTATAAGCTTCTGATTTTTTAAAAAATAAATTGATACAATTAGATAAAACCCGTATGCTTCCAGGCTAGGATTTTATTGTGTCATCACTGTGTCTCATTCACAGAATTATACTGGGCTTCAGAGGATGTTGTCTTCCATCCCGAACCCTCTCGTGTTCCTCAACTGCTTCTGCTGCATTTTCTCTACCCACAGGACATTCATTAAGGGGAAGGAGATCGGAGAGCCTTCTAACTGGCAATGCCAGGATTCCTCTGCCCAGAAGCACCCCTGGAACCATGAGAACCAGCAACAATGACAAAACAAACTCCAGTAGTTGTGCTGGCCATGCTAGCAAGTATCTTGAAGGGCTGGCCCTGGCTTTGGGCTACCCAATTTGTTAAAATTGCCAACTTTGCCATTTGATACTTGCTTTAGATACCTTAGCATAGAAATGCAGGGGACTGGAATGAGAAATGTAACTGATACATAGATTGCCTTCACAGAATTTATAGTCAGTTGATGTGTTTTCTCATCCATGAAAACGTCTTTCTCTTTCACTCACTCACACACACAATCTCTGTTAGCCTTTAAGGTGTCACAAGCCTCTTTGTTGTTTTTGCTTGGAAGGGGATTATTTGCTCCAAAGAAGCATTCAGAAATGTGATCGCTCATCCACGGTTTGAAGTTACTTTGGAAAACAGCCAAAATTTAAGCAAAAGTCAGATATATTTTAGTCGCAGAAAGTCTAATTATACAAACTGAGCCACGGATATCAGTCATAGGGTGAGCTAGGTGCTGAGTCAGGAACAAGGCACAAGAAACACAGTAGAGTCAAGAAGATTTTGTGGTTCAAGCAAGTCTGCATAGTCCAAGAGAATCCAGTGGCCATCCTGGATGGGTGGGACAAGTCCAGAGCACTGAGCATTTGAGTGCCTAGGAAAATTCTAAGCTTCATTTCTGATGGGTCACCACAAATGGACCATTGGACCCAACCTGAAGGTTCTTGGTTTTTGTAGCCCTGACATGTATTGACTTTATTTTGACTTAATGCATTGGGTCTGACAGAATTGAGGTTCTAGATGGTGTGTAATATGTAGAAACTGGGGGGTCTGCTCAGTCGGAAAGAAGAACAGTCATAGTTGAACATTAAGATCTGAGGTATGTGCTTATTTGGTAGGGTGCTTGATGAATTCAGTGTATTTTATTATTTGGAGTACAAACAATTCCTTTTCAGTAAATGAACAATACATTTTCTCGGGACAAGCAATGGCTTTGAAACAACTATTTGCATAATCCAAATAAAAAGGTTTTACAAAAGCTGTTCAATATTTCATGTATATAAATAGTAACCCATCTGACAAGTGTAATCCCAAGAGGATATTGTCTAGTCAAGCAGGTTGCTAAAGCAGCACATATGCTCAGATAGTTTGAGCCAGTAGTGGAAAGGTTGAAACACCAAAGAATGTGAATCGGTGGAGTGCCAAGTGGCTTACTCCCTCTATTTTGTAAATCAGTCAAGCACGTCTTAGAGTTGGACTTCTCCACTGACCTCTGGGCTAGGGTGTTTTCAGTGCTCATCAAGGGCAAGGCACAAAATGTATAAAAAGTGCATAAAGCATTCCTTTCCCCCCACTGGATAATTCCCTGCAATGATTCTCAAGATGAGATTTCCATCTGTCTGGCAAAGACAGACTGTGGGCAGCTTCAGAGGGAGAAGAAGAGGCCAAAGCTGCTGGGCCTCCAGAGGTCTCCTGTCCCACCAGCACCAGGAAAGCCCAAGACAGCATAATCAATTCCTCAGTTTTCACACTTCGTGTCGTCCATGTTAACAGAAGGCTACCTGGACCAAAATCCAGAGCTTCCATCCCTTGCCACAGTCTTCTTGCTGTGCCATGTCAGCAGCGAATTTCTATGGGATTGTCACTGTAGGAATGAATGGTTGCTTGACTCATCCTGGGGTATGGAAAACACAGATGGCCAAATTAGGTTTTCCAGATGGCCATATCTTCTCCTGGCCTCACTCCTTTCCACCCAATGTCAAATCAGTTGATGTTTTCCTGGCTTTGGGATAACTTCTTCTCCCAGTTCTAACAGGCTGAAATGCCTCTTCTAAGGCTGGTGATTGGCAGTAAGAACTTTAAGCTATAATATGTTCATATTTTGGCCTTCCATCCTGCTCCCCATTAGAAAGTGGCCCCTGAAAATTTCTCCAAAGCTGAAGACATCCCTCAGGCGGGAGCAGCTTCAGAATCCCTGTTCCTCGAAAGCAAGCGCCTCCATCCCTGGCATAGCTGGCATCCACCTCCTCTGCTTGTACCGCACCAAGGCGCACTTGCATGAGAAGACTATAGCCAAAGAGCTGGCTGGGTCATCTGAGTCAACGTGTGCAATTTAGCTCTGGTCCCTGCTGTGTGCCTGCTGCTGCTATTACATTTATATGCCACCTTTTCCCCCTCAAGGAACCCAAAGCAGCTCACACAATTCTCTTTCTCTCCATTTGATTCTCACAAAAACCCTGTGAGTGGCCTGGTCAACCAATGAGCTTCATGGCCAAATGGGAACTAGAACCTGGATCTCCAAGTTCCAACACAGTACTCGAACCACTACAACATGCTGGATCTCTTATTTTCCTTTTATTCATTTGTTTTATTTGAAAACATTCATATCCTGCTTATTCTTTGGATAGAGAACAACATAAATAAAACAACAAATACATATTAACTGTTAAGTGATCAGAGTGTCAAGTTGTCATCATTGTCATCATGATTATCTCCATCATGGTAACTTGTATATTTCTGCTCCAAATGAAACTCAAACAAGCTCACAAGTGTAAATGAACCAATAAATAAGTAGAGGAAAAATCTGGACCTGGATTATGATAACAACTATAGGACACTGTAGACCAATCAAAATATAGGTCAACAAAAATCTGGGCGAGGTGCTTGAACAAGTGGTTGCCAGCCAATTCTAAATTCTCTTGAATGAAATGGATTATCTTGCTTTATCCAGGCTTTTAGCCTGCCTTAATCATCCTGTGGGATGACCTCTGCTGAGAGAAGAACTGTTGTGTCTTCCTTGGGGAGGAAGACCTCTCAGCAGATTTTCGTGCCACCAGCCATGGGATCCTTCTGGATAGACTGTCTGGTTTGGGAGTTGGAGGCAATGAGCTGCAGTGGTTCTGCTCCTACTTGGGCAGTCAATTCCAGAGGTGGGACTGGGGATTTAGTGCTGTGTGACTTGGCAGCTACACTGTGAAGAGCTTGGTTTCATGCTTCAACATCTACACGGAACTGCTGGGAGAGGTGTGGCCTGAGGTTTCATATTAATATGCAGAAGACTCCCAGCTCTATCTCAGTTTTCCATCAAATTCAGTGAGGCAGTGGCTATTCAGAATCATTGCCTGGGCATGGAAATGGACTGGATGAATGTCAGTTAACTGAGCCTCAATTCAGACAAGATGCAGATACCATGAGCGGGTGGTTCACCTGCCCAGGTAGGTGACATTCAACCTGTTCTGGACGGCGCTGCACTCCCTGTAAAGTATCAGGTTCATGGTTTGGAGAGGTGCTCTTGGATCCATCACTGTGACTCTAGGCCAGGGCTTAAAATTTCAAGTCTAGACCTACTAGCCAGGCAAAAACCTTACTCTCCACCAGTTGCCCCACCAAACCTTGCCCAGGTCCGCCTCCAACCCCACCCCAGGCCCGTCCCCAGCCCTGCCTCCAACCACGCCCCCTTAAAGCTTATGAAATTACATCTTTCTTTAGAATAAAGAGTCCAAAATACAAAAAACAGCAATTATAACATAGCTTTATTATGTCAATTTAAACATAACAGCAATAGCTTAATAGCAATAGGGTGCAATCAAAATATCAAGTAGTTAGTACTTCTTCAGCACATGGGTTCCTATGCATAGTCAGCTACCACTTTTATTGAAAAAATATTTTTTTATTTTAAATGAAATTTGGAGCTGATTGTGCATAGGTGTGCTGTGCTTTGTTTTTTTCTTTTTTTTCTTTTCTTTTTTACTTTTTGAAATATTTAGGCCCCAGAAAGCAGCACTAAAATGGCGTTGTTAGTTGTTTTTTTAACATTGTTGGTGTTTGGTTTTTTTTTACTCCTTTTGAAATCATTTTGCCCCCAGAGCGCAGCACAAAAAATGTCATTTACCTGAAGCTGGCGGGTGTAGGGCTGTGCACCGGTGGAGAGCGGATCACTCCTGCACGTGTCCCCTCAGCAGCTCTGCCAGTGAAAGGGTGGTGCCGAAGAAGAAGCAGGAAGTCGGAAACCGGAAGTCGGCTTCAAAACGAGGCTTGGAGTGCAAGTGGAATGCAAATCGATCCCCGGGGCCTGGGGATCGCGTTGCAAGCCACCCTCTCTGTTACTGTGCTCGCCAGAAAGGAATTTACCCTCGCATTTGGCGAGCAGAATCTTCAAGCCCTACTCTAGGCACAGGTGGACCCAGTGGGATGCAGCAGTTTTCACCCACTTGGGCTGATATGCCAGCTACATCCTTTTCTGCACAGGGATAGCCTAGCTACAGTTATCCATGCCTGGCAACCTCTCCACGGGATAGCTGCAATGCATCACACATGGGCTGCCTTTGAAATTGGGGCAGAAACTTCAGCTGAGCCAAAATGGGGCAATGAGATCGCTAACAGGGACAGGCCAGTATGATCATATTAGGCCAGTACTTTCTCATTTGTGCTTGCTGCCAGTACATGTCCATCCCCAAATCAAAGTACTTTCAATGCTCTAAACAGTTTGTGGTCAAGGTACCTGAAGAGTCCTCTCCTTCCATATATACATGTCTAGGCCTTAAGATTGTCTTTCACAATTCTTCTGTGAAGGAAGTGAGATGGACAGCTACTAAGAAGAGGCCCTTTTCTGGCAGCCCAGTTGTTGAATGAACTTCCAGAGAGGCCAACGTAGCACCTACATTGTGCTCTTTCCAAAACCAGCTAAAGGCCCTCTTATATTCGCAGGAATTGTATTATTTTATTTTTACATTTATATCTCACTGTTTTTTCCTCTGGCGAGGTCCCCAGAGGAACCTTCACTCCATGTTATCCTCACAACAACCCTATGAAGTAGGTTTGGCTGAGAGTCAGTGACTTGCCCACAGTCACCCAGTGAGCTTCATGGCCAAGTGGGGATTTGAACCCATGCCTCCTGGGTCCCAGTCTAACACTGTGCTGCACTGGCTGTTTCAGTCAGTCTCTGTTGTTTCAAATCCTTTCCTGCATTTCAAATCATTGTACTACTGCTAGATTTTACTTTGGTTTTTACTTCTCTTTCATAATGAAGACTGAAGCTTTTAAACATTTATAGTACATTTTATGTTGTATCCTATGGCTTTAATTGCTGTGAACTGCCAAGGAAGCTTTGGCTATTGGGTGCTACAAAATACAGCAAATAAAATCATAAATAAATTACTAAATATAAATAAAGATGTGATTTGCTTCTGCAAAGTTAGGGGTGAATCTACAGGGCTAAGTTTTCCAGGAAAGTGAACAACTAAATATTATCAAGAATGTTATTTAGCAAGTAAAACATGTCACCAGTAGGAATGTACACAAGGAGTATTTGTTCGGTTAAGGTTCTAAATGTTCTGCAAGTCTCACCATGAGAGAGAATGGGTGGAAGATTGTATCACAATAGGTCCTAGCTTACAAGTTGGCAACAGCATATGATTTATGGTAAGAATGATCAAACACAGATATTGAAACCATGCAGCAATGAAAGGAGATTTCAGACATCTGTGATGCTATGTCATCAAAGTTGTATGTTTTAGCGCATAAGCATTGAAACAATTGCAGCAATGCTAGAAGTTTCTTTATGAAAGGATCCTGCAGTTAGTTACAGGCTGCATAGTTCAGAAGCGGGTGTGTGTGGCCCCTGGAGATGTTTTAGGTTAAAACTCAAATCATCCCTCATCATTGGCTATGCTGGCTACAGCTGATGGAGCTTGGAGCTCCAAACAACTGGAGAGCTGTAAGACACCCTGTACTTCAGAAACAAAGAAAATACTATAACAACAGTCCAGACAGTATATGGAAAGTATATAGAAAACAAGCAAAAATAGTTCTGTAAAGAGTCTTAGAAATTATTAAAAATGCATATAAACCTAAAGCAAAAAGATAGTAGATGCTGAGACAATATACAAGGTGAATCTGTCCCTTTCATATAAAGTGGCACTTCGGCTCACAAATGCCTCAGTTCACAACCAAATCGGATCATGAACAGAAATTTCACAAAAATTTTGCTGCAGGTCGCAAACTCCGCATTGAGTGATGATTGCGATCGTGCCCGTCTTTCCTGCACGGGCGCGATTGTGGTCATGGGGTGGGGGGGCGGGGATGGCCGCAGTCATGCTAGCAGGGGAAGAGGGCCACAATTTTTTTTGTTCTTTGCTTCAAATTTTTGTGATTAAAAAATGGTTACAGAACAAATTAACCTTATTTACATTGAACCTTATGGGGAAATTTGACTTGGCTCACGACCAATTTGGGTTGCGGCCAGAGTCGTGGAACAGATTAAGTTCATGAGCCAAGGTACCACTGTACTGGGGAAGTATGAGAACTGCAAAATTACATTTGTTGATGGTATTTTAATATAAATTATGATGCTGTTTTTGCTGTACTTAAGATAACCTTAAGATAAGTGATTTGATCTGCTTTGAGTACGAATGCATGGTTAAGAGTTATCCAAATATTCAACTATAGATATATTACATTCTGTTTCATATACAAATGTTTGATATCTCATGTAGTGGAGGTTAGAACTCTGTAACCTTAGATAATGTTGTTCCCCTATATTCTTACCTGAAGAAGAAAGTCTGAGCAAATTATTTTAATGACAAAACCAAACAGCCTACAAGTGTCTGTTTTTCCCCAGTCCCCTTTCTAGGCTAAAAAGTTTGTGAATTTTTGCATTCATTAAAAATGCATTCCATCTCTGCTTTTCCTCAAAAGTGTGTTATTGCCATATATATATATATACAAAGTTGACATTCTTTGAATGGGAAAACACTCTCCCTACATTTAGCTCATTTTCCCATATACTCCCTCAGGGTGGGAAGCTGGGTTCTCTTTCATGAGATAGGCTTCTGTTCTGTGGGAACTGTCTTTATTTTACAAGAATAAAGTTATAATCTGGCGTTAGAGCAGAACGAGCCTAATTTGGGATATCTCATCTCCAAGGACAAACCGGATTTGTTAAACCAAATTCTGTACCTGAAGGTGGAGTGATGGCACTTCTTCCAAAGGTGATGTCATGAACGTCTTGGAATTCTTAGAAAAGAAAAAAACAAAACAAAACAAAACAAAACAAAACAAGAGTTGCATTCCTAGAAAAGCATCACTGTTGACTTTCTACTCCTGAATTGCAGCTTCATATTCTTGTGGTACAAGTAGGGATGTCCCAATGTTGTTAAATTCATTCCATCTGTGTTTCACAGTTTGTCAACAAATATTTTGTGCTTTTGTCCACATTCTAATGGTATCTTTTAAAGGTATTTGCTGTACAGCAATGGCATTCCACTTGCACTAATGCACAGTCCACGTATGTGCAAATGCCCTCCCAGTCTACAAATATGTGGAATCTACAAGACACAAAAATGGACAGTTTGCTAAGGAGTCTGCAAATCATATTTAAAGAAATCCAAACTAATTTGAATCCATTGTAAATTTGTCTAACATGCCTGGTGACAAGAAGTTTCCCCCATAAAAATGATGCCTTACTTTTCGTATGAATATGGTGCAGAAAAGTCCACCTGTGTGGGTGGGTGTGGGCGGAGATACTCCCATTTGCCATGGGAGCAGAAAGGGAAAATGCAATGTTTTCTTCCTCTGCCTGCCCCTTAAAGCGAGAAAAAAAAGATGGTGGACACAAACCATGCCTTCCTGCATGAAGCGCCAATCTTGTTCTTCTCCCCTGTACCTGTTCCAACAGAGGATAAATACAGGGGAAGTGGGATGCTGAGAAATGTGGATCTGTTCTCCACACAGCCCAAATACTTTTAAGTGGCGAATCCAATCTGATCGGCTTTTTCAAAGAGCATACAAAGGTGTGGATTTTATAGTTGAGAGGGGAGGGGAATCCCACCTGTAAGCGGAAGCAATATAAAGCAACAGCAGGTACCTCATGCAAAGCTGATGATGGTACATTTCCAACTCTAATTCTCCAACTCTGAACTCTAACTACTGGTGCCTCTTATGTCTGTGAGGGCTCCCCAATCGTTGCAGCCTTTCTTTTGAGCTACAGAGGAGCTAACCCCTGTGCTGAGCCCCAACCCCAAAATAGATGCACCACCATCGAGCATGAGGATTCCAGTAAAGTTCAAAAGGAAAGCTGAAATGGATGAGGAACCCCACTGACTTGGGAGCCACCCGCTTCCCCTGGTAATAGTGCTATTGTGCCTTTCTTTTCAAATGGGATGCCAGCTGAGGCAGAGAGACCCTTTTGAGTCAGCTCTTGATTGAAATGTTAGACTTTTGGCTGCAGGCCTATTGTACATCCGTGTCACGGAATTTCTAAATCCTCCTTCTTTTGTAGTACCTTCAGAGGGGGTATCACTGATCCTACATGGTCCTCCTCAATGAATCAAAGGATCACTGATATTCCATGGTTCAGAGATGTTCTTGCTCTAGAACAGACTGAAGTTTTGTTCTTGGTAAAACAAAAGCAAGCCCACCGCAGCCAGAGTGAACGTCTGCCGCAAAACAATTTCCACTGAAGATGTTGGGCTGCTTATTAGTGTGCTGAGAACTGGCTTAGTCTGTCACTCATGACCTCTTCTGTCGCTAGAATGTCTCATCGGTCCTAGTCCATCATCTGGCCTAATCTGCCATCAGTTTGCTAGGAATTGGCCCAGTCTGCCCTCTTTCTGCAATAAATAAACGAACAGCAGGTGCCAATACCATGCAAACATGTAGACAATCATCAGCTTGTTATTATTAAGACAAACCACTGCAGTCCTGCAGTCTTTTTCTTCCCGCACTGGCCAGGTATTGTTTGTAGAATGAGTCAAAGACAAATGACGCACGTTTTTGTTGTTTGCTTGAGCTGCAGTTGGATTTCTTCCATCTGTACCTTTTCCCAGCCTCCTGGCTAACTCAGACTGTGTCCATCAGCTGCTGAAAGAGCCAGCTGAGATTTCTCTAAGAAGGACGTGCTGATATCTGTGTCAATTCCTTCTTTAGAAGGTGGCATTATTCAAATGCAGGATTTGTTTAAACAGTTAAGAAGCAGAAGTTTCTCCTAGCCATGGGAATATGGAACACCAGAGTTCAGACATTCTTGCTAACTCTCTATTTATTTAGAATCTCAATAGCACTCTTTGTAATCTGTCTGTCCATATCCCAGGGCACTTCATAGTGCAGATCAAGAATAATAAAATACAACATGTACCAAGGTGAATTTTTTAAAACCCTAACAACATTTTAAATGCCTGAGTGAGTTATACAATAAAACACCCATTTTTTAAAAAGGCGATGAGGTACCTAGAAGCCTAGGAGAGGAGAAAGGCTTTTGTTAATGCCTAAAACATTGCATAGAGGGGGCCAGGTGTGCTTCTTTGGGGAAGGAGTTGTGTAACTGAGGTGGCACCACTGCAGGTCATCACCATTTCTAATGGTGGAGGGAACCCAGGTGAGGGTCTCAGTCGTTCTTAACAGTCCAGCAGTTTGATGTAGGACTAGGCATTCCTTAATGTTTGGGAGTCTTGAGACATCCCCTGAGCCTTTGTTGTACTTAAGGGAACTTTGAATGTGACTTGTCAGAAGAAACACATAGTTTAAATAAGGGGTAGGATAACTCAGTGCTCTCCAGACGCTTTGGACTACAACTCCCGTTATCCCTGACCACTGATTGTGCTGGCTGGGCCTGATGGGAGATGTTATCTTCCCAAACATCTGGAGGGCGTAGGGTTGCCCACACTTGGTTCATATATTTATCCTGTGTCACAGGATGAAAAAGAGGTGAATCCTGAACTAGCCACGGCCCCTTTATTCTCTTTCCGTGTTCTTCAAGCTTTTATTTGCCTCTTGAGTGGCTAAACGAGACCAGGAAGTTCTGAGTGCAGAAGCAGTCATCCCATGCCAAACGATTATCAGAACTGGCCCTCCCATGAGGAGAGACGGAGGTGGTTCGCTTTGGGGTGCCATAAAGCGGGGCGGGGGGAGGAATGAAAGCAGGATGCTCCTTGCCTTGGGCCAGGCTCAGCCATGTATGCAGGAGACAAGACTTCTTTCCTCCAGGAATCATTTCTTCTAACAATAAAAGAGGGCCAAAGTCAGAGTGAATGTGGCAAACATGGGAACCATTTAGTCTCGTGCTGAAGGTGGGCTAGCTAAAGTAAATACACCCCTTTGCAAATACTGCATGGGAAAGATCCAAGAGGGAAAAGGGAATTACGAAAATGCATTTTAGCCATTTTCTTAGGAAACTCCGCTATACAGCACCTAGCAGAAGGCGTTGGACATTCCGTTTCAGGGAGGGGCTGGTGAGCACGGAGTCGCCTGCTTTCTGAGTTTCACAGTATCCCTGCCTCAAAAGGGAAGAGAACTGTAACTATGCAATGGGCTTCCTCGGATCCCTAGATGAAGCCTACACCTTCCCACTGTTTGCAAATGACACGCCTCTATACACAGGAATCGCATGCAATGTTTACCGAAATGACCACAGACCGGGCACAGTGCCTGCTGATAGCAAATTCTCACCCCGGTGGATTTTCTAACAGGCCACACTATTTGCTATGGCTCCCACTGACGCCTCTCACATTCTGCCTTCCACAAAGCTATCTTTGTGTGCAGAGTTTTAAAGAAGCTGTTCTGACTCATTGTCTGCCTTATGAGTCAGCTGTTTTAATTGCCTGCTCTGGCTTCAAGCATGGTGTACCCCAGGAAATGCACGGCTGTGGGTGTAATGCCTTGCCTTAGAAGATCTATAAAAGATAGTTAGTTTGCTGGCTTCAACCACCACAGACCTGCCTTCAGAATCGTACAGCATCCTTCCAGTGCCCATCTAGGAGCCTTCCCCAGCCTGGTGCCTCGCAGTTACATTGGACTGCAATCCCTCTCATTCCTAGCCAGCATGACTACAAGTTTCCTTAGCCATTTGGTATATGAGTAAACTCTTGCAGCAATGAGGGCTTTCCCTGCAGTTCACGGTGGAAGCACTGGCCAACAGTGCTGCATGAGATTTTTGATATCTGCTGAGTTCCACCATCTCTTTAACCCATCCTGTTTTCCATGCCAAGTGCTTAATGAAGAAGTAAGTCAACTCACAGGCCTAGAAACAAGTAAGGAGCAAAGGATTCTTAAGCTGGTTGGCTTTGAGAGCGTCTACCCATTTTGCAGTAGTTCTCAACAGTCTGAGGTCCGTATTGGTGCAGTATATTAAAATGAAGAATTCCATCATGATACAATGCTAGTATAAGCAGCTCACATGCAGGGTGCTTTTCCTTTGTTCTCATCAGTTTGCCTTCCAGGAAATGGGCATTTTGTGACTGACCGTGTCCTGCACAGCAGTCATTTTGTGTGAGTGCCTACAATACTCTTTCAAAATTCCAGAGGTACTCACTGAGTACTCCAAAAAGGTTGGAAACTCCTGTCAGAGGCCCACAGTTTTATTTATGCTTCACTGCTGTCAGATTTATAGCAGCCAAAGCCAACGAAAGTATGCTGAAGACATCCACCTTTATTTTCCATGAAATTAAGGATATGCCAGAAAAAATGCAGCTTGTCAAATGAATGATAGGAATACCGCATGACTCCACATTTGTGCGACGCTTTCCCTAAGGTTCTATATATTTCCACTGCATTCTGTCAATGTTGACATTTTTTAAGCACCTAAAATGTGTTCCCCAAAGGGACACCAAAGGGAAGGGAACAATTATTCCATATGTGCAAATTGTGCTGCAAAGGGCAAAGAGGGCACTGAACTTAGTGCAGCTCTAGGGATGTTATCCTGTACCTGCTTACTCAGGAGTAAGCCCCACTGAAATCAATGGGATATACTTCTCAGCAGATGTGTATGGGACTGCATTGTTCATGGGGAAGAGATAACTATTTTTGCATGACTTAAGCCTGAGTGAATGTGCTAAAAATGTAAGAAATAGATCTGGCTGGATTAAAGTTCATAATCTACAACCCTTTGCAAAAACTCCCACAATCACCAGGTGCTTGGTGCCCAGCTGGAAAACAGGCAGGTAGTCCTCCTTCTCCTTCTTCATGGCACAGATCTTTTGGGTTGTGGTTGTATTTTGTTCTTCATGTCAACATTTGTGCTGCAAAAGAGGGTCGCTATTTCAGGTACGAATGCCCACACTTTAAAGTGAACTTTAAGTAGTCACTGTTTTGAAATACCGTCTCCTTCCTGTCCATTGCAAACACTGGCAGCTTCAGTGAAATCCTGCATGTGTTGTTCAGAAGCAAGCCACGCGAAACTCAGTGCGGCTTGTGCCCAGGGTGTGTGGGGGTGCAGCCTCAAAGCCACTGAGTGTGCCATAAAGCACGTGTGGTGTGCAGAATGTGCTGTAATCATGCTTCATTACTAAAGAATGAACATGAACAGAGACCTGATTTAATGCAGTTTTTTTTTTTAAACCCTTATTTAAATCTGAGCAGATTGGTTTGGGCTGATTAAATTCCCCTCCCCTATTTTTTCCAGTTAAACCAGCGTGTGGAACACAAAGAGGTCCAAAATGTTAACTTGTTAAGCTTTTCAACGCAAGCACATTTATTGGAGATGTGGGAGAGGATCCAAAACACATTTGCTAGGAAGTAAACACCAGGACTTGCAACTGAGTAAACATGTACAGGATTAGATACTATAGAGGCAACTGAATGCAGTGAGATTTAGTGCGGAGTACCACGCACAGGTTTGGGATGCAATGTGGTGAACTGTGGCATGTAAGGAATTCTTGTGAACTCCAGTGCAAGTCATTTCCCAATAAATCGCCCGTCTCTCATTTGCGACAGGCCAGTATTTTCCAGCTGCTTCTTCTGGGGTTGCATCCAGGGCCCGCCTTCTGCAAGAGTGATTCACAAGAGAAAGGAAAGCTGTTTCACTTGATTTTTTGGGATCCCCAACACACGCAGTTCACCCCACTGGGCACGGTCTCCTAATTCTCCATGTGGCATTTTTCAGGGGGCTGGAGGGCTTGTTCTGGGAAAGAAGGGTGGGTAGATCATTTCTACCTGCACAGTTGATCCAGCTTAAACTTGGATCCAACATCCCAGTCTTATGACAGAAAATTCATTAAGGACTAAATAGCATATTTGGATTTGTGGGACTGGGTGGCCTCAAAATTTAGGAGAGAAAACACAAACACACACACACACACTTCTATTTTGATTGTGTGTTCCTGGCTTTTTTGTCAGCTACCTGAAGGCACCATCCTGTGGCCCCCGTCTCAGGTGGTGATCTCTGTAGCTGCTTGGACCTTCTGCCATGCATTTTACCTAGAGGGACATTTCTGGTCATTTCTCTAGTGTCTTATAGTGTCTAGCAAACGAGAAAGCGACAATTAACTTGTTATTTCTTAACGAAGAAGGGCTCTTCTACAGAAATTCAGAGAGCATGTGCTTTTCTACTTCAAAAGCATCCAACCCACTTTGAAAGAAAAATTGCAGTAGCAGACTATGTGTCACAGCAATTTTCCCATGCCTGATCCTGTTACCATTTAAGACACATCACCTAATTACTGCCTGTAAAGTCTTTATGGCATCACTTCTTCTGACATAACCTTGCAAAATATGGTATGTTTTATTATATATGCAATACTGTGGAAGCACAAAGCTCTAGAAATAGACATCTTGTAAAATCCTGGAATCTTGTCTGCCAAGATATTGGAACTATTGATGAAATCCTGTTCCTTCAGCAGTAACAGAGCTTACAATGCTGCATACATGGGAAAATGTTTCATCCTGTGGTTACCTAATTCAGGTATACAGCCATACCCTGGTGGGATTATGGTACATTTTAATAAATCCCATTTCCTTGGTTTATTGTACACAAATAAATGAAGTAGCACCCTTGACCACTGCCTTTGAGTCCCAGTTTCTAGAAATGTATCTCTGGTTGTAAACAACCCATTAGCCATCCCCTGCAATAAAAAGAACGAACTCTGCAGCTTGCATGCAATGCAATTTTATGCAGATTTACTCTGAATTCCCACAGCGTTCAGTGGAGTGTACTCCCAAGAAAATGTGCATGGGATGCAGACTAAAGTAACAATAACAGACCAGGTGCAGACAACATGATAACCTACAGCCAAGGGGTGACTGTCGCTTGAATTTGGGTCATTATTGAACCACTGGTTTTGTGTAATTTGAACCCACATGGGCTAACCAGCCATGATTTGTTAACCATGTACAAATCATGAAGAGAACCCATAGTTTGTTGTTGAATTGTGAACTGTGGATTGTTCAGTATGACTTCTTACCTTGGCTGGGTTCAGACAACATTCTAACAACAGCCCATGGTTCAGAAACAACCTACACTCCACCCATACTCAACCTTTGAATGTGGATTATTGTGTTGTTGGAACCCTGTCATTCTGTTTACCTAACATAGTTACAGCTAGCACTTCATATGCATACAAACAAAAGGGAAAGGGAGAGGCTTAATTCTACACCAAACAAAACATTTGACTGTATGAGGAACTAAAGATAGTATGCAAATAGAATCTCATTTTCATAAAACAGAAAAAGGTACGCCATAAGTACAATCTTCTTATGTGTTTTTCCCTGAAGTGATGCAAATTCACTTTAATAATTAACTAGCTGTCATTGACACAGTAGCTGAGAAATGGCTGACTGGAAAAACATTCTGAGATGCGTTCCTGCTATTAATGGCCTGTAGCCTTCTGAGAAATAAATTATTATACCCAAACTGATATCTGGGAGGCCTTAGTCTGGCTTCCCCTGGCGCTAGAAAATGACATCGATTATACATAAGGCCATTACGAAACAGTGTGATACATGCAGAAAAGGTCAGAGCACGAATCCTGTGGCATCCACGCAGTCCACAAGAGCAGAAGATGCAGAGGGCCAATTTCATAAAGCACACTGAATTTTATATTTCTTGAATTTAGGTGTATCTACTAGGCATTTCTACTGCACCTCCCATTTAGATGATTGATAATTATACTTAGCATTTATGCCATCTTTAGAACATTCAGTGTGCTCCAAATATATTCAGAATATAATTTTGCACTTTGTTACAATTTGTAAATTAGGTCTTATTTCTGTATTGCTAAAGGGCAGACACTCTGCTTCAAGCAGTGAAAAGTTTCAGGAGTTCCCTAAATGGAGTAGTTATTTGCATTTTTGTTTCATGCTGAACACGTATGTTCTGAGTCTCCAACATAATGTTCATAGAGACCTCTCTTGATTTCCTGGCCCTCTTAAGCTTTCTTTGATTTGGGATTTTTTGTAATAAAAAAGGAACTGGAAGGCTAGCTTGCTACAAGGAGAAGTGCTGCCTTCCACCAGTATTTTTATTTCACTCAAAAGAGTGGTTTTGTGTTTTGAAGCTCAGATCTGGCCTCTGCTTTGTATTTTGGCACCTGGGCAAGTTACTTTCCTGTTAGTCTTACCGGTTTAACTTCCGGACAGTGAATGTCTTTGTGACCAGCCATTCCTTTCCCTGAAGAGCCCACGCCATGGCAGCCATTTTGTGCAACATTCTCTCAAAGCTTCAAATGTGCCAGCCAACTCAAAAAGGCCAGGGATCTCTACTTAATAGACTTATTTTATACCAAACCTTTGTTTAATCTCTCGCTCTCCAAACAAATACACACAGAGAGAGTTTTATAGTTTCATAGCTCAGGAATAGAGTGAAAGGTATTTTTGAAGTGTGCATTTTATGACCAGCCTTGTTGACCATGGCAGTCCTTTTGTAACTCTATTGATGCAGGAGGCCACTCAAAACAATTTCATAAGGACAAATAACATAATGAAATGATATCATTTTTAAAACAGTGAGTTTTAGTAACTAGGCGCAGGGCATCTCCTGGCCGCTGTAACTGCAGCAGCGGCGGAGCGTTTAAAGAGCTTCAGAGAGAGCTGATAGCGAAGGCCTCAGTGTGGGATCAGCAGCTGCCAGTGAAGTGGAGAAAGCAGCACCAGAAGAAGGGGCAGAAAGTGAGGAAAGGTTAGCTTGCAAAAAGAGAAAATATACTTTCAACTGAAGCACGTCAGACCCCTGAGTGGTTATTGGCTCGCTTAGTACACAAATCATTGGTTTAGTGCCCACCTCCTCCCGTCGTGGGATTCAACATGGAGCTCTGCCAGGCAGCCTCCTGTCCTGGCACAGACCTCCTGAGCCCTGCTCTACTTCAGCGAGGCTGAATCAGGTCAGCCCCTCAGACCAGCCTCCCCAGCCTGGGACTCTGCAGGTATGATGGGCTGCAATTCCCATCAGCCCCGGCCAGTTCCAGCTCCAGCTCTGCATTCCCTTTCCTATCATCGCCACCCCTTGGTTGCTGGACAGGCAGGGAGCCTGGGGGCAAAGTTGGCAGGAGAGGCGTCTCCTGCTCCTCCATCTCACAACCAGCACCCTCGTCTGGGCCAGAATGGGGGGCAGGAGAGCAAGCAGGCTGCAGTGGCAAAGAGGGGGAGCAAATCCACAGGACTTGGGCCAGTGGACCCCTGTGGTTATGTTGGCAAGTGCCCATCTACAGCGACCCAGCCAGAATGGCTGTCGATCGTGGGCCACCGTATCTGAGAGAGGGCCAGGTCAACAAAGACCACGCTGTGACTTTCAAGTGCACACAATGCTAGCCTCACTCTGTTTTTTCTTTCCCTGTGGAAAGAAAGCTTGGGGCACGCTGGTTTAATGGTTAAGAGCTCTAATGGGGAGGGGCAGAAGAAGTCTCAAGGTTTATATAAAGCATTTCAGAACAGGAATCTTTGTGAGAAGACAGAAACATCGCAATCCTTCTTTCTCTCTAAGCAATTTCTAAATGAAGGAAATAGCTTGCGGATCTCATTTATCTGAGAAAACTTCCTCTAGGTCACAAGAAACAAATTGCATGACACTTGGCCAGCCTTCCACAACCTGGCACCCTCCAGATGCATCCCAGTGGGGCATGGTGGGAGTTGCAGTCCAGCACATCCAGAGGACACCTGGTTAACCATGGAAGGCTAACAAACCAAGTCTTAAGTCATCCACAAAGTATTAACAAAGCAAGACAAAGCCCGACATTAACGTCCAACCACCTGAACAATAAGATGTCCCAGTCCCTGCTCTTGTTCTCTCCAGGCTTAGGAGATCCATGTCTTCACCCAGCGGTTGATGCACGCTGCGCAAGAACTTTTGTCCCAGAGTCTGCAAAAGAGCTCTTCAGGAAACGTAGTGCTGCAGGGACCTGGAAAAAAGTCACCACCCGCTAGTGGCAAAATTTGACAATGCAAATTGGCCACAAATAGCTTACAGCAGCTGCAATCCTTCTTTGCTGTCTTCCAGTTCAGCAGCATACCTATGTGCGGTCATGCACTGAGCACATGGGGAAGAAAGCGTGGCGTGTCACAGGCAAATTCTCAGAATCAGCATTGCCAGATAGACAGGAGCCCTGGCAAACTTATTAGAATCAGAGCTCCATGGGAGCTACAAGATCTTTTGCATTCTTGTACCCAGTTATATCTTTCTTGTACCCAAATACATCTTCATTCAGGGAGGTGCATTGCAGCATGAATTTCGGTATTCTGGAAAGGTGACACAGGAGCATTCCCTAGAGTGGCCAGCAAATTGTGAGCAAACATGGGAGTCAGAAAGTATGCTAGAGGAGGTTTGGTGCATTTCTTCTGTGGCCCATCCCCACAACCGTGGATGGCTTGTTGAGTAAGCTAAAGAGCAACCCAGAGGTTCTTTGCAAGGAAATGAAAAGAGGGGAAAACCTTTCCCTTTTTTAAACTATTCTTATAGAGATCTTAATCTCCCCCCCCACCCCACCCCACTTATGGCATGTTTCTACTGACAGGAATGAAATTCAGGAACTTCTCAGTATCTGCTCTCTGGCTCTGGAATGTCCTGCCCAGGAAGGCAAGATAAGCTCAATTCATATTGCCTTCCTGATGACAGACAAAGGTATTTTGTGTATTTGGACAGCCTTTGGGCTGTGAAGTTATTTTGATTACCACATGCTGGGCATTCAAGGAGAACATATAGACTGTGTTCACCTGATATGACAAACAGTCTTGATTGTTATTGTTGATTGTTTGTTACTTTCTCTGAATCCAGTCATGGCTGTCAACAATTGTTAGCTTTGTCTGCAACAACCATGTAAGAACCACGGGTTTCTGGTAGGGTTTGTTCAACCCACAATTGATTATTGTGCCACCCACACCAGGGAGAATTGTTTCCTTGTTGCTGGTTCAAGAATCCTACAAAATCTCATTGCAAGAGTGGAAAACAAGAAGCCACACCAGTCATCCAATCTCTGTCCCCAATGTCTGCCTAGCAACACACATGCCATTGTTTCCTTTGCTTTGACAGGCTTTGTCCTCTTATAAGGAGTAGTTCTTGAGTAGTTATAAGAAGCATAACTTATAAGGAGTTGCACTTGAGCAGTTCTCAAACAGGAAAAACGAGAACGACGCTGAATTCCCCTCTAGGAACGTTCCCTTACAAACAAGGCACACTGTAACGTTCCCTTACAAACAAGGGAGCATACAGATGAGGAGCACAATTCTGAGGCCGCAGAACAGTCACAGCAGCCTTTCTGTTAGACAATAAGGAAAAACATACTTTTGATAGGAGAACAACTGATTACAAGTGGAGAACTTTACCAGTATATTGTGGTAGGAAAGGGTAGGAGAGGTTTTTGGTTAGTAGTCAGATGACTGGAAAAATGAAATCCAGGCTAACCTGTGATTCCAGGGGTGAGAAAAACTTTGGGAGGGAGAAGGTGTGGAAAAGATCTAGTTCAGACTTGTGACTAAAGTGGAAGGAAGAATAGATAGGACAACTGCTAGAAATGTGGGGACACAAGATGTGGGAGAAGAGATCGAAGTGCATTGCCAAGGGGACACAAGCATGGAGATGGGGAGAGGTGTATGCAACCTTCACTTGTCCCCTAGCCAAGCTGGGAGCAAAGGTAGGGGGGGAAAGGGGAGAACAAAAGCAGCTCCAGTACCAGGCAGTGTGGAAAACAAGGTGCTGAGGTGGTGCTTGGAGTCCTAGCAACTGACATGAATAGAAAGGACGTTCTGATGCTGCACAAACATACATTTGGAGCATGGAATGTATTAAAATACGGGTCAAGGCAAACTGAAGGCCATAAAGCAAGGAATGGAATGGAATGGAATGGAATGGAATGGAATGGAATGGTGAAACACTCAAATGCTTGGTGCAAGTGAACTAAAGTGAACGGAAATGATCATTCTATGTTTGTCTATGCTTTCTAGACGACCACAAAGCCTTTGTGTGGAACACAAAAAGCTACGGATGGTCCTGAAAGAAATGGGTGTGCCTCAATGCTTGATTGAACTGATGTGTAATCTGTATCACAGACTCGAGTTAATACAGGCTATGGAGAATATTGGCACATGGAATACAGTGTGTGAAGTACAGACTGATCTTCTTTTGAAATTCTTTGGTGTGTTCCAGTGGCCAAGGTATATTTGAGATATGATCACAAGTGCCTTTTCCCATTTGAAATCCAGCTTGCTCGTCAGGCATTTCTTGCTTCATAGATGGCAAAAAAAAATTGTTGCAATACCTTGAGCATCCCTTTGCTTGCATGGGAAAGTAGTCCTATAGTTGCTGCACTCCTCAGCATCTCCTTGCTTGGTGTTTGGAATGTATATTGAGCATTTCCAGTGTGTGGGCTATTGCTTTGTTGTCCACATTGGTTGGCCTATTTTTGTTATGAGTTCAACGGTTTCAGTCTCTGCAATGTGGAATAGTTCTGTTGGTACTTCATCTACCCTGGGTACTTTTTTCCTTCCATGTTTTTTCAAAGAAGCTTTTACTTTGCCTTCTAATAGTGGGGCGTTTTCTCATAGGATTTCTATTCAAAGGAGTTTGTCATCTTTTTATCCCTTCTATATAGTGCTTCTATTTATTGGTCTACCTCCTCTTTATTTTCTTCTGGTAAGACAATATGATTCCCTCTTGGTCTTTCAGCATTCCTAATCCAGGTCTGAATTTTCCTTTGACTCTTTGGATCTTCTGGAAGAGGCATCTTGTTTTCCTCTTTTGTCCTCCTCTTCCTGCTCCTCCTGGTTGTTGTAATGATTCTTTTTGTCTCTATATGATAATCACTGAAAAACTGCATTCAGGATTCTGACCATATTTCTGCCTCATTTTCCTTTTTGCTTCTCACCTGTCCTTAGCTGTTGTGTTTCTTCTGTCATCTATAGGCCTTTTCTTTCTTCCTGCTACATGAATTGGCTTTTTGTATTCTTCCTTATTGCTGACTCTGGTTTCGCACCACAGTTTTTCTGGTTCACAGTCAACTGAGTTCAATAATGCAAATTTGTTCTTTATGTGAAATTTAAATTCCTGAAGAATGTTATCTAAGTTGTGCTTTGGCACTATGCTTCCATCAGTGATGTTTTTCTGAATTATTCTGAATGTTGATGTTAATATTTCATAGCTACTGCACCCATATATGCATACCCAGCCTTTAAGATAAATGCTTGGGGCCCTCTTACATGAGTTATCCCTTAAGGAAGTAGTAGAGGTGGCTGCTAGGAGGAGAACCTTTTCTGCAGCTTCTTCCTACGTTTAGAATACTCTCCCCAAGGAGATTCACCTGACGCCTTCTTTATACTCTTTTTGGCTCCAGGCAAAGCCCTACTTCTTTAAAAGACATTTTAATATCTATGAGTTGCTACCTAACCCTCCACTTGTATTAATTTAATGTAATTTTATTAGGTTTTATATTTATATTAACTGATGCCATTGTTTTATCATCTGTTTTAATTGTTTGATGTTAGCCGCCTAGAGAAGCCATGGGCGAAACAGGTGGCATATAAATATTTTTAAATAAATAAATAATCTGTTCCTAGTCTTGTTTTGGCAGCAGGAATACAATTTCTCAATCTGCTACTTCCAGTTATATAGTTTATTTGATTACCATATCGGCCTAGTGATGTCCATGTGTGCAGTCAGCTGATTGGTTGCTTGAGGTATGTATTTCTAATAAACAGATTTTAGCCTCACATAATTTGTTTGAGTCATGCTCCTACTTGGTTTCTGAGCCCTAAGCCAAAATTTCCCACAACACTAGATTATGCCTTGTTTCTTATTTTTGTGTGTCTTGCTTTGGTGTGTTATCAATTTCCTCTTGAATAACTGTATATGTTTTCAGTTTCTTCTTCTTCAACATCAGTTGTTGGCACATAGACTTGAATGATGGTTATGTTGATAGTTTTCCAAGAATTCTGATTTATGTGATTCAGTCAGACTTTGCTTTATACATAGTGTCTTACTGCCTGTGCTACATCTTCACTCAGTATTAAAGCCACTCCATTCCCTCAGTATTAAAGCCAAATGTTTACCTCATTTCTGTGGTAAAACACTGTTTGCCTGAAAATGTCCCATTCCAGTCCACTTGCGTTCACTCACACCAAATACTGTGTGTTCAACCATTCCATTTCTTGCTTTCCAGTTTCCAGTTTGCCTTGATTCCTACTTGTCAGGTTCCTTGTTCCAATTGTATGTTTCCTGAAGCAATGAACTTTCCTTTCACCTCTGTACGTGTCAGCCACTAAACTTCCTTTCAGCTTTGAGCTAGTTGCATCACTGGCAACAGTACTGTTTGTACCTGTCCCTTGATCTTTCCCAGTAACGAGTTGAGTGCTATCTAACCTCGGCTTTTATCTTCTGGCACTAACGCTTGTTTAATTTTGGCTTGTTTCATCATAGGATTTTCAAAGTAAGAAAGTTCAGAAGTGGTTTGTTTGTTTGTTTGTTTATGGTTTTTGTATGACATCCCAATTACTAAAAAAGTCACTGGGAGGCTTACAGAGAGTGAACCAAAAAAACCAGAACCCATAACAATGACGACAACAACAACAGTACACGGCATCTACAATAGGAATAAAAACAAGAATAAAAACAGATTAATTATTAAAATACTGGGAAAATAAAAAGGTCTTTTCCTGGCACCAAAAGGAATAGAGCGACGGTGCCAGGCAAACCTCCCTGGGGAGCGAATTCCATAGTCAGGGTGCCACCATTTACCATTGCCACCTTCGACACAGTACTAACCAGAGTTAGCTGGAGTGACTCTGCTGTTGTCTGTGAAAATTCCTTCCCCAGCATTGCCTACAACTACTGCTCCTGTCCAGTAGCTGCCCTTCAGGACCTTCCCAGTTCCATCACGATTAGGAACATCCATTCTTCACATCCATGGATTGAGGCATCCATCCTGTAGAGGGTGGATGCCTCTTAATCTGGTGCCTCCACGTTGAACGCTCTGCCTTGGGTGACCTGCTGGAAGACTAGCCCAGAGAGGGAATCTGGCTTCCTGGCAATATTACTCTTGGCTTCTCTGACACTTTTAAATCTCACTATGTTAAGGTGTAAATCTAAGAGGGGTGTCAGGAGGTGCTGCATATTAAATATAAGTTGGATATTTTTCCACAGCAGGTAAAAATTGTGCAAGCTTGGTTTAGACAGAGATATTGGGAGGAGAATGAATGGTCCTGTACGATATTGGCAAATCGCTTTTGGTAACTAAAACATCAAATACTGTTTTGGCAATTAAAGACAAAAGTGGCAAGATACTCCCTCATCTTGAAGACATGTCAATTTTAATTTTTTTATTCAAAATTGTATAGCAGTGGCTGTAAAAAAATTGGAGCAGGACATCAATCCCTCCCCCTCCCCCGCCATTGCTCAGATTAACTTTCCTGTGTAAATGTTACAAAAGCAATTGCCCTTGAGGACTGAGAAAATTACAAACGCAATCATTAGCTTGAAAACATGGAAAGCACCTGGTCAAGATGAATTTCCAGTTGAATGGTATACAAGATGTTGTAGCTTTCTAGTTCTCAAGCTGTATCATTTGCATCATTGCATATCTGAAATAGGGATTGCAGGTGGCGCAGTGGTTTAAACCGCTGTGCTGCTGGGCTGGCTGATCGAAAGGTCACCGGTTCGAATCTGCACAACGGGGTGAGTGCCCGTTGCTCCATCCCAGCTCCTGCCAACCTTGCAGTTCAAAAGCATGCAAATGCAAGTAGATAAAAAGGTACCACTTTGGTGGGCAGGTAACAGCGTTCCGTGCACTTCGGTGTTTAGTCATGCCGGCCACATGACCATGAAGACTATCTGCGGACAAACGCTGGCTCCCTCGGCTAGGAAACGGAGATGAGCACCGCCCCCTAGAGTCAGGCATGACTGCACTTCACGTCAAGGGGAACCCTTTACCTTTACCTTTTATATCTGAAATGAGATCTCTTTTGTCAGCTCTCAATGATGCCTATATCACATTAATTCCTAAACCAGCTAGATAGCTTATCATCACCCTATTAAATGGATTAACATTGATATTAAAATATTAACTGCAGTTTCGACTGGTTACAAAGAGTTGTTAGGATGTTACTAAAACTGGATCAGACTGGACTCATTAAAATGAAGCAGGGGGCTGGTAAGATTCACTGTGGATCTGAAACAAGGTAGAACAGACATAGCTCCCATTATCTGTTTGGGTGCAGAGAAGGCCTTCAGTAACAGGCCTTCCTTTGTTAGAAATTTATCTTTGTCACATTGAAAAAAATGTGTTTTCTTCCACAAATTCAGAAATGTGTTAAAACTGTATATGAAACTCCTGAAGCCAGAGTTAGGACTAATGGAGTCTTGTCTGCATTTTCTTTTGATTTGTGAGAACTTCTAGACAGAGATGTGCTTTTTCTCCATTGATATTTGATTTATGTTTGAAGCACTTTGATAAAATCCTATTCTGAAGCTATTTGATAAAATCCTAGTATTTATGAAATTGTGCATGATGTATTAGAATATAAATGTATTCTTGATGCTAATGAGCTTCTATTATTTATTTCAGAACTCCAGTCGCTTGTTCTAGCTTTGATGCAGATAATTACTGATTCAGCCATTTATCTGGTTATTCTATTAACTGATAAAAGTCAGAACTTACATCTGCTGGGGATAATACAATCCCTAGAGTGATAACTAATTGGCGATACAAACTTTGTGCTGAGTTTATTATTTACTTGGGAGTCCTTGTCCCAAAGGATGTATTACAAATGATTAAGTTAAATTTCAATAAGTTGATTAAGGAGATCTCAAGGGTTATTGACAGATGCACTTATATAAAGTTAACATAATTTATAACAAATATACTTAAAATGAATGTAATACCTTCAATTGTTTTTGGTTTAGATGGTATTTCTTTATTTATACCTAGCAAGTATTTCCAGAAACTTAATGTTTTGTTTTATAGAATTTTATAGGGGTACACTCCACTGTGAATATCTTTGAAAATAATTCAACTTTTGATTAAAGAGGGTGGATTTAGTCTTCCCAATGTGAAGTTATATCACTGGGTCTATTTCTTGACTTGCATTCAATTTCCACTTTGATTAGATTGTTCTCTCTGACCAATTTTGGAATCTTCATTTCTGGATCCTCTTTCTAAGTGGACTACATTAAACTTTCATCATACCATAACAGAAAATGCACCTCCTCCAGCTGTGGCAACGAATGAGCATACTTTTACATCATTTGTCCTTTGACAAAATGGCAAGAAAATGTGTGTTTGGCAGACTTGGATGGACAGGCTGATACTTTGCATCAGTTTGTTGGTCCTAATGGTTTGCAGCCACTGACCTTCCTCCTCCTCCCTTTTTTCCCTTTTTGGCTTTAAGTGCCAAATATAAATTGCCAACTATAGCTACATGGCAACATAAGTAATTGAAACATTTGTTAGAATCCAGGTTTGGTCCTGCAGCTTTTACAGTTTCAGGGGCACCTGTGCTACTGGAAGTACTAACTGAAGACAAACAGCTATATGGGCATCCAATTCATGTGCAGAAATATCTATTACAAGTGAATAAATATGATTTACAGGGTCTCAACCAAGAATGGAATTATGTGGAGTTAGTGAAAGAAAGTTGTATTCTGTGAACATTTGAGAAGTGCAGAAGAGTCTAGCTTGCTTCAGGAGAACCTGGTCAGCTTCAGGTTGGATATGAGCAATCTCCTCATGTTTGCTTCAGGCTAAAAATAGAGTCAGGACTTTAGCAGGTGTTTCCTTTCAGAAGTGTGTGTGTGTGTGTTTGCTTGAGGAGTGCAAGGTTATTTTGTGTCAGTTATTAATCCAGATGCAATCAGGTTCTTCTAACTTCAGCATCTTGATAAAGAAAAAAACAAAGAGAAGGGGTTCTGTGTACATCACCTTTCCTGTTCATATTATTCACACATGCGTTCTTGGAGCAGAAATGATCTCGCAGCCCAGTGTGAGCAAGTATTAAAACAGACTTGGGCAGCCGCTAGTCCTCCAGGTGTGGCTGAACTGCAGCTCACCTCTCACCTCATCATTGGCTGGGCTGGCAAGGCTGATGGAAATTGCAGTCTGACAACAACCGGAAAGCCACAAGTTGCCCAGCTCTGTATTATGTCCCTAACTGTCCATTAGTGTTTGCAGACAGCCTAAGACCGATCAGTCCCCAGAACAGAAAATCCAAGTGGCATTCCAGTAATGTGAAGATATGAATACACACACAGAGAGAGAGAAAATAGGGATAATACCCACCTAATTTATAATGTATTGCCCTTTTATTGCCTTCACTAAATCTATTATCACTAAAGCATTCATCCTTTTAGAGTGAGGTCAGAACCCTTGCTCATTCCTTCTCACTGCTTGACCTGCACATCCTGCTGTGCTTTGTGTTTTAGGAGCTTTTGTGGCTGCATTGGCTTTACAAAACCGCTTCCTTCATTGTTGTAAGCCAGAGGCAGACCCCCCCCCCCCCCCACGCCTGCCATAAGTCTCAGACAGGAGAACCTACACTGAGGGATTATGAGAGTTTTACTTCAAAACATTTTGAGAGCATGGGATTGCTTGTCACTGTTATAGTTTTCTGCAGGGCCCATCACACAGAACGGTAGAACAGGGTGGGGAAGGTGTTGGGCTGCATTTTACTACAGGAAAGTTAAATTACCACCATTGGCCGTATCTTATAAAACTTTAAGAAAGAAGGAAACACACATTATTGCTGGTTCTGATATGTGAATCTTAGACACCCATCCCCTGCCCCTGGATAATAAATTCTGGAGGGAATTTGCTTCATCAAGTGCGCTCAAGCTTGGGAGATTTTGTGGCTTTCCTGCACTGGTAACATTCTTCCTATCTGTATATCAAAGGGCAAAATTAGATATGGCATGAACGGCACCTTGTATGATTTAATGTTCAACCACTGCAGGGATGGGGCAGGTTGACAGTTCTCTGGACCCCAGTAGGTGGGAGGAGGCTTTTAACCCTTTCCTACCTCCTAGGTAAAGGTAAAGGTAAGTGCACGGAACGCTGTTACCTGCCCACCGGAGTGGTACCTTTTCATCTACTTGCATTTGCATGCTTTCGAACTGCAAGGTTGGCAGGAGCTGGGACGGAGCATGGGAGCTCACTCCATGTGCAGATTCGAACTGGCGACCTTTCGATCAACCAGCCCAGCAGCACAGCGGTTTAAACCACTGCGCCACCTGCAGTCCCTTTCCTACCTCCTGTAGTCCTGCAAAACATTCCTGCTTTATTCCCCCTTCCCTTGATTTTTGCCTGTGGAGTAGTTATGGTACCTTGCATCACACAGAATTGGCACTAAGGGAATCAATTACGTATTTGTTCTATGTGTAGGCTAGATCCTGACAGGAGGACTTGTAGCCGGCTTAGTACCGACCTTGTACAATGGAAGTATTGCCATATGTTTTCCTGCTAGTGATTGCTCCTGGACGTAGTGTCGTATTTACTTCAAGGCATACCTTATTTCAGGTCTGCACATATCCTGCAATAAATCAGCCCACCAGGTAATTTTAATTAACTGTGCTGGGTGAAGGGGTATAGACATCAGTGCAATCGCTATAATCCCACAACGGCAAGGGGAGAAAGCGCTTCCCAGAGAGAGCATGGCAGCAGGAAGAGCATGGCGGCTGACCATTTGCTTCTTTCCTGGCCAATGAGGAAGAGAAATGAATGACAGGATGCAAATGCAAGAATGCTGTTTCTTCCCTGTGTTTGCCAGGAGAAGACTTACGCGGACAATCAGTCGGGAAGGTGCTGCCAAGTGCTCCAACACTAGAGTAGGCCCCATAGGTTACAGCTGGAATCTGATCAGAAGCGGTCAGGAAGGGTTTGGGCCAGCTCAGTCTGTGGAAAGTCAGAATCAGCCCTTTCCTCTGGCAGGGCTCTCAGAGGAAAGCTAGCAGGAGCAAGGTGCTCGATTCAACCTTGGTGGGGAAGGAAGCTGGCAGCTTCTCTCTGAGAACCTAAAAGGAGAGACGGCGAGGGGATTTCAGCGGTGGCACACGTAGACCAGGTGGAAGCCACGGTCATCAAATCTCTGTGTGTGCAGGATTACCCTGGACTGACTTTTGAACCTGGCATGACTGTTGGATTTGATGGCCCTTAACTCTTGTGGCGCTGAGGTTCCAATGAATATTTAAAGCCTGGATTAAACCACTGCATGTGTAGATTTGTCTAGACCTGGAGATGTGTTTCTTTTTCTGGAACGCTTGTCCTGGATTGCCTGGAAGGATTACCAGGCACCTTGCAAGCCCCTTATCCTGTATTCTGAGCCACACAGACTGCAATCCAGAAATCAGGTTGGAGGGATTTCTAGCATGGCTAGAGTTATAAGCCTTGGGCTGATCTAGGATTACAGGACATGAAGCCTAGGGCTAACCACTATCAGCTATGTGATTTAAGAGTGCACCATTCAGTTTTTACAGTGGGATTTGGTACAGTAAAACAAAATTCACTAATTTGTGGTGTCCTATGTCAGAATGCCAGAATATGTGCTTCAAGGAGCAGACCCATGACACCTAGGTAGTGAAGTGGCAGCGGAAGCAAGGGCCCCCAAGGGTAAGGATGGGTGTGGATTGCATTTTTTATAATGGGGTTAGGGTTAATCTGGCCCACAGAAGTTTTCTACCTGCAGAGCTTCCTTTGGATTCCCCCCCCCTTTTTTTTTCCAATAGGTGATTGGAAATAATGAGGATTCCCCCTGCATACCACACCCTCTCTCATCTGGGAGCAGCAGCACACCAGGGAATCCCCACCGCCATTTGCTACCTTGCAGATCAGAGGTAACAGCAGGAATGCAGGCCTCAAGCCAGGACGAAGTCAGTACAGGGAGTCACTCCCTGCTCAGATCATTTACATGCATGAGTTTTTCTCCATGCCTGACACAAGTTCTCTCCACTCTCTCTTGGGTAAGTAGAGACGACTCTATTGGATGGGGAAGGTGAAAGGCACACCGAGGAAACATCTGACCTTGCACCTGGCCTCCTCCCAGCACAAGCCAGCCAGGTGTTCCTCACTGCTGCTCTTCCCAGAGTGGGCTGGGTCATTCTTCATAAACCTTTCTGTGCCCGACAGCTACTCGACCCAGTGGCGCCTCTCTGTAGTGGCTGAATCGACCCAGTGGCGCCTCTCTGTAGTGGCTGAATCAGCTTGTGCCTCTCACTGTTCTCACCTGGACGGTTTGTCTGTTCTTAATGAAGGGAGTGGAGGGGGTTGCATTAGGAAGGGAGGGACTCCACTACAGGTGGCAAAAGTTTGGAAGTTCTGGTTTACTTTCTTCACTCAAGGGTGAACTTGTGGATCACCCCCACCAGCCATCTCTCCCCTTCTTTCCAAGGAGCAGTGCTATAGTGGCACCAAGGCTCAGAGGACTGAAGCACCGGGATGTTTTGATCAGCAGGGCTGATGATGTCATCTGCTGCCCCTCCCAGGTTTCCTAGTTGCCTTTGAGTTGTGGGGCAATCCGCAGCATAAAAGGGTGGCAGATGGATTCTGAATAGGAAATTAGGACCCCAAAGCTTTGCAAAAGGACTGTTCCTGGCGGAGACGAAAGCTGCTATGGGCCAATATAGATCAACACAGCTGCTTCAAGTCTGGGACTCTTTGGGGACATGGCTCTGGGAAGCGTCGCTAAAGAGAGGACATGCGATTCATCTTTGATTGTTCTAGTTCTTCTCATCATCTGCTCACAGGGGCAACTTTCCCATAGAGAAAACACAACACAGAAGATACCCTAGGCCCCATCCTTTCAAAAGAGTGTAGCGGCCCTCTGCTTTGTTTCTTTCCATTTCTGTAGGCAGCACGTCTGGGGCACAGACAAATAAACTGTTTGTGGTTCTTAGGCAACCGGAGCACACAATCTCACCCATATCCAGGTCAACACAAGCCTGTGTTTGGGTAAGATACTGGAACAAAGTTCCCCTGTTTTCATGACAGTTGCTCTGGGCTGCAACTGTTTGGTCTGGAATGGGGATGAATATCTTAGATCAAATACAGTACTCCCGTGCCACACTACAGAGGTATTTGCTCAATATTTATCTGGAGGAAAGTGCAAATACTTTCTTCTTTCTAATTTATTGATTTGTTTGTTAAATGTTGAAGTGCTTAAGGTCTCTCAGGCAAGTGTTCTTTCAGTTTAAGCACTCCCAGTTTAAGCACAACCCTTTTAAACATTACATAGGATCACAGTACGATGCTATACACCAAAGTCTGGTGGTGTAGTGGATCCAGGGCTCACAGAGACATGACATGGACACTGTTTGACTAGCAGGCAAGCTGAGGTCATCTGCCCCCCCCCCCCCCGCCCCAGATTCCCTGTTCCCTCCAAGCTTAGCAGCAACTCTCACAATAGTTGGGGAGAAAGCAATGTTCCCAGCAGCATTTCCCAGGAGTTCCCTCTTGGACTGGAAAGTGTTTCAGGGTGGCTGGTCTTGAATAGGGAATTAAGACCCTTTGGTTCTACAGCTCCAGCTCTGCTGGAGATGAAAACTGCTAGAATTGCTGATCAGCATGGCAGCCCGCATATCTGGCCCCTCCTTTTGAGCGCAGCTAGAGCATCTGTCACGATGAACGCACGCAAGGCAAAATTTACCACTGCATCACAGTGCAGATTGTACGATGACAATGCTTACTTGTTGAATCTCAGCCCCGCAGCCCTCTGTGGATTGCTAGAAGGCCATGCTCTGGCCTTACCTCATTCCTCCCTACCCCCCCCCCCCTTGGCAGTTTCCTGGCTTTTACAAAAGGCCTGTTCTGCCACCCATTCTAAAAGGCTAGAATGCCTTTCTGGAAGCTCACTCTCTGAATTAAAGAGCTTTAAGCCCAAACACGCAGGTATCTTAGAAATTTGGGGCCAAACCCTTTAGCCTTTAGCCTTGCATACACAGGAATGTGCCCCCTGCAAGTGCTTTGCCAAAACTGCATTTGGGGCCCTTTGGTTCAAAGAGGTTCAGCTGTAGCGTACTACTATAGAAGTACACACTATGCCTCAAATTGCACCAGTAAATCACACGGAGAGAAAGGCCGTGGCTTGTTCCAAAGCAGTCATTAAGAGAGAGAGAAACAGCCACCTGGTTCCATCTATTAGACTGTTTTTTCCACTTTATTTATTTATTTAAATATTACAAACAAACCATTCCCTTAGTCTATTGACTCTCTGGATGGTTTACAACATTTTTACAAAAAGATGCTTGGGAAATTCACACAGTCTTTTAGAAATGGATGCCAACGAAAAGGAGTATATTTTCTCTGTATCCTCCACATAAGCAGGCAAAAGGCCTACGCAGAACCCAGGGAGAGCACCCCTGTGCAGTTCAGAAAGGCAAGTGCAGTACTTGCTGCAGACTGAGCCCATCCAATGGGCAAATGGTGCCATGTTTTGATACCCACACATACCCTGTCACTCCTTGATTTTGGTCTAGGCAGTTCTGCTAAACTGGGGTTTCAGCAGTGACAGGAAGCAATTGGTTGATGACATCAAGGAATGAGGAAAGGGAAGACAAGGCAAGCAGGCACGGACTGAGGTAGCAGGTGGCACAGCCAAGTGGGCTGAGAGGGCCATGAGAGAAGGACTGGAAGGATACTGTGATGGACAAGCATAATCTTCCCACACTGGGTGTCCTCACTACAGCTCCCATCAGTCTGGATAACTTTATCTTTGTTCTGAGTACTGCATTTGCTTTGTATAAGACAGGGATGAGGGAAGGGAAGGGAAGGGAAGGGAAGGGAAGGGAAGGGAAGGGAAGGGAAGGGAAGGGAAGGGAAGGGATTGATTGTTCGTAAGGTGAGGAACACTACTGCACAAGCAGAGTTAGCACTGCTCCTACTGTATGCTAACCTTGTGCGGAGAATAACATCTGGACGGTGGAGCTGCTCTATGGGAGCTGCAAAGGCCACTGGGATGTAGCTAGCTGGCATACACAAACCATGGCAAAGGCAAATACCATGGAAAGGGCATTGAATCACATCAGGTTTTGGCAGCAATCCAATATACACTTCTGGGGGGTGGAGGTAGTTCCACTGAACTCACAGGGCTTGTTTCTGAGTAGGCATGTTTTGGATTGTGCCATTTTTTCCTTCGTAATTCAGACAGATGCTCATGCTAAGACTGCATAGCTCCAACACACTGCTTATGTGTTTCAAGGCTTCCTTTCCCCACTCCCTTCCTTTTTGATTGGTTTCATGGGCCTGAATTCCATTAATGACAAACAAGAGCATTAAAGAAATGAAACACTGAAACCAGCAGGATCTGTAGGAACAATATTTGTTTAAACGCCTGCCAAACTCTGGAAGTTATGACAGCATGTGTGAAGTAAGAAAATGCTGTAACCCAAACAGATAAGATTCTGGATAATATCACTAGAAGGTGTAGCTTGCCTAAAACAGCTGTAATAAGGAAACCCATTTCAGTATGGTATTTTAAAAGCCAGATCTTTTAATGTTTTACATTCTTTTCTTTTTGTACTCATCAAAATGAAGGAAGGAAGGAAGGGAGGAAGGAAGCTAGACTGCCTCTTTTCCAGATTTTTCTGTGAGGACATATCACTGCCACCCTTCCTGGATGCCAAATGTCTTAGTGTTATTAAGAATTCTGATTTAATTTTTTTTAAATGATAGACTACCCCACAAAAAAGATTTTTTCAGGATCATCTTGGAAGCATACCTGCAACCCTACAGGAAAGATGGTGGATGCGCATTTCACTTGTACACCCCTCCCCCACGCACTTTTATGCAATAGATGCAGAGGTGTGGGTTATGCGTGCAGGGTTCAAAGTACAAATGAAGGGGGCCTGGGTAGAGATACAATTCCTAAACACCACATCAAGGGTCTCCAACTTTCTTTGGAGGCCCCTGGTAAGCACATATTTGAAAAAGAAGAATCTTGCAAACCACACGTTAACAGGGCCACCAGGAAGAACCCTGGGCTAACACCAGTTGGTGGGGCTTGAGCATTTCCAACTTAACCTTCGTCTCAATCCTATGCATTTTCCAACAGAAAAATGTTCTGCAACACCCAGCATTCCCCCAGGCAGTCATGCTGGATGGGGAACGCTGGGAGCAACAGGATGTTTTTTTCTGCTTGAAGTAGCTTTCTTTTTATGGACTGAGTCTAAATGGCAAAAGTACAGGTTTTCTACTACATAAGACTGTTTATTGCCTGAATCCGATGAACCCCATTCCTGTGGTACTAAGACTGCACGTGGCCCTCTGCCTAATCTCAAAAACTATTTACTTGTGGTTATTTCTGACCTAGCAAGAGAGATCTGTCCCTCCTCTGGCAGAGCAAGGGGTGTCGAAGAAGGAGTGAGGGAGAGAAAGTGGGCCTGCCTATTTGGACATCTAGTTCTGCCCACTGCTCACTTCAGCTCCCAGTTACGTGGCCACTAACAGCTTACCCCTTGGGGAATGCTGCCCTCAGCAGAAAAAGTCTTCCAGACTAGTAGAAATGAATAAACTGAAGTCAGATATAACTATAATTGCAAATCAAGATTTTCTCTCATTTTTTGCAAGCATAGAATGGTTTATATGAGGCAATTCTGCTTCCCCTAAAAGTAAATATCCTTTCCTCTTTTGGCACACACCAGGCTCCAGCCCCTCCTTTGGTTGTTGTTTATTTCTTAAGATTTTTTTAAAAAATAAGAACTTTTTTTTTTTAAAGGAGGTTGTCTTGCTGCCAAGAGAAGTGCTGTCCTCTGCTGCTGTATTCGGGGTTAAGAGGTGATTTTGTCTTCTGGAGCTCAAATCCCACTTCTCCTTTATATTTTGGTAGTTCAGCAAGTTACTTTGCTTTGAGTCTCACTCATATGCCTTCTGGGGAATGAGGTTTGTTGACTGGCCATGCCCACCATGGTAGGTATTTTATGAATGGCCAAGCCATGAATGAAAACCATGTGGGAGAATGCCCATGACACTCCCTCAAAATTCCAAATGTGCCCACCAACCAAAAAGACTCAGAGATCCATACTTCCGTGATATATTTCTAAGCCACACCTTTGCCTCATCTACAAGTATATATTTACTTTCACTCACACTTTGGTATCACAGCATATTGCAAACTTGTTATACAGGAGCAGAGTAAAATACATTTTCTGTGAATGTTCTGAATACCCCAAGATTTAATCTAACCAAAAAGTTGCTTTAAATTGAAAAGTGCTCACACATTTTAATAGATGCCGATTAATACTTTTACTGTGAATCCTAGTTGCCAGATTCAAGGAAAGTTTGTTTTAATGCTGTTGCATTATTTGAAGAGTGAGTGGTTATTCTTCAACTTGAATATTAAAAACAACAGCAGCAACTCATGACCATGATCCTCTGCACTGGAGCTGCTCAGAAGAGCATGTTGGAAGCCAGATGTTAGAAGAGCAATTACAAAAACAGCTTCAAAACCATGGCTCTTCCAGAAACACTTCTCCCTCGGTTCATGTGCACACCATGATTTCAACATCAGCTCAGCCTTTTCCCCCTCTTCCACCCTCTCCATATCCTGCTTCTTCTAACAACTTGGCTGACAAAGATATCTGAAGATCTTAAAAGTGGTCGTGTATTTTTGTTGTCCTTTCGGGTGACCTAATGAAAGAATAACAAAAAATGCTGCTGACTTGCCTCACTTGGACCACATGTTCGCAGTTTCCCTGGAACGTGACCTGCCAGTTAACAGGTCTTCCATCTCTCGGCATCTGCCAGGCGGATGCTTATGCCTGGAGCGTGACTTCTGGAGGAGAGTGCTGAAGGAGTTAAGATTCTGCCTCGTTTTCTGCTGCAGTCTTTTCTACTGATGATTTGAGTGGTGCTATTTTTATTAGGACATGTAGTATTATTACTGTTGTGGTATTGCGCTTTACTTTTTTCTTGCAGAGCACCCTGGGTCATTTTAACTCTGAAGGGCAACGTATGCACATTTTTCGTTTAAATGAATAAAGCTACAAAATGAACTCTGCTTCTAAATGTGAAAATATTAATGATGGAATGCAAGAGTGATAAGAAAACAGCATGATACAAAGACCAACTGTGCCGTGCTTTGTTTTACTTGCAAATTTAGGGCGCGGGTGCAGAAATGACAGATGAAGAGAGAGTGGTTGAAGATGGAACACTTCCTAGAGCTATTTTTAGTTTTAGATAGCACAATTAACAGTCTGTGCTCCTCCGGATGGGGGAAATGGTAGTTACATGTTGGTTCAAGATTGTGATCCATAAATACATCAAAGCTCCAAGAACTAACTGTGTAGTGCAATCCTGCATGGAGGGATGAGTGAGAAATGCCTTGGATTTGCGTTTTCATGCAGGATCACCCAATTTACTCCCCCTGGCACCAACCATGGACTTGAATGCAGTTTGCAATTACAGATTCATAGTTGCAAAGCAAAACAATGTGCTCTCCAACCAAGAGAAAAGTCACACATTTCTCAAAAGTATGCATATGTATGCTTTAGTCAATGGGTTGTTGTTGTTGTTAGTCGCAAAGTCGTGTCCGACCCATTGCAACCCCATGGACAACATTCCTCCAGGCCTCCCTGTCCTCCACCATCCCCGGAGTCCACTCAAGCTCACACCAACCGCCTCAGTGACTCCATCCAGCCACCTCATCCTCTGCCGTCCCCTTCTTCTTTTGCCATCTGTTGTTCCCAGCATTAGGCTCTTCTCCAAGGAGTCCTTCCTTCTCATTAGGTGGCCAAAGTATTTGAGTTTCATCTTTAGTATCTGGCCTTCTAAGGAGCAGTCTGGGTTGATCTCCTCTAGCACAGACCAGTTTGATCGCCTTGCAGTCCAAGGGACTCGCAGGAGTCTCCTCCAGCACCATAACTCAAAGGCCTCAATCCTTTGGCACTCAGCCTTCCTTATGGTCCAGCTTTCACAGCCATACATTGCAACTGGGAAAACCATAGCCTTGGCTATACGCACTTTTGTTGGCAGGGTGATGTCTCTGCTTTTTAGTATGCTGTCTTGATTTGCCATATCTTTCCTCCCCAGGAGCAAGCATCTTTTAATTTCTTGGCTGCAGTCCCCGTCTGCGGTGATCTTGGAGCCCAGGAAAATAAAATCTGTCACTACCTCCATTTCTTCCCCATCTATTTGCCAGGAAGTGGGAGGACTGGATGCCATGATCTTAGTTTTCTTAATGTTGAGTTTCATGCCAACTTTTGCACTCTCCCCCTTCACCCGCATCAAGAGGCTCTTTAGTTCCTCTTCACTTTCTGCCTTAAGAGTGGTATCATCTGCATATCTGAGGTTGTTGATATTGTAATCTTAATTCCAACTGGTGATTCATCCAGCCCCGCCTTTCTCATGATGTGCTCTGCATATAAGTTAAATAGGCAGGGTGACAGTATACAGCCTTGCCGAACTCCTTTCTCAATTTTGAACCAATCAGTGGTTCCGTGTCCAGTTCTCATTGTTGCTTCTTGACCTGCATATAGGTTTCTCAAGAGACAAATAAGATGGTCTGGTATTCCCATCTCTTTAAGAACTTGCCACAATTTGTTGTGATCCACACAATCAAAGGCTTTAGAATAGTCAATGAAGCAGAAGTAGATGTTTTTCTGGAACTCCCTAACTTTCTCCATGATCCATAATATGTTGGCAATTTGATCTCTAGTTCCTCTCCCTCTTCAAAATCCTGCCTGTACTTCTGGTAGTTCACGGTCCACATACTGCTGGAGCCTAGCTTGTAGGATTTTGAGCATAACTTTGCTAGCGCGTGAAATGAGTGCAATGGTGCAGTAGTTTGAACATTCTTTGGCATTGCCCTTCTTTGGGATAGGAATGTAAACTGACCTTTTCCAATCCTGTGGCCACTGTTGAGTTTTCCAAAATTGCTGGCATATTGAGTGTAGCACTTTTACTGCATCGTCTTTTAAGATTTTGAATAGCTCAACTGGAATACTGTCACTTCCACTAGCTTTGTTGCTGCTTAGACTTCCTAAGGCCCATTTGACTTCACATTCCAGGATGTCTGGCTCGAGGTCAGTGACCACCCCATCGTGGTTATCAGGGACGTTAAGCTCTTTCTTGTATAGTTCTTCTGTGTAATCTTGCCACCTCTTCTTAATCTCTTCTGCCTCTGTTAGGTCCCTGCCATTTTGGTCCTTTATCATGCCCATCTTTGCATAAAATGTTCCCTTCATATCTCCAATTTTCTTGGAGAGATCTCTGGTCCTCCCTATTCTATTGTTTTCTTCTATTTCTTTGCACTGTTCATTTAAGAAGACATTCTCTTCTAGCTATTCTCTGGAATTCTGCATTCAATTGGGTGTATCTTTCTCTTTCTCCCTTGCCTTTTTCTTCCCTTCTTTCCTCAGCTATTTGCAAAGCTTCCTTAGACAGCCATTTTGCTTTCTTGCATTTCTTTTTCTTTGGGATGGTTTTAGTTGCTACCTCTTGTACAATGTTGCGAACCTCCGTCCATAGTTCTTCAGGCACTCTGTCTATCGGATCTAATTCTTTAAATCTATTTGTCACCTCTACTGTATATTCATCAGGGATATGATTTAGGCCACACCTGAGTGGCCTAGTGCTTTTCCCTACTTTCTTCAATTTAAGGCTTAATTTTGTAACCAGAAGCTCATGATCTGAGCCACAGTCAGCTCCTGGTCTAGTTTTTACTGACTGTATAGAGCTTCTCCATCTTTGGCTGCAGAGCACATAGTCAGTCTGATTTCTGTGTTGACCGTCTGGTGATGTCCATGTGTAGAGACGTCTCTTGGGTTGTTGGAAAAGAGTGTTTGCTATGACCACTGTATTCTCTTGACAAAATTCCACCAGCTTGTGCCCTGCTTCATTTTGTATTCTAAGGCCAAACTTGCCTGTTATTCCGGTTATCTTTTGGCTTCCTACTTTAGCATTCCAATCCCCCATGATGATAAGGACATCATTTTTTGGAGTTAATTCTAGAAGGTGTTGTAGACCTTTTAGATTCTAGAAGGTGTTGTAGACCTTCTTCATAGAACCGGTCAACTTCAGCCTCTTCAACATCAGTGGTTGGGGCATAGACTTGGACTATTGTGATGTTGAATGGTTTTCCTTGGATTCGAACTGAGATCATTCTGTCATTTTGGAGGTTGTATCCCAGTACTGCTTTTCCTACTCTTTTATTGACTATGAAAGCTACTCCATTTCTTCTAAGGGATTTATTTATTTATTTATTTATTTAACAGATTTATATGCTGCCCCCTGTAGCAAGCCTCAGGGCAGCTAACAATAAATCAAATCAATATAAAACAATATAATCTTAAAAACAAAATACCCCATTTAAAACAAACCAAGTTAAAAACTAGCCCATCTCAAGGTCTGAAGATAAAAAATAAACCATATACAATAAATGCTTTAACACACAATAGTATTCTTGCCCACAATAGTATACCTGATGGTCATCTGAATTAAATTCACCCATGCCTGTCCATTTTAGTTCACTGATTCCTAAGATGTCGATGTTCAGTCTTGCCATCTCTTGTTTGACCACATCAGCTTGCCTTGATTCATGGATCTGACATTCCAGGTTCCTATGGAGTATAGATCTTTGCAGCATTGGACTCTTCTTTCACCTCCAAATACATTGGCAACTGAGTGTCCTTTCGGCTTTGACCCAGTCGCTTCATTCTTTGTGGCACTACTAGTACTAGCCCTCTGCTCTTCCCCGGTAGCATTTTGGACACCTTCCGACCTGAGGGGCTCATCTTCCGGCGTCACATCTTTTTGCCTTTTGGTACTGTCCATGGGGTTTTCATGGCAAAGATACTGGAGTGGGTTGCCATTTCCTTCTCCAGTGGATCATGTTCTGTCAGAGCTCTCTGCTATGACCTGTCCGTCTTGGGTGGCCCTGCACGGCAGAGCTCATAGCTTCATTGAGCTACGCAAGCCCCTTCGCCACGACAAGGCAGCGATCATGTCTACAAAAATAGATGCAAAAGTATGCAAACGTGTGTCTGTGAGTGCAAGAAGGAGCTCACATGGAACCAGAAGGGCACAAGCTCGTTTACCCTTGTCTATATGTTTCTAGTTACTAGTAGGCACTGAGTTCAGTGGGACTTCTTCCTAGGTCAGTGGCTGTAGGCCTGTAGCCTTACAATGCATTTCTGTGCATGCCTGCTCAGGTGCTAGTGCACTGAGATCAGAGCGGCTTTCACCTAAGGGAGTGCATGACCATTGTTCCCCTCCACTGCCTCCACCCGCATGCCTGTGTTTCTACATGCACTCTGGGTGTGTTGTGTATGGAATAAGGTATGCCTCAAAGGAGGATTTCCCCTGTAATACCTACTTCAATAGAACGATATTCCAAGAAGCACGCGGCCTTTAATGGCCTAAAAATACACAGCAAGGAAGAATTAAATCATGTCTCATTTCCCCCACAGGAAAGCAGCGGCCGCAGTCGCTCCTTTCTTCTGGAAGAGGATGTCATATCCTCCAGTAAATCCACAGATGATAATAAAAAGAGAGGCTCCTAAGACTAGGGATAGGGATCCCAGCCTGAGGCTGTCTGCTCTCATGCATGGCTGGCGGCTCTCCGCTAGCAGGGACAAGGTTGCAGGGTCACGTCAGGGGGCTGCATGGGCCACCCTGGAATGCTGTGGCAGGGGGTTGGGGTTGGGGTTGGGGTTGGGGTTAGGCCCTCCCAGCCACATCTGGAAGCAGCAGCCCCAGCAGATCTCCTGAGGAAAGAGGCAAACGAGGGGTGTGCACTTCGTTTCGCAGCGGAATTGTACTCCAAACAGTCTTGGCAGTCTCATTCTACAGAGAATCGGGGCATGGGCACCCAACATCCTGCTTCTCCCAGCAGAATTGCTGGGATTTGGGAGAGGGCAACAACCAGAGTGGCAGGGACCAGGTTGCGACTGCACCGATGGCCATGGCGGACCACGAGTGGCCTACTACACTCTCTTGGCCATCCTCATTTATACAAAAACAGCCTGGTCTCCACTGATTTATGACCCATGGGTTTTCTGTTTGGGGTTAAAAATAGACTAATTCTCCACACCTTGTCATTGTCTTACCATCTGTCACCAGTAGCAGTGTGGGCAATAGCAGGCTGCACACAGCACGGCGCCTTGGCAGTTAAACTTGGGCATTCACACTTGAGACAAGATGCACACACAAACCAGAGGCAGTCTTAGAGCAGTATTCTGAACAAAGAATCGCTGGTCCACACTCTTCAGAGAGAACAGGCTGTGCAGTTGCAGCAGGACTTGTAGTTTGAGAGAGAGAAAATTCTGCTTCCCTTTGTGCATGCTTCCCTCTCTCAAGAAGACCCATCCCAGCTAGCGGGAAGGACACAGTCACACAACAACAGTCAGGGCTACTGGTCCCAGTGACCATGGGAGCCGGTGCCACTGGCGGGTTTTACAGCTTGGCTCTATTGACAAAGCAGGCAAGGGAGGCTAAACAAAGGGAACTTAGAAGATGCTAATTGATGCCAATCAACCCTCTGGAGTTTCACATTTAGGCACATGCACCCATGGACGAAAAGGTGTTTTCATGCCTTAGAAATGTATGTGTGGGCCTTCTTCTTAAACCCAGGATGGGGAAGCTGTGTCCCTCCAGTTGTGCCTGAATGCAGCTCCCACCCACCTGAGCCAGCATGGCTAATGGCCAAGGATGTGGCCACTGCTTGGCCCCAATCAGCAGGTGACACTGCTTTCTACAATGCATTTCCTAAGAACAGGAGAGGAGTCCTGCTGGAGTAAACCAAAGTCCTGCCTATCCCAGCACCTACCCCACAGCGGACAACCAGATGCCTACCGGATGCCCGCAAGCAGAACCTGCTCCACTGTTCCTTTCCAGAACATTCATACATGCCGGCTCTGCTCCACGGTCTGTCATGGCTCACAGCTATTGCGAGCCTTATCCTCCACAAATCTCTCCAGCTTCCCCTTTTAGCTGTTGATAGTGGTGATTATGTAACCAGGCGCTTCTTTTGGTGAAAGGCTCCACTACCACCACCACCACCACCAAACATTCCTTGGTTGTCCCAGAACAGTCATTCCCCTTAGTCTGACAAAGCATGCAAGCAGATAGCATATCAACCAGTTGCAAACTCTAACCCACTGACTTTTGAGTAAGGCAATATAACTAAAATAGCTAAAGCTTTTATGGTGTTCTGAATACTTCAACAGGCTGGCAGTAGTGAAAGGCAACATTAAATAGGTCTCTCTGGACACATGACGCAGTACAGAGTTTTCCTGCAGCTTGCCAAAGGGGGACAGGAGAAATCAAGCAACCACGGAAACCAAGTACAGCCAAAGGAGTCTTTTCTCAAAGTTATTCATTAATATTTGCAATGAAACCATAAATCTTTCCATATTTTCATTCAAAGTAAGGATGCGTAGGCATGCATGGAACACTGTTAGACTTGTACGTCAGGATGCAATCGGCAGTTCAAGAAAGAATGTGCCTATTAAAAGGGCAGAGACCCTTCAGGCCCAAGGCCAGCCCAACCCGGAGCAGCAGGAACACTGCGCAAGTGCTGAAGCATTATAGGTGAGTCCTGCCCAGCCTTTGAATGCATTCTTCACATTCTTTGGCTTTATGGGATTTTGAGCACTCACAGTTCTGAAAGGACAAGAAAGTTGTTCTACGTCTCCTCATTTCATCCTCCGCCACTTCAGAGTGCTTGTGCGAACAATTCCAAGTGTGGGCTTGGGAGAAAAGCCCACTCAAGTCACACCTGAAACATGCTCAGCCTATGAGCAGTGAGGGACAGGTGAATGTCGTGGGGTTCTTCCCTATGTTCCCCAACTGGGTTCCCCCACTAGTGTGGGCATAATTATATGCAGTGACTCCATTGCCCTTACTCAGAGAATTCAAAAGGAAAACGTGACTGGGCAGATCTTGGATGGCCAAATGCAGAGGAAAAGTTCTAAACACAGCACCATAATGAGCGAAATGGTGTTCACAGAAATTTCACAGAAAATTATCTTTTTTAATAGTAATAAACAAGCACCGTCTTCTGCATCAGAATTCTTCAGCAGTAATAAACAAGCACCAGCTTCTGCATCAGAATTCTTCAGTAGAAGTGTTGGAATACAACTCCCACTGTCCTCAGCGAAGAGTTTGCCTTCAGTTTGCCAAAGGAGGGCAGGAGATGTGTGGAGATATGGAAGCCACATTCTACCTTGCCTTGTCAGACTAGATGGCCCGGGAGGCCCCTTCCGACTTGCTTAGTTTCTAAGTTTCTCCTGTTTCCACAAGATGTGTGCACAGTGAAAGTGACATTTTCATTGGTCAGTAACTCACAAGCAAGCAGGAATGCAACATGTGATGTGCATGTGTTGCATGTTAACTTTTCGATCCAACATAGGGAACATGTGGCCTGCCCAATGTTGGTAGTTCAAGGGCACCAGCCTGTGTGCCATCCATGCCAAGAGGGTGACCTGGTGATGCAAGAAGATGGCAGTCTTAGTCCAGCAACATCTGGAAGACCACACATGCCCCACCCATGTCCTAACCAAAAGGGCCTTCCATGTGTTCTTCTGTATTGTCTTCCACAATGAGGATATCATTGTGCAGATGTCCTGCTCCATTCATCCAGATTTATTAGAAGTTTTGAGCCTTTCTCCACAAGGGATTAATTGTGTTCTCTTAATTCTGAATCCACAGTGATTCATGGGTGCTCTGCATTGTGCGATCATCCTGCAGGGCTTCTCCTGTGCTTTGCAATAGCTTTTGCAGCTTTAAAGGAGAGGTTTGCCTGGCACCAAGCTTATACTCTTTTTGGTGCCAGGTCAAAACCTTTTTATTCAATCATTATTTTAAAAATTAGTATTTTAATGTTTAACAGTCTCTTTTTATTTAATTTATTTTATTGGTTATATGTTATTTATTATATTGTTATAGATTGTTTTATTGTATTTAGATTTTAATTATTGTAAGCCACCCTGAGATGCTATGCATAAGGGACGGCATATAAAGTTTTAAATAAATAAAAAATAAATATACTATCTGTGAATAGTGGCATGAAAGCCTTGTCTATTTGAGCAATCCTGCTATACTGCAGTGCCACCTAGTAGTTGCAGAATGGTTCATGTAGAAAAGCAGAGAGGAAAAATCTCCAGAAAAAAATATGTACAAAGGAGACAATTTTAATCCCCCAAAGAATCTGGAAGCAGAAGTAGCAAGTTAAAAACCTCATGTAAAAAAACTCCCCTTCCATTTGCAGTCCTCCTATGTTTTACCACCACTTCTCCACATTTTTCTCCCCCTCCAAAAAGATCCAATAAGGGTGGGTGGAGAGAATGGAATAGCTGCACTATACCTTTTGATCAGTCTCCAACCTTCATGTGCTGGCAGGCACATTAGGAATGGTGAGAGTAGACCCTTGTTGCGTTCTTTACATGGCTGCCATAGGATGGTGAGCTTGCTCTTTCACTCATTTAGTCTAGGTCACTCATTTTGCAGAAATCAAATGTGTGAGTCTTAAAACAACCACAACAACTTGCCTAAGATCCTATGCACAAGGAGGAGGCAGTGTCTGCACTCTAACATAGAAAAATGCTCTCTTGAGCCCAATAAAGATGATGCCGGAGGACAGCACTTTCCTTTCTAAGCCAGCGTCCCAGTTCAAAAGAAAGAAAGAAAGAAAAGTAAATTCAGGAGGGGAAAGGGAGTCAGGGAAGTGTCAACAGAGGCATTTACAGATACCACACTGGAGAACTCAGTGCTAGGAGCCTGGGTCTAGAATAGGATTAAATGAAGTGACTCCCAGTTTCTCCAGTCTATTGTAGGGGCTATGATTTGAACTGGAAACACTTGAACTTGAACTAAGATCACACTGAAGGACACTTGACTTCTTAACCAGTTCTAACTTTATGTAAACTGTCCTAAGATCCTACATGGATTAAGGACAGTATGTAAATATTTGAAATAAATAAATGAATAAATAACTCCTAACCGTTTTTCCAGTTCTCCTTATAATAAGAAAGGCTCAAGGGTTCTGAGGAAGCCCCCAAGCACCTCAAGATACATTATGATTTTTTTAAAAATTAAATCCTGATTTGACATCTTGTTTTCCTTACCCAGAGAAATTAGTAACAGATAAAACGAGTCAGGGCAATCATCCTACACTTACCTCATGCAAGAAAAGAGAAGCAGAAAATTCCTCCCTATAATCCCATTGGTTGTGTCAAATTCAAGCCTGTTCTTGTCTGAATCATTCAGTGTAGTTCTGTTGTCAAGTTTATCTATAATTAAACACAACCTCTCCAAATCCAGTTTTTAGCAGGAAGCAAAATTGCCAGACCAATTGAGTCTGTTCTTCATCATTTTCACTCACCACTTTCAGGATATTCTTTTCTTTAAAAAAGCATAATACCAAAGTGAGAGCAGATTTTTCTTTGCAACATATTTGGCAGTAACTCCAATCACAGGCAAAGAGAAATGATGGCTGATGGAACAACTCCTGTTCGATCTTATGCAAGTTTCAGGCAGGAAAAGAGGCCTACAACTTCCAGCATGCCTACAAAACCCAGCATGTCCAGCCAGCAGTGTTGCTTGGGGCATGCTGGGAGCTGTAGGCCCTTTTTTCTTACTGAAACTTGCGCCCTTAATGAAGCAGTTTAGATCCCTGTTGTGAGCTCTGTTTCTCCCTCTGACTAGCACCAGTCTCAAACCATTTCTTTGCTTAATAATCTTTATTATTTCACAGAAGTCTCTGAGCATACACAAAGTATTACGCTGAACCCTATGGACTGCTCACTCCCCAAAGCTCTCCTCATGAATTTGCCTGAGCCTCCACCCTGAAGGAGGCATGTTGTGGAAACAGGGATGCCTCCACTCCACCCGTTACACCCATAGTACGGCCACTCGCTGGTGTTGGCGCCAAGCCACTGGATCCACCTCCAATGGAGAGGGTAGGTCTCCACTGGAAAGGTCTCCCATTTCAGTGTCCCTCCCTGCGGGCCGTACCTCCCCAGTGTTCCCATAGTGGGTATGCTCTGCATCCCCCTCCCCCCTTGGGCTAATCTCTTCTACTGTCTCCCTGGTTGAGTCCCAAGCCCTTGAGCAGCAGCCTGTGGCTGCCCGGTCTCACAAGCAGTTCCACCTTCTCCATCAGAATATTAAAAATAGCACGGTTTGTCTCCCGTGAGTGCGCTGGAGGTTTCATGGTAGACACACACATAAAAATCTGAGCACTCCTGTTTTCCTCCTCCAATGCACCTGCCCTAATCCGATAAGGCTTTCAGGTGCTATGCAAACAGCTATGTTATAACTGCATCGATAAAGAAAAGAATGACTTTCCTCCAGGGAATATTATCAGATTAATCATTTATCATTCTTTTCCTGTTTTTCTGTCAAAGAGCTAAGCAAGAGTCATCTCCCAATGTGGAGCAAAGAGCACCTCTTCAGAGAGGCATTCTGCCTCAGTGTGCTTCCAAGACAAACATTAGATGACCAGACAGAAGGTGAAATGCCGTTTCACAGTTTGGCCTACTTTAAAACATCATGATTCTGCCACAGTGCTTGAAGTATCTCTGCTGATCCTCGGGGGGAAAATGGAATGCTAGAGCAAGTGTGACAAGATAATTAGGCCTTGTTCAGTAATCTAATAACGTGCCTTACCCCAAAGTTATTAAACTGTGACATGTATGTGAAATATGTATACCATTGTTGCTTCTTCTTTCTTCTTCTCTCTAGATAGGCTTCTGTGTGTTTTATTATGGTTTGACATGCAGAAATGGGACAAGTGGAATTTTCTCTGGTAGGGAAGGAAAGAGGCAGGACAAATGTTACTGTGAATTGCTAGACGTCATTAAAAGCACTAGAGACAGGGGCTGTACCTTCTGCATTCTAACAGACAGTTGTCTATTTGAAAATGGCTTTCTTTGAAACAGTCTTCTGTTTAATATCCAGTCTAAGTCTGGTTTAAAGATAATGAAGAACAGAAAGGAAGAGCAGCCAGGGCCCTTGAGTTGCCCATCAACTATTAGCAAGCACCTGGACAGGAGACAGACTAGACACACGGGTCACTTGCTTGCAGTCTTTCTCTTCACTCATCTGGTGAGATCAATGACCTTACTGTTCTAGTTCTAGCGCTTATGTCCAAATTTGCAGCTATCCACAAACATCAGCAAGATGAAGTTACAAAACTCCAGGGGAAGCTGGGGGTTCCTGTGTCAATGGGGCTTTCTGGGAGCCTTATGGGAGCTATCCATGAGGTTGTGCACCAACCCCAAAATAGGCTCGCCACCATGGATGGCTCCTTTTAAGCTGGGAAGAAGCTTAAAAGTGCCATGAATGAGGGTGCCATGAATGAGGCACCCCAGCAGCTCTGGTGTCACCAACCACCCCATGCAAAATTTTGGTGGTTATGTGCGCCCTTAGCTGACAACACTATGAAGCCCCATTAGAAGCAGAACTTCTGAAAGAAGTGCCAGGAACCCTTGGTCCTTTCAGCTTAGCAGCTTCCCTGTTCTCCCTTTAAAGGAGAAGAATAATGTGCAATCCATTGTCTGAGAGACAGACAGTGCTGGGGATCAATGATCGCCTGGTGATAAACGGGTGCATATGCTAAGCGGTTTATTCTCCATTAGCTAGGCTAACAGGCGGAAGCATTAGCAAAGCTGGTTGTTCTGTATCAGGTTAGTGCTCACAATTTGTGAAGATTACTGCACTATACAAGTCCTATCTCTCTCTTTCCATCCTGTTTTCTTTTGAACTCAAGAAGAAAATCAGAAAAAAGATCATCTGCTAAAGACACTGTTATAAAAGCTAACAGACTAAGGGTGCAGTCCTGTGTATGTTTAGCCAGGGAAAAGTCCTACTGGTCCTCAGCCTGCACAAAGGCTTGTGCCCAAAGTGAAATAAAATAACACCTTTGATAGGGATTATTCATGTTCAGGATAGTGGATACAGTACACAGCATGCTTCCGAAATAGCCCGAACACTTTCCCAGCCCAGACATGGACACTTTAGGCCAGGCTTTGATGACTTTTAATAGGGATTAAATACATCCATGGAGATGAGACTATCAAGGGCTACTAAACAAGGTGACTATATCTTGCCTTCAGTAATTTTTGGAGGCGGTATGCCTCTCGATAGCAGTTTCTGGGAGTAGCTGAGTCAACCCACCCCTAAATTAAAATTGGAGCACATTTCCTGTTTCCGTTCAGCCTTGCATGACAAGTTGCGCCTACCATGTCCCATGTTCTAGCAGCATCAGCAAAGCAGTTGCTCAAGTTGCTCAACTTCCCTTCCCTGCAAGCATTTATCCAGGCAGCCAAGAAAGGTGAATTCCAGGAGGCCTCTGGCCTTCAATGATTTCATTTAGTTGCCGCTTACAGTCAGAAAGGAAAATCAAATCATCGCGATATGCAGATACTAAGAACTGAGTGCACCCAGAGCACCAGTGTCTAGTGCCATGCTTTTCTGATGCTCTGTGTTCTCAGTTGCTATCTGATTCTTGGATTTGCATTTTTTTTCAGATGTAAATACCCAAAGAGCTTCAAGTATGTGCCTCATTTCCCTGGGAGAATCACCTCCCTAGCTCACCAAACAGCTCTTTGGTATCTGAGAGTGTGATTCTGTTGGGAAACAGGGATTCTCCCCACAGATGCACCATGTTCTCCTGCAAAACTGCTAGGGATTCAGTTACACGGCCATTGATGGTGGCAGCTGAGGAGAGTGGTCCTTAGTGGGTTCTAGGAGAGCCAACATGTTCCCCCAACACAGTGGGATTGCCCATTCCTAGCCCAGGGAATTGTACATAAATAGAGATAGATTTTCATCACGATTTTGCTGGATAGATAATGCACAGTAAGATTAAAGCTCTAAGAAAGTAAGTCTGCAATTAGAGGTACAGGGGCCTTTTGGGAATGTTTAGGAGCTTTGTGGCAGCTGAGAAAAGTGATAACTAGAGCTGACTTGGAATGTAAGTTCAACCACAGGGTTTCATCATGAAGCCCAAAGCAGCATGGACAGTCAAGCTATTATTTCCACAGCTAGGGATTGCCCAAGAACCAGGATTGCCTGCCTCTGGTGCTTTCAGCCCCATGGGTTAGTTGATTCAATAATGCCTGTGAGTACAGAGTTTCAGTAGAAGGCAATTGGCAACCATTGACAGAGTGGTGCAGTGGCTAGAGTGCTGGTCTACTGACATGGGAGAGCCAGCTGCAAGTCCCCACTCAGCTATGAAGCTCACCAGGTGACTTTGAGCCGGTCCCTCACGCTCAGCTTAACCTACTTACAGGAGTGTTGTGGTGAGGATAACGTGGAGCAATTAGCTGCCTTGCATTCCTCACAAGAGGAAAAAGTGGCATATAAATCCAATCTAATCATCATAACAGTAATTATGATGAAATGGCATTATAAGAAGTAAATTTGCAGGTGCCACAGATGGGACTAGGACCATGAGGGTTCTTTTGTTGCCACAAGACTACCAGATTCACCTTCCAGGAGGAGAAATGGAGTTGTGCTCCTTTCTTGGTGCAGGAAGGGAAATTGCTTGGCACTATTCAAATGGCTTTATTGCACAGATAGTTTTAGGGCACAGTCATGTCAAGGGGAGCACGAGGTTCTGCGCCCAGTGGCTCTGGCTCATCTAACACACATCAGGAGAGCATCAGAGGCCCCCTTGACCCCACTGCACTTCTCACTCTGCACTTCTGCTGGACAGCCATTATTGGTACTTTGAGGTGGGCACCTTGAGCAGGAAGAAAGGAAGATGGAGCATGCTGGTGATACTTTGCACCCTGTCCTTCCCAGATCCATCCTCTCCTTCCCTCCCAAAATGCCCCCTTTAACCTTCTCCAAGGTCAGCCTCAGAGAGCAGCCAGTGTGAGGGGTCAGAGCTCTGATTCTGTCTCTAGCCTTGGATCTGGGAACATAGAGCATCCCACCATAGGATCATTCTCTTACTGTAAAATTATGAATTGGGCATTACTTTAAACCTTTCAGGCATGCTATTGTAGTGATATATTCCTGTATACCATTTGATTGATTGATGGAGGAGGAGGAGGAGGAGAAAGCTGGAGGAAATTCATTCTTCACCCTGCAAAGAAAACAAAGGGGACATCCTGGGGTGAGGAAATAATGGAAATGCTAATGGAATTCAGCTAATGAAATTGGCTGGAGCAAAGATGTTAAATCAGACATCCAGGGAAGGGGAGGAATATATTTTACAGGCACAATGAAGAGTTAAGCTGAAATGTCTGTCACAATCAAAGAAAAAGGAACAATCTTTCTCATGGCATCACTTAGCTCAGTCAAGGATGTCTCATGGTCTGTCCCCCACCCTGTCCTGTCTGCACCCGCAAAGACATCAGAACTGCTAAACAGTGCCTTGCCTTACTGATGAGAGGAGATGCTGCATCAAGACTGCGGCCAGGCCTCTTGGGTGGGGTTGTGCCTCAGGACTAAATCACATGCTACTTTAAATATGTAGTGTGTTGCTAATCCTTACCAAGTGCATGAATGATGGGCTGTGATCCAGATCATCCCCACTGCATGTGTGTAGGGGAGGGTTAAACTTTCCCACCCAGCCACTCCCCAGCTAATAATAATAATAATGATCGCACAGCCTATCACCACTGGGACCTGTGTAGAAGTAAGCTCCATTGGTGCCAAAGAATATTTTTCTTTTTCCTCCTTGCTGGAGGAAAAAAAATGGAAAGAGGTAGTGTCTGGTTTAAACCTTCCCTACATAAATGCAGTGGTCCTGATCCACACTTTAAACAAATGATGATGGTCAGCTGCACACTATTTATGAAGGCAGTGCATGCCGTTTATCCTTTAGTGTTGCATAACATGAGAATTCTAGTGCCTGTGAAAGAATATTATAAAAGGCTTCTGTATGAAGCCATTTTTCATCCTCAAAAATGCTTATGCACTCACAAATGTCTGTGATGCCCACTGCTACCTGAACTTGAGCAATGCAGTGGGAGTTCACAGCAAGGTTGCTTTTAAAAACCAGAAAAAAGCACAATTCTAGAATGTTATTCATTTCCATAATGAACGATTGCATGTAGCCTATGATTCATTTGTTAAAATCATTTTGCTACTGATATCCGTCTTTTCTCTATCTCTTTCTCTTCTTTTTGGCAATCAGAAAGCAGGAGAGCTAATTTGGGAGGCCACTTCTGGAAGCAGCATCTCCCCCATCCATGCACAATACCTGAGAACAAAGCAACATTGAGGGCATGGGGTGAAGTAAAAAGAGAGGACACGACTCTACCTGTGTCTGCAACTTGGTATACCCCAGGGAAGGATACAAATGAAAGATCTGAAGGGGAAGCTCCATTCATATCCAATTGTACCTCTGTGCATTGATTCTGGAATGTATGAAGACCGAGACAAAAGAGCCTCATTCAGTTCTGTCATTCTGAAATGAACACCCATCCCTGTTGAAGGGGAGAGTTTCCAGGTGGCTGTTCTCTGCATTTCTTCTGTTGCTGGTTGGGCAGGAGTGGTCCATTGTCCTGAAGGAGTTCTGTAGATGCACCATGTGTTTGTGTGTGTAAGACTCCTTCCCTTTCTTCTCTTTTTGTCTAGGCCTAGACCCACTGACATGGTGCCCATGAACATTTGTCAGGCTCCCTGCCACTCCTAATTCCTTTATTTAATGTAAAGGGTTTTTAAAAATTACTTTTTAAAGTGAGATGCTGACATGCATCAAAGTTAAGTGCCTCCTTGTGGCACCATATTTATTTTGATTCAAAAGAGCAGGCTTATGTTTTTGAGCCGACCTCTCCCCTGTACTTAAATTTTTGGAAAACTTATCTTTCATATAGCCTCACCTGTTTGCCTTCTGGGAAATGAGTGCATTTGTGACCCAACATGCCTACAACAGCAGCCATTTTATGAATGGGCAATCCTGCAGTGGCAGCCATTTTGTGACTGCACCCAAACATGCCCACCGACTCAAGAAAATTAGAAACTCTTGGTCTAGGTGGGTTGAAGTTCTCTTCCCTCTTACAGCAACACAGCTGAGGAAGTAGAGTTGGAAGGAAGTAGAGTTGGAAGGGATTTTCTGTACTGCAAGAGAATATTTTGGGAGATGATAGCAGAGAAGATACAGCACCTTTTAAAGCTTGGTTAGATATGAAAAATTGATATGGGCAAAGTTAAACTAGGAAATACTGCCATACTGCTTCAGGGTATTTCCACAGGTTAAGCACCTATGGCCCTGACATGAAAGAGGAAAGAATGCAAGAGAAGAATAATGTTGGGATCCCTCTCTCCCCACCCAGCAGGTCAAACCTGGAAATGTTCTAGCCCTGTAATGAAAAGCCTAAATTAGGGAGGCCATGTGACCTACCTTCCAAATGGCTGCCCTGTGTTTGAAAGGCTGTCCAGTACAGGTCCAGTTTAAAGGCACAGACCCAGCAAAAACGGGAATGAGCATTTGTCCATCCACAGGGAACATCTGGGAAAGAGACTGAATAGGCAGCTGGTCACAGTCTTTTCCACTAGGGAGAAGTGGAATGCCGTTTCAGTTTAAATTACAGTCATTCTAAATGGATAGGTATAAAATCTATACCTATTTTTACAAACTCTGCATCATCCTTCCCCTTTCTCTTTTTGGATGGTGCTTTTTATTTTATTTATGCTACTGTTGAGATGAGCAAATGGCCAAATTGCTCCTCTGGCAGCGAGTCTCTTGTTCCAAGAGTGCTGGATTTGGCTGTGATCCTCTCACCAGAGGAGGTGAAAAAGCAAACAAAAAGCACCATCTAGCCTAACAGAGGAAAAGAGAAGGCAGATGGGGCTAATCAGCCAGCATGTAATTGTATCCAAGGTCAGGAAGAGATCTTCTGCAAGGGCAATAAAGAGAGTGTTGTCCGAAGAGAGTGTTGCTGAGTGGCAGATGGGAGATTGTGCCTGAGACTCCAGTATCCGTTGATACAGAGCCTGATTGCCTCCTTCCTTCATGTAATTTATCTATAGGCCAGGTTGGGAAAGCTGCTTTTCTTCTCCCTGAAATTTTATAAGTGGCAAAACCTGCAGGAGGAAAGAACTGGCTACTTCTTCACTCCCTTCTTTTCAGCAGCACATTTCAGAATCAAAATGATACATATGACAAGTCTCTCATACACACAACACACACTTAAAGAAGTAAGACTCATTGTCTCCAAACCAACAATGCTTTTCAAAGCTTTCTGGGTTCTCTCCAGCAACAAAGGCTGACTCACTGGTGATGACTCACTAGGAGGAAAGAACAAGGTGGTAGGCCTTGCTATATCGGTTGTCACATCTAGGGTGTGGGAATGAAAGTTGTGTTCAAGTGGAATTTTGTGTGATGTGGCCCCTGGAAAGGGCGGAGGACGTGGGCTGAAGCAGGCTATGTTTCAGAAGAGAGAGGCGTTCCCGAAGGAAGGCGAGTGCCTAAATTATTCTGCCCTTTTGCCTTTCAGGCACTGGGGGTGACCTTTGGTATGAAGGCAGGGAAAGAGTGCCAAATAGCCACTCAAGCAGCATCTGTTCTGTAATCCCAGGTAAGTGACCAAGAATGGTTTTCAAAAGGCGCTGAAGGCAGTATAATACAGCAAGTCCGTGTCCTTCTACGTATATTCACTGTTGCTTGTCATTGCTGGTCAAAGTTACCAAGCCAAAGTGTACTTGTCCTCAGTGAAGCAGAACAAAAGAAACCTGAATAGACAAACACAGGAGCATTGGAAGCGGCTTTACAGCAGATCTGATGATAGGCTCATCTAGCCTGTAGTGTCCGGACATGATGGAGTTGTAGCAACAAAAATGATCCAGGGTTTGGAAACACTGCCCTCTGAGGAGAGACTGAGAGAACAGGGCATGTTCAGCCTTCAGAAGAGAAGACTGAGGGGAGACATGATACCTCACTATAAGTACCTCAAAGGCTGTCACAAGGAGGAAGGTCAACATCTCCTCTTGCTGATGCCAGAGTGTAGGACATGGGATAATCAAGTTGTGACAACCCAGATTCAGGCTGGACATCAGGAAAAGCTTCCTCACTGTCAGAGCAATACGACAGTGGAACAGCTGCCTAGAGAGGCGGTGGGCTCTCCCACACTGGAGGCATTCAGGAAGAAACTGGGGAGCCATCTGAGTGGGATGGTGTAACGTGGTGTCCTGCACCAGCAGTGGGTTGGACCCAATGGCCTTCATGGCCCCTTTCAACTCCACTATTCTCTGATTCTATGAACACTTCTGGAGGGCACCAAATAATCTACTCTGTCTGGTAGCAGCTCTCTGGGGCTTCAAGCAGAGGACCTTCTCATCTGCTACTTGATCCTCTTACTTAGGGTTACCAGGAATTAGCTATGGGATCGAAGGCACGCAAAGTATATGCTAGGAACCAAAAAAGCCACCTTATACTGAGTCAGACCCTTGGCCCACTTAGTCCAGGACTGTCAACACTGACTGGCAGCAGCAACCATGGCTTCCAGCGGGGCATACCTGGAGATGACAAGGACTAAATCAAGGACTGCCTGCATGTAAAGGAGGTGCTCTGTCACTGAGTATAACCCAGTAGATAAAATAGGCCTGCAAATGAGTCCTGTGAGGTGACCCCATCAGAGGAGTGCCTGTGCAGCAGCTTTTCTCCTAGCCTCCCACCATGATAGCGAGCATCCCACAAACAATGGGAGCTGTGAGCACAGATGACAGCCGTCCCAAGGAGGAAGCTTCCCTGTGCCTGAAAGTGCGATCCCACATCCCTGCCATCGGGAAAGCCATGCCAAGTGCTGTGGGGTTTACTCCCGTGGGATGCAGCCCTAGCCCATGTGCAGAGGCTGCACAGTTTCAGAAGGCACAGTCAGTGAAAATGGTGCTTTAGTTTTATTTTTAAATTGGGCCGCTTGACCTAGCAAAATTCTAACTACTATGCTTGAGGTAAGCAAAACAAGAGAAACAAAAAGCAGCCAAGCCAGGGCTAGAAGCAAGTTTTATTTCATTGTTTTTAAAAGCAGAGGAGAATGTAGAAGCAACTCCATTCTGCCTTCAAGTGTGAGTCACCTGGGGCACCACAAGCTGTGTTCTCTTGCTCCATGAGTCACAAACACACCACCCTTTCAGTCAGTGTGGGGCTTGCTGGGGATAACCCTACAAGACACACATCCTATGCTACCCTGCTGAAATATTCACCCTTGGGATGTCAAGCAGCTAAGCCTGCACAAGATCCCTTCAGCACGATCGTGGCTCTGCTCCTTTCTCATGCTAGGCTGGCGTCCTGGATCTTTCCTCCTCGACTGCCGGGGTTACTCTGATTCATGTGGAAAGAAGCCATGTTGGTGGTCCTTCCCATGCTAATATTGGCCCAGCTTACAGACCCACAGCTTCTTGGAAGCTTTCAGCTGACAAGGGTACTTGCTCTTCCCTGTACCCACCCTGTTTTGCTCTTTCCATGCATCTTGGGAGTAGGGCCGGCCCAAAACATTTGGCTGCCTGAGGTGAAGAACAAGGCCACATCCCTTCCACTACATGTATAAAGACTGAGTAAACTGAATTGTTCTTCAGCAATGGAAATAGGCCAGCTTCCCTCGCCACAGCTGAAGGCAGCAGGCTAGCTTAGAGGGCCAAAGAGTTGATGCCCAGTGCTCTTGCCCAGTCTTGCTGCCCCTGCCCAGCATTGGCCACCTGAGGCAAACCACCTATTTTGCCTAATAATAGTTCTGGCCCTGCTTTAGACATTACGTGGCCATCAGCCTTGTGAGAAACAGCAGCGATGTATCCCATTCCCCCAGTGTAACAGCCCGACTTTCTCAGCAAGGGGCCTATCTCAGTTGGGAGCCTTCCATGATGTGTTAGACAACAACTCCCATGGCTAGGAATGATGGGAGCCCCAGTCCCACATACCTAGAGGGTGCTAGGTCGGGGAGGGTTGCTGTGGCAGATAGGATTGCTACATCCTTCTTTTCATTTTTATTAGATCTGCTCACATGTCTTTAATAGCAGTCCAGTGGGCTCAAACTTCACAGGTGAAGCTCTTTTTGTCACTTACTGACATGCTAGAAAAATCCTTCCATTACATTTCTCTGTGCCAGGCAGCTGTTAAGGTCAAGGTGTGGTGCAAGAAGTCAGGTGGCAACACCAGCTGAAGGAGGCACAGACTGACTGAGTTCAGATGACACAATAGCTCACACTTGGAAGCAGAACATGGGTTGTCACTGAACTATGGACTGTTGTTGAAATCTGGGTTATCATGTTGTCTGAACCCAGCCAAGTCCACATATCATGGTGAATAACCCACAGCTTACCACTCAGCAAAAAAGCATGGGTGCTCTTCATGGGTTGTTTATAGTTAACCATCCACAGGTTTTTTTTAATGTATCTGGGTCTAGACAACACAATAAAAGAACAAACCACATTCAACCCATACTAATCCTTGAGTGGATGTTAGCGTGCTGCCTGATCAGCGGTTTCATAGCTGTGGGCATCACACAGTTGTTTTAGCTAGACGGGAACATTTGGAACCGTATGAAAACATGTTGTGTTAAGTCCCTGGAGTTACTTTTCCTTTATGTTTTTTTTCCCCCTTTTTTACATTGTTCTTTAAATGCCAAAGAAATTGAAGGACAAATCCCTTCACTATTCAAAAGCATAATTATGGTTTATTTTTCATATGAGATAAATCTCTGGAGTTTGTTTTTCTTTCTTTTCTTTCATTGTGGTTAAAAAGCTAAATACATGTTTTTATATATATATGAAATAAACATTTCAGCCAAAGTGAAATAGGCCACTCCCATTGAGAGCTTTCCCTGTATTGTGCAGTTATGCCTCCACATTGTTTACAAACAATAGATACATTTACAGGGTATTTTTAACCACAAATGCACAGTAAAAAATAAACTTCTTCACCTCATTTACTCTCTTTTGTGGGCTATTTTTCAGCCAGTTACTTACTCAGCCAGTTATTTCCTTGTGCCAGGTAACAAGCTAAGTAAGTGCTCTTATTTGGGGTTGAAAATCTATCATGGTTCACAAGGGCTGAAGTTTTTAAAGGCTAGGGTTCAGGCTCAAGCCCTTTACTATGTGAGATAGCAATTACGTCTCAGAGCATACACAAAGTGCCCATGTCTCTCTTTTAGCAATGGAAGGCACAGGTGGAGCCATTTCAGTAATGAACCACTAAGTTGTTTATAATGTACCAAACGTACACTTAGATTTCATGGAAGCAGGTTGATCAAGTGATCAAGAAATCGCTTCCAAGTGATCTGTGATGAACGGCACAGAGCTGTTGTTTCAACCATACAAACGCTCAAAGCACAAGAAGCACAATTAACAAGTCACCGTGTTTAGTCATGCCGGCCACGTGACCACGGAGACCATCTGCGGACAAACGCTGACTCCCTCGGCCAGGAAACGGAGATGAGCACCACCCCCTAGAGTCAGGCACGAGTGGACGTAACGTCAAGGGGAAACCTTTACCTTTTAGGCTTTTATTCTGATCAAAATTCAGGAAAGAAGAAGGGCTCAAAGCAGGGGAACCAGCCAGAAGGAAGCCGTATTCTAGAGTATGTGCCAACCTTACAAGGAATTTTCTTCATGGGAGGCTCTTCCATTGAGCTTACTGTGGTATCAGGAGATCATGTCCTTTTCTAGTTTCTTTTGTTACATGGAAGCATTTTTTTTCAAGAGGAGACAGTGGCTGGGTTCAGACTACATGGCTTGCCACTGGCGGGGAGGGCAGTGGGAGGCGACCATGATTGGCCTGTTGTTTTCTTTGAACCCAGTTGAGTTATTTCACCATGCTAAGTTTGGTCTTTTGAAACCATGATGAGAAACATTGGCTTGTTCTATGGTTTCTCTTTACTATCATGGGCTGATTGTGATGTCTGGAGTTAAGATGATGGGTTCCACAGTTCCAGTATGCAACTATCATGGAGTCCTCTGGAAAGAGCGGCAACTGTAGGAAGCACTCTAGCCATCCAGTCTCTATGTGTGGACCAATGAGGAATCAAGAGGCAACATAAGAAGGTAATGATGCACATTGGCTGATGGAATATGTGCTAATAATGCGGGGGCTGAGAGGGAAGGATGGAAACCATGATAATGTAGAAACCGCTTGATTGTCTGTCAGATATACCATGGGAAAAACCCATGAACTGTGGTAACCATACACACTTGGTTGTTGTGTTGTGTGAATGCAGCCAATCACAGTACTTCTTAGGACGGACAGAATATTTAGTCAGCCATATTTTGTGCCACTCATTCTCCAGGACAAATAGTATCTTTCTGTGCCCTCTGCAAATAAATGCATATTAAAACTGAACTAACTGAGAGGCCCTCCTTCGGGAACCCTCTGTGAAGGATGTTAGGAGATAGTACCTGGAGGAGGGCCTTCTCTGCGGTGGCACCCCATCTATGGAATGCGCTCCCCAGAGAGGTCTGCCTGGCGCTGTCATTATATGTTTTTCGGCGCCAGGCTAAGACCTTTTTATTTCATCAATATTTTAATAAGTGTTCATATTGAATTTTATCATCCTATTTTAATTGCAGCCAGAGTGGGCTGCTAATTAATTTATGTTATGTTAGATATTTGTATCGTATTTGTGTAAACCGTCCTGAGGCTCTTGCAAAGGACGGCATACAAATATCCTAAACGAACGAACGAACGAACGAACAACCAAACGAACTGGTTCGTCGTGGCATGGCTTCACTAGAGGAATATAGAACCTCAGGCTCTGGAGCTAAATGTGGCCCACCAGGGTCCCCAGAAGGCCCTTCTGCCTTCCCTAGGCTGCATCCTCTTTGCCCCAGCCATGTATCCCCATGTGCTGGTTTCCTAGCCTTTCTGCAGGTTGTCACCCCCTCATTCCAAATGGTATAAATGCTACTGATGGGAGGAGCTAAAATGGAATGTGGCCTCTGAGGAATTTTCCAGAGTGGAATTTGACCCTCAGGTGAACAATGGTTACTTGCTTCTGCTTCACTGTCTTTGGGTTGATATTACTGGCACCTAGAGCAGGGGTCCTCAAACTTTTTCAACAGGGGGCCAGTTGAAAGGCGCAAAGCAACAACCCTGTGAGGTAGGTTATGCTGACTAGCCTAAAGTTAGTGAGCTTCATGGCTGGAGATAACACCAGGATCACCCAAGTCCCAATCCAGCACTAACAGATAAGCCATACTGGCTCTCTGGTTGGCTTCATAACCACTGCAAAAACACTGCCAGTGTCAACAAAGCAGGAAGGAAAATAGAATTTTCTTAAAGAGGATTTTATGATCACCGTAATCATCACATCGGAAGCCCTTCATTTATAACAAATGGAATGGCAGCTCCAGTCCTCCCTGCATACATACTTCTTCAGTATTCAAGTTCTTTCATCTATGACAAATGTGGCCCAAACAAACTCAGCATGAAAGAGCCTACATCTAATTTCATGATGTGAAAATTCAGCAAACACAAGACAAACTGGTGATTAGGTAATGGAGTGGATGGTTCCATCTGCTCTGGGTTTTAACACAGCAAAATTAACCACCTGATGCCACCTTGCCTCTTGTTTACTGAAGTGAATCCATTTATTATTGCATAGCTTGCTGCCCTGGATAGGTAGATTTGTGTACATACAAATCTAATTTCAGTAAACTAATTTTGCTGCTAGGGCACAATTCATTTTTAAAGCTTTAATAAACCGTTCAATTAGCAAAAGCTCTCAGAACAGTGTACAGGATAAAAACCATGTGAAACCAAACATACTATACATATTTGATCTCAGTAAAATAGTGAAACATCCATCAAAATACAACTTTTTATGAGACTGAACACTGGTAACATGATTTTCACTTTTTGGTGGGTCCATTATCTGCTTGGAAGAGCACTGCTTTATTTTATGAGCTTTTTAAAAATTCTTATCCTACACAAGAGAGCCCAATAATGGGATGACCTAGATAAGGAGAATTAAATTGAATTAAATTCTTTCCAGGATTGGCCTCTCAAGCTCTAATGGTATGTCCCTTTATCCCTACTGAATTCAATAGGATTTTCAAGTTGACAAGGAAAAGGTTGCACTGTAACAGGGACAAAAGGAACAGCAGCAACGACAAAGACAATGCAAGGAAGTGAACTAATGTCACAATTGGAGAGCTACTATTTCTTAGGTGAGCTGTCAGGTCTCTCAAAAATGTGGTTCCTTGAGCTCACCAGCTGCCAGTTCTCTGTCATTTCTTCCATTAGCAATTCTGACTTTATGCTACTCAAATGAACACATTTCTTGTGGTGTGAAGGAAGCAGAGAAAATAAGCAATCCGTTCTAATTTGTTCAGCTGTCCCACTTAGAGGCTGGCCAGTGGCACTGAATAAGAGTGGTTACGATTGCCATTTACACCAGTAGTAGTCTTCAGTGGAAAAGTACACCATTTTCCTCATCCTTGCTTTTTAAAATAACCATAGTTAGAGATCACTGCATGGAAGCAATCCTACGCATGGAAGAAGCCCAAGAGAAATGAATGGACCTTACATCTGAATAAGTTCGCAATCTTACGCACTCTTCCCTGGAACTAAGCCCCACTGCATGCCACTGGATTAACCTCCAAATAAACGTGCATGGGATCATGCACTGTGGAATCTTATGGTGCATTTATATGCATGTGGTTTAGAAGTAAGTCCAGCAGGGCATCCAGTCCCCAGAGAAGTGTCCATAGGATGGCAATCCTCCCTCTCTTCAGAGATGACATCTGAGTAGACAGCATTTGCTGTTTTTTCTTCTCTGACTGGTCCAGAGAAGCAGAGACCACCAATACCTGTTTGAGAAACAAGTCCCAAACAAAAAAGATGTTTTTATTTTTTAAAAATGCTTCAATTTAAAAGAAAAACCAATCTGATACACTTTCATAAATCCCTCCAAAAGGATCTCAATCCCTAAACATCCATTGCCACATTATAAAGAGTGCCGTTGGGTCTTTCAGGATGCATGACTAAGTATGAAGATACAAGAAATGACAAGTACAGTGAGGCCCTGTTGTGTTTAGTTTTGAAGTGAAAATCTGGGTATCAAGGTTTTCCATGAGTCACCCCTGTTTTTATAGTCCTTTTGATGCGGACCGCAAAGGTTTCCAGAGTATGTGCTGGTTCAGTTACTAAAAGGGCGCAATTCCTTCTCTGGAGCTCTTCAAGCAGCAACTGAAGAACTGGAACACCAGGTGGTGGTGGTGAAGATATTGCATTTATATGGCAGCTTTGAAGGAGTCCGATTGGCTTCACTAAAACGATGTGCTTTTGTAAAAATGGCTTGCATAGGAGCCTGATTTGCTTAACAAACGCCATTTGCTTTTTGTAAAACTGCTTGTGTCAGAGAGGAAAAGAACAGGCAAAAGAATGTTGATAAAGAGAGACAAGGAAGTCTTGGAGGAGACGGATTATCTGGACCGATTTCAATCCAGTTTCAGACCCGGGTACGGCACTGAATCTGCCATGGTCGCCCTGTACGATGACCTGTGCAGGGAGAGAGACAGGGGGAGTGCGTCCCTGTTGGTTCTCCTGGACCTCTCAGCGGCTTTCGATACCATCAACCATGGTATCCTTCTGGATAGGCTCGTGGGATTGGGAGTTGGAGGCACCGCTTGGCGGTGGTTCCGCTCCTATCTTAACGGCCGATATCAGAAGGTGGTGCTGGGGGACTATGGCTCTGCGCCATGGCAGCTATGCCATGGGGTACTGCAGGGGTCCATTTTGTCCCCCATGCTATTTAACATCTACATGAAACCGTTGGGAGAGGTCATCAGGAGGTGTGGGCTGCGGAATCACCAGTACGCTGATGATACCCAGCTCTACCTCTCATTCTCTACCGATCCAGGTGAGGCGGTGGCTGTGCTGAACCGGTGCCTGGCCGAGGTAATGGGCTGGATGAGGGCCAATAAACTGGAGCTCAATCCAGACAAGACGGAGGTCCTGCTGGTGGGCGGTTCGGGTCTTGGAGTGGGGGACTTGGGCCTTGTCCTGGATGGGGTTGCACTCCCTCTAAAGAACAAGGTCTGCAGCTTGGGGGTACTCCTCAACCCGGAGCTGTCGTTACAGGCCCAGGTGATGGCGGCGAGGAGTACTTTCCTACAGCTTCGACTGGTACATCAGCTGCGTCCCTTCCTGGACCATGACTTCCTGGCAACAGTGACACACGCGTTGGTGACTTCTCGACTAGATTTCTGCAATGCCCTCTATGTGGGGCTGCCCTTGAAGATGGTCCGGATACTTCAGTTGGTGCAAAATAGAGCTGCCAGGTTGCTGACGGGGACTGGGCATTATTCTCATATAACCCCAGTCCTCCATCAGCTCCACTGGCTCCCGATTGAAGTCCGGGTCCAATTCAAGGTGCTAGTTTTGACTTATAAAGCCCTAAACAGCTTGGGACCCGGATATCTAATGGACCGCTTATGCCCTTACATGCCCTCCCGCCCTCTGAGATCTGAAACACAGGCCCTCCTCCGGGAACCCTCAGTGAGGGAGATTAAGAGGGTGAATACCCGGAGGAGGGCTTTCTCGGCGGTGGCTCCCCAATTGTGGAACGCGCTCCCCGGAGAGGTCTGCCTGGCGCTGTCGTTATTTGTTTTTCAGCGCCAGGCGAAGACCTTTTTATTTAAATCTTATTTTAAATGTTAAATGGCTTATTTGGTTTTAGTTTATTGTTGGTATTTATGTATTTATTTTGTTTAGTTAATTGGTTATTATCTGTTATAGTTTAATTGTGTTTACTTATTTAGTGGTTTGTTGTTTATGATTTTGTATTTTGGATTGTATTTTTAGGTTGGCCGAGATGCACGGCGGGGGGTGGGGGGATAGATAGTTAGGTTTTTAATATATTGTTTGTATTTTTAAATGTTGTAAGCCGCCCCGAGGCTTTGTTGCGATGGGGTGGCATATAAGTGTTTTAATAAATAAATTAAATAATAAATAAATAAATAAATAAATAAATAAAGAGTGAGTGAAGAAGACCCCCCACGCAAGGTCTGGCACGCAGTGATCTCGCTGCCCCTGTGAGGGGACTGGACGTAGATGAGCCCCTGCACGCAGTCAGGCATGCAGCGGACATGCAGAGCCCGCAAGGGGATTGGGTAAAGGGTCAGGCAGACCCTGAGAGGGGATTGGGTGAGGGAACAATGGGGTGAGATTGAGTGAAAGAAGGGGAAAGTATAAGAAGGGTCAGTTGGGGGAATGTGTGTGTGTGTCGCTTCCTGCCTGCGTGTTCGGAGCGGACACCTGGTCACTTTGCTCAGCTGAAAAATGAAACTGTATGAATCTCCGCCTGACTGAACCTGATTGGCACCTGGTTTGGTGGGTCTGTGGTCGCCTGGCTAACAGGGACACCTACAGCTTCTCCTTCGTTCAAGGAACCCAAGGCAATTTTTGCAAGGTCCTCCTTCTCTCCATTTTATCCACACAACAAGAACCCTGTGAGGAAGGGTAGCGTAAGAGTCAGGGACCGAACCAAAGTAACCTAGTGGGCTCCATGGCTGAGTGGAGACTTGCATGCAGATCTCCTGAGTCCCCGTCCAGCACTCTTAACCACTACATCATACTAGCTTGCTTGCTTTTTTTAGCTGTTCACAAACAATGAAGAAACCTACTCTGTCTTTTTAGGGCCTTTGTAGGTCATGAGGCATTGGTGTTTTGGTTGTTTCGTTTTTATACTTACAGTTAGCTTTCAGTAAAACCTTGCAGATAGCTCAAAACTGTATTTCGGCCCCTCAGCCCAAATACCTACAGCATACATTGCAAAATTGTAATGCCATTTAGAATCCTTCCTCCATCTGGACAGCCATGAATTTCAATATTATTTGGCTTCATTTAACTGTGTGAGAGTTCTAGAACTATATTTGAGCCAATGTGTCCAATTAGTACAGAGGAACATAAAGTAGTGCAGGCAATCCCCAGTTACGAAGGAGTTCTGTTCCTGAAAAATAAATGAAAATTCATCTTAAAGTTTAATTTGTATGTGAGCTGGAGCACATATAGTTGACTCTTCACATTCATGTGGGTTAGGAGTGCAGGACCCCCATGAAAGTGGGAAAACCCCGAATATCTCTAGCCCCCATCTGCCCATCCAAACTTTCCAGTGCCTCCTCTTTGCAGCAGAAAAATGCCAGAGAGATTTCCGTTTCCAGATGGTGGGACAGGAAGAACTGCTTTGGAGGCCTCCCTCTCTCCCCTTTTGCTTCCTCTCAATGGTGATAACACTTTTCCACAGTATTTTTTTTAATTAATAGACTTTATAGCAATTCGTTCATAAGTTCAGGTTTGTAACACAGACTTTCATAAACTGTAGACTGCCTGTACTTTCCAGCACTGAATCACAATCTCAGAAACAGTCTTCAGAGAGTCTTGGGGATGGAGCTTCCTTCCATTAAGCCATTATGGTGTAGCAGTTGGAGTGCTGGGCTGGGACTTGGGTATCTGGGTTGAGCTGGGCTGGGAGTCTGGGTTCATTCCTCACTTGGCCATGAAACTCATTGGGCAGTGAAGTACACTGAGTCTCAACCTTACCTACTTTACAGTGTTGTTGTGTGGATAAAGTGGAGAGGTGAAGAACTATGCAATCCACAATGGTATCTGATAAAAGGGCCTTTTATCAACTTTGTTGTTGTTGTAAGTTGTGAAGTTGTGCCTGACCCATCGTGACCCCATGGACAACATTCCTCCAGGCCTTCCTGTCCTCCACCATCCCCCAGAGTCCACTCAAGCTCACACCAACTGCCTCAGTGACTCCATCCAGCCACCTCATCCTCTGCCTTCCCCTTCTTTTGCCATCTATTTTTCCCAGCATTAGGCTCTTCTCTAGGGAGTCCTTCCTTCTCACTAGGTGGCCAAAGTATTGGAGTTTCATTTTCAGTGTCTGGTCTTCTAAAGAGCAGTCAGGGTTGATCTCCTCTAGGACTGACTGGTTTGATTGCCTTGCAGTCCAAGGGACTCGCAGGAGTCTTCTCCAGCACCACAATTCGAAGGCCTTTTATTGACTTAGGAGGATATATTAAACATAACCTTATCTGGTTAGTGATAGTTTAGCTACAGTTATCCATGCTCTGGTGACCTCTCATTTGGATTTCTGCTGTATGCTATGCATGGCTCTGCCTTTGAAAACTTCCATTGACCCAAAATAGGCAGCAAGATAGTTAATAGGGGCTAGTCGATATGGTCACATTATAACAGTGCTCTCTGATCTGTGCTGTCTTTTAGTCTGTTTCTGGGCACAATTCCAAGTATTAGCAGGTAAAACCCTAAATGGGCTTCCCAAGGAATCATCCCATTCCAGTGATACCTGCCCATATCCTAAGTTCCTATTAAGAAGCCTTTCTTTGGATGCCTCTAGCATCCAAAGGAGAGGGATTTTTCAGTGGTGGCACCCTGACTGCAGAATACCATCCCAGAGGCTCACCTGGTGCCTATTTGTATGATATTTTGGGCACCAGATGAAGACCTTTATAAATTATTTTTATGTTCTTCCAACTTTTTCTAAACACGTTGTTGTGTTTTAGGTCTTTACACTACAGCTTGCTTTTACTTTGCTTTTATTCTGTTTTAAAGTTCTAAAGGTTTCGTGTTGAACATGTTGTATTTGGAGGTGTGAACTCTCTGGACTGCTTTTTTCTGGACTGGCAGTTCTGTGCTCTTGACCTTCTCCTTGCCTCCTGGTTATTTCTGCCCTTTCGCTGGACTGATAAAACTCTGCTTGTGGGCTGCCCAGAGAGCTTTACCTTTTGCATGGTATAGAAGTATAGTAAATAACTATATACAAAAAAACAAACTCAGCAGGGCGTACCTCTGAGTAGACAGGCATAGCATTGCACTGTCTGGGTAATTTTCCTCCATTTGTATCTATGGATTCAAATGTCACTCCTCTTCTTGAAGAGGAGCCAGCAAAACCCTGTATATTTGTTTGTTTGTTTGTTTGTTTAGGAAATTAACTTTGTGCAGGAGAGAACAAATGGTTTCCATGCAGAATATTAGGCTTAATCCTTGGTGTCTCCCACTAAAAATCACAGACAACACATCTGGGAACACCTCGCCCTGAAGCTTTGGAGTTTGTGTCGATATAGGATGTTTCACTAGATAGACAAATGGGCTGACTCAGTATCATGAGGAAGCTTCAAGAACCATCCCAAGTTTACTGTCATCGTAAGTGGACAGTTGAGCAATGTAGTTGAGGGCACTTCTGCTTCCCGCACTCTGCCTTGGTGTCCCACTGCAGAGCCACCCACCCAGGACTTCCACCCACCAGCAAGTCCTGCTGAGTTCAATAAGCCACGCTGCCAAGTGAGTGGATACAGAATGGCAGCCTCGGTGCTGGAGTGAATGGCATTAAGATTAGAGGAAGTTGCTGAAAAATTATACACAATAAGGAAATCCCCAGGCTAATGTTTCACCTCTCTCTGAAATGTATGTGCAAGTAGAGACTGTCCTGAAATGGCTGGGTTAAGGTCAGTCCTGGGGCTTCCTATGAGGCTGATTCACAGGCAGGCAAAAGGTCAAAGCCCTCTTTTATCACTTCAGCAAAAGGGCACTTCCAAGCAGAAATCACCAGTCAGCAAGGGAAAGGTCAAGGCACGCAACTGCAAGTCCACAAAAGGCAGGTCAAGGAACGGGTCTTATCAGAAGTCCCGCGGTCACCAGCAACAGGAAAACCAGACCAAGAATCAACCAGGTTTCAAGGTATGCGGAGCTACACAAGGGACGTTCCTCCAGCAGCTAGCAGAAGGCCTCTCAACAGAAGGTCACTATAGCCAAGTCTGCTAGTCTACACCCAGGTGCAGTCGCAAACTATTCATCTAGAGAGGTGTTCACACATAACACTAACACGAGGCATTTCACTTTGCTTTGTTTCCCTTCATGCACCGTATCCATCCATCTCTGTCTCCCCTCAAAATGGTGGCATGCATCCCATCAGCCCCCATGGCTCAGAATCAATCCCAGTGTGCACTGCTCCGGCCTGCATTGCCTGCCCCTCGGAGTGGCTTCAGGCAGTTGCTAATTTTGGCTGCTGCAAAGTGAAGTGACAGCCTTCTCACTAGAGCAGCACACTTGCTCTAGAGTAGCACTACGGAGCACTCTCCTGCACTGCCCCACTCTGTGCCAATCTGTAAACACCCACATTCACACCTCTCCCCCTCCCTTGCCTCACATCTGTCCACACACCCCTTGCCTGCAGGACTCACAAGTGCTGCCGGGGCAGATTTAGAGCAGGAAAACCCAGGCAGGGGCATCTGCTGCGGATGCAGCTGCTCTTTCTGCAGAATTCTGTGGTCAGAACATGGAAAACATGCAAAAGGGCAATTTCCAGGTTCAGCCTACAAAACAAGCAATTGTGGCGCATGGAAACCTTAAAACGAGCTGTTGCGTCTCCACATGGTTCTGCGTTGCCATACTTGCTGGGTTCAGATGAATTGACGAGGCGTGTCCCCATGGTTTCCACTGTTGCTTGTTGTTATGTGTGAATCCGACCTGCTCCCTATTATGTTATGTGTGAATCCTCAGAGCCTCCATATTTGGGGGAGGCTCTTGCTATCAAGTATAAATCTTTGCTCTCAAGGAGCCTGGCTGTTTGGGGCCTTGGAGTGTGTGCTTTGCCTCTGAACAGTGGCCTGTTTCTGCACCATCCTAGCATTTGCACCCTCTCAGTCTGGATGGTTGCTCAGCCTCCTCTAACACCAAGGGTGAGGTATGTTTCTCAGAGCATGTTCACAGGTTCTTCCGGATTGCCACTGCTCACAAGCCCTGCTTAGCTTTCCTGCCAACACCAGTGGGGCCTGTGGTACCATTTGCATCAGGGTGTCCCATGTGGTCTTCAGGCTCTCGGTTATCCTGGGCTGGGTCTGCTTCAGGCATGAGAAACAGAAACTGAGAAGGTCCTTGTGGGCCACCTAGAGGAATGAAGGAAATTGGAGTCAAAGGATCCTCTAGCAGGTATCTGTCCAGCTTCTTGAAGAACTCTGGCAAAGGAGATCCCACCACCCCTCTCGGTCATTGGTTCCATTATCAGTTTGCTCTTCCTGTTCCCTTGTGCTTTTCAGATGGGTAGAAAAATTCAATATGATCCAAACACAGGTACTTAATAGGTATCTCCAGGTTCAATGTGCAAAAACATGTCCAAAACTATGGTAACACAAAAAGCTTTTGTGGTCAAGTGCAGATAGTAGAATAAATTTTGAGGGACCATAGTTCAACCTTGTACTATGATTGTTTCTTTGTCCACCTAGTCCAGTGTTGCCTGCTGCAAATTACCTCAGTGTTCCCATGTCTTGGGCAGAAGCTCCTGCCTTCATCTGCTAACCCAGAACTTTGTACAGGAGATGACAGATGGAAATGTCTGCATGCGAAGGGTTTTAATTCATGTTTATTCTACTTAGGACAGATCCTTTTGAAATGGCCACCTTATGTCCTATATATTTCAGTGGGCCTACTGGAAGGAGAACTAGCATTAAAGAGAGAGTTAGGGTTTCTGCCCAAGTACCAGGACTGAATGTTATACATTTCTGACTCATGGATACAGTTTATAGGATTTCCCCTTCTTATCAGCTACTCATAAATTAATCCGGGTGTTAGCCGATATGAGACTGACTGGATTATTTACTTTCCATCCAGAGATCTATGGTTACACTCTTGTATTCTTCCCAAAACAAAACCTGGCAAACTTTATTAGTAACCCTTTAGGCAAGCCACCAACTGTTTTCACATGATGCAGTCACCCAGCCTGGGTGTTTTCAGTCCTCCGGTCCCACCCACATATCTGCAGTACAGATAACAACACTGGCCTACCTTACAGGATTATTGTAAACTTTTCCATGAGAAGGTGCATAAAGGATTCTCAAGTGCAACATCCATTTGTATGTTGACTACATTTTGGAGAAAAAACATAGGAGCGCTATTCCTCAATGTTTGCAGTAAGCAACTAACATTTGGACTGACTAAGTTGATGATAGGTTTCTTTCTTCAGATTGTAGTGCCCCAAAATAGAACGGCCTATTAACCATGGATCAGAAGGTTAATAAGCACATCAACTAAACAAATGTACTAAATTAGAACAATGCATTAACATTCATTAGTAGCTCTCCACTGATCCCTTCAGCATGTGGCTTTTGCTATTGTATTAGCATCCAGCAATAATGGTTATGTCAAAAGGTGGCAACCTCACAGCTTGGCAAGGACCCTCCGGGAGATGGCTTCATATGAAAGTCAATCAGAAATGGGTTCCTGCAAGGAAACAGTTCATCCACTAGGGAGCAGCTGTCACTACTCCACATTAACTGGAAAGGCTTGGCAGCTCCTTAAAGAAACGGCTTCACGCCTTGCAAAAGGCAGCTCTTGGAGAAGAAGCCCCTGTTCCAGCACTGACACAGAGGCTGGATTATTATGATTATGGGTCCCACCTCGGTTTTCAGTGATTATGAATCATTAATGTTCTACCAGACTGGAACCAATCCATTAGCTCAAGTGATAGGACCAGACGTTTGCTCTAATAAGCTAGGCAACCGTTCATGCACAGCAACAGCAGCAGAATCCAACACTCAGACTGTGCTGAGGGCACACTGCCATTTGTAAGCAACACAGCACAGCCACAACGTGGTCCTGCCCACACGATCTGCCACCCAGCTAGAATTGTCCCTTCTGTTGAAAGGGCTCTCTTGACACGGTGCAGTCTGAGAAGATCACAAATGCTACTTAGGCTAGGCCACAGCAGCATGAGAGTGTCAGGTCCCTGGCAGGACAGCAGCCTGCATTGCTGCAGGTGGCAAGCAGCACCATTTTTATGCCATTCCACAGACAAACCCTCCTTGCAAGCAGAAAACTAGCATGTCAGAGATGTGGTTGAGTGTTCCCTAGGGTAGCTTTGCAGGGAAGCTTGAGACGGCTTCCCTGTGTGACTGCCTGCGCACAGAAAGCTGCAAAGCACTGACTAGCTCCTTTCACTTTGATGAGCTAGTTTTCTGCTTGTCTGTTGGATTCATTTTTGTGTGGGAGAGCAAGGAACAACAGTGAAGCAGCTGAGTCTGAGGTTTTGTACTCAGAAGGGATACAGCCTGCCCTTCCATCTTGGAGCTGGCCGTTTCATTCAAAAATGTGATCTGATCTCCAGCCTGCATTCTGCACCTCTCTCACACTCCCAGGCCCCACCATGTCACCTTCCACTTCATTCTCTCACAGCCTGGCCCTGCCCTTCTGAAATCACATAACTGAACCAAGGAGGTGAGCCAAGTCACATATTAGAAGGGACAGACATACTGAAGGAGGCTAACTGAATTTATTCTTTTGCCATCTTGCGAGGCAGACTTTTCCAGCCTGCGATTAAATCAGGTAGATGCTTGCTTGGAGCATTCCCTGACTAATCCAAATGACTCCCCAAACCACAGGAAGCTTTCTTCTTTAGATGACTCATGCTTTTCAACGGATATTTATGAAGTTTCAGGCAAGTTTTTAAAGCTGCTGTGATTTTGGAAACAGAGGCCAGATTCGGTTCCTGCTTTTGTATCTCTAGCACATACCTCTGTAAAAACTAAAATCACCTCTTGCTTGTTCCTGTTCCATTGTACAAATTGTTTGGACAAGCTCCCTGTTTTATCTCCAGACTTATACCTACTGGACTTAAGCAAGTTTGCACAGCCTGCTTTCTATGTAACACCATTTACAAGCTCACTAGTCACCATTTACTTGACTGAGAACAAGAAAATAATAGATGAACGTTAATTAATGGGCAGCATGCCCTCTAAGCATACACACTCAGGCTTTAAGATCCTCAGATGAGGCCTGTTAGCCATTCTGCGATCAACAGAATATTGCTGTGTAACATCACAAAAATGGCCCCTCTTGATGGCCCTGTGCAGGTTGGGAGGCAGAAATGCTTTATGGTAAATTCTTAAAATTGTCTGAAAACAGACTGCTTATGCCACACATTGCTGGCTTGCAACTCATGATGACACTGCTCCATTTTATTATTATTTACATGCATTTATTTTTAATGTGAAGTGGAACCATTTATTGCTATACTGTATTATACATGCCCTTTAGGGTATAATGCAGTGGTTTTTAGTAGTTTTGTATATAAGCAGCTTAGAGTGCAATCCTATTGAGGATGCCTGAAAGCCCCTGACCTGGAGTCTTCCAGGCATCCGATGAAGAGCAGCCTTCTCATCCACATGTTTCCCACTCCTCCGGCTCTGCACTTTGGTCTGCCTACCTGGAGAGTTTTGGAAGGGGAGAAAGGAGGCTGGAGCAGCCTTTGAATACCCCTGAAACACCAGCTTAAACTTCTCTCCATGCCTGCTTTTCTGGCCTTGGAGTGTACCCAGCCCTCTTCTTTCCATGCTGCCTGGGAAGGGTGGGGGCAGGGATCAGAGCTCTGATTCCCAGGTCCCAGTTCCTATCCTATTCTGCCCTGCTCCGCAGCTAGATCTAGGGGCCCGCAAGTTTCTTCCCTCTGAGATGATATTATGGTTTATAAATATTCATAGATTTTAAAAGGGAACCTTGATACAAGGTATCTAAACCAGAGAGAGCGAGAGTGAGCGAGCGAGCGAGCAAGTGATGAAAGGCCAACCGTTAGAAGAGAATGTAAAATTAAACCTTGGGAGCAGTGAGACTTTTTCTTCCTCTTTGCTTTTCACTGTTTCAAATTCTTGCATGACTCTTTCTCTTCCTCTAGTTCCAGGAAGAAGATGAAAAAAAGCAATGGGTTGGTTTAAAAGGAAACAGTTTGGCCCTTCTGTTATTGTATCTTCCAATGCCTTCTGCTCTGAAGCATCCCAGGTTCCTGGAGGAACCCATCTTGACTGGCTGAAGCAGGCAGAATGTGCTGAGTAATCTGTCCGCAGGGGGAGGAATCAGCTCCTCCATCAGCCATGAAGTCCCATTCCAGGTTACATGCCAGTAAGCCCAACTGAGCATTGAGTTACTTCTGAATTATTTCTACCAGGTAAGTATAGCAGATTGTCCTCAGCCTTATCTGCCAACCACTGGCCACTCATTCCTCTGTATCTTCCCATACCAGTCACTACTGTTACCTCACGGAAGAGAGAGTGGGGGGGGGGGGCGGGGGGAGAGAGAATTTCATTTCTTCACCACCCAATAGCCAACGCTGTTTACAACAGTTCATTCTGTTCTCATGATTGTGGCTGAAGAACTAAGCCATGGTGGCCTCCTTCTCCCACCTCATGTGCCTGTCATGTGGGCAGGGACGGATTGGCATGCTTAACTTTGGGGGCCCAGCTTATGATGTCAGGCAAACTGAGTCAGGGTGGCTTGTTGACAAGCTTCCCAGAATCCACAGCACGCTGATATACACAGGCAGTTAAATAAGCCACGATGGCCTATGAGCAAGCCTGGGAATGGGCGAACTGGGTCAGAGACAACCATGGGACCTGAGGCTCGTATGGTCCCTCCATTACTTAACGGAAGAGAGGGTCTTGATGGAAAAAGGGCTGGCCAAAGGATTATACAGGGTGTCCCCCCCAAAATTGACATCATTTCGTAGTGTAATAACATAGCCAATTCTTGCTCAAATGATCTCAAAGTTTAACAAAACGTGCAAAAACGAACTAATGTTAGTTACGCAATGTTACGCAAGACATGCTACAGCGTGTTTGGCAGGAGGTGGACTACCAACTTGACGTGTGTCGTGTCACAGGCAGTGCGCATATTGAACATCTGTGAAGCTTTGTGAAATCGGTTATAAAATCTACATCCCTTTGAATCTCTTGTTCGAATTTTGATAAATAAATCTTTTATTGTTCAACATGAAGCCTATTTAATTTTGTTTGTCTAGGACATGTAGTTACTCAGATATTCACATTTCAAATAATGTCAATTTTTTGGGGACACCCTGTACTAGTAAGACACTTTCCTTGAATCTGGAGTGCTAGCCAGTAGTCAAACAAGCAGCATGGTTGGGAACTACACTGTGCCAGGTACCTGTTCCAGTGTCGGGGCAGGCGAAGAGACAGAGAAGGGCTCGGCGATTTTCCAAGGGCGTAGTCGTCCCTTGCCCCCATTGCACCGGCTCACTTGCTGGCCACAGCTCTGCATCTTCGCCACACTGACATGCTGCTAATTATAGCATTGCAGCACGAACAATGTTACATTGCACACTCGGAAGAAGCCGCTTACACGCTCGGAATTGTTTTCCCCCTAGAAATAACACAGCTACGTCAGCTGCATATTTGTGGATCCCTGAAAGCTTGCAGGGTGGTGCGGGCAGGATGCACATCTGGGCCAGGGTGGGAAAAGGTCACGTCTTGTAAGATACCAGATTAGGAGCCCCCAGATCAGAGCAGGAAATGAAATGCAGACCTCAGCTTGACAGATGTTCACAGCGTTCCAGGCGCCAGAACCCGCCCGTATGTTTTGCGAGCGAGCTTCTGCTACAGTGGCTAGGAGATAGAAATCTGCTTTGGTTACGGAGTTCTAAAACACCCATCTGGTTGAGCCCCCACTGAGATCATTCTACAACACTGTGCTGGCATGATAGCAACCGGCGCAGTAAGAACGTGGAGTGGCAACGCTAGGCTCGACGGGGTGACCGGACGTTTCCCGCACACCACCTTTTCCTCCCATTCATCTGTGAGGCTGAGTACCCGTCCAGTGCCACCCTCTTGGCCCTTGAAGGCGCCCTCCCCCTTTTGGAGTTGTTATTCAGCACGGCCAGTGAGTGCTCAAGATCAGCTGCATCTCAGTGTCTTAAAGGGAAAATGCATCGGTTGCCAGGGCGGATGCTTTCAAAGACCAGAACAATTATCTATATGGGGCATGAAGGACTACATTCTGTAACAAATGTGTGGTTGGCTGGAGATTTTCCCCTGAGGAAACCTGAGCCAACACTGCCAAGAGACACAGATACGATTCTCTCAGTAAAAGCAGGTGGGCCTCAGGGGAGGTACTGCAAGAGCTATTCTCAGAATGGCTCTGCCTTCCTGCTGGCCATGGGGGTTTGCCAGGTTAATGGAACAATGAAAAGACCTACCCAGATTGATGGCCCCATTATATAAAAACCGGGGTTGCAAGCTTTAATTGGCTTAATTGGTAGATTAATCAACTAAAGTTTTAGTTGATTAAAATGGGGCGGGGCACAGAATTGGTGGAAATGAAGCAATGGATCTCATTGGTTTTATTTTATTTTTTGACTCTTTTTGTTCTGATAAATCACAAGTTGATTGTAATTTTACTAATTTATCTCACACTCCCTTCCATATTTCACAAGGGCACCTCTAGTGTCTAGGTAATTGCCAAATTTATTTACATTTAATTGATCAATCCATTGAAAGCCACATGTTTAATTAACTAAAATGTTTTTATCAGTTGGCAATGTTTATAAGAACATAGGCACAAAACGCCAGTGATTCTACGAAAAGGTGTCTGTCACTGAGATGACTGTATATTAAGTTGACAAAATGGGCAATAGCACATCATTTTCAGGTTACTGAGCTTCCCCAGAAACCTTGGATATTGGGCAGTATAGAAAAGTTGTAAATAAATAAGCAAACATTATTTGGGTGGTTTGTTGCAAACAAATTAAAGGGACTAATTAGTCATAATATAATTGCCCTTGATTTAATTGCAGTCTAAGTTCAAATACATTAATCCGCATCTTGTTCTTCATGTCCATTGTTTGATAATAGTGACTTAGTAAACATTTTTACTAAGTCACTATTTTTAGTAAAAAAGCGAAACATTTTTACTAAGTGCAGAGTCAACATTTTGAGTTTAGATGGCAACTGAGAAATTCAAGAGGATACTTCCTTTACTTATGTTTTCAAGTAAACATTTGTTTAAATACCCAAAAAAAACCCTGCTTCATGCTGAACAAAAGATTCATATTTGATTTCAGGAAGATCAAAATACTTAACAGAATATATAAGTATTCCATTACTTCAAACACATATCTCTGTTGCTTCCATAGAATATTTTGTACATTTTACAGAGACTGCAGTATTCTCTCTTTCATGCACACATATTGTTTTACTACAAGCTTTCAAAACATCTCTATAATACTAAAGACCTGTAAATGCCTTTCTAAACCATGTTACTACTTCACTGAATGATGCCATTGAATAATGCAAGGTAGACAGCAGCCTCAAAAGCACATTTTGATCTATAATAGGATCATAATCTCCTTTCTGCTTAAGCAAAGAAACAAACAGGTTACACAAACCACAAATGACAATACAGCACCCAAAGCAGTGCTAGGCATTCTGCATCAATTAGTGAATGATCCCATCTCCAAATTCACTCTATCTCCTCATTCGCAGTGGCAACGATAGGAAGCATTTGCTTTCCCTCACTGCTGTCATTCCATATGACTGGTGCCATGCGATGTCTTTATGTCCTTTTGTGATTCCTGTTGGGCAAGCATATTGCCAGAGAAAAGAAAACAGGTTTTGTTTTGTTTTAATGTGCAGAAGAAACTGCTAAGCTGAGGACTACTGCAAAAATGTAATCTGGAGGGAAAATTCAGTGAATATTTTTACCCGCAAAGCCCCCATTTGCTGCAAAACAACAAACTTGCAACAGGGGTATATATCAAACTATTTTAAAGCTAGATCTATGTAAGGGTCTACGATTCTGTCTTCTCCCATTAAGCTTTCTCACTTCCTCAATGCAACATAAACATCTATTTTTATCTGACAGGTGCTGGAAAGATTGAAGGAACTTGTTTGTGGCTATTTTAACTCATGGGAAACTCTTTGCTGTCAATTAAAGAAAGCACACCATGGATTGATATGCTGTTGCCTTGATTCCACAGGGTTGCTTCTCTCCCTTCTCCTTGACACAGTACGTGTTTCTGTGTATGCATATGATTCCAAACCAAACGACAAACCACAGGTTCTCTTCATGGTTGTTCATGGTCAACAAGCCATGGCATGTTAGCACTTCTGGAAGCAGAGAGTACAGTAACATACAATTCAACAAGAATTCATGGTTCAGAAAATCAACCCATAAGTAACCCTCAATTTATTACGCTCTGTCTGAACCCATCTGAACTGCAAATGTAAGCATCATAAAGTTAGAGTCTGAGTCAATTTACACATGAGAAAGGGGGTCATTACTGGATCTGTTAATCATTTGAGGTTTTGTTTACAGGGGGACCCTGCAGTCTCAGTTACCATGGTTTCATTTAACTGAGGTTGGCTGTTGGTCCTCCACATTTGCGAGAGTTGAGGTGCACAAAAGTGGAAAAACCATGAATATCACAAGGGAACTAAACTCTCGATGTCTGTTTAGGAATGCCATGTCCTTTCTCTTGATACTAGCCAGCCTCACTCACATGTTTTGACACTCAGTGCTATCTGCAGTTTTTCCTTAAAGTTATTTGTGGTTTTTCCACTTTTGCAGGGGTCCTGAGACCCTAACACCAGTAAATGTAGTGTTTGCTACTATCTGTGGTTTCAGGCATCCACTGGGGGGATATGGGGGTCCTATTGTATTCACCTAGACTTAAGAATAGCCATGGGAGAAGGTTTAGATCAGCACTAAGATTCAGGAGGAGAATTAACTTTCTTCACTAATTAACTTTCACTTCACATTTCACCAGGGCATTTTGGAGGACTTTCATTCATAGAGTTGCCCTAAGTCAGAGACAACTTTATGGCCCATAACAACTGCAACATGCAAAATCTGCTGTAAATTGTGGAAAGGCATCTGAAACATCCCCATACAACCTCTTGCAGAAGAAGAGCTGAGATGGAGAGAGACAATTGTTCACCTCAGAGTGTTAGAATTGAAATCCTAGGCATGTTTAGACTGAAAAAGGGTCCTACAGTCCCTACGCTTTGGGTCATGTGAGGAGTGGAAGGAATTCCCTGCCCCCCACCCCGCCCCACAAACCTGCACAGGATAGCACCCTATGTGGGTTTGTGGCTCAGTTGAGATTTTAACTTCCCAGCTCTCACTGCTATGCCAACTCTATGTCAAACCTCTGTCAAACAAATCATCACAGTTTCTGAGCTGTATAAACAGAAGAAACAGGTATTGTAAGAAAATAATCTGTTTTTTCCCCTTGTTAGCAGTTTGGCACTTCTGATGCTATTAGAACCCAGTATGGGGCAGGAAAAAAATCCCTTCCCAGGCTAAGAAATGCAACCCCCCCCTCCAAACACACAACCCCCCCCCCATGAAGCCACCACCACCCCAAACTTTGCATGACTGCAGAAGGTTACAAGCTGTTCCTTTCATCTACTGAGGCTGCTGAAATCTGACACTCAAATGTTCAAAAGCACTAAAAACGCACATCTCTGAATGAAATTTATTTTGCCATATGTTTGACGTTTTCACCACATGGCCCTACAAAGTAAAGAACATCCTTCACAGTGAATGGGAGGAGATAAATCTCCCATATCCATTTAGATCTTTCAATGTGATGGAACAAACAGCTGGCTACATGGAACTATCACTTACACTTAAGTCTCTAATGCTCCTTCACCTACATATTTTACTGTCCACATGTTCACACAATTTCCAGACATTAATAAAAATGCCACATTTTGTTGCTGATGATGAGTCTTTGACAGAAACTTTCTTCTAGGGCCTTTTCCCTAAAGATTAACCATGACCTTCGTGCTTCCCTACATTTAAGGCTAAAGTGGCGCATCACAAAAATATTGCTGAGGAAAGAAAGGGTCTGATTCAAATATAGTGCTTTCTCTGTGCGCTTTCTTTTAGTTGCCTAGAAGATTTTCTTTTGAAAGGGACTCCTAATAGGAATCTATTATGTCTAGAAGGAATACTTTCCACCAGATTCCATGACTCTGCTTGTGTGATGTCTTGTTTTGATATCTGATGTCTGTTACAAGCTTGTTTGCTTGTTAATTTGCATGGGGGGTGACAGCAAGGGCGTTTGCATCATGCCTGGGTCAGCACTCACAAACCTGAGATGGAAACCTCCAGTCAGCCCCCGGCTGCCAAGCTGAGACTTCCTTGGTATTGCTCTCCTATGTTGCCATGACACCACTGATGGTAGCCATCCAAGAAATGGTGGCCGAGTGGCAAATGTGGGAAGCTAAGAGTGTTTGGGCAAAATCAGAGTTGCCTCAAAGCCTCGTCATAACCTCTGTTCAAATAGCTGGGACTGAATATGCCCTCTGAGGGTCGCCTCTGAAACCTCACATGCAAGTCTCCGAGTAGAGCTTCTTTAGCTTGGCTATTATCTTATTCAGTACTGTGATGGTTGTGTGTGTGTGTGGCTCTGAAATCCTGGATAGAAAGAACAGATGGGAAAAGAGAGGTTAGCGCTATCCAGGGCCAGCCTGAGGCAAAGGGCAAGATGATTCCTCCTTCCATTTCATATCCTGAAGCTCAGCAGACTGGCCATTGCATCTGCCTTCAGTGGACACTGCCTTCCACCACCCCGAAGGTGGTGGAAGCTGCCCTGTGAAATGGCTCGGGGCTGCCACCATTGCCCCCAGCACCTCCCGCACTGTGGGGCTGCGTTGTTGTGTGTGCAAAGCATACACTTCTCACCTGTGGCCCAGGGGAGGCTGATGGCTCCAGTGTCCCCAGGTGGGACCACGTATGCTGGCGATAGGCTTCATACCTCAAGGGGTTGGAGTTAAACCTGGAAAGGACGCGGAGTCCCCAGCCCCCATTCATGTGGGTAAGACATGAGGCCCGGTCACTGTTCTGCCATGCCAGCACTTATCAGCCTCTGTCTTGTGGTAAAGTTGCATAATTTGGATGGCACAAAAGACTTAAGGGATTTCTTTGTAGGGCCCTAAGCCAATAATGTTCAGCTTTTTTAGACCCAAGACCTACCATTATCTCTACCCTGTAAACCCAGTTTTGTTTTTATTTCACCCTGCAGAGGTCTTCCTTTCTCCTCTCTGCCTTTGTTCCTCTTTCTCTTCCTCCTACACTGTTGAGGCTCACACAGCTTGTGACCCAACAGGCCACGGGCCACCTGTGAGCTACGCAAGCACATCTTTACCGAGACTCTTTTCTGTCCTTCCTAAAACTCCGTGGGTGTATCTCTCCCGTGCTGCTTGATTCTGGCAGCCAGCCATGGTGTCCACTGTCCTGTCCTTGGAATAATGGCGGCTGTGCTGTTGGTGCATCTGTCTGCTGCGTGAGTCTGAAGACAGCCAGTCCCTTCAGGCATTCTCTTGAACGTGTGAGGCTTCATATTTGGCTTCCTGCCCCAAAGTCCCCAGTACAGGCACAGCAAAGACAAGGAGCAGAGGGGCAGGCCAGCACCCACAGTGATTTATTATTATTATTATTCATTTATTTTTCGATTTATAGCCTGCCTTTTTCCTCAAAGGGCTCAAGGCAGCTTACATCATTCTCCTCCTCCATCTTATCCCCACAACAACAACCCTGTGAGGTAGGTTGGGCTGAGAGTCTGTGACTGGCCCAAAGTCACCCAGTTGGTTCCATGGCTGAGCAGGGACTCGAACCCAGGTCATCTGAGTCCCAGTCCCAGGCTCTTAACCACTACACCACCCCCACAGCCCTGTTTTAAGCCCTCATGTGCTGAGAAAGCATGAAGTGGGCTTTCCTAAGACCTGGGCACCATGAATGAAACTTCTGGAAACCCCACACTGACAAAAATATGTCAAAATACCATATGACAAAAATATCATATGGTGGGCACTGTTACAACACCTACAAACTATGTATGGTGGTCCATCAAGGGCAAGAGGATGAACTTAGATGTTTTCTGCTTGTCAAGAATAAAAGAAAGGGAGGAAGGAAAATAAAGGCAGGCAGGCAGGCAGGCAGGCAGGCAGGCAGGCAGGCAGGCAGGCATGCTGGCTACATCCATCGTGATGAATCACATCATACAGAGCTGCCCTACTGCCTGCTATGCTTATGTACATTCTCTTCTTTTCTAGTTTCTCTCTTTGTGTGTGTGTGTGTGTGTGTGTGTGTGTGTGGAGGGGTAGGGATGAGTTAAACAAACAAACAAACAAACGAGAGAATGAGAAAAGTGTCACTTTGCAGTGCTCACATTGTGTGAGTGTGTGAGAGAGAGAGTGTGGGGGGCGGTTAATGAAATCCACAGGTCCTTTCCCCTAATTTTAGCCCAACAGTGGTCCTCTAACTCAAAGCACAGAGGCCAGGAGACTGCTCTAAAGGAAGGGCCCAGACTCCTCTGACCCCCATGAATCGAGCACTGGCCCCTTTGGCAGCCTTATGAAGCACGAATACGTTGCAAGCAAGCATGGCTTACCCCACGATGATCTCTGTTAATGGGCCTGAAGAATACCATGAGGCCTGCTGTGTGAGAGGGGGTGCTTTCTCTTAGCCAAAGAGAACATTTCTCTTTTTCTTAGTAAGAACATTCATCCTAGGATGAATGCAGGATGCAACAGCCTATGGCAAGATTCAGTGTAAATGCTTGTTGCTGAGCTAAAGAGCTTTGGAGGATAGAAAGTGATCCAGGTCAAAGAATTCCACTCATTTGAGAAAAGGAAGGAAAGTGTAAAGCAATATAACTTGATGACATAAGTATCAATGTGTTGTAGCTGAGATAACGAGGAGAAGGCGCCTGTGTCTGTGTGCAATGTACCGGCTGTTGCAGGGGTGAGCAATGTTTTCTACTGCAAGGACTGAATTCTGTGTCAAAGAAGTTCTCAGGCATTCCAGAGATTCAAGATTCAAGAGTTCAAAGAGGCATTCAACATGATTGATCAAAACAGAGATGGGTTCATTGAGAAAGAAGACCTGCATGATCTGCTTGCTTCACTTGGGAAGAATCCAACAGATGAATACTTAGATGCTATGATGAATGAGGCTCCAGGACCCATAAACTTCACCATGTTTCTCACAATGTTTGGAGAGAAATGGCACTGATCCAGAAGATGTAATCAGGAATGCCTTTGCCTGCTTGGATGAAGAAGCAACAGGCTTCATTCAAGAAGACTACCTGAGAGAATTGCTCATGACAATGGGAGACACGTTTACAGATGAAGAAGTAGATGAGCTGTTCATAGAGGCACCGTTTGATAAAAAGGGCAATTCCAGTTACATTAAGTTCACACGCATCCTTAAACATGGAGCAAAGGACAACGATGACTAAAACAGAACTCTTGACCCTGCGGTTCTCTCTGAATCTCATGTGTGGTTATCCATTGAGGGTTTTTTTCCCTGGTAGAACCTGTTGCATGCATTTAGCTTCACAGCTTTTGCCTTTCTTGATGCATTTATCTATACCAGGCCATTCTGGCACATCTTGCACCTGTGTGAGCAGGCCAGCAATGGAGATTGTGATTGTGGTGAAAAGAGTTGGAGGGTAAGATCAGTGATTCTGAAGGCCCAGGGAAAAAAGGTCGCAATTTTTCTGGTTTAGCTGGATTTTTACATTTTGTAATAATGCCATTTTGAAATTACATTGCTATATGAATAAAATACCTCCAGTAGGATGCAAGGCCAAAGGCAAAGGGAGTCAGCCCGATATACAAACAACTCAGAATGTCGTAGCTGAAGGCTTACACTGTGCCAATAACTGTGCTTTAGGAGAGACATTTCAACCTTCTGGAATGGACCAGGGAGTGGGGGAGATGCACGTGAGCTGGGAAAGCACCACACACTTGAGGCTGAAGAAAAGGAGGTGGGGCCAGTGGAAGGGGGGTGGCCATGTGAGGAGCACCAGAGAGCCGGATTTGACCCCAGGCCTGAGCTGCCGCAGCCACACTCTGTTGGGTATAACCTGCCGGAGAGGTGTCTTTCTCTCATCCCTGCTGTGTGCAGAAACATGGCTTGGAGAACAGGACTTTGCATCTGTAATCAGTTTGGCAAATGTTCCCAAAACACCAAACAGCATCAAAACCCAGTCCACTGTTGTTTTGTTCATTCCTATTATGCCACCACGCAATATGCAATGCTGTTTTGATTCAGTTTGGCTCTATGTAAGCGATGGGTGTACAACCTGCAGTCTATGGGCCACTTGCAGCCCTCTGAGGCCAACAGTGGCCCATGACTCTGAAGCCAACAGCCCCACCCACCAAGCTCGCTGCTTCTGCACTGCCATAGTTAAGCAGCACTCTTCACTGAGGTCACTGTGGCAGGGAAGAGCCTGTAACCTTCCCCCCACCCCAATGACCCCCAAATGCCTGCACATGCTCCCCTCTTTTTCATGGAAAGGGGAAATGTTTATTTCCAGCAAGAGATACTAGGCAATCCACAGTGAAAGGAGATTTGCGCATTCTTAAATGGGGACTGTGGAGAGGTATGTCACGAAGGCATAAACTGCCTAGGAAAGAAGGGCAGAAAACAGAAGCAATATTTGTATATGCTTTTCATAGGACAGGTATTTTAGTGAGGTTGTGCTAAAGAGGCAAACTCCCTCCCCACAGGTATCTAGCAAGGTATATAAACTCTAGCAGAAACTGTTCTTCCTTTGAAGGTGGGAAAAACACCTTTAACATGTAGATCTTCTTTAACATGTGGTCAGTTTTTTCAGACAACTGTATTTTAATGAACATTGATTAGCACAGAATCTAGACAGAGCCATCTTTGTGGCTAGAAAGAGAGCCCCAATCTGTTTTTGACATTCAACCAAGACAAAATCCTTCAAAACAACCTGGTACAATGAGAACATGCCACAACAATCATCATTTTGAATGAAGTTCATTGATGGGAGGCTGAGAGAATGCCAAGAACTTCCAGAACCAATTTGTGCCTCTAACTTGAGTGCAGAACAAAGAGGCCCATTCAATTGCATTTTTTGGGCCAAGGGGCAAGCGATAAATAAAGAAGTCCAATGAACAAGTATAAGGTTGGGAGGAAACTGCTTGGGTCAAACAGAAACATATTAACTGTAGCACCACCAAGTGACTACATTTGGAACATCCCAGCCGTTACTGTAAACACATGGAAAGTGGGCCATGCTGTGAGCTGAAATCCACATGAAAAGGGCAGAAGGCGCGTCAAGAGTTTGGAAGCAGACTGCATATCATCCTCCCGCAACTCGGTGCTGCTGGCCTGCTGGCTGGGGATGATGAGAAGTATAGTACAACACATCTGGAGGGTGCCAGGTGAAGGGAAACTGCTATATGAACATGGGACTAAAGAAAGGTCAGCACAGGGCATTAACCGGGTTAATACAGGTGCTGTCCAACTGGCTGCCCGTAACCCTCTGAACTCCGAGGATTACAGGTATCCAGTGCAGAGCACAGAGCCAAGAACTGTTTTGGGTCAGCACGCCACCTGCCTTCCAAAACACTTTGATTTTGATTTGATTTTGATTTTGGCTGTCAAAGTGTTTTACATCAATTCAGGAGAAGAGCCAGAGACTCGACCAGGCTTCCCTGTACGTACAACAGCAGTGCTTCCCACCTCCCTTCCTTGCCCTCCAGCATTGGTCCTACAACCTTGGAGTCACAATCAGCCTGGGAAGGGCCATGGGAGGGTCCAGTGCGGGTCCCCGCTGCAACCTTGGAGCGTTTCTCTGAGGCTGGAGTTGGCACTCTGTATTATTCTGTGGCCCTCATGACAGTGTCAGGGGCCATAGAATTACACCCTAAAGGAAGGTTAGCTTCTTTGAGCAGTGTAGTCGTTAGGGTGGTTTACTTTGGAAATTGTGATGGGGGCAGGGGAGGGAATTGGCTTGGTTCACCTTTTAATGCAAATTTACATGCTTCCACGCAGTCAAGCCACTACGCAAACCAAAACTCTGCTATCTTTCAAAATAAACAGCTTTCCAAAAGTTGCAATGGAATTCCCCACTCAAAAATGCATAAAGCATGCACATTTAGGGGGAATAATGTTCAAAAATGCATTATATTAAGGGAATTGTTTACAAGAGCTGTGTATATTAGGAAAAATGGCATACAAACTGCATATAATAGGGGAAATTTATGCAAGAAAGTAATGTCATTTTCTTTTTTTAAAAATTCTCCAAGATTGGAAGAATGAGGAACGGAGAGAAATCATCCCGGACAAATTCATCCATCTCCACTTTGGATGAACATGTGCAAAGCTAAAAGACAGGGCAAGAAGGGGCAGGTCAGCACCTGTGCTGTGGAATTCCCTCCCTAGAGAGAATCCTCAGCAGCTGAGCTTTCCCTGGCTTTGAATGGGATGGTTAAAAGAAGTCTTTCCTCTGTGCATTTTGTGTGTGGTGGGCTGTGATCCTGGCTCCCTTTCATCCTTTGATCATTTTGTTTGTATGGTTGCTTTATATTGGATTTACCGATGTGATGATCTGTACTGTTGTTTGGGGGTTGTGGGAGGGCTGGGTGCAGGCTTCTGCAGGCCCTTTTATCCACACAGCCAGATGTAAATGAAATCAAGTGAAATGAATGAGAGTGGAAACACATGTAGGCAATCATGTAGTCTATCGCAAATCTTGTTGCACATAAGTGCCTGGCATATGTAAGAATGCATGAGCCTCTCACTGCTTCCTCTAAGGCAGCGGAGCCTTTGCAAGCATTTCAATCAAATGCTCCCAGGGAGCTCCATCGACGGGACTGGCTGACTACCCTCTTGTGCTGGGGGAGAGCAGGGAAAGGCAGAGGCGGGACATGTTGCGCAGGCCCTGCATTTCCCCACAGAAGAGTGCATGTCCTGCAATCCCTGGTGGGGTGGGATGATACACACAAGACTTACATGGCATCACTTTCCTGTGGGCAATGCGGTCACAGGACCAGGGCTTGTAGGGACACGGCAAGACACTTTTTAATTCGGAGGGCCAACTATTCTATCCGCCACCACATCACCCCCAGCCTTCTCTGTTCCTTCAAGCTTAGCTGCAGCCTTCACAGTAGCAAGGCTGAAAGTATTTTTCCAGCACCTATATATTGTTATGGATTATATCCCTTTTGTAATGCAAAGAGAGGAGGCGTTGGGAAGTATGTGGCCTGGTCCTGAATGAGCAATTAAGACTCTATCAAAGATCTGCTTCTGGTGGAACTACTTGTTGAGATGGGTCAACAGAGGCACCTATATTTTCCAGCTGTCCATGGAGGCATGGTTGTGGGACGCTGCACTTCAGAATGTGTCACAACACCCCTGCCCACAAGAGATTCTGGGAACTGTAGTCTCCATTGTCAGCAGGAAAGAATGCTCAGCTGAGGCCTGGAAGATGCCAGTCACTCCTGACTCTTGCTGCTCTGACTCCAGCAAGGTTCTGGTTCTTGGGGCAGAGACTTTTGTTGGCTTGACCTTGCTCACAAGCAGCCACTCAAAGGTGCTCACTTACCCATCTGTCACTGACCAAACTTTCATGATACCATTAGAATATTTTTGCAGTTTCCTGGAAATATTTTAACAATTTCTGATTAATTAAAATGCATTTTACTAGAAGAAAACCTGAAGAATGTGAGAATTCATGTAAGTGTGAATTCATGTAACCCCCCCACCCCCCATTTGCACCATAAACAAATGGAGTGTAGCCCTGGAAAGTGGAGGATTTATATTTAGCGTCACAACTGCAAGGTTGCACCAACAGCAGTTCTTAGACTTGGCCTACACATGCTATAAAATGTGCTAACAAAGTCCTGAAGTGATGGAATGGACTGCATCATTTGGTGAGAGAGAGAGAATGTGTGTGTGTGTGTGTGTGTGTGTGTGTGAGAGAGAGAGAGAGAGAGAGAGAGAGAGAATGAACTTCCTAGAAATAGACCCCTAGCACAACCAGAAATTGGCTCAGTTAAAAATATTTCTTGCTTATCTGCTAAGCTTTGTTTATGTGATTATCAGCAGGGAGTTTGAAAAATATATGTGGGCTAGAGCATTTTAAAAAATGACCTCTTTCACCTGCATCTCACTCTGCCACTTGGGGGTTCCATAGTGTCATTCTTCTGCAAGAGGTGACCAAAGCTGTCTAATTGCCCCGCAGTGCTAGACTACAAAGCTCAGCCACAGGTGTTGTCTAGAAATTCAGACTAATTTGCTGGTGGCCAGGAAGAGAATGCAATAGGGCAATATGCTATTTCATCAGTGCCAACGTGGACTTTGAAGCAAGCAGTGCAAAATGATGCTGATCGGAGACACTTGAAAGGCCCATTTTAGGAAATCATGGAGAAGAGTCTATGCACATGTGAGCATCAACATTTTATTTCCATTTAGTCATCTGTGCATTGTGCATTGCCCAGAAGAGATGCTTAAAATGCCCATTTCTGTTCAGGGCCTTTGCAGCTGGGATACAAAACGGCTGGGAGTTGGCCAGTAAATTCCATGGGTTTGCTTCTGAATAGGTAGGTATATCATTGAACTGTTCCGTCAAGAATTTGGTGGGACTGATGGGAGTTCAATCCTCTAGCCAGATGCTGACAAATCTGCTCTGAAGAATGCATCCTGCTTGGAGGGCGGGCGGCATCTCCCTGTCCCCTCTAGCTTTTGGATCACAGGAAGACAGGCATCCAAATGGGCCTCGGTGGCAGTTCCTAGTGAATCAGCCTCATGGCACTCCATTGCCAACACCTGTGCTTAGTGAGCCGCTCTGCCTTTCTTTTCTGCTTTGCAGGTGAAGAAAAGAAACCAAGCAATGAGGTGGCCTTTCAAAAGCAGCCATAGGAGAGCACCTTCCTCACAGAGCTGGACTAGTGCCAGCGGGAGGCCGCAGGAGAACCTGGTCCCATAGAATCGAAGGGGCGGCTGAGGGAGCACTGCTTTGGAGAGGGAGGAAGCAGTGTGAGGACTCTGAGGTCCCTGGCACTGGGGCACTAAGGTAACACATTTGAGAGGCAGTGTGGTTAAGAGTGTGGGACTGGGCACCCAGGAACTCTGCGTTCGAGTCCCTGCTCAGCCATGAAGCCAACTGGGTGACCTCGGGCCAGTCGCAGATCCTCAGCCCAACCTACCTCCCGGGTGTCTTCTTGTGAGGGCAAGACTGAGAGGAGAAGCAGAAGTATGTTGGCTGCCTTGAGTTCCTTGAAAGTGATATTAATATAATAAATATATAATGTAATAATATATAATAAAATGTAGGTTCTGCACTTAAGGATCTTATGAGGAGCTCCTTTAGATGTCCAGGTAGGGATGGGAAAGCCAACTATTTTCCAGCTCACCATAATTCTCCAAAAATCACTTTGAAGCTTGTTTCAGCTCATGTTCTTTTTTATTTCTGACCTACTTTCCAGCTCAAATAAGAACAGTGCACATTCCAAATGAAAACAGTGCTCATTCCTACATGGGATTCTTAAAGAACTTCACATTCCCTCCTTGACTAAAGCATGAAATTGCATTTTTAAAAAAATACATGTTTTTGAATATAATTACAACTGCTGGAATTTGCTAACTTTTCTTTAAATGGGGAGGGTGGGGGCTCCTAGCCACATTTGTATCCAGGATTCTTAATGGGAGATGCTTGCAGGATTTGTAAACAGAACAAAATCCCTTATGTGGGAAATCTAACGTTTCTCTTTCCTCCAGTAAGCACCACCTTATGTTTAACAGCTGCTTCTATATTCCTGTTATATTAGAACAACCAGACCATTTGTGAACATGAATTTTAAAAATATTTTTCAGAGTATTTTGCCTTTTATGCTCCCTTCAGGCATAGTATCTGCAGGAATAGAAAGGTCTTTGCTGTGCTGCCCTGCTGCCTACATCACCTGCTACTCTCTGGATGCTTTTTTGGGGAGCTCCTGAGCAGCACTGCCCTGGACTTTGGACCCAAGGTCCAGTCCTAGATGCATCATTAGCCAGATCTGCTTGCAAGAGTTTTCAGCAATTTGCCAAAACTTTAAAGAATCTTTTTCTTTAGAGGGTTTTAAAAAAATGAGTCAGAAAATCCACTGACAGCCCCCCCCCCCCCACCGGCCAAATCCCCTGGATATACAGTCTCTTGTCTTGGTTTAGGGTAGAGATAGGCAACCTGCTGACATGCAGGTATTTGAATGACAACTTGCATAATCTCTATCAATTGGCCAGCCTGGCTGGGGTGCCAACTCTCCAGTCCAAAATATCTGGAGGACTTTTGCCTGTAGCCTACGGGACTAGATATTCTGCAGGAGCAGCATTTCCCTGGAAAGACTATGTCAGAGGTCTGAACTGATCACTTGAAGTGAGCTTTTGAAATGAGGCTGAGGGGCCGATGATGAGCCTGAAGGCTCCAAGTTGCCCACCCTGTCTTAAAGTTTCATCACAAAGCCACGAACACACACGCCACTGGAAATCAGCTTCACCTTTAAAACTGGCCCCAGCGAAAGCTCTAGAGCTTCATGCCAGGTCTCCCTGGGGCAAAGGAACAACATCCCGGCATGAATTCTTTCTTTGTTGCTCAGTCTTACTCAGGGAAGAGATGTCGTCATGTAACAGAGACCGAAAGGCCAGTGCTATCTGTGTCATCCAATCAGCGCAGGGTCCCCAAGAGCCCAGCCTCTACAAAGCAATGCAGGGGTTTGTCTTTTAACCTCTTTCTGGTTGCAAGCAAGAGTCACAGAGACTCTGCAACAACTTCTGGAATATCACCTTCTCTTTTCTGTAACTTTAATTCACTGGTTACAATGGAGCAAAACTTCTGCAACCTTTACTACAGTTCCCATCATCCTTAGCCACCTGGCTGGGGATGATAGCAGCTGTACTCAAACATGCCTGTAGGGCACCAGGTTTGGGGAAGGCTGCAACAGCACAACAACTCTCTACACAAACTGAGAGGATAGTTTTTTAAGCACTACTGAAAATCAACATAAACATAAGCAGATAAATTCAATGGAATTTTTTAAAAGTTCTCCTATAGGTGGAGCTACTCACTTAGCTTTCTTATAGCCTTTGATCACTGCCATTTGGAAAGCACTGACTAATGATGCTCACAGAAGATTTACAGTAAGTACTGGCAGCGAATCAAACTTATTAACTCTGCTGTATAATGAAAAATGTTAATCTGAACACTAATCTAATTGAATGGTGTAGTAAATGCTGGGTGATTCCCCACCCCCATATTTATAATTATTAATGTTTGGTTCAGAGTGAGTGTACACAGGCTAAGAATTGCAGCTCTGTTTTCATGAGAATGTGAACTCTGAGCACAAGCAAATGCTCTGTGTGTGTGAGCGCGCACATGCACATGCACAAGGAGAATCTGTATATTGCAATTAATTGTCAGGCCATCAAGGAGGTTGTCGTGAGTGGTTGGTGGCTTTTGACCCCATAGCAATGTTGCCCCTGAATGTTGTACTTATTCCCCCTGTAAGAAGTTGCCATTCACTTATTTTGGGGAATGTGAATGAGTGAACTTGGGGATACCATTGGCGGTACCAGCGCCTTTCCCACCTGAACCAGTATCCAGGGAGAGGGTCTGCTTTTATCCTCCTCTTCACTCTGTTGCGGGTTGAAGACACAAAGAATTACTGTATTTTTTGCTCTATAAGACACACTCCCCCCCCCTCAAAAGTAAGGGGAAATATCTGTGCGTCTTATAGAGCGAATATGTGTGTGCAGTAAGTCTGTCCCAGCCCATGGGGAAGTGATGGGGAATGTGCCTGTGATTATGTGCCCATTTGATTCAGAATATTTTTTTTTCCTGTTTTCCTCCTCTAAAAACTAGGTGTGTCTTATGGTCAGGCGTGTCTTATAGAGCGATAAATACGGTACTTCTTTCTCATCAGCTTAGCCATTTGTAAACACCTTGTCATGGTTCCAGACCAGTCTTTGGAAGTGGCATTCTCAAGTAGTGACTGCTCTGAGAAGGAATCAGATGAGCTCTTCACTCTTTGCCTGTATGTCTCCAAGATCCTCTACACCCTCTTGACTGCCATGTTGAAAAACTGCCATTATACACTGAGGAGCAAAATGTGGCCTTCTCCATGATTAGGGGGACCCTGAGGAACATTCTCCACCAACTCAATCGCCAAATGTCAAACCGCATCCCTGGAAGAAGCCAGTGATAGTAAAAAAAAAAAGATACCAGCCCTTTAAAACTGCTAGATGTCGCATTTCAGTGGGTGCAGCTTCTAAGTGACTTTCTTGACTAGAACTTCAGAACTCTTTGATAATTGCATCAGGTCAGCAACTTGGTCCTTGCTAGGTCTGCAGGATTGCTGTCCATGGTACTGCAACATGGCACAAGTTCATGCATCTCCAGTCTTGACTACTGTCCATACTCCAGCTCAAGGGCTACTCCAGCTCACAGCCTTGCCCCTTGCCTGAGCTATTGCCTCTCTGTGGCAGAAGAACTTGTGATGGAGCAGGTTAAGACTAGGGATGGGCGAGATGTTTATTTGCATGCAGTTTGGATAACAATTATCAAGTACTTAATGTTCAGCACAGAAGGAGTTTGAGAAAGGGATGTTGACTAATTGTGTGTGGAAAAAACTGGAAATAACAGATTTATCTATTCAGGTTAAGGGCTTTGAGTGTTTGCTCTTAAGAGTCTGGGTGTGAATCCTTTGTCTTCAAGCATTTCATTGTGTAATCATGGTTGCCACCTCTCTCTCTTCTGGAGAGGCCCCTCATTGCTAACAGTGACATGGCTGAAAGGTCCATCACAGAAGGAGCTGTATCTGTTGAATTTGGCTGGTGTTAATGGGTGAAATTTTTGTTTCTATTCTTTTTTTAATAAGAATGTACCAACATTCGCAAAGATGAGACAGGACTTTGTGATTGTAACCAAATTCAAATGCAAGAGAAAATGAAGCAGGTAGATGTCACCATCCCTAAATAGGACTCATCCTTATCTATCATGGGTTTTAGCTATTAAAAATGTTGACAGTAGGGCATGCTGGTGAAGCAATAGTTTTCAAGCAATGTGACATTAATCCTGGGATTCTTCTACATCTTCTCAGGGATTCCTCCATGTGAAGATCACTCATGGAAGAGAAGTGTCCTTGAAAGACAGCTTGTCTTCTGATGCCAGTCTTCTTCTGCCATGTGCAATTGCAGGGAAATCCTAGATGCCTTTCGGGGTGCATTGGCAGTTCATGTCGGAGGAAGAGGAGAAGACCAAATAGATTTGGTCCTGTAAAACAAGTGTGTGTCCTAGAGCAAGGTGGACAGAAGACAGATCTTCAGATGTTTTGGATCATTTCTCATCTTTCCTGACTATTGGCCATGCTGGCAGGAGCTTCTGAGAGTTGAAGTCCAAACCATCTAGATACCAAACTTCTGTCTACCCCTGCTCTATTAGATGCCCAAGAATCCTTTGTGACGTCCATGGGATGTGCAGTGTAATTGTGATTATTTTCTGAAGAAGTAGCACAAAATCAGTTCCTTTACAGCCAGCCCTAAGAAGATTTCACTTTAGAGTATATGTATATTCAGGCAACAATTTAATCCCACCAAAGCTTTCGATAAGCTGCAGACACCTGTGTTTGCTGTTTTCCCATCCTGTGGCTGTTTTCAGCTAAGGGGAACATTAGCTTTTACTAGTGGCCATGGTTCTTCTGCATCCAGCACAACTGCCATTGGTAATAGATGGCAGGTGATGTAGCTCTTATGAAAGCCTGGCCCATAGCTCATTGTGAACCATTAAATCTCTGTAACCTCTTTAAGGCCAGTCTGATTCAGAGAGTGTACATAGTAGAACTGTTAACTCAATGGTTTCAACATGCATGTTGGACGTTTCAGAATTGAATGCTTCCCCATTTATTTTTGCTTACATCATCAACCCAACATGTAGAAGCATTCTATCCTAATTTGCTAGATGTTGGCTTAGAGGATGTTTCTTGCCTGTGAGAACTATAGAATACATGATCATGAACCTTCATTGAAAGTATACACTGTGGAAGGCAGAACCTAAGGCAAAAGGCTTGCAGCCCAAAATGCCTGCATGATTTCATTTAGAGCTCTTACTGGCAATAGCTAAGCCTTAGGAAAGGCACTTAATGAGAAGGAAGGACTCCCTGGAGAAGAGCCTAATGCTGGGAACAATAGATGGCAAAAGAAGAAGGGGACGGCAGAGGATGAGGTGGCTGGATGGAGTCACTGAGGCAGTTGGTGTGAGCTTGAGTGGACTCCAGGGGATGGTGGAGCACAAGAAGGCCTGGAGGAATGTTGTCCATGGGGTCGCGATGGGTCCGACACGACTTTGTGACTAACAACAACAAACAACAACAAGGAAAGGCATTTCAAGTTTTTGCAATGGGCAAAACTACACAAAAGTCAGGAAACGACTGAACAATTGGAGGTGGGGGAAGGGGCCAGGGAAAGGGGCCATGGCCCTCTGGGAAACTGCAGAGAGCTAGACTGGGGCACCAAAAAGGCTCGATTTGGGTCCCAGCCCTTGGGTTCTGCACTCTTGGTGAATAAGTTGTACTGCTGAATTTTTTTAAACATGTGGGTTGGCTCTGAGACATAGCAGAAGTATAGATCATGCTAACAGGAGGCTGGGAACACTATTTGGGACTGCTGTAGAATGGTTTTGCCAAGTGCAGAGCCACATAGTTTCAACCCAGAACTATGCACTTCCCCTCAGAAGTAAGACCCACTGTGTTGGATGGGGCTTATCCCCAGGAGTCAGTGTGCATAGAGCTACAGAGATGAGTATCCTAGCTGAGCATGCAAGCAGAACCTAGCGATTCAGTCCTCCGACCCCATATCAGCATTTCAGAAACAGACTGGATTACTCCCGCTGTTTATGAAGCCATCTTTTGTTGGGACTTCAGCCTGAGTTTTCTAGAGATCTGATGACTATAGTATCCATGCTTTCCCATTCCCATTGTTTAAACAGGAAAGTTTTTAGCCCTCATGATTATAAGGATGTAGTTCATATTATTGATGTAAATATAAATGTACAGAAATAGGAAGGTGACTCAATAACAGGATACAACATCCAGTAATACGTAATCTTAGGTGGACTTTCAAACAATAAAAATGGAGGGTTACATCAGGATAATATTTTGGGATCAAAATCAGAAAAATGTTATTCTTATACATTACCTTGTATAGCATATAAACTAATTGTCTATCATTTATTTATTTATTTATTTATTTTACAAATTTATATGCCACCCCTTGCAAACAAGCCTCAGGGCAGCTAACAACATATATAAAGATATAATAAAAACAATATACAATTTAAAACTGGTCCATCTCATAGTCTAAAAGTAAAAAAATATAAATATAAACAATAAATAACAATAAATAATTAACAATATAAACGTAATAAATTAGCAATTAAAATATTTCTTAAATAAAAAGGTAAAAGGTATCATGGTAAAAGTACTTTTTTAAACTACTTGAGATGTTGACTCTGCAGCTTTAGCATGTGACCCAGCTGAGTACTACTTTCATGCAACCTGCTATATTGGATGTGTCAGGTGCTCAGTTTCTATATGAGTGCAGGAACGGCAGAAGCAAGCTTCCATGGCACATGATGTGTGTGTGATGGAGCACAGCCCATGTGTTCCCTGTAGTGCACGCTATGAGATGTGCATCCCAAAGTGATTGCAACCAAAAAGCAGCTCCTTCAGCCAGCAGAGTGTATATCTTAAAATACGAAATGATTTGGTGCAGGAGCTCTGTTTATTCACACTTGGAGGAGAGCACTTGAAATTAATGGAACTTAATTTAAGCCCACTGTTTTCAGTATGACCATCTGAATCCAACCTGAAATGAATTTTGACTTGGGGATGCCATCATCCTATGCAACATAAGATCCTCTTCATGGACAATACAGAATCAGCCCTGCTTTCCACTTAGATACTTGAAATCATGCCTCCATCTCAAAACTCTCAGCACCATCTTTTTTTAAAGGGCAGAATGACATCCGCTTGCAATCTGACCCTGTGCTTCTCTGTGCCATGATTCAAGCTGTGAATGCTGTGCACTTTAAGGGGAGGAAAGAAGGCCTGCCAGGACAGAAAGCAATTTCCCATGGCAGGTGCAGGGAGCAGGTGGCACACAGCATTACCTGCAACAGAAAGGTAGTTTTGGCCTATGATATTTTATTATGATTATTGAACATGGAAATCTTATTGCATCCTGAGCCACTCCTGGTGAGGTGCCAAAAGCCCCCCATGTCTGCAGCATGATTTATTATGTGGAAATACCACCAAACTAATCAGGAGAGTCACTAATTAATATGGATCTGCATTTTTGCATAAGCAATTAGTGCGAAGAGAGGGTGCAGGAGGGGGAGAAGGAAGTTGGGCTTGTTTAATCTCAGTGCCTATTCAAGTGGAAAGGCCCACCAGGGCAAGGCCGAGGCCTATCCACATTTGGAATTTCTTTCTTTTGATGAGTTAAAGGAATTTAAAGGTCAGATTATCAATATTTAATTCAAATGGAAATGAGTTTCTTAAAGAGGAAGTTTAAAAAACCCATAGACCATGCACAATATTTTATTTATTTAAAGGAGGTGAGACTCTCGGGTAAATGCCTGGATCAAAAATAATGAGATTGTCCACTTACAAATCCTGTCTGAGAAGAGTCCTAGTTCCTAATAATAGGGGAGGTTGACATCAATGGCAAAGGCAGAGAAAAAGAGGGAGAGAAAGAGAAGGAGTGAGAGAGCAGAGGGAATGAGTTTTCTGGCAAGGCAGCTCTTTGCCTTCTAGCACGGCTGTGGCCAGACTTCAGGTTTGTGGGTTCTGTTTTTGTTTGTTTTCCTGGAACCCAAATATCCACTCCCTGGAACTGGAGCAGAAGACTCGTCGAATTTAAAAATGCCAATCTCAATATTTTGCTTTGAATATTAGAACTGGACGGATCACAGTTTTCCACATGAAAATCCAATTCTGGCTACCCCTTTCCTCGTTTCAGGGAGAGTCATTTTGTTGCTGCTGTTGAACCACTGGGAGTTGGAAACCCTTACAACTGATAACAAATCACCCAGAGGTCTCCCTGTAGCTCCAAATCTACCTTCCATTGGCCTCTATACACACACATGGTGGCCCCAATTTTTAGGCAATCTGTCTTATTTCTTCTGTATATTAAGGCAATTTTTTAAAAATCCATTGTGATTTCATAATTCTATGCCAGTGAGCAAAAGCAAGCAGATAATTAAAGCTTGGGTCTAGATGTAATTTCCATTAACTAAATAGAAGTTGTCATTTATAAAATTGAACAACCTGATTTAGCAAGGGAAGGGAGAAAAGGGAATAGGCTATTCAAATAAAGATGTTGTGGGCATGCAACCCCCCCTTAAACATGCAAATATTCTCTTAAATTCAGGTAAAGCTTATTTCTGTCTCAGTTTACACACTTCTTTGCCTCACTCCAGAGAAAATAGTTTTGAAGCTGCTACTAATTGCCTTTAAGATCACAGCATTTGACATTTTTGCCAATTTCTTATACAGGAGTCACTGCAACAGGTCTTTATGCATATATATACCCCAACACTGTTATTCCTCTCCATAAATATACCTGTTTCTTCTATATGTAAGCTATAACTTTATATGGAATTCAAGCTGGAGGAAAAAACTTATAGCTTTGAAATTTTAGAATTGAAATATGGATATAGACAAAATTCAGAACAAAGTTAAAGCCTCATTTTTTTTTTTTTTAAGTATTCTTTCACATTCGGTGTAATGTCACCACCTATTGTTTAAATTTGCTGTTTCGAATAAACGCTTTTCTTACTGGCTTATCTAATCCAGTGCTGGTTGTGTCTCCAATAGTTTCCACCTGATTATTGAGGGCTTCTAAGAATAACGTATGTGGATGTTCTTGCTAAAGGAAATTGAAGAGCACTTTTGAGCCCCAAAATGGCTGAGGGTGAGGCGGGAGAGGGGGACCAGAATCCGTCGTGGATCTTTCCCGCACTTGGACGTGTCCCTTTTAGCAGCGGTTAACCTTCTGAAAGAACTCAGCGGAGGGCAGTTTTTGACCTCCGCATGACCATTTAGAAACAATCAGGCAAAGCAAGACAGAAAGGCCTTTGGAGGCCCGCCACGGGGGGCTGGCGAGCAGCAGGCAGCGCAGCCCCGCCCGCCCGGCCCTGGCGCCGGAGCTGTCCAGGGTGCTGATTCCCCGCGTGGCCGCGAGCGGGCCGACTCCTTCCCCGCGGCCGGCCCAGCCCGAGGGGTTTCCAGGCCCCACCCCGCGCTCCCTCTCCGCCGTGGCGTGTGTTAATTAAAGCCAGCCAAATCGATCGTCCACCTTTGTTCGTAGGCAGGGCCCTCGTCTGTTACCTGGCTCCGGCTTCCCTCAATCTGTTTCTATGGCAAACAGGTGTGAGACTTTCAGCTCAGACCCGGGCACGCCTCCATGGACTTCTGCGGCGTACGCGCAGCCCCAAAGCCGGGCTCTTTTTAATGAGTTGGGCGCTTCATTTGGCACAGTCCTCGGGCCTTGTACGTCTATGATCACTGCATTCAAGTCAAACTTCTTTTTGGGAGGGAGGGAGAGGAGGGGGATGTTCTGTCCTATTTACTCCCGGCAAGGGTAGGAAATTCAGATAAATAGACCTCGCCCGAGCTCCATCGTAAATCACCCAGTACAAGCCAGCCTTCCTCTTTCCAATAGCTTTAAGCTATGATTGGAGGGGGGGGGGGGGAGCGAAAGAGAATCCTTTTCTCCCTTCATTCTCGCAGGTGCAATATGAATCAATTATCTTAATTAAGATAATGCCGCAAACCCCAGAGAGTTCCTTGGGATAGATTTTGCACTCTCTGGACAACTGTAAGGCATTTTAATAGCATTTCCACTGCCTCCCACGCCACACTCCCTGAATCTGTCATAAGTAGCACTACTTGGCATTTTAGGTCAGCCGTTGCTTGGGTGGGTGGGTGGGTGGGAGGGACCCTCCTCCCTCCCACCCCCTCCAAAAAAAAAGTTTCACAACGCTTCTTCAGCCCCAGAATGTGCAAATACTCGGCGTTGGTGTGGCTTCTTCAATGTGGTGTTTAGAAGGATTGCCGAATAAATTTTGATTTCAGATTTTAAGGGTGGGATGATGGACAAATAAAAAAAGATGTGCAGGGAGGGAGACAGAGAGGAAAAGAAAAAAGCGAAGGAAGGAAGGAAGGAAATAATGTTCCTAAAACGAGGAACCAGACAGTCTCTGTTTGGGAGATCCCCAGTGATGGACGGGGGCTCCCCTTTGCCCGCTTGTCTCTGCCCCCACCCGCAGCGAGGCGCGTCCTAAACGTTTCCCCCGCCGCCCCCCGCCCCCCGCCCCCCTACCCCGGTCGGTGCGGCTGCGGCTGTCCTTAGCGTGGGCTCAGGAACTGAAGCCGGCAGATGAGCTGCAAGCGGGCGGCAGGAGGGGAGAGCAGATTTGGACTTTGCAAAAGGGGCAGCGAGCCGTGAAAGCGGCTTTTGTCGCCAACGCGTGCCGCTCGCGTGTCGCTCAGCAGACAGGAGTCCTCCTGGGGAGGGAGGAGGAGGAGGAGGAGGAGGCGGAGGCGGAGGAGGAGGAGGCCTGGAGTGTCTGAGTGGTCGCGGGAGGAAGAAGGGGAAGGGACATTCCCTGGGAAGGAGCAAGAAAGGGGGCGGCGGAAGCTTCGAGGAGTCTTTCTTGCTCCTTCACGCCATGTCCTTACTTACTCCGAAGTAAGGCCGGTTCGACTGTTAGTCGGAGACCGGGGAGGCCCGGGTTCCAGTCCCTACTGGGCTATCAATCTCACTGGGTCATGAAAACCGGCTTGGGCTGCGTGGGGGAAGGGAAAAGGTATTAATATAGCAGATGCGCACCTATATAAAGCAAGTCAGAATCAACGCGTAGGCATGGACTGGACTAAAACTGGAAGGAGAAGCGGCCGTGGGATATTTGGGTCAGTGGAGGAATATGAAAGGGATGGATTCGAGCGGCAGGTTGAAGAGGGCCGTGGCAGCCACCGGGGTCTGCGAGTGGGGAGGCATAATTTAATAAGTCACAAAAGGGAGCCAAGCTCTCAGGTCACAATCCCTGTCACAGCTCCTGGGACCTCACAGACTCTGAGTGAGCCTTCACGTCCTCACGCTGCCCCCCCCCCCACCTCTCTACTCGCGGTAAAAAGTGATTTAGGGTGTAACCCTATGCATGGATGGGCAGGAAAAAGCTGTACAGGTGGGGGGCTGTAGGCCCCCGTTCCCGTCTAAAGTTGCCTTGCAGAGCTGACAAGCGGGGCTCAGGAAACCAGCGACTTGCCCAGGTGCAGCCCCGGGACCCGAATTCGGAGCCGAGCCCAATGTGCGATCCAGGCGGCTCCCGCAGTAAGCCCTGCGGAAGGGCAATCGGGCAGAGCCGGGAAGAATGGAAAGAGTGGGCGACAGGGGGGGGGGGGCTCGATCCGCGGGCCGGGAGGGCGAAAGCAGCCCTTTCCCCAGCGACAATCATCTGCGTAGCCTCCCTGGCTTTGAGCTCCCTTACTAGTAGCTGCCTAACCCCTCTCCTCTCCTACCTGCAGCTCCCCCAGCCTTCCCATCAGCCCCCGAAGCCGGCCTCCCCAGCAGGCTTTGGGGGCTGCGCGCCTCCCCGATAGCCCGCTCGCTCTCCTGCCAGCCATTTTCCTGCCTGCAAGCCCGTGGCTGGGAAAGGAGCGCTTGCCAAAAGGAAGAGGAGGCAGTTAAGGCGGGCTATCCACGCGCGACGGATCGCTTAGTGGATCGCCCGCTCGTGGCCATCGGGGACCACGGAAGGGCATCGCAGATTCCGTCCCCGGATGCGTTCCTTCCTCTGCTCCCTCTCCAGCCGGGACTGTGTGAACGGCAGCGCTTTGCTGAAGGGGAGGAGGGGCGCGGGGAAGGCTGGTTTGTGCTTAATCCGCACAGCCGGCAAGCCGGGCCGCGCTCAAGTGGAAACGGGTCTCGGGAAAGGCTGGGACGCGCGGCCCGAGCTCCGCGCTCCCTTCTGCTCCTGCGAGGGCGGCTCGAATCCTGCGCAGAGCAAACGTGGAACTTGGCTACTCCGCCACCGATGCGGACAATTAACCGGCCGATTCCTTTCTCTGGAGCCACCGTCCAGTGCTCAGCAGGCGGGCCAAAAGGCGAGCGGAGGAACTACAAAACGGCAAATCGGAGGTTTTCGGGCGACTGTGTGCGTGCGTGTTAAAAAACACAAACGGCAGAACCCTGACATTTAGTTTTCTACATATTTCTGTTATTATCTCTTAGCGTGTCACAAGTAAAAGGTTGCTGCTGAGATCCTAATACTAGTAAAAGATTAATTTCAGTGGTGCCTGCAGACTGGTAATTTTAGACTCTGGGCTTAATGGTCTGATGGGGCCTCGCTTCAGATGGCAATGTGTGCTACTTCACTGGATTCAAAAGATGGTGAGCCAGCCCTGTTCTGGGGGCCCTCCTCGGCTCCCAGGTTCTGCCCCAAAGTCCTGGCTTCATGGCAGCACCTGGTGCAATACAGAGAACATGTAATAATGATAAATAGGTCGGTCTGACTAGCCTTTAAAACAATAAGGTAGGGCAGAGCCACCCTGCCCACCTGAATGGTTTCTATCATCCCACTTCTCTCAGAATCAGCCACTGTTCTGTAATTGTTATCTAATGCATCCTCCCAAGAACCTTGGGAGGTAGGTTACCAAGATCAAGATACCCCCCCCCCCGCAAGCTACGCAAATGAACTTCATTGCCATAATCAGGATTAGACCCTTGTGATGATGTCGTGTTAGTCTAGGAAAGCAGCCATTTATGGTTCCATATTCACAACCTCTGTGGGTTACTCAAATGTTCACATCAATTGTATTGCCTTGACTGTGATATGGGGAACCGGCAGCCGAGTCTACACTTGAGGTGAAAATGTGAAGAAGCTGTCCAAACCCAGTGTTCCCCTCCACCACAACATATGAGAAAGGGAGACTTAGCCTGGTTCTTTAGTTAATTTTGGATCTTTCGGTTTTTAGAAATACCCATTGAACAACTCATGCCTAATGCTTCACCTGCTCTGACCAGAGGAGGGTAGGCAGACAGAGCGTTCAACAAGGATTCAGCCACAATGCACCCTTCATACTATCCGGCAGAAGAATCGCTTGAAGTACTGTCAGACATCAAGGAAAGAAACATTGTCTTCTTTCAGATGCCTCATAGGGCACCTTCAGGATTTCAAAGGGGCTTTGACTTCGATGTCCTCTGCTGAGACAGCAAAGACAAATGGAACTACCACTACCGGGCAGAATCGACATTTCTAAAACTCACAAATCCAAAACCCAAGTTCTATTTATTGTTTTCTCCACCTTTTTAGACGGATGCCTCTCAGCCTTCCCAACCCTTGCATCCGCCAGATGAATAGGACTACAATTCCCATCATCCTCTTGTGTCTTTCACCTGCTCTTGAAAAAAAGAAGTACACCTTGAGGCGCTCCCCACCCCCCACTGTCACTGGAAACAACAGCAAGCTGGTGGAACAATTCTTTGCGCTTAAAACCCTCTCCTAAAGTGTCGTGCACGTCCTTCAGCAAGGCTTCTCCTTGTCCAAATAAAGAAGGAAGATTAAGCTGGATCCTCCTCAAATATATCAAAACACAGAAGGGGTTGCTCGGGGACTTTGCAGGAAATCATCCATCACTGAACTTTTGTAAATAGAGACTGGTGGGATGATGCAGTTGTTGACGAGTGACGTGAATGAGGAAGACTGATGTCTGTCTCATCAAACACATCCAGAGATGGAAATGCAGTTTATGCACACAGTGAAAGTGGCCCTTTCCCGGGCTCTTCCCAGCAATATTTATAATGCAATCTTACACATTTCTACTCAGACGTAATCCCTACTGAAATGAATGGAACTTATTCCAAGGTAAATGGGTAAATGATTGCAGTTCAGATGGCCTAGGTCAGGAATAGGTAACCTGACGTCTTCAAGGTGTTTTGGACTACAGCACCCATAAGCTCTGCTCATTCACTGAGCTGGCTGGGACTTGACAGAAGTTGTAGTCCAAAATATCTGGGCGGTACTATCTGACCTACTTCTGGCTTATGGAAATAGCTGAAGTTCACTTGAGAACCCCCTGGAAACAGCTCTGAACTGTTGGGAGGAAACACAGATTGAGGGGTATAAATCAAAGAGGTAATCATAAAAACAGAAAGGCTTTCTCTGGGTGCAATTTTTCCTTCTAGGTGAACAAACTGTACTGAGATGTGCACACATGTTTAAGCAGATAGCTTTTCAATGTAACAGTGTTTAAAAACTGCTGTATCTTTTTCTGTGTGCACGCATTTGTATCCTCTTCGTTTGGGGTTTGTTTTCTTAAATTGCATGTATAAAACCACGCATCCCTGGAAGGTGGGGGGAGCAAGTCAGCTTTTTTCCAGAATTTCATGGGAAGATTCCGATTTCTGGAGACCAGGCGCACAGGCCTCTTTGGCAGAAAGCGCTCACCCCCACCTGGAATGGCTCTTATATGATGGATGGGGTCTTGCCTACGGAAGCTCCCGCCTCGGGATCAGGTTTCTCGGTCTATGTTGGTTTTGCTGCCACGGACCAGAGCTGTGCCAGGAATAGCTGTTGCACGTCTGACGGTCCGATCTCCCTCCCTCCCTCCTTCCCTCCGCTCTCCGGCTCTCTCTTCCCCTCTCCCCACCCCCACCCGGGGAGGAGGCGAGGCGATTCGCGAACCTGGCCCAAAGGGGCATCCCGGTGACGTTTGCCTCACCTCCACACAGGCGCGAGGCAGGAGTCCCCCAGGAGTGGAGTGACAAGATCAGGGCAAAGTCGACGGAGGAACGATCCCGGATCGTCCCGGATCGTTCGTTTGCGAGCGAGATGCGCTGGAAGCATTCGCGAAAGAGGAGTGCACCCGCCGAAGATGTCGGGAAGAGCGGCTTGCCCCCTCGGCGCCTACCCACCCCGTTCAGAAAGGCTCGTCCGCCGGGGAGACACGTGGACCAAAGAGCCAACTCCGTCCCTTGGGGCAAAGCAGAGGAGACTCCGGACGGCGACCTTTGATGGCCACGCTTGGTGGCAAAGGGCGGACGAGGGCTGGGTTCCTAGGCGAGCTCGTCAAGAATCCTCCCCAGCCTTGCCTTTCCGTTTGCAAGCCAAGAAGTTTCGCGCCCCTGCCCGCGATGAATAGATGCACACAATGCAAGGGGGCCGCTGCCCTCCTTCCCCGTCTTCCCGCTCCCCCACCCCGCCGCCCCTTCCAGCAGCCAGCCGCAAGCCTTTGCCCATCGGCGCAAGGGTTAATCTCTCCTGCGGGTACAAACAGGTCCGCGGAGTCGCTGGCTGGCGACAGATGGCCACTTTCTTCGGGCCACAAAGGGACGGGATGGAGAAGCGGGCGGCATACAAATGGGCAGCTCACGTGACCCCCCTCGGAGCTTGACGTGGGTGACCATATGGCGCGTGCCGGGGAAGGCTGAAGGGCCGGGAGCGGGGGGGGGCGGGGGGCGGGCGGGGGGCGGGGCTTGCCGCTCGCCCCTCACCGGGGGGCGCCTCCGGGACCCGCCCCTCCCCTTCCCCGGCAGAAGAGCCTGGCTATATAACCGGAGCCTCCTCCACGCAGCCTCATAGGGGAAAAATAGTAATAAAAAGAAAGGGAAAGAGCAGGAGGAAAGAGCCAAGGAGCCCTTCCTTACCCACGGAGAGCTTTCCAGGCGCAACAGGGTTATGAGACGATCACTGCGAAGGACCCTCTGAAAAGGAAAGGTAATTCTGAGGCTCGCTTCCTTGGAGCCTTGCGCAGCGATGCTCCTCGAGGTGCCCTAATTTCTTCTCCTGGGGGTGGGGAATAAAGAGCCAACATCCCATCGCTTGGCTTACCGTTATTTCTACAGGACAGGATTGATGGATGGAAGAATCCTTGAATTTCCCCTCCTTTCCCCATAAATGGATGCCCTATTAGCAAACCTTTCTCGGCGTACATTGGGTGGGTGGGGGAGACTTCCAGCCCGATCCGAAGCATGTTTACTCAGGAGTAAGCCTCGCTGAGTTCAATACGATGGTCTCAGTAGCAACTCTGCGTCGGATTGTCAGTCGGCTTGCTCTCCAAATGTTATCAAGCGAAGTTTTGTCCTGGGGGCATGCGATCGAAAAGATTCGGCGCATCGGTCCCTTGTGAGTGACTGGCACTGATCCGGGGAACGCGGAACGATTCCAGTGGACCTTGTCCATCTGGCTGGGAGAAGCGGGTTGTTTTCTGGAATGGGTGTTGCCTCCAGTGGCTCCCATTCCTCTCAGCAGGTCTCCTCTAGGGAGAGCCAAGATGGGATAGGGGGTCTATGTTCTGAGGATGAAAGTGGCGGACAGTGGGGGGACTTAGGCGGGCAGGAGAAGAACGATTTCCACTCCTTTGATCCAACTTCGCGGTCGTCTGAATTTAATTTGGGAATAAGCAAAACAAAAAGGCAACGCACGGGCACAAGGAGAGGCTGGAGAGGGAAGAGGGGCGGCTGAGGCTGGCTGCCTCTAGGGTAAGGCGAGGCAGGGATGCTCCGCAGGGCCAAGGAGCAGACGCCTCCAAAGCCGCCAAGCAGCTGAACCAGGGGCTCAACTGTTGCGTTTTGCCCTGGAAAGCAGACTGAACTAGCACCGCTCTTCCCGCCACGCGGCAGGTTTCATCCCAGCCCGCTCATTAGCCAACGTTTCCCAGAACATGGAAGTTCCTCTAAGACCAGAAGGACGCCCCCGCAAAAAGGCGGGTGGAGGGGCGGTTTATTAGACGGTGGCTGCACCTGATCCCCGTCTCGACGGCGGAGCGCTCCTTGACTCTGAACAGTTGGGAAGTCTGCACGGCCATTGTACAGGATGGAGTCGGCAGTCCTTGTGGACGGGGCGGGGGGGGATGAAAAGGAGCCCAAAGAAAGGAACAAATCCTGTCCTGGCGGAATCATCACTGGCGCTTTGCCCTGCCTCTTCTGCCTTTTCAGAGGCATGCTCTTCTTTTCGATGGTATCTTGCAAATTTCTGCTTGCATATAATCCTCTCAGAGCCATCGCCACGAATATAAACAAGTTACATAATGGTATTTGAGAAGACAGATCTCCTGGAAGTGCAGACGAGCAGAGAACTGAGATGGGCCAGTTTTTAAATATTGGATATGTTTTTGTATTGTGAACCGCCCCGAGGCTGCTGCAAGGGGCGGCATATAAATATTTAAATAAATAAATAAATAAATAAAGTTACGAAGTTTGTTGCGGGGAGGGGGGGGCGAGGCGGAAGAAGCAAAAGAGAGCAAGCGGGGGGGGGGCGCTCCTCTAAGTGAGTTCAGCACACGATTGGGCAGAACCCGTCTATGAACTGGCTTTAAACGTGGAAAATGTGAATTGCATGGATGCCTTCCTTGGAATGTGTTGTAATGAACAGTCTCCTTTTTAGAGATTTCAGTGCAGAGACAAGTGAACGGCTGCCTAATCAACGCCGCCTTTACAGACCTATGGAGGTTTGCTCGGAAGTAAGCCTCGCTGTGCTCCGTGAAGCTTACAACTCCGTAGGGTGTTTAGGGTTGCAGCCTTCGCGAGGGAGGCCTCTGAGGGGAGAAATCGTTGCCATGCCCTCCGTTCAGTGTGCTCTTCTTGCGCTCTCTTCTGTGTACAGGACATCCCAGAATGACCAAATCGTACAGTGAGGGCGGGCTGATGGGGGAGGCCCCGCCGCAAGGGCCCCCCAGCTGGGGTGACGACTGCCTCGGCTCGCAGGACGAGGAGCACGAGGCGGACAAGAAGGAGGCGGACCTGGAGGCGATGCACGCCGAGGCCGAGGTGGACTCGCTGCGAACCGGCGAGGAAGAGGAGGAAGACGACGACCTGGACGAGGAGGAGGAGGAGGAGGAGGAAGAGGAGGAGGAGGAGGAGGAGGAGGAGGAAGACGACGATCAGAAGCCCAAGAGGCGTGGGCCCAAGAAGAAGAAGATGACCAAAGCTCGCCTGGAGAGGTTCAAGCTGCGCCGCATGAAGGCCAACGCCCGCGAGCGGAACCGCATGCACGGCCTCAACGCAGCCCTGGACAACCTGCGCAAGGTGGTGCCCTGCTACTCCAAGACGCAGAAGCTGTCCAAAATCGAGACGCTGCGCCTGGCCAAGAACTACATCTGGGCGCTCTCCGAGATCCTGCGCTCGGGCAAGAGCCCGGACCTGGTGTCCTTCGTGCAGAGCCTCTGCAAGGGCCTCTCGCAGCCCACCACCAACCTGGTGGCCGGCTGCCTGCAGCTCAACCCGAGGACTTTCCTGCCCGAGCAGAGCCAGGACCTGCCGCCCCACATGCAGCCGGCCAGCGCGCCCTTCCCGGGCCACGCGTACGCCTACCAGTCGCCGGGGCTGCCGAGCCCGCCCTACGGCACCATGGACAGCTCCCACGTGCTGCACGTCAAGGCGCCGCACTCGTTCGGCGCGGCGCTGGAGCCCTTCTTCGAGAGCGCGCTGGCCGAGTGCGCCAGCCCGGCGGCCTTCGACGGGCCGCTCAGCCCGCCGCTCAGCGTCAACGGGACCTTCTCCTTCAAGCACGAGCCCCCCGGCGACTTCGAGAAGGGCTACGCCTTCCCCATGCACTACCCGGCCGCCGGCCTGGCGGGCGCCCCGGCGCACGGCCCGCTCTTCCCGTGCGCCGCCTCCCGCTGCGAGATCCCGCTGGACACGCTCCTGCCCTACGAGGGCCACGCGCACCACGAGCACCGCGTCATGGGCGCGCAGCTCGGCGCCCTGTTCCACGACTGAGCGCGGCGCGGGGGCAGCGAGCCGGGGCGGCGGCGGGCGGACGGGCCTCCCAGCGGCAGAGCCAGCGGCGCGCACGACCGTTCCTGCCTTCCAGGGCAACGGGGATGCCACGCTTCGTCCCGTTCCCCTTGCGCATCTTCCTCCCCTCTCCACCCCGGAGCGACACCTACACTGGGGCCGTAGAAAAGATTCGGCTCACCTCCCCATTGATCCGATCGGGACAACAAAATCACAAGCAATAATTAGGATCTATGCAATTTTTCTTTCCTCAACTTGTCATGGGCCAGTTACAAAAAAAGAAAAAGAAAAGGAAGAAAAAAGTAAGAAAAGAAAGAGTATATATAAAATCTCTATTTTTCAATCAGCATTTTTCCTACTTGCTACCTTTCCCATGCTGAATTATTTTGTCGTGATTTTGTACAGAATTTTTAATAACTTTTGATAAACTATTTTAAACCATGCAGCTTCATCAATTTTTATACGTATTGGAAACAAAGTAGAATTATATCTAATTTATACAGAATAATTTAAGTAATTTAAACCAGCAGAAAAGTGCTTAGAAGAAAAAAGTTGTTCTGTTGCCTTAGCACCTCCCCTTTCCACTTTCCTTTTGAAGCATTCACACCGAAAAATGACAAAGAACCAGCAACATCTTCTCCACGAAACATTTTATTTCCCTGCAGTAATAATCAGAATTCTACAGTCTTTTTGATGGGATAGAAGAAGGAACTGCTTCTTCTTCTAGTATCTGATTCCAACACGTTTTGAAAAAAGCCTATGTATATATACTCCTATCTTCTAATAAGCAAATGCCAACACCCCTCCCTGACTTAATCAAAAGCTGCTTGACTATCATATTCAATTTGCACTGTTTCTTTATGATCTTTGGACCTCCTGTCCTTCACATGGTGTGATTTTGAAGAAAACAGAGTTAACTTGAAAACACTGGTGTTTCCAGGCAATGTTAAATGCATGATTTATTATACATAGTCACATGAATCTGTGGTTTGTCATATTTTTGTCCAGAAGTTGAAAGCAAATCAGGTTTATGATGGTATGATTATATAATATATACCAATTGTAGTCAGTAGTTTCAAAACAATTTCAAACCATTTGACTTCGTAATTAGAACAATATAGTTATGCATGTACAATGCAATCCAGAATAAGAGCTGTCTGAAATGTAATGCTGGTTCAGCTGAAATCCATCTGTACTGTAATTTTGTCCATAATCCTGTATATGATGATGTAATGCACATTCGGGATTTTAGGAAACACACCTTTGCAACAAAATAGTAAGGAGCCGTTGGTCCAATGTTGCATTTCTCTTTAAGTGTGATTCCCTGCTCTCCTCCTGCCCCACCTTAGTGTAAGCAATTCCTATGGGATTATTGTAATAGTTCCTAAAAGGTGCAACCTTTACTATTTGTACAATAAAATGAAATTTAAATGACACATTGCTCTTGAGGTTTTCTGCAATAGGAACTTCAGGGTGGGTGGAAAGTGGGAGAAATGCTAAGCCAGTGAACAGATGTTCACTGGGCAATTTGATCTGGCAGCTACAGCAAGCTTGGTCTTCACTCCGATTGCATGCAGTGTAAGAGGCGCTACTCACATGCTCACAGTCACCTATTCGCCCAAGCAGCCCAAGGCCCCATGTAGCTGTCCACCTCTGCAGTGCTGGGATGCAGCAGAGGACAGAAAGAGCAGCCCAGTGTGGCCCGGCCACTTGATCCAGCCACGCAGCAGAGAGGCCTGCTGTGGCTGAGTGGGAAGCCAGGGGAAGCTTTAACCTGGAAGCACTGCTCTTTTTAATCCAAGGTAAAGAACAGGAAACTTGATTAAGATTATTCATGTGGCTTCTCTGAATTATTGTACACCGGTGATGGTTGAGTTGAGGCACTCAAGCCCCCCACCCCCAAGACAATTTCAAGGGAGGTAGTCCTCTCCACAAAACTAACAAAAATGCACACTTTTGTATATGCTAATTTACATATGCTCTAAAGTCTCTCTCTCCCTCTCTCTCTCCCTGTGTGTGTGTGTATTTAAGTACCCTCTCTGCAAAGGAACTACTTATTGGTAAAAAGGGATATATGGGCAACGAAAAGAAGAGCATGGAATTTCAGGTGGAAAAGCCCTCAGGCAAAAAGGGGTGCAGGCAGCAGGAGGTGAAGCACGTGTGGCAAAAAGGCAGCTAATCCGATACAACAGAGTTCATCTGGGCCCCTGTTCCTTTATTTTGGAACATGTCCATGAAAAGCAGGGTAGAGGAGCAGAAGGGCCTCCCAGAGATTTAGAGCTCCAAGGAAAACATGTGGGGCTCCAGCCCTGGTGAGCATTCCCTAATGCCATCTCTGGGCTACAGGAGTAAACTAGAGGAAGTGATGGCTGCTCTGCGTCCCTGGACCAAGTTCAGTTTCCTTCCTATCTGGGGCTGTCAGCCTGGGTTGGGAGACACAGTACCTACTTCGTGTTCCTGCCATGCATGGTCAAAGTTCAGGTGTACTGTGTCCTACACACACAAGTGCTCAGGGCCCACAGATATGGATTTCTTCTTCTCTTCCTCCCTGGACCAACTCAAATCTGATTGAAATGGAGGCATGTTCTTTAGGGAGGGGAGAGGATGATTGTATATTGCTCTGTTTCATGTCACATGTGATTATTCATCAAGAGCACCTCCTCCTGCTGCTGTCTCTGGTTACTGTAAGCCACAAAGAATTAACAAGACAAAACAAAACAAACAAAAAAGCCTAAAGCCCCCTCCCCACAAAAAATAATCTTGGGTGTAATCCAAGAGCAGGGCTCTGGTCCTTTCTGGGAACATTGTCCCTCTGTCTCCAACAGAAATTCTTTACTAGTGTTACTCAGAACTGCAATGATACCCTGCAGCTTATTTCTGACACAACAGATATGCTACTTTGAACCGCACCATTACTAAAATTTGGAGCTCTGGAATCAAGTTTTACTGTATACTCAGCTCCAACATCAATGTTGTTTCCCCAAGGATAGGGGAACGGACTGACATTATATTACAAAGATACCACAGTTGATGAAGATATCTTCCTGTTTCGCCCTTGTGTTTCTATTGTCCCCCTCACCCTTGATTCAAACGAAGAAGAATGGGAAGTGCCGGTTTGACTAAAATACCATGTACTGTGATGGTACTAAATGCACCATCACAATAAGCTCAAGAATGTTTGTGATCCCAAGAATCAGAGAGGCTGTAGCTCACTGCAGCATCACCGTTTCCATGCAGAGGGTCCCTGGCTTCTCTAGAGATGGCAGAGAATCACAAGCAAAGAGGAGCTAAAACTGGGCTAGCAGGACAAGTCTGCACAGTAAAAGGCACCAACCTCGTCGGCTTTTGTGGAAGCACTGTTGCAGAATCATGCCCTTTGATCACAGTTAGAACAGTTGCATGACCCCTGATGGAAAGCTGTGTCTGAGAGAACAGTGCCCAAAGTTACACAAAAAGCATGAATGTTATGTCCAGCAGGCTGACCAGGATTACTATGATGGCTCTTTACAATAGAGGTACATACTCATAAAGATATACACCAGCATGGTTAGGCCATTGGTGGTGTGGGAGGAAGGACACATTAAAAGAAAAGCTTTGTCTTGTGGAAGCCACATTTCAAACTCCGAGGAACATGACTCAATCCCATATTCCTGGTTTCTTCTTGTAGCCCTCTGTGCCCAGTAAACTTGTGGCTGCTGGGACCATGTTCCTTTATTCATATTGCTCCTTTCCCTCTCCCTTGCAATTTGTGGGTGTCCCTTGTCACACATAGATGCATATACACATTGTGTGCAATGTTCCAGATACACTGGTTTTGGAGAATTATTGGTGTCCCTGTAGCACTGCGATCTTTTTCCTGTCACCTAACCTAAGAAACTTAGATCTAATGATACCTTCCAGGAGGATGGTGCACTGGAAGAATCATTCCTGTATAGTATTTTCCCTATTTAAATTATATTCCTAGCAAGGGTGCGATTTGAGTGGTGCCAGTGGCAAGAGGGAATTCATAAGCTGCACTAGGGATGCCAACAGGCCACCTCCATACCGTGTATCAGACTAGGCTTGGCACCTGAAGTTCTGGCTTCGCCCTGAAACCAGCTCTGACCTAAGTCCCTGCTTGGTGATTCTGCTCAGATCTTCTACCTTGACCACAACCCCTTCCAGTTTGCTCTGCCATACTTCCAGCCTGTTCTGCCCCAGGTGCCAGATGCTCTTTGGCATTACTGCCGTTTCTGCAGGATGATTGTGCTTGGCCAATGTGGAGTCTTCACTCAGTAGTATCATCATGGTTGCTGGCCAATGACATAGTTGCCAGGGATGTTTTGGGAGTGGCTGTTCAGATTACTATATCAGCTCTAGTTGCCTGGAGGTTACAACTATGGGAAGTCAGACTGCTAGCCTGGCACAGGTGTGGGCAACACAGCAGGGTGTAAGATCTTCATGTGAGATTGTGTCGAATGTGAGGTTTGAACCAGGTCTTCCTAGGACTTCTCTTAGCATGACACAAGGGAAGGGGTAGTGAAGAAGTCCTCCCATTTTAGCAGAACAAACGAGTAACAAACAGAGAAAAAGAGGAACAGCTAGCTAAAACTACAGCTGTCCTTAGCTAACAACAGTTAAGTCACTATCACTAGGTTTCCAGATGGCTGAGTGGTCATCAATTCAGTCTTATGCAATCCATCTGGTTTATCAAATGGAGCAGTGACAATATGGACCAATCTGAGTTGGAGAAATTATGTTGTACTTAACTGTGACAAGAGTAGGTGCACAACTCATTTGTATACACAGGGATATATGCTTAAATCAGTGTGTCTGAAGCTGCTCAGCACAAATGACTAACTCAGCTGCTCCTCTCAAATATGTTACATGTACATGAGTCATTATAGTCACAGCAGCGCCATAACATTAAAACACTGCTATGGAAAATGTTTGGATTGCACAATGACACGCAGACATAGAAAAAGTGCTGAACAGAGTACTGTGCATCTTAAGAATCTCAGTTTTCTTTTTTAAAAAGCAAGTTTCTGGACCTTATGATTGTTAAGATGAATTATGCATGCATGTATATAATTTTATTTTGAGGATTTGTAGCATAAAACTAAATGTATACATTTTAGACTATATCTCTTGAGTGAATTATCCTCAAGGCAATATAGAACAGATTGCAATAATACAAAACAAACAAAAATTCCTGTATACATAATTCATCCCAGCAGCATTCGGTCCTCCAGATGATGAATGAAGCTAGAGCGTGTGTCAATTGTTTTTGCAATCCCAGGCAGTTGCAAAGTGTTCTTTCTGGTGTCTGTATGACTGTGAGGAAAAAGCTTCCCAACAGTTCATCCTTCTCTGCCTGATGTGTGAGGTGGCTCAAACAGGATGTTTTTTTGCAGGCCTAGAACATACGTTAGCTAAAAAGCCAAAGAGCAGCTAAAGGGGGTTTCACATGGGAAGGCAAACTGTAATGACTACAGAGCATAGTAACAGATCAGAACAACAATGTTTTGCATGTCCCAGATTTACACATATCAGTATTCTGTTTTTAGTTTGGGGGGGGGGTTGGGGGTGCAGAGAGTGATTAGCCGTGCCACAGACTTTTTAGGTTTGCTTTTTTAAACACAGGATATACAAGCCATGAGGCATGATGTTAAGCCACCTTTCAAATTCAGAGGTGATGAGTGAATGGGCAGAATATTTTGTGGGCCTAGAAGCTGGGCTGCCTTGCTTCCTGCCTGCCCTATGTCAGGCAACTTAATAAGCTGATAGCTTTCCTAGCATCACTAGTTCTGGAAATAGAGAAGCAATGCTGAACTGTGCTTAGCAATTATCAGTGGTGGCTGGTGGCCACTGTGCCTGGTGGGTCCTCCCCATACATACATACATAATAAGCTAATGCAGGCAGGCCACAAGTGGCATAAGCAAAGCACAGCTGAATTACTTTTTGATAACATAACAGACAGGGAGATGGGCTCTGATTATGCAGACACAGTCTTTTCAATGCAAGGTTCAGTTTCAAAGAGAGAATGCACAGATAGTCAAGAGGTCTGTAAAGGATCACAGAGCTTGTGATGTACCTTCAGAAACAGAACAATGCACATTTCATCACGATTCCAGCATTTTAAACTGAAAGCACATTTTCTCATCTATAAGGGAGCAGAGAAAAAAGTTTTTCTCTAAAATTGAAAAGCCAGATATGGCCTAAGTGTGTACTCCAAAGGACACAAAAAACAGCTTTGTGTCAAACCCATTGCACACCCCACTTTCTGTTTCAGAGTTCTAATTATCGAATTTTCAAACAAGTGACACCTTGTGTCATTCTGGAGACTCTCTGTAAGTATCTTGAGCCCTCCCACCAAGAGAGGGCAACAAGACCCTTCATCACATCACCACCACCATCTCAACAAATCCTTCTAGAGAAAAGCAGAGAAATACTTTGCTCATGGTTGCAGAACCCCAGTGACAAGCTGGAAACACTGTAGATTCTGAGACACTTCCATTGTTCCCTACATTCCACCTAAGCAAGTTCCAAACTGCAGCCCCGGTTGAACAAATGGAACCCCAACAGATGCCCCACACATGCTTGAAACCCAACCTCAGAACTCAGTATCAACGAGAACAAAAAATATCTGCTCCTTCATTTTGTGTATGCTCAGAGGTAAAATGAACATGATAACTTCAGGGAATATTAGCTTTGGGGCATATATAGTAGATCTGTGGTGGCAGGGCATGAATGCAAAAGATCAATCCAGCTTTTGCTCCATAGTTAGTTTCCTTCTAGTTGCAGTATAGCAAGAGTAGCTGAAAGGAGGGCACACAACACACACTCAGACACACAGTATGCTTATACACAAATTCCTGGGCTCAAGTTCAACCCTGCTGGGAAGGGAAAAAAGGAGGGGAGTTCTAACAGAGCTACCTGCAGATAAAGAGAAAGCAGGATGTCCTCTCCCTTCAGCAAATCTACTCCCACTTGGTAACGGAGAGAGAAGCCACTGGCCTGCAGGACTATACCATTTCCAAGCAAAAAGAATCAAATCAGTGGCTAAATTAACCAACAGTCAGAGCTGCAGCTACACTGTAGTTGCCTCCCTTCCACTGAGACTGAAAACTTGCTCACTGAGCTACTCTGAGGGGTTCCACGGTGGGATGTTTCTTCTTTACGGTACATGATTGGCTGAGGGCCGGCTCCAGGGCACTCCTGCAGCCAATCAACATTAGGTTGGTAGGGGAACTCCCTTTCCCATTTCACTCTCTGACTCACCACCAAGGAGTGTGCTGGATGCTTCCCAACTTTCTCTTCTATAGTCCCAGTGTAGGTTGTGCAACAAGAAAGCCATTCTTCCCACAACTTTGGGTGTGCACCTGCATGCTGCCCAGAAGAGAAATAGAAGCAAACAAACACAACATCAGAACCTAGTGGTTTCTTGGGCCCTGAGAAACTGTGAGCTGCCAACAGCATTGCTAAAATCTGTTTGTTTTGACTCCTGCGGTGGGGGGAGTGGGAGAGATCAGTAGGGCAATCAGGAGGTGGCCCATCTAGTCCAACATTCTGTTCACAAAGCAGCTGCACAGCTGCCCACAGAAAACCTACAAGCAGAGCATGAATGCAAGGCACCCTCCTGCCCATGTTTTGGAGCAACTGGGGCACATATTGCCTCTGCTGCTGGAAGCAGTGTACAGCTTACCTGGACTAGTAGCCTTCTCCTCCATGAATTTGCCCAATCCCCTTTAAAAGCTGTCCAAACTGGTGGCCATCACAATACAGTGGTACCTTAGCTCACAAATGCCTTGGTTCACAACCAAATGGGGTCGCAAACAAAAATTTCATGAAAATTTTGACTTGGGTGGCGACCAAGATCACAGCCATCTCCCCCCCCCGCCCCCCGCCCCGAGTGGGGAGATGGTCACAATTGCAGTTGCATTTGTGCAGGGAGGACGTGCATGATCGCGGCTGTGCTGCGCATGTCTTTCTCGCAGGAGCGCAACTGTGCCAGGATTTCTTTGAGAAGCACCACCCCAACATAACTGTAACGAACAGAGTGTTGAATCTGATGAACGATAACATGGTCTCTCATTTCTGGAGGGTTATGCAGTGCCAGAAAAAACAAGTGCCTACAGACAGATTTTTCACCAAAATTGACCCTGCAGCTACGAGACAAAGAGGAGAGGAAACCCCTGAAAGAGATCTCCCCAGTGTCCTTATGGGGGGGACTCTCCATCAAAACAATAACCTCCCCCCACCTAGGTTAGTGTTCTCCACTGTACTGTACCATACTTTGTTGTTACTTTGTTTCAAATTTTTCTGATTAAAAAAAAATAGTTACGGAACAGATTAACCTTATTTACATTGTATATTATGGGGAAATTTGACTTGGCTGGCGACCAAAACCTGGCTCACAACCACACTTGGAGGGGTCAGAACGGATTAACCTTATTTACATTGAATCTTATGGGAAAATTTGACTTGGGTCACAACCAATTTGGGTCACAACCAGAGTTGTGGAACGGATTAAGTTTGTGAGCCAAGGTGCCACTGTACCTTGTGGAAGTGAATTCTAGTGTAACTGTGCACTCTGGGAAGAAGTGCTGCTTTTTATCTCTCCTGAATCTCCCACCCATCAGTCTCATGGGATTACTACAGGTTCTAATATTGCAAGAGAGGAGGGGATTGCACAGCCAAGGCTTTGTCTGGAAGCACTCAATATAGGCGAGCAACTTCTGGGATCCACCTTCTTTCCCTAGAACACAGAGATCGATTAACTGCACCCTGGCACAAAGACATACTCTTGAAATTTAAAAGTGAGATCAGGAATTTGTTCTGTGTGGCAAAACTGAATGAAGCTCCTAGTTTTCCCTCAAAACTTTCTTCATTCCAGCAGGAGAGATGTAGATCTAGATGAGGGGTGTAATTTGTTGCTGTTATTGGTTAATAATTGGGAGTCAGAAATCCTTGCCAATCTACTACAAATCACCCAGAAACTTACCAGATCTGGAACTGTTCTCTCCCCACCTCTGTACTAAAGTGCCACCCTAATGTTTTCTCTCACAAATTTTGATTGTGTCTCCCGCAGTGCTGAATATCACAGGCCCATGCTGGCTGCAAAGCAGTAAAACTGCTTAGAATAAGCCATGGTGAAGCATGAAAACCATGCAACAGACCATTGTTTCTTTTCATGGTTCCATGGAAACCAAGTGTAATATGTGCAGACAACATGACAGTCCATCCCATGTTGAGAACCACCATGGCTTGCCATAATGTGTGAACCCAGCCATCGTTTGAGTCCGGAATCATGGTTTCCTTGGTCTTAGTATGCAACTACCAGAGAGCCCTCTGGAAAGAGTGGCAACTTCAGGAGCGACTCCAGCCCTCTAGTCTCTATGTATAGTCCAAACAGGAAGAAGCAGGCCACATAGACAGAGAGCAAAACATCTTGAGATTGAATTTCAGACACAGTGGCTGATAGGATACATGTCAACAGTGGGAGGAGTGAGTGGAGACAATGGAAACCATGATACCGTGGCGGTGGTACGGCCGGTTGCGCCTGGGGGGCTGGCAGGAGCGGCTCTTTCACCGCCGCACCCACCCCCGCACCACACCATCATCGTGCTGGCGGCACCATCACCGCGCCGGGCCGGGAGCCGCTGCCAGCCATCACGCCAGAGACTGGGACGCTGGCACACCGCCCACCTTCACTGGAGTCTGGACCACCGCTGCAGCGTCCACCTACCGGCACCCGCCGGCACTGAGGCCCCAGCTCCGCACCCCCCCTTGTGTCGTGAGTGGCAGACGCACTGAGGGGGGCAGGGTGGGGCAAGGCCGAGGCCGGAGGAGGAGGAGGTTGGAAGTGGACGCCGGCCGGGAGGCTCAAAGGGCCGGCCGTGCCTGGGGCCGGAGGCCTCAGGCTGGCAGCTGAAGGGCAATGGCCTAAGGGCAGTCACCGTTATGGCCATTGGGGCCGCTTGGGGGCTGGCCTGGCCAGTGACCTCGGCCGGGCTTGGACGGACCGAGTTTTGCAGGGGTTGACGGTGGTTGGAAGTTTTTAAGTGTTTTAAAGTTTTAAGTGTTTTTAGGGGCCCATCTCTAGTCAGGGTAGGAATGTTGCCTGGGGAGCGCGTGGGTGATGGGCTTTGGTCGCTATGGTCACAGTGGTGGTTTAACGATCCCACCTAGGAGAAGGCGGGACAGGTGGTTAACGCCTGTCTCTCCTTCTGGTTATTCCCCTAGCCGGCAGGTGCCAGGTAGCCTTGTCAACTGTCCCACGGGCCTGACAGTGCTGTTACTTAATGCCAGGTCGGTCCGCAATAAAGCTACTCTTATCCATGACTTGATTGTGGATGAGAGGGCCGACCTGGCTTGTATCACCGAGAACTGGGTGGGGGAGGGGGGAGATGTTGCCCTCTCAGAACTGTGCCTGCCTGGGTACCTAGTTCAGCACCATCCACGCCCGGAGGGGAGGGGAGGGGGGTCGCTCTAGTTTATCGAGCTTCTTTTTCCCTCACGGGGCTTCCTGTCCCCTCGAGACCGGGGCTGGAGTGCCTCCACTTGGTGTTGGGCGACCAAGACAGATTGGGGATTCTGTTGGTGTACCGTGCACCCTTCTGCCCAACAGACTCCCTGCCTGAGCTGACGGAGGTCATCTTGAACCTGGTGTTGAAGACCCCCAGGATGTTGGTCCTGGGGGACTTCAATCTCCATGCTGAGGCTGACCTTTCCGGGGCGGCTCAGGACTTCATGGCTGCCATGACGGCCATGGGGCTGTCTCAACATGTCAGCGGCCCGACCCATGAATGTGGACACACTTTGGACCTGGTTTTCTCGACGGGTCAGGAAGAGGGTGATCTGAGGGTGAAGAATCTATGCTTGACGCCCCTGTCATGGTCAGATCATTCCCTCGTGAGGTTTGAGCTCAAAAGTGGCCTCTCCCTCGGTAAGGGTGCGGACCGGATTGTGATGGTCCGCCCCCGGAGTCGGATGGATCCGGATGGATTCCTGAGGGGTCTGGGGGATTTTCCGGCTGACAAGTCTGGTGCTCCTGTTGATGCTCTGGTCGATGTATGGAACGGGGAGATGACTAGGGCTATCAACACGATCGCTCCTAAGCGCCCTCTCCAGTCAGGCAGAGCCCGTCCAGCTCCCTGGTATACACCTGAATTACGGGCGATGAAGCAGGTTGGCAGACGGCTAGAGTGCAGGTGGACGAATCCGACCAAGCACAACTTAGAGCTTAGTATTGGGTCTATGCTGTGGCGGTGAGGGCGGCGAAGAAGCGATTCTTCTCCGTGTCCATTGCCTCCTCACAATGCCGTCCAGCAGAGATTTTTCGGGTGGTTAAGGGGCTGATTAAACCTGGCCCCACAAAAGATCTTGTGCCACCCTCGAAAGCCTGCTGTGACAACTTTGCCACACATTTCAAGGAGAAAGTTGCTCAGATTCATCACGAGCTGGACTCCGCTATTGATACAGATTCTCATGGGGAGGGGCCAACCGTGCCGGCTTGTCCCCCATTGATGGATGAATTTCAGTTTTTATGGCCTGATGATGTGGACAAGGTGCTTGGATCGGTATGCTCAACCACCTGTTTACTGGACCCGTGCCCATCTTGGCTATTAAAGAGTGCCAAGGACGGGATTGTGCCCTGGATCTTGGAGGTGGTCAACGCCTCTTTAAGAGACGGTCGGGTGCCTGCCCTTTTAAATGAGGCAGTAGTCCGACCAGTCCTAAAGAAGGCTTCCTGGATCCAGAGGTGGTCGCCAACTATAGACCGGTGGCCAACATCCCGTTTCTGGGCAAGGTGCTGGAGCGGGTGGTGGCGGGACAACTCCAAGCACTCTTGGATGAAACTGATTATCTAGACCCATTTCAGTTCGGTTTCAGACCCGGTTTTGGCACTGAATCTGCCTTGGTTGCCCTGTACGATGACCTGTGCAGGGAGAAAGACAGGGGGAGTGTGTCCCTGTTGGTTCTCCTGGACCTCTCGGCGGTTTTCGATACCATCGACCATGGTATCCTTCTGGATAGGCTGGCGGGGTTGGGGGTTGGAGGCACTGCTCTGCAGTGGTTCCGCTCCTACCTCAACGGCCGATTCCAGAAGATGGTGCTGGGGGACTATGGCTCTGCGCCATGACAGCTATGCCATGGAGTTCCGCAGGGTTCCATTTTGTCCCCTTTGCTCTTTAATATCTACATGAAACCGCTGGGAGAGGTCATCAGGAGGTGTGGGCTGTGGAATCATCAGTACGCTCTCTCGTTTTCCACCGATCCAGGTGAGGCGGTGGCTGTGCTGAACCGGTGCCTGGCCAAGGTAATGGGCTGGATGAGGGCCAATAAACTGAGGCTCAATCCTGACAAGACGGAGGTCCTGTTGGTGGGTGGGTCGGGCTTCGGAGTGGGGGACCTGACCCTAGTCTTGAATGGGGTTGCACTCCCTCTGAAAGACAGGGTTCGCAGCCTGGGAGTGCTCCTCAACCCGGAGCTGACCTTGGTAGCCCAAGTGTCAGCAGTGGCGAGGAGCGCTTTCCATCAGCTTTGGCTGATCCATCAGCTGCGTCCTTTCCTGGAGTTCGACTGCCTGATGACAGTGACACATGCGTCGGCGACTTCCCGGTTAGATTTCTGTAACGTGCTCTACGTGGGGCTACCCTTGAAGACGGTCCAGATACTTCAGTTGGTGCAAAATATTGCTGCCAGAGTGCTGACGGGGACTGGGTGTGGTTCTCATATCACCCCAGTTCTCCGTCAGCTACACTGGCTTCCCATTGAAGTCCGGGCCCAATTCAAGGTGTTGGTTCTTACCTATAAAGCCCTCAATGGCTTGGGTCCTGGCTACCTAAAGGAGCGCCTGCGAGCATATATGCCCTCCCACCCCCTACGATCGGCAGCTGATGCTCTCCTCCGGGAACCCTCTGTGAGAGAGGTGAGGAGGGTAAGTACCCGGAGGAGGGCTTTCTCTGCGGTGGCGCCCCACCTATGGAATGCGCTCCCCAGAGAGGCTCGCCTGGCGCCGTCGTTATTTGCTTTTCGGCGCCAGGCGAAGACCTTTTTATTTAAGAAATATTTTAACTGTTAATTTATTATTGTAAATTTTAAATTGTTGTATTTGTTGGACATTTATTGGTTATTTTAACTTTGTGACTATGAGATGGGCCAGTTTTAGATTGTATATTGTTTTAGATTGTGTATGTTGTGAGCCGTCCCAAGGCTAGTTGGCAAGGGAGCGGCATAGAAATCTGTTAAATGAATGAATGAATGAATGAATGATAATACAGAAACCACTTAATCTTCTGTCAGGTAGATCATAATAAAAAACTGCAAATCAGGGTAACTATGCAAGGTTGCTTGTCATGCCATGTGAATGCAGCCACAGTTTCAAATTGTTCTCATCCTTTCAGGGAGAACACATAGTAATCTAATAAGTAGTCACAACCAGTTACAAGTGCTGTATACAAGAGATTAGAGCCTATTATTAGAATACACTGGGAGTTGGTATGGTCTAATGGTTAGTGTTGGATTGGGATCCAGGAGATCTAAGCAGTAGTCTCCAGACCACCACAAAACTCACTGACTTCGGGCTAGTTAGAAACTCTCAGTCTGGCCTACCTCACACGGTTGTTGTGAGGATAAAATGGAGTGGTGGAAAACCTTTTAAGCCACCTTCAGTTCCCTGTAAGAGGAAGAATAGTGAAGTATACATGCAAAACAGTATGAATATTTTTTAATGAATGAAATTTGGCTGTTCAGGCTAAGTGGGTCCCATTCCTCTCCTTCTCCTTCTTGCATTTAAAAAGTGAGTTAGAGGTCCTCCCTCTCTTCATCCCCAAATTTCATTTTTTCGTCTATGGCCTGTCAAGTCTATGGCAGGGTTTCCAAGAAGTGCACAACTGATTTCATGTGTCACAGAGGACAGTAGTTTATTCTTCTCAAAAATCAGCCCCCATCATGCATGGCAGAGGAGACTTTTAAACACAGTTCGTGTATCTGCAATTCTAAGATGAAAAGTGAAATTGAAATAATGTCATCAGCCATGCTCAACTTTGGATGTAGGTAAAATAGCTCTTTGGAGCCCAGCCTTTTAATTAACAGTGAATTATATGTGAAGGTTAATTATACAAATATCATTGCAAAAAGAATGGTTCCCTGAACTCTTTTTTTAATTGCAGGAAAGCAGCATTGTAGATCAAAGTTTAAACACTAGGTTAACTTGTTCCAGACAGTTAGATCTAAATGGCGGAAAGTGGAATTATCTTTTTAGGGGGGAAAAGACAAATGGAAAACAAATGTGTTTTGTTTCTTTTGGTTAAGAGCTTTCAATCCAAATAGAAGGATCCTTCCAGTCAGTCAAGGGGCAACTCACTTGCCACCATCTTTTATTCAAAGGCAGGCACAGATGTTCCTTCTGCAGGGGAGGTTTTAATTTATGAAAATGATATCGTTTATGCATGAATGCGCTCCACATAACACACACTACTTCCATCTGATGAGAGAAAACTGCAGAACCAGTGCCAATGTCAGGAACATATTCTGCAAATTTACTCGTTTAAATGTTTAATGAATATTTGGAAGACATTTACAAACCACAAGAAAGCTTTTCAATTACCTTCTCTTTTTTCACAGCTAATAATAATTTTCACCTCCTCCAGCCAATGCAATTGACTTTAGAGGTCTGACAAATTTTTGTAGCTGCGGTACTTCAAAGAAATAATAATTAAGAGAACAAACAAGCTAAATTGGATATTGGTGAGATTTAGAAAATCTTACTCAGTATTTTTCCTCACATAGATTAGAATTCCTTCCTCTTAAATAGCAAAAGCAACAACAGATTACAAATTTTGTTCTCAGTGAAATCAACAATAATCAGTTGTTTGCACAGATACTTTGATATCAGCAATGCAAGTAAAATAATATTTAATAACTCCTTCCCTATACTTCTACACATTTACTGCTAAACTGATTAGTAAATTGATGGAAGTTGGAGTATTCAGGAGTGTTCCCTTAATTCACATGGTCATATTCACTGCTGTTATTCTGGCCTAGGTACGTACAGTTTCCTCATCACTGCTGGAATTCATTTTCCCAAAGTGAGTATGGTTGGGATACAAGGTAGCCTCCTTTTCAAACTTGTATCCTCTCAGGTATCCTCCTTGGTTTGGATCCAGACTTAATCACACGTAGAGTAGACCCACTAAAGTTCATGGAATGCAAGTTGTGACTTACTTTAGTCCTACTGGTTTCAGTGGCTTGTATCCCATGACCTTGTTTGCATGACAAAATCAATCACATGTAACAAGCTATGGTGGGGTGTTGTATCATCTGAACCTACTGTGTTTTCAGCAGGGTGGCTTAATTTTCATGAACAAACCACCTTGAGAATCCATACCTTGTTCTATGGGCTATTCAACCCACAATGGGTTGTTGTGCTGGCCAAACCCAGCAGGGTGAATTATCATGGGTGGTTGATTACAACTATGAAGCTATTTTGGCAAGAGAGGCAAAACCATCAGCTGCTTGCTTTCACAATTTTGCCAGCAACTACCCTTCCACCAAGATTGAAATGTGCTTTGGAAAGATTATCACTCCTTTCTTGGCTTTTTAAAATGTATTTGCTAATGTCTCAAAAAATAATTGGATCTGTATTTTTCAAACCTCTGAAAAATGCACAATTTTATTATTATTATCTTGGTTATTTACAGCATGCAAGTGTAGACTTACAGAGTCTGTATTCAGTCCATTGCTTAAAGTGGGAAAGGGATTTTTTCCAAGTCTCAGGATGATTTTTTTAAACAAAATAAAACGTGTGTCAGTTTTTAGAAATGTGTTATTACTTAATATTATCATGTTCCTCTCCTAACATTCTACTAGTAACAAACACAGTTTTAAAAAAGAATTAAATACCTGTATCTCTTGGTTCTAAGAGTTTTCTTTAAAGTACAGTTATTTATATTCTATCAGACTAGATAGTGACTGAATTTATTATGCTTTTCACCATGGCCTAAATATGCTATTTAAATGGAAAACCACTATTGCAACTGCATTCCCCTGCCATGGTACTCATTCACATAAAATATATTAATTACAGTGATGGGATGAAAAACTAAAAATAGGCTATTGTTTAAATGACAACAGGAGTGGTTTCAATAAAAATATTTCACTGAAATATGTATCTGACATGCTGTCATAAGGTAATGTAAAATTATGCTTAAATGTTGTCTTACGCATATTTAGACAGAAAAAAAGGCCTGTAACAGGGAAATGCTGGGACTGTAGACCCTTTTTTGTCTAAAAACTTGCATAGGATTGTACCTTTACTGTTAAATTGACTATAGGATATGGTAGTGACTGAATAGCTTCCTTTAATTTTCCATTTCCAAGCTTGTAATACTTTGCCTTACAGTGACATTTAATTTATGAAAAGGATCTATAGTCAACACTTGTGATATAGATTATATAGCATAATTCTGATGAGACCAACATATAAAGTAAAACCATGGGACAATGTTAATAGCAGTATAGCCAGACAACTGCTTCTTGTTTCATTGAAATGAAAAACTAAATTAATGGGCTATGCTTACACCTTTAGTATTTGAAGAACACTGCATGGTAAAACATAGTGCAAATTAAAAGGAAAAAATGAATTCAATATCCCTGTTCTCTGATTACTTGGAACAAATACAGTGATCATAATGAATTAGTATTTCTGGAAATTTTGACAGAGTATTATCCTTCAGTGAAGCCAATACAGAGCTACCTCTCTGCAGATTGTGTCCAAGTCCATGCTCAGTCCAGAAAGTGTGAACTGGGTAAATCCCCAGAAAAACTGATTGTGGTAGAGCACTGATGGTTAACTGATACAATATGGTTAACAGATATACGATTCTACAAACCTATTATTGATGTAGTTTTATTATTTGGGATTTAAAATATGTTTTACATATTGCTGACATCATTTATTTGCTGCCTTGACCTTCCTATTAATGAAAGGATAAGATCTAAGTGTCCAAAATAAATATTCTTTGGGGAACACCCAAAACATATTTTCAAATGTCCTTACTAGCAACAGAGATTCTCTATTTCCTGGATGTGCCTGTTGGTGCCTGTTTTATTTTCTACCAGGTTGCATTATAATCTGCTTCTAAGACTGAATTTAGGAAGGGAGCCAACTTTTTCAGAGTCCAACACCTTCCATAGGGTCTTGAGAAGTTAAATAATTGAGCAGGAAATATTGGACCTATAGAGCATTCATCTTGGCAGCCCATGACCAGTTGTGTTGCAGATAGAACATGGTTAATGGGGTTGCAGCATCAGCACTTCTTCACATTATATAAGTGGCCTTATAACCACTTGGGACCAGGATAATTAATCTTTTCACCCACTTTTTGTGAGCAGAAGTCACTTGCAACTTTGGCTTGATTGGATGGCTCACCTTTTGACACTTGTCAAGAGAAAACCAAGTATAAAACCCCCCTATTTTGGGTCAATGCCCATGGTAGATACTTGCTGCATTTTGACAGCCAGTACTCTCCTGGTCATTGACCAAGCAATTTATTTTTTTATTTATTGTTCCTGTGGATATGTGCATTACTGCTTCTCCAGAACTGCAATTCCAGCTCTTAAAAAGGAAAGAAATTAAACTATTTATACACAATCAGGGCTCAACAAAAGAAGAACATAATGAGCCACAGAAAGCCTCTCCTATGTGTCACCTGGGTGAATGTTTTAGTGAGTGTGGCTGTCTAAATGGAGATCAAGAAAAACAGTCTCTGGAAGGAAAGGGGAGGAGGCTGGAACAAGCCAAAATGACTCCTGGCAGGCAGAGTAGCTTGAGCTGGCATATTTGCTGATGGGCAGAGGAGATAGTGGGCTGTTAACCCACACTGAGCTTTATTGTCCACCAGCCATATTGTGGATTGTTCTAGCAACATCGAGCAACAGGCCGCAGCTTATTTCCAGGGTGTGTTGAGATGTTGTATGAACCCACTCAATGACTACATCATTTGGCAATGTATTCAGCATCATTTAGTGCAGGAGAACCCATGAGGCAGCAATCCTTACAACGCAACCCTACGTACACTTACTAAAGCGTCTCACTGAGGCACTATGGCTGCCTCCTAGGAAAGTGCTTCCTCCTAGGCTTGCAAAAGGGTCGGGTCGCCTGACTGTACGGCAACCCCCGGCGTTCCGCGCACAGTCCTTATTTTCGTCTGTGAAATACTGCCGGGAGCTTGTTAGTTCTTGACTGGGTAACAGCGGTCCACTGCACTGCCGCGGCATTCTTCCGAGCGCAGCGATCCTCGAGCGCAGCCCCTGCCCGCGCGCCTGGCTCTTTTCCCGCCTTTTGCAGAAGCGCCCCAGAAAAGCTCGCCCGCTCGCTCGGGCCGTGCCCGCCGCCGCTGCAGGCAAGGCCGGCCCCGTCACCGCCACAGGGGGGAGGGGTCGTGCAGGAGGAGGAGGAGGCCGCGAGCCCCAGACGGAGCGCGCGCACTAGGCCGCGCACCCCCCCATCCCCGGAAGGGGGGGGAGGAGGAGGAGGAGAGCGGCTCGCGGGCTGCCTTGGTAGCGACCGCGGTGTACGGGGCATTTTTGCTCTTCTCTGTCTCTCTCTCTCTCTCTCCCCTGCTCGCGTGCGCACCTTCCCCTTCCTGGGGCTGCTGAAGCACGAAAACGACGACGCGAGTATCCCGAAAATGCACCGCCGTAGGAGAATAGCGTGGGTCGAGAGCCCGGAGGGCACTGGGGGACTGGAAGCGGGCGCTGGCCGGCAGAGAAGCGGCCGCTCCTCTCGCTCCTCCTCGAGAGAGGAAGGGAAGGAGCAGGGAGAGCTGCCTCTGCGGGTGCGTGAGGAGGCGGAGAAGGTGCGGAGCGAAGACCCCCAGCCGCTCCTCAGGGGGATTTTCGAGATCCAGAAGAAGAGCTGCGACGTAGTGCTGAGCGCCCAGAGGCTCAAGTGGAGCCCAATCCAGCCTGAGCGCCCCGTAGGTGAGGGGTGTGCGCGCGTGAGCAACACTGCGAACGCGACCCAAGCTGCTTTGATTCTGGGGAACGCGTGTGCGTGCTTCCTGGCAAGTAAGCGCCTCTGAATGGGGGTCTGATGGGGTTTACTCCCGCGTAAGTGCGCAGGGTTGTGGTTCACGCATGCGCACGTGTGCTCCCATGGAAATACGGCTGAATTCAGTGGGATTTCCCCCTCCCTCTCCTTGCCCGTAAAGCCGAGCCCTTTTTGCAGAACAGGTTCTTCCTCCCAGGCATCGAAGCTGTTCAGTTAGCAGTCACCTGGCCTCTTCAGCGGCTGCGCAATTAAAGAAAAGTTTTGTTAACTTCGTGCCTCAGGTGTAGCCAGGCTCGAAACTTAATCTAAGAACGATTCGGTGTAGCTGGTGGAAATCTTGATGAAGAAGAATGTATTTAAATATTAAGCTGACATTTAAAATAACCATCTCCTTCCACCTGCCAGGCTGATTCCAGGGAAGAATTTTATTATTCAGTTGTCATTCTTCAAATACGGAATTTTGACAAGGGCTGCAAACTCCCAAGCGCTCCAGATGAGGCTTTTATCTAGCCAGCAACGGGGGGGGGGGGGGGGGGCTGTGCAAGTGTCCGATTACTCATAACCCTCCCCATATTTTCCCAGTGCTTCTCTCCCACTGCTCTTTCTTGCAATAGAAAAAAGGAATAGCTTCACAATAACAGAATTGGTAAAGCTAGGAGCCTTCTGAAAGGGAACATGTCGACACTTTTAAACAGAAGCCATTAGGAAGGGAAAGATGAAAGGAGCTTCTCAGATGCCTTTGGAAGTTCTAGGAGCTGTCCACCCAGAAGCTTCTTGGATTGATATAAATCAAGGAGAAAAAGCTGTTTTCAGTCAAGTATCCAGCTGATAGTGCCCACATGTATGTTGCATCCAGTGATGCAGATCTGACCACTAAACCAAGATAATTTACAACTAAGGGTGTGATGCAATGAAAATGCTCATAAGACTCTGAACCTGAGTATTTCTCACATTCTTTTGAGAGCAGGGGGAACAATGGAGGCAATCCTCATTTCGCCACTACTTCTACTTTGTGCTGCATCACTTCATTTTTACAGCCAGGCATCCATCCCATTGTTGCATTTCATGTATTTTTCATTCTTTTTTTAACCTATAGAAAGAAAGCCTTCAAAAATATTCCTGCATAGGGCTATTTTCCCATACAGCAGCTACAACAGTTTGTATGTATAAGAAAATAGGAATTTGCACCAGTTTTTCTGTTCTTCAGTGTTATTTTCAGTCCTGTTTGGCCCAGTCCCAATTTCACAAAAACAGAGTAGCTAATAATGTAACTCTCAAGAGTGATGATAAGTAGAAGAAAGTTCTGATAGTTACTTGGCAAACTAGAGTAATTTATTTCCATAAATTTCATAAGCAATTTATTTTCATAATCTTGATGACTCTGAAGATTTATATTTGAGAAATGATTCTTGCAATTGTTTCTTCATTTGCATAGAAAACTTTATTAGAAGGAAGCCTCTGATCTTGGAGGCTCAAATTATCCAGTACCCTGCTGGGCTGGTGTAAGTGGAAAAGGCAGGAGCAGCAAAAACATTTTTTTTCTATTCTGTGCTCTTTCTACAAAATTTTTCTCTATGTTGGCTTTTCAACCCATGTAGAGAAGTTCTACTGTCAGGAGTTCGGCCAATACTGAAAAAGTCGTATGATCTTTCATATTCTGGTCAACTCCCTAACCACAAGAACACCCCTTTTCTCTAGCCCTTCAGTGCTGCATTCGTGACCTTGGGAAGCAGCCAGATAATTCCACAGTGGCCGTGAATGGCCATTGATAGGTGAAATTGGAGCCCCCTCTTAAAGTCTTAGAAAGGTCTACTGCCTTGGGGTGGAGATTCTAAACAGTCCTATATTCCCTGGAACATTCTACCAGGGACCATCCGTTTTCTCTCCAAGTCATCGTATCTGATACCATTGTATTGATCCAGTTCAGAGATTATCATCCCCCTCTTTTTTTTACAGACCATTTAAGATTAACCATGTTTCTATTTAAGAAAAATGTACAGTTATGGGCACACTCCTATCCTTTCTTTAAAGAAAAAAACTTAGGTGGATAAGGCTGGGAGTTTCAGTACTTTTTCTGACTAAACATGCATAAAATTGCTTCCTAAAAATAAAGTCATCTCAATTAAATCATGGAATTTGAAATTTTAGACACCAGTAGTGATTGTGGGGGCTGCTGTGCATGATGCTCCTGCCTGGTCTCTGCCAGATGGGCAGCAGATGTGGCCTCCCCATCAAAGCGAACATCCCTATGAGCGCATACCTACATATCTGCTTCATTCCCTGTGCCCTACCCTCACCCTGTCCCTGACTTGACAATCCAGGGGACTCTGTGCAAGCCCCACCGTGCAAAAACTGAAGCTGAATCCAGACAACACAGGTCTTGCAGCTTTTGGCTATGCAGGAATTAACTTTGCCCAGGAAGCATCTGTGCATCACTGTGCCTTTTCCAACCACGCCCCTCCTAAAAATGACTCGATTTGCCAACAGTTATGCATGCCTTAATACCATGCAGACTTGTCCTGTCTGCATAGCTATACATTGAACTAGCATGTCAAGTGACCTTTGCTAAGCTGGAAAGACAGGCCTGCTGCCAGATGGGTGACCAAATGTGGAAGCAGAACAGGGGGATGGACTTGATGGCCTTAAAGGTCCCTTTCAACTCTACTACTATTCTATTCTGAATGTAATGCATTACATGTGAGTCTTCCTTTGAAAAGTGTTCAGAAATTGGGCTGGTCTAGAATTCAGCAGCTAAGATGTTAACAAGTTTTCTCATTGAAACCAATAGCACTTTTTCTGGACACTCTTTAAGGTGGTGGTTTTGACATTTAAAACCAAAGTCTGAGAACAGGGTATCTAATGGAGCTCTTGCTTCTATATGAATCTGCCCAGCAGTTGAGATCTTCATTGGTGAATCTTCTCCTTTGCTAATCTGTATATTGCCCTTTTTGTATTTTACTATTATTCTTATGGGGAAATGTAATAAAACATTATTTTTAAAAGGACTTAGGTCCAGTGGGAAAATCCAGTAGTTATGACTAGCTTTACAAATTGATTTTGATGGGATTTCAGTGAACCTAGTTCGGTCTGTATCCGGCCTAATGTAAAAATACAAAATACTTAACAGTATACGAACTAAAAACATACTAAATAAATCAACAGGTAACCCTAGCCAAATTACTAATCAAATTTACATGCTGCTTATCACGCCAAATGAATAGCAGAAGTTTGTCTTTGCCTGGTGCCTGTAAGATAGTGCCAAAGGTGGCACCAAGCAGAGCTGGAGAGAGCATTCCACAGCCGTGATGCAACTACAGAAGAGACCCCGTCCCCAGTGCCCAGCTAACCGTCACGTGGAGGCACTCAGCAGCGTGGACATTTTCTGTGTAGCGGTACCCTGTCAAGAATACTCTGACATGAAAGAAGTTTAAAATCCTTAAACCAGCAGGAAATTGTCTGTTTCTTACGTTTAGCATTGATTTGTCCATGCTATCACATCTTCGTGCATGCATTAATTTGTGAAGTTCTATTTTTGTTAATAGTTGCATTCGTTATATAAAATTGATAGGTAAATTTTTGAGTAGCTGTGAATTCTGAGCAATATGTACTTGCATGCTTTAAGAGACTGTCATAATTCTTATGTAGTTGTGTTTCATGGGAAAAAAACCATTAATTTCTGCTGGTTATGCCTTCTTATCTGAACATTCTGTTGAAACATAATGTGTTGGGTATTTGATACATGTATTACTATCCTACCATAAGGGTCCAACTGATTTTATGATAGTATTAGATTTCTTCTACATATGCTTGTTTTCGCCCAGATGAACTCAGTGAACATCTGTTACTTTTGTGGTGGTATCTGCTGTTTGCTTTGAAAATTTGTCCTTTTGCTGAATTACAGCTACAATTCTGCAGTTTTTCAGTATTGCCACGTTCTTCTACAAACAATATATTTGCACTAATGAGCTGTTAATACATAGTTCACTTCTATCATGTATAATCATATCTGCATATGAGAACTAGTAGTTAAATGAGCATGGGTATTTTAAATGTGATATGTTACTCATTCTTGTGAAAAAATCAGTTCCATATTTATACATAGCAGTTAAAATCTGTAGTACATGTTTCCTGATAGAGAAGATGTTGGAAATCAGGTATTCTGCTATTGGAATGAATATACACAACACACATGATAGGTTATATCAATTTACTTATTCATGCTAATCTAGTAGCAGTAATTCATGTACAGAAACTGGGTTCTGCTGCCAATGCTCCAAAGTCTATATTATTATTATTAATAATAATGATGATAATGTAATCCCATTATTATTTTATTTCTTTACTGCCCCACACAGCTGAAGCTCTCTGGCTGTTAAGAAGGGGAAATGCCACATTTAGCACAAAAATCATATAATCATAGATGACTGGCATTGTCAGCATGAAAGCATCTCTGGAGTCAGACCATTATTTGCCTCTGTTCACAATATTTAGATTTTCAAAGAATATATTGCAGAGTCGGACAAAGAAATGTTGTGACAGAGGGGAATGCCCGAGAAATGTAGTTAAGTCTTATTGTACTATCTAGCCAGCACTTCTCTAATTTCTGAGCCTCCCCCAGCCATTGCCTAAGCTATCCAATTCTATTGTCAGATGTCATTTTTCTGACAAAGGTTGATATACTAGGATTTGATGCATTCATTATAGCAAAATGTATAATCATGGGTAGGGCTCCTTACTGAATCCATTTGAGTTTCAGAATTTGGGCACATTACAGTGTGCCTAAAGTTGCTTGGCTGTATTGCCAGGCCAAGACATGATAGGTCTTTTCTGGAAGAAAATCAGCATTGCATGTTACAGTCCATCCATGTTACTTGCTGCCCCTAATAATCCAAAGATGTTTTGTGGGCTTTTAGTTTGTTTTAAAATAATTGTATCTGCCGAAGTGTTGGAAAGCTTTCCGGTAAGAGCAATATATACAATGTTGAGTAAGTTGTTAAAACCTCTAGATTTGTCCTATGGTCAATTTGAAACTTGACTTGTACATTCACACTTTTTCAGATGAACAAACAAACACGCACTGAAATGTTGAAGATGGTGTATTTGCACATGCATTTTGTTGTTTTCATAACTCTTGCAGTATTACAAGTTATCAACTAATATTCTGTATGTGAATTCTTTTCTTTGGGTTCTTTTAGATTTCAGGTTAGAACAGGAAGCAATAATTTGATGAGTAAATTTCTAAAAATCTTGATTTTACACAGATTCAAGATTTTATTTTACCTGTTTTACCTGTTTTAATAGAAGTTATTTCATTTTATACCACAGTAGCTAAGGCTTTCTTGGGGGTTAACATAAGTTAATTAACACACACACACTAGTTTAAAAGAACAAAACCCAATAGCAATAACAATTGATATTCAGCACAGAAGCATAGCAGTAGTGCAGAATAACATGAAATATATAAAAACAAAGTTTAAAAGTTAGGCTGTTTAATTGCTGGGAAAATAAAAAGGTATTCACCTGGCGTTGAAAAGAATACTAAGTAGATGCCCGTTGGACCTCTTTGGGGAGGTGCCACAACTGAAGATTCCCTCCTTGTGGTAGCAACCCACCTCACTTGACTCATTGGTCTCTCCACCAATGTCCAGAGTATGGGAAACAAGCAACATATAAATATGCAAATAAATAAATAAATAAATATGAACTTGCGTTCATAGTACATGAGGGCAATTTTGATCTTACAGGAATAACTGAAACTTGGTGGGATGACTCACATGACTGGAACTCTACAGTTGATAGATACAACCTGTTTAAGAAAAATAGAAAGAACGAAAAGGGAGGTGGAGTTGCACTATATGTAAGAGACACATATATATCTGCACAGAAATACAAGAAGAGGAACTTAGTAGCCCCATTGAAAGCATCTGACTAAATTTAAAGGGAGCAAAAAAATAAGAAAAACATAGTTACTGTCATCTATTACCGACCAGTCAAAAAAAAGATGAACCTGGGAACTATAGACCAGTTAGTCTGACATCAATTCCTGGACATATTCTGGAGCACATTCTTAAAACATCCATCTGCAAGCATCTTGAAGAAAATGCAGTGATTAATAGAAGCCAGCATGTGTTTATCAAAAATAAATCCTGTCAAACTAATTTAATCTCATTTTTTGACTGGGTAATCTCCCAGTTGGACAAAGGGAACACTGTGGACATAATCTAGCTAGACTTTAGCAAAGCTTTCAAGATAGTGCCACACAACATTCTGATAAGCAAATTAACAAAAACTGGGCTAGATGGAAAAACTATTAGGTTGATCCAAAATTCGCTGCTAAATCGGACACAGAGAGTGCTCATCAATGGCACCTTCTGAAATTGGATGGGGGTAACTAGTGGGGTGCCACAGGGTTCAGTCCTGAGCCCAGTGCTCTTAAATATCTTTATTAATGATTTAGACAAAGAAATACAAGGAAAGATAATCAGATTTGCAAATGATGCAAAACTGGGTGGAATAGCTAACACCCTGGAAGATAGAATGAAGATCCAGGGCAAAATTTTGATTTTCAAGTTTTTATTATTTCCTACCAATTAAAACAATGATTATTCCAAAGACATCAGACATACTGGGTTGTAATCTTATTCTCTTTACAGTTACTATATATTTCAGCCCTAAATATAATTCTGTTTCTCTAACCAATGATAAAAAAGTTCCAGGTTTGATAGTAGTATGTATCTTTTTTCCTTAAGTCAGTCTGTCCATTTCCACACAGCCAGTATCTTCTTTAAAATCAGTTCTTAAATCGGTAACTCTTCATTCCTCCAATATTGCGCAAATACAATCCTCACTGCTGTAATTACAATGCAAAGTCAAATATATGCTTTGTTTATCAAAGTCATCAGGGAGAATGCCTAGTAAAAATACTTCCAGTTTAAATATTACAGGTCTCTGCAACATTTCCCCAAGCCACCCAGTATTTTTTTTTGCTTTATCACAAGTCCACCACATATGGTAAAAAGTACCAAGCTTTTGCTTACATTGCCAACATCTATTTGACATATTTGAAGACATTTTTGCTAATCTATTTGGCGACAAATACCATCTATAAAACATTTTATAAAGATTTTCTTTATATGAAGTAGATAACTTTGGCAATTTCTTTCCCACAGCTTTTGCCATTTCTGCAACTCAATATTATAGCCAAAGTTTTGTGCCCATGATATCATAGTTTCCTTGACTTTGTTCATCTTCCATTTTCATATCTAAGAGAAAGTTATGCAATCTTTTCATAGTTTGCTCCTTATAAAAACCATACTTTTTATAATCTTTAGCATACCTTGATTGTATTTGCACTTGATGCCACCAAGAAAGGTCAATACCCTGTTCTTGTAGTTCTTGCTTTGATTGCAATCTTCCATCATTATCAAGAATATTATTATAAGTCGCAATCTTGTTAAAGTTCAAAGCGTTTGGATATACAAAAGCTTCCATGGGGGAAAGCCATCTCGGTATCTTATTATAGAGTTTTGTCTTTAATTTTTCCCAAACCAAAATCAATGAGTTCCTAATATAATGATTTTGAAAATACCCATGAGTTTTGCATTTCTTATACCACATCAAAGCATGCCACCCCATTTGCAAATCATGACCTTCGAGATATAGAGTTCTTTTGTTTCTTAAAGTTATCCATTCTTTTAGCCACATTAAAACACATGCTTGATAATACAACAACCAATCAGGAAATCCAAAACCCCCATTCCCCTAGCCTCCTGAAGCATTTCTAACTTAATTCTTGGTTTTTTCTTTTGCCATATAAATCTCAAAACTTGTGTATTTAGATCATCAAAAAACCTTTTCTCGGTAAGATCCAGGGCAATCTTGATAAACACTGGGCTCAAAGCAACAGAATGAGATTCAATAAGAACAAGTGCCAAGACCGCCACCTAGGAAAAAGAAACCGAATACATTGATACAAGATGGGGAATTTGTGACTCAACAGAACTGAAAAAGAGAAGGATCTCAGGGTAATTGTGACAATAAGCTAAACATGAGCCAACAATGCAATGCAACCACCAAACGGGCAAATGCTATTTTGGGGTGCCTTAACAGAAGTATTACTTCCAAATCACAAGAAGCAGGAGTTCCCCTATACTCCTCACTAATCAAACCTCATCTGGAATACTATGTCCAGTTCACCAGAAAGATGCAGAAAACTTAGTGTCCAGAGGAGGGCAACAAAAATGATCCAGGGTTTGGAAACACTGCCCTGTGAGAAGAGACTGAGAGAGCTGGGCATGTTCAACCTTGAGAAGGAAAGACTGAGGGTGGACATGATATCTCAGTATAAGTACCTCAAAGGCTGTTACAAAGAGGAAGGTCAAGATCTCTTCTTGCTGATGCCAGAGTGCAGGACACAGAATAATCAACTCAAGTTGAGACAACCCAGATTCAGTTTGGATATCAGGAAAAACTTCCTCACTGTCAGAGCAATACAATAGTGGAACCAGCTACCTAGAGAGGTGATGGGCTCTCCCACACTAGAGATATTCAATGTGAAACTGGACAGCCATCTGGGGTGGTGATGTAATGTGGTGTTCTGCAACAATAGGGGTTTAGATCCAATGGCCTTCATGACCCCTTCCAACTCTACTATTCTATGATTCTATGATTCACCACCTTTGGAAGGGGATCCTAGAGAAGGACCCCTGAAGATGACCTCAGTGTCCATGCAGTGTTCATATTGGAGGAGGTGATCCTTCAGGTAACCTGGCCCCAAGCTCTTTAGGGCTTTGAAAGTTAGTAATACCACTTTGAATCAGTTCTAGGCTTCAACCAGCAGCAGATACAGCTGGAAAAGGACTGGCATAATACAAGGGGTCTTCAAAAAGTTTCCGCACTTTTATATTTTATAAATATATTTTATACATATTTTGCTGATGGCATTAAAAAGTTGATACGATGCTGGGAAAATGCATCACAAAGGAAGGTGACTATGTAGAAAAGTGATGTAATTTGTTTTTGAATTTTTTTAATAAATAGAGTTTTTAAAAGTGCAGAAATTTTTTGAAGAACCCTGACAGCATACTAAAGAGCAGAGACATCACCCTGCCAACAAAAGTGTGTATAGTCAAGGCCATGGTTTTCCCAGTTGCAATGTATGGCTGTGAAAGCTGGACCATAAGGAAGGCCGAGTGCAAAAGGATTGAGGCCTTTGAGTTGTGGTGCTGGAGGAGACTCCTGCGAGTCCCTTGGACTGCAAGACGATCAAACCAGTCAGTCCTAGAGGAGATCAACCCTGACTGCTCTTTAGAAGGCCAGATAGTGAAGATGAAACTCAAATACTTTGGCCACCTAATGAGAAGGAAGGACTCCCTGGAGAAGAATCTAATGCTGGGAACAATAGATGGCAATAGAAGAAGGGGACAGCAGAGGATGAAGTGGCTGGATGGAGTCACTGAGGCAGTTGGTGTGAGCTTGAGTGGACTCCGGGGGATGGTGGAGAACAGGAAGGCCTGGAGGAATGTTGTCCATGGGGTCGCGATGGGTCGGACACGACTTCACGACTAACAACAACAACAAGTATATTCTTGTGAGCCACTCCCCATTAACAGTCTTGCTGCCCTGTTTTGGTTTAGTTGAAGTTTCCAGATTATTTTCAAAGGCAGCTGTACATACAGTACATTGCAGCGATCCAAACAAAAGGTTACCAGAGCATGGATAACTGTAACTATTCTCTCTCTGTCCAGATAGGGTCATAGTCAGTATATTAGCTTAAGCTGATAAAAAGCCCTTCATCCCACCAAGTCCACTTGTGCTTGAAATGACAACTCTGTGTCCAGGAGAGCCCCTAAACTGTGAACCTTTTCCTTGAGGGGGAGTGTAGCCCCATCCAGAACGGGTTGGATATCACCCAACTGGACTGATGAACTACCCACTAACAGTACCTCGTCTTGCTGGGTAGAGTCTCCGTTTGTTGGCCCCCATTCAGTCCATCACCATACTCAGGCAACTGATTCAGAGAAACCACTGCCTTCCTTGGATTTGATGAAAAAGATAGGTAGAGCTGAGTCTCACCTGCATATTGGCGGTTCCTCAGCCCATACCTCTGGTAACCTCCTCAAGTGGTTTCATGAAGATGTTAAATAGCATAGAAGATAAAATAAACCCTGTGGTTCCCCGTGGCATAACCGCTGTGGCACAGAGCAATAATCCCCCAGCACCACCTTCTGGAATCAGCTGGTCAAGTAGGAGTGAAAATACAGCAGTGCAGTGCCTCCTCCTAACCCAGCCAGCCTATCCAGAAGAATACCAGGATCCGTGGTATCAAAAGCTGCTGAGAGGTCCAGGAGACTCAACAGGGTCACACCCCCTGCATCTTTCTCCTGGCAAATGTCATCCTACAGGGTGTTCAAGGCAGTTTCCTTTCCAAAACCAGACCTGAAGCCTGATTGAAATGAATCTAGATAATCCATTAATTCAAGAGTGCCTGGGACTGTTCAGCCATTACCTGCTCAAGCACCTGCTCATTTATGTACATCAACTACATTTTTTGTATTAGCTAAACATTTTGCATTTTAAAAAGATAACTTATATTGAAAAAGGTGGTTATATAACTATGTTATGTCAAAACCATTAGAAGAGAAATTTGTCATTGCAGCTTTTTAATAGTGTGGAACTATAAGGAGCGTAAAATTAGTTAGCCATGTTTAGTTTATTTGATTTAAGACAGCATATACTCATCAATAGGATATAGGAAGGTATGCTTAGGTAGGTTTTGCAGATCTTTCAATCCCTGAAGTAACATGTTATGGTCTTGCACAGTAGTGTGTATCATGGAAACAGAACAATAGAAAAACAAGAAATGGATGAAGAAATTACATAATTACTGATACCAGCAATACGTTATTGTTAATGATTGACTATGATATGAAGCTATTTTGGAAGATTATGTGAGCCTTGCTAAATCCAATAATTTCAAAAACCCGAAGTAAGAAGAAATACACGTTTTAGTTTGTCCTTCATTGAATACCAGAAAAAAAACAAACGGGCAAGTTTGCCTGCGGTGCCCCTTCAGCCCAACACAGCCAGATCTTTTAATTGTGGTCAGGCCAGCTGTTGGGAACTGCATTGGCTATCCTCCCTCACAGTCTTCCAGTGCATTGTCTTAATTGATCAAGTGCTCTTCCTTCTTCTTTGTCAGCAGTGAAAGCCTGCCTGTGTGTCTCACCTAGATAGATTGCAGCTCGTAGTTGGAATGCTTGGGCTGTGATACCTCTGCACATTTATAGTAGGAGCAAGGGATTGAGGGATTCTTGCCCTGCCATGTCAAGGCAAAAAAACTGTGGTAGAATGTCTGTTTTAAATGAAATTATTTTATAATAGCATTTCATACTCAAGAAACACATTTCTATCTCATGTCTTTGTATGCGACCTCTTTTCTGTCATCCTTACTTCCTCACTAGTGAGTAAAATTCTGAACATGTGTATGTTTTTCTGTTTAGAGAGGGTTAGTATGAATAAGACAAGGAAAAATTAAAAGAAGGGAAGAGTTTATCTGTGGAGAATGGGAGGATTAAGTATTATGGTAACTATGGATGAATGCTGTACTGTAATAATGAAACCTACATACAGGCTAAGCTTTACTCCTTATATAGCAGACACATATAGTATAAAAGAACAGAGGTATTTCTTTTTCAGACCTATACATAAGTTTAATCAAGACTTGTGTTGTGCAGTGATCGGTGCTATATTAATGCCTTTCATTTATGCAACATGCTGTATGTATCTACTGTTACTAGAAATGCCAGTTTTTATAATTGCATTTTTGATACATGAACTTAATATTTTTGACCTGATTGGCAAATCTGATTCACAGGTGGACATAATGATTACAAGCACCATGCAGTGAGACACATGGCATGAAACAACATGGGGGAAGGAGTGCACAGTTTGAACTGGAAATCATCTTGTGGTCAGAATACTCTGTGCATGCCCATTGCCTGTAGTGCTTGCTACATAAGAAGTTCACATTGTCTTGATATTTAAGATATACTTTAGTGTTTAAACACTTCTGACATTGACTTTATTATGTGAAAATGAACACATGCATGGACGCATTTTGGTTTAGTAGTACAAGGCATGCAAATACTTCCGTGCTTAATACTTAATGCATGAAATAATGCTTAAAAGCATACTGGCACTTAGAACTTACATTCTGCAATACAAATTATTTCAGTTAGTTTCTTTTAACACTTCTCTTGCATGATGACTGCAGTGTCAAATGATGAGTGGCATGCTTGGAACAGCCAACACAGATTAAACACCATAGGAACAGCTTTTATATCCACATACGCGTGTGTTGTTCCAAACAAAGTGAGGTCACTTCAAATGTATATAGATTTGAGTTATTGAGCAATAAAGTACAAGGATGTGTTATACCAAGTGAATATTTTGTGTGGATGAGATCATTCATGCATGTGAATGACGTGAGTAAACCCTGAATATGTGAATAAGCACTAAATCTTATTTTGAAGTTTGAGTTGCAGAGCATTTGATCTTACAGCTATACCTACAGGGGTTCCACCAGTATAGAGTGCTGGATCATATTCAGAACACTATATTCTTTATAAAGAAGATACTCCTAAAAGGAAGCTTGCATTCATCCAGAAGCAATAGATGTTTCTAAGAGACTGCACAATATTATTTAATACTGATTTCTTGCTGTGAGTGAAAAGACCATTTGCTTCAGATTGCTTCAGATGGATCAAATCATATTGTTATCAAATTTCTCCAGAAAATGTTTGACAGGAGCATTGAGCATAATGGAGCTGTGCAATGGGATTTAGTCCCAAGAAAGTGTGCCTAGATTATAGCCTTAACATTAAATAATACATTTTATATCCATGTGACGTTTATAGATTCATGTCAATTATATTTTTATTTTTGCCTATTTTGTAAGACATGCAGCTTGGCAACACAGTTGTGCATGTTGCAGCATAAATCTGGAACATGGGGGAAATGAGTGTTTAAAAATGGAGACTGAGAACTTTCAGAGTTAATCATGATGTGACATGTTCTCGCATGTTGAACCTACAGCATTTTCAGTCCTAGCAAAAGTGACCCTCAGGTGGTATGAAAGAGAAAAGGAGGGGTTGGAATTACAGGTAATTGGCACTGTCAAAACTAATAGTACTGCACTTGGGGTACAGGCACTTCTAAGGTGAAAGTGCATTTTCGATCATCTGCACAAGACACTTTTGAATAGGCATGATTCAGTACAGAAGAGCTTTCTTTATAAAATAATGCATGCATAAGTTTGACCAGTTGCAGTGGTACATATACATACATTAGTTGTAGAATTGTATCCCAGATTAGCTTATTTTTACTTTACTGCTGAAATCCTGCTTTAACCGTATTTCTAACTGAAAAAGGGATGAACAAATCTAGTTGCCTTAAATCTGTACCTCTTGTTCTAAGCCTTTAAACAATGATTAGGTAATAAGTTTAGACCAATAAAAATGGTGTATATATATATTTCAAACTGTGCATCCCAACATGGACAAAGCTGTTGCTATGCACAAACTAGACTAGGGTCTCCTCTCCTCAGTGTGTATTCCACCAAAAGCAATGAAATGGTGACAAGTGCTGCTCTACATCCAAAGTAGCTTGGGTTCCATTTCATGGAAGTAACGAGTTGGACTTGAAGAATGTGTGTCAAACGGAGTATGTTCTCTGTGGCCACCTCTCCTCACTTCATGGACCCTTTGGTTGTGGAATACAGTCTCTTACAGTTGAAGGAATTGTCTATTGTATGATTGACTCTTCTGTTACCTGAAGAAACAGCGTGCAAAAGGAAGCAAACAGCAACAGTATCTTAAAGCTTGAAGTCAAAATATGCATGATAAGTTGGATGCAAAATTTTGAAGAAGAAATACTGTCTCATCAATTGGAAGCCCTATGGACAAAGGATATAAATTTACTGCCAGCCAAGCATTAAAGAGAAAATTGGTATAAGATGTATTTTCAGCGGTATTTTACCCTGAAAGATATGCAGGAAATGAATAAGAATTATAAGGAGAAATGTTGGAAATGTAAAGAAGTACATGGGACTTTTTACCATACATGGTAGACTTGTGATAAAATCAAAAGATTTTGGAAACAGATACACGTGAAAATGCAGAAAATTCTCAAAACTAATTTTCCTATGAATGCTAAGAATGTGTTACTGAGTGTCATACCAGAGACTCTACCAAAAATTATGCTAGAGTTTAAATAGATGATAAAAGCAGCAAGAGGAATAATTGCATCAAAGTGGAAGGCAGAAGATTGTTAACTACTGAAGATTGGAAAAATAAGCTAGCTGAGTATGAAATAATGGCAAAACTAATTATATAAATTGAACTGCCAAAGCATTTAACGAAAAATGGAAAGCTAATATGGAAAGTTAAAATGAGCAATTTAACTATTTAAAAAAAAAAACTCATAAAATATCAATGATTTTTTACTTCAATACTAAAGTTGTATTATTTACAATTAGTATGATAAATTAGATCAGTCTGTTTGTGAACATTAATTAAGGATTGACTTAATTGCAGCTAGGGGTATAGACATTTTTGCTTTTTCATGAATTTCTTAGATATTGAACTATATGCTATATTTGTGTCTGATTTCTTGGCATTCCTTCTCACATATAATATATTTTTCTTCATTTATTTGTATCTTATTTCTTTTTTATGAAAAAGAAAAAAAAATCTTAAAGCTTGGGATATGGCTGCATTGGCCTTGGAGTTTAAGAGTCTGTAAATGCAGGAATACAGCTCAGCTAATAAATACCTGAGGGTGCATTCCCTTTATGATGAATTCTCCCTCCTTCTGCAATTACTTGAGGAATCAAGTGAGAAGAGTTAGGAATCTTCCCCACCTCTGCTATCTCTTTGAATCCATGTTTAACAGAAGTAAAGTGTGAGGAATATTCAGCAATAATTTTGGATATTAATTAGGGAGAATTCTAATTTGAAATCATTTTGGAAGGGCTAAGTTATTTAAGCACTTAGGTAAAGTATAATGCATTCTTAACACATGCTGGTAGAAATTACTATCTTAGCCACACTTATTTTGTATGCTGTATTTGAAAAAGTGAACATGTGCAGAAACTGAGTACAATTAGCGTCAAGCAGATAAATCCAGCTCTAATCCTGTTTATGCTTTACATCAGGCAGATGTGCCAAAATTGATGAAGACAAGCTCTTGGCTTATAATATTTTTAAGAGAGTGTGGTATTGTTTTTGTAAAAATCTTTCTTAATGTGAAGCATTGTTAAAAAGAGAAGAAAACTTAACAAGTACAACCTACTTTATGAAGGTCCCTGCTCTCCTCTGATAGTAATAGAACAACCCAGCAAGAAAGATTATCTTCATTCCTTGTAATTAAATTGACTTTAAAACACAATGGGAAGTGGGTCCTGAATTAAATAAATAGCATGATATCTAATGTATACTTAAATCCCCTGTAAGAACAGATGGTACTCTGTATCCTTCTAGGTAATGTGAGAGGAGAGTTAATGTTTTGAAACAACTAGCAATAATCACTATAAAACTAATGAATGGATAGTTCTTAAATGGACCCCCCCAATAGTTTTTTTAAAAGCAAGTTTAGATGTTTTAGAAGATTTTAAGCAGAAAATATAACTTTACACTTATTAATTTAGTGTAGGATTGAATTCCACACATTTAGAGGAAAATAAATGTTTGAAAAAAAAAACACCCTTCTAATATTAAAGACTTAAAGCTGTTGTAGCTCAACTTGAGCATCTAATATGTTGGAAATAAGAGTTTTAAAATGACACTGGTGTTTTGTTTTGATTTTCGCTGGGCAGGAAAAAGGCTGTAAATTCAATCCAGTGTATCATCTTCATAAAATTGGTTAATCTAGAGTTGCAAGGAGTGTTGTAGTAGCGTACTAACCAAAGACAATTGCATTATTTTTTTCTTCCAACACCAGCAACCAGATAGTCCTGTACCAGCTTCTTTTGTAGCAAGACAACAACAAAACAAAAACAACAGAAAGGTGTTTTGTTTGCTTGGTTGGTCTTTGGCTTACTCTATCTATAAGTGGCATGTAACCAGAGGGATTTGTCAAAGATGCTCTCTTTGCTCCCTTGATTTTATTGGCCCTGGGCCTTTGGCTGTGACAACTCACCAGCTGCAAGACCAGCCTTAATGACTGAAAAGACAGATGAAAACCATTTTACTAAGTAGCAGGTGGTTTCCCTGCTGTAGATGTACTTCATATTTAGCAGTCACTATAAGGTAGAGTAGAACCTCAGGGACAGGTGCAACTAGAGAAGTATATGGAAAAGGTAATTTTTTTTTCAAAGATTCAGAAAGAGGTATCTCTTAGTAGTCTGCTACAGCAGTTCTGATACATTTTGTGGCCCTTCTTCATGACAGTGTCTACAAAAGAGGAGGTTGAAGAAGCCATTTGATTAAGGAGATTCCATTTTTCCTTCTTCCTAATTTGTCCTGAGGGAAGACAACTCACGCAATGATATGTCTCAAACAAGGTAAGTTTGAGGCATATCATTGCGTGGCCATGCTGATGTGGAAGCACAGGAATGGATCTCAGAAAAGCAAGATCACTTTCTGTTGCAAGATCACCCTGTTGCCTCAAAGGTCCTTGCCAGGTTGCACTTTGTCCCTCAGTCGTTTTTGTAAATACAAGAAGGACTTTGTTTCCCTTATGCAAGTAAATGGCGGAATTGCTCCAATCATTTGCTGAGGGTACCAGGTTGGAAGCCCCTGCAATACAAACTCAATTCAAATGCATAAATCATTAAAAGAAGCACAGTAGCAGTGATAGATAAGGCCCTTCATTAAAAGCACAGTACTCTAAAATGGATCAAATTCAGGCTATTAAAGGATTTTAAATCCTTCTAAAAGCCAGGAAAGGAACGAGGTTTATAAATGGTTGGGATCAGCATTCCAAAGTTGTAAGGCCACCACAGAAAAGGTCCTTTTTGCTACTTGCCAGTCTGACAGTTTTCACTGGTGATGGCAGCTGGGTCTGTGGTAGAGCTTCCATGGCCTATCCCTGTTTTTGGAAGGGAAGGACTTTCGGGAATCAAAGGGCTGAGAGAATTAGAAAGCCAAGGAACCACTATCACTATTGATACCTTCAAGAAGCAGCAGCCAAAATGCAGAAAGGATGAACATGGACCCCTTTTTTCTACGTATGTCAGTAGGAAACACTTGCAAAAAGGCAGAGGATAAGGAAGGAACCCCTTTCTCCATTTAGGGAAGAGCGTAGCACAATCTTAAATTAAATTATGTTCCCTAAGAAGAAGAAAAACTTCAGTCTCTTCCAAACATTACTGAGCATAGCATGGGAGAAGCTGAACTTCAGCAAGTCTTACACTACAGCTAGTAATGTAAGACCTGGGTCTGAACAATCTTCAAGCATCTGTAAAGAGATTCTAAAAGGACACTTCTTAAGTAAACATGTTGATAATTTGTATGTATTCCTTTATTTAGGAAGGAACCATAAGAAATTATATTGTGATATACAGTGAGACTTAACTTTTTTTCTTTTCTTCATTCTTTGAACAGGTGGAGCCAGCATAGTCTCACAACATAAAGAGGAATATGTTGAAATGAAAGATGTATTTTCTGTAAAACTAAAGCATCGTCGATTTGTTGGGCAGCAAAAGGGCGGTGTATTATTAGGTATCACCATATTTGTGTGCCTAAAAAAGGAAGGAAATAAGCTTAAGGATTCCACAGTTCATCTAAGTAACATGAGTGAAGACCATTGTCATTTGTGGTTTAGATATTTGAAAGAAATAGTGAATGGTAAGTACCTTCAGGAATGCTTCGTTTTTCCATTTCCTAAAATCTCTTGTATTAAAATAATTTAACCATGAGCCTATCCATAGTTCTGAGAAACATGTTCTCTTGTTCAGAATCGGGCCTTATTTCCAGAAGAACACATTCAGGATTTCAGTCTTATTTTGTTAGCTATGTATCAAGTATACTTGATTGGAATTAGGTTAAGGTGGTATTCATACATAACATGAAACCATGGTTTCTTTAGCTAAACCATTATTTGTTGTACAGGCCTGGTTCACAGTAGCACTTATCTCCAATTTAGTGCTACACACATGAGCACTAGTGCTACACACATGAGCACCTCTTCTTCTGTTTTCTGGCAACACCACAAAGAGAGCAGAAGCTTTCTCTTGATTTTGCAACTTGCTGTGGTGACTCTCCTGCAACAGCAGGGCGTTGGACTCGATGGCCTTCATGGCCCCTTTCAACTCTTCTATGATTCTATGATGTCAGAACTCAGACTGGATGAATGCATAAACCTAATTCTTGTACAAACTTGTCCCCATTGTGCTGAACTGTGGGGTTAGCGTTACACCCATATCTGGTCACTGGTCACATTCAAATGATCATAATTTTGTTTATTAATCCAAGATATGCATGGATCTTTTGTTCACATACACAGCTTCTTCACTTCAAACATAGATTTAATATCCTGGCTTCATCTAAAGTTGATTGTAATATTTCTTGGTTCTGATGGGAGGAGTTTAATTGCAGATTGTATGAAGGGGCTGCATGGGCAGAATCAATACTTGTGGATAACTCTGCTTATTATCTCAGGATGTGGCCTGTTGTGGATAATCATTTTCTGACATCAAGAGATAGCTTCATCTTGTTCAGCTGCTGTGCTCATTGGGAGATATTTTCCTGGTATCTTGCATGTCTAGTTCATCACAGGTTGGAAGAGGGCCTTCAATATGTAGCAGCCATCTCTGGACCTTCCTACTACTGTCCATTAGGTGCTGACAAACATTCTGAGTTTTTGGTGCATACTGAAAATTACAGTGTGCATTGACAACTGGATTGCTGTTAGGTCTGAATCTACAGCCAAGTGACAAAGCACATTGCTTATTTATTTATTTAAAGTTTGTATATGCCATCCAATACTAAAAGTCTCTGGATGGCTTACAAAAAACAAATAAACAAAGCAACCATATACAACACACAACACACTGCGTGTTGACAAATAATGATAAAATCATGGATAAAACCAATTAACTGTTAAAATATTGGGAAAATAAAAAAGTCTTCACCTACCGCTGAAAAGAATAAAGCGATGGTGTCAGGCAAACCTCCCTGGGGAGCGTGTTCCACAGTCAGGGTGCCACCACTGAAAAGGCCCTTCTCTGAGAAGCTACTCTCCTAATTTCCTTCAAAGAGGGCTCCCAGAGAAGGACCTCTGCCTCAGATCTCAAGGGGCAGGCATGCACATAGGGAAGAAGGTGCTCCTTCAGGTATCCAGGACCCAAGCCATTTAAGGCCTTATTGGTCATTACCAGCACATTAAATTGGGCCCAGACTTCAGTTGGCAGCCAGTGTAGACAATATAGGACTGGTGTGATATGGGAGCATCTGCTGATCCCCATTAATAACTTGGCAGCTCTGTTCTGGACCAATTTAAGTATCCAGACTATCTTCAAGGGCAACTCCACCTAGAGTGCATTGCAGTAGTCCAAATGGGAGGTTACCAGAGCGTGGGTCACCATTGCTAGGCACTCCTCATCCAGGTAAGGATGCAGCTGATGTATCAGTCAAAGCTGAAGCCAAAGCGCTCCTTGCCACTGCCAGCACCTGGTGCTGCAGCGAGAGGTCAGGGTCGAGGAGCACTCCCAAACTGGATATCCTTTAGGGGGAGTGCAACCCTGTTCAGAACAGGGCAAAAATCACTCGCCTGGAAGGCTGACCCGCCTACCAACAGGACCCCGATCTTGTCTGGATTAAGCCTCAATTTATTGGCCCTCATCCAGCCCAATACCCCGGCCAGGCACTGATTAAGGACTGACAGTGCCTCACCTGGATTAGATGTAAAAGAGAGGTAGAGCTGGGTGTTGTCAGCATACTGCTGACTCTACCACCCAAAACCTCAAATGACCTCTCCCAGAGGTTTCATGTAGATGTTAAAGAGCATGGGGGATAAAATGGTCCTCTGCGGAACTCCATGGCAGAGTTGCTATGGGGCAGAGCTGTAGTCCCCCAGCACCACCTTTTAGAATCAGCCAGATAGGTGGGAGTGGAACCACCGCAGAGCAGTGCCTCCAACCCCCAATTCAGCCAGCCTGTCCAGGAGGATACCATGGTCGATGGTATCGAAAGCCGCTGAGAGGTCCAAGAGAACCATCAGGGATGCAGTCACCCTGTCCCTCTCCCTGCACAGGTCATCGTACAGGGCGACCAAGGCAGTATCTGTTCCATAGCCGGGCCTGAAGCCAGACTGAAGTGGGGCTAGATGGTCAGTTTCTTCCTAAGAGTGCCTGCAGTGCCTGAGTTGCTTCATCTCAAGGGGTGCAGTGCCTGGGTTGCTGCATCATAGATACGGTGGTACTAGCTCAAGAGGATACAAGATTCTGGAGACGGGAGAGTGCTTATGAAACTTGGCACTCAGCAAATGGGAAGCAGCAGTGGCTCAAAAGCACACTGAAAGTTCACACTGTACTGCATATTCCTGAGTATCATTAAATCAGGCTAAATTGATCAACACATTCGGATAACATATTAGTGTTTTATTGTTATTCTATCTGTGATAGAAGGGTATTCAAATCTTTGGTTGCATAGAACACTGCATGTGTTCAGCTTGTACAAATGAGCAGCCTGTTTTCTATATTAAAGTTAGCCGGCAGTGGGAACTGTCAGAATACTGCTCTGGTTAAATTGAAAGCATCAGGACACCAATCAAGGCTATGCCTCTCTGTTGTCATTACTTACAGCAACTTATTTCTTGAAATTGCCCCTGAGTGGTGTCTGTGCAAGCTGGTCTGCTGAATGAAGGTTCAAGAGATGTGAATGTAGTGGGCTGGAGACAAGGGAACACGTGTAGTTTTGTGGTACTAATATGTGTATTGCAGTATTGTTTGTAATGGAACAAATGTTTCCATCTTTTAAGTTAACCCTGGGCTTAGTTCAATGCACTGTATTAGATTAAGTCCAGGCATTGTGAATGTACCATCTCATATTCTAGTAGCAAGTTCTAACTCTTACATAGATTTAATAACAGATTGGGGCTGATGTGGTTGTAATTCAGACTGAAAGTGGACAAGTGCGTATGTGTGAAAGGATAAAGAAATGATGATCCTCATTTCTGAGTATTTCCTAGTGACCAGAGAAAATCAAGATGTATTGTAGATGATAATCATTCCATGTATATCATTTTTAAGTCTTACCACTCTGGAAAATCCAAATTAGTATTTCAGAATAGTCCTTGCCCTGCAATCATTTCTTTATAGTTATTTTGGACTGCCTTTTGGCCTTAATAAAGGATCAGAGGGTGGTTTACAAAACAACATACAAAAACAAATCCATTAATAATAAAATCTTTAGGACAAAATCTTAAAAAGAAGAGATGAGTTAAAACATTTAACCTCAAACACCATTGAAAGCCATTAAATATGTGTTTGCTGCAAGCCTAAATGTTATCAGGAATGTGTAGTCCAACTTCCCCTGGGAGAGAATTCTGGCCCCTGGCCCCGCCACCAAAAATGTCTCCCTAGCATGGTGCATCTTGATTATCCCTGCCCATTCCTGATTGCATTTAGTGATATGGCTAATCCATTATGGAAGTTTGTTTCTGAAGAATTGTACCTTAGTACAAGGATTTGTACTGTATATTGAGCTCTTCTCTACTTTACATTTTCAGTCATTCAGGTAAGAAAAACCTTTAAAAAAACAAGTCAGAATATTACAGATTCTTAATATTACATGGTCTTTCTCATTTATATCATTTTGTATGAATGGAAGACTAATGATAGTTTTTGTTAGATGCAGACCAGTGCAAAAGGGAAAGGTGATTATTAAAGTCTAGATACTTATTTTGTTTTCACACAGAAGAATGTTGTCATCGGTGTAAAAACAAGGGTGTTTAAACCAAAGTGAAGGGTCATCTTGTTAAAGAAAGTTTCAGAAAACTTTCTGCAAAGTTTCAACCAGAAGAATGCACCTATTTGAAGAAAAAATAATCTCAAAAGCTTTAAAAATGGATTCTGATGTTATATTTCTGTATCTCTCTTCTACTGGAAAGCCTTCCTTTAGTTGGTGTGATTTTGCATATACCTCCAAAGTGACACTACACAAAAACAATCTTAGCATGTTTGGAGAGAGTCATTTGAAAGTCTGATTTCCACAGTTTTTAGAGGACAAATATTAATGTACCAAAGAAACTTTCTTTGAACTTGATTCCCAGTATTAAGCATTAATGTTCATAGTGATGCTCATCAATAGACCTGAGTTTGAAGTTTTAAAAGGAGAATCCAGAAGAAAACTTCATAGATTAATGTACTTTAATGAAAAATATTGTGCAGCATAAAATGCATTGATTTTACGAAGCTTTAATATAAAATACCAGAATGAATTTATTTCAACCAGCCCTACTTTTCTTCTTTATCTGTAATTATCTTAAAAGTTTACTTTAAACTAAAGCTTACTTTAAACTAAAGCTTACTTTAAACTACAGAGTGTAACCTCACTCTCAGAGATATTTGCATTTGTGAGCCTGATATTTTGTTTGACTTCAACACTGAGCAGTATATAGTGGTGCTTTCAGAATAAAAGACAGAATGGTTATTTATAGAAGAAGTGTGTTATCGAATCTCCCTTGAAGCACGCCTCCCACACCAAGTTCTAATGTGACTGTCTAAAGCTTCATGCATGGAGGTTTAATTATCCCATTAATGTTATACATTAACAGTGTAACATCAACAGTGGTATATCTCTAGTTAGCATGAAAAATGTTTATTCACATCATTACTTCTGTCTCTATGAAACAATTTTCTTATTGCTTGTTTTATAAAATATTAATAATGTATATGACAGTGACATCATTCCAAGCTCTTAACTTTAGTAAACATATGCCTGCTGCTATAAAACGAAACACTAAAAACAGCACAGATGTGTGTTTGAGGGTAGCGTCTCTGCTGCCCTATGAGCCTTTGTTTTCAGAACACCCTGATTAACCCCTACCTTTCATGGTTCATTGATTCACTGATAGATCAAGTTTAAACTAGTGCATATTAGCACATTTGTTGCTACCAGAAGAACAGTTGGCTATTCTGTTTTAAAATGCTGTTTCATTTTAAATGGACGCCTCAATAAGCAGCCCAGGAGTACATAGGTTCTGATTACACCAAAGGCTGCAGCTCATCTGTGTTTGTAATAAGAACAGAAACATGTAAACATTTCAATGAGGATAAAATTGTTTCTTATAAGATAGTCGAATACTAATTTGTGGGAAAGGAAAAAGATGTTCGATAAAATAGCACTCTCAGATATCAGAGCAAGTTCTCTGGAGTACTTGGTATGGATTGGGAAACGTCTTGGTCTTTTTCAATGTTTCCACGAGCCACCTTGCTTGCACAAAGTTCTACCTCAGATTTGTCAATTGCAGTCTAATAAACTGTCCTTTATCTGAGCATGAACCTTGTGCCTGCACATTTCCTCCCTTTGTTCTCTTAGGCTTCTAAATACAGTAGTGATGTGGACTGGCACAATAGGTAGGCCAGTAGGACTCCTCTGCTCAACTTGCCAGTGCACTGCACATGGCAACAAGATCTCCGATCCAAGAGCAAACCTTGGTCCCTTCTGTATGGCTGCTAAGGGCTATTAGAGGTGGTGTTCTCCCGCTCATTCCATGCCTGGTGTTCAGACATTCACCTATGACGGAGACAATTATTGTCCCAGGTATACATTTCAAATTCCCCTGATCATCACAGACAACAGCAAGTGGCGGGAACATGGGGTGGGGGCAGGAGACCCTGGCTGAAATGCATGTCTGACCATAGCAACTGATGCCCATCCGGATGTGTGAGACTGCATTTCCAATAAGTTCCAGCAGTGAGGGATTAAGGAAGCAGATGCCAGGGGACAGGAAAAATAGTACATAGGTAGTACTAGTACTGGTGGCAGAGTTTGTATGCCATGCAGCCTGCTCACCAAGTCCAAGGTAGGAAGCTTCCCTGTCACCAAGATGGAAGCAAGAATGAACCACAAATGCAGTCAGCTTCTGTATGTGGGACTGGGATGGTATTTTATCTTGCCTCAGGAAGCAAAATATCTTGGGCTAGCCCTGACCAGAGAACACATGTATTCCATCTCCATCTGTGCAACTATTTACTGCTGCCTTTTAAAAAACTACTCTTCCAAAATATGGCTGTTTTCCCCATTTCATATCTTCACATTTGAGGTTGTTTTTGGGGAGTGGCCTTTATGGGGAAACTCTGCATTCGTTCTCTCCCCTCACCTGCACCTCCAGACTTAATCTGCCAAAATGACTGGAGCCCATTGCCACTACATTGCCTAGATCCTAGAACAGCGGGAGAAAAATGCCTCCAAACAGGAGCTGAGTGGTTTCCTTTCATCCAGTGCAGCCTCTCTGCTTAATATTAATTCAGGAGTATGCTACCTCTGAGCATATACTTAGCCTAAGTTTTTCAGTGTAAGGGTAGAGTGTATAGTTTTCCTGCAAGAAATATATGCAGTTCTGGCATCCTCTCCACCTTCCTGCTTCCTTTATCCCAGCGACCCTATTAGCAAACAAATACAACCCTGTTACAAACAAGGAAAGAAAAATTTTAAGGCAATTAATCAGGACAGTGGGAGAAGGTATTTTGTAATTAATCCTTTATTTACATTGCTAATCAGTACATGTATGGATCAGTCTTCTACTGATCCTTACATGTTCACTGTCTTTCCTGAAACGCTGTTTTCCCCTCATTCTCTTTTGGGCTTGGGGAAGAGGAAACTGTGCAATAGTGAAAACATCAAGTTTGGCTTTTGAGAGGAAAATTCAGAAAGAAAGGTGGGGAAAATATACGTCCTTGGAAGAAATAATGCCAGTTTCTTACCTTGCACTTAAAAGTTTTATGAGCAACAGGTAGAATATTAGTGTCATCATAAGGTAAAGAATAGGAAGATTATGAAGGTTTGTAAACAGCTTTGCTAGGCAACTTCTTTGCAATGCCAGTTTACAGGTCTGGGTAATAAAGAGATTTAGAGTGCCAAAAGAAAAAATGCAATGGACCTGTTGTTTTATATTGTGACAGTTAAATGTATGATTTTTCCTGGGACTGTGGCTGTCCTGGGAAGGTTACAGGGTAAGTCAATCAAGTATTCTTAAACAAATTATCATTTGCCTCTGTAAAGTCTTATCTGATATAAACATGTTTAGCATTGACAATAAATAAAAACATTTGGAAGCATGGCTATAAATATTCATTTTTAGTTAACAAAAATGTAGACAAGCAAGTACACATTTTGGGCTAAAATGTGCCTTAAGTAATACACATTTTGCATTTCTCCCTTCTCGTAACCTTATTTCTTGATCCTTTAATCAAGGGCAGATTTCTTTTGCACCTGCTCCTCCTGTGTGGCATGATACATAATCTGTAAATCCTGAAAATTGTAGTATCAAATCTCTGCCCCAACTGTGAAGGAGTACCATTATCAAATCCTTGCTGAGAGCCATTTCCTTTTAAATTCTCAAGAGAATATTCCCTCTTTATCTTGCTCCCTCTTTCAGATATGAACCATGACCTAAAACCTCTTTCGTTATATCTGTCACATAAGGCTCTTGATGGGGGTGACTGACTGATTTATACTGGCTTTTCTTAGCTGTACTCACGAGCAGGTCAGTGCTTCAGTTGCTCAAGCATATTATATAGGTGTTGGGCATAAGTACTGAACATCTTCATGTAAAAACCGGTTACAGACAATCTACATTCATAGTCAATATCAGAATGTATCTGTATACTTACAATGTTATTTCTTAACATTTTAAGGGAGTTTGAATAAATCAAACCCACCCCACGCCCTCATAACAATGTTGTTGCTTTCATTTTGCAGGTTTTCCAAATAGGCCAAAGTCATTAAAAGTGATTGTCAATCCAAATAGTCATAGAAAAGAGGCTGCCCGTCTTTATTATGAACAAGTCGCGCCTCTCTTTAAGCTCGCTGACATCAGAACTGACGTGATAGGTAAGATGCTTTGCAGAACATGATTTAATCCATTTTTGAAGCCAGCAGGGCAGCCAGTGGCACCATTTTGATGTTGCTGAAATTCCTGTTCGGGTTAGTGAAGATTATTTTACGTGACTGTGTAGGGTTTTTAATTAAATCCTTTCATACATCCTTACCTTTTAACAATACATTTCACCAAGCTAGTGATTAGAGTAAGTGAAAAAAATGAGCATTACTCAGTACATGATTTGTGCTGCAGGAAGCATACTTTATATATAGACTCTACTGAACTCATTGGGGTTTGCATAGTAGATACACATGTGAGTGCTGCCTGTGTCACATAGAATTTAGTGGGACTTATTTCTGAGTAGGCATGGATCAGGCTAGGCTGCTAGTGATGGGATGGGAAGAGTCTGGTGCCATTCCAGAGAGTCTCCAGCTTGGGATCTTCTTTTAGTTGCTGAACAGAGGACAGGCACTGTCCTTCTGGCAGACCAAAGTGTGTGCTCAGTTCACTTACCTTCGCAAACAGGTGGGCACCACTTGCGGAGTTGGTAAACAGTGGTGTCAGCACTAATCATGCACGCCCCGATGTTTGTCAATATGCAGGGGAAATCCAACTGGTTTTCCAGTCACCTACCATCTTTGCTCAAATTTTATAACCCTGTTATAGCCCAATTTTAATAACCTCTGTACATGCCATTTCTGCTTGATTTGCATGATAAAATAGACCATAGTGCCTACATGCCACAGTTTGAATATTCAAGATGGCCACCAGCATACATTGCAACCTGTCTTGACCTTAAAAAGCCACAGTGGGCTGCAGCAGTCATGCTAACTGGCCCAGGGTATGTGTGAAGTTTTTCTTTGGTTTTTAAACCTCAGCTAAAGAGTTTGGTGTAATCCGTAAGGCACCAAACCATAAACATGCAAAACTAGAAGGTAAAATAGTTAATATGTAAACTGTTCCAGGAATGCTAATTCTATCCTAGTGTTTATGGTTCTTCTGTAATTGTAGCTTTCAAATGTCAAAATTAAAGACACCTTTAAGAAGGTTATTTATTTCAGTTACTAAAAATGTTTTTGACTAATAGAATTACAGCCACTCAATAACCTGTTGACAATGAAAATGTTAATAAAATAATTCTTTGTCCTTGTTGCCAAAGCATTGATGTAAAACAGCTAGAATAAAGAGAATTAATTTACCTTCTTTTTATTTTAATAGATAGCATGTGTTTAATTTTATCCTATCTCTTTTAATGTCCACACCATTTTATAATCATTCAAAGCATGCTGCTGTGTTTATTGGCTAACACTCTCCACCTACAGGATACTTTGGCAAATTACATGCCATCATTTTTATCAGATTTTTTTTTATTAAACAGAGTAGTTCTTGTTTAATCTTCTCACCTGTCATAGTTCATACATGAATATCAGAAATAGCCATTTAATTTTAAATATTTGAATGTACCTAAGAGAAAATGCACATTATATATATATGTGTGTGTGTGTCTGTGTCTTATTTAATAACAGCAGATACCAATAAAAACATGTTGGCTTAAAACTTCCCCCACTCTGAATATTTCATAGACTAAAGATGTGTTAGCTATGTTTAAACTCACTATTTGTCATTATTTTACACACAATTCTTACTTTATTTTTATAATTCATAGAGCTCACATTACTGAGCCAATAGTATGCAGATAGCAAAGCTTTTCCTGAAGGTGGGACTGGAGTCCACACATCCTGCAAAAGTCCTGATGTCCTTCAGTAGAGTAGGAAAGCTTTCAGTATGAGGCTCCAAAGCATTTTTCCTGCTGGTAAAAGTTTTCCCCACAAATTTGAAATGAAGGACAAAGCTGTGTATTAAAATAATCTAATTAAAATAAGAATCTAGACTATCAACATTTTACAAGTGTATGAATTAGTATGTTAAGTATTTGCCTAAGTTTCCTTATTTTCAATTTGTTGAGACATTTTAGGAAGCCCTTGTTTAGTTTGGACAGTGTTGGACTTCCCTGTGTTGGACATAATGCAAAACTATGGTTGGTGCTTCATGAATGAGCCTCAGGCTGATGCATCCCCCCCTTTCCTTCAACTGCAAGAAGATCAGAAACATTTGCCTCTGTTGAATGCAAATTGCAGTATGTTGATATGTCTGAATGTAGTCCAGCTCTGCTAAATTTTCACTGATTTGTCTGAACAGGCCAATTTCAACTCTTTCTTAACTCTGTGTTTGGATCAGCCATTGCTAAATTAATTGTATAATTAAAGCTAACTGTTTTGTCCTAGTTAACAGTGAATCACAGCTAATACTTTTAGGAGTAACTGTTTCTAATCTTGCACCTGCAATGAAAAAGAAGAGGGGAGCAGGCTATGGTTTATCATTATGTCTGAAGGCATCTTTCTCCACCTAGCCCTTGACTCTCCAATTTAGTTTACTTCATTCTGTTGCCCTCCTGGATCAGAAGAGGGTGTTAAGGAAGCAGGAGAAATGACTATGGGACTGTTCTGTTAATAACCAAAGACAGGTGTCTAGAATACCTACTAAGTGAGTTCTGCTAAATAGAGAAAGGTGGGATTGATTGGTCTATGAGATCTGCTCAAGAATGTTTAACAAGGGTTGCATTGTTTTGTGTTAAAGCTTTTCATCTAGCCAGTTCTACATCTTTGAAGGATGGTAGGGCTAATTTCCACTTAACTGATAATGCCACAGTGATGCTTCTGCCTCGCCATGCTGTTCTTTGGGCCTTTCAAAGCCAAGGGTCAGGAATCTAGCATATGGGATGATGGCACCATGGTGCTGTTCCATGGCTGGCGCTCCGCATTTGCAGCCCCAGGCCAGAAACAGTGCCGTGGTGTTCTGCACATTACTCCACTTACTCACCTAAAGGACATTGCTATCGATCATAATGAAGCAGGTGAGTGGCTGGCTATGAAGCTTTTTAATAAGAAATGCTTTTAGATACTCGCACACTGAATTTAACAGTATTTAAAAATACTAGACAAGAGACAATGTACTATCACCGAAGACAGACGAGCATGAAAAATTAATGTAATCTTGCATATAATAATGCACATTCTTACACAAAAAATCCATCTGGAAGTGTCATGTCAGTCAGCAGAAATCTTTGATGAGTGGATGCATCTGGGCTGTCTCTTCTGGCAAAGATGCCCTAGAAAATGCTAAATGTGGTTATGATGCTTTATGCCATCTGCAGCATGCCAGTTTAGTCTTCATTTGCTAGCATTTACTATACTACACAGAGTATCAACAAACAGATACAGCAATGTAGATTGACAGATTTGTTTCCTCCAGAGGCTGCAGTTTCTGGTGTATACTTGTACCACCACCCTCCTGTATTACATTCTTTTTTCAACTGGTATGCAGCTTTATTATTTCCATGCTTAATTTGTCCAAGTTAAATATTTGCATTTACCAATGCAAAGACCCTTGTGTTTTTAGACAATTCTGTGTGAAAAATAATTACATCCAGACAGGGATGGACAGACTTAGACTTGTTGGATCTACTTGGTATTTTTATTAGCACTACAAGACCCACCAACCAGAGCCAGGTACATATACTTCATACTAAAGACTTGGACTTAAACACAAGGGGACACCTGAGCACCACAAGTCAGCTGAGCTCACAAAAGTCCACTTCTGATTACCCCAAGCAACAGAGTTTACATGAAAGCATAATTATGTGTTTGCTACTGTTAAACAACTGGGAGATAAAAGCATTTGATGATCTACTGAATATCAGCTAGAGATTTACCAGTGCAATGATCGTCACTGTTTTTCAAACAGGAGCCACTTAGGCTTCAGACAGAATTGCCAAGGCCACCTGGGGGCCTTTCCTCTCTTTGTCTCTGGGCAGGTGGTGACATTATGCACCAGACCTGGTGGGAGGCCTCTCCATCCACTTCCATGCCATCCAAGGCAGCCTCATCCTCAGCCAGTCACCAGGCAGGTCCATTCCAGCAGTCTCGTTTCGTTCTTAGGTAGGGATGGTTCTTCCAGAGAGTGCTCCACTCCACACAGTGCTGCAAAATCTCTCAGCGTTGCTCATGCACATTTACACGTTTGGTTTGCTTTCCAGCTCGTTTCCGCACAGTGCTCTGCTGCAGCAAGGAGAGCATGCTGTCCTTTCTGCTTGGGCTCCTCCCATGCTGCAGCTAGTTGTCCTCTTCTCTCTCTACTCCCAGCTGCCCTACAGTTGATGAGTGGCATGTTTCCTGACTCCTTATCCCAAAAACCACCTTGGTAGCCCAAGTCATAGCAGCTGTCCCCCAGCTTAACAACCAGGCAAAGCTTAGAGAACTCTGTTGAATGTGAACAGCTAGTGCAGAGGGGTGGGGGTGGAGAGCCACCCTTGAGATGACTGGGAGCTTCCAGTGGCCTTCGGGAGCACTGTGCCGGTACATCCTGATATGCATTTTGCTCCTTCCAGTCATAAAAGGTGTCAGATTATTCTTGTGCTGACATTTACATTTGTTAGATTATTAACTAGTGGTCTGGAAGCGAAATATTGATTGTCTTCCTTGGAAGACAACAGATGTTGTAACTAAGAGCTCAGTTGCGTAGTTCTTGACAGAGTTTAGCGGGCCACAGGAAAATTCAGAGTCCCAGCTCCAGTGTCAGAACTGTTTTCCAAGGTTGGACCTGGGACTCCAAATTTGAAGTACCCTCCCTCTGGCCTTGTAGCTCATGTGGAAAGATCTGTGGTGGGAGCAGCTCCAACCTTGGAGCCAACACACGGAGTGAGTGCTCTGGGAGGCAAGGAGGAGTGGAGTAAGAATCTGTTGGGGTAGCATGTGTCCCAGTGGTGCCTCAGCCTCTCCTCCTTGGGAGCTACACTTAAAGACTTGAGACCAGAATTGCCCACATTAAGTCTTTTGCAGGGCAGAAAAAATGATGGGTGAATTTTTGCCTCCATGCTTTTCCTGTTCTCAGTAGGATGCCCATAATTCCAAGTTTGAAGGTTTATGGCCAGCAGGGATTGTGTTGGCAGAATTTATGTGGCTAAGCATGCCTTTTTCGTATTTCAAAATATGAGGGTGAAATAATAATGGCCATAATCTATAATGACTTTAGGATTGTACTGCTAGAACGGAAGCATTGCATGCTGTATACAATCTGTCCTTTGTCTTGGGATCTGCTGCTCTAAGGGGAGAGGCCAAAAAGCCCACAAGGGAAAATTAGTAGCTTTCTGTATTGTGATTCATAGCTTCTAAAGCAGGCTTATTGTTCTGTGCTGAGAACTTGAGTGTTTGAATTGGTGTCTAATAGTTCCTGCATTATAACAAATGTTGTATCTTTCATAGTTACTGAATATGAAGGACATGCTCTTGCATTGCTTAAGGAATGTGATCTAAAGCCATTTCATGGGTAAGAGAATATTTAATTGTTTTACATCTCTATTAAGGACACCGTTAACTTCGGGGAAAACATCTCAGCTGTCAAGGCAGCAGAGGTCTTTTTAATTATCTGTGTGTATAATTAAACTTTCATCACAACAGAGTTTTGTCCTGCACTCAGTATTTATTTATTTATTTGATTTATACCCCTCCTTTTCTCTTACAAAGAAGTCAAAGTGGTGCGCACCATGCTCCTCCTGCTGCTCTCCATCTTATCTCCATAACAGCAACCCATAACAGACTGGGATGAGGTCTGTGACTGGCCCAAAGTCACCCTGTTGGCTCCATGGTTGAGGGAGAACTAGAGCTCAGATCGCCTGAGTCTCACACCTGCTTTCTTAATCACTGCACCACATTGGCTCTCAGTATGCCACTTCATAGTATTTGATGTAGGTGTCCTGTTACACCCCCCCCCCTCCCCACTACATGAATCAGTCTATGTTCAGAAGAGCTCAGGCATCAGAGTGCTCATGGGTCTTGTAAATCAAGGTTTGGACAAATGAAACAAGTGTATGTGCCCTGCTATATGTAATTCAAGTACTTAGGAGTATAGTTTCCACCCTCATTTTTAGTGCATGTTTAGTACAAAGGTAGTCCGTTTCAACTTGATTGTATGTAAAGCCCGAGAGTAAATTGCTTGCTTTGCCATTTTCTCACTTTAGGGTGGTCTGTGTTGGTGGAGATGGGACTGTCAGTGAGACCGCGAATGGTCTTTTACTGAGAGCGCAGATGGATGCTGGAAGGGACAGGAATGATACGCTTGCACCAGCCAGAGCACCACTTCCTCTTGGAATAATACCAGCAGGTGACAGTATAAATATAAAACATGCTACAAAATAGTTTCTGTGGTCTTACAGTTCAGAATCTCCTCCAAATTTGATACTGTGAAATCTGCATGCTTATCCTTCGGATTATTGAAAGGTGACCAACTGTCTGACGTTCTTATGGGCAGGTGCCCTAATCTTTGGTTGGATCACCATAGAAGTTTGGTTTGTTCCTCACAGACTTAGGTATGGCCCATGTAAAATCAACCTTTGCCAAAATGGCGATTTGATACTGTTTTAGAAGCACAGCAAAAGTGCTGGCCTTTGTTTCACTATGGATCATGTCCAGTGGTGTCATAATTCCTTCCACTTGTGGAAGCTTGGCTTTTAGCCTTGTACGAGTCTCGGATCCAGTACTTGTTTCTGCATGTGCAAGTGACTGCATGGGCCATCACACAGCCTGTTCTACAAATGGCTACACAAGATGTTGCATTATTCCAATTTCCTTAGAGTTGTTTACATTCACAGTAGGTCACATTTAATAATAATTATGCTAGTATTTATTTAAAACATTTGAATGCTGCCTGTTGTGCCACAGCACCTCTGGGTGGTTCACAATAGTAAAGAAATTACAAGAGTTTTCATTGTTTTGCTGTGGGTCATACAACTACTGCTAATCAAGTCATAATGGACTTTACAACACTTTTTTTAAAATATTGAATATTTCAAAAGCGAGCTTAAACAACAGTGAATAGAGAAGGGAAAAAGATGAACAAAACAAATAAAATGTTAATTTTATTACATTAGGTTTAACATATAATTTAGTATTAATCATAATATTGCATATGTATTCTATGTCCCTTAATATTATATAGGCAACCAACTAATGTAAAGGTGATTATGCATGGACTTCAACCGAGTCAGCCCACATATCCATATATTTTCCAATTTGAAAATTATGCCTAAAGACCACCTGTGCAAAAATAACAAGTTTCATTAAATCCTTCACTTAGTGTGTTATTGCACATGGCCAATTATCCTTCCAATATTGTAACATTAGTCTTTTACCTGCCAAAACAGCATGGAAAATCCATTTGCATTGACCTTGCATTAAATTTCAAGAGACAGGTAGATAATTAAGGACATGTGTATCACTGAATATTAGATAAATTTGTGATGGAAGGTTCTTTAAGTTATTACCTCTTCTTAAAAGGAAGCAGCCACTAAATACAGCCAAAACATATGAATAAGAGAAACATGAGATACATAGCACCTCTAACAAATGGCAATTTTATCAAACCCTTATCAAAGAGTTTGCGGCATCCCATATACTTGAAATAGCAGTTTTTACTGAATTAAACATAACCTAAGATCCATTGCAAAATAGATAACAATGAAGATCCACAGTTATTATGCAAAATGGACTGCTCCATTTTGTTATCCGGTTCTTTCTAAGACCCTATAAATTCATTCACCAATCATAAAGAATATGTATGTATATAGACTTCAACCAGTCCAGTACATCCAATAACACAGGTGGCTCTGAAGCTGTACAAGCAGTCTCTGTTCTTACAAACAGCTCAGTAGCATTTATTGCCGTGCAACTGTAGCTGGCAGTTTATTGTTAGCACACAAGGCAGAAATCAGCAAAAAGTTAGCACTAGGACCTACCTACTGATCCAAAGTAAAAACCATCCTGTCTGTCCAAGTTTGACAAACAAGCATGTTCTTACCAGTCTTTAAGTCCAGATTGTTTCATAGTTTTACTGTTAAGATGCCAGTTCACCATGCATTTCATTTTCCCCAGAGTGACTGTTAAGTTATCCTTCATAAGTAAAAAATTAAAATGCAAAGCAAAATGTTTTGTCTTGCTTTGGCTGTTGTATAAACTTTGAAACATAATGCCCCATTAAAACCTGTATATAAATTGCCAAATGAAGTTGATATATGAGGTAGAATAAGATGAACAAGGACTCAACAAGAAGCATACAATAGTGCTAATTACATGGAGGAAACAAAAATTAGGCTAGCACTCTGACCTTCACTTGTCATTATAGCGGCTAGGGAAGCTAGGTGAGATAGAATGGAAACTTTTCACATCTTATTCTGTAGTTCATTCTATGTTAATAAAAGAAAGTGTATCACAAGTCAGAGAGATGTTTTTGTCAGACTGCAAGGCAATGAAACAAATTTAAATTAGCATCTAACAAACAATTAACCTTTAACATGTTTGTTCCAAATGCATTTCAGTGAAGGCTTGCTAAAGTCTGTAAAGATGTTCTGTGAACGTGTGTACAATTACAGTATTAGCTCTGTAGATGATGCATTTTACAAACCTGAATTAAGTGGCTTCACCTGTGAAGGTGAAATTCTGAGTAAAGCCCACCATCCATTTCCTGAATTCTAACAGTCAGTCAGTGCCTGAATTGAAGCTTTCAAGTTGTGTGAGAGAGAGAGCACACGTGCGCACGCTGTTCCTGAAAGAGGGTGTCCTCTTCAGGAAAGAAGCCTTTACAAGGCCCGCATATCAAGCTGCTATACTGTAGTCAAAATAAAACAAATTAGATGGAGGAAGCCTGTGGTGATTCTGCTGGCCATTTAGGAATATTGTTTGTTGCTATGGGAACTATAGCTGAGGAACTGTACAGAGGGATTTGGATAAAGAGGAACAAAACTGGAAGGATGGGGAAAAACAGTTTAATTGCTGTAGAACAAAGGGAAATGTGTGTGTGTGTGTGTGTGTGTGTGTGTTGGATATATATCTATAGATAGATAGATATATGGTACAATTCTTATAGTCCTAATTCATCCACTTATATTAATTCTTCCCTTCAATTAATTTGTGGAGAAAAAATATTGTTATGTGATTTTTAGTTTCCATGATAGTTTGGGCAAGGAACCACAGTTTGGTGCAATTTTCATGAAACTCTTAGACATGCTTGACTAGGAAGTCATTACATCACATTTATCTGTTTGGATGTGGGAGACATTAACAGACTTATGAATATTCATGTTGTCTGGTTAATTAAGTTAATTGTTCTGCAGGACTGCTTGCACTTCCAAGGACATTTTCCCCTACAATTTTGCCTGGTACCTTCAGCAAGCATGCTTTACATGAACTGAAGATACTGCTGTGCTCTTTGGCATCCTTCAGAATAAGGACTGGCTAGCAGTTGATGTTAGAAGAAACAGAAGCATATGAACCTAAGTATTATTTTACAGAATGTAGTTGGTGAAAAAATGTCTTTTCTATAGAGTGAGAATTGCCATAACTTCAGATACTCTTTAATAAATAGGCCTTAAATTACTGCTGCATTGTGCTGTCACTGGGGAAATATAAAATCCATGATCTGCAAGGAATCTGTAGGCTTTATTTATGATTATTTCTCTTACTAGTATTTTTGTTAGTGTCAAATAAATGCTAAGCATCAGAAGTGTAATATCATGCTGAAACAGTAGAAATTACCAGAGATTTAACTAACCCTACATAAATGTGTTTAGGAACAGAATACTGTCCATCTTGCTGTGGGATGCTTGTGCTCATCCTGGGTTAAAAACGGTAAAGGATCAGAGCATAGCTTGCTTTGAAGATTCCAAGGAAGGATCCTGCAAAAGAAAAAAAATAAACAGTAGTGATTTCAGAATTTAGAGGACAAAGTATTTAACTTGTTATAATTCTATAGAGGTAAAGGAATTGGTTTTGATGAGATAAATATAAGCTTGGAAGAAATTCCAGATCCATGTTTTCCAGTTCTAGTGTTCAAAGCTCTAACCTACCTAAGAGAGGACCTTTTCTGTTACTAAGCTGCCTGATCACTGAGGTGATCAGAGGACATTCTCATGGTGGTTCCACAGGGACCCGTGACCCAACCAGAGCCCACCAGAAGAATAGCCTTCAGTGTGGTAGCTCCATTTCCATGGAACTTATTGCTTTTGGAAGTCAGATAAGCTCCAACACTAGTTTTCATTGCCTGCTGAAGATGGCCTTGCTCCAAGAAGCCTTCCTTGCTGACCAGCCATGGTTTTAATGTTTTCCTGTCTTCAGTGAATTCTTTCTATTTGTATCTGCTTTATCTTTTAATTGTTCACCATCCTGGAATTTGTTTAGATATGTAGCAGTATACAAATACTGCAAATAAATAAAAATGAATTAAAGGGATCAAAAAGGCTGTTTTTGATGCCTTGGACTGCACATCACACATTCCTGATCAAGGGGTCCCACTTGAACAGGATTAGAGGATTAATTTTGAAATATTCTATTTGATGGTTTCAGTTGTTAGCACACTCTTTAACCTTTACAGGTTCTACAAATATTTTGGCACATACTCTGAACGGAGTCCAACATGCCCTAACAGCAGCATTGCATATAATAATGGGTAAGTACTCCATCCTTCAGAACTTTAAAGAAGTTCTCAATATGCTGTGTTACATGAGGGTAACTCATAAATACTGTTATTATTATACACAGATAAAAAGACTTCATTTACATTTTTGCATGTTGAGTTGATAAGGCAAATAGGATTATGCTATTTAGCCATATGTGAAAATTATGTGATTCAGACTATGCCAGTAAGAGCTGTGGTATGAAGAAGTGTAAGTGAGCTTTGCTATGCTTCATATGCAGCACTTTCTGAGTGCACTTGAAAGAAGTGGATGAAAGCCAGGATATGACCTCCAGCTGGGGACCTTCCCATGGAACCATTCTCGTTCTTTGCATGAGGAGAGCTAATTTCCAATGTGCCAGAGAGAATGAAGGAATTCTCCTCCTCAATATCCATTCTTATCCTATGAGAGATGGGGATGGAGGTATTTGGTGATATGGAAGAGGAATATTTGCATTCAAGTTATTATTAGTTTCAAATAACTTAACAGATGTTAATAAGAGGTTTAGCGCTGCTTTTTCAGTGTGAATGCAGAATGCCATTAATTGTTAATTTCTAGTATGAGCTCTTTTTTCAGCATGCAGTTCAGTTAAAACTGTTTACTAGGTTTATCTCCTACATTTGGAGAGAAGTGTCTTTGTACATTCCTGGCATACTTTGGAAGGATGTTTATTGCAAACCATTCATACACACAATCCACCCTTGTTATAGTGAAATTTGTGAATAGGTTCTGTCATAGGTGGGTCTTCCACTCAAGGGAGGTTTCACCGTGACAAGTGAGACAACTGTGAGGCACACTCCCATTTTGTGTGGTCTGATTCCAACCACCTCATCACTAATTGGTTGTCTAACAGTCTGCGGCAAAAATTATGAGGTGTTGCTACTCTTACTTTGAGGGTAATGCCTTCCGTTTGGAATCTCATGAGAATTCCACCCTTTTGTACTCGTATGCACACACAGTGGAAAATATGTGCCAAAACCTGTTCTAGGACTTTGATATTTCCCTGTTAAAATTGGTAGTGTGCTGCAGCTAGAAAGATAGTATTTTTCTAGCTCATCTGTAAGTTTTTAACAATTGATTTACATCTTCTCTGTTAGTTACACACGGCTATTATTGGGAAATCATAAACATGTTAGTAATTAGTATTAATGGAGTCTGCCCTGGGAATTTCTTTGAGAAATATATAGAAATTCCCAGCCAGCCAGCCAGCCAACCAATATTTTGCTAAGCAGAAGTCATGTTTTATTTGGAAAAGGAAAGGCAACATAGTAGAATACTGACAAGCCTGAATACATGTTTCTTGTGTACAATATTCTGTTCTTGAAATTGTCAAAAGTTTTTTGTACCTATGTCAGTTTCCCTACCGTACTACAGTCAGTCTGTAGTTCACTGCTTACCTCATACATAACTTCCATGTAAGAAGAATGTGTGTCCTTCACATGTAACCCATTTTTTTTCTTGCACACATTAAGGTGCATCCAGTGGTTGCATGAAGGGGATGCATGAGGGATCATGCTATCAGTTTTTCCCACCCTTTCCTTTCCTTTGCTGCCTCCTTCACCCACAGAGAACTTTTCAGATGGTTAGGGTCCTCCTGAAAAGCCAGGGCTGTGTTGCATGGTAATATAGAGGATAAGAGCAGCTGAAAATGAAACGGAAAACCTTTTGCCAGTTGAGGGTGGTAGAATTTTATTACTTTTTAATTAAACATGTTGCTGCTGCTGTTGTGATTTGCTGTCAAGGAGTCTCTGATTTATGGGGACCTGTGAATGATGCATGCCCACCAGATTGATCTGTCTCTGGCAGTCCTGCTCAGTTCTTGTCAACTCGAGGCTCTGTCTTCCTTTACAGAATTTATCAATCTCATCATAGGCCTTCTCTTTCCTCTTCTGCCTTTGACTTTCCTTAGCGTTATTGTCTCCTCCAGTGGGACGTGCCTTCTTAGATGTGCCCAAAGTACGACAGCCTGTTTTTTCATGTTTGGTTCAAGGACAGGCTTGCCTTCGTTTGATCTAGGGCCCATTTTTGCTTTCTTTTGCTCCAGAGTATTTGCAAAGTTCTTCTCCAGCAGCATGTTTCAAGAACATTTTCTTCACTGTCCAGCTTTCACGCCTCTGCACAGGGTTAGGGAATATAATAATGTTGACCAAGACCAAGATCTTGGCCTTGGTCTCCACTGAAATGTTCTTGCACTTTTCTAGGTCTTTCATTGCTGCCCTTTGAAGTCTCAGTTTTCCTCTGAGACCTTTTTAAGCACATAGGTGCTTAATACTGAGAGAGGATATAGGAGCCCTGGCTCTCTAAAGGTTTTAACTGTTTTATTATTGTTGAAGTTAAATAGTGCATGCTTTAATTTGTTTTTGATCATGAAAGCTGAGACCTGTGATGATGGTTAAACAAAAATAAAATATATTTTAAAAAACCCATACATATATTTGCATTAATATTACTATTTCAGGGCATGTACAGTCAGTGGATGTTTGCACCTTCAGTAGTCCAACCAAACTACTTCGTTTTGGGTTCTCTTCTATGTTCGGTTTTGGGGCAAGGACTTTAGCTTTGGCTGAAAAGCATCGTTGGATGCCATCAAATCAGCGAAAAGATTTTGCTGTGATCAAGGCACTGGCAAGTCTGAAGTATGATAAATTCTTTAAGATACAAATTGTGCTACTTTCAGGATGAAAATGCACTATGTAGAAAACGTGGCTTCATATGTTTAACGATTTGCAAAAGACTGATGATTGTCATTATAATGAAACAATCTAGATATAGACTAGTAGCTAATATAGGCTGCAATCTTATATTCATATCACTGGAAATAAGCCTCATTCAATTTAATAGAATATGCTGAGAGTAGACATGTAGGATTTTGCTGTAAGTCTTATCATATCAAAAGTCAAGGAATTATTGTAAATATTTAAATTTGTATGACAAGGTTCTTTTTGAATGAACTTATTTCATTCTTTCCTTAGACCAGAAGATTGTGAGTTATCATTCCTGCCTTTGAAGAATGTACAGAAAGATTCCCAGGAAAATGCTAGGTAAAAATCAACCAGTCACAAGTCTGGATTCCTAACAGTGTATCCCATAACAGTGTCAATGCAATTGCTAATTGTAATGGACTGAAACACCACTGGATTGAATTCAGTTCAACTATGACTAATGTTAGTTGGTTGGGACCATTGCAGTGGTCTGATTGCTACACTGTAAAAAAATGACTTGCAGAGCTACAGTAGGCTGTGACCCGCAAACAGTGTCCAGGGACCATAGGATTGTTTCGATGCCCAGCTCTGAAGCTGGTACTCTCTCCAACCTCAGAGCTGCGGATCCATGCTGAGATTCATACTGCTTGCAGTGGGCATTCAAAGGAGTGCTGCCAAGGCACAATGTATTCTGGCAGTGCTTCAGCCTCCTTACCTTCCCCTCCAAAGTGCTACAATTAGACAGGTAAAATAATTCATTTCATAGCCTGGAAGCAGTGCAGGGGCATCCTTTGCTTCCATGGTCCTCCACACCCGCATAGGATGCCCATAATTGTCCAAACATGGACGGTTAGGGGCATCCCCATAGGACTGTGTCCTTATATTATGAAGGATGTTTGATACTTGTTTTGTTCTCAGATTATACTATAAGCAATTTAAAATTAGGTGAGAAATTTAGTATGCTTCTTTTGAAAACCTTAATGAAAAATAATTCCTGTTGACTTTTGCAGGACTTGTTTTACAATAATATGCTCGGGATCAAAATTCAAGCCTGCCATTCTTTCATATCAGACTTAACTTGTATTTTCTTATTTGGTGTTCAATCTTAATTCTGTTTCCATTCAAGCACAAATGTTGCATTTTCTTATTTGTTATTTTACCTCCTTCAGTGCCTTCTAATTGTTTGATTTAACACATTTTTTTTTAGGAAGAAGCAAGAGAGCCTTAAATCTGGTAAGTTTTCAAGTTTAATCATTTTCAGAAGATAATTAGTGTTGCTTGAAGTAATACGGTATGATGTTGTATTTAGACGGCGAGGATCAGTGGCACAGGATCCAGGGTCACTTCCTCAATGTGAGCATTATGGCAATCCCTTGTCTCTGTTCAATGGCACCAAGAGGCTTGGCACCTAATACCAGGTCAGTAAGGATTTACAGAATTAGAGTCATGTCTCTAAAACCTTGGCATCCCCAGGATGCATGCTTGTGTCACAAGCAATGTAGACCTTTCTTCTGAGGCTGAGAGAAGGGGATGAAGGGTGATGAGACAGAGTACTGTTGACTCTCTAATCTCACAAATTGTAACCATTTTTGGATCAAGCAGATGAGGTCATCTACCTAGAATAATCATTAGATAATTACACTGATTACAAGTCTGTTTTAAGTGGTAAGCCATCAAGGAATAATCTCCCTGCGGATTTGTTAATAGGCAATCTAGTTCTTTGTAGCTGAACAATTGATTATTGTAATAAATGCAAGATATAAACATTTGTGAAAACTTGTATGCAGAATGAAAAGCAGTGAATGCCAGAACAATCAATGTTGTTATTTTAGAGCATCTTTTACAAGTTGTCTGGTTGCAACACTTGTAAAGACTTTCCAGTTTACCTGTAAAATATACTTGCTGGCTTACCTGTGGCCTCCTCTAACAGGTACACAGTTGTAGGGTGTGTTGCATTTAATACACAGTAAAGGTTGGGCTAGGTATCCATCTTTTATGCATTTATATGTATAGCAGGCAAACAAGAAATGTGAAAAGGCTTCTATTCCTTCTGTCCTGTAGATGCCATATCATGATCCATAAGGCTTCTTCTTTACGTAACCTTGTGAATTACCCAGTGCATCAGTTAGAATTGTAATAAAGGAAATCTCTTCCAATATGGAACACAGTAATTTCTAATAGATGATTTTCAAAAGCAAAATTTAGTTAAAGGTATATTATCCAGATTTTTCAGAGAGAGAGAGAGAGAGAGAGAGAAGCAGCAGTGCACCAGCCATGATGCTTGAACTGAAAGGGAGTGAGAGAACGTTGCATGCAGGGGAAGAGAAGGGGATGGCAGCTGAAAAAGCGGACAAGGAAGAGGGCGAGAGACACTGTCTTTCCTCATCTTGGTGAAGAAGCATGACAGAGGGAAAGGGAGCAAGATCCTCACTCAGCAGCAGGATAAATCCCTTAAAGGCAGGGAGAGCAAGCATTTACAGGCCATTGTAGACTTTTTACTGGACAGGATCATGCAAGGCAGAGGGCCCTCAGTAGAAGATTTCCACGAAGGAGTTGGGCAAGTGTTAGTCAGCATTGCTCTTGAAATTACACTGAATTTAGAGCCCAACCAGTTATGGTATTGCAACTCCCCTGCCTCCCAAAACAACAACTAGTGTGTACATTGAATGGAGAAGCCTGTGCCTGGAGATACTCAGATTACCTTCTGCAAGAGTTGAGGGTTCTTGGCATTGCTAATTAAACTGTGAGGAGGTGATGCTCTGAGTAAGATTTGGGGACTTCAGCTCAGCGCTTGCAAGAGCTCCATAGTCCAGGGCACAGAGAACAAAGCCATTCTCTTTTACACACATCAGTCCGGGGTGATGGGTGCTGCACTCACACCTGGTCCTGAATTGCCAGATTGTGACAGTTAAGCAGCAGCAGACAAAAGGGAATCTGAGACACACTCTGGAAGAGTGGGGCCAAATAGAAGTGTTCAAAGCTCATCTCTGCCATGAACTTGCTCAGTGGGTTGAGGAAAGAAACTACATTTCATCCTGACTTATGGAATGTGGGGATTATAATACTGAATAGCAGCCAGAAGGATCACTCTGCCTCCTCTGGTTGAAAAGGACTTTTGTGCTTCTAAAAATAACCCTATTTCCAGATCGGGACAGATCTGCAGAACTCTCTTCTGCAAGCTACACTGACCTGGCCTATTGTGGAAGTGAGTGTTCCTACACATTCCCAGGGGTTCATAGTAGAACTGGAAAAGCTCCATTGCATAAGCAGTGGGTTCTGCAAGTGCAATGGATACTTTGCTTATTGAATAGACATTCAAGTGAAAAATATTGACATGAATGAAGTGCTAGAGTCACTAAATAGATTTCTAATTAGACCTTGTTTTCATTATTCTTGTATAATCATGGTGGGCATGTCATGAGTAGAGCCAGCTAGAGCTGGGGGGGTCAGACTAGATGGCCTGGGAGACCCCTTCTGAATCGCGCTGTTTCTATGATTAAAAAGAGTGGGTTTTGCAGTTCCACACCTTAACTGAGCCATGTTGTTTTTAGAATGAATGATGGAGGCCTAGCTCTCATTGTTGAGCGAAACACTTCTCGCCCAGAGTTTGTTCAACATCTGAAAAGATATGCAAGTATGAAAAACCAGGTAAAGGCTTACTCTTACATTTTGTGACCCAAAGTTGTATAAATTCATTTCACAACTCTGTCTTCTGGAGGCCAGAGAAGAAAAGAATATGAGACAAAACAAAATATCCAAAGCATAACAAAGTAAAAACAGACTAATAAAGACGGAAGTAAATGCACTACAGAAGATGTTATAAAGAGACTTAGCTTCCTGTCAGAGTACATTAGCCCACTTTTATCTGATTTTTGAAAATCACCAATCAGACTAATACCGATTAGCCTATTTCCATCCATCTGTTGTGATTTAGTTGTATGTGGTTCTTATATATAGGAGTCACCAGAGTGTAAAGCTGCTAAACTGATTTTCAGAAAAACCCAGTTCTATATTTAAATGTTGACTATATTGAGATCAAGAGCAGGTAAAGGCTTATGACATTTTCTGCTTAGGATTTTTAAATGTTCACCTATACAGGTGAATATTAGATATAAAGCACCATCCTCACAGTGACAAACAACACAGCACCTTTGCAGAACTTAGAGAGGGAGAGAACATGCACACCGCACCTTGGGGGTGGGGAGAGCCCCCTCTTTCCTTGGATGTTTACTCAGGAGCATCTCCTTGACAAACCATCTCCTTAAAGCTTTGGAAACCAGGGGAATGCAAAAGCCATGGGGAAGGCATAGGGCAGTGTGTGGGGCTCGATTCCTGGCGAGTGCCCCATGGACCCTGGGTGCCCTAACAACTTCAGACTCTGGGCTGAGTCTGGAAAGCTGAAACCAGGGAATCCAGCAGCTTTTCTGCACAAAACAGATTCCTCACACATCCCTAGCTTCCACCCTTGCTTTCTTCTGTTTGTTTCAGGAGAGACAGAAAAGATAATGTATAATTCCATGAATGTACCTAACACAAGTAACCTTTGAATTATTAGCTTGGAAACACACTGCAGGCATGTATTGCTCTTAATGGGAATATTTTCAAAGCTACATTGCAACTGCCATTAGCATTCTACAAAACATTCAAGTCACAAAGTACTTCATTGCTACGGATCATAAGCATTGACTAAACCTGGATCCAACCCATTGGTTACAAAAGTAGTTACATAGCACCCCTCGGCCTTGATTTGGAGAATTTAGAAAGAAGATGGGATTTTCAATTCCTGCCCATGTCTTTTTTTCTTTAACAGCATTGTATAGATTTCCATTTGGGCAAGTGGGAGAAATCAGAAAAGGGAATGCCTTTGGAGGCTGATCTGATACTGCTATGTCAGTTGTGGCATCTTTAATCAATTTATGCCTTTGGGAATCTTGTATCATTTGATTGTTTGGGATTAATTTATAGAAGACAATTCTGGTAATAAGCACAGACTCATACTTATTTCAAGACTGCAAAAGTGAACCAGCAAGCTTTCTCCTTAGCAGATTCTAAGAAACTTTTTTTGGATTTTAGTTCCATTTTCCCTTTATTGAAACTTACGTTGTTGAAGAAGTAAAAGTACATCCAAGAACTAGAAGTGAACATGTCACTGGAAATACTTTGAATTCTGCAGAAAAAAGCTATCCTTGGAATATAGATGGAGATTTAATGGAATGGGCATCAGAAATTCATGTTCGGTAAGATTGATGTTTGATTATTTTGTAGTCACTAACTGGTCCATTAATGTAAGCAGTTCCTCTGATTTTAGCTATATGCAATGGGCACTTGCAAATCAACAAGCTGAACTAAACTTAAAGTACTGCAGCAACAGTTCTTCGTGCTCTTCATGTTTTTCATGCTTCTCAGTATCTCTCGCTACTCCAGAAAGGGAAGATATTAACTCTTTGTCACAACCATTTTGGAACAGTGATTGTGGGTCCATGATAGCGCTACAAAACCAACCCAAGACACCACACACACCAAGGGGAATGAATGGAATTGGAGCAAATGGTGGGGTGGGGGAGCCTCACTGGTGCCAACACTCCATTTGCTCAATCCTGGCCTGCCACTTTGAAACTGAAATCTGCATATATTTCCCAGCCTATCAAATTTGCATTCATTTACTGGAAAATATATGCAAATGTCATGGCTGGGAAGTAAATGGAGGGGAGAGATGCACACAAGTTATGCCTGGGAGTAAACAGAGGTGAAATTTCTGTTACATTTCCCATCCATTTACTTTGTAGCCATTAAATGTGCATGTATTTCTGTTAGAGTTTAGGTACTTTGTAGATTTTCTTGCATTTATGTTCTGCATGGATACTTCATGTAGCTCAGTGCTTATATAAAGTGTCATAGTACTGATATGATTTTTTCCTGTTCTCCCATTTTCAGGGTACACCCCCAATTAATTAATCTGTATGGACAGAATATTGATACACTGGATAATCCAAAAGGATCATGCAGCTATGTTTAGAAGCAATTCATGAAAAGAACTATCTATTTTCTAGCTAAATTATGTATGTATCTGACTTTTCAGTAACATGTGCTAAAATGATGAAGCCCAAAACCAGAGATGAGAGAGCCAAATTCCTGATAAATGACATTTCTGCAGGAGAAATGAATGATTCTTATATTTTGCATCTCCCTCATCTTGATAAACAGCTTTCAGTGACTGAGGTGGAATCAGTGGCATGTTCTAGATCAGGGGTCCTCAAACTTTTTCAACAGGGGGCCAGTTGAAAGGTGGCAGGCACGGGCAGGCTCATGCATGGAAGGCAGGTGCGATCGCGGCCATCTCCCCCCCTCCCGCACGATCATGGCCGCCAAGCACGACTGCGATCACGCCCATCTTCCCTGCATGAATGTGACTGCTGTTGCGGCCATCTCCCCACCCCCCACACCAGCATGATCGTGCATGGAAGGTGGGTGCGATCGCAGGCGCACTCGTGCAGGGAAGGTGGGCACAACCATGGCCATCTCCCCACTGAGTATGCCTGCACCGGCTCAGAGCTTTTGGACTTGCTCGGAGATCGTTTTCTCCGAGCGAGTCCAAAAGCTCTGAGGCGGGCCAGATAAATCAGCATGGCAGACCGGATCCGGCCCACGGGCTGTAGTTTGAGGACCATGTTCTAGATTCAAGGCTCTAAGCAATGTGTACTCCATTGGTAACATGATCAAGAAACTGTTACAAGAGATTAAAGAAATAAAAGGAAAATTTAGTTGAACTTAAAGCCATTTCAAAATCCCCACAATGTACCTCAAGATCTTTGCAAAATTAGACTTAAAATATATTATCAAATTAATATGTTGCTGCAGAGAGAGTGGGAAAGGAATAGTCTGGTTCTCTCCCTCTGCACTGTGCAAGCAGGTATGGGAGGATGTGGGTCAGCAAGTGTCTGCAATGGGGCCCTATCCTGCTGATGTTCTCCTGCCCTTTACAGAATTAACTGTTTGAAGCTAGGCTTTTGGCAGGCCATGTGGCCCCTTGCACTGCATAGTGGAACTAGCTTTTAATTGCTCTTTTATTATCTCATGCTTGTATGCATTGATTATAATCTGCCCTGGAATGTACACTGCACTTTCTGTACAGGAGTAACTAAATGCTGGTTGCCTTTTTTGAATCAGAGTAGGATTCCCCCCCCCCACACCCCCAATCCAAATCAGCCTTGATAACAAGTGGTCCCCCCCACATTTTCTCTGCTAGGTGAGTTTTGTAAGTCAGATTTACCTTCTTTGTTCACAACATGAAGTGTTTGAGAAGATTAATGGATGGAGATAAGCACAAGAAGCATGGGAAAGCATCCGTAGGATAAAGGGGAGTGCCTAAACCAGTCTCCTGGAAGTATGGGGCTCAGGAAATCTGAACAAAGAGACCCTTTGCTCATCTGCTCCAAGCTTAGGTTAGGCAGGTGATTAGTTATCATGAGTCCTTTGATGAATTAAGTTCAGGGTAGAATTGTCCAGAGGGAGGTGTGGAGGTAAACATTCATTTATTGCACCTCAGACCCAATGTTTAGTTTCCCCAGATTGTAAGCACATTTTCCATTAGAAGGAGCGATCATTTGTCCTGTTACAGGTCATTTAACATCCAGCCAGTGCTATGTGTCTGCCTTTTCATTTCTTGTTGGTGCCCCGACTTTATCCAGCAGCCAGGATCATAAAAGCAATGCATCGCAGTCACACAAATACCATCTAAGGCAATGTTTCCCAAACTTGAGTAACTGTGGTTCCCCTTGGAACTTACTCCACCTGCTTCCCCTTCTCCTTCCAGTGAACTTTTGCTTGTGCTCCACAAGCACGTCTTCAGAGATCCTTCCTTAGGGATACAGATGCAGAAATATAAATTAATGTGCACATCGCTAACACATGCTTAATAAGTGTATTTTTTTCTTTTAAGAAAAGAGATAGTTAAGAACATTGAAATAGTCTTTTGGACAGTGAGGTCATGCACTTTAATTCAAGGATGATTCACAGTATATTCCTCATGAAAACATTTTTAACAAGGAATCATTCTTACATTTACACCAGTTTCAATCCATTATTTTAAAGCAAGGGGACTTCATCTTACAGCATAACTGTTGCTTGTGCCTTTAAGGCTAAGCAGAACCCAATGTGAGTTTTCCCTTCCCCTTCTCCCTGCAGCCCCCTCCATCACCACAATCCTTCAGAACAGATTTGGTGAGGAATTTGATCTACCAACAGTATCTGGTCTGCTGGCAGGATACTGTTGGAAACAACCTGAATCCTCAGAGGAAAAATAGACTAGACAAAATCAGTTTTATCAAATGTGCTTTTCAGTGTAATACAGTATTTTAGCAGAATTTGAACAAAACGTCAAATACAAAATAAAGTTAATCTTTATTAAATATGAATTCTGGATAAGTGTTTTTTTTTTCTTTTAAGGAGCAGAGTTATTTTAATGCGATCAAAACATTTGTATTTAAATTTAAAATATGCGATCAAAACATTTGTATGCGTGATCCTTATATGCGTGATCCTTACAGCAATGCTTCACCATTGTTTATAAAGTAAAGATTGGCAGGTTTTAGTTCCATAAGAAAAACAGGTCCATCCCACATTTGATGATTTTCAGTGCTAAACATTTGGAGCTGTAACTCACAGCAATGACAGCACAAACTGCTTCTGTTCAAAAAAAGTTCATGGGTTAAAGTGCAACACTGTGCTTTCTTGAGCTTTAATCTTTCAAGAGTACTAAATTTCCATTCTAAAAAATAAGCACAGATTTATCTATATACACTAGCTGCTAACACAGTGCAAACCAAACACAATGATTGTATGAGGGGAATGGACTACCGCATTTCCCCAAAAGCTGGAAGGTGGCTCTGGCACACCCAATTACAGCATCCCAAATTATGACTGTTAGCTGCCCGCTGGGAACTAAAAATGCTACATAAACGTTCCACTGCAAGTTTCATTAACGTAGCAACGACAACCACACTAGCCCTTGCATGTGTTGAGGATTAGCCTCTGCAGCTTTCCCATGCGAATTTCAGAAGTTTTTCAGGGTTTGGAACTACCTGGTGAGCCTGCAAGTATAAAAAAAATGCTCCCCAATGCATTAACTGCCCCGAACAGATGGAGAATGACAAGAATGGCAGTGGAGGGAAGTAAGCAGCACAACGGGGAAAAGAATACCTAACTAGGGATAATGCTTTCGGTCCTTTCATTCATGGAAGGGGTCCTTCAGCAAGCACCACCCCTCTGGCAATGGAACCACCTTGCGTCCACAGAGCAAAAAGGATCCAAGTCACTGTCTTTTATAGGGAGCATAAAAGATATGCTCCCTATAGCATATCTTTTATGCTATAGGCTGTGGTGATGTACAAAGATTAACTTCACATGTCCTAGGAAAGTTTGAGGACTCCATTTGAGGGCGGGAATCCAGATTCCCAGGGCTCAGCTCCTCAGACTCTGGTCCACTTAAGAGTGCAGCTGTACACAATACAGAAGAAGGCTGCCTGCTGTGCAGCCCTTGTTCAATGAATATTCACAGACTTCCTCTCAGCTCAGCTCACCTTGGGAGACTGGGCCAAGCACAAGAGGAAGTCCACAAATGCCAGAGGGACAGATTCCACCAGGTTTCGTCCCACCCCTAATGTGTATGTGGGTTGGGAGTGAGGAACATTAAAGTCAGATGCTCTGCTGTGCTTTGGCTTCAGGCTAACCCAAGAAAAAAAAGCATTTGTTTGCGTCTCTGCCTGGGCAAACTTTATTAATTGCTGCCACAGGCCCCAAGTCAATGAAAGGGGGGAAAGAGAACATAGGATAATTTGCCTAAATTAGCAGTGTTCTGTTCACATAGCTGTATATGAGGGAATGCCGGTTTCTCCTGTACATAGAAAAATATGTTTTTACTGTGTGGTTTGGACGAATCAAATGTATTATTTATTGGTATGGCTCAAGACTTGCTTATAATGCATTTCTTTTATCACATTTATATTAGCTGATTTCTGGGCAGTGAAATCACGTACTTTAATTCAAGTATGATTCAGCTTATACCCCCATGAAAATAATTTTTTTTAGCAAGGAGTAGTTTTTTTCCTAGTGTTTCCTTGTTTTCTCTTGACTTTCTTTGACTTTGATTCTGTGATATATATCCAGTTAAGATTAACTCTCTCTTCTGAAAAGGACTTATGACTTGTCCATTCTTGCAATCAGTACCTTTCACAAAATGGATCCTTCCACTTGTTAGATAGAAAAACTTATTCTTCACATTTATCATTTTGTTCGCTTTTTATGAAGCTCCAACTTTCATCCTGTTTTTGTGGAAGAGCTTTATATTTTCTTTTAAAGAAACCAACCTGAAAAACAGAATTTCAGAATTAATTTCAATGCGAGCAAATGGTTAACATTTATTTTTTTAGATAAAGGGCACGATTCATTTAAAGGTAAGCACCTTTTAAATCCCATTGATTTCCCAGAGATGTTTTAAATCTTACACTGAAATAAAGGTGCTGAACTTCAGGTTGATTATGGCCAGCAATGTCAGGTGTTGTACTGTTGCTGTCTTATTGATATTTTTCTTAACTGATGTGGAATGTTTTACAAAAAATATTCCAAGAAGTAAGATTGAGGTACATACCTTCCATAAAAGATATGCAAGAAGCAAAAGCAAAATAATTCCAATTATTGAACCTATTCCAATGAATAGCATTGTAACAGGAGTTTTAGTCTTTCGATTATGAAGTCCCTCCAGAATGACCTGCACAAAATAAGGGGTAGTAAAATAAGTATCCCATACATTGACCCAAAGGCACAACTATAAGCAGGACTGTGCCATTGTTCTTGTACTAGCACAAACAAGGTTTTTCAAAAAAAAGATGTTGCACAGTGGTCTTCAAGGTGTAAATATTAACATGGCTTTAGGGAGATTAAATTTCGTTGGTTTCACTGGTACTAAGGATTTTAGGCTAATAAGCATACATATTACCCAAATTTACTGCATAGCAAATTTGGCTTTCAGCAAAATATCCAAGCTGTTTATCAGATTCCTGAAGCAAATTCCAGTTAAACAGTGGGGTTTGCTTTCTCATAAACCATGATGCAAGTGAAGCAGGATACTATGTAATGATACTTACATGTGTTACCTGCTTGTCCTTGAATACTTCAATGACTTTGGGATCTTGATATGCTGAAACTTTTCCTTTTACCTCAAACTGAAGTGATGAAGCTTCTTCCTGTTTTTTTAAAAAAGGTAAGTTGTTCTCTAAAAGCCAATGCTACATGAGAAGTAAATATAATATACTATGGACTACTGAGCTGGGGTTAAAAATGCAGAGTTGGGAGTCCACACAGAGCATGATCCAGCCAATGTTATGACTTCACACTTCTTGTATTTTCATAGAAAGGGAGCTGAGTTTCTGATATTCAAGTACGTGTGTTAATGACCACCACTATGACAGTACAGAGATTAAAATATTTACCACAGTTAACAGTACAGAAGTTGCTTCCAGGGTAACATCCACAGTTGCTTCTTTCCCACTCTCCATGTCGCCAAGGTTGCATAATATTTGCAAACAGAATGGGTCATCTTTCATGCAGTACTTCAGAAAAGAGAGCAAACATACGTCACTATGCAAAGCTATTAACTTTACCCCATTTTTTAAAACAGTGATTTATTCTGTCTGCCCTCATGCAGAGACCAACAAAAATTGTCTATGAAAATTGAGAAAGACACAGCGAGGCAAAGTGCTCCAGCTTTGCCACAGCTTAGTCCACTGGAAAGGATGCCACGTGGGCAATGCAGCCCAGTGTGAGAGCCAGTGTGATGTAGTGGTCAAGAGCGCAGGTCTGGGACTTGGGTGATTTGGATCCCATGGAGCCAACTGGGTGACTTTGGGCCAGCCAAAGACCCTCAGCCCAGCCTACCTCATAGGGTTGTTGTTCTGAGAATAAGAGGAATTGCAGCAGGAAGAGAATGATGTGCGCCACTTTGAGTTCTTCTTAAAAAAAAGATCATATATAAATCTAATAAAATAAATCCCGTCATCACCCAGCCCTCAGAGGGGGGCATTCCACCCTCAACTTAATTCCACTCTTCTTCCCTATACCATAAATCTGATTCAAACATGTTTCTAATTTCTTCCACTCATTGATAAAAAACCAGTAAAGGTTCTGTCAAAAACATGCCACACACCTGAGTGCCTTAATTCAATTTCAAGAATACCATTTCCAGAATATTGTGAATACAAAGCCACTTCTGATAGATGTAATGCATTTCTTTTTGGAATATGAGAAAACCCGCATAACAGCGAGAGACCCCTGGACTGACCACAGGAACGGAAACTGGTGTAATGCTTAGCCATCATTTTGCATTGCAGTGGTACCTTGGCTCACAAACTTAATCCGTTGCAGGACTCTGGTCGTGACCCAAATTGGTTGTGAGCCAAGTCAAATTTCCCATAAGGTTCAATGTAAATAAGGTTAATCCGTCCTGTAAATATTTTTTTAATCACAAAAATTTGAAACAAAGTGACAAAGAACAACAAAGTACAGTACAGTAGAGAACACTAACCTGGGAGAGAGGATGTTATTGTTTGGAGGGAGAGTTCAAACCATGATGTGCGGTAGTGATCGTGCTGTGGATGGGTGGGGATGGCCACAATTGCGGGCGTGCTCGGGGGTGGAGGGAGACAGGCGCACTTGTGATTGCCACCCAATGCGGAGTTCGTGAACTGAGGCAATTTTTCTCTGAAATTTCTGTTCGTGACCTGATTTGGTCGTGAACTGAGGCATTTGTGAGCTGAGGTACCACTGTACAATTACTGTGACAGCAAATACTGTGACTGCTGTCCATGCAGAGCTGGGGCAACAGTGTAGAATGGCACACAAAGATCCTTTAAAATGCTTGGGGAAGATGAGGGCAGAAAGCAGAAAAGGAGGCAAGACTACCCAAAGCCCATCCTACACCTTTCGGAGGACTCTGACTGGAAGCCAGAGCCATTCGACTGCCGCCTCCTCACCCCTGCCTGCTGCCACTCTCAGAAAACACTGCAGAAAACTGAAGAGCTCTTGATTTAGAGGAAAACAGGAAACATGGGCAGGAAATCCATTTAGATAGGACATACTTCTGCACTGCAGTAAATAAAGCCCTTAAATATGCTTGGTGTTTCAGCACCTGTATAAGTTAACAGTGATGGATTGCTCTGCTGCCTCAAAACTTTGACAACAGAGAACCTCAGATGTAGAGAGCAGAGCTACTGGTGACTGTTCAAGACATACTTCTTTGTTTACTCAACCTGACTTTTAGGGCCATCATAATTTCAAACAGAAGGCTGGGAATTCCAATATTTTAGCATCCCAGTGAATATCCAAAACATGTCTTTGACATGGCATGTTATTTACATGAATTAAGTAAACTAAATCTGCCTGTTCACAGAATGAAATTATCTCTCACCATTTGTATGTTTTACTTCCACTATTTTGTAACGTCTTGGTAGTAAATCTTTATTAACTTGATTTTGAAGTATTTTATAAAGGAAACAGTAATCATTATATTACTTCCCTTGGACATTCCATGGCTCATATTCCAATTTGAAAGTTTAAAGAAAAGGAAAACAAAAAGTGCTAAGGCTTCATAAGTCCAGGGTTTACCTTTAACTAACTTAAATCAAATCTTGTTATAAGTATTAGATTGTATTATACATGATCAGTCAGTTTTATATTCAGGAAAAATGTTCATTTGATTATGAAAATATGACGTAGATGTGTGTAACTAAAGGACATTATGGGTTAAACCCAAAATCATGTGAGTGGACATCAGCTTGTGCAATGGGACTTGCATTTCTCCCCAACTCCTTGTCACACAAATCTAGTCTAGATGGTTCCCCAGCCCTCCAGAACAGATTCAGGGGTCACAACAGGGTTGCAGGGAAATCCATATTGCCACCATTTCCATTGTGATGGTGGATAGCTATGGATCCAACCCAGTATCTTTAACAGGTTATAAGGATCTGTAAACAAAATTTACTTTGTTTAGGATTTATAATATACTGTAAGACATCCGGGGATGACAGTGATAAAACAGCCTATACATTTTCTAACTAAATAAAATAGAAATTACCAATGGCCTCTTCTCAAGCTTTGTAAAGTATGTGATGAAATCTTGAAATACAGTTTCATGCTTCTCAGGTAAAGTACAGTCTCTCGTATCGTTTCTGTATTGGCATTGTCCAGCAGTTGTCTAAAAATGAGCAAAAGCAGAATTATATTTGCTTTTCAGACACACTGAGAAGAAGAAGCTTCTAAAACTTTCATATGCCATAATTTTAAACAAATTTACTAAGAAGTAGATCACATTTTACTAAAATCTACTGACTTGGTTCATGTAACAGGACAACCCATTGGTACAACTAGTCATGGGGGGTTGTCTGTTTGCTGCAGGGTCATTTATTCCTGACAGCCCATGGCTTGTTTGAGCAATTGTTCGATCCACAACGGAGTGTTGTGTCTTCCAAACCCAGGAGAGCAATTTCAGCATGCATTGTGGGGGTTCAACTAGCAAGCCACTAGCTCTTCGTGATATTGCCTGTACAGCCCCCAGTGACAGGTCCTGGCACTTTGGAGTGGCCATCACTGCTTCAATACCTCTTTTTTCTGTCTCAGAATTTTCTCAAATGTGTTTATACTTGTTCAATCTTCTGCAAGCGCACTCTCTGCACTACCCAATATGCGTAGCCTTGCCTTTTGGTGCTTTTTCTGCTGCGGTTACTGTCGGCCCCTGGCAGTTCCAAAAGCAAACCCGGAGACGGCAGCTGAATGGGGCCATATAGGGCAGGGGGTTGGTGCAAGTAATGTGCCATGAAGGGTTATCTTTAAACAAGTCTGTCAAGAATATTTATGCATTTTCAGGACTGTGAAAAATACGCAAACTTAACCACTGGGAATAAAACACAGGGGCTTTCTGCACAAATTTCAGAGAAGTAAACGGAAGGGAAATAGGTACACCTAAAGAAATGGAGAAGTTAATGCAACTTCTCAATTCCTGCAAAAGCCTCTGTTTATCCCCTGGACCTTAAATTTATGCAGAATTCTCTATTTTTCAGCCTTTAAATTTGTGTGCATTTCTTTTTCAGCTGTAAGGGTATCTCAATAACTGCAGTGGTAAGTGCTCTGAAAAAGATGGAGGTACCTTTCCAGAGCCTCGGGGAAATACTGAAAAAGTGGGTGAGCCCTGACAAATATCAATCCTTTAGAGTGACTTGACCACCTCCCTAAGGGGGGAGGCTGCACCCCCCCCCCCGCTTTCTGTGCACATGCATTGGCCACTTTTCCCCTCTGCCCAGCTTTTCAGTTGACAACTCAGCAACTGGTCCCAGGCAACCGTGTACAAATTAAGCTATCTCCATTGTCGCCTTGAGAATTGTCGTGGTGTTAAGCTATTCCCCACACCACTCCCCTAGACAACTGAAACACACACAGAAAGAGATCGGGAAAGACCACACATATTGGATGGCCACATAAGTTGTACATTTGCAAAAGAGCAAGGATGCTAATAGTAGTAATAATAAAATGAGGCAGGGACCCCCCCCCCCCCACACACACACCTTATTGGCAGATTCCTGAGCCTCTGTAAAAGTTGCGAAGGAAAAGCAGTAGCGAAAGGAGTGAGGATGGGGAGACGGGAGAGGTTCTGCCAAGCAAGAAGGGCCTGGGTTACTGGCTGTAGGAGTGAAGGGGAAGGGAAACCAAGCCTGATCCATGCAGCACCATCTCACATATTAGACTCCCAATGCAGAAAATAAACTGGGCATACCTTGACTTTCAGAATATTAAACAGCCTGGTCTCACTTGGTGCCAAAGAATTGGGTATCTGTATCCTCAAATCTACAGCAGGAGCCAGACTTAATCCGGGATTACTGACCTTAGGAGTAAAGTAGGCCAAAATTATAGTCAAAACGTATTTTAAATTAGGATCCAGGTCAGACAAGCAAACACAGATGCAACTGGGGGAACTCTCCCTTCAGAATTTTAAATTCAAAGTTAATGGAATTTCTAGCATTTTTCGTACTTTAGTATGCTAAATGTTTGTATATTTTGACATTCGCAGCATGTGTTCTCATACCTAAGCCCTTTGTATTTCAAAGCTTATATTCCTCATGTTTCAGATCATGTTTTACTGATACAAATTACCATAAACCCATTGTAAAAGAAAAAAGGAATTGAAAACAGACCTTATTAAAAAAAAAAAAAGAAAGAAATCCTTTCAGTTGCCATCCATTTCTAACTTTATCTCTTGTCCTCACATCCATCAGCCTTATCTCCTGACCTCACACCACTCATAGTTGTGAAGGACTTGTTGCAAGATTAAAAATAAGTAGCAAATATGTTCACACTGCTTTTCAAAGGGGTGTTTTTGTCTGCTGCAAACATGGCTTTTTCCACTGGCATATGAAACAGAAAAACTATACGTTGGCGCTTTTTGCTTAAACTTAGAAAGCAAGTTAGAAAGGTAATACTGAAGGAATTGTATTCCAAAATAGATGGGCACACTGGTGCCCTCCAGATATTTTGGATCACAGCTCCCATATTCCTGATGACTGGCCAGGGAATGTGTAACCCGAACAACTGGAAGGCAGCTCACTTGCTGTGGGCGAAGCTTCGCCCAAACGGAGTAGATTTATTGAAATCAGATGAACTTCCTAGCAAGAAAAAGCATTTCTCCAGAAAGAGCGATGATTTGCCACTCATTTGATTTACTGTTTAAAAAGCAGTATTACAGAAATACAGAATATTATGTGTATTACATGGAAAGTGAAGTTGATTGTCTCCTTCATGCAAGTCACTGGTGAACCTTCCTCCCCGGGTCCATAAAAAAATGAAGTTGGTAACACAGACCTAGAAATGGTGTTTTTCAAGAGAAATTATAGAAAACGGGTTGTGATTAGTTCAGTCATCAGCAACATCTGCCGTTAGTTTACCAAGGCATAATCTCCTACACAATTTAAGGACTGGATGTTTTGTATTGCATTTCAGCACAAAGGTAGACATAATAAAATGAACAGGCAGCCAGATCCCAGGTCACGGCAGTAGTCCATGCAAGGCAAGAGGGATGTATGAGAAATCCACCTGGGAAAGGGAATCTGTCGAATTCACCAGGCATGGCTCCCCAAACTGCAGTGCACTGTGAGCTTCTGGCAAGCGGGCCTGAATTTGCAGGGCAAATGCCAGAAATGGAGCCCCGCCTGCTGTGGGAAGGGGAAGAAGATTGGTTGCTGGGAATGGTGCCCAGCACGCCCACTCACGGTGCCCCCTTCCGCATCCTGCAGCCATTCCTGACAGGGAAGGTTGCAGGTTGTGCTGCTGGGGAGTTGGGGAGGCATAAGCATTTGCAAACCTCCTCTTGCCTCGGGCTGCTTGGCAGTACCAGGCTGAGCCAGAGAGGAAGTCTGCTGATCCCAATGCTAGCAAGAGGGATTCTGAAAGGGTTCTTCTGAACCCCAAGCATAACAGAGTTCACAAACACGAGGGACAGATGATGCTGCCTCATACTGAGCCAGGGCATTGGCTCACCCAGTTCAGCACTGATGGCCTGCAGCTCTCCAGGTGTTCAGACAGGGGCATCTTTCCCAGTCTAACCTGGAGATTCCCTGGGATTGAAACTGGGACCTTCTGCATGCAAAGCTCAGGCTTCGCACACACAGCTTCACTCAGCCTTTCAAAAATCCTCCAAACCTTCCCTACTGTCTAAGAAATCATTAACAAAATCAACGGGAACCTTAAAAAGAAATGGAAAGTTTGGTTGCGTTGACAACATTTTAGTGGACTCTAAATTAAATGTACAAACCATTAATTAAAAAAAAAAAAACCTATATAGTGAATTTACCAGTGGATCTGAGCAACCATTTCAGAAAAAAAGGCTTTTGCTAAACTCTGTGCTTTTATAGTTCATAAGAGCTCGTTTGCCTCTCTCTATAGAGTCTCATACACAAATTCTAGATATAATCCAATTTTCCTCCTACCATTCTGTGTACTCATAATGCTTTTCTATTGCCTTTCCATAAAAATGCACCAAGATTTGTAGCATCAGTTAAGACACTCAACAATTGATTTCTGAAAGTGCCATGCTGGCTTCCTCAACATCCTACAGAGACTGTAAAGCTCCATGAGTGTTTTTAGATGGAAAGTCCCAAATGCTAAAGACACTATGTGGCTGATCTTTTTCTCCTTAACAGATATTCTGCATTAAGGGAAAAGAGGGAAGAAGCAGTATGAAAAAGGGTCATACAGTCTTATTTGGAAACCACCTTTATATTGCTTTGTATTTCATAAACATCTCTCTGTGCAGTTTACGAGCTCTGGTGGTTTAAAAATAACAAATAAATTTGCATTTTATTAAATTCATTCACTTACCCATGAGCATTCAGTTCAACCTCATGCTTCTGTGGCAAAGTTAAAATTAGGCTGTTGTCCAACAGTAGGTCATTATCCAGTTCATTTTCACTATGGAAAACAACAAATGAGAATACATAACATGCACATGCAGTTCAAATTGGACTAAACTTTTCTACAATGCATATTTGGTATTAAGGGATAGCACAATCAATCCAAAGGTAAATACTTTTACTATTATAACTTTCAGTGAAAGAGTTTAGCACAATAGTATTGTACCTACGGTCTATTCTTGCAAACCAAACCGAGAGATGCAATTTTAACAGCTTTTGTCTGCTTTCTGTGGACCTTCTGCAAATTATGGAATGCGTGCTTCCCTGCACTTCAATAACAGCTCCTATAATTCTCTATTCTGGCTTTCACATGCAGAGACAATATTAGATGGAGCCAGTAATCTGTAGTAAACAACATTTACCAAGTTGTATTAACGCTGATGCTCAGGTCATCTCCTGCCCTGCTAAGCGAGCTTGCATCCAACACAAAACTAAAATCCATCTGTGGAGCAAATGAAATGTTTTAGGATCCACGAATACACCTGTGTTCAATCAATAAACATTTTATTACTTTACTTATATACAGTATTACCTATCAGGATTTAACAACATCAGTGTAAGTTACGCTATTGATGGCTGAACGGTATGCTGTCTTTATAACTCATTTAATCGCTGGCCCAATCCTCCGCATGCTCACTTCGACAGAGGTACTTTTAACCTTCCTAGTGTGATTAAGACTACAACCGTTAGGTGCTGGTATGTGTTACATTATGCGCTATGCGACAGTAGCAGTCTTAGTCTTGCCTGGTGCCTAAGAATGTTGCATTTTTGTGACTGCATTCTTTCAAATACTACTTTGACTAGGTAAAGAAAATATGAATTTCTATCCAGTGCTACACTAGTGAACAAGTTACAAATGTCGACATGGCACAAGCAGTTGCATTCACTAGCAGAACAATTATTACAACTGGTGTGAGGAGCAGGTAAGCGAATGACGTCATAATGAGTTGTGCAAAGCTTTGCCGAATGCCTGGCAGAACTTCTTACGGAACACCTTGCCTGGTGCATGGGGAGCCAAGAAAGAACCTGGGGTCTCTGCGAGCACAAGCTCCACTCCAGCAAACCAACACAACTGGACACAGCCCATAGTACACAACAGCTAAAATCCTCAATGTGCTGAGAGCACCCCATACACTGTAACTCCTCATCAGCAATAAATGCTTCTTACTGACACCATAGCAGAGTCTTCTTTTTCTAGAAAGCTCTATTGCCTGAGAGATGGGAGTGTCACAAAATATGTGCTGACAGTGAAACAAACAACTGCATTGCAGCTGCAAGGCTATTTGTGACAGAGAAAAAAGGAAGAAAAATGAGGATACGTTTTTCCAAGAAAACCACATATTTGAGGTTATTAAATGACAGGTGTGTTCCTCAGTGTAAATAATGGTGATACCTATAAAGGATGTAGGCTGTTTCTAAAATAACGATTTTTCACTTGACTTGGATCTATTTAATTTTTATGCATATATTGTTTTCATACTTGTATGCGCACTGCCTTGTGACTGTGTTTGGCAGTGAAGAAGCAAGCAATATAAATAATTGGTACCTTTGAAAGGTGATCTACATATAAATGTCCAACACTGCAGTCCAGCTTGACTCCTTGGTTTCCTTTTTCCAACACTTCACAATGTATATGGGCTTCTTCCTAGGATAACAAATGCAGTAGACAAAAGAAGACTATGCATACTTTGCTAAAACGTTAAAGCTCTGGGGAAAAACACAACAAAGCAATTAGAATAAGGAACAGGTTCTCCCACTACATCTGTGTAAAGAAGAGCCACAAAGCTCTCAAATTTGGCCAGAGACTAAAGGAGAGGTTATCCCTTCTCACCATGCCAGTTTCCTGATGGAAAATGTTGCCCCTAGTATATGTTCTGAGGAGGAAAACCTACACATAGATGTAATTTTTCCCAAAGCAGGCAAATAACTTTGGTGAACAATTTTCATTGGAAAATGGTATTGAGAGAAAAAAGGTGGATATAGAGATTATACCAAATTTGAAGATATAATAGAAGAAAAGGGAAAAGCAAGACAGTATGCAGATGAAAGGGACAGTAATTAAAATTTATGAGATATTATGGGAAGATGAGAACCAATACGATCCACTTAAAGCAACATGAGAAACAGATTTGAGAAAGAATATTAGTAAAGAAGACCAGGAAAATATTTGTGTTTACATGACACATTATCATCATTCACAAATTCCAGAAACATCACAATAAAATCACATGACAATAATTGTGGAATCTGCCTTGGATTTTAGAAAGGAACAAAAGACTATCAACTGTTATATGTGTTAGAATTAACTGCTAGCTTATTGTTTGCATGATCTTAATAAGCAGACTGCCCCTACAGGAAAACTTCTGGATTCTGAAATACATTGCAAAAAACCACATGCATTCAGTCTGTCTGTCTGTCTTTCATTCTTATTTGACAGAAATCACTTTCCAAAAAGAAATACAAAGAAGAAACTCTCAAAGAAATCATCATGTCGTCTTTAAAAAAAAAAAAACTTGCTTAGGAGGTAGTGGTGTGTGTCAAGTGCTGGGTACCATCATCTCTCCAATAGCCTCCCTGGCTTCTCACACTTCAGTTAAAGCTACGATAGACAAGAAGTAGCAATTCCTTCCAGAAGGTTTTTGCAGATCAGAAAGTACAGGCAGGCTGGGAGACAGCAGAGGAAAGAGATGTGTAATAAGTAAGATCAAATAGTCTAGACCACCCAGAGAAGGAGGCAAAATAAAGGAAGCAACTTCCAGGAAATTAAAGGGCAGATTTGGGCTCAGCTGTAGCTCCACTTCTTCCATGGATTTGAATACAACACTGTTCCCCTCCCCCCAACACCTGCATTGTGAAGGATGCAAAATGCAAACTTGGCTGCCATCACAGGTGGCAGTGTAAAAATAAAAAACCCTTTGGAAAGGAAGAAAGAAGCTATGGTATACCCCCGGTTAACATAGAGCCCTACCAGCTGCAGAATCCTCCCACGACAGAAATTACCCCTACAGTTTTGCCATCCACAAATAGGGTGGAGAAATCAGAGAGACCGTTTCTGCACAGCTCTGCTTTTAAACACACTTTTCAAGCAAGCTGTTCGCAAACCCAAACCATACATTATGGCGGTTCCATAGTTGCCATCAAAAGTCAAGCCATGGGAATCCTTACATACAGTTAGTGATGAATATGAAGGCTGATGCCATGCATTTATGTTTGGCCTGAATGGTGTGCATGATTAATGTTGGCCTGAATTATGCAGACAAACAGCTAATGCAGCCAACCTGGTTCCAAGCACACTTCCAGGATATCATACGAATCAGCTTTTAATCTATTTCTGACATTTTTAAAGCCCTTAATCCTATAAGAGTGTCTATAAACAGTAAGTCTGCTCAGCAGTCAAGCTATGGAGGTTTGAGAGTCTGCTCAGCAGTCAAGCTATGGAGGTTTGCTTATTTGTTTCCAAGATCTTCGTGAAATTTTCCAGGGAAAAAACCCTGAATATGTTGGGGTCACTGGAGGTAAAAATATATATACTGGGCAGTATCCAATGATATAATTCAGTAAATTCAACTAGTGCTGGCAGAGCTCTGACAAGCCATTCCACATGACAGGTTGTGCAAGAACGGTGCTAGTATACAAGGATTCACTCCTTGTACTTATTTCAGAACATTACTTTCACCAGCACAACTTCATTTGCACTAGCAGAATGACTCAGATACTCCCCTTGGTGCACTAATGTCTCTATTAGAATAAATAGTGAAATTCTGGAGTTTAAACACTGTTTTACGCTCTAAAATTAGATATTGTGTAAGAAATTCTACAGTATTCAGTAATTAGATAATTCAAACTTTACTTCTAGTTAGAAGAGTTGGAAACAGTTTGGAAGAGGTATTCCCTTGTAATGGGCATATTTATCCCACTGTTACCTTTACTGTGATTGTTTCATGTATATTTTGATTTCTATTTCTAAATAATACAAGTTACTACTTGTTTACTACAGTGCTGATGTTCTCCATTTTAAACGCCTCCCTCTCCCTCTCCCCCTGCCCCAGCAGCAAACATGTGTGCCTTGGGGTGCAGCACTTTGCACAAGGGATATTAGCATTGTAGCTGAATGCGTTCAACTCCCTCCCATCTATGAAAATCAGATTTATAGTGCAATATCTACTTAACAATAAGCCCCACTGAGTTTAATGGGACATACCCCATAAGGTGTAGGATTGTGAAGAGGACTGCAGCCTTATTCGAGCTGGTTTTAACTATCCTTTAACAAAGGGGTAAGCAATCATCCACTTGAGATGAATTAACTTTAATTCCCATCTGATGTAATGGAATGGAGTTAAGCACACATTTATCTCTCCCACTCAAATTAAAGAGACACTGGGTCCGCGTTACTTTATCCAGTTTCCTAGGGGTAAGCCCCATTTGTACACAAAACTGTATAGTTCTGAGAAAACCTGTATAGGGTTGCACTGTGAAATGCTTCCCTTTAGCTGGGCCATTCCCATTTTTTAAGGAATATTACCAAAGGTGCAATCTACAAGACATTGTCTTGCTAGGCAGATGCTTCTGACTTCAGGGGCTTCCAAAAATTGAGTGCCTGCTCGGCCACTGCGGACAGGAAGGCGTGAGTGGCAGAGGCCTTCCTGTTCTCCTTTGACGCGAGCTTTGCCAGATGGACCACTGAGCCTGTCTAGTCATGCCATGTTCCTGGGACCGAGGCTTAAGAGACCAGTGGATGCAAGAGAACCACCGCCTCTCCCTTGCCTGTCCTGCCCAGCAACCTACCCTCTTCCTTCCCTCCATCATCTTCCCAAAGTCACAACAGGACCTCAGGAGGAAAGCCAACCACTGCAGAACTTTTAGTAGAAGCTGGGAGCAGTGGTGGAGCACAGCCAGGGCTCACAGGGACACAACACCAATACCTTTTTACCACCAAGGGTACCACCACCATCTGCTACCCCCTCCTCAGGTTCCCCTATTCCCTTTAATAGATCAGCTGAAATCCATACAATGGCTGGCAGGAAACTAATTTCACCAGCAATAATAGATTGTTTCTTGTTGTAAAGCACAGCATGCTGGAGCGGCTTGTTCTAGAATGGTCCATTAAAATCCATTAGCTTTACCAAAGATCTGCTCCTGATGGTACAGAAAGCTGCTAAAAAGTGGTTTGTGGGATGGCCTGCCTGGATTTTCCCACTCTCCTTGGGAGGGAGGTTCTGGGGATTGTCGTGGTAAGAGCCTGAACGCCAAAAGGCACCAGAATACCACTGGCTGAGAGGAGTATGGGTGAGCAGGTGGGTGGAGAGCCATGACCAAATCCCTTTGCCCAAGGCTGGAGCCCAGAGGAGGAAATCTCAGCCTCCTCCTGCTTCCCAGAGGCTGGGACTGTTCAGCCCCACTATTCCATCTCTTATGCAGCTGCCTGGCCAACATTCTTGCAGAGGGTTTGGCACAGTTGCCCCTTTGCTTTAACAAGTCCCAGCCTAGCCTGTAACTCCAATGAGGCAGTGGAGGCTGGATGAAGATCAGACGACACAGCAAAACACCCAATGTTGTGCACTTTGCCATTCGAATTGGTGGAGGAAGTGCTACCCACGAGCTTACAGAAAAACACACACCGGTTCTTACCTGCTCTAGAATTTTTGTGAAATAAAGCCCTTTGGGGAGCTGGATATGGAGGGCAGTTTGATAGGCATCATCTCCAGCATTGTACAGGGTGACATTTAACATTAACATCTTCATATTTCCCACTGCAAGGTAAGTTTTCTTTTCATAGGGCCTGGAGGAAATTGAAATAATACATTGATTTAATTTTGGAACATCTAAAAAGGCAACTTGCTTAAGAAATGGCTACAAGGCTGCATGCCACCACACCGAGAAGTCCCGCTGGAAGACCTGCATCCTGCTCCCGCTACGCACTGGCTATGTAACAGGGCCTCCAGAACCATTTTCTGCCCAAGGGCCCAATGCCGTTTCAGGGCACCCCGCAGGGGCCCATCACACACGTGGGCAGAACTGATGACAAAGAGGTCAGCACCAAAAGACTCCTCTGGCAGCTAAAGCTCTCACTAAGCCCTAAGAAAAGCATTGCCACACTTCAGAATGAGGGGTGAGGATGAGAAAATCTGGGAAAACGCCATGTGATTGGCAATCGAGGGGAGAATGGAAGCCACCGGGCAACATGTGCATGGCCATCTCAACACTGGAGATCGAGACAGGGACCGCCCAGCAGAATGCATTTGCCTATACCTGAGCTGCCCCACCCCGCCCGACGTAGGAGAACAGAGAATCCCCCGTGAAGTGAGGCCATAAGACTGGACCACCTTCAGTTTGTTTGCATGGCTTGTGAGTTAAAGCACCTTCTCCAAACAAGAATGTGTTTTACGTATTTATTTGTTTACTTTAACTGATACCTCTTGCTATCGTATTTGGCCCAGTCTGAGCTTTGGCTGAGTACAAGTCACCTTTTGCCACGCTGTACCTTCCCTTGGGTCGCATCATGTCTGAACCACTCACCCCCATACAGAAGACCAACTACCCTGGGGTGAGCGCTCTCTTCCTCAGGAGGCATGGTTATCTGTGCCTTCTTGCTGAACAGTAAGGAAGATTTAATGCCTGCTGCTTGGGGAGTGGCTTTCTTTGGCTCTAACCTGCCTCATAGGGTTGATACCTATAGAATACAATGTGCCTGGTTATGGGAGAGAGGAGAAGATACTCTGGGCGCCTTAAAAGAAGTGCAAGATAAAATGGCAATTAAGAAAGAAATTATCATCTACATCCAGACATGTGATACAGGTATTCTAAGAATCAGGAGAAGCTCTTTCCGGGGTAGCTGGTCTGCATCTTTTAGCCAAAGTCTAAAAAGATGATCATGCATCATTTTTATAGTGTGTTTACTGTCTTGCTAAGTGGAGGGAATATTTAACCACGTCTGATCTGATCAGGAACATGTATGATGCAATTCTTCCTCCACCTGGCAAGGCAATCCACTCACCCAAAACCTCTCCCCAAACCCCACTCTTCTATCATCCTTGATGTAGTTTTTCCATTTGAGTGGGACGGCTTGGCCTGCTGAATGGCTCCTTTGCTAGCACCATCTCCACTCCTTTAGAACATCTGGGCTGAATGCTGCTTTTTTTTTCTATTACCTTATGCTGCGAAGAGCGCTTGTCTTTTAACTCCCTGTCAAGGTTAAAATCAGGCAGGGCTTGTGCACATGAGTGAACATGTCTTTCTTATGTCCCACCTAGTGTTCCCTGATCACGTTAACAAGCAAAAGGCACCTAAGAGGATTTAAAAGTAAACTTCAATTTGACATTAAAGTTTAATTAAGACTTGCAGAAGAGCTGCCTTGAAATAGACATTTATCAAATATTCTGGCTCGAGACCAACACATTAGTCACTGAACACCTTGGGGAGAAAAGTTGGCACTTAGACAGGCAACAGAAGGTAAAAGCACTACATAAGCAGCTCAGTTACAAACGAGAGAAGAAGCACAAACGCTAGCATTACAGGGAATGGATCAGGGGCTTTACTGCTTTCTCGAAAGCTGCTTCTTTATATTTTATTTATTTTATTTTTTTATTTACAAATTTATAGGCCGCCCCTTGCCACAAGCCTCGGGGCGGCTTACAACACAATTAAATTAAACATTAAAACTTTAAAACTGGCCCATCTCCAGGTATAATTTAAAACAAATACAATATAATAAAAAATAAATTAACATTTAAAATATAGCTTAAATAAAAAGGTCTTCGCCTGGCGCCGAAAAGCAAATAAAGACGGCGCCAGGCGAGCCTCTCTGGGGAGTGCATTCCATAGATGGGGCGCCACCGCCGAGAAGGCCCTCCTCTGGGTACTCACCCTCCTATATTTAAATAATTGGTGTTCTTCCCTTCCCTGTTCTATATGCTACAGCATTTTGCTTTGTTCACAGGGTGCCAAAAGGAGCTGGGAGAAGATGCCCAGTGTGGGATACAGTCACACATAAATTACTAGCTGCATGTCTGGGAATGTGAGAAAACTGAGTTAGAAGATTTCACCTGTACCCACAGCTCATTATTATTCTTAAACAAAGTTATTTGACCAATACGGCACATAAGGAACCTTATCAGCAGATAAGTTATAGGACTGCAGTGAAGGCAATCACAACCATCACTATCTAAATTTCCTCAATCAGAAAGGAATCTAGCAGTCTGCTGAAAAATATCTGGCTGCACTGCAGGGATAAAGAAGACCGTTTGGCTGGAGAAAATAAATCCATGCTGCATAGATAGATGATAGATAATGTCTCACACCTTGTGGAAAAGCCAAAGACGTAATGATGGTAGCAAACCCATTTGTTTGAACTTCAGTCTGCTCCGCCTACATTCACAGGACACACTAAGCCCTGAGAATAAGCTACATGGTGTGGGTTGTTGGTGTGCTCAACAAGCAGTCAGGTTCCTTCTATAGTTTTCTCATCCTCCTTCCCCGCTGGTCCTCAGTCTCCCTTGCGGCATCTCCTTCCTTTCCTGCTCTGATCACGACCCCTTTCTGTTCACTTCCATTTCCCCCAGAGCCATAGGAATGTGCTGTTGGGGTCCTTTTGGGGTCTGCCTTTTGCCAGTGCACAGGTGCATTCTTATGTCTTCTGACATGGATTCCTGCCTGATCGCTTTATGTCAAAGAGAGTAGCAAAGTGGAGTCGGTACCAGACGTGGGGATTGACAAGGCATGGCTGCATATTATAGGCTAGATCAGCATTCCCCAGCCTGGGGACCTTCAGAGGCACTTGGAGCACAGCTCCTGCAATTCCCATCCAGCAGGGCCACTGACTGGGAATTCTGGGTGAGTGGAAGGCACAAGGTTGGAGAAGGCTGGGCTAGACTGTGCCCAGGGCCAAGAACCAATGGCCAAGTTGTCCATGGAAAAGACGCACTAAGGAAAATTCACTAAAAGCATGTTTGTGTAGGGCAAGATCTCCCCTTTGGCAATATGGGTGGCTTTTCAGTGGCTGCCACATTTTCAACACCTCCCTCAATCTTCAACTACTCACAGAAGGGCTCCATTAACTCCCCATCTTTTCATGGCTGCTTTTCAGAGTACTTCCTGCTGCCATGACGGTGGGTTCCTAACAGTACTAACACCCCCCAAAACAACAGACACAATGTTAATGGATGGGAGCTAAACCAATGGGGATTCTGAATAAATTCAAGGGCTGGTAAGTAGTGCTGCTCTATTACTGCAGGGATGCGAAGTCCCCCTCCACCCTCCTTTCACTGCCAAGCACTTAAATTACACAGGATGTCTGTCCCTTTACCTCCAAGTCATTAAACTAGCAGTCCAAAAAACCTGAACAAACATGCCCAACCCTTTTCTTTTTAAATAGCCTTACACGGGTGGCAGACCAGGCAAGAGCTCCCGTGGTGCCTCCACCCATCAGTTTGTCCCATCCCATTCATCCACATCCACAGGCCTTTTCGGTTAAAAAAAAGGGGGGATGCAGTAACCACAGCAGTACTAGTTCTAGTTCCCTCTCCTCAGCACCAATTAGGGTTAGGGTACTTGGCCACTGATTACTGAATCCAGTGCTGGGCACCATGCTTTAAGGAAGATGCAGACCGTTTGGAAAAGGTTTAAAGCGGGGAAATAAAGATGGTCAGGAGGCTGAAAGAACTTGACATATTCAGCCTTGAGAAGAAAAGGTGGTCACACCAAGGAGCTCCAGGATCTTTTCTTAGCATCCCAGAATACAGCACACAGAATAATGGGTTCAAACTGCAGGAAGCCAGATTCTGGTGGAAGACCAGGAAAAGCTTCCTGGCTGTTAGGTGGAAGGTCAATGGAACCGATTGCCTGGGGTGCCTGCCGGCCATCCCACACTGCAAGCATTCAAGTCGCAGCTGGACAAGCATCTGTTAAGGATGCTTTCACTGGGAGTCCTGCACTGAGCAGCACATTGGACCCTCTGTGATTCTATGAAGAAAAAGAGCTGTGAAACACCAGGGGAGCCAAAATCTCCCCCTTCTGGAACAGCTGGCGAGGTACTGAAAAGTGTCAGTCCAACACGTTGTCAGCATCACACTGCCAAGGGAGAGCCTGCCCTTTAATTGCACCTCGTCTGTCTCACCCCTCCCTGAGCACTGGTGCATTTCAACTGACATTTCAGCAGTCGAGCCCCCAAACCATGCACAAATTAGTTGATACGCAGTCTTTCCTTGTCACTTTCCATGTATATTATCTACAAAACTTCCCTTTTGCTTTGGCAGCTGAAACATACAAAGAAATTGACAGACTGCACATACCAGTCCTAAGTGTGCATTTGCAAAAGACCAAGAAAGGTAGTTATAATTTTAAAAATTATTAACATTTCTGTAACTTTAGAACTGAAAAAAACCACACAAAACAAAACAAAACACCGAAGAAGGTAGGGGAACCAGCAGTAGTCGTTCCAAAATACGACTTGGGCATCAGTGAAGGGGCCCTCTCTTGCGAGGGCAAGACTGTGAAGAACAGTGGGGAGCTTTGCCACACTAGCCAAGTCCCAGAACCGAAGAAGAAAGTTCTCTCTACAGTTTGGATGACGTGGCAATGCATTGTGGATTGGACAACCCAAGAACAAGCCATGGGTTGTCAGAGTGGCTTTGCTCCTGAAAAGCCATCCTGAGTGAAACTCTCAGGGACTGGATGGCATGACATTCAACCGTGGCTGGTTACCCATGATGGCTGGTGACCCATGATGTCATGTCATGCAAACCCAGTCATGGGCACAGGGTGGGTAGGTTAAGAGCAAACTCTACACAGACCAGGGGCTTATGAGCTCTGAGTTGACAGTGCTTTAAAATATGACACTAAACTGGGAGGTAGTGTATATAAGTGGTATTGTATTTGGGCGGGAGGGACATACAACCTGATGGGAATCTTGAAACATTAAAAACAAAATAAAAGCTTTTATTAAGATTTAAACCTGTTGAACCAAGGAGAATGAATTAAAAATGAAAACAGAATGCCTATCCATCTGGTGCCTCCATACCAAATGAAAGGAACAGCTTGTTGAATGTTTTAAGAAGTATTTTAATGGTTTCTAAATTAATTTGGCAACTTGGAATTGCAAAGCTAATGTGTTTCTATTCACTATCTCCCAATGTCATGTCTAAATATTACTATCAAAACTATTTTAAAAATACACATGTATTATGCTAATATGTAGATGTCAATAAAGGTGTTCAAACCAACAGAATACTCTGACAACATGAATTGCCAAATAAAGACTTCTAAGGATATACAACCTCAGCTAGCACAACCCTTGCATACATACCCAACACTCTCGTGGATTTACACACTCACACTGTGCTGCTGTAAATAATTTGACATTATATTTAGTGCCTTCTGAAAGATTTTCTGCCTTTCACTGATATAGAAAGGTAAGTCTGTAAAGCTCATACAGTCTTTTTCACTACATAGAAATCACACATGACTTACGGTGGAAATGCGAGTTTCCCAGAAAGTAGCAAATTGGCAGAACAGTTTTCTTGAGAGCAAAATCTTGCAAACATGAACTTTGGAGAAAGGAAAACAACAATTATTTGTGTTTAAATATAACACAATACACATCTGCATTCTGAATTCTTCCGTTCTTGCTTCTTGCCACCTTACCCCCTTGCTTCCTTGGCATGCAAGTCTGGTACCTTCCAGATCCATGGGATCTGGGGTAGAAAGCTGTTTCTGTGCAGCCACATTAGCCAATACCTCAAGGAGACACTTGGCTCCAATGGGACTTCAGCTTACACAGTTTTCAGAGGCCCGATTTGAACCCACTGGAGAAAACAAAGTTGTTTCAGAAGACAGAAGGTCTGCATTTGAAGTCCTGCGGCCATCTGTCATCCAGACTAGCTTGCTGAAATCTTGACTGAATGGCTATCTCTGGCAGCAGCTCTTCCTTTTGTCGCACTCCTTCTGCAGACTTGCATAAGGCCTACCTATCCTCCTCAGAAGAGAACTTCAGCTATTGGGCAGTATAGAAGTCAAAGCAATTGTGATGGACACGGAAGGCCAAGGATGTTTTCTTTTTAACCTGTGATGGTGCAGCAAATGCCCTGCCCACAGGAAGCCCAGGCACAGGGCACCCAAAGCCAGCCTAGTTATTTTGGCAGAAAATCCCAAGACCCGCAGTAAAAACACCACAATAAGATATCAAATGACCATAAATGTTCTGCCTTTCCTTGAGGCAGTCATTTCATTCTGCCTGATGGAAGGGGTACCCCTGCTCCTGGGTGATGAGACTTGCACACTTCTAGTAAATGAAGGGTTTTTCCAAAACAGTTTAGCAACAAAATCGAAGTGGCTCTGCCATTTTACTGGGAAGCTGGCACAGGCAAGTTCCTATCTGACTTGTTTTTCCTTGCTTCTTTTGATGTTATTAGGAAACTTCATATGGCAGGGAAACAAATCTTTTTGACCTTTCATCAAAATAGTATCTGTCAAGGGAAACATTTCATTTATTTGTAGGAGTTCATTATGTTCTTAATTATTGCCTTTCCAGTCTTGGTATTGGAAAGATTAGATCAAGGAGCAAAAATATTTGCAGTGATCCAGAAAACTATGTGAGCAGTAGAAGGCTGCATATAAATACATTCTCTACATATTAACTGCTATTTGGAGTTTCCTGCAGAGTAAGACAATGGCTCTGCCTCCATAGTGGACATTTTGAAGCCATCCTTTCTCAGCTATGCATATTTCTTAAAGCTTGAAAATAAGTCTCAGTCATCTCATGTGAATTTGAAAAGAACAGATCACATCAGGGGGCATAATCCAGACCTTCGTACCAATTTAGGCAATGCAGGCATCACTGTGTATACAGGCTGCCCCATTCATTTCTATTCACCTAATCCAAACAAATGTATTAGGCAATTGTACACATGAGCATCCTATAGCCCAGAGCTGTTGAACATCATTTAGCCCAAAGGCCAAATCCAATTTTGGAGAACTGCTCTGGGGTCTCATTCCCATACTGGGTGGGGCTAAATGTGAAAAGAAAGAGGGAGGGAATGCCAGCATGTTTTAGCTTAAAGCTCTTACTGCCAAAAGCTAAGCCTTTGAAAAGTCCATTTCAGTTTTTAGGCAGAAACCTGCACAAAAGCTGGGAAACAACCAAGTGATCCAGTATTGGAGGAAAGGGAGTATCCACCTGGCAAACTCTAGAGAACTGGACTGGCCTAGGTTCTTCACCCTTGTTGTAGCCATACATCCCTGCCTTACTTCCTCCATGTGAGCAAATATACAATGAAGGTGGCTCTCAAACATATCAATCCGCCCAAACTGAATATATGGTGCATGCCGCATATCTGGATTATTTAACAAATTGCTATTCCACACATACAATTCCCGGGAGGAGTTCCTAGCTGACAAACAGTGCAAATACAGCTATACATAGCAAACATGTTAAAAGATGGGATTTCAGTTCAGTTCAGCAGCCATACAGAAAAAACCAGTCAGGACAAGGCAAGGAAAGTGAAGAACATTCAGAAGCCTTCTTTCACATTCCCCTTTCAGGATAAGTACCATTAAGCATCCATATTAAACTGACACACACAAAACCCTTGATTGTAACATAACTTTGCAAAGTTTACATTAGGCATATATTTTCCATAGCTACAGAAATGTATGGAGTCCAATGCTTCTACCTTGCTGCGTATAATTTCGCCTTCTGTTCGCTGTTGAAGAACTGGTTGGAGTGGAGGGAGTTCGTCTGTATTTTTTGTCTCCAAAATATGATGTCCGAGGCGATAGGTGGCTTCAATGTGTACAGGGGTAAGGATATCCCTGACATCTTTCTATGAAAAGGGGAAACCTAATGAGTTAATTACATAAGACAAGTGACAAGCAAGCATGTATGAATGTATGTAAAGAATAACCTGCCTCATATATAAACACAGATGAGCTACCAAAATCAGAATGTAAGACAACCACCATAACATGGAGCAGCATGAAAAATGCAAAGAAGCCCATTATTGACCACTTTGGGGACCACCTGGCTTTAGAAAAAGGGTTAGGGCAGACATGACATGGACAAAATTATGCACACTCTGGAGAAAGCGATAGTAGAACCCAGGATCTTCTAATGAAACACAGTGATGAAAATTAAGAACCAAAAAAAAGTCCTTTCTCACATAGTACCGACTATGGAATGTGCTACCACCAGTTGTCATGAGGGATCCCAGTTTGTACAGCTCTAAAAGGGAATTCAACAATTTCATGGTGGATCAAGTTGTCAGTAGCTATTACAGCCACAAATGCAACAACAGAGCAGCTCCAATACGAGAGCCATTATATGACCAAAGGCCAAGTTGGTAGGGAAAACAGGTGAGCTTCTGACCAACTGAAAAATTAGGATCAGCAAACTCCCAAACTTACCTAACTTTAACAGGTTCATGGAAACAAACAGCAATTGAGAGGCTCTCAATATTACTATTTCAGTATAAACAAATACATTGCATCCAAAGTAGGGAGGGTGAAAGCATTTGCCCCAACCTGGCTTGGATTTGAAACCAAATCAGGGTGTCAGAAAAACAGAGTCTCAGCTTCTCCCAGGTGCTAAAAATTCAGTAAAAAGAGTCCATAGTAGTTTTGGACTGCATGAGGTAGAAAGGAAACGCGGGCCCTCTTCATTCCCAGTAAGCATGTCTACATGAATCAAAAAGGTCAACCCCTTTACTTAATACTCTCTCCTAAAACCCTCTGAGAGGTTTCACATGCTTATGGGTGAAACTGTCTCAGATGAGCTACCAAAATTAGAATGTAAGACACAACCACCATAACATGGAACAGCATGAACAATTAAGCAGCAGAGTCCGAACTGCAGAAAACTCAACATCGTAAAAATCAAGAGTGAACAAAAAAGTACCCACCCGGTTCTGAAAAAACACCAGTTGGCAACAGGCTAATCTCTCAAAGGAATAGGAATGACAGAGCATGAAAGGGTGTACTGCCGATCACTACCAGTCTGACGTTTGAAAGTGGCCTGAGAAGGTCCTCTAAGAAAGGTGCTCCTAACAGCCCGCAGGCTGCCCTCCTCATTGCTGTGTCTGTAAACAGGCACGGAGCTGACTATTAAAACAACGGAGAGGCTGCTGTCCGCAGCAAGGACGCTGCCTTGCAGCACACCCGCCACCTCCATTTGCTCCCGCACCACCCGCGACTGGCTCCTTGGTAGCCTGTGGAGCGGGACACCTGGTGAGTTGCTCAGGAGTTCAACAGCCCGGTAGTTAACCTATTTCAGTGCTGGGTTAACCACTGGGTCGTTTAGCTCCCAAATGACCCATTTGTCTGGGTTCTGCTGTCATGCGACGAAGCCAGCAGTGGGCTGCGGGGTCAAAGTGGAAGAGAGGGACGCACTGCAAGGAGCACTCCTCTCCGTGCACAACAGCCCGCCTGCTTTTGGCTCCCCTTTCTGGGTTGGCATCACCCATGTCATCCCAACTAGCCTGATTTAAGAGAGGGAACATGTTACCCTCAGGAATGCTTGGTGGGTCGCGCAAGTAGTGTTGTTGCTGTTGTAAATCCTGATGCTTCCGGAGGTTGTTGCAGAGCTCCCGTTAGAGGCAAAATAAAATCTTGCTGCAGTATCTGCCCTCCTGCTCACATCCAGGCTTAGGTCGTAAAGAAATACTGGGAAAGTTGAAGCAGGGAAAGAGAAAAATGTAAGAGGAAGGGTTCAGAGGTAACTGCAGCAGTATTTCCAGATTCCATAAATGAATGGTGAGGTATAGCAAGCAATTGCTTAAAGTGCCACACACAGCTCCTTATTATCATTTTGTTAAACAAATTCCCCCAAGTGTTACAAGACAAAACATTTCACAGCCCAGTGCTTCAAAAGGCCGCAAAGCACTGCCAAACACTGTGCCCCGAGCACTGCGGGCTCTGAATACATCAGGGGGGGCTCATCTTTGAAGCCAAATTAACTTTTGCACCTTTCCCCCATTTGTCTGTTGGTGCCTGGAGATAGGAGCAGGCACTTCTCTTTTGCAAGGGTTCCAGATCTCAGGGTTTGAATGCCTGCAGAAAATAAGTCCTTCTCAAGCTAAGGGGCCACAATCAATTGGGCAGGCCGCAGACTCAAGAGCCCCTGCTATTTTCTCCCTCCACTATGAAAACCAAACTCCACCCTGACACAGTCAGGCTAGTCTCCTGACCTGCCCTCTTTCCCCAAATTTTGTAATGTAAGATTTTGCCCTGCCCTAATCTGCCAGACACCAGTCCTCCCATTGCGTTCCGAGACATAAGCCTTTCCAACTTGTCTACTCATTAAAGCTACAGTTGACACCACCCAAGTATATTACTTTTGTTTACTTTGATAGCGAGTGTGTAAAAATGTACACTCGAGTGTTGCTACTCAAAAGTCACTACTGCACTGCTACTCCATGCAGCTAACCTGGGCAGTTACCCCTACCTGTAATGCTTTACATGGTGCCAAAAATCAAGGTGGGTACCTGTAGCCACTGTACAGTTGAGACTAGCAGTAAGTTCCATTTACCCATAGCAAAAAGTCACTTTTTAAACAGAGAATCAACCGAGTACAGAGAAAGGATGTTGCCATGCTCAGCAAACAGCTTACCAATATAACCCGGAACTGTGTGGCCACTATAGTTAAGACAAAGCATCAGATTCACGCACACAGCAGGTTGTCCGTTTGCTACACAGTCCAAAATGGTTCGATTTACTGAACTGGGGTGTTTTAGTGCTGCATCAGCTATGACTACTGCCCTTGTCCTAAAAAGTAAGAATTCATCGTCACAAGATGCTCCCTTGCCATCCGCAATTCCTGCACAGCGCTTTATCATTTGGGTATTCTGCTTTTTCTCAAGACAGAACAAGGTTATACTTGACGGCTTGGATCCTAAGGAACAGGCTCCATACTATGTCAAATATATGCTATGCATCTCTAGTGTAACTCCCAGGGAAGAATGGGTGGGGGACCAATCTGACTCAGAACGACAGTCCTCTCCCCAGTCACGCACCCAAGCAAGCAACCAATCAACAGAGCACCACCATGAACAGAGGACCACCGCTTATCCGGGGGGAAAGAAACTCATAATGCGCCCCGGGCCATGCAGGCTAAGCTAATGCACACTCAAACTGGTGCCCCCAGAAGTCTTGGACTAGAACTCTCATACCCCAGCTAGGTATGCTGTTTGTCACCTGGATTCTTAGGTATTCACCTCTTGGATAATTTCTTAGTGACACTGGAGTCACACATTTTGTATATGTTCCAGTGTGTCTGTTTAAATACGTCAGTGGTGTACAGAATTCTGCAACGCAATGACTACATTCAGAGTTTAATCAAGGCCATTGTGAGGTGCAGCGGCATGCTGTATATTTACTGGCCTCTCACAATTTACTGTATTTTTTGCTCTGCAAGACTCACTTTTTTCCCCCTCAAAAGTAAGGGGAAATGTCTGTGCGTCTTATAGAGCGAATATGTGTGTGCAGTAAGTCTGTCAGATGTGCAGCCCATGGGGAAGTGATGGGGAATGTGCCTGTGATTGTGTGCCCATTTGATTCAGAATTTTTTTTTTTCTTGTTTTCCTCCTCTAAAAACTAGGTGAGTCTTATGGTCAGGTACGTCTTATAGAGCAAAAAATACGGTACTATTTTGTCTGATCTCCAAGCGTGCGAGTGCATTCAACTCACCTCAGCAGCACGGCAGTATCTGACAGAAAAGCGCCAACTGCTACATCTGAAGAAAAACACACACAGCACAGATGGATGGTAATCGTTAGTCCCCAGAAATCTTTCAGGCACAATCCACTGGTTGCATAGTCACCTTTGGACTGTATTAAATCACTATTTGCACATTATTAATTAGAGGATACACCGACACATCAAGCCACATCTATCATTAGGACTTCCTAAACAGAATCACTGGAGTAGGGCTGAGTTATTTTTATTCCTTGCATTAAATAAGTCCACAGCAATTACTAACAACGTAGCTCCTGCCCATTTCCTACAGGAATTCTGAAGGTTAGCAATTCAACCAGAAAAGAATATTTTTAAACAAGAATATTTACTAGGAAAAAATGATCTCATCTTCGAAGTTTAAAGAAAATTGTACAACCTGAAACAAATGTCCAAATGAACAAAAGATAAAGAATATCCTCCTTCAGAGCTTTTCCTCTCAGGCAGTGAAATAATGCGTGGAAAGGGATCGGGGCTGTTTGGGTTGGCCTTCACCCCGAGATGTCTTGAGTCAGCTCCAGCTCTACCTTCATGACTTCAGGCTGACGTATGCAGGGAGGATTCTTAGTGTGTTCAGCTGAACACGCTTAGAACCCCCCAAGCAGATTAAGTCCCCCCTCGTGTCTTTGGCATCTGTGGGAGAATGCCAGAGGTGGGCCTAGTGCATGCGACTTCTCCGCATGTCATCTGAACACATGCAGGGAAGCTTCTGCAGTGGGCTGACAGGCCATTCTCTTCGGGAACTGGAACCTTTTCAGGGCAGCACTCAGCAGAAAGCAGGACACTGCAATGACTGGGGGGAACATGGGTGGGAGGCAGCTGTTGTCTGTCGGGCTCCTGTGGGCGGCCGGGTATCCACTGTGTTGGAGCAGGTGGATCCGGGCCTGATCCAGCAGGGCACAGCCCCAGTAGATGTCTGGAGTGTAAATGCTTCCCAAATCTTCTTCATTCCCATGTCTCTTTCTCTTCTTAGGGCAGTGAGTAGAAGAAAATACATGAATTGTCAGAGGACTCTGGCGGGGTGAGCTGCAAATGGGCACCTGGGCTGGATGCCACAGTACACGCACCAGTGCAAGTCCATGCAAAAATATGAATCGGGAGTAGAACAGTTGTGCCAGCTGGCACAACACAAGTTCCGATCTATACTTCAAGTCTCCTTGGAAGCAGGGTGAGGCAGAAGTGTGAAACAGTCCTATGGCACCTAGACAAGAGGCTGGACAATTACTTGGAGTACCAGCCCTGACCTGAGAAATTAATTGCAAGGTGAGGGCTGGAAATCTAAGCTCTGAGCGGCTCCCCGCTTCCCTCCACTCACAGCTACTCTGGAAAGAGCTGTGCCAGCTATTGCTCTGAAGTTGTGAATGGGACCTTGGAGATGGGGTTTGGTGGGAGTTCCAGGGGGAGGCAGATGCCACCACGCTATGAAGGACACCAGCGACACCTCAGTCTCCTTCCCTCACGCTATGGGGCATCACACTGATGAGCTTTGCAGGGCTGGAGGGGTCCAGAGCGCCTCTGAGCACCTTCCGCCTTACACAGGTTGCCTACTATAATTCTCCATGCAGAGTTCTGGACATGTGGACCGGACTGCACCCAAATACATCTAATATTTCTTAAATTTTATTTCATTTTAGAATGCTAGGCTTATTGTCCCGTTCTGTTTTCTCTTCATAATATTGACACAAACTTTTAAAGCTATCAGTGCTTTCCAGGTGGTTATGACACATATGCCAGCCCTGTGTATAACCACCTGTAAGGTCTACCAAGTTCAGGAGGAATTACGCACATGGAGATGTGCACAGTATAACAGCCTTAGTGCACTTCTCCCAATACGTTTAACAAGCCCTCTCCTTTCAAACAACTTGAATGCGACCAGTACTGAACATTAAAAAACCGCAATCATTCACAGGGGCTGCAGTTGCATCCCAGATGGTCAGTCCACTCAGTGGGATTTAAGCTGGTCATGATTAACGCCTATTGATTTTAAGGGATCCATGATGATATCTGGATCCAACTCAATGAGACTGACTTCAAAGTAGACTTGCATAATATTAAGCTTCTAATTTGGCCACATATAATTTGGTTGTTTTTAAATGCTGCTGGCAGTTCTGTTGTGTTATTGTCTTGTTTTATTTATGCATACCCTGCCTAGGAGTTAGAGAAGGAACTCAGGAATAACAACAGCAACACAAAATGTTGTTCCTCCTATATTCCTTCCTCCAAAGAGAAGCAACTCACCTGCATAGCCATTGTTATCGACATCAATTCTCCCAGCGATGGATTGGCCAAACATCCGTAAGGTACTGCTGAACTGATGTCCTTGTATTCTCTTTAAAAAAAAAAAAGGCAGGGTTTGAGGGGAATAGAAACTTGTTTAAGAATTATTAGTAGCTACAACCGACAAACACTAGAAAATAATATAAACCAGCTTTCTCATTAAATCGTTCCTTTTCTATTGTAAGTACATTCACATTCAGGGTCACATAAGTCAGAGACAACTTGACAGCGCATAACATTACCAAGCGCATTCATATTCAGTTTGGCACTTAAATTATGCTCAGTGGGAAACCTTGCCTCTCCCGTTGTCTTCCCTTACTATCCTCTTATCTTACTACCTGGCTTGGCCAAGACATGAGTTGCTCCAAGCAGCGGAATCAAGGAGCTCTTCCTATCCTGAAATATGAGTGTTGAGGGGATGGAGGCAAAGAAACATTCATAATCTGGGCAAGTCGCATTTGCCTTTTTCGGAATGAAGCGTTGCCTGTAATTTAGCCACAGCATTCTCTGCACTTCATAGGAAAACTGAGTGCGTTTCCCCAGAGTGAACTACTTCCCTGACATAAAAATATTGCAGTGGGCTGCCTTGATCCCTTATGCTTCCAGCCTAGCTGTGTCCTATGCATATGTATGCATGCCCAGTATGTATGTATGTATGTATGTATGTTCTGTTTAACATTTTGATTAGTGAATATTCAAACCACAGTCACAGTGGCAGCTTTAAAAGACCTACTTGTGAAAAGGTGGCTGATATCCCATCTTTCCTGCCATTGTATATGTAAATTGCTCCTTCTAAATCATTTTCATGTGGCGCGCCAATGGCTACATCTGTAAGAAACAAACAACATGTTTTGGTGGGACATTAAAGAGAATACATGTGCTTGCATAAGCTACTCTATAATAAATGAAAAGTGACAGACCATGTGGTCCCACATCTGTAACAATTCCTTGATTCAGTAGATATTCTTGGTACCATATAAGTAATAAGATATTTGAAACACAGAATATTTGTAAGCATACTTCACAATTCAGTAACTGAACTTACAAGAGTCATCTTTGTATAAGGGAGTCACAGCAGTCACACCAAACACCCTGAGGAGCAAAATAGACCCGTGTGTGTGTGTGTGTGTGTGTGTGGATATCTTCCAAGATGGTTTAAAAAGGCAAGTTTTAAGAGAGGTGTATGTATTTGTGTGTGTGTGTACTGGGGGGTGGGGGATGTTAATCTGCAAATAGCAATTCTAGTTTATTTTTATTCATTTATTTACAGGACAGTTTTACCTACAAGCCACATATAAATTAAGCAGATTCAGAGGAAAGTGTGAAATATAAGCTGCTTAACAAATAAATTCAGCTGTTTAGAACATTAATGCACACATGAAGAAATCCAAAGGAGGAGGATGGAAACATTAAGGACTAGTATGGAAGGTATTTTGCAAGTGATGCCACAGGGCTACCATTCAATCAAAATGGCAAGTGCTATAGATTAAAGCAAATTTTAGCCATGTCGGATGAAAATAAATTAATTTAGCAGAGGCTAAAACACTATGATCAGCTGGAACTCACATATTTGGAAGCATTCTTGCCAGGAAGGTTTCTTTCTGTTTATTAACATCTAGTGAAATTATGAGATTCACTGCTTCATAATGCAGCGGCACCCATTACATTAAACAGCTCTGAAAGAATTTAATCCATGGATAGGCCTATGAAGGACTACCAGGTATAACTGATCCTAGGGAGATTGACAAAGGCATGCAGGGGGGTCAGGGTAGCCTAGTCAAGTAAGCCCAGGGAGACCAGGCACTTCCCATGAGACAAGGGATGCAAGGCTTTAACTTCAAAACTGAACCTGAAGTTTCAGGTTGAACCTAACCCCTTTGACCTTTTACATTTCAATGAACAGGTGCTAAAGAGAGTGGAAAGTGCAGCAAAGAAGCTGGAACCTGATACCATCCCCAGCCCTGTCAAGCCCAGAGCGGTGTGCCTGGGCACTCTTGGAGTCAGACTCTTTCCAGCTTGAAATCACTGCCAATCTCTATCTGGGCAGTCCAACAAAGGTCCTTAGAGTAGCAAAGAGAAGCACATTTGCCTTCTTCCTTGGTGGGTATTGTTCTTCTGTCAGGGGAACAGACAAGGATTCCTTCCGCAAGAGAACCATGATTCCCTCTGCTTGCAAACCCCACATGCTTGCAGGGCTAACAGCAACCCACTTCCAGCCACTCCGGGCAAGTCACGCCCAGAAGCTCTCTGGATGGGGCTGGCAGGGGAAGCCAGAGCAGCTTCTCTAAACCATGGTACACTCCCAGTTCGCAGAGAAGTAAATATTATGAATTTTCAATGATTTAGTTCCCAAATCCAACAGTACATTCAGTTCTTTCAAAATATCCCTAGCTTGTGTGATTACCAATCAGAATTGAGCCCTTGCAGTCTACAGAATGCAGAAAATAACAGCAAGATGATCAGCGAACTCAGCACCTTGATAATCCTGCAGCACGTTGATTGCTTTTCCCCAGTACTAGCAAGGACACTAAGGTACCGTTAGTTTAAAACAGGGCACTTCTATTCCTCTTTTAAGCAACGAATTAGAGTTTGGTTATGGGCAGGGAATTTAAAAGGGAAATGAAGGCAACTGGTTTTAAGTATTTTATATGCCTGGATAGTTTTACTCCTGCAGGGAGCAGAAAGACAAAAGAATAACTACCAGCAGTATTACCTAAAGCACAAAGAAGGTTATTTGAATAGCTCAGGTAAATGATCCAGAGAGAAAAAGAAGTGCGGTAAGTTGCTTCAGAATGCATCAAGCTTGAAATCAAATCAAATCCAAGTTTTTATTCACAAAACAAGTTATGACTCTCCAAACAAATTCAGGCTGGAGCTCACTGAGCTCCAGTTCAATTAAATTAAAACAAATCAGGGAATGAGGTTTCCCAGATACACTCTCCTACTTCAAACATGGTTTCAAAAGTTACTTTAAAAATATTACTGGTAATATTACTGAATTGCATTGCTGATTGGAATGAATGAAATGACAGATGTTAGAAGACACTTGGCAATGCCGCCCATACACATTTCCTTCAAAGTTACCTTCAAAAACAAAATAAAAATGTCCAGCTTCAGTTTTCAGAGCCTGCCCTGCCCAAGGCTCGCAGGTAGCTGAGAATTAGAGAGCTGTTACCAACAAGCCAAGATAATATTGGTTTAGCCAGTTGATACAAAGCTATTGCTGCCTCTTAGTCATGAACATGAGATGCTGGGGTTAAAATAAATTACCAGACTGATGAAACTTTAGCTGGTCAAAGTGATCACATATGGTTGGTTTAGTACAGCTGTCTGCAGAGGTTATGAAGATTATTAGTACCTTCAAAGCCATCATTATCAATGTCTCCTAAATTGGCAATGGACTCTCCAAACCTTGCAGCATATAAATCACTCCCAGCCAAGGCTGTTTCCAGCTCGATCATTTTTGCTTCCTAGAGAAATAATAATTTTACATTCAGACAGTAATGAGTGTAGATGCAGTTATAGCAGAGATAGGTCTCGGTGCTTTTAGAAGAAAATGCTGAATTGTTCTGTGCTTCCGTGACCAAAAACGAACACAAACCCCACCCAGAAGCTCCCTTATTCTCCTTTTGCACTGGCTTCTCCAATACAACAAAAGACTGCTTTTCTGTTGGCGTAGGCCAACCGGTGATACACCCTTCGAAATCGATGGAACTCAAAGACAAAATAGGCGCATGCCCGAACTTTCTGACTGAAATCAGTGTTAACATTCATATATAGCATCAGTGTAAAGCATCTGCTAGGGTTGGGATGAAACCTGGTGGAATTCATCCCTGTTAGCATCCGCGGATGTCCTCTTGTGCTTGGCCTGGCCTTGCAAAGCGAGCCGAGCTGAGAGGAAGTCATGAATATTTGCGGAATGAAGGCTGTACAAGGGGCAACTGCAGAGCAGTGCAAAGGGCTGCTACAGGTGGGGCAGAGGAGGGACACTGGGCACCATTCCTGGAAAGCCCCATGCAACCAACCCTCTTCTGTGTCAGGAGCTGCACTTCAAATTCCTGTGCAGCACACGGGGCTTGATTCCTCGCAAGCACCCTGAAAACACAGGGCGAGCTTGCTAGGAGCTTGGACTCGGCACCACTTTGACGCGAACTGGGATCTGAGGAGTCCAATGGATTCCCACCCTCAAACAGGCTCCTGAGACACCCCTCGCTTTACTCTGCTCATTTCATCCAATTCAAATGAAATGCATGACTCGTATCATAAACAGCTTTTGTACTGTGGGCTACAAAAAGTGCAGGTCAATCCACATGATACCATTTTTTTTTATTTACATAGATTGGGCTACTTTTGCTGAGCATAGTCAAGTTCCTAGTTTTCTAGTAGCAAGCTTAGCGCACCAGAAGGATCCAAAGGTGCCTCTGCACTTGTGCTACTAATGTTTTGCTTGCCAAAAGCAACACTTAATGGTTTTTTAAAATCAAGACTACTTTTAAACCGGGGAGGCCGCCTTGCTAGAAAGATAACTGCCCCCCTTTAGCACCAACTTTATCAGCATTCCAAAGCATGGTTCTTGTTTTGGAGCTTGAACTTCACCTTTTCTTTCTACTTCAGTTTTGGACACGTTATTTTTCTTTTGGTCTCATCAGCTGACTTCTGAGAAATGTGCCTTTTGTGACCAGACATGCTTGCCTGTTCCACAGCATCTACCATATTTTTTGCTCTATAAGACGCACTTCCCCCACCCCAAAGTAAGGGGAAATGTCTGTGCGTCTTATAGAGCGAATGTGTGTGTCAGATGTGCAGCCCATGGGGAAGTGATGGGGAATGTGCCTGTGATGATGAGCCCATTTGATGCAGAATATTTTTTTTTCTTGTTTTCCTCCTCTAAAAACTAGATGTGTCTTATGGTCAGGCGCGTCTTATAGAGCGAAAAATACGGTACTTTGAAAGAGCATCCACAAAATCCAGATGTACCCACTGGTGCAGAAAGCTTGGGATCCCCTGGTTGAGTCCACCGCTAATAGCAATAAAGTTGCTGGGCTTTTGTTTTGTTTTCAGTCTGGTGAGGCTGCTGCATTTTTACCACTTTATGATAAGACAAAGATTTAGTGAGAAACCTTTCACTGTCAGCTCATCTCCATGACATGAAATCCTGCGTCTGTTAATTACTGCCTGTAGGAAGCTGTGTCGAAGACACCAGAGCTGCCTGAGAGGAGCTGGTCCCATGAAAGTGGCAGCAGCCGCCCCTCTGCATCAGCCCAGAGGGCAGTCTGCAAGCAGGCTAGTGTGCAAGCAGGGCCCACCCCCAATTCTGTTACACAAGCAGCATCACTGTTTGCACAATGGGGATTCAGTGCTTCCTCTGGGAACTGGGAGCAAGTGAAAATACATGCTTCTAGAATGGGCCAGGATGGCAGAGTTGGTGCACGAGAGTCCTGGCAACCTGTCCTGATTGATCCAGAAGTTAATATTTAGGCTAATTTTGGGGCTTCCTAAAGCAAGCACGAAATCCCCATTATGCAAGAGGTGGGCACTGCTTTGGGAATAGAGCCAGTGGCCTCATGTACAGTACAATCTGCTTACAGTGCCTTGTGTTAAAAGAAAGAAGTACTTACAGAGCCCGAGTTGATGTAAACATAAACCCTTCCTTCTTCTCTGACCTTACTGTCCATCGGTGCTCCTACTAGCAAGTCTGAGAAGCCGTCTCCATTGAGATCCGCAGCACAGACTGTAGCTCCAAAATAAGAACCAAGCTGTCCACACACAAGAAAGAGTTTAAGTTAAGGAGTCAAGGCATGGCACCGCAGATACCAATTTCAATCTTTATAGGAGGATTACCTTTTTGCCCTTTACTTCAGTCAAAATTGATAGTTTTCTGGATTCAATTCTTAAAATATATGCCTAAAATAAAGATAAGGGGAGTTAATTATGCTATAAAATAAAAAAGCTAAGTACCCAAGGAAAACAAAAATAAGAATATGCTTACCCTGGTCTCAGGTACAGGAGCCAATATTTTACCATGGCCTTATCTAGACACCTTAGAAGCACTGACTGTTGTCCCCTATTAGGGCTGTTCCACATATCACAGGAAAATATCCCCCATCCTGCTTCCACCTTGAATTGATTACGGGTGCCTCCAGGCAGAAGGCTTCTAGTGCTAACAAGCAAAAGGGATTTTTTTTCCCCCCAGATGGATTGATTTTAGAAAGGATGGAAGCAGCAGGGGGAAAACATGGGACTTGATGACAGCATCACCCACATCTCCCATAAATTCTATGAATGAGGCAGCATGAATGCACGATAGAAGCTCTGACTGGAAACACTCTAATCTTCATCCTCGTTCAATGCAGCAATAAAATGTATGAGCTGACAGCTCACAGATGTTAGTTCTGGTATCTTCAGTTATCAGTTGTATATCGTTTTAAGTGATATTGTTTGCCTCCCAGATCAAATGTACTCTGACAGCTGCATTCACAGGACTAAACAACACATGAAAAATCCCTCTGCCTAAAAAATACTTATGTGGAAAAATGTGTCAAAAGAAGCTGACAGACAGCTTCTTTTGCACAGAGACTTCTGGCATCTAAAGATTAACAAAACAATTCTGGGGATGCTATCACAGGCCAATACAGAGAGTTTTGTGCGAGGTTGTACAGTAGATGGAGGCAGGGAAAAGAACTGTAAGTAGTGAAGTCAAAAGGAAATGCAGTGCAGAAACTACTAATGGTGACGATCACATTATGCCAGTAGTCATTTATAGTTCAACTGTTGCCAATAACAAACAGCCCGGCAGCCAGGCTGTTCTGTATTCTGCGTAAGGCAAAAAAGAAGAAATGAACACGAATATTCAGAAACTAGTTCAAGAGCATATCAACATCCTAGCACAGTATCATAGCTCTTAGTAGCCATTCTGGAGCAAAGGAACATGAAAGGGAGATGAGAGCCAGCGTGGTGCAGTGGTTAAGAGCGCAGGACTAAGACTCAGGAGATCCGGGTTCTAGTCCCCGCTCAGTCATGGAGCCAACTGGGTGACTCGGGCCAGTCACAGAATCAAGGCCCAACCTATCTCACAGGCTTGTTGTTGTGGGGATAAGACGGAGAAGGAGAATTATGTAAACCAGCTTGAGTTCCTTGAAAGAGAAAAGGTGGGGTTGAAATATAAAAGCTATATAATAAATTAATTAATTAAAATGAGAGACTTCCTGAATTAGAATTAAGCCTGTTTAAGAATTCTCTCACAAAGGCTTGAATCAGGACGATGGATTTTTACCACACCACATGTTTTCATGTGTTCACCTAGTTCCCAGATATTACCAGCAAGGGCAGTATAAACAACATGCAATTGTCCCCACTGCTACTTTCTGCACTGCATTACCTTCTGACTTCACTGGTTACACTTCTCCCGCCATCACTATATATACTGTACCACTACATAATACTCATGCATCCAATGAAGTGGACAGTCCACAAAACCTGACACCAGAATAAGATAGTCACAAGATCCTTCCTTGTTTTTGCTGCAACAGATGGCTACCTTCCAGAAAATGTAACCTTTTGTTATATGCATTTAAAAAAATTTCCTACCACTACTGGGAGGGGAAAAAATTAACTCTTACTTTACCAGTCTGCTCCTGCTGTGGAGCACCTCCAATTACTTCTATACTATTCGGAGAGCGGAAATGACCAGCTCCAACAGCATAACCTGTTCATAGGAAAGCCATGAATAAATGAAAGGATGGATGGATACCAGGTCCTTTACCATTTGAACAATATTTTTCCCGATCAACAATTGCATTTGAAGAATGACATGTTTCAAGCAATTCTCAACATGTGGCTGGTAGTGGATTCACACAGCTTCTTGTCCTTGGCAAGCCAAACAGCAGACCTATCCTTTAGACACCTGTCAAGCACCCATTACCCAATCCCTTATATTTTGAGCAAATTTCTATTTTAGTTCTATTTCTCCAGCTGTAAAATGGAGACAGCCTATTTACTATTAGGCTGAATGCACTTTAAAAAACTGGGAAAATATTTTTCTAGTAATTCTTGTTTTTCCTATAAATAACAGACTGGGATTCCATCTTGCAATACAGCAGGGAGTTCCATCCGGTTTCTATCTTGTGTCACTACTCATATTCAGTTGCATAAACTGCCGTTACGGATTGCAATTACTGAAAGACACTATGAAGGAGCACCTCTAGAATTCAGTTAAAACCAGTTTTTGGGAGCAGACCTCATTCCACTTTGGCTGAAATCCATACAACCCTTCCAAAAATCCTGACACTGAACTGTTAATGTCCAAAGAGAGCTTTCGAGTGCTCTTGGGCTGTACCAAATGTTACGGAACACACACAGAATCCTGTAAAGCAAATATCATCACCCCAAATTGCCATGGTGCACCAACACCTTCTTCATGTCAATCCAGGCCTAGCAGAACGTGTTCCTTTTTATTTAGACAGGAACATGGAAGATATTCTCTATATGCCTCAGGTGGAAGGGTTGTTTGTCAGCTCTTACAAACCAGGTTCTTTGCTAGCACTTTTTCCTGGATGGCAAAACCAACCACACCTAATGACAAGCAGATTGTTGCAACCATATTAAACTGGAGAATCATATAAAAGCATATTAATAAAAAAATTTCAGTTACCCAAATAGCTCCCAGACTTGACTTGGTTATCTGAATCCACATATGAAATGTAGATATTTTTTGTTTTATCGTATACAAAGATGGATCCAGTCCAATAATCTGATCCTGGTGCTCCCATAATAATTAAATCCTGGAAGAAAACAAAAGGCTTAAGTCTTAAGTTCTTAAAGATAATCAGGGCAAGTCATGTTTATTCCTGCTCTCTCTGCTTAAAGCCTGTGGCATTACCTAGCCCCATCCAAGTTAGTTCAACTGAAACATCATTCAATAGGTACAATTAATGTTTTATGTACTTGAAAATACACTAGCCCTTCCACTGCTAAAACTCAAGTCTGCAAACTATTCTAATCAGGCCACAAGGAAAATGAAGAACTGCCCTTCTCTGAAGAACATTTTAGAACTCATCGTTCTTAATACAGAACATAAAGATGCATGATGAAATACATTGATCTTTACAACCCCAAATAAAATGCTGTTAGTTTTATTATAGCTTTGAATAGGTGATTCTGAACCAGACAATAAAATCTTATGTTCTGTAATATTATTTATATATTTCCAAAACAGAGATGGTAACTCTGTGTTAAAAATACACTCCATGACATGCATTAAAGGATCTTGCTGGATTGAATTTGCCTGCTCTAAAATATATTACAGGACAGGATGGAGTCACAGCTTGAGCGTACAGATGGGCTTAAACTGGAAGCAATGTGAATGGTCGCTTATATTGTTTTTATTCAATATAAAACAATTGGAATAGCACAAACTCCCAGGTCAATCCCTATCCGTGCAGTTATAAGATGCAGTTATGGGATCAAAATTCCCCTAGGACTAGGACTCCAATATGGTGCCCAATCTCTCTTGGTGTCCCCTGGGCTCACTACATCTCCTGATTTTCATTTTATTTCTCAAGACTTGTTTTTAAAACTGGGAAGTTTATCTTTGGCAAAGCAAACTGCCAGGCTCTGGTGTCGTGTTTTGGACCTCAGCCTTGCAATCAAGTTCTTGAGAAAGTTGCTTTCTTTTCAGTTGCATTAGTTTGCCTTTTGAGAAAGGAGTGCTCACCATAGTAGCCATTATATGAATGGGCAAACTCCCAACAGTCCCATGGCAAAGGAATTGTAAAGCACTAAAAAAAACAAACGTGTCCACTAACCCAAAAAGTTTGGAGGCCTGTGCCATAAGATGTTGAGAAACAGAGTCCCCACACATCCAGGTGACGGTTTCTATGTTATACGTGATCGGCATTGGGCAAAGCAACACGATCATCACAGCATGAGAACACTGGCTAGCCCAGCATGCAGGAAGGGTGGGAACAGGCCACACATGCAAGCAACTTCACTGCCACAGCAGATCAGAGATCCAGCAGGCAGCACTTTGTTTTCAGCATCTCTCTAGCCTATGAGGACGCTCACAAAACAAGTCGACAAGCTTTCTTCTGAGACTGGTCACTCCAGCATCAGGAACTCTGGGATCTCCCGTTTCAAAGACTGCTCCCCACCATGAGATTTCAAAGACTCCAAGACAAATAGACTTTGATCCAGCTCTGTGCTGCATGAATTTGTCTAACCCTTTTGTGAAGACGGCATAAGGTGAGCACTGTCAAATCCGATCAGAGGTCTATCCAGGTCAGCAACTCACTTCCTGTGCTTGTCAACCCAAGAGCACCAGGGGCCCCACCCTCCCATCATCACACAAAGGCAATGGACCTCCCCAGCCATTCCTCCCCAGTTCCCCAGAGGTTGCAAGTGGCCATTACCACTAGTGGCCTTTTGAGGCATGACAACGTGAGAATGGCTTTGGCCTAGCCCTGCCTGCTTCAAGAGCAGAGAACTCACACAGTGCTAAGACAGACTACCTGCTTATTAGTGGCATCCTGCCTCTTAGCCACACCATGACCTTCAAATCGTAGCCAAACCATGACCTTTCCTATAGTAACACAGAGTAGGGAACATGTCTAATATAAGAGAAATATATGTCCAATGTATAGTCTATCTACTCTATAAGGTGATGAGATAAATATAGAAGTGCTGTAAAGCATTTTATTTCCTGGAAAAAAATAACAACTTTAAAAGAGAAGCACTATTCTTATACCATGTACCTTTGTGTAAGCTGTTGCTATCCCTGCCTGGCATGATCCATATTTTTCTCCATATTTTCTCCAGTAATCTGAATATTCAGAACAAAGCACAGAAAAATAATAATATGCATTAAAAAAAGCAAGCAACTGAAAACAATAATCCTCCATGGTGATCACAAATTCTCTACAGCTGTTTTGATGAAGCAGTTGGGATTAACTGGAACTACTGGCATCCGCTAGCAAGATAATACCCTTACTCAGATATCTGAAGAATAATGGATTTGACAAGTATGTTCTCACTACTGAACCTCGCTTTCAAAACTATAGTCCACCATTTCATTATTCCAATCAATGTCATTATTCCAATGAAACTGACAGATTAATTGTGGAAGGAGTTATTTCAATAAGCAAGGGTGATGATATAACCATTTTTATAGTCCCCATAAAGAAGGTGCATTGGTAGTGTTGTTGGCTTTGGTTACATCTCTTTTATAAATGCAAGCACTATCTGGTGAATAGTACCTTCAGCATATTTTTGAAATATTGCATTCACTGTACTTTTGCAGAGGGAGAGGATACTAATTGCAGTTATTGTATTCTATTAATCAGAAGCATGTATGCTTACCCTTATAGCAAGGAGATATTTGTCTACTCAACAAGGTTCGAAAATCAGAAGGTATATCATAACAAATCCCATTAGGAAATTTGTTTTCTGAGATATAAAATACATTTTTCCAACGATGTCCACAGGCCTACGTAAAAATAAAGGAGATGTGAAAATAAGTGCAATGGCCACATATGAACACCAAAGTAAAAGACATTGGGTGGTGCCTAATACTGAAGGTCAGTCTAGCCTAGTATTGTGTACAACAAGGGTAAGCAACTGTTTTGGCTCTGAGGTATCACCTTGAGAAACAATGGAGCGCACACATACCTGGGCATGGCCTCTCTCCACATTCACAGAGGGATGGCATTCCCAGCCCTTCCTGTAGCTGGCATTGCCTAAACTCTAGACATCTGCATGTGAAGCACTTGCTCTACCAATACATTTCCATGTATCCCAGCATGCAAGTATTTGGGAATGTAAGGCAATACTTACAACCAGAGATCCATTTTCTCCTGGCTGCCTTGATATGCTCACGCCAAGCCACTGATTGTCCCTTTCTTCTAAACAGGTTTTTCCACAAGTTAACTTTTTTGGATCACCTTCGACCAGAAAAAAAATCAAGACATTTAGATAGCAATTTTTGAGAACACATGAACTACACCAACACTTGATTCCCAGCCTTAAATTATGCCGTGTGGATCAGGGTAAGATTATTTTTATGTATTTATTTGTTTGTTTAATTCCCAAAGTACCCAAAAGCTGAAGCTCTGAGGGCAGTTCACACCAATGTCTCAAAATAACAAAGAGATGCAATAACATTGTACAGTATACAAATTTAAAGCAGTTTAAAACTCAAATATACAACCTTATAAAACAGTTTAAGCATCTAAGGCAGAACTATACCTAATTAAAAATGGCTGACAGTACCCATTGTATACCATTAACTGCCTGGAAATAGAGGGCAGTTTTAAAGTTACAATGCTAGCACCAGGTGGGCCAAATTGAGGAGCCACTACTAAGAAGGTTCTCCTCTTTTTTGTCTCTTTTTGGCCTCCCTTGGAGGAGGCACCTGGATGAAGGTCTCAGGTGCAAATCATAGGGTCCAAGTAGAATGAGGTCAGGAAAGGCATTGCATCAGGTACTATAGTCCCAAGTTGTGTAGGGCTTCATAGGTTAAAACCAGTACCATGAATTGTGCTCCAGGTGTGAATCTGGCTGCCACGTTTTGCACGAGCTGCATCTTCTGAACAGATTACAATTAACGTATTATGCTAGTATAATTGTAAGTTACACAAGCAGAAGGATGGCATCGCACAGCACACTGATGGCACAACACAGGAGTAAATAAATTTGATGTGTTTCGCCATTGGAACGTTGTCAATGTAGAGTTGGGAGATGCAGTGGTGGACGACGTTCCTCCACCAGCACACATGTATAAAATCGGAGCGCGAGAACAAGTCCTCCAACAGGGGTGGACAAGGATGTGGGAGGAGCCACTTGCAGAAATGCCAGAACAACTTTAGAAAAACAGACAGTCAGGACTGAGCATGCTCAGTGACCACAAAATGCAGCAGGCAGCACAGAAAACCAGAGGGAGGGTGATGGAATTGAACATCCCGCCCCCCCCAAAAAAGCATGGCTGGCTAGCACCCTGAGCAAGAAAACTTTATTTACTTAGCTAATATAATTCTACACCACCCAATAGTCCAGGCTGTCTGGGTGGTTCGCGAGGATTAAACCTATAAAATGCAGCACGATAAAATGTAATATAAAACCTTTAAAAGTTTAAGGCTACAATATAAAACTAAAGCGGGGGAGGAGTGTAAAGACTTAGTAATGCAACAGCTTTTAACATAACAGAAATGCAAACAATAAAATGCCTACGAAAAGGTCTTCACCTTGTTGAATGCCCTGCTTGTACTCCCTGAGGCTGCTTCCAGGCAAGGATTTCTTTCTGCCTTTTGCACAGATATTTTCAGAGGATTCAGGTGCCCTGATATTCATTTTGCAACCCACCAATGTATTCCAACTGCTCATGCTGCCTTTTTTAATCAAGGAAAAAAGTCCATTATCCTCTCAGTGATCAAAACTCCTGAACTTGGAGGTATCATCCAATGCAGGGCAGCAAGAGCAGCAAAGGTAACTTTTGCTTTACGATCCCCCAACCCTCCAGATCTTCCTGGACGAATTTTTTAGCCTATGTAGTGCAGATCATTCTGCTGTACTGGCATAGATGGCGGTCTTCCACCATGGCCTTTGATACAAGTTTGTTTCAGCAATGGCTCCCTTCTCACCACTCCTCCATAAAGGCTAACTTTGTAGAAAACAACCAGGCGATTGCTTTCCCAAAGATTATGTCTCGCATCTCAGCAGCAGCGGTCTCCAGCTTCTTTGGCCTCTTGATCGTTTCTCTGGCTAATGCCCTCCTTACCCAGTAAACAAGTTTTTTTTCTAGGCAGAATGGCAGTTGGAACCACATTCTTTCTGTTTTGTAATAATGGAATTAACGGTGCTCTGGAGGATGGTCACACTTTGGGAATTTTTTAAAAAAATCTCAATCCAGATTGGTGCTTCTGAGCATCTTCATCTCAAGGCTGTTTTGATAACTCCTCGGTTGTCATGAAGCTATTTGCTTAGATTTGCTCTTCAACACACTATGGGGTCTTCTAAAAACAAGTGCATTTCATCTGAGATCATATGGCATGGGAACTGCATACACATAGACTCAATACAGCTACTTAGGTGGCTTCTGGAGGCAGTGGATTGCAGAGAGTTTATTTAGGAATGTCATGGCAAAGGGAAAGAATACTTACACAACCAACAAGTGAAAATTTGTTTGCCTCACTTTTGTATGCCAATAAAAATACGTTGAACCTTTGCAGTGTTGAGTATCTTGTGTACACCAAAAGGTTCTGTTGTTAAGTGCTGTCAAGTTGTCTCTGATTTATGGCTACCTTATGAAGGAACACCCTCCAAAATGTCCTATCCTTGCCAGCCTTGCTCAGCTGTTGTATTGTCAAGGCTTTGGCTTCCTTTATGAAATTGATACATATCATATTTGAGTGGGGTGGTGTGACTTGGTGTCCTGCAACAGCAGGGGGTTGGGCCAGATGGCCTTCATGACCCCTTCCAACTCTACTATTCTGTGATTCTATATTTGGCCTTCCTCTTCTTCTGCCTTCAACCTTCCCTAGTATTGTTGTCTTCTCCAATAAGTCTTTTCACAAAATGCCCAAAGTACAACAGCTTCAGTTTTGTCATTTTTGCTTCTAGGGAAAGTTCTGGCTTGACTTGATCCAGGACCCATTGGCTTATCTTACTTTCAGTCCAGGGTATTTGCAAATTTCTCCTTCAGCAATACTTTTTTTTCTTTTGAATCTATTTTTGTCCTGCCAGCTTTCTTCGCTGTTCAGCTTTCGCATCCATACATAGTGACCAGGAATATAAAGGTGTGGATATCTTGGTGAAACATCCTATAAAGCATAAACTGTTCTTCTTTTGAAATTCTTTGGTGCACTCTAGTATACTTGCAATATGATCTTGAGTGACTCTTCCTTTTTGGAATCCAGCTTTAATATCAGACATTTCTCATTCCATATACAGCAATGTTGTTTCAACACCTTCAGCATCACTTTGGTTGCATGAGAAATTAGTGCAGTGGCCTTATGTTTACTGAACTGCTTAGCACCTCTCCTTTCTTGGGGTTTGGAATGGTATGCTTCCAATCTGTGAACCATTGTTTTGTATTCCATATTTGTTGGTTTATCCTTGTTAGTATTTGGACTGGTTCATTCTCTGCAGCTTGGAATAGCTTTCTCAGTATCCTACTACTTCAGGCACTTTGTTCCTTCTAAATACTGCAGAGAAGTTTTCACTTCACCTTCTAATATTCCAGGTTTTTTCTCATAGGATTCCTCCTTTTATCTCTTTTTTATATTGGTTCCCTCTTCACTTTATTTTATCTTGGTCAGCTGGAATGTTCCTCTCTTGGTCTTTCAGCATTCCTAACCTTAGGCTTAAATTTGCCTTTGATTTCTTCGATCTTCTATAAAAGGTCTCTTGTTTTTGCCCTTCTGTTGTTCAATTTCTGTGCACTGGCCTTTGTAATAGTTACTTTTAATCTCTACATGGTGGTTGCTGAAAAGCTGCATTTAGGCTTCTGACCCTATTTCTGTGAGCTTCTGCTTTTGTGTCTTGTTTGTCCTTAGTTATTATGAGTGTCTTCTTTTTGCTACTCTTGCTTTTAGCATTTGTTTCTAATAATGTCTCTGGTTTCAGTCCACAGTTGTTTTTCATGGTCAATTTAGTTCAGTAATGCAAATCTGTCATTTATATGGGCTTTAAATTCTTCAGGAATGTTATTTAAGTTGTATTTTGCCACTATGGTTCTGTTAGTGATCTTTTTCAGCTTTACTCTGATTTTTGATTTTAACAGTTCATAGTTGCTACCACAATCCGCTCCTAGGCTTGTTTTGGCAGCAAGAATACAACTACTTCATTTCTCATTTCCAATTATGTAATATGTTTGATTACTATATTGGCCAGATTGGTTCTCTGAATTATGTATTTGTGATGAAGAGAGTTTCACAGAATTCTCCACCCCATCGCCATTAGAGACATCCATTCTCTTCTGAGGATGATCATTACTGAAGTGGGTGGATGCCTCATAGCCTGGTGTCTCCACTTTAATCTTTTCATCTTGGGCAACCTGGCTAGGAGAACCAACTAGTGAGAGAGCCTGGCCTTCTGGTAGCATTGCTGTTGGTTTTCTGACACTCTTAAACCGGCTCACTGCATTATGGCATGCATCCAAGAAGGGACATCAAGAGGTAACAATGCCAATTAAATCCATTTCAATTCCAGGTTTTCAATTCCTTGTAGAAAAACCAGGGAAAGGGGAATACTTCTGCAAGGCACTCTAAACCTATCAGTAAATAAGCACTTCCAATTTCAGAGAAACGTAAAGACGCATTGCTGGTGGCAGCTTGTAACCACATAACATCCTACCAGCTTCCTCAGGGCAAATCTATGTGGTTATTACTACCTGCAACAGAGACATTTAAACACTTGTTTTTAAAATGAATCCTGCACCTTTGTTTTTAAATGGTACCCTCTTCCGTTCATCATAAACATCTTCCAAAACATTTTCACAGGAAATGGAGAGACCTCAACAATATATACTTGTAATTAAACTTATTTTAGACTTTACTTATATGTAAACTTAACAAAGATACTTATAGTGCAATCCTGTACATACTTTCTCAGGAGCAAGTCCAACTATGTTTCAAGGGCTTACTCCGAGAGAAGTATGCGTTTTATGCTATTCCATTCATTTATATCCAACATGAAACCCTACACGGCCACCTTCTCCACTCTATTTCATTGTCACAACTCTGTGAAACAGGCCAGGCTGAGAGTCAGTGACTGGGGCAAAGTCACCCATCGAGTTCCATGGCCAAAGGGAGGTTGGTGTCCAGATCCTCCAGAGTCTCAGTCCAACACTGTAACCACAAGGCCACACTGCTTTCATTCATGCAGGCATGCAAGCTTAACTATCAGTCTTCCATGTGAGGAAGCTACAAGATGATTTCATGGCTATAACAGTCTCTTCAAGAAATTTCTTCTTGAAAAGGATGGTGTCCTGCATAAATTTACCCAAAGAGCCATGGCTATGTTACTTTTAAAGCCTGGTTCCTTAAAGGGTACAGAGTAGGGGTAGCTAAAAATTTCATTCAATTCTTTAAAAAAAAAGGAAGGGAAAGACAAAGTTGCCATAATTTGAACCTTTCTCCATAAACAGGATGGAAAGACTTGAGTTTTAAAAACAACCACCACCAAGCATGGGAGAAACCAAATCTTTATACCATTCTCACATTTATGCATTTCATGGTATGTAAATTGCACATAACTAAAGATAACAAAGGCAGCCTTAAGGCAGGGCAGTTGGGCAACACACAGTCGGTGGACTGCCTGCTCCTCCCACTTTGTCCCCGAAAGAATTTTGCTGCCTTCCCTGCCGCACCACAAATTTGCTGTGGGTGAAGCAATAAAAGAAACACACACATTTCCTTGAAACAAGGCATAGGAAGAGCCTGCATCTTGTTTTAAAGCAAAACAGCACCATTGCAAGCCTTCCAGAGACCATGATTTTACTTTCAAACAAGTTGCATGCTTCCCATGCACCTTGCTCTAAGACAGAACTGATTGGTTTCTCTGCTGGCTCTGCACCAGCAATGGTTGCTGGCAAATGATTCCAGAAAGTGCAGAAAATTGGTTCCCAGACCATTGAAAGCAACCCTTGTATGAAAGGAAGCATGGTTCCTTGTCAAGATAGGTATTCTGCAGTCATGTATGGGCTAAAATGGAGAGACAATCCTTCACACCTAAACTACAAATATCAGCTTTTTTAAAACTTTAGAACTGTACTTGCTAAACAAGAAAAAACACCTTTTTGAAACAGTCAAAGGGCCATGGAAGTGAATGACATGCACCTAAGACCACTTGGTGCAACTCCAGGGTCACTTTTCTTAAAAGCATATTAAAGTTGGAACCAAAGTGTGGTCAATGAAAAACAGGACTGCAGTGGGATTCCTTCAATACACAGAAGTATAAATGTGTGTTAAATTAAAAGGAAAAGGATTTTTTTAAAATCTCAAAACAGTTGCACAAGAGCTAATGTTTCTAGCTCTTAAATAATGTGGGGGCACCAAGTTGAGGGAGAGGAAGAAGGAAGCAGCTTGATGAAGCCTACAACATTAGGAAGTATCACAGGAAGATTAAAGCTGAAAGCATCCCCTCCATGCACCAAGTTAGGTATCGAGCTTCAACAGGTGGGGGACATAATGCAACATTTTGTGGCAAGTCCCACTGATTTGCACTCTTCCAGAAGGTGCTTTTCAGCTCTTGCCCCATTCCATTCAGATCTGTGAATGGAAAGCCACTCAAAAAACAACCTTCCTTTGAACAGATCCATTCATCTTACAGATGCTTCTGCAAAGTGTACCACAAGCAACATGAAGGAAACAGACCTCCTGTGCTTTTTAGCAAATTTAGGGAAAGCTTGGTTATTATGGCAGGTTTTCATCATGCTATTCTAAGGCTACAATCCAACACAGACTTATCTGGAAATAGGCCCGATAATACTCAGTGCAGCTTCCCTCTTCATACACATGCATAGCATTAAACTGTTGTTATGGGCCATCAAGTTGTCTCCGACTTAGGGTGGCCCCATGACTAGAAGCCCTCCTGTCCTGTCTACAAAAGCACCACTCAGCAGGATTAAACTAGAGCAACATAATCCTGTAGGAAGCATGGCTAGTAACTGTTTGCCCAAGTCACTAGCCATGCTTTCTGCAGGACTGCTTCTCTGTCCATCAAGTTTTCTTTCCCTGTTCTCAGAAATAGCCCAGTTCTATGAGCAATCCTTGTATTTAACTCATTGCTCAGAACAGCGACGTGTATTCATATTAAACCGAATTGTAAAATCATAAATCATGCCAAAGTCCTATTTATGTGATTATTAATCTTGAGACAACTCTTCATTTTCAACCTACTTGAGCCCATTGCTGACAGGCTGATTTGGAAGCACATTCTTGGTGAAATTCTTCGATTTGAAAACAGATTCCCAAAGTCATGTCGCTCAGTTTCAGATTTCTGTGTGTACATGCATGTATTTTGCAAACCGCTGCTCTGCTGTATTCGGATTCAACACTTGCAAACTAAATGGATTCTCTTCCATCTGCTTCATTAGCAGCAGCAGCAGTTCCAAGAAAGGTGATGCTTGGGAGGGGTAGCCACCCTGAAGCCCCCCAGATGATCTGAATGGCAACTCCCACAATCCTTGGCCACTGGGCATGCCATCTGGGGCACAGCTTTAGGGAAGCTGTGGAAGCTTCTCTAACCAAGATCTGAAAGGTGCCATCTTATGGGCTCCCAACATTGCATCTAACTGGCATCTGTCTCATTGCTTCTCCCTCCTGGTACTTCACTTGGATGGCCAAAGAATGGCTGTCTAGAAGAAGTCCAGAGCACAAGGTGCAGCAGCAGCAGCAGCAGCAGCAGCAGCAGCAGCAGCAGCAGCAGAGAGAGAGAGAGAGAGAGAGAGAGAGAGAGAGAGAGAGAGAGAGAGAGAGAGAGAGAGAGAGAAGGTCACTGCTGTACCTCACTCTACACATTGGATCCATGCATGCCCAAGTACAGTGGCTTCCATACATCTACAAGAGGGCACAGGAGTACACCCTAAGAGGAAACGGGATCCATCTAAAGGCTGCAACAGAGAGCGATGAGATGGAAAGTATGGCCATTCCACCAGCCTGGCTTTTTCCTTCTTCCCTCCCATCGCCCATGACTTTCACGTGATGCCTTTTTCAGACTGTAAGCCTTCAGACAAGGGCAGCTGTTTTTTCTGATTGCATGTAAGCCACTCTGCAAGGAACAGAGATAAAAATGCTTAAAATACATCACAATTAATAATCATTCTTCATGAAGGATCTTAAAATATTCCCATATGAAACTTTTCTGATATCTTTGCTAGCAGCTCTGAGAATGGAGAGGTGGTTACTAATAAGTAAGTCTGCTGCTTCTAATGTCTTTATTTTATATGAACAAAAAGGTGTTATCAACCAATGGCTTTTGTCAGTCAACATCCATCCTTAGAAGCAAGGTACTGTGCTTCTCATAGCATTACAGTGCAACAAGCAAGTTCTATTTCATCTAACTCATGGTAGACTATTTAATCCACTTGGACATCCTTCCAGGTTAAGTGTGCACAGGACAGCAGACTTAACTCCCTTTACCCAATGTGACTTCTAGAGGTGGCTCTGTGTGTGTGTGTGTGTGTGTGTGTGTGTGCGCGTGTACACATTCCTCTTTGCACTTGAGCACTTCTTCACTTTTTATGCTCAGATCTTCAGACAGCTATTTTGAGTACATCTGCATGGTTATATAAAGAAGCTGAAAGAAGTCACAGCCATCAAGGAGAAACAGCATCTCGCTTTCCCTGCTCTTTACCATTTTTGAAAGTTAAATTTGAGAGGCAGTAGCTAGGTTTAGGAATGAGATAATATAAAATGTTTGAGGGAAGCAACAGGCTTTTGTGCTACAGACAGTTCAGTTCTGAAATGCATGGGAATGAGTGGCCAAGGCATTCATCACTGCTCCTGTCCACGGAGTCTCCCTTCCCACTGCCAGCTGCTGGACACCAGCTGCTGATGCTTCCCTTCCTCTCCGTCATCATGCCGGCCACCTTCTCCGGCGGACAGAAAGAGAGAAGATGAGCAAGTAGGTAAGCAGCAGCATCGACTCCTCTCCTCACCAGTGCTCTTATCTGGGCCGGAGACAGGTGAACAAGCAGGTTGCAACCATGAAGGAGCAACCCCAGGGAGCTCTTGCCAGCAGACCCCCCACCCCCAGGTCTTGACTCTGGCTTTGATAAAATATAGCCCTCAGTTCGGTAATTGGACAGTGCCTTGGATCTGGACTATGCAAGTACGTAGGGTTCCTATGGGTAAGCAGAGGAGTGCAGATATCTGTGTCCATTTACTTCGACACAGTCTAATAGAAAACCCAGAGATATAGGTCCTTCAGCATCACAAGCAGTAGTATCATTCTTCTGGAACACCATCTTCATGGACAGCATTTCAAGTGTGCTGCAGGTAAGTTACAGCTTATCCAAACTGGACGACAGAGAGATGGGGCCGCCGGCACAGTCTCAGTGCCTGGGTTTGCACTGGACCAACAGCACCGGCGTCCCAGAAATTCAGCTTTGCAGAAGCAGAGCTATAGAAGTGAATGTGTCGGGGGACAGTTAACCCTGAAAGAGAGGACAGGGGCAGTGCGAGGTGAACCCTGAGGCCCACTGCCAGCCCCTGCAGCCAGACCTGGAGCCGCCATTCCTTGGCAATCCCTGCCACCCCTGGCGCTGCTGCTGCTGCTCCAACTCAGCTTTCCTCCCATGCATTAGCAGGCTCCCCTAGCAGGAACCAGGTAGGCAGCTAGGAAGCAAGCTTAGTGGCAAGCATGAGGCTGGCTGCAGCAACACCCTGGGGAGCTCATGTGGCAGTAGGTGCCAGGCCAAGCACCAGCCTAGCTAAGCCTGCTGGGGCTCATGGAGCCCTGCAAATGCCTGTGAACTGACACTGGGCCTGCCAGGGCCTCCCGGTTCTGCCTCTCCCCCTCCTTGCCACTGCTGCCTGTGTCCTGTAAGCAGGTGAGCAGTGCCTGGAGGAAGGCGCAGCAGTAACAGCCCCCTGCCTCACCCTCTCCCTCCGGTGCCTGTGCAGACTGGGCAAGAAGTCATGCGAACAGCAGATGGCAACAGCAGACTGGAGGAGACGGGCTCGCTCAGGAAGGGGAGGACTCGTCTGCGGGCTCTCCAAAGCCCGGTGCCAGCACTGAGAGTGCAATGTGAACCAAGGGGCATTGCCACACCAGCTGCTTTTCCTACAACATGGGGGGGGGGTTGCTGCAAACCTGGAGGCATTCCCTGCTGGCATTCCTCTATTTTGCCCTGATACTGTGTGAGAGAGGCATGGATTTCCCTGCAGTGCCTGCATGAGGAATGCTGCCACCAAGAACGTGCCGTCCGGAAAAGTAGGAGAGGGCGCCAAGAAGCAGAACTGCTCATGAAGCAGTGCGATCCCCAGCTTGCTGCTATCAGGAGGCAAGCTGGTGCACACACAAGCTGATCCACGTGCAAGCAAGCACCCCACTTCCAACGAGAGAGTCTGGGAACCCTGTGCGTGAGAAGGGGAGTGGCTTGGCACAGCAGGCAGGAACCCCTCTCCACCAACAGAGCCATTCATAAGTAAAAGCCCCCACTCCTTGCTTGATATGGCAGCCTGGGCTCTTCCTATCAAGTAATGGGGAGAGGCCTGTTCCCCCCTGCAGAGGAAGGCAGGACGCGCTCCAATGGAGCAAAGCTCAGGGAGCCAAGGTTCGATTTGGATGCCAGGAAGCACTTCCTGACAGTTAGGACCCCGAGGGCGTGGAATGGGCTTCCACGGGAGGTCGTTGAGGCCCCATCGGTGAGGGTGTTCAAAGACAGGCTGGACATGCACATGGTGGGCATGTCATGAGCGGAGCCGGCTGGTGCCGGAGGTCAGACTAGATGGCCCGGGAGGCCCCTTCTGACTCGCTCTTTTTCTATGTTTCTATGTTTCTAATTAGAATGTTAATATTTGCACATGCCGACAGGATTCTCAGAAAAGCAGTGGAGAAATGTATCTGCTCTGCACAATGAGGGTGAGTGAGGAACCTGGTCACACAGCCAGCTCAAATTCATCAGGTGGTAAGCAATACAAAGGCAGGGGAAGGGTATATCTTGGTGGCAGATCGCAAGCTTTGCATGCAGGTGGTCCCAGGTTCAGGCCCCAGCATTTTGAGGTACTTCGGATCTATCTCGATGACTGGTCCATGCAGACCAGGCATTGCCCAGGATGCCTGGTGCTGGCTTCCCAGGGTTTTGGACAGGAGCCTCTTCTCAGGCCTCCTCAGAGAGACCAGAGACTGGGACCTTCTGAATGCAAAGAGAGAGTACACTCACTGGACTACAACCCTTCCCACATCCAGTGGATCACTCACCACTCTGATGAATTGCAACTGGCTGTGCAATAGGAAAAGCGCGGCATCCGAGGCAGCGCTGACTCTTTCTCTGTGCCGGTCCCTTCGCACATACACGCCACTTCTTGCTGCTGCAGCCACAAGGTGATGAGCATGCCTGTGTGACCCAGTCCATGAACATCCATACATGCAAATGTTCCTAGTCTTCAACGCATCACAACACCATGCAGTATCCTGGAAAAAGTCTGCAGGGGACATCATACAAAGACCCTGTTCCCGGAATGAGTGTATTTTATACGCCACGACACACTGTGGAAGCAGATACATGGTGCTGACAGCCTTCCTGTACTGATTTATCCATGAGACGCCCCGTTTTTCAGCTTTTAGGGAAGTCACATTTTTATGTCCAGTTTAAACGCTTCTCACAATGTTAAAATCTGAGGGATTGTTCCTTCCTCCAACTTACTGCAATAATGAGTGATACTGGCTTCAAAACTCTTGGACTCTTGCCTCTATAATACCTCAAAAGAGTTATCTTAAGTTCCCATGAGCTTATAAAATAAGTGGTTCGTGAACGTTGAGAGAGTCAGGCGGGAAATGAGTGTGCATACGGTTTTCAAATATCAGTTTTAGTCCTGAGCCAGTGTAGTCATAACCAGACAACTGACTTGCCATCTACAAACAGCCAATGGGTTTTTAATATTTGGCAACTGAAATTTTAAAGGAGTAATTCCACAATTCAGCATAGAGTGAAGTGCATTTGAACCCTTTGTAATGGGCTTCAGAGATCCAGATTATGCATTAGTGTATGTACCTATTCTATTTCCCGTGTATACCCAAATCATTTTTTACCCAAAACTAAAATATTCTACCTTGTTGCTTGCTGACTTTTATGGTGTTTTTAGTATTTTTATAGCTGCAAGTCAGAACACAAACTGAAAGGGGTAAACAGCAGCACTGAACTAAATGAGACTTATTTCTAAGTAACTCCATGATTGTACTTCATGCTTTCTTTGCTTATTGGGTCTCTGTTTTTAATTGTATGTGTTGCCTTGGGGATCTTCTTGAGAAAAACACAACCAAATATAAATTAATACATTTGTTAAACTAGTCAAGATACAGGGGAATATAAACAATCGAACCTCTGACACACTATGAAGGGGAAATGTACCCTTCTCTGCAAATTTACCAAGAACCAAATGTCAAGATCAAAGTAAAAAGCTTTGTGCCAAAGTTGCAGTTAGTCATTTCACACCACACTGATAGACTTCCTAGGTTTTTTTGCAGAAGAAAGAAAGAAGAGTGAGAGAGAAAGTGAGGTAACTTCAGTAACCCTGTTTATCATTTTGAATCTTTGAGGGCAAACAGAGAGAATGAAGACGTAGCACCACTGAATGGTGATATACAGTGAGCTTGTACATTATTTTCCAACCGATCTTGGACAGACAGCCCAGTCACTGTGTTCGGCTTCCACTCACCAAGCTGGAGTGGTTCACAGTCTCTGGCAGGATTCTTCCCAATTTGGCATCTGAAAATTGTGCCTGGGTTCACCACTGAGTTATTGGCAGTCCAGTTGGCTTTAGGAGCGCCCACTACAAGCCTGAAGAAGAGGAGCAAGGACAAATAAAAAGGCAGCAAGTATACGAATCTCTCCAGTAGTGACCAAACAGACATTCATCGACAAACCTCCTGAACAGGTACAGGGATGCATTTGAAGAAAACGTTGCTAGTCCGCATCATTCTAATGCAGACGCTATCTTCCACCGCTAACAACGAGGTTTTTGGAAGGGACGGGGAGTGCATGCTTCAAAGAAACGCGCAATAAAGTCAGGCTCTTCCTTGCCTTCCTCAGTAGCAACTCCGGGGAGGGGGCACGCGATTTGCTAGGCTGACTCAGCACCCCCCCCCCCCATTAAACAGTCCTTTTTGTCAGTAGTGGGCAGTTAGGGAAGTGTTAGGCTGAGCCTGAGCGGAGGCAGGCGCGCCACTTACCATCGGCTGGGGCCAGAGCTGTGCAGCAGCACCGAATAGCCAAACAAAGTCCCATTGAGCCCTTGGAAGACCAGCGGGCGCTGCGCGTCGAGGTTGTACGCCTGGGCAGCCGCCGTGCAGCAGCTGAGCAGCAGAAGCAGCCGGGCAGGCGCCGCGGCGGCCGTTCCCCCCTTCGGCTTATTCCAAGGAGCTCGCATAACTTTTCTGCTACTATAACGGGGCGTTTTGGGGCGGAGGGAAAGGTGCCAGCGGCTGAGATAGAAAACTGTGACCTCCTGCAGGCCCCCCTCCCCAAAACTGCTCGGTGGCGTGGCTTAGGGTGGGGAAGCGTGGAGGGGAGCGGGCCCCGCGCTTCGCCGCAGCGCCGCCACTTGGGAGCCGAGGAGGTGCAGAGTTCGAGCCTCGACTTGCCCCGCTTCTAGCGGGGCATTATAGTATCATGTTGCCTCTGCACCGAGGAGGAGTTTTCGGGCGGGGCTGCGGTAGGAGGCGCTGGTAGGCCTTGGCTGGAGCGCCACATGTGGGGGCCCCGCAGCTGCTCCCAATTAGAGGAGCCCGGGCGACGAGGGGACGCGCCCCGAAGATGCAGCCCCGCGGGGCGGGTCGTTCTGCGTGGAGGACGGCCTGGGAAGCGTCTGAGGGGCCTTGCTCCGCCCTGACGTCCCAAGAAGAAGAAGAGGAGGAGGAGAAACGACTGGGGGATGGAAGAAGTTGAACCCGCCGGACCGGGCCGGACCGTGCCAGACCTTCTCTCCAAGTTTCCGCAGCACACTGGGCAACGGAGCGGTGCTCGCCTCTGGGGAAGAGCCTTCCAGGCCCGCGCTGCCACTGGGCAGGATTAGCAGGAAGGCGCCGGCTCCAGAAAGGCATCCCCGAATCCGCAGTCGGGCAGTGCCTGCGTTAGGCGCAACCGGGACGTCGCGGGAGACAGGCCCGTCTCCTGGCTCAGCTGCGGAGAGCTTCGTCCAGCGCATCTCCTGCCCCTCCTGCGCGCAGGAATCGCGTTCTCCCATGCACTTAACCAGGGTCGCTTGAGCAATAGGAAAATGAGCGCTCTGACACACACACACACACACACACCCACACACCCAGAACCAGAAGGAATCCTGCATAAGGCATAATGGATCAATTTGGGAGAGTGCAAGATCATCATGTGGGAAGAGGGAGAAATACAGAATGGAAAAAAAGCTAATTCTAGCCCATTAGGAAAAAATTACAGCACTGCCACAATGAAGAGCAAGGTTACCATTATTACTGGTACTGTATTGAAAATGATTTATTCCATTTTATTGAATAAATGCAAGAAGGAAAGTTACAGAGAGTTGGTACACGATCTTCAGGACTGAGGGCTGTGAAAATAGGCATCAGCCTTTGAAGTGTTAAAAACTTGTGGCCTGTTTTGCCCACAGAAACATTAGTTTTTCAGAACTATTTGACTGAACTATGGGAGCAAATGAAATAGCAAGCCAACCTCAGGAGGTCCTCTGTCATCTGTCTCACATTCTGGGGTTGAGTCCTGCCCCCATACTAAAATGTGGAGGCAAACTGTAGTCCTAAACACACTGTCAGCTGGTGAGCTGTATTGGCCGGGCATGTTAGACTGGGACTTGTGAGATCTGGGTTCTAGTCTCCACTCAGCCATGAAGTCCATTGCCCTAACAGGGCTGCTAGAATAAAGTGAAGAGGAGAACCTTGTAAAGCCATCTTAGGTTTCTTGGAAATGGGAAGAATGACAGGCTATAAATGCAATGGAATAATAATGACAGTGATTAACTTGGCACCCAATAAACACACAGGATGCAGCTGCACATCTGATAAATCATCTGATAAGCCTGATAAACAGGCTTCGGAATGCTTAACTCCCAGTAGTGTTGCATCCTTACGTAAGCCTGAATGGTGCATATTTTCTAATCATGCCTATTTTGGAAAGCTAAGCCTAATTTGCGGAGCGGTTGCAATATTGCCGATATTTTCAATAGCCTGACTCATAAAAAAGGAGAACTTGGAGAGCACTTGACAGGCTACCACCCTCGAGCAGTAACTTACGATTGTGGGCATGAAGCACTGGGTAAGCTGTGCTGTACTGCTAAGAGGTGAAAAGGTTATGATTCTCCTGCCTCTGCAGAAGTCTAGGTGCGCATGCATGGGAAATTTGCTTTGTCTCTTTAATCTCTAGCAGTTACCCGCACACACAAATTACTGCTCTGTAAACCATCATTTATATTTGGCCAACGTGTGTGTTTCATAGTGCAGTGCATTATAACATTCTGATGACTGTCCTTAATATTGCGTACTGAGTGCAGTATTTCTGCTCCACCCTTAACACACGTGCTTAACTGCTTCCTTTGTGGTATGACCTCACAAAGCTGTGGTAGGCGTGTGGATAGTGAAACTACATGGGTGTGACCCATCACAGCCAGCTTGGAGGCAGGTTGTCAAGTGGCCGGAAGACCACACCATCAGCACCTTCTCGGTGGCTTTGCTGATCACAATTTCTGCCGCACAGAATAACATAACAGGTTGGTGGAGGGTTTTCAGGAAACCTAGAATTAAGTTCCAAGGTGGTGCCCTTCAAGGGTGCTGGATGTAACTCCCATCATCTCCAAACAGTGGCTATGCTGGCTGGCATTGATGGGGGTTGCTGACCACCACACGCAGCTGCTGGGTTGGGGAAGGCTGACCTGGACCCTTTCTTGCCTGAACCAGTATTATAGGGAAACACCATGCTGTCCCCATATAAAGAGGTAATGCCCATGAGTGCATTATATGCCACATCCCATTTTTAGTGCTTCTTGAAAAACTTGTTGTGTAAGGATTTAAATGCAAAGCTGAATCCTGTTAAGCAATTTTATTTTTTTTTAATAATGGAGTGAGTCTTTCAAAGTGCTTAGAGTGCAATGTACAACAATGTTTCGCTTCCTTTTTCCATTTCTACATTTGCATGAAACAGTCTTTAAATGCTTAAGTATTGTATTTCTTGCTGCACATCAAAAGACTGTACATCACAAAGGAGAATACAATAGATCTGGATTTCCCACATCATAATCCAGGGTTAAAACATTTCTCAGCAACATCATTCATTGCATGTACTTGGACAAATCATTGTAGAGTTGGAAGAGACCTTAGAGACCATCTAGTCCAACTTTGTGGAGTGCAGGCATCTGCATTGCAAGATGGGATTCACCAGATGACCTTTGTACAGAGAAGTTCCCTGTGACCTGCCAAGGCAATCTGTCCCACTGCTGAATAGGAAACATCTCCTAATGTTAAGCGTAAATCTGATTTCCTGTTTGTTGCAGTGTTGCCCTTGAGAGCAATGGCAAGCAAATCTGTCGCATCTTCTGCATCTTCACACATTTAACACCAGTGACATCTCCTTAATCATTTCAAGCCTAAGCATAGCTAGCTCTTTCAACCATTTTTCATAGGACTTGGTTTGCACTCCCTTATCAACCTAATTGCACTTCTCAGGACATGTTGCATCTTGTGAAGGTCCTTCTTAAAAGGGGGGGGGGGGACAGACCCCGAATTAGGAATAGTGTTTCAAATGCAACCTCACTCTAGGCAAACAAAGCAGTATTATTACATCAGGCCAGCACTTGCCCTAGAAGCAAAAATAATGAAACGAATCTGTCATGCTTCAAAGGTACATCATGAGAAGGCAAGTTGCACATAATGCTGGGAAAGTCAAATGCAGTAAAAGAAGGGGAAGACCAGCTATGAAATGAGTGAGTTTATCCTAGAAGCCACAGCCTTAGGTTTGCAAGGGCTGAGTGGGGCTGCCAAGGACAGCATTTTGGAGGCATTCATTCAGAGGGTTACCATAAATTGGGGGATGACTCTGAGGGCACAAAATAACAATTCCTGTGATCAGGACACCATGCTTTTGTTAATGTGGTCCAATGTTGCATTAACTTTCTTTGCTGCATAACACTGCTGGTTCCTAATCATTTTATGATACCCAGGTTCTTTTTGCATGTACTGCTCCCAAGCCAGGTCTCACCAACTTATACTTGCATTTAGGTACAATCAGTTTCAAAAACACAATGGTGTACATTTATCTCTAGCAAATCACATCTGGTTACATTTGCCCAGTGTTCCAGCCTGCCTAAATCCTTTTGAACCTTGTCTTCTAGGGCATTGTCAAGCCCTCCTAGCTTCATGCAACTGCAAATCAATACTCTCATACAAATAATTTACCAAAGTGTGGAGCAGTACAAGGCCCAGGACAGATCTTCCTGGGAGGATGCCAAATCATTTATCATCTGTTGCTTAGGCTCACTTGGTACTCTGGGTTGCCTGATTAAAACAAAACACTCTGCCATGAATTCTTCGGGCTATGTTTGCCTCGGTTCTATGGCATGGCTCACAAGATAGCACATGAATGGGAATCAGCTGGGAATCCACACATTGTGGATTTTTAATGCAATTTTTAAACATTTCTCTTTTTAAATATACATATATGGATTTCTATGAAATGCACACAGCTTTCTATCAATTATACACAGGCTTTAACAAAAGCAGACCAAATAACCCACAAAAGTATTTGAAATATATGAAAAGTATCCATCTGATGTTGGCATCTGTGCACCACTTGTTCATATATCAAAGAAGCTGTAAAAACCTCAATCCCTTGCGTGAAGGAAGTTTTGTCCTGGCATTTTTTATAATATCTCACTTTTAGCTGTCAAAAGGGCACAGGGAATACATGGCTTCCTCCATTTGTCAGTTTCCATGAAGCAGTGTACATCAGCGAATATGCAAGACTGTTCCAGCACTAAATTTCTTTGTAATAGCCTCTTCCAAAAAAGAAGCAGCTACTGGCCATTGCCAAAGCATATGTCTAAAACTCCCATTAGCTAAATCACACCATCAGCAATTAGCTGATTTAGACAAGTCCTTTTAAAAGAAACACTGCAGACTAAGATTCACAAACATGATAGATAAGAGATCAAAGTGGAAACCCACTGATTAGGCATTTTGTGGTAACACCAATTAGAACCACATTGGTTGGGGATCCCCATATTAGGGCATTATGTGGCTTTGAGAGATCAGTCTGAAGCAGCAGTGGGTGGAGAACTAGTCAGAGAGCTTAGAAAAAAAAAGGTTGACCAAATCTAACGTTGGTTGCATAGCCAGAAGTGTGGCTTCAAGATCGAGAGAGGTATTTCTACCACTTTACACGACTCTGGTGCGCCCACAACTGGAGTACTGTGTTCAGTTTTGGGCCCCTCATTACAGAAAGGCTATAGCCAGGTTGGAGTCAGTGCAGCGTAGGGCCACAAGGATGGTGGCTGGTTTGCAGGGGATGCTGTATGAGGCAAGACTGAGGGAACTGGGTCTCTTCAGCTTGGAGAAGAGGAGACTCAGAGGGGATATGTTGGCGACATACAGGTATGTGAGGGGATGTCACATGCAGACGAGTAGAGACCTCTTCTCCCCTGCAGAGGAAGGCAGGACGTGCTCCAACGGACCCAAGCTCAGGGAGCCAAGGTTCCATTTGGATGCCAGGAAGCACTTCCTGACAGTCAGAACCCCGAGGGCGTGGAATGGGCTTCCATGGGAGGTGGTTGAGGCCCCATCAGTGAGGGTGTTTGAAGATAGGCTGGACATGCACATGGTGGGCATGTCGTGAGCGGAGCCGGCTGGTGCCGGAGGTCAGACTAGATGGCCCAGGAGGCCCCTTCTGACTCGCTCTGTTTCTATGTTTCTATTGTGTGGCTTGTATCCAATGGCTGATCAGTGCTTCCAGAGCACCACCACCTTACCTACCTTCCTGCCTGCCTGCCTGCCTTCCTTTCTAACTTTTATATAACATTCACTACAAGTATCTTGGGACAGTTTTACAATAAAAGCAACACAAAATAAAATAGAGCACAGCATCCAACTTCCAACAAATAAAACCCACCTTAAAACCCATTAAACATTACAATAATGGTAAAATAAGAAGGTTGCGCCAAAAGGAATAAAGCGTCGGTGCCATGCAAACCTCTGGGAAGCGTATTCCATAGTCAAGGTGCTACCGCAGAGAAGGCCCTTATCTGGGTAACCACCCTCCTAATCTCCTTCAAGGAGGGCGTCCATATAACATACTGTACCAGAAGTTCCACCAGTCCTCAAGATCAGCTTTGGTGGGGCAACTGCTGTGAATCACAGGAGCAGGGGAATCTGCAAAAATTGGGTCCATGCTCCACAAATGCAGAAGTGCTTTCGGCTAGAGCTTTGCATGCCTAAGACCCTGATCCCCAGCATCTCCAGAAAGGGCAGGAAAACCTTGTGCCTGAAACCCAGCGAGTTCTTGCTAGTGAGTCCTGACAATGCTGGACTAGATGGACCAGGGCTCCAACTCAGTAGAAGGCAGATTTCCTTAAGTGCCTGCAGTAGTTGTTTTGAATTGAAGCACCTGGATGAATCCTGGACATAACTATTCAAACATCAAGTGGCAGCATGTTTAAAGAAGACTGCTAAGAATTATTTAAAATATTTCTGTATGCTATATTTTTCTATAATTGCCCAAATATTTATTTTATATTTGTATTTTACCTTGTTACAGTAAACTGCTGGAAGGGCAGTGTACAATTTTGCAAACAAATAAACAAGCAAATAAAGGACACACACCTACACACAATGGTTTGTGTGTTTATACACACAAGTAATAAACAGTAAGTCTTTGGTGTTAATAGTGCTAGACTTGCCCTCGAGTAAAGGGCACTGCCTCAGGACCCTGACAGAATTCTAGAATGAAGAGTTGGAAGGGGCTGAGAAGGCCATTGGGTCCAACCCAGGCTGAACACCAGGCCTCCAAGTTGAACCATCCCTCTCAGATGGCCGTCCAGTTGCATCCTAGTGGAAAAGAGAAGAGAGAGACCTTCCTGGTCATTGTTTCCATCTTCCCTGTTGGGAAAGTAAATTCTAGCCCCTGTATAACGAGACATATTCCAAACTAGCTAGGCTGTGAAGATGGGATTCTAAAACAGCTTTAAAATATCTGCCCAGAGTGGTATATGAAGCAGCAGCAATAGTGATGTACTTTCGAAATTAGGAAATCAACCAAAGGCTATGATCCACTGGTGACCTTCTGCTTTTACTGAAAGTGAATTGCACAAGTTATAATGGATAATAATGGGAAATCTCAGCACTGTGGGCTTTGCCTCAGACTACAACTCTTGTGAAATCTGTAGGCTTTCCACACCTTTGACAAAAAGGACTCAGCAATGGCAGCTACAGCTGGGTGCCAAGCCCCGCCTCAGGTTTCTCCACCCAATTGGGGATCATTTCACCAAATTTCTCTAAGGGGAATGGAATTCTTGCATGCTTGCCATTAACTTTCTACTGCAACTTCTGGAGCACAAAGCACAAGGTGAAGAACAGGTTGACAGAGTTGTGCCAAGCGGGTCAAAGCAGCAAGATCTCAGATATTCTCTCAGAAACATGTCTTGTGAGAAATTCCAGTTGAACAGTTCTACCTATGCAACAATAAAAAAAAAAACCACACATCTGATGAAATTCTGTGCTCAGTGAAGCATTAAGAAACCGAGCCTGGTATCTAACGGCAGATTTCCGAAAGAACGTAACGGGCAGGGGTAACTTTGACTGGCACCGACCAGTGGTTCTAGAGAGTGGGAGAAAAGGCAGACCTCTGTATTGCATGCCAAAGGCTCCCCAGGAAAAAGGAACAGGCAGCCACTGTTGTCACCGGCTTGTTTTGTACCTTGCTTTCCATTTGGTCATGGCGATTTTCCTTTGGTAAAAAGGCACAGATGAAGGGAGTGGGTAAGGCCGAAAGCTGTCCTAGCTCTCTTTCTCAGAATGGTAGCCTACACATGGGTTGCAAGGACAGCCTTAGGCTGCAGGCCAATAGCTGTGGGAAAACTACCAAAGTCTCACACACAGAAGGTTGGAAATGCAACATATATTAAATAAATCAGTGTGTTTAAGCATTCGTTGCTGGATGCCCAAGAACCACTTCATACATTATGCTTTGTGATACAAAATACATGGTGAAAAACAGGCAGATTGCAGGAGAGAAAGCAGGACTTTTTAGAACCTTCCTAATGTGCAGATCATCTTGGCAGTGCTAGCACCAATAAACAGGAGAGTGAGCAGTGTGCTTTTGCTCCCAGGAGGAAAAAGAGGAGGGAGGGAGGACGCAATAGCACCAAGGAGTGCATGAGGGACTCCCGGTTGATGGGCTTGCCCCTTGTTTTCTTTTGCACTGCAAGGGCACACGGCCTCTTCTCGCAGCCCAGAACAAATTAAAAATAGTGAAGACAAATTCCCAATCTCAGAGAGATTATTCTGCTGATGAAACAAGGCAAGGCAGAGGACAATAGTTCACCATGTGAAAGAGATCAAAATGGATGATTTAATAAAGCGTTTGACTGAGTTGTCCTTAGGTGCTCTGTTTTCCGGGGGCAGGAGAGTTAGCACAGATTGGAGGCTTGCTCACTCGACTTATTCCTTCCCTCATTTTGGTCCGCAACCAGCCCTCCCCCTCTCCCCCACGCTTCCCAATATCCCTAGCATAGTATGACAAAGATATGCCAGCTCAAAACTCATCAAAATGGGGCATACTAGCTCTCCTCAGTTAAATGCCCCAGAGCCTAATTAGTTAGCTGTGCTCTACAGATGGTATTAATTAAAAAGAGGACACTACATTGATCAAGGCTACCATAGTTCCTTGGACTGAAGCGGCATTTACCCGGGCTTTCCTCCCACCTGCTGTTTGCTGAGCTGTGTTGTGTTCTCGGGCCTGCCAAAAGTTTCTCAGGTTATTTTGCACACAGTCTCTGTTCAGAGGATTCTGCTCAGGTCCATGGAAAATTGCCTCCTCGGAACAAGCTGGGTGTCGATGTTCGTGGACGCAAGGCCACAATCCTCCATCATGTATAAATGTGGTGGGGATGGGGGAAACCTGCTCCTTCCTAAGCTGTATATAAAAATCTGGTCCTAACCAGAATTTTATCACCCCAGGTAGCATTTGTCCATGAGAATGTTTCTTAGTATAGTATTCCAGAGCCGTGGAAATTACAGATTGTCTTGTGAAGTCAGACCGAAAATTCTTCAGGATAATCCTCCACATTTGGGTACACCCCAATCTGATCCATGCCTGAAATTATGCCCAATTTAATTTAAAGGGATTTACCTCTGAGTAGGGACCTACTCTCCTTTAACTCAGTGGGGCTTATTTCCAAGAGGGCTTGTACAGGGGTGCACTGTCACTCTATCATTTTGTTTTGAATGGTGACCAGGCAGTCACAAGGACTTGAAGTCAACGTCAAGCCTTTGTTGTTTGTCTCATTCAGTATTCAGAGAGCTGTGTTGCCTTTCTACATGGAGGCCCATGAAGCTGTTGTTAGAACTAGTGGACCTCTTTGATTAATTTGTCCAACCCTTCAAACAACCCCCTCTGTCTAAATCCTTGGCCATATATCGCAATGTAAGTTATTGAGACATCAAGATTTCAGAACTAGCAACAGCCCTTCTTAATATAGTCTGGCTCACATGTGAGCAAACTCCAGGTATAGGCTAGGGGGCTCTAATTTGATCCCCCACCCCCACAGCCCTGAGGTCCAACAACTGGAACTCACTGAAAAAGGCTTATACTTAGAATTAAAGAATTTGGCAATGTGATTACCAGAACTACATGAAATTCACAATATTTTCACACAGAAAAATCCACTCCTGTCTATCCCAAACTTTCTCATTTCAGGCATCATGTTGTCACTGATAAAATTGTTGTTGTTAGTCGTGAAGTCGTGTCCGACCCATCGCAACCCCATGGACAACATTCCTCCAGGCCTTCCTGTCCTCCACCATCCCCCAGAGTCCACTCAAGCTCACACCAACTGCTTCAGTGACCCCATCTAGTCACCTCATCCTCTGCCATCCCTTTCTTCTTTTGCCATCTATTGTTCCCAGCATTAGACTCTTCTCCAGGGAGTCCTTCCTTCTCATTTGGTGGCCAAAGTATTTGAGTTTCATCTTCAGGATCTGGCCTTCTATAGAGCAGTCAGGGTTGATCTCCTCTAGGACTGCCCGGTTTGATCGCTTTGCTGTCCAAGGGACTCGCAGGAGTCTCCACCAGCACCACAATTCAAAGGCCTCAATTCTTCAGTGCTCAGCCTTCCTTCCTTCCTTATTTATTTATTTATTTATATTGCGATTTATATCCTGCCTTTTTCCTATAAAGGGCTCAAGGCAGCTTACATCATCTCTCCGCCTCCATCTTATCCCCACAACAACCACCCTGTGAGGTAGGCTGGGCTGAGAGTCTGTGACTGGCCCGAAGTCACCCAGTTGGCTCCATGGCTGAGAGGGGACTCGAACCCAGATCCTCTGAGTCCCAGTCCCATGCTCTTAACCACTACACCACACTGGCTCCACCACCTTATGGTCCAGCTTTCACAGCCATACATTGCAACTGGGAAAACCATAGCCTTGACTATACGCACTTTTGTTGGCAGGGTGATGTCTCTGCTTTTTAGTATGCTATCTAGATTTGCCATATCTTTCCTCCCCAGGAGTGAGCATCTTTTGATTTCTTGGTTGCAGTCCCCGTCTGCAGTGATCTTGGAGCCCAGGAAAATAAAATCTGTCACTACCTCCATTTCTTCCTCATCTATTTGCCAGGAAGTGAGAGGACCAGATGCCATGATCTTAGTTTTCTTAATGTTGAGTTTCAAGCCAACTTTTGTGCTCTCCTCCTTCACCCGCATCAAGAGGCTCTTTAGTTCCTCTTCACTTTCTGCCATGAGAGTGGTATCATCTGCATATCTGAGGTTGTTGATATTTCTCCCAGCAATCTAAATTCCAACTGGTGATTCATCTAGCCCTGCCTTTCTCATGATGTGCTCTGCATATAAGTTAAATAGGCAGGGCGACAGTATACAACCTTGCCAAACTCCTTTCTCAATTTTGAACCAATCAGTGGTTCCGTGTCCAGTTCTCACTGTGCTTCTTGACCTGCATATAGGTTTCTCAAGAGACAAATAAGATGGTCTGGTACTCCCATCTCTTTTAGAACTTGCCACGATTGGTTGTGATCCACACAATCAAAGGCTTTAGCATAGTCAATGAAGCAGAAGTAGATGTTTTTCTGGAACTCCCTAGATTTCTCCATGATCCAGTGTATGTTGGCAATTTGATTTCTAGTTCCCCTCCCTCTTTGAAATCCTGCCTGTACTTCTGGTAGTTCTCGGTCCACGTACTGCTGGAGCCTAGGATGATCAGGGTGGAAAACTGTTCAACGTGGGGTTGGTTCACCGTACTTCCTTCATCTGGTCCAGCAGCAGCTTCTGCCACAGGGAAAAGTTTTTTCTCTCTGATTGGCAACTGACCAAAGACACACGCTTTGCCTTGCTTGGCACTGCCAAAGGCTCCCTTCCTCAGGTTTTTTTTTTATAATAAGTTTTATTCAAAATAACCCTAAAACAGAAGAAAACTAAAAACAACACTAATCATCAGAAACATCGAACCTGCTGGGTCAGCCCCCATGTTTTTTTTCTATTTATGATAACTTAAAAACGTATTTAAATCTATACGAAGTCCCGTTTCTCCAGCCAATAATAAAAAGAGTCCCAAGTTTGACAGAAATCAGTATCTTCTTTCTCCTTCAATTATAAAGTCAGTCTATCCATTTCTGCACAATCCAAGATCTTTTTTAGGATCAGTTCATTGGTGTTGAGCAAATGCAATCCTTGCCGCAGTAATTACATGTAAAATCAAGTACATTTCTTGTTTACTAATATCAACAGGTATAATGCCTAATAAGAAAACTTCAGGTTTAAAAGCTAAGGGTTTTTGTAACATTTCCTCAAGCCATTTATGTATTTTAATCCAATACTTTTTTGCATTATTGTAAGTCCACCACATATGATAGAAAGTACCCAATTTATATTTACATTTCCAACATCCATTTGACATATTTGGAAACATCTTAGCTAATCTATTTGGCAACAGATAACATCTATAAAACATTTTATACAGGTTTTCTTTATATGAAGTTGCTAATGTTACCTTAATATTTCTCTCCCACAGCTTTTGCCACTTTTCTAATTCAATATTATATTATATTATATTTTGTGCTCATGTTATCATAGTTTCCTTAACTTGTTCACCTTCCATTCTCCTGTCTAGTAAGAAATTATATAATCTTTTAATCATTTTCTCATCTAATTTAATCATCATTTAAGCATTTAAATTATATTTTCCTGTTTGTTGTTAGCCGCCCTGAGGCTTGTTTGCAAGGGGGTGGCATATAAATATGTCAAATAAATAAATAAATAAATCACCTGATCAAATGCTGTTAAATCCTTATAAAAGCTCCACATTCTGTAGCCTTTGGAATATCTCAATTGTATCTGCACCTTATGTCATCAAGAAATATTAGATCCTTGTTCTTGTATTTCTTGATTCAATTTCAATCCTCCATCATTATCCAAAATGTTGTCATATCTTACGATCCCTTCAAAGTTCAATGCATTTGGATATACAAGAGCTTCCATGGGTGAAAGCCATCTCGGTAATTTATTATACAATTTTGTCTTTAACTTTTCCCGCACTGACATTAATGATTTCCTAATATAGTGACTTAAAAAAGAGCCATGCACCTTAGCCTTTACATACCACATATAAGCATGCCAACCCAAGGCTCCCCTCCTCCGTGATTAGCAGGCAAAATCGGTTATCTTCTACCAGATGGTTGACAGGAGATAAACCAGCTGCATTGTTCAGTCTGCTTCCTTTTGAGGAGACATGCAGACTCTTGCCCTGCTTACCTGTGAGTAGACATGTTCCTTTTTGTAGACCGCTGGTGTGTCAACTCCCTTCCTACTATAAATGTGTAACCATGAAATTTAGAAGAGGGGTGACCTTTTTCAGACCCCCATCAGGATCTGGCCTTTGCCGCCCCAGCCAGCCCTGCAGTTGATGAAAGGAACATGGCCAACATGTCAGATATCTCCCTAACTATTTGTGAGATCTAGGCCATTCGGGGTTTGGTTTTGTTTTTGGAACATGGTGCTATTAAATTGGCCTCTTTTCAGTAAAAATAAAGACTTCTTTAATGTGTGTTTGGATGTTTGATCTTTACCCACTAATGAAATGAGAAAGCAACTGAGGAAATTTAGTTTGGGAATTTTATTTTAATAGAGAATCCCAATACAGGAGAGAAGTTTCCAGGAATATAAGACCCAGCCCCCTGCACTAACAGAATTAACTAGATAAATTCCTCCTGTGTGCTCTCTCTCTCGCTCTCTCTCTCTCTCTCTCTCTCTCTCTCTCTCAAAAAAGACTGTAGTAGATTAGATTCTATTGTCTCCATAATTAACCTTTACAATGGACAATTTTACACTTTCTGAGGGATGCTACTTTTCCCATAGGGAGGTAAGAAGGGAAATTTGGAATTCTTAGATGATGAATTACCCAGTCCAAGATATGCAATAAAATCCTGGTGAAATTTGACACTTTTGTAAATGAAAAACTGTATATTAATAACAGTTCCATACAGATTTAAAATCTAATTTCAAGATATGCAACTTTTATATATACTAGCATGATGGTGGAAAACTGAAATATTGTAATATTCATTTGGCTTCAAGCATTCAGATTATTTATTTCGACACATGTATTAGCAATGTTTAGTTTACCACGTTAACAAGCACTTAAAGTGTGCTTTGATCACATCAGAAATATCAAACTCTGAGAAATAACAGCCATCTTGCAGTCATGAAGTTCGGGAAATTATTACTTATTTGCCAGTCACCCCCATAAAGATAATACTAGACAATAAAAAGATGCATAGTTGCTGCTTCTATCGCTGGTAGGTTGACGCTTGCATAGGGATAGCTATTGTGTTGGAACTGTATTGCAAACAAAGGATCCCCTTTGACAAATCAAAAGGTGAGCTGCAGAGAGCACATCCAAAAAGGAGAAGGGAGCTCCTAATATCAGACGAACAGTTTGATCACATGATATGCCCAGAGGCATTCCAGCACTATGAGCACCACTGCCCAGAGAGCTCACGAGTGGCCAGATGTTGCTGCCGCAGCCTTCCAAAGCTTGGCATCTGGGGCCCAGCATGCCTGCAGACAGGCCCCCGGTGCTTAACCCCATTGTTGAAGTAGGTGCAGAAGGAGAGCGACGTGGCGGAGGAGGAAACGAGCTCCTTCGCGTGGCTGCCTCTGACATCTTATCTGCCATAAAGTATGACTTTTCTTCAACCTGAAATGGTGCCTCGCTTTGTGCTTTTTAAGCAGTTGGGAAAACCACCAAAATAAATGTGATGAATGACAGATAATCCTAGGCAAATGAAAGCACATATGTGTGTGTTTGCCACGTGAAATGCAATGAAGGAGCGTGTAGGTAGAATTTTTACTATAAGGCAGGAGAGAAAGAGGCGTGTGTCTTTCATTGGCACTCCCGTATTTTGCAGAGGGGACCCTGGACGTCAGAAGAGGTGTCGGAGTGACTTCTCGAACAGCTGGCGGCCAAGGGAATTCCTTGGTGGCCTTTCCGTCATAGCCACAATGCTGTGCCATGGGTGATGCACTGCTACTGCTGTAAGCCCCCCCTACTCACTCCCCCCCCCCAGCCGCAGGTGGAGCAGGGGTGCAGAAACTCTTTCAGCCAAAGGTCTCCTTCAAAGAAGCTCTCGGGGTGGAGGGCTGGGGCTGGAGACACGAGGGACGTGGCCAGAATACGACGCTTGGCAGCCCGATTGGCTCGCATTGCCAGGAACTGAGGCTCAGGGGAGGCATTTCAGCTTTTTCGAATCAGAACTCCCGCACCCTGCATGAAATCGAGGAAGCCGCCTACTGAGTGGCTGTTGGGGGAAAGAAGTGGGACCAGGGGGAAAAGCGTGGCCTCCCGGGGAGCCAGATGCAGGGCCGGGTGTCACGGTCTGCCTTCCTGGTGCAGAGAAGCTCGCCATGGGGTGTGACATGATCAGGATTTCCCAAGGTCAAGCGGCTGAGCATGGGTGAGAAACAACAGTGACGTGGCTTCTCGCAGTTGAAACAAGAGCATTTGTCTAATAGTGTGTGATGTCCAGCACGGAAGCATTTATGATTGTGTTTCATGTTCCGTTAGGATCAGCGTCATCCTTGCTGTAGAGACTGGATGGCTGCTCCTTGAATGCAATCGCCCAGTTTATGGAGTGAGCAGTAACCGCACAGCAGCCCTTTGTGCAGCGGACTTGGCTGCAATGCCTTTTGGACCGTGGCACTGAAAGAACAAGATCGAATCAATGCCTGCATCCTTGGTGGAGGGCAACGTTGGCTCAGCTGTGCCTGCTGCCGTCTGCGGCAGAAGCCGTGAAAAAACAGCCGTGTTAACGACCAACAACTCCGGTGATCATCCTGATGAAATTACACTGATCTAATTTGCACGCTGAGAAGATGGCATTTGGCACGGATGGGCTGGACGTGAGCCGGGCTGACATCTTCATCGGAATGGAATGTACACTGCGCATGGCGGTGTTACATTCCTGATGCTTCCCACAAGGCGATAGCCTTTCCTATTCTTCCTCCTCTGACTCTTCAAAGGGACTCTTTTGAGAATGTGTTGGTTGGCTCGGAAAAATGCCTGCCATTTTGCGGCGCCTCGACTGCACTGCTCCCGAGCCAAGAAAGCTCAGCTGTAATGAAGTTTGGCACCAACAGCCCACCATATACCTGCCCCATCCTGTGCAGTTTAATTGGCATTCAGTGGCTTGATAAATGGATTGGCTTAATGAGACAATATACTTGACATATGCAGGGCTCTCCTGAGAAATAAGGTTCATTTTTGCACTCTGCGCATCAACATGCCACGGATACTGATGCAGCCACCTCAGACAGCTGTGCTAGAAACAATGGCACTGCCGTCGTCCTGACTGACGCTGCTGCCGTCCCTCTTATCACACCCCAGCCTCATTCTCCTCCTCTCCAGAATACGCTTCTTCCACTGAGTTATTCATCACTTACAGTAGCTATTCTCCAGGTGTTTTGGAGTACAGCTCCCATCATCCTTGACCATTCCCCCACCCTTCAGGGGCTGATGAACCAACTGCAAACCCAGAGGCCCACAGAGCACCACATCATGGAAGGGTCTTTACAACGTGGTCCAAAGCACATCCAAACCAACGTGCAGCTCAAAGGATTCAGATGCATTCATTCAGAACTCTGACAGAACAATCCTACATGCTCTGGGATGCCTCAGATCGCTCAGATCCCCAGATCTCAGGTCAGAAAAGAGCTCTGACCTTGAAGGCTGGAATCCATGCTCAGAGCAACCTCCTGCCCTGAGAATGTAAGGGCGACCTTGGAGAAGGTGAAAGGGGTGTTCTACAGAGCTAGGCAAGGGGAGAGACCCTTCACGGAGTGGCCTCCAAATGGTTCCCAGACTCACCTGAAATAACCAGGAGTGCCTCATCTGACGACCTCAGGCAGGATAGTAAAGGATAAGATATTCTCTTGAATATGCAAAGGAATCCTAGAACCACCAAGTGCCAGATATTAAGCTCATGTAAAAGGTGAAATTTCAAGACGCCATCACTTAAACTATAGAAATAAAGGCCTGAGGGATCTTCAGTCTGACACCCTCCTTGCAAGGAGGGTGGGATATAATCCATATGCAGAAACCCCACCAGTTTAGCTGTTATTGCCAGACACAGGTATCCAGGCTGAATAAGCTTGGAAAATGTCTGCGTTCTGCAGATTAAGAGGACAAGACCTATGGCCAACGCTGCATTCATCCTGCTTGTTCCCAGCCCCTTCCCAGCTGATAGGAAGTGGACCCAACTGGTTCATTTTACAGACATGGAAGTGGCACAGATGAGCAGAATGGATGAGGGTTTGCTCATGTGCAGAGACAGCTGCACATCAGGGGTCCAGGGTACATCCTGGCTATCGAGGCTATGCGATGGGACGGCATACAAAAATTCTAAATCAATCAATCAATCCTGCTGGGCAGTTCCTCACGCTAGCTAAGGCACTAAGCATTCCATCTTTTCTGCCTTTTCCTTCGTAATCTATTTTTTGTGGCAAGGCAAAAAAAAAATAAAAAAAAAATCCAAGGAAGCACTGGGAAACAGATGAGGTTTGCAAATGGATGACCTGGTCTGAAGCATCTGTGAGATTCCTTGGGGCAGAGCGAATGGACAATAAAGGTTTTGCCTGTAAGTACCGCGAGAGTCTGGTACCTAGATGTTCACGATGTCTTCAGCTTTTTCTTCTGCTAGGCAATTCAAGCTTTTGTAATGAGACATCAGAGCAAAGTGAGAAGTAAATTTCTCTGATTTGCACCTCCTTAAGACAACCACCTGTAGTAGCTGTCAGCACCAAAGTGAACCTTAATGTTTGAGTAAAAGCAACTGGCACCTTTTTTTTTTTTAGTCAAACAAAAACCAAAAACCAAAAACAAGATTAACAACAATTGCCCAGCATCCAATGATTAAAATGTAAATCCTCCACTAAAATTAACAAATAAAATAATACTAGAATACTAGTAGCTATCATTAGCCTTATACTTCATGCATTTGTGCAATCTTTTTTTAAAGCATCCAAGTTGGTAAATATTGCCACGTGCCGCAACAGCCAATTTTACTGTTTAACTACAAAGTATGTTAATTTCATTTGGGAATTTTGCATATCCTTAACTGCTATTATTGCTTTGGGGCACAGCCCTGTACATGCCCTGCTCCCAGCATGACCCAGCTGGAAGCTAGGACCGTTTTCTGACTAAACATACATAGGATTGCAACTTGAGTGTCCGCAGCACTTGGGAATGCTTGCTTCCAGAATGCCCACAGCAGTCCTTTGGGGTGGGGCACAACCTTCCCCCGAACTGAGGAAAACTGTGTTGTCAGAAGCCATTTGGACTACACTTCCACCTGCAGTTATTTTGAAGTGACCCGAACAAAAACAGAAGCACTTTCCAATAAAAAGTACAGATAGGTAGATAGACTTACAAGTGATGTAATAAATGAGCAGGTTTCAGGATAGTGCCTGCTCCTTGCTAGACTCCACTAATTTATTAGAAAGCTACAGTGCATAATGGACCTGATGCCATTTAGGCCTCATGAAAGAAATCATGAATATTGTAGTGGTTGACTTTCTGCTGCATAGTTATTGTTGCAGGCAAGGAAATGTCAGATTGTTTGCATAGATGAGGCTTCCGCGAGAGCAGAATTGCAAGTGTTGGGCTGGCCACCTTCTTAGGTATTAAGAAGCACTGCTCCAAATTCTTCAAGAGCACATCTGCCCATTGTGTGGTGTTAAGATCCCACATTTGTATTTAAACCTTATTCAAACTGACAACGTCATTTTGTTAAAGTAAACATGGAAAGATTTGTGATCCCAGCAAAGCTAGAACACGGAATGGAGCAAAGGCTGGCCACATCCATCCATCCATCCATCCAAGCAACACTCAGGAGTTGTGGGCCTGCCACTGGCTTCTTGTCCATGAGGTGGAAGAGACCGCTTCAAATTTTAACTAGGTGCCAGTTTGATGCTTGCAGTTCTGCTCTCAGGGAACCATCATCCATGCATATAAACCCAAGGAAGTTAGAAACACACACACACCACGAAATGGTGTGTGACAGTTTCTAATTACTGTGTAAAAAGAGCATATGGAAACTTCATTGTCCATTTCATCCCTCAGCATGTACGATCAAGTCACATTTCTTTTGCTCAATCATTCTCTCTGGAGCATTTGGGGGGCCCCTGTGCATGCATCTGCGGGAGGAAAGAAACCCACGCCGTTGCTGCTTTTCTTTCTCACTTCAAACACAGCTATTATTTCACACAAAGGGTTTTATTTTTAAAATTCCACTTAGTTGGGTACCTATCAAGCCAGCTTGTTATGCCTCAAAGAAAATGTTTTCCTTTCTGGATTTCTTCAAGAACATTTCAGCCTGTTATCTGGGGTTTGGATCCAAAGAGTTATACAAATCTCATTCAGGGGACAAAGTCATTTTGTTGAAGAAAAAACGGAAAGATTTCAGATCTGAAGAAACTGGAACATTAAGCAGCATCTCTCCTCCAAGGAAACAAAGAAAAACAAAGTGAACAAAATGAAACAATTTAAAAACACAGCTGTTGTAATCCTCACTCCCTCTCTCTGATATATATTGGGGAGTATCCTATATTGCACTAGTGCTAATGTAAATTATGTTGCATTAGGATAAGCAATCTGTTGCTGGTGCAACAGATTCCCCCAGAAACCCCTTACACCAACACACCCTACTGACATTGTGTTGGAGTCACCGATAGTAACACAATGCCATTCATATTCAGATTAATGCTCAGTAGGCGAAGGCCAATGTGTGTGTATGTGTGTGTGTACACATGCAAAGTATCTCAGTATTTATAGGTGACAGTTTCCCCCCCTAATATTCACACTGACATTAGGGGATATTGAAAAGGTGATGCTTGGGTCAGTGAAGAGAGGCATACATCAAGGCCCTGTTTCTGAGGAGCAAAGAAGCCTCCCGGCTTTTCCCATCATAGCCTCTGGCCACTGAAGCAGAGTCAGTTAATGAATCAGAAAAAAGCTGGTTACCAGATGTCCTGGCTTATTAACACACACATCGCATTCTGTAATGGCATTCATGGAGCAATCTGTGCTACAGCAGACTCCTCCTCAGCAAAGGGAGACCTCTCGGAAGCGCCCAGAAATTTGCCCTGGCCTGTGCTTGATTTCAGGGGGTGGCTGTTTGCTTAAGTTTCTTTAGAATGCTGTCAAATATTTTGTCTAGTGGATATTGCTCACCGAGAGGCAAAAGCTAGGGAGAGTCTGGAGCTTTCAGGAGACACAGTTGTGTTGATCCCTGTGCATTGCAGGAAGTGCTTTGTGTGTGGAGGGGTGAGGGACCCAGCTAATAAAAATATAGCAAAATCCTAATCCTAAAAAACTTAAAAGGGCAAAAGGAAATCAATTCTCCCTGATTGGTTTCCCCTGCTGGTAATTTTAATGCCACCCATTGTTCAGCTTGGAAGTCTAATTTTATGTTAATGTCCTGAAAGTTGTCAAATCTTGGCAAAACCTATGCATAAATTACACAGAAAGTAGCTCACAGGAGGGGGAAAAGTAATGACTGTCATGGTTAGCCAAATCCATTAATAGTCTGACAAGCAATAACCCAAGAGTTCTGGTCAACTGCTGCAGACATCTGTGAAACTTTTGCAATTAATTTCAGAGGGGGGATTGGGGAAAGAGAAGGGATCAGCTGCAAAACAAGGGCAAGGCGACTGATTATCACCATCTTCTCTGCCGATCAACGCCAAGCCTCCCTCCCTCTTGGATAAGACAACCTTTGTTGTCGTTTGCTGTTGAATTGTTTGGATGAATATAGGTGTACTGCTTCCTCCTTTCAGTGTTGGTGCTGGAAGGAGACAACACAGGGAATCGGCCATGTGAAACCAGAACAGGGACCGTGGCAAGTGTGTGGATGAGCCAAAGGCTGCCATTTTACTTGCTTGTGGCCATTCAGGGGCACCATTTGACATGTCGGTGATGGAGAGCAACACACTTGACAAGATGCTTAAAGGTGCTTTTGTTCTAGAACATACTGAAGGTTACATTTCAACACGCAGGTCAGTTTTTAAACTGGCTGTTGTTGTTTGGTGGTGCTTCAGCTACCACACAGGAATGCCTTCTTCTCATTTAGCTAGCCTCTTTCATTAGAACGGCAAAGCATCTCAAACAATGAGTCTAAGTGTCATGAGCTGGCTAGAAATTGACCCTAGTACCAGGGTCAGTCTAACAGGAACAAGGCTGAGCTGTCTGAACCACAACCTGACTGGGTTACGAAGACACAAAGGATTCATTGATGGTGGTAACACTTCACTTTACGTCTCTTGTGTAGTCGTCTGCTGCATCTGGGCTTAATTTAATCATTTTAATGGTAGTCTCCACGGCAAAAACCATATTAAATAGTGAGATCACAAACATGCATGCCAATGAGGGCAGAATGATACACTCACTGTGCCCCTTCCCTTAAATGGCCTTCAAAGTCTGGCCACTCCTGCCAGTCATGGGAATCTGAGGGATACCCCACCTCCATGGGAATTAGCATTGTATGCAAAAATATTGGTTTGCCTAACCCATACCTTTGTAAATAAACAGGTTAGCAAAATAAATAAATACACAAATAAAAGGTCCTATTTCTTTCTGCCATCCCTCTGTTGATATAGAAATTGATCCTGGAAAAGGTTTCGTATCTCTTGAAGGGGTGGGGAGTATGAAACCATTATTAGAAATGTCGAGTCGCGGGCTTCTCTTAACGGTCTGCAATTTCAGTTAATGAAGCTTTCCAGGAAAAACAAAAGCAACCGTGTCTAATGTAGGACTTACCATATAAAAGTGCAGGTTGAATTGAAAACCAAACGTCAATCATACTTGAGAAAGCTTAAAGGAGGCTTAAAGAAGGCTTATATTGTCTTTATTATTTTATATTGAACTACTTAGAAATCCAAATGCCATCATGAAATGGATGTGCTTTAAAAAGTGTATGCCTTTGAAAGTTCAAGACAGACAAGAAAAAATACTGACATCCCACAGAAGGGAGAAATCATCTCTTCAGCCCCATGAAAAGTGGAAAATAAGTCTGTTTTGTTTCATTTCTTTGTCTGCCTTTCTGCCCCTTAGGGCACAATCCAACCAAGATGAGTGGGAGTTTCTAAACTCAGAAGCTCATGATGCATGTCCACTGTGGAACAGGGGGAGTGGTGGAGGTGCAAGATTACCCCTCTTTGAGAGTACCCCATTCTCTGAGATTACTTGGAGAAAAGCCACTGATTTTTTTCCCCTAAAGCCAGGTGGGTGGGACAGGAGGAATCAAGGTTCCAGTTTCCACCTCCAGGATTGGAGCACAATTCCCAACCTCAGAGCTGGGAACAATGTCCAGGGGCCATAAGATCATTCCTCCATATATACAGAAGTCCCCCGAAATTCGCGGGGGTTGTGTTCCTACAGCATCTGCGAATTATGAAAAACTGCGCATTCTGAATGTGGTAAAGGTTCATTGCCAGAAGCCTTAGAACAGGGGTCCTCAAACTTTTTGGGGGGCCAGTTGAAAGGTGCTGGCGATGGGTGCAGGTTACCAAGGCGATGCAGGCAGGGGGCGCGGGATGGGCCGGGGGGCACGTGCACGCAGTGAGGCAAGGGCAGGGGCATGCGCAGAGATTGTTTTCTCCAAGCAAGTCCAAACGATCTCCTTGCTTGCATGGAGATCAGTTTGGACTCCCCCAAAGAAAACGATCTTGAGGTGCCAGCTTGCTTGCAAGGAGATCAGTTTGGACTCGCACAGAGAAAGCAATCTCCTTGCGAGCAAGCCGCAGCACGGCAAGGAAAATTTCGCAAAAGACTGAGGTTGTGAATGCTGAACTGCGACTTCATGGGGGTATACTGTGTGTATGACAACAATATGTTATGATCCTTCAGACAAATACCATCAAATATTATGATAATTCAAAGCATCCTACATCTACAAGCCACATCTCCCTATATGAATGCAGCACACTAATCCAAATTTCTCTCATGATTCTGGAGGAAAACAAAAACAAAATTCCAGCTTGTCCTCATTTAATTATAGCCTAATCTTTAAACACAACTCCTGAGCAATGTCTTATGAAACAATGCTGTGTTCATTCTGAGCACTGCATCATTTGCCAGAACTTGTATGCATTGAAACATGCATAATGCATCTATGAATCTGTCTTTGCTTGCATTTTTCAGACTCGCGGATGGCTCTGCAAGGGAGTTGCCAGAATGTAAGCATACATGGAAACTCGAACCTCTAAGCTGGGAGCCCTGTCTTTGGTGAGCACCTGTTTATGGAGAGTGATTCCACTGAATTTTGTAATTAGCTGTTCAGTCAAAACTCATCTGCTTTAGGGAGACTGGATCAATATATTGTGAATTTATACTTAATTTCAGAAATGATTGTGAACCTTCAGACATGTGCACTAAGAGTAGTACATGAATTCCCCACACACACGTTTTTAGAGACCCCCCAAAACATACTCAAAACATTTTCGTTCTACATGTAATTACTACAGCAAGGATTGCATTTGCCCAGCATTGGAGGAGTGAACAACCACCTACCGATGAACTGATTTTAAAAAAGATCTTGGACTGTGCTAAAATGGACAGATTGACTTTGTCTCTGAAGGAGAAAGAGGATACAGACTTCTATCAAACCTGGAATTCCTTTTATTATTGGCTAGAGAAACGGAACTATGCATAGATTTAAATATGTTTATGGATTACCATAAAAAAAAAAAAAAAGGACGGGCTGACCCAGTAGGTCTTATGTTTCTGATGATTGATGATTTTTAGTTTCTTTTTGTCAGTTACTAGAAACATTAATAATAAAACTTACTTAAAAAAAAAAACATTTTCGCTGATTGCTGTCCTCACGGTTGCCATTTCCACCACTGCAGCACTGGCTCCAATGAGGATGATGGGGGGCAGGGGGACAACAGCAGCAGCTTTACAGAATCCATCTCGATACCAGCAATCACAAAAGGCAAATGATGCCACGTGGTATCGTGCTGCCAGCCACCTGAAAACGCTGAATCAGCGAGACCACGTAACGTGGGGAGGCGTATTGCACCACACTGCAGAATTCCAAAAGGCACCCGCACATCCACAGAAAGGTGTAGCTATGGAAAGCTGCTGCGTGTTAGAGGAACACTCTCATGCGAGCTCATGCGGAGAAATTTGGTACTTCCTGAGTACGTGGCTCAGGGCAAGTTCATCCCACACTGGTCATGGAAGGGAAGCAAGTAGAGCTACTTGATCACCTGACTTGGCGAGTCGTGTAGCAAGAGGTCAGTGGCAACAGGGCAGGCCGCTTTCGTGCCTCCAAAGCTTGATTGCTTTCTCCTTGTGTGTGTAATCCTGTGAAGGCAGCTGGCTGGGCCAAGTCATGACTTGGGAACAGGCTCTTCAAATTGTAGCCTCAGCTGTGAATTTGGTACAACACCAACAGATAGCACAGAATTACAGGTAACATGTGGTTCCATCCCAAAGGGGGGGGGGGTCCCACAACCTCCTGCAAAGGGTCTCCTTTACCAGGAAGGGAACTTTTGTCTCCTCTCTCTCTCTCTCTCTCTCTCTCTCTCTGTGTGTGTGTGAGAGAGAGAGAGAGAGAGAGAGAGATTAGTGTAAGCCAATATCCCATTGCATTGCTCCATTAATGAGGAAGGACTTTATTTCCCCCACATAAATGAATTATTTGTTGATATTTATTTGTAGAGTATATCTCCAGGAAACCAGAGAAATGTATAGACATTGATTCTTGAAAAGTAATAGCACTGAAAATGTTTGAGACATTTTTTGCTATCTACATATTGCTAGGCTGAATATTGTGGCCAGGGAGGCAGGCCTGAAAAACTTCAATCTAAAGTTAATCTTTGCAAATCAGGCTAGAGTGTATTAAAAAGCAAGAAAGGAGGGAAAAATACCCTTACTGCAGGTTAATGAAATGGATGGGATCTAATCCAAAAGAAACTAAGTGTTTATAAATTGGAGATTATTGTAGAATAAGTCCTCTGTAAGCCTTTTATACTTGACATTGTTATGTGTGACTTTGCAGAGGCAGGTTTATTTGATTTTAATTCATACAGTGTTTTTATTATGTTCTAGTGTTTGGGCACTGTTTATATAACTCTATGGGATTTTAATAAGTAAAAATAATCCTTTTACACTAAGCAAAAATCCTATGGGATTGCATACATCAACAATTAATAACCACAGGGCAGCAAACAGAAATGTCATAATTATCTGAAATACTCTTGTCCTGTGGAAGTAGTCTTTTGTTGAATTTCCACATCAAAGGAAGGAAGGAAGGAAGGAAGGAAGGAAGGAAGGAAGGAAGGAAGGAAGGAAGGACCTGCCAATGTAATGATTCTTCTGTGCAGAATTCTGATCTTTTTGTGTAAAACTTTCAGACAAACAACGCAAAACTCGGATTCCAATAATTGGTTTGCAGTGTTGCTATGAGCATGGTTGGCTCATAGATGGTTAACAGTTGGGCATAAATGATCCTCCCCATCCGCCTTTGTTTCAGAGCAGTTTGCAATCAGATTTCTCTTTCCACTGTTCAAACATTCTGTATAGTGTTCATTAGCTTCCAAACCAATTGTGCTCATGGGTCCATTTAAACCCTGATGGAACTGCAGTAATTTTGCTAGAATTCATCAGGGACGAATTTCTCCCAGAAGGCTTAAGTCTAACGAATTAGGGCTACAGTGATGTTACAGTACGGGGCGAGGTGGTGGTAAGGCAATGCGGACAGATTCTTGGAAGGAATGGAGTGCACGGGATAGGAAGGACTGCTTCACGGGGGAGTCACGCTGCCTTTTGCTTATGCCAGGCACCTCTGCCAGCTGAGCATGCCCTGACTTCCGGCATGGCCCGCTGCTGACATATGCCCTGCATCCCCGTTCCAGGAAAAGGCATCCCATTCAGCACTCTGAATCGTGTTGGGCAACACGGCCCAGTTGCCATAAGGGTTCCCACAATGTTCCGAGGCAGCTAGAGCAATATCTGGCTTTGCTCGGCACCTGTAGCGAGCGACCTCCCAACAGCCTGTGTATGAAGATTCTGGGCAGGAGGAGACCACAGAAGAGACAGCAGAAGCATCAAAGGGGGCAGAAGCCTTTGAAGTCCCATCAGAATTGTGGCCCTCAGTTCCCCAGGATGACCGTGAGAGCAGACAGATGTGAGAGGACTCAGGTATGAGAGGAGAGTCCTTGCCTTGTCTGGTCCCTCACCCCATGACAAGATGCCAGGAGAGACAAGCTGCCCAATTAGAGGGCTTCTGTAGGTCTCTCCAGTTACCTCTCCACTAGATAGATCAGTGCACGCACATACACACACACAAAACAAAACAAAATGCAGGAAGGGCCATAATTGGCAGTTTAAAAAAAAAATCTGTGACTCACCTTGCAGGCTTAAATATTTAAATGGAAGCATGTAACTTTGGATGACTCAATCCTGTTTGAGCAAAACTGGGCAGGGAGCTATGTGTCCATGATCCTAGAATATCCATTTCTGCGTGCTTGTTGCAGAATTTCTGCAAAGCAGTTGTGTGAATGGGCACTCCATTTCTTAGAGCTGATCAAACATGGACTGTATAACCACCACATGTTGCAGAAAATAAATCTACTCCAGAAAACACTAAATCTTTCAGCAGTCAATAAACCCGATACGTTATTCACCAAGCTTAATGTACTTTGAATTGTTACTTTTAATAATTTAAACTTGTTTTAATCAATCTTTTCAATGCAAGAAGTCAAGCAAATAATCACACAATCAAGCAAATGATCACAATGGTTATTCAGGCAATCATTAAGACAACCACCAACCACAACAACCAACAACCTCCTTTTAAAAAGGAGGGTTTCAAAAAGAGACATCTCCCCTGCTCCCCCTGCCGCTAGTTGCTAATCCCACTTCAGAAAGAAAGGATTAGTATGAATTTGTGCTGTGCTGAAGCTGCCTCCCACTTTTTTGCCCACTCTTGTTTAATTTTAGGGAACAGAAACTTTAAAGGAAGAGATAATTTCTTAGAAATGCCTGAGTTGGTTCCTCATGCTTCCTTTACTTATGACGTGGCTGCAGAACATGCTCGTAGCCCCATCTTTCACTGCATTCACTGCAGCTGGCAACCTGCGGCCAACTCTACTTCCCACACGTCAGTTATAGCCCCGGGGAAAACACCATGAAGGAGTTCTCTCCAGAGAGCTTGTGTTCAAATCTGGAAGCAGAGGCAGCCTGGGAGGTTCCAGAGCAATGGAGATATAAGCAAGTAAAGAAGCATGCAACACTGGGAGCCGTCTCGCCACGATTAATGCAAAAACACCATGCGAATTAGGTTGTGTGCAGGAACCCGTTTCATGGTTGGAAATTCATTGGATTCCCTGGGCTTGGCTGCCCAAACTCGGGCATGCTTTCTCACAGCAATGAGTCTGTCTTCCTGGACAGCACGCTGGGCATTCAAATACAGCGGTACCTCGGCTCACAAACACCTCCGTTCATGACCAAATTGGGTTGCGAACAGAAATTTCAGAAAAAATTGCCTAAGGTCGCGGACTCCACATCAGGTGACGACCAGGATCACTCCTGTCTTCCCTGCACAAGCACAGTCGCGATCGCGGCCATTTCCCCACCCCTGAGCATGATTGCTATTGCACAATTATCATTTGGACTCTCCCTCCAAACAATGACCCCCCCCCCAACCTAGGTTAGTGTTCTCTACTGTACTGTACTGTACTTTGTTACTTTGTTTGTTGTTACTTTGTTTCAAATTTTTGTGATGAAAAAATATTTACAGGATGGATTAACCTTATTTACATTGAACCTTATGGAAAATTTGACTTGGCACACCACTAATCCGGGTCGCAACCAGAGTCGTGGAACAGATTAAATTCATGAGCCGAGGTACCACTGTGGGTGCCTACGAATGCTGTGTAAGCAAAATCCCTCCCGTGCACATGATTTGCAGCCTTTGTTATGTTGCACATGCTGCAGAAGAAGGCTGCTGGTTGCAAAACTGGGCTTTTGCAACTTCTTCTAGAAATGCAATACGTGCTTGAAGGGGGGAGCTGAAAATGTGTGCGTACTCACCCTGAGTTAAGATGGCAGCACCCACTTCTAGTCAGCTCCCCCCCCCCCCACTGCCAGCCCATACAATTCAAAATGCAGCTCAAGCCCCACTGCATCCACTTAGAGCCACCCTAAGGCTTTTTGCTGCTTACGGAGCCCAGACAGGGTCATGGTTCGTGTGTTGGACCACGACTTGGGAGATGCAGGTTCCAGCTCTGCTCGGCCACGAAGCTTGCAGGGTGCCTGTGGGGCAGTCGCTTAGCCTCGCAGTAACCTACCCTGGGGAGAAGAAGGATCATGTAAGCTAACTTGAATTCCTTGCAAAAGGAAGACAATGCAGAATATAAATGTAATAATAAATACATCAGTAAAGTAAGTAGAAACCCAAATGGTGGCTTGGACCAAAACATGGAAAATAACGGTTCCCCCTTCAGATGCCAGGTCCCAACATCCATCACTGGCCCTCATGGCACTGCCAAAAGCAGGTTGCTTCATCCAGCCGCAAGGCAGCGCTGGCCCTGCTTTCCTTCCTTCACCCTCTCTGCCCTTTGCCTCCTTGACACACAAAAAGATCAGGCTAAAAGGGAACAGGATTGCATGGCTGTACTTGAAGGCTGACAAGGAGGTTATTAAGGTTCAGCAGGGGGTGTGGTGGTTTTCCCCAGGGTCCACAGGCAAGGGTATTTTTCTGGAGTCATGCAAAGTCCTTATGGCCATCTTGTTAGGAAGAGCACCAGGAATAATGGCCTTGGAGTTGCTGCCTTCCCTGGGCATTCTGTAGATAAGGGCTGCTTTTGCTGTAAGAACAAGACTGGCTGCCTTACTGAAGCAGCTTTGCCCCTCTCCTGTCTCACAGGAAGCAGGAGGGGGTTAGTGCCTGCATCCATGCTGACAGTCTCTCCAGTAATAGGAGAAATTGCCATAACATTCATGGCAAGAGGCACTCCCTTTTCTTCTCAGCCTACAGACAGGAACGGACACATTGCTTGCTCAAGCAACTTTGGAAGCCTGTTGGAGAAGAAAAATTTGTGTTTATGTAGCTGTAGGAGAACTGCTCCTAGATAAGAGACAACAAGAAGGAACCAGGCCAAGGATGAGTGTTTGAGCTGGATCTTGAAAGGGTTGTCCTTAGATATGGTATGAATGGAGAGATGAAAATTCCCAGCCTTGGGAAGGGAGGCTGAGAAAGTTGTCAGAGGATGACGTAAACTATGAAAGCATTGTTCTAATTAAGTACTGCACAGTTCCAAGGCATTCTGCCTTAGATGTGTAATAATATGTTGACTCTTTTGTAGTCTGATTAAATATTGCTGGTTTGCTTTTCTTCAATCTATTTGGCCCATTTCATCTCCTTGTCTATTTATTTAGTGTATGCTGCAGGCAGGCAGTCCCATACAGCCACAGGTAAGAGGAGTGTAAGCTTTCTTTCACTTGTTTATATTCTGCATCCATATTTCCAGGGCTTTTTTTTTTGTCATAGAATGTACTGGAACAGCGTTCTGGCACCATTTTATGAAGGATTTTTCCAAGGGATTTTTCAAAGTGAATCGCCCTGTCAGGCGTAGCAGGTCGGCGGCAAAAATCATTAAAATAGTGCATGCGGACTGCTTGTGTGTCCACGCTGATTGTGAGGGTGCTGCTCGGCTTGGGACGCTGCTTGGCTGGGGATCGGTCGTGTGGTCACGCACTGAGTGCTTACTGCCAGTGGCCACCATTTTGTTTATGTGTGTGTAGAGTGACTGGCTACGTGCAAAAGGTAAATAAGTTCTTTATTTCAAAAAAAGTTGGTGAATTGAAAATCTTTTTAGTGTAAAAGTGTGACCCCCAAGATGTGAGTTCTGGCACTTTTTTTTTTTTTTAACAGAAAAAGCACTGCAGATTTCATTATTGCATTTCATAAACTGCACATCATCTTTGACACGGATGGCTTCATTTATTCCTAAGTATCCTCAGATCTAAAGAGAGGTGCCTTTTTAAATCTAAATCTAAAGAGAGGTTGGATCAGGCCTCTGGGTTTAAAACAGGAGATAAGAGTCTTGGAAGAGGATGCACCCATTCACACATGCAGGAAGCACACGGGTGACGGCAGACCTCTCTGTTGCCTGGTAAGGCACGTTGTTTCATTTAGTTGCACTGGTTCACCTTCTGGGAAGCATATTTATTTGTATATTTATTTATTTGTTGCATTTGTCTGCCATATCCGCTAGCCATGTGGCTCGCTGTTTTGTGAATGACCACAGCTGCCATGTTATGAATATTATTTATTACACTTGTTATTTAAAACAGTTGTATGCCACCTATTGTGCCACAGCTCCCCCACATGCAAGTTCCCCCGCACAATGGCAACCATTTTGTGCGACCACCAACAACATTTCTACTATATCAAAAAGCTGGAAATCTCTACCAGACTATGTGTATCTTAGTTTTATGTGCAACATTTCTGTGTTGTTTCTCCATGGCATTTCTCTAGTAGTGCTACTTCATGTGCTACATTCATCATTAAATATTTTAAGTCTGGTATAATAAAATTAAACTAATTTCATATCGTAAAATATTAATAGCAGTTAACAGGGCAGATAAATCATCACAAAACAATGAAAGCTAGGATAAATATCACCAAAAAGTATTCAAAGTTTAACTACAGTTTTTCCCAATGTTACTCTTTTTTTTTTTTTTTTTTTGAGAAAGAGAGTTGTTTATTTTAATCTACTGACATTTCATTTTGTGATTAATTTTAGACCAACAGTATGAAAACTACAAACTCATTTTAATGTGACAAGCATTTGGTAATTAATTTTCCAACAATGCTATGGGATTCTAAAAAGCACTCCTCATTTGACATGTATTTTATAATTTATTTTAAAACAATGCTGCACAAATCTGCAAAGGCATTATTCATCGGAGAGTTCATTAATTATGCAAATGTGCTGCAATTAACAAATCTGTTCTGAGGATGGCATTTGCATAATAATGAACTGCATGTTTGTGACATTATTTAATAAGATACCTTTGTGTATCTCCCCCACCCCACCCCCTACAAAAGACTCCTGTAAACACTTAGAAGCAGGAAACGAACAAAAACGGACTGGTAGTTTTTGGGATTAAAAATGTGATTCAAGAAACTGTGTTTCAAAAACACAATGAGTTCAAATTCAAATACAAATAATAAATACAGATCTTGCATTACAAGCACAATGACACTGTTTAAATAACCTATCACTGTTTCAACTCCACTTAGCTTTAATTTGTATTATTGAAAACAATGCAAGAAGAACCACAAATACTGAGGCGACTGGAAATAAATAGCAACTCTGTATAAATGACTCTTCAGTATTGTGACAGAAATGATTCCTAAGCGGCAGAATTATAAAAAGGGCCCCAGATGTAATGCGGAGAAAACAGGCTGATACCAGGTAATGGCCAAACAAAATCAAACCCTCTAATGAAATTGAGACCATGGCATTGCTTAGGTATGTAGGTCCAGCTCTACGTCATCACAACGTTGGGTTCTCAGACCACATGTGGCAGCCTGATCATGCGCACTGGGCTGGGAGGTGCCTGAACAAACCCGGGGAACAAACCCTGCTTTGTCTCTCCCCTACAACCCAGAAGCCAATATGTATTGCTAGGCCCTGTTATGGTTTCCTGAAAGGTGGATTGTTACTGAGCTGGGTCACATGACATGAGAAGCCATGGCGAAGTTTCATGGCTCGGCTGTGTCATCCTGATCCAGTTCTGTGAGGTAGGATTAGTTTTTGAGACCACAGAGAGAGCAACTGCCTGTTCTAGGATTCCCACGCTTTGCCATAGCTTCTCCAGTTGTTTGGACCCGGCATCCCCATTTTACCCTTGTTGGTATGGAAATACCATAGAGTCCCCTGGCAAGAAGTGCCAGGAGCTGGGTCCCCTCCTTCTCTCTTTCAATCAAAAGGCAGCTCTTTGGCAAAAGCTCCTTATTTCCAGTGTATATTTGACAAGCTATGACCAGCAGAGTCTCTGAGCGTGCCCAGAATCATTTGTTGAACCCCAACTATTTCTGCAAACCCTCCTTTTGAGTAGCACTGGACCCCAACCCTCTGGGAGTGCCCCTCTGGAGGCAGGCAAGCCTGCTAGATGCACACAGGCCTTCTAGTTGGCTAGTCCTTCTCTTCTGACACTGTGTCCCAGGATCAAGGATCACAGCAGGCTCCTCTGGCTCCTCTCCCATGTCCCCTCCCAGCACTTCCAGACCCTATCAATTCTCAGGGTCTGCCTGACCTCCTGGAGATGGTGGCCCTGAGACAAGATCTCCACCATCTCTGTGTCTGCAGGCCTCCCTTCCCAGGCCTTACTGGCCTCATCCGACAAGTCAATTTTCCCTTGGCCCTGACACGCGCACCAAGAGAAGTGGCCACTTCAGTCTTTACTGCCCTCGGCTCCCTCGCAACACTTTATTCCCATTGGCTGTGTGATGTGTCCTTCTCCCTGATCATTCTGGCAACAGGGAGACAGCACAGAAATACATGGAGGGAGAAGGGAAATTGCAGTGAAACTGTTTCTGTTCATTTAATAAAACCTCCACGGGAGCTGGAGTGGCTGGGAAAATGCACTCCGGGGATGGACGGGGGGCCCCACTGCAGGATCACAGCAGGCAGCAATAGAGGAAGGGTAGGGAGCCTGGTTGTGGCGGTTGCCAGGATGTGTGGCGAGGCTGGGAGGATGGAGCAGGCAGCATGGAAACCACGTTCTGCTCTGACTGTTACATCCATGTTCTGCTCTGCCTGTTACATTTTGGCAAGACTCTGCATGCCAAGGAGACGGAAGAAACAGCATTCTTTGGCCTGCAGGTTTGCAGCAGCAGGGTTTTTGCAGTGGTTCATGCCGCTGAATTTATTTATTTATTTAAAGTTTCTATATGCTGTCCCCTTGCTACATAGGCTCGGGACGGCTCACAAAAGTAACAAATTGCTCCTACCGAATTGCTCCTACTGGGCGCAGGAGCAGCTAAACAACCTAGGGACACTCCACCTCTGGATGGGCTCTTGTGCCTTTGGCTTCCCTCTGGCTGTGTTTACATATAATGCTTAGTTATGGTTTATATTAAGCACGGTGTGTTGCTTTTGCCATGAATTGACTTTCAGGCAAGCAAACAATGTATGGCTTCCGAATGGCACATTGCAACATATGCAAAACAGAGATGTGCAAATTGTGCTTCCTAGTTTTTGATTTCTATAACAATCAGAAGGGAGCCTGAACATCTGCTATGAATCTTCCTTTTGTTGTTTAGCATTCACATTTGGAAACAGCATCCAAACAAACAAAGATTCAGGAAAAATATCTTCCCACCAAAAAAACTGGGGAAAGAAAACAACCCGCAGAATCCCCCCGCACTACCATGTTTTAACACAGTTTCCCCACCCCCATTTTTTCTTCCCCCCCCCCCCCCCCGGCCAGGCCTTCCCATTTTCAGTGATGTTCAAAACCTTTGTCCAGGTCCATCCTCGTGAACAGAGAGACTCTCTGCCAACTTTTCCTCCCAAAAGAGGTGACTTCCATATTGAATGGACACGGGGCCAGCCCTACCATTAGGCAAAGTGAAGCAGTTCCCTCAGGCAGCAGCAAGGTGTTGGGGGAATGAGGTACCTGTGCCCCCTCGGATACCCTCAGGTGTGAGAGAGGAGGCTGCCCCATAGTCAGTCTTGAAGCTGCCAGTCCAATCAGTTCATGGTCATGGGATGGGTAGGGGTGCCCTCTTGTTCTTCACCCTAGATAGCACAATATCTTAGGCTGAGCCTAAGGAACTCTGGGCTCAGAGTTCAGCCAGGCCAGAGGAGCACAAGGCTGTCAAAAGGGGGTGCTGGGAAAGTAAAGCATTCCGGAAGAGCATTTTATCATGGAATCATAAAACCAAGCATTTTATAATATCCACACTGTAAGGATTCAAACACTGCATGGATGCCACCCAGACTGGATTCTCCCATTTGAAACTGATGAGGCAATACCTGATTAGGTTGTCCTTCTCTTGGAAAACTCTGGCAGCAATCCAGTGCAGCAAGTCGCATGGAGTGGAGCACAGAGTGCGGGCTTTCTCATCATACTTGAACCCAAGACACCCTTACGAAGCTGATTCGTGAGAAGTTTGGAAGTGCAGAAATGGCTCTTCACACAGCATGCAGCTAAACTATAGAAATTGCTACCACAAGAAGTGGCATTGACTGCCAGGCAGGGATGTGCGAGGAATCCATTTGGGGGTAGGACTCTGCTGGATTCCCTGGGCTCTGACCTGCTTTGCAGCAGTCCAGAGGCCGAGTTCCTGGCAAGAACACCCAGCGTTCAAGGGCACGTGCCAGGAGCCAGGCCCCGTGGGCTGCAGCAGCAGCAGCGGGCTGGGAAGAAGGCTGGCCGCTGGGAACAGTGCCTGCTGCCCGTTTGCAGCACCCCTTTCCCTGTGCAGTGCTGCCAGCAACAGTGGGCAGGGAAGGCGCTTGGCCCCCAGGATGAGGCCTCACATGCCCACTCACAGCACCCTTTTCTGCACCGTGCAGCTGCTCCTGACAGGGAAGGCTGCTGGTTGCACAACTGGGGCCTGCGAGTGTTTGCAGACTTCCTTGGGGCTCAGCTCACTCTGCAGGCCTGAGCCAAGCATGGCAGGAAGTCCATGGGGGCTGGATTCCAAAAGGGCTGGCCCCCACCCTACTGCCAGCGTGGACTGCTTTAGAGGAGGATTGCGCCACCACTGCCTGATAATCGGTGCTGAACATTTATCGGCCCCAAAGCAAAGTCCCATTTCAGAGACACTCTGGCAGCTGCACTCCAGCGATGGGCAGGCCCAGTGGCACAAGCCAGCAACAAGCACCTTCCATAGCAGCAAATTCGAGCTTGGAAGCCCTCGAGAGTCTGGAGAGCCAGTGCCAGGCCAAGTCAAGGATCCTCGGCAAGAAGGATAAGTAAGTCTGCCTGGCACCTTCCTATGCCTTCGGACCACCACATGTCTTGCATTTTGCATTTCCTCGCCTCCTGTGCTCATCACCAGTGGATGAAGTGGAGAGGGGCTTGGAAGACGTGGAACATCCTGATATTATATTACTGCGTGAAAAAAACTTGATGCCAGGCTGCCTTTTCAGATGCACATGAGGTGATGTCTCCTTGGGCTCTGGGAGCACATGAACTTGTCTCCTTTGACTGTATCTACAAAGAACTGGTTATTATTTGTCTCTCTTTAAGGGGGAGAGCTGATGTTTTACTATTATGTATTCAGATAAAACAACAAAGACAAGGATGATGAACTTCTGGGCTTCCAGATGTCATTGGACTGCAGTGTCCATCAGTGCTAATGGTGAAGGAAGATGGAAGTTGCAGTCCAACATCTGGAGGACTACATTTTCCCCAACCCTGCCCTGTGATGATAGCAGAAATGAGGTCGTGGTGAAGATCAGACAGCCTGGAGCACTGGTTTCATGTCAGATAGCCAGGTCTTGATTTGGCAAAGCTTCTTGTTTCTTGAAATGCCATTCCTAGATATGTTTTTTAAATCTCTCCCAACTATTTATTCTCTGTTGAATGTATTTACTACCCTACTTGTGGATGCCCTCAGACTTATTTACATCATAAGTCCCATCCCCAAATATCCAGTAAATGCAACAATGAAAAAATCAAAATATTAAAATATTACAACGTTAACAATAGTAAAGAGTCAACGGTAAAGTTCATAATGAGATCAAACATTGATATAATTAATCTGATCTTTCTTACAGGTAGAATTGGGCAAGATAATCATTTGGTTTGTGTTAATTCTGTGATTTTGAGCTAATAGGTGAACTGAAAAAAAGTATCCCTCAATATTTGCGCTTGAATTTTGCAGCAGAGTTCTCCAGTGCAGAAATGCATGCAACTGTTTATGTTGGTGAAAATAACATTCAAAAAGTCACTACGAAACTTCCTGGCAAAAATGCATATATTCTGCATATGTACAATGATGCATGTATTAGGAGAAAAATGCACAGCAATGCATACAAATGTTCATGCAAACTTTTTTGAAAAAATAGTAACTCAAATTTTGGATGAGCCTTACTTAAGACTGGAAAAATGAGGAACCAGTAGAAATGGAATGAAACTGAGATGGACCAGGGAGAAATGGAAGCTGACCAGGCAGGCCCATCCCTGTTGTGGGACAGCAGAGAATGAGCTGGCTAAGCCATAGCCTTGTGCAGGTCATTGCCTTGCTGCATGTCGGCCAGCCCGGTTACTGGGCACAATTCTGCTACCAGTGCGATCCACAAAAGCAGAGGCCTCTCAGTTCAGTGGCCCATTTGTGTCAGCTGTTGGGGAACTTGTTTCTAGAACTCCAGGCTTCACTGGCACCCTCTATATGGGTTTACAGGGTTTAAAAATGTCTTTTAAAGATAAAATGTAGTGCACTGTAAATGTGCACATTGTTCTGATTAGTTCCAGTTCCTCAACCGTGATCCACAAAGAAATTTGTTCCTTCTCAAATAAATCTGCTTCTAATGAAGCCATCGTGCTTTGTCTGCAGGAACTCCAGGGTTAGCGTTGCGACTGTCTTTGTTCATTTTCCAGTAAGATTATATAATGGTTAGTCCAATGTTCTTCACCAGACTTAAAGGAATGGGTAGAGATACCACCCATTTTCCTTTTACTGATCTCTGCTTCATTTTTGGAAGCCCAGATCTTTTCAACAAACCTCCTGCAACATTTGAGGACTGTGAACTGTGTTTTTATGTTTGCAAAAATCTGATTAACAATGTGGGTTATTTATATTAGCTCCTCTATTTACTGCTTTTTTTAATGGAAGAAACAGATTGCATGGGGGGGAAATCTACATAAATATGCTATTTTGTGCTTCTCTTTAAATTATGGGCCTCAGTGTTCCTCTCGAAATGCCTATGAACATTCAAGGCAGACATCACAAATGGTACAGGGAACTACAGGCCATCCAATCACCTGCAATATTCCCTGTTCACTGTTCTAAAAGGGTAAAATACCCTTTCTCAACCTATTGCCCTGTCCAGACATGGTGGACTACAACTCCCATCATCACTAAGCAGTGTGGGCATCCTGGCTGTGAATGATGGGACTTGTGGTCCAACATGTGGAGAGTGCTGGTCTGCGGAAAGTCAAGGTGAAGGCCTTGAGAGAACTGTGTTTCAAACTACGCTATGGGGTAATGGAGAATCATGGTACCACAGCATGTAAATTTTGCCACATACCAAATTTTTAACTTTTTAGAATGGGGTGGGGGGACACCACAAAACCCATTTTTTGTGGCTATAAACTTGTTTGTGGTTATAAACTTGGTAGCAGGTTTATAGGTTTTCAACCACCTTTATCTTGCAGGCATACAGCTCTCCCACTTGAGCTGTGGGCCTTCATGCTCACCACCTTGTGGCTCAGTCTAATTCCATCTAGAATCCTGCTTGCCTCTCTCTCATTTGAGATTCCTGGAAGACCCTTCCCCGTGGGGGCTCCCCTTCCCAGCCCCTTCAGGGCCCCAGCACATGCCCAGGGCACTCCCTTCCCATCTCAAGGCTTTGGCACCAGTGGCCTCCAACTAACCAGGCTAATGCCTGAATACTGAGATGCCCTCATGGCCACCTTCCTCGTTCTCCAGAATGATGCTCATGGTCCTTCGCTTCCCTGGGTTACCTGCTCTCACGTGAAGGCTTAGCAGTAAAACCAGTGTATTTCCGCAGATAGAAGCACATGCAACATTCAGGTGCATGCCCACCTTACAGGAGTTGCAGCTTTTCCACTCTCGTTTCCATGCAGCGTTCCTCTCCAGCCTTTACTACCACTTCCGATTCCGTCCCTCAATGGCTTCTCCTCCCATCCTGAAACCAGGATGAAAGTCAACCTGTCTGGCCAGCAGTCTGAGTGCATGATCACCTCTGGATTCTCAGGGAGAACTCCAGCTGTGTGTCACACCAGGAAACCACCCAATGATTGGTGGTTAGAGGAGCGGTGGTGAGGCTGGAGGAAGCAGCGCATTCTTCTGGAGGACCTTGTGCAGCTGGTTTAGCCTCTGGGCCTGAGCTTCTATACCTCCGCTTTAGGCACACCACCTTCTTTCTGTTGGCTGAAACAACTACAAGGCAAATACTCTTGAACGGAGCTGTTTACTTTTGTCATCAGCTGTTTACATGGCAGAATTTCCTATTTAAAAAGTGAATAACACCTTGCTTATTTCTTTCACAAGAAGGCTTGGACACTGGATCTCACCATGTCTGCCTTTTCAGTTCTCCCACTGCTTCTTGCTGTTCTTTGCTTCATGGCAAATGTGGTCTCCCAGGCCCTCGTTGACATAGGAAGAGGAATAAAACAGTAGAGTCGTAGAGAAGTAGAATTGATTATACCACCCAATTTTGTAGTGGACTGGTCACATCTTGGGATATCCATTCTTGCTTGAAGAACAGAAAAGCAGGAGGGAATTGGGCACAAATTGTAGGGTACTTCAAGACAATTCAGAGAATCGTAGTGGGCATTCCAATGATGATGGCTTCCTTTTATAACCCTCCTATTTTCTCTGTGAACTTCTATCATTGTCTTGCTACAGAAAGTCTGTTACGGAATGAGACTGAATAGCTGCCCAACCCCCAGGAGTCCAATGCTGCTTTCAGCCAGAAACAGGAAGTGCCCATCAAATTGGGTTTGGGACCTCTTTGGAAAGACACTCCAGAGCTTAGGCACCTTCCCTGTACTTTTGATCCTTCACTCATGGAACTTTGTGGGGCCCTGCCCTCCAGGGCTTCTCCCACATTCTCCATCCATTTTTTCAGGAGATTTTAATGTCAGGAGAGTCTAGTATTAAATTACAAACCGGAACTAAAGCTTCCTGAAAAGGAGCAAGTGCTATCGCATCAATAACAGCACCACCTTGTGGTTGAATAATAAAATATATCAAAAGGCAGAGAAATACAAACCTCTGAAAAAAGAAACCCATGTAAACGACACATGAAAGCGTAAGAGGGAAGACTCACTAAAGCAGTAGGTTAAACACTCATGCGGAGAACTCCTCAGTGAAATGCTGAGCTCTACTGCAAGCCAGAGAGGTCTCTGCTGTTGAAGATATGCACATGTGTGAACCTTGCTTGAGGTTTTATCCTAACTGTTCCCAAAAGATCAGTGTTAAGAATCCCTCTCAAAAACCCAACTCTAGGACCAGTGTCACTTGAAGATGTAAAGTTCTTGTGGATTCCAGAAGTCCTACTGAAGCAAGGTTGTGACTGAAACCAAATTCCTAAATACTTAAAATCCTAATTCTGTTACAGAATAATATTATCCTTTGTCCACTTGCATGGCCTAAGCCTTTCAGCCAGCAAAATTTTAGCCTCAACTGACCTAAGTTTTCCAAAAAGGACAGCTCATGACTCTCCCAGTAGCAGCATCCACTGTAAAACGAAATGCTGCATTAGCATCCATCGCATCCTATCACCCGATACCTTGCGTTGTTCCCCCTTGATAGGGAGGAGGGGAAGGTCATGCCTAGTTTTCAAGAGGTCGAAATAAAGTGATGCAAGTTTTTGCCATTTGAAATCACTTCACATGAGAACACCAGAAGGAGGAGGTTTTTAATCTTGTTTCCATTCTTTATTAAGCTGCTTTGTGTAATTAGTAGTGTTTCTATTGGAATAAATGGTAATTTGGAATTCATCCAAACTGAAAACCTAAATGAAAAAGGAGCATTAGCATTGGGTTGCATGTTAAGAGAGGCAAACTTCTCCAGGGCAGATGTGTTTGGTACATTTTGGCCCTGCTTAAATAAAATCTATAGAATCCTTGTGGAATTTAAGATGGAATAGAGTAAGTGGGAAGGGAGGGTATGCAAAGCAAAACAGATTTTCAGCCAGAAGGGCAATTCACTTATAGTTTAATGAAAACCCCTAAAACCAGACAGAATTATGTATGCTACAATGAAATTTGTTTTGGAATTAAAGAGCCTATAAATAAATGCAAAAATATGATGACATATTTTCCATTATTGAATTCTTTTTGCATCAAGAGGAGTTGATGTAAAGTCCTTGTTGCCAAATGAAATTATGTTGAGTTGATTTTTCTTTTTTTAGGTGACAGTATTATAATAGCTATCCTGAAGCTGTTTCAGGGAAGAGAGTGTCACTGGCTGCAAATTATAAATTCCAGTTTTTCGTTAGTAATGTGGCAAGTCTAAGAGGCAAGAATACATGAACATTTAAAATTGTGTATTAGGGCACTTTTAAATGACATACATGTGTGCACCCACACACACACACACACACACACACTGAAAGTTACAATTTTGATTCACTGATGTTTGAGGTCTTCTTGTGTTTGAGGGTACTTTTGTGGGAAAATACAAGAAATGCAGCAGAAATGCATATTACCAACTTGGCAATAAATATTTAATAGAGGTAATCTCAAAGATGCCCATGCCAAATGCATGCACAAGAGGCATACATATGATGGACTGGGAAGCCTCAGAAGGAACTGTCATAGACCATAACATCAGCTGTCCATGAAGCTAGAAAAAATGGAATGCTACTTAAATACACACATGCCGCTTCATATTTAAGTGTTTCTTGCTACTATCCATTCCAAAACCTAAATTTTTCAAATCAAGTGGGAATGGTGCAGATTGTAGCTCATGATGGGAGAATCATTTTTTTCCACTTTCTTTAGTTTCTAACCAGAGTCCAATCATACAAGATCATTCCATGCCCCCAAAAATCTTTGTTCAAATGATCAGACAAAACTATGCAATTCTCTGATATACGTGTCTCCTAATATCCATATTTTTGAAAGCAATTTGGCAAACAATTTCATCTAATATTTGGAAGTATTTTCCAATTATTTTCTATAAAGTACACATTTTTGTTTGCAATTTTCTGTAGTATATGGGCTTTTCTACATATTTTGCATCACAAATTCTTCTTCCTCTTCTTCGCATCGCTGCTCCCCCTTGCTTGCTCCCGGGAGAGCCTGGGAGCAGGCAGGCAGTAGCATCTCTTGATCCTGCTTCTCACCTTCACTGCTGTCTAGCCCAGATCAAGAGACAGGTTAAGAAATAGGTGACAATGGGGAGTAAGTCAGTAAATAAGTTCATTGTTGTAACCATAAGTCGTAAGATCACATACAAGTGCCATAAAATACCATGAAATAGTAATGATAAAACAATGAGATACTAAAATTATGAAGTAAAATAATAAATTAAAGTTATAGGTAAAGGTGACAACAAAATAAGGGCCAGTGCTAGAATGGTGAGTAACTCCAGGAGACTCTTGTCAGCCCCTCTGCTAGGATGCAGGTCTTCAGCAGGTACCCGTCTATGACAAACCATGATTCCAGGCCTGGATATACTGTGTATCACCAACTAGTTTTGGCTGTTTTGTCTCCACCAGCAGCAAGTCTTCATAAAGCTGATGGGTCCTAATGGTCCATTCATGACCCACCTAACACCTTTGCATTACAGCAACAAACAGTGTTTGCTGGTGGAATATTAATTTGCCCTCCAGCACTGTGAGATCTGCCCCCAAACTCAGGAGGAACAGGGAGATCCGAGCCGAGTGGCAGAGGATGTCGGCATCCCTGCTAAGCCAAAGTTGCTGGTGCCGCCTCCGTGAGAGTTCAGGTGCCACTAGCACCACGTTGGGAATGGCTGACATGGCTGTCTGACTCAAGCAGGCCCCACATTTTTTGGTGGAGAGGAAAGAACAGGCAGACCTGCCTCAGCTCCCCAGGAAGCCTTCTCATCAACATGGTGCTGAATTTCCCCCCAGCCTGATGACCCCCAGCCTCCAGAAGCCTGGAGCCGGATGCTTTGTGTCATGCATCGGCGGTTCTTCCAGCAAGCTTCCTGGCTGATTTTCACACGGGAGGAGGAGTTCTCCATTGGCCATTCAAAGTTCAATTCCAGTTCCAAATGAAATGTTAAAAGTGAGAGGGTTCTGATCCGTCCCAAAAAGAATCACATCTGTGCCTCACCTGGGAAATACTTTGGACTCAGGGCACCAAAGCCACATGCGTCTGCTTGCACTGAGGAATGTCTCTGGCACTTCAACTTTCGTACAGAGAGCAGGACCCAGGACTACAGAATTAATTGCATTTATGTGAACTAACCTTTGCAGTTGCCCCTTGGTAACTCAGCTGAATGGAGTGGCGGGGTGTGGGGAGCAGCATGACAAAGGAGAAGTAAGAGTGAGGCAGCTACAATTCTCTCTGGGTGCAGAATCTATGCAATAATCATGAAACAGATGTTGGCTTTTTTGAGGCTTCTACCTCTTTGTATAATAGCCAGCTTGGATGTTTCCCCTCCACCCTTTGCTTTACTGCTCGAATCCCAAGAAGTGCATTTATTTTCAATATGTTGATTTAAAAATCTTCCCAACAGATGACTAACGTGTCAGACGTGCGTGTGCGTTTCTGGCGGTAGTGTCAGAAGGAGCAGCTTATGCCTCTTGTATTTTAACCACTCTTTGGATGATACCCCAAGTTTATTAATCAGGACAAAATTGTATCATGGCAAATTTAGTAACTCTCACCATGCACCCTTCATAGGATCATACGCTAATGACAAAGATGCTCTAATAATTAGGCCTAAAGCCCACTGAATGTAACACCTTCCAATTAGCGCTCCACAGCATGAATTCTACCGTTAGCATTAAACAACAAAGACAAAAACTGGTTATCAGTCCACATAATAGAAAATAATTGATGAAGTTGGAGGGTGTGATTATTTAGTGGTTACTTTACAGTTGTGCACGCACACACACACACACACACACACACACACAAAGTTAAAGAAACCCCAGTTAGTAGTTAATCTCTGGCTACCTCTTTGAAGATAATGAAATTGGCTTCCTACTGCTGATTATTCATTAACAATTAATTCTTTCTCAGTGATCTGCTTCATTTTCAGCTTCTCACCACAAACATTCAATGGAATAATTACAAGTGGAAATGAAAAAGCAATTAGAGGCAGATAATGCCAACATCTGATTAAAAACGCACACACTCCACAGAACAGGGTAAGTGCAACCCTTCTGCCTTCCGTGCGGCTATGCGAGTTACCGGTGAGTTTTCCATTCTGCCTGTGTTTCTCTTTTATTCTTTCCCTTTCACCACGGTCTCCCATGCTCAGGGCTCTTTCCATTCCATGAGGCCATTGTTGGATTGTACACATTTTCTACATTTCATTCAGAAATGTGGTTCCTCCTATGTGTAGTAGAAAAACCCTAGGAGTGCTGTGTGGAAAATCTCATATATTTTCCTCCACAACCATTCTTACTCAGTTTGGTGGAAAGGAAATGGCTTTTGAAAAGACATTTAGTTATAGATTTATTTTATTTTATTATTTATTATTTTAGTTTTGAAAAGAAATTAAAAGCAGAAGAAAATTTTGAAGATGTTCTCATGGATTGGTTTCAGGATTCTTGTGCTGACCTGGAGGAGTTTGCCGAAGTGTCCCGTGGGTCATTTAAGTGGGAGTGATCAGGAAGCATTTACAATCACACTGCTCAGAAACAGTAACCTTATTCTGTTGTGCAAAACCTCCCACAGGCTGTGTGGGCTGAGGTTCCCTCACCCCACTATGGAAAACATTGAAAAATTTAACCCCCTCCCTGCAGACTGAAGTGGTACAGTCTAAAGGATTCTCCTTTCATTCTACAGAGCATCTATACCAGACCTTAGTTCTTCCTGAGCCTCAGGGACCTCACAATGTAAGCAGGCTTCAGAATCCAAAGCATCACATTCACAATATCTGCCCATTCCTTGATGTTGATAGCAGCCCTATCTCTGTGTTAGTTATCTCTTGCTTTCCCTCAATCTAAATAGTTCCCCTTCCTTCATTTTATGCTTTCATTTTGCCTGCCCATGAAGCACAATCATGAAATAAATATGCAGCTGTCGTTGTGGCAGACTAAAAAGGTCCCCTTTGAAAGTCTTTCTAGCATTTCATTCAAGGTCTGCTGGCCAAGTGGCAGGAAGTCTGTCCTGAGGGCATTGACAGAATGTGAGAGTATTTGTAGAAGTTCCTAGATCTTTGATCGAATTAGGTCAGCTTCCATTTGCCACAGCCCTTGCCTTGAATGTATCTAGAAATCCATGCGACCTTTTCATAATGTGAATTGCAGACTTTCATTTATAGTTGCTGATGTGACCAATGTTCTCAGTTATCTAGACTAACGTTGGGAAGCCAAATCAGCTGGTAGCAATGCTTGGCTGCATCAAGAATCAAGCCATCGATCCCCCAAATATTCATGCCCGCTTGGAGTCCAGCATGAGGTTCTGTGGAAGGTGGTCTTGTGTGGTCAGGCTCTAGCAGAACAGGTGCCCGAACCTAGTGACTTTGTCATGGCCATGCTGCTTCAAGGCTCTTGGCTTGTCTTTATGCAGGAGAGCCTCTTTCTGCACAAACTGCCTGTTGTGCAGTTTCAGGAGCAAGCGAGGCAGCTGCTTTGCAGAGCAACGGAGTTCTTTAACATCTAACTCTTGCTCTCACTGAAACTTTCCATGATGCTCACAGGGGGAATGCGATCAAGATCTCTCCTCACTGATACCAGAGTGTAGGACACAGGATAACCAATTCAAGCTGCAACAACCCAGATCCAGGCTAGATATCAGGAAAAGCTTCCTTGCTGTCAGAGCAATATGACAGTGGACCTAGAGGCGGTGGGCTCTCCCACACTGGAGACATTCAGAAAGAAACTGGGCAGCCATCTGAGTGGGATGGTGTAGTGTGGTGCCCTGCACCAGCAGGGGGTTGGGCCTGATGGCCTTCGTGCCCCCTTCCAACTCTACTATTCTAGGATTCTGTGATTCAGTTCAGCTGCCTTTTGTGCATTGAGTATCGCCCTCTTCAGGCATTCAGTCCCTGTGATGGAGTTGCACACGATGCTTGGACTAGCCTGGCATCTTAGAGGCTGACTGATGCTGCATCCATGCGCCCAGCAGGTGTGTGATGAGCCTCGCTGGGACCTATGCCCACGGGGATAAGGATATGGTCGAGCAGGGTCCCTGTGCTCTTGAGGGAGCTCTGTACACATGTATGTGTATGAATGTATGTCTCCATCTCGACACCAATCATGCATCAACTGGGGGGGGGGGCAGCATCTAGAGATCAGGGCAGCCCCCATGGTATGGATAGCCCTGCATACACTCGATCCCCACAAACACTTATACGGGGCTTCAGTATCTTCTGTCTATGGGTCTGTTCCCTTGATCGTTTATCAGTTGTTTCTGGTCACTGTTTCATGTGCTTGCTATTCTCCATGCACATTTAAAATCCTGGCTTTTTCCAGGTTTTGGATAGGAACAGGCAGCTGAATTCCAGGAAGCCATTTCCAATTTCCAGTAAACAATATGACACATGTGCACACTACTAATTAGCAGACATGTTCCAACATTACTTAGTAGAGAATAACTCTTGGAAAATAGGTGAGATGTTTCTTGTTTTTGGTTTTTCTTTCTTTCTTTTTTCTTTTTTTGAATGCCCACTGAGAAGGTTCATTAACTACCAAAACAATACTGACTTGGGGTATTTGTAATAGTAACAACTTATTATTTTAAGACTAGTTCCCCTTTTAGCAGAACTGCTTGCTGTAGAAAACTGATGTTAGTTTCTTTGTCACTAGGGTGGGGACAAATGCTTTTCTTGTGGATTACTTCAAGGACAAGTGTTGAAATTAAACGTGGAAATAAAAGGAAATGGAGTTGCAGTGAAATAGTAGTAGGGAGGGCAGCCTATTGTCCAGATGTGCTACAACTCCCTGATCATTGTCCATCCTGGCTCATGCTGTTGAGAAGTGGAGTCCAACAACCTCTGGAGACTACAGGTTGCCCAGGCTTGGCTTTAAGTGTCACCTGTGTGAGCAAAAGATCCCTCAGTCGAATTCTACTTCATCCATGAACTTACATGGTCACCACAATTTCTCAGTCGATGAGCCAGATGACCTTTATCTCCCCACCCCTGTTGCAGAATTGTGAAGCCCAGAGTTAAAGGATTTGATGTCTGTGCCAAGTGTTGCTATTGGTAGGGATACAAGAACAACCCTGCTGGGACGTACCAAAGGCCCAGTCAGCCCAGCATTATGGCCCTTCAGTGGCTAACCAGAGGCCTCTAAGAAGCCAGCGCACAAGACATGAGCAGCAGCACTCTCCTGCATGTGCTTCCCAGCAACTAGAACACCAAGACATGTGTGCTCTGATACCGGAAGAACTAGAGGCGCCATCCTAAACAGTGGCCATGATGGCGTCATCCTCCGTGCTTATGAAGCTTGCAGAGTTCGAAGGACACTCACAGTCCTGAGGTTTGCGTGATGAAGGGTGCCATGTCCTGGCCTCCCCATATTGCCTGGGAGGCCATCGGATTATTCCAAGCCCCTGCTCTGAGGTCCTGGGAGCAGGGCCTTGACCTGCTGAGCTCCTGCCCTGCTCCATTTCCAGGCAGCATGGAAAGAACTGCAGCGGCTGCCTCTCCGAGGTCAGACATTGGCCTCAAGGAGGGAGGAGAGGGAAGCGCCAGAGGTGGGAAGGTGGGACCAACAGCAAACGCCCTACCCGAGCAGCTCCATCCAGATGGAGTGCAGGGCGCAAGGTGCGAGATGGTGGAAACCGCTGCCACCACGCTTTGTGCAACGCACTGGATGTCCTGAAGCCCCTGAATTCAAGTCTCTGAGCATGAAAGATGTTGGGATCTCTTTGGAGATACGAGAGTTTCTGTGCAAGAATTTCAGGTGGTTCCATCAACATCCCTGAGCTTAAAGTGCATTTCTCACGATCTGGCCACTACATTACCAATGCTTCTCTTGCCATGCATAGGATATGCTCATGTGTAAGTTACTGAAGCAGAGCCAAGGGGAAGCAAGGTCCTGAAATAGCTCTCTGTGAAGCGAGTATTTGCATAGGGGTGCACCAGACATATTGCTATGGTTTGTGTTCCTGGTGTTTTGCATTCTGATGATGATGATGTTGACAGTAGAAGGAAAACAACCCTGGGGCACGAAGCACAGAAAGCTACAAGCCCTTTCAAGAGAACGGTAACAGCAAATGTGAAAGCCACGCACAATTCTTAAATAAATGCTTGGAATCTGTGGGTCAGATTCTGTCCCTGGGATAAAGTTCCAAGCCAGCCATTATTTTAGGAGACCATCTGGTAGGATGACATTTTGGCAGCCAGCCAGAATGTTATGGTCTGGAAAGTGTCGGCCTTGTATTATTATTAGTACTAGCGATCGTAGTAGCCGTATTCCCAATGCCCTCCCCCACTGCCCAATTCTGCCAGGTGGTTCATCTGACTGGCTCCAAGTATTTCCCTGATTCCTCCACAATTCCATCCCGTGATCTCTTCCAGAGGGCTAGGTCATTTTAAAATTAAAAACTGGCTTTCATCATCAGAAGCATGATTATTTATTACCTTTCTATTTCTCAGCGATCATGAAAATTTACTATGCAAATGATCTCTGTGCAGCACAAACTATCAGGCAATTTAGTTCTGGTTGCTACAGCATCACAATGTCAGGCTAGAAGAGAAAAACAAAACAAAACAAAGCACAAACAATGACGGAGCAGGTGCCAAGGGCAGAGAATCCTGTGACTGTAGGGGTGGTGGACAAGAGACCTCAGGGTGGAGCACCCCGGAAGAGGTCACGAGCAGCTGACATTTGAGTGCCGGTCTTGCTTGCTTGCTTGCAAGGAATATGCCAGATTTCCCCAACCTGGTACCCCCCAGTTGTTTTAGACAACAACGCCAGGCCTTCTAGATCATTGGCCATGCTGGCTGGGGCTGCCAGGAGTTGAACATCTGGAGGGCATCCAGTGGGGAAGGCCGGTCTACCCACTTCTGCTTTTTATCCTGGCCTTACAGTTTGTTGGAAAGCCTGACCTCATAGATGATGGATGTTGGGCAGCAAAAACGTGGCTCATTCAGATAAGGTGCCCAACTTCTGTTAACTTCTAATGATGGGGAAACAGTTACATGATGATTTGTGGGCTGCTAAAAGTCACCGTTACTGCTGTGTCAGTGAACATGATTAGGGGCAGTCTTATCTCTGGAACACATTAGTTGTCGATTACAGTCCCGTGTATGCGGGGCTATGAAAACACCTGCTGCAGTGGCAGGACGACACGCCATTTCCTTTCCCTTCACAGCTCCCCCCCCCCCCCACTAATTCAAGGCAGGGGTGGTGACAAGCACTGCAAAAGCATGTCAGCGCCTCAGAAACAATGGCAATAATATTTGGTTCATGGTTTTTTATAGCCAAACCACAACGCTTGAAGAAGGGAAAAACCCACTGAATTTCTTTTGTCTTCTAGAAGGGCCTTTGCTGACCACCAACAGAGAGGGCGAGCGTGAGGGGGTGGCATTTTTACTTCTCAGTGCTAAAGTAGCCGTATGCCCACCCTAATATTTGATGACATTTTTGGTGGCATACTTTAGTCAAGTGTGACATCTGGTTCCGCCGTTCAGCTGCTTCGAGATATCTTGCAGGGAGATACTGCAGCGCTATTAAAAATGACTAAAAGAAACAAAGCATAGCAAGGAAAAACCCGATCTTATACATGTTTCACTGGAAAAGCAGTCTTCCAGCTCCCAGCATTCCCCAACCAGCTTGGTTTCTTGTGGAATGCTGGGAGCTGTAGGATTGTTTTCTGTCCAAACATGCATAGGATTGCACCCAAAGATTATTTTATCCCAAAGCTGCAATTCTGTGGATATTTATTGGAAAGTAAGAGCTTGCTTATACATTGGCAATTCCTATAAGAACGTTCCAGAGACAGATAGCAATTCTCCTCAGTGTTTCCAAGGTGGTGGCATGAAACAGAGTTCCCAAGGGCATGTGGGGCGGAGTTCCCCCGACCCCAGACCATGCCAACCAGGCCTGTAATGAGGACAGGGATACTCATACTCTAATGGACTTGCCTCCTGCAGCAGATCTGCTTCCCCAGATGGCCATGTGTGTACCATGGAAACACAATACAGAAACACAATATGCAAATACCAGAAAACAATGTATAGAGCAGTTCTGAACCTCCGAGTAGTTCTACATCCAAATGCAGAACACAGGGCTGAATCTTGTAGTAAAAAATGGAATGGAACACAGTCTTGCCAGCAACCCCCTAGAGAAGAAATTGGGATACCCCGACTGTTAATCCGGTTGTGCCCTAGCTGGCCATTAGTCATTTTTAATCCCTAAACTCAAATAGTATTTCTCCGAAAGGAGAAACGAGGGGGACAAATAATCTTTCGGCTAGCCAGCCTTCCATTTCCCATGTGATCAGCTTTGGAAGGTGCATGGCTTGTGTACTGGTTTCCAGCAGAAAAGGTTGGGGAGACTGGTGGAATCCTAAAAAAAAAAAAAAAGAACTTTTCCATCCATCATGAGGCACAAAGCCCACTTTGAGCTCCATACTAAGAGTCAGGAGATATTCTCTGGGTTACCCCTCATGATTCCTGAGGATACAGGATTTTTTAATAGCAGCATTACATTGATGAAAAGGGGAGCTTAAGAGGCTGTGTATGATAATGCTGGAAAGGACTGGCTGGAAATCACGTGTTGCATTGACTCGCGGGAGATGCTGTATATTAGTGTGAAAGGGTGAAACTATCCAGAGCATGCAAAGCGCTCCTGGCATTGCTGGGAGGCCAGGATGCCAGAATAAGAGTGGTGGACGTTCCAGAGCTTCGACTGGTTGCTAGAACAGCCATGGACACTGCAGGGCCAGAAGGGAGGAAGTGAGCTACTCGATCCCTATCTGGGTGTTCTAAGTGACTTGTGTGGGTGGTTTTGTTAAAGCGATTGTTGTGGTTATCATTATTTCTTACTTGCCTTTCTTAGAAATTGCAAGATCTTTGCAAGAGGGGTTGAAGCATGTCTGAACACCCAAAGCAGTTATCAATAAAATGCCAAGTTCTGATAAATTGATTAAATTAAGAAGCCTTCCATATGCTTTTAAATGCTTGGGAGTCAATTAAAACTTTAACTGGAGGCCAAAAAACTGACCACACCGGTGCCAGGAAACTCTCACTGGAGAGAACATTTCACAGTCGGGGGCTGCCACTGAAAAGCACTCTTCCTTGTTGCTCCCTCTGAGGAGGAACTGGGGGTGCACTTATATGGGAAGGCAGAACAAGGTCATGCCCTTCAGCCCCACCTCAGCCGCTGCATTTCCCGCTGCCTACCCCATCCCTGTCCACACGTGCTGGTCTGAAGAAGGGACCCACCTCTCTCCACGACCCACTGCACAACGTATGCTGCACGTTGCCTGAGGGGTTTGTTGGTGGGGAGAGAGGCCTGATCCTTCTTTCACCTTTGCAAGGACGACTGCACCACATGGACTAACATGGAATAACTTGAATCACAGGCAAACCTCCACTTTTGCCACGCTTCTGAATATGGCCTTGCCAGGTCATCTTCTGGCAAGATCATGGCATGACAGCCTTAAGATCAGTTGCAGTTCTGCATGGATCTTTCAAGTACTTCAAAAGCTGTCACAAAGAGGAAGGTCAAGATCTCTTCTTGCTGACACCAGAGTGCAGGACACGGAATAATCAAATCAGGCCGCAACAACCCAGGTTCATGCTAGATATCAAAAGCTTCCTCACTGTTGGAGCAATACGGCAGTGGAACCAGCTGCCTAGAGAGGCGGTGGGCTGTCCCACACTAGAGACATTCAGAAAGAAACTGGGCAGCCATCTGAGAGAGATGATGTAACTTGGTGTCCTGCACCAGCAGGGGGTTGGACTCGATGGCCTTCATGCCCCTTTCAACTCTACTATTCTACGATTCTGTGAAGTTCTGGGTGGATTTTCTGCAACAGTAGAAGTGAGTCCCGTTGGACTGAGGCTGTGCTGTTGCTCCAAGTAGGATGGGAGGCACAATTCAGACCCAAGTGTTCTTCTAAGGGCAGTGGTGGCACTTGAGTAATGAAATGATCCCAGTTTTAAAGGTTTATGAGGTAAAACCATGGGGAATTTGGAGAATGCCTGTGTTTATGAAGTGGTATCTCCAGAGATAATTCAAAACAAATTTTGGAGAAACCTGGACAGGTTCCAAATACTCCAGTGCTTTTCCTTAGGACTGTGGTGGAAAGTGGTGTATTCTTCTAAGGCCCATGTTTGCTTGCTGAATTATTGGCTAAAGCTTCTTCTTATCAAGGCTCACGGTCTCCCCAAATAGTGTCTGTTGGAAAATTGGGGAAGCAGTACACCTAATAAATCCTCAGTTGACGCATGATTAAGCCTGTGGTTTTTCTCACCCCTATCTCCTGCGACAGGAATTAAGTCCAAATGAGATTTTAAGAAGAAGGTGGGGAGAATATAGGAGTTTACCCAAGGCAGTCTTGTCCATATGCCCTCCTCTGCTATGATTTTGCTTTAGGCTTCTGGATCTTAGAATACTGCATAGATTTTGTGATACTTTCACACAGTATGTTTATTATTAGTATGCTATATTATTCATCAGGGTTGGGGCCTAAAGCAAACACTCTTCAAACTCATGGAGCAAAGAAAAAGAGAGCTGATTTGTGTAGAATTTCATGAACTACAGAAGAATGCCTACGTATCTCCTAACAGATACATGGAAAGACATTTGACATGTGTTAGCCTCTGAAACTTCAGGATGTCAAAGGTTTATTTAACAAACAGGCAAGGGCAATCCTGAAGTAGAGGATAGGCATGGTTGGGCATTTGCCAAGGGCCCACCCACCAGCAGGGGCGCACTGGCAAAAGTCTCCTGGCCTGACTCCTCTCTTCACCTGTTTGTTTTCCTGCCTCTTGCTATGGCTCACACAAACGTGATGGTGGTGGAGGAGGAGCAGGAGGAGGAGGTGCCACTGCCTGCTTGCTCACTGGCTCTCTGCCTGTCCATCAAGCAAGGAGTAGCACTGATGAGGAAGAGGAGGAGGAAGAGCACTGGCATCCAGCTGATGATGGTCGAGAGCAGGCGGATGCACTGAGAGAAGGGCTCATAGGAGGCTGCCTTGCCGAGGACCTTCCAAGGCCTGGAGCTGGCCCTGTGTAAGGCCAAGCCTTTGCCAACATCAGAAAAATTGTCATGAGGCATGCAATCCCAAACCAGTATAACTCACAGCCAGCTGCACGGATCCTTCCTACTTGGTACCTCGTCCCGCCAGAAGGAGGAGCAATGTGTCTTCAGGAAGGACCACCTGTGCGCTTCCTTCATACCTTCCCCCTCAGAGAGGCACCGGGTCACAACATGGGGAAACCCACACCATGGTGGGTATTGTGGCTTCAGCGTCTATGGTCGGTGGCCATTAGGAGTCAAGTACCATGCCATTCTCCTCATGCTTCAACTGCAGCATTGTCAACATTAAAGCTTGTTGCTTCATATTGCCACAGTGGCTCCCCTTTCCAACAATATTTAGCAAGGAGGGCCTTTAAAGGGCAGAATTGCCTTTGGTGATATGGAATTTCTAAGTAGTCTGAAATCTTTATGAAATAGATTCATGGATTTTTAAAGGTAACTGTAGGATTTTTATTTCTGTATTTAAATAACTACATCTTAAATTCCGTACATTTCCATGAGAAACAAAATGCACTGTGACATTTCTGTCATATATTTAGATGGCAAAGAATAGACTTGGAATCTGTCTTCTAATCCTTCCTTCCAAATGCTATATTTTGTCTTTTCAAAAGCATGTGCAGGATCCTTTTTCCAGAAAGGCGGCAAAGTACTACTTGAGGTTAGAGTCTCGGGTCTTGTAGGGAAATCGTGGGCGTAAACCATCCTGTTGCTTTTTGGCCTGCTGCCAGGCAAGCAGGTGGTTTTTCAAATAATAAAAAGACAAGACAGGGCCCTCCATGCTAAGTTTAGTTCAAAGTTTCAGCTGTGCTTCCTTCTAGCTGCTCACTGCTTGATTTAATACTTGATTTATTTATTTCTAGACCATCCAACAGCCGAAACTCTTTGGGCAGCTTACAACACATAAAAAGAATACAGAAGGATGCAGTGAAAATGTCATGAAAGCTTATCAAAAGAAACACAAACAATAACAGCTAATGCTGTACAGGGAAGAATAACCATGTAAGAAAAAAACACCTGGCGTGGGCAACCTCCTCAAGCCCGTAGAATTATATCTTGAAAATCATAAAGGGCCATCTTAATGTGGCACTGAGAAGATGCCACAGCTGGCATGAGGCTAGCCACAGTGAAGGGGCTGTTCCATAGATAAGCCCCCCCCAGAGAAAGTGGTATTGTTCCTACCCTCCAAGGGGGGGGCAAGGGACCACCCACAGGGTTGGTGCTCGGAGGAATGCCCCAGATACTGAGTGTCGTGATGGGATAGGCAGTCATTGGGAGAGGCAAGGATTGTGGTCCAAGACCTGTGCAAGGCTTGATAGGACCAGCAGCTTGGAGTGGGCCTGGAAGCACGCAGGCAGGCAATGTTCACACCTCTGGGTCCCACTGCTTCCGCACATCCACAGTCTCACCTTTTGCTGGGTGACCCCGCTCGGTGCTTTTATGGAGATACTTGATAGCGTGGGGGACGGAACAGCCCCCTGAGGCACTCCATGATGCAGAACCCATGGGGCTGGCCAGCATTCCCGAAGCACCGCCCTCTGGAGACAGCCAGCAAGAGAGGAGCCACTGCATCTCAGTTCCCCCCACTCCCAACTCAAGAGAATTGCCCCAGAAGGATACCTTTGTCAATGGTATCAAAAGCTGCTGAAAAGTCCAGGTGTATCTGCAGGATCACCCTCCTCTCCCATCTCCTGACATCGGTCATCATAGAGGGCAACCAAGGCTGCTTCCATGCCAAAACCAGGCCTGAACCCCAAATGACATAGATCCAGATAATCAGTTTCATCCAACAGGGTCTGGAGTTGATTGGCAACCACCCTCTCTAGGTCCTCGCCCAGCAAAGGACGTTTGCTACTCCATTAAAGTTATTAAGGTCTTCTAGATCATGGGAGGATTCCTTCAGAGGATTCTTCCTCCTTCAGGAGGGGCAAAACCACTCCACCCTGTAAGGAGTAATTAATTACCTCCCTGACCAGCTCATTGTTTATCCTTTGCTGGCTAGTAAAAGCTAAAAGAGGCAGGGATCCAGTACACATGAAGCTGCAGGGGTGCCCAGCAGATATATTACACGGGCCTCGGGTGGGTCTAAGATCCCCTTGGTGCCAGCAGGTAATAGGCCTTGGATGATCCAAGTCTTGTTCTGCACCAATCTGGCATTTAAAAGCAGCGTCCAGAGGCCTGATGGCAGCCATCAAACTTGCAGGCACAAGAACTGGAACATGGCGCACCTGCTGGCCGTCTGATCTGCATTCCCCTTACCAGCCCAGACCATTCCCAGCACCATGGCTCCCGCCACTGTCACTAGGCTGACTGGCTCCCCACATTGCCCTCAGGCTCCCTCCCCGGCACAATCCCAGGCAGATCCTCACATGAGAATGTGCAAACGAAGGGGCAAGTGAGGGGAAAATCAAAGGCACCCTCACTCTTGTGGCGAGGGCAGCCCACTGCCCAGGAGCAGGTCTCTTGTATGTCCCAGCAGGCTGCTGCATTGCCAAGGGCCAGGAGGCTGCACACTGCACAGACATGCTCAGCTGAAGCCAGTGCAGTTTGCTGGAAAGGGCGGGGGGAGCTTGCAGCCATTGTTAAAGTGGCAAGCAGTCCATCCTCCCAACAGTCCCAAAGCCGCCTCAGCAGTCGCAGGGGTGCAGAGGGTCCAAGCCAGGGCCTTATCATTGCCGTTTTGAATAACAGTCCAGTTTGTCTGTGTATTTATGGTGGTGCCCCAAATGCAGAGTGGCTGACGATTGTTCAAGTACACTTGTGCCCACCATGAATATTGTTCTGAAACTCAACCCATTGTATCAAGCGTTAGTATAGTCCACAAAATATTAGCTTAATTCCACCCTTATTGGTACCCTGGCCATGTGTTCTGTTTCCCAGAAGACTGTCCTCCTTTGAGGCATGCTCTGCTTCAGGAGTGGAGAAACCCTTCAGTCCAAGGGCAGGATTCGGCTTTTGAGAAGCTCTTGGCAGTGGCCTTCCTATGGTAGGTGGAGTTGAAGGCCAAGAGGGTGGAGCCAAAGGCAAAAGACACCACCATACTTTAGCTCAAAGTGCTTGGGGAGAGACTGCCATCACGACCTTCTGAGGTGGCAGGAAATGGCCTGCAAAAGGGAAAGCTCCACATGACGAGAGGAGGGTTTTGCCTGTCTGTGACAAGCAGAGGGCCACGGCTGGCTTGCTGGGTCTGAGTCTCTCCATTGAACAGCCCAAGTCCGTACTGAAAGATGGATAACCGTGAGACAGGAGAGGGGAGCTTTGCAATTGTCCATCGGCACTTAGTACCAGAGCGACAGGCATGCAGGTCACCCTGTTGCAGGCTTCCCCTGGATGATGAGATGGATTGTACTGCCCCGTGGCCATAATGGCTAAATGTGGTCGATGTGCAGATCAACCAGCATGTGCAAATTTGCATTCATCTAGGCCCTCTTTACTTCACAGTTTTGATGATGCATACGTGGAGTTCATACACACAAGGTCCGTATTGGCCAACATTTCTGTTCATCAATTCTCAAAATACTCCCTCCTTCCCTCCCTCCCATATTTAGTTCTTCCAAGCCATGTATGGAAGAGAATCCTGCTTCACTGCAATGATACATAATGCTTACACATATTTGTTTGGCTTTGTTAGACCCCAGCCCCTCTCTTCCTTTAGAGTTCAGCACAGCTTGCATTGGGGCTCCCATGTACACCGGGTCTACCATACACTGAGTAGGCTTATATCCAGTAAGGATCCCCATCTTCTCTTGGCTCATCCATGACAGCATGGGATGTGCTGAGAGAGAGCCATTAGGCGTGCTTATCTTAAGAGTTTTCAGGAACCCAAAACATTGAACTAAGCAAGTATATTTAAGTGTTGAACTATTTCCATAATTCTGTAGTGTTTAGGTGGAATCATTGCTGCCCGTCACAGCATCTTCTTGTATTTTGTCTGGGCCTTTTCCCACAATTAAAAGTTGCACTAATTTACTTTTCAAACTGGCAAGGTAAGTACTGCTACGAAAGGGCAGGTCTTGTCTCCATTGCTTTTTAAATGAGTAAAAAGTTGTCCAAAGCACTGAAGAGGCATTATGAGAGACCTAAGTTTGAGCTTCTCTGAACAGAAGCCATTGTATTAACGCCAATCTGGAAAAGATTAATTATCTGGATTTCGAAAGGAAGCAGCTTCTATGGAACTATATGAGCTCATTACATGTAACCTTTTTGAGCTGCCATACTAGAGCCTTGACAGACTTTATCATTCTGTTTGGATGCCAAATTAGGTTTTTGGGATTAAAGGCCGGGACTAAGGAAGAAAATATCAGAGTGACTGAAGAAAGATTGACGCTTTTGGCATGGCAGCCTGCAAAGTGGCCTTGTTCTTGAAAGTTTTCTTTGTATTTATTTATTTACTTGTTATGAATCTCACCAAAAGAAGAATAAATATTATTTTAAAAGAATACACCCTTCAATTAACAATTACTGACATATAATTATCCAAATAACAGCATAAATCCAGAAGTATCAATTATACATAAGCTTCAACAAAGGCAGAACTGACAGATTGATTTTATATATTATTATCCGGATGCTGTATCTTACTCGTTTATTTCATTGTATTACTGCCCTGAGACATTGTGAAGGGCAGGGATATTTATTTGTCTCATGCTGCAGTATTACTTTTACCTGCCAAAAGGGCACAGAAAATCCATTTGCTTGATCAAGCTTTAACCTAAGAGAATCAGGGAAATAATTTAAAAGAGCATGTACATCAGAAAATACAGAAGAGTGTTCCAATACAAAGTCTATTCAGATTATAACTTCCACCAAAAGGGGCAATTACTGGTCACTGCCAAAACATACATTTAAAAGAAGCATTAGCAGTTTTACACCTTCAAATGTTAGCTGACTTAGACAAGTCCTTATTAATGAGACTTCATAGTGTCCAAGGTTTTTGGTGAATAAGATATATCCTGATGACTACTGAAACTTCAGATACAGATTCCAAAGTAGCGAACACCTGGACCAAATAGGATATTCCAATTCCTTATTCCATTCCTCCATTAGATGTATCAAATTTCCCCCCAATAATATACCTTGTTTCATTATGCTTCATTTAATTGTGCTTTGCAGATATTGCGCTTTTTACAAATTGAGGTTTCGTGGCAATTCTACTTGCATCATTTTTCCAACAGCATTTGCTCACTTCCTGTCTCTGTGTCACATTTTGGTAATTTTCACAGTATTTCAAACTTTTTCATTATTATTACATAGTTTTTTTTAAAAAAAATCTTAACATAAACAGAATACAAAAAGAAGAAAAATGTATGTAAATAAAATAAAATAGAATAAAGTTGCCAAGGGATTTTAAACAAGTACAACCGGTACATTCAAAAACCCATCTATCTTTCTGCCATTATCTATCTTTCTGCCATTCAGCACTCTATGGGAGTTCAGAAAAGAAGTACCGCATTTTTCGCTCTATAAGACACGCCTGACCATAAGACGCACCTAGTTTTTAGAGGAGGAAAACAAGAAAAAAAATATTCTGAATCAAATGGGCACATAATCACAGGCACATTCCCCATCACTTCCCCATGGGCTGCACATCTGACAGACTTAATGCACACACATATTCGCTCTATAAGATGCACAGACTTTTCCCTTACTTTGGGGGGGGGGTGCATCTTATAGAGCAAAAAATACGGTAGTTATTATTTTATACACCAACAAATTTTCCAATCCCTTTAAGTCAATTATAGATCTTTTTAAAGAACTCCCTTTTACATCCCATTAACTGTACTGGGTATATTATTACATTTGTTATGGTGATCTGTGATTGGTGATCTTTGATGTTTCTGTTGCGATGGTTTTGGGGCGCTACAAACTACACCCATAAAAAACAGCAAACTTAATTGGTAAATGCTGCTTCTGTTCTGACCGCTCCACCAACCAGCCGTTCCCCCATCTTTCTCCCTCTCCACAGGCCTCCCTATTCCCTGAGGCACAACTATACTGAAATAAGGCCAGTTAATAATCCCACTGTGGCCTCTCAGTGTTCAAGTGGAAGGAAGAGTGGCACATCTCTGACTTCAAATCAAAAGCTAGAAATGATTGAGCTTAGTGAAGGCTTGTCAAAAGCCAAGCTGGGCTAAAAGCCTCTTGCACTAAACTGTTAGCCAAGTCATGAATCCAAAGGAAAAATTCTTGAAGAAGATTAAAAGTGCTACTCCAGTGAACACACGAATCACAAGAGAGCGGAGCAGCCATCTTGCTGATATGGAGAACGTTTCAGTGGTCTGCACAGAAGGTCAAACCAGCCACAGCATTCACTTAAGCCAAAGCCCAATTTGGACTAAGACCATAACTCTCTTCAACTCTATGAAGGCTTCTGCAGAAGAAAAGTCTGAAGCTAGCAGAGGTTGGTCCATGAGGCTTAAGGAAAGAAGCCGTCTCCCTAACATAAAAGTGCCAGGTGAAGCAGCAGGTGCTGATGTAGAAGTTGCAGCAAGTTATCCAAATATCTAGCTAAGATAATTGATGAAGGTGGCTATGCTAATGGATAGATTTTCAGTGTGGATGAAATAGCCTTATACTGCAAGAAGATGCCATCCAGGACTGTCCTAGCTAGAGAGGAGAAGTCAATGCCTGGCTTCAAAGCTTCAAAGGACAGGCTGACTCTCTTATTAGGGGCTAGTGCAGCTGGTGACCTTAAATTGAAGCCAATGCTCATCTATCTTTCTGAAAAACCTAGGACCCTTAAGAATTAGGCTAAATCTACTCTGCCTGTGCTCTGTAAATGGAACAATGATACCTAGATGACAGCACATCTGTTTGCAACATGGTTTACTGAATATTTTAAGCATACTGTTGAGACCTCCTGCTCAGAAAAAATATTTCTTTCAAAATATTACTGCTCATTGATAATGCACTCAAGAGCTCTAATGGAGAAGTGCAATGAGATCAATATTGTTTTCATGCCTGCTAACACAACATCTGTTCTGCAGCCCATGGACCGAGGAGTATTTTTGACTTTCAAGTCTTATTATTAGAAATAAATGTATATGTATACATGTGTATGTGTATGGCTACAGCCACCATAGATAGTGATTCCTTTGATGGATGACTTTGAGAGGTTTAAAACTTCAGTGGAGAAAGTAACTGCTGATGTGGTGGAAATTGCAAGAGAACTAGAATGAAAAGCAGAGCCTGAAGATGTTACTGAATTACTGCAATTTCATGGTAAAATTTTAACGAGTGAGGCGTTGCTTCTTACAGATGAGTAAAGAAAGTGGTTTCTTGAGATGGAATCTACTCCTGGTGAAGACGTGTGAAGATTGTTGAAATGACAACAAAGGATTTAGAATATTATAGAAACTTAGCAGATAAAGCAGCAGCAGGGTTTGAGGGGACAGACTCCAATTTTGAAAGAAGTTCTGCTTTGGGTAAAATGCTATCAGAGAGCATCGCATGCAACATAGCAATCCTTCATGACAGGAAGGGTCAATCGATGCAGCAGACTTCACTGCTGTCTTATTTTAACAAATGGCCTCAGTCACCCCAGCCTTCAGCAACCACCACCCGGATCAGCCAGCAGCCATCAATATTGAGGCAAGACCCTCCACCAGCAAAAAGATTATGACTTGCTGAAGGATCAGCTCAGTGCAGGAAGGCTGTATGAAGGAAAGCCTCTTCAGATAGGCATTAACATCCACTGATTCCTCATTTTCGTGACAAACAACAGCCTAATGTGCCAACTGACTCCCTTGAGAAGCATTTTCCTGGAGGTGAAAGCGGATTTTGCCTCGGTTGTTACCTGTGACAAGCCATAAGCAAAGCAGATTATCTCTTGCCCCCCTCCAGGTATTTTAAAGTAACTTTTATTTGAGCAAAAACACAAACACATTTGCAGAAGGAGGAGAGGGGGAGAGAGAAACCCATACAGTCACACAGTAACGATCAGACAAGGCCTCTCCCTCAACCACACAGTGGACTGAAGACCTTGCAACACTGGCACCCTATGAGAGAATATTCTACCAACGACGATTTTGTCTCAACACTCATTTGGTAAACCTACATCAACCCTTCTGTATACTGCATTTGGACCCAGGCATTTCCAAATGGTTAAATGTCCTGCAATCCCACATGGCCCACGCTCTGAAAATAGCCATACCGGGAGAAATTCCATACAGCAGAACTTTCCGGCTCAGGCCCAGGTATTCTGTCCGGGGCACTTTCCTCTTTAACCTTGAAATGCCGTCTGCTGTTCGAGGGCATTCTACAATCACGGTTCATTTATTCTTTGGCTTCTCGGGCCTGTTCATCATCATGCCAAACCAGTAAAATGTGCTTTTAAAAAGTAATTGACTATGACTTTGGATCCAGAATAACCATTTTGATTATTGGCAGGCAGGTGAGCAAGCGGGATTTTTATTTGGTGACAGAAAATGCTCAGTATCTCTTGAGCCGTGACGTGAATGCTGCAGTCAGCACATCGCATCAGCCACAGCCATATGAATGCATCAAACCCCACAGTGGTTGTTACGTACCATGTAGAAAAAAGAAAAAAAACATGCACACCATCTACTGAGAAAATGCATCTCATATCTTGGGCAGCTTAAAAGGTATGTTGCAGTTGTGTCTGGTGCATGGTAATTAAATAAAGAGAAAGGCGGATGGACGGATGGATGGATTTTGCAATATTGGAACTCCAAATCAGAGGATAGCCACCTGTGGAGTCAGTGTCAGGGCTGGAGCTCTGGATCTGTCAGTTGGAGCCCCAAACCTCTGGGAGGCCCTCTGCCCCACCACCTTGCTGCCCATGGGCACTTGCTGAAACAAACATACAGGGGCCCTGAGGCTCACTGCTGCATCCGATCCTCCTGGATTAACCGGCTTTTTGCCCACACGTGTTTCGCCTCCTGCTCCCTCACCTCACATCTTTACTGCCTGAGGTTTTCTTCTGTCTCCTCTCCTCTGCTGATATACCCCTTTTACAAATAAGGGTAGTCTTAGGAGACAGGGTCCTGTAAAGATACACATGGGTTTGGAGCGTATGTAAAGTAACACATGCAAATCTGCTCTGCTCTGCTCATCCTATGGGTGTGAACCCTGCATCTTTTTGGTAGCTAGCATGGCCCTAAGCCATGTGCCAAACATTATTTTCATGGTCAATGTTCTCTATGGCAGATGTGGGTAGCAATAACAGCACTCACTTGACAAGCTAGCGTATGTTGATTTCAATCATCTCTTTAAAGACACAGAGAAAATCTCCTTTGAACCAAACATCTGCTTATTTATTTATTTAAAACATTTCTATACCATTCCTATTTAGTCAATGACTCTCAGGATGGTTTACAGTATATTAAAAAATTTTAAACAACAAACACTACCATATACATTTAAACAATCACAAAATAAAACCAATAAAAATCACATTAATTAGAAGAAAATATAAAAGCAAAATATAATATAGTACAAATAATTATAAATGGAATCAAAGCAGATTAAACAGTGCCATATAAAACAAACAAACAGGGTTTTGCCTAGTGTTGGTGCCAAGAACACTTCTCTGGGAAACTGGTTCCATAACCAGGGTGCCACAGCTGAAGAGGCCCCTCTCCAGGTAGTCACCCTCCTTATGTTCTTCACAGCAGGTTCCCGAAGGACCTCTGCTGATGACTTTAGGGTCTGGTGGCATGGGGTATATATGGGAGGAGATGTTCCATTAGATATCCAGATCCTACACTGGTTTGGGCCTTATAAGTTATTGTAAGTACTTGAAGCAGGCCCAGAATGCAAATGAGAAGGTGAGAACACTGGAGGAAAATATGTCCATGCCTCAGTGTTCTCATTAGGAGGCAGGCTGCTCTATTCTGCACCAACCACAATTTCCAGACCGTTTTCAAGGGTAAGTCCAAGTGGAGGGCATTGCAGTAGTCCAAGCGAGAGGTTACCAGGGCATGGGTCACTGTTGCCAGGCTTTGCCTGTCCAGATAGGCATGAAGTTGGAAAATCAGCCAAAGCTGATAAGGTGCTCCTGGCCACAGAACTCACCTTGTGTTGTAAGGTCAGCTCCAGGTCAAGAAGCACCCCCAAACCTTGAACCCTGTCCCTTAGGGGAAAGCAACTCTATCTAGAGCAGGGCAGATGCCATCCAACAGGACAAGGGACCCACCTACCAACAGGACAGCCTTCTTGTCTGGATTAAGTCTCAATTTATTAGTCCTCATTCAATCCATCACCACCTTGCCCAGACATTGGTTCAGCCCCAGGACAGCCACACCTGGATCAGATGAAAAGAAGAAGTAGAGTTGAGTATCATCTGTGCACTGATGAAACGTCAATCCAAACCTCTACATGACCTCTCCCACCAGTTCTATGTAAAAGTTTAACAGCATGGAGGAAAGTATGGATCCCTGCAGCACTCCATGGAGCTGACCCATACTCCCCTGGCACCATGTTGAGGAACGGCTGGCTGGGTAGGAGCAGAGCCACCACAAAGCAGTGCCTCCCACTCCAGCCAAGCCAGTGTTTCCAGAAGGATACCGTGGTTGATGGTATCCTTCAAAAGCCACTGAGAGATCTAGGAGAACCAGCATGGGTGCACTCCCTCTGTCTTTCTCCCAGCAAAGGTCATCATACTGAGCAACTAAGGCTATCTTCATGCCAAACCCAGGCAAATGGATTAAGATGATTGGTTTTGTCCAGGAGTACCTGCAGCTGCTGCACCACTGCCTGCTTAAGCACCTTGCCCAAGAAGATGTTGGCCATAGGCCTACAGTTGTTGACATCCTCTGGATCCAGGGAAGCCTTCTTCAGGAGGCACCTGATAACCTTCTTCTTTAAAGAAGCCAGGACCAGGCTGTCCTTTAGAGAGGCATTTATAATCTTGAAATATAGATGTGTTGCAAATGTGAATGTTGAAGAGTGTTGTTGATGTCTTCAAGATCAAAATTATTTATAGTATGCTGTCTTTTTTATACTGTTGAACACTGTTCAGACAGCTTTTTCGCTGAACGAATGATATAGAAAAGCTATACATATATACATTTCCAGAAGATTTCTTTAAAGAATCTGGAACCGAAATAACTACTATCCATAGAATTTACTTCAATCAATGGTTTTAATCTGCTGCATTTTCACCTTTGCTGTTATAAACCATGTTAACTGAACTGCTGTGGATCACTACCAAACTTTTATGGAGGACAAAAGATATAAGCCAAACCAGGAGGGCCCATTCGTGATCAGAATGCAATTAACTTCATTTTGTTCCAGGTTGGTTTTAGGAACTGATCGAGATTTAACAGATGGTGTCAGCTGTCTCCCATTTGCTCTTTCTTTTATCTAATCATTTCGACATAATTTATGTGCTGGCTCAGTACGGACTTATAAACATTTTGTATTTGCAAGATTATCATTTTCTTTGCTATCATGGTATTTAAACCACTGAATTATAGTAGTAAAAAATATACTGTCTGAGGCATACAGTGTGGACGAAACAAGACTTCAGATGAACACCTGGTCTGTTTGTGAGTCTTAGCAGAAAGCCAGAGTTCTCGGGGTGCAGGGTCTGCTGTCCTGCATGGAAGGAAACCCATGTTTTTTAATTCCACTCTGATAGGAACCTGATTGGTTGGCGCTGGGCATTCGCTTCCGTGTCTGCTTGAGGCTGAGTGGGAGTTTGCTGTCCAGCAACATTGCTTCACCCGTGCAGACTACAGCCACGCACAGACTTTCATTATGTGAGCAATGAAGGTATAAAAGGCACGTGACATGGGCTGGGGCCACCAGATGTGGCTGCTGAGTCCCACAGGTTCAGGGCTCCATTTGCAAAGGAGAATACAGATTTCATCTAAGCAATGCACTCATGCTAGAAAACACACTTCTGTGCTCCTTGCAAACAACATCTTGAACACATGGAGGTGGGATATGAAGCCTACGTTGGCGTGATCTTGACTCCACCCTATTCCTCTGCTTGCTACTTCATCCCTGGATGACAGGGATGTCTGTATAGAGTTCTGTCACATGCCTTGAAACTCCACATGCTTCATTAGAAACCTGGAAATTAAATCAACAGCACAAGCCATCACTGTAGATCTGCTCTTTACAAGCGCTTCTCTAAGCCATTACAACAACACAGTCTAGTGTAATGGTTAGAAGGGTGAACTGGGACCTGGGAGATTGGGGTTCTAGTCCCCACACAGTCATAAAGCTGTCCGGGTGACTTTGGCCCAGTCACTGCCTCTCAGCCTAACCCATCTCTCAGAGTTGTAATTGTGAAGATAAAATGGAGTGGGGGAGGAACTTCAAGCATTCTTGGTTTCCTTGCACAAGGAAGAAAGACATGGTATAAATGTAATGCAATAAATAATAATATACAGAACAGTACATAAGCACCAAGAGCATGGAACAGCGCCATCTAGTTTTTGGAGGTGTTGCTACTAATTTATTTATTTATTAAAACATCTCTATGCCGCCCCATCGCAACAAAGCCTCGGGGCGGCTCACAGCATATAAAATACAAAAAAATATAACAAATCTTTAAAAACCAATCTATCCCCCCCCCTCCCCAGTGCATCTCGGCGAACCCAAAATACAGTAATTAAATATACCTCAATTATAAACAAAAAACCACAACATTCGAAAGATAACGCAAGTTAAATTATAAACAAATACAACCAATAACTAAACAATAAACAAATACAAAAACATATAACGATCGACTAAAACAAGTAGACAAATTAACAATTAAAATAAGACTTGAATAAAAAGGTCTTTGCCTGGCGCCGAAAAACAAATAACGACAGCGCCAGGCGGACCTCCCTGGGGAGCGCATTCCACAATTGGGGCGCCACCGCCGAGAAAGCCCTCCTCCGGGTACTCACCCTCTTAATCTCATTCACTGAGGGTTCCCGTAGGAGGGCCTATGTTGCAGATCTCAGAGGGCGGGAGGGCATATAAGGGCATAAGCGTTCCATTAGGTATCCAGGTCCCAAGCCGTTTAGGGCTTTGTAGGTCAAAACCAACACCTTGAATTGGGCCCGGACTTCAATCGGGAGCCAGTGAAGCTGATGGAGAACTGGGGTTATATGAGAATAATGCCCAGTCCCCGTCAGCAACCTGGCAGCTCTATTTTGCACCAATTGAAGTATCTGGACCGTGTTCAAGGGCAGCCCCACGTAGAGTGTGTTGCAGAAGTCTAGTGGGGAAGTCACCAGCGCATGTGTCACTGTCGCCAGGCAGTCATAGTCCAGGAAGGGACGCAGCTGATGTATCAGCCAAAGCTGTAAGAAAGCACTCCTCGCCGCTGCCGTCACGTGGGCCTGCAACGACAGCTCCGGATCGAGGAGTACCCCTAAGCTGCGGACCTTGTCCTTTAGAGGGAGTGCAACCCCATCCAGGACAAGGCCCAAGTCCCCCATTCCAAGACTCGAACCGCCCACCAACAGGACCTCCATCTTGTCTGGATTGAGCTCCAGTTTATTGGCCCTCATCCAGTCCATTACCTCGGCCAGGCACCGGTTCAGCACAGCCACCGCCTCACCTGGATTGGTTGAAAACGAGAGGTAAAGATGGGTATCATCAGCGTACTGATGATTCCGCAGCCCAAACCTCCTGATGACCTCTCCCAGCGGTTTCATGTAGATGTTAAACAGCATAGGGGACAAAATGGAACCCTGTGGTACTCCATGGCATAGCTGCCATGGCACAGAGCCAATGTCCCCCAACACCACCTTCTGGAATCGACCTTCAAGGAAGGAGTGGAACCACTGCCAAGCAGTGCCTCCTACTCCCAACCCCGCCAGCCTATCCAGAAGGATACCATGGTCGATGGTATCGAAAGCCGCTGACAGGTCCAGGAGAACCAACAGGGACACACTCCCCCTGTCTCTCTCCCTGCACAGGTCATCGTACAGGGCGACCAAGGCAGATTCAGTGCCATACCCGGGTCTGACACCGTACTGAAATGGGTCCAGATAATCCGTCTCATCCAAGAGTGCTTGGAGTTGTCCCACCACCACCCGCTCTAGTACCTTGCCCAGAAACGGGATGTTGGCCACCGGTCTATAATTGGCGGCCACCTCTGGATCCATGGATGCCTTCTTTAGGACTGGCCGAACTACTGCCTCCTTTAGGAGTGCAGGCACCCGGCCGTCTCTTAAAGAGGCGTTGACCACCTCCAGGATCCAGGTTCCAATCCCGTCCTTGGCTGTCTTAAGTAGCCAAGAAGGGCATGGGTCTAGTAAGCAAGTGGTAGGGCGTACTCATCCAAGCACCTTGTCCACATCATCAGGCCGCAACAACTGAAATTCATCCATTAAGTGTGGACCAGACGGTGTCGATGGCAACTCTGCCACAGAATCTGATTCCAAAGTGGAGTTGAGCTCGCAGCGTATCTGAATGATTTTCTCCTGAAAATGCTTGGCAAACTCGTCACAGTGGGCCTTCAAGGGCGGCACCAGATCTTTCTTAGGGCCTGGATGTACTAGGCCCTGCACCACTCGAAAGGGCTCCGCTGGACGGCATTGTGAGGAGGCAATGGAAACGGAGAAGAATTTCTTCTTCGCCATCCTCACCGCCACAGCATAGGCACGATAGTGCACACACAAGTGTGTTCGGTCAGATACCTGTCATGATCTCCTCCACCTGTCCTCTAGTCATCTCCCAGCCTGCTTCATCGCCCGTAATTCGATCGTATACCACAGAGATGAACGAGCTCCGCCAGGCGGAAGAGGACGCTTGGCAGCAATCATGTCAGTAGCCCTGATCATCTCCCCATTCCACAATTCAACCAGGGCATCAACAGGATCACCAGCCTTGTCAGCCGGAAAATCCCCCAGAGCATTCAGGAATCCATCAGGATCCATCCTGCTCCGGGGGCGAACCCACACAATCGGGTCCGCACCCTTGCAGAGGGAGAGGCTGCTCTCGAGCTCAAACCTTATGAAGAAGTGATCTGACCATGACAAAGGCATCAAGCTCAAATTCCTCACCCTCAGATCACCCTCTTCCTGTCCCATCGAGAAAACCAGGTCCAGAGTGTGTCCACGTTCATGGGTCGGGCCAATGACATGTTGAGACAGCCCCATGGCTGTCATGGAGGCCATGAAGTCCTGAGCTGCCCCGGTAAGAGCCGCCTTGGCATGGAAATTGAAGTCCCCCAGGACCATCATCCTGGGAGTCTTCAACACCAGGTCCGAGATGACCTCCGTCAGCTCAGGCAGGGAGTCTGTTGGGCAGAAGGGTGCACGGTACACCAACAGAATCCGCAATCTGTCTCGGTCGCCCAACACCAAGTGGAGGCACTCCAGCCCCGGCCTCGAGAGAACAGGAAGCCCCACAAGGGAAATAGAAGCCCAATAAATCAGAGCGACCCCCCTCTCCACCCCTCCGGGCGTGGTCGGTGTTGGACCAGATACCCGGGTGGGCACAGCTGTGAGAGGGAAACATCCTCCCCCCTCACCCGCCCAGGTCTCGGTAATACAAGCCAGGTCAGCCCCCTCATCCACAATCAAGTCATGGATGAGGACAGATTTATTGTGGACCGACCTGGCATTAAGTAATAGCAGGGGGGCAGTTGACAACGGCCCGGGGGGCAGTTGACAAGACTACCCGGAACCCACCGGCTGGGAGAATAACCAGAACGAGGGATAGGTGTTAACCATCTGTCCCTCCTTCTTCTATGCGGACGCGTTAGACTCCCACCGCTGTAACGCCCCCTGCCCATCACTACCCCTATGGCGGTGTCCACACGCTCCCCAGGCAACAACATAATACAAACATACACAATCAGCTGAGATTATTTATTTATTTATTTGGAAATTTATAGGCCGTCCCTTGCCACAAGCCTCGGGGCGGCTCACAACAATAATATAAACAATTTCTAATACATTAAAATTTCCAAATACTAAAAATTACATACATTAAAAACTGGCCCATCTCCAGGTCTAAATTAAAACCATCCAAATATCAATAAATTAACATTTAAAATATTGTTTGAATAAAAAGGTCTTCGCCTGGCGCCGAAAAGCAAATAAAGACGGCGCCAGGCGAGCCTCTCTGGGGAGCGCATTCCATAAATGGGGCGCCACCGCAGAAAAAGCCCTCCTCCGGGTACTCACCCTTCTAATATCTCTCACAGAGGGTTCCCGGAGGAGGGCATCAGCAGCAGAACGTAAGGGGCGGGAGGGTGTATATGGTCGCAGGCGCTCCTTACTAAATGCACCAAACTAAAATTAAAAAATCTAAAAACCCCATTTAAAACCCCATTAAAACGTCCTACCTGCCCGTCTCTTCGTCCACCATGGGCCAGAGGCCCTGGCCAGCCCAGTCCCCGCTCGGCCCCCTGAACAGCACCCCAAACGGCGACTGCCCTTTGGCCACCGCCCCGAGGCCGCCGGCCCCCGGTGAGTGCCCGCGGGCACCATGCAGCGGCACGGGAGGGCCCGGTCCGGCAGCGCAGGTGGAGTGGGTCCACGGCAGGTGGTCCCTCCCAGCGGCAGCAGCGGCAGCGCTTTGTAGGGCCGTGGGGCTCCTCCCTTGCTCGCCCCGCCCGGCATGCCTCTCACACGTGCCGGGGAGGCAGGCCGGGGATGAGTCCCGGGACCAGCAGTGTTCCTGGCCCCGTGGCAGCGACGGCTCGGCTCGGCGGGGTGGCGGTGGCAGCAGCAGCAGGTGGGTGCCTGCGGGCGCCATGCAGCAGCACGGAGGGGCCCGGTCCGGCGGCGCAGGTAGAGTGGGTCCACGGCAGGAAATTATATTACCTGGCAATCAGAAATGATTTTCTGATTGCTCACTTTATTTCTGAATGCACAGGACGCACATGTGCAATTGGTATCTGAGACAGGATTGTCAGAGCATGCTTAAGTGAGCGCTCTCTGGTGCGCGCTGTCCTTTTCCAGTGGCATCCATTTCGGAGTCATTAGAATTTTCTGTCGATTCCTTAAGAAGGTACAGGTGTCTTCACAACATGAGAAGCCACAAAGCGTTTACTAAGCCACCATCTAGGGCTCAGAGGTGTTGCTTCTGCAACCATCCCAAATCCTGTGTCAGTCAAGTAGAGAGGCAAGAGAAATCTGCTCCCACTGTGAACAGATTCTTTGAGGACTCCGAAGACCAGGCACACCACTGAGTGCTCCTCAGGGCCAGCAAAGTGCTTGAGGTGAGCCAAATGCCAGAAGGTGCCACATCTCCCTTGTCTACCCCTCCTCTGTTATCAAATGCTCCGAAACATACCTTTTCTGGTATGCTTAAAATGCGTAAAGTTGCCAGTAATTTCACAGATGCAGGGAATACTGACAGCTGGAACAGAGTGGTATTCTTGGTTATCTAACCCAGACCCCTCCCCAAGGCACATGGGAGCCTCCTTCCCCAGGATTCCTGTTCAGATAAGCCCTATCACTCTGTTTATACAGCATTACAAACGAAGCATACTATGCAAAGGATCAAGTTCGTCATGCCAGAAGCACATGCAGGGATGAGCAAATCATCTCAAATACTTCAAGAGAAGGTCAAGAAGGCAATTAGCTAACAACCTTCCTACAACTATATTAGTGATATTATGGCTAACTATGCAATCCAGTGCATTCCTTCCTGGGGGTAAGACCCACTGTGAACACAGTGGGATTTGCCACTGAGTAAACACACAGTCATTGGGCCTTACTCCCAGGCGAGTGTATATTGGATTGAAGCCCAAGACTGCCATCTGGGATGTTTCTCTCCAGATCATACTTAAGTCACAAATTAATTACATGGCTTTAAATATAAATATAAATAATACACACACACTTTCCTTCCTTTAAAAATTGTGGGCACTTTACCAATTAAATAATGTAATGAACACTAAAATATATAGCATAACACCAATTCCATTTTAAAAATTAAACAACTGGCAAGCAAGTTAAAACAATATGAAGAAAAATATATCATTACTAGTCTAGCAAATTAAAAAGGGCTTTACCTTGCCTTTAAAAGTCTTCAGAAAGAAGAACCTGAGAAGTGTTCTCCTGGATCAGACCAAAGCACTTTCTAGTTCTGCTAAAGTGGCCACATGGTCAACTTTACAGAGTACAGCCCTCTGTTTGATGGTTTCCTCTGCTTGACTGGGGAAGCCAAGGACTGAACCTAGACCAATTCATGGGCTTCGAATAAGAATAATCTCAGATGCTGATGATTTCTGTACTTTCCAGTAGTCAAAGCTATTGGCTTACAATAGTACAAAAGAACAATACAATAAAATAGAATAAATATAAATAAAATATTTGATGACACTGTGATCTGAACTTCCTAGTCCTGAAATAATTTTCTGATTTATAATGAAAATAATTTTCTGATTTATATGTGAGCGTATGTGCTGATTTTGTGCCAACATGTCTAAAGTGGCCAGTGGTTCTTAGCTACAGGGTGTCCTCATTTACAAAAGACAGTCCTCTGTCTGAAGGCATTCTTTATCTGAAAGGGTGTCTTGTCCGATACCAGTTGAGAGAAGAAAACTCACAGGAGAGGTTTGTCATCAAGAGTTTCGCATCTGGATGGAAGATTGAATAGGCAGGCAATAGGCACATCCTCTGGTCACAGTCTATACAGTGGTAATCTGAACAGTATTCCTATTCAAATTATAATTCAGTGATGAAAAACTGCTGGTTTAAGTCTGCAGCTGTCTCATCTTGACTCAAGCTAGGAAATGAAAAGTTGGAGCTCATGCCTTAATTGATCTGCCCCATGATCAGTTCCTGTGACCAGCAAAGATGCCCCATGATGTGTTGCCCTGTGAAGAATCTGAGCTTTACTGTATTGCTAGAGGCATCCTCCTGTGGCCCACGGCAGTTTACTTCTCATAGCCTTAGCAGGATGGGTGGGTTACACAGTGAGAAGGAGTCTTCTTCTAGCAATAAGGGTTCATAATGCCATACAGAGCCAGGGCAACACAGGGCATCTTTGTAGACCAAAGATATGGGTGGGTGGATGGAACATTGTGAGCAAGGACAATTTGTGTGGCAGCTCTTACCAATGATAATGGGTATAAGGTTGGCTTGATTGCATAGCTGCTACCTGATGTTGCACACTTAACAAATGATTCAGTGGCACACAGACTTGGGTTTGAAGGCTTCCACCTGGTGCAGGTGAGCATGAATAATCTTTGGTAACTACTGAGAAATCAGGGGAATCCTCAACATCCCTCCCAGCAAAGGAACTGACACATCTAAGCGAGCCTTTTCCAACCTGGTACCTTCTAGAGATGTTCTGGAGAAGTTTTTCCAGTATATCAAAGGGTAAGAATGAGAAATAGTTAATTACTTTGTTTCTTTACTGAACTTGTTATATTATTCCATAAGTTGTTTGTTGCCTTTATTTTGTTAAACTGTTTTTGTTAATGTTTATGTTCAGCTCATTATGTTGCCCATATTATTTAAAATAAAATATTATATGATAGAAATCAAAAGGCACATATCTCTTTCTCTCTCACACACACACACAGTCCTCAGCAAACATAATTAATTAATTGTATATCCAAACCTGTCAGTTAATTAACTGTATACTCAAACTTGTATTCAATTTACCAATTCTGTTTAAATTTCTGTTAATTTTAAGCAGGTGTTACAGAAATTGGGTTGTGGCTCATACAAATTTTAGTCATAAAGAAACTCAAAACCATAAGGGCTGGTCCTGAAGGTGTGAAACACAGAATATGGCACACACAGAAATTTTAAAAAAACCCCCAAAATGTTTGCTTTATTGTGAGCTGTTACAATTCAGAACATAACAGGGTGCCACTGTATTGTGACCTTTCAGAAGCAACATAACAGTGGAAAGTGACCTCAAGCAGCTTCTTGTTTCATTCTGAATTTAACCAAAAGCTTTCCCGTTCTTTGCTTGTTTGTGCTACTCCTGTGCCTTCACATCCACTTGATCTGCAGAAAGGAGACTTCCCTCCATGCCGCAAAAACTGTCATCAGGTGATTTCTGTAGATCAAAATGCCATTTGAGCTGCTTCACCCAACCTGGCGCACTCCAAATTTATTTATTTATTTGGAATTTGTGTATGCTGTCCCATCCGCATAAGCCTTGGGACGGCTTCCAACTTCATAAATAAATACATATACAAATACATACATATAAAATCTGGAAACATCCTGGCTCAATATTTTAAAACCAATAAATAAAATCAACAATAATTAAAATATTGTTTAAATAAAAAGGTCTTGGCCTGGCGCCGAAAAACAAATAACAACAGCACCAGGCAGACCTCTCTGGGGAGCTCATTCCATAAGTGGGGCGCTACCTCAGAGAAAGCCCTCCTCCAGGTTCTCACCCTCCTAATATCCTTCATGGAGGGTTCCCGGAGGAGATCCTCTGCTGCCGATCTCAAGGGGCGGGAGGGCAAATATGGACACAGGCGTTCCTTTAGATATCCAGGTCCCAAGCCGTTAAGGGCTTTATAGGTGATATCCAGCACCTTGAATTGGACCCGGACTTCGATGGGGAGCCAGTGAAGCTGGTAGAGGACTGGGGTTATATGAGAATAACACCCAGTCCCCGTCAGCAACCTGGCAGCTCTACTTTGCACCATCTGAAGTATCCAAATTCAACACATTCCAAATACGTTGGAATGGGGATTATGAGACTTGTAGTCCCTCATCTCTGGCAGATGACAGGTTTGCTTTTTGTGTTTATTAAATGTATGCTCTTCCTTCCCTTTATTTACTTATTAAATGTATATTCCTCTTAATCTTATACCAAAAAAGATGCTCAGGGCAGCTAAAATTAATAAAAATATTTGAGAAGAAAAGAGTTGAAGAAAGCTAAACGAGAGGTACCCAGGAGCATGGCACAACCCAAGATTCCCACCCCTGCCCAGGCAATAGCAGCTAATTCCCCCACCTGTCTAACAGCGCAATCCACTGCATGTTTACTCAGATGTAAGTCCCACTGAATTCAGTGAGGCTTGTTCCCATGCAACTCAATCAGTACAGGATTGCAGGCAAAAGCACTTGTGAATCAGCAAACACCCTAAGTTTATCAAAGAGAGGTGAACAAAATCTCCTTCAAATGTTAGTTCTGTGCTCAACATAAAAAGTTATTCAGCAAAACCCAGTGTGTGTGCACTGAAATCATGTCCAGCCTAGGTGTCTGAAGCTGGCCATTCTCCATGTGACATGCAATTATTTGAAATCCATTCAAAAAGAAATCCTTGGATGTGTACCATATGTGCTCATGCACAGGCATTTGAAAACACAGTTGGCATCCGTGGAGAAATTACAGCATTTCAATTGCTGAGACCTGGCTTTGAAGTAGACATTTAGAAAGTCAGCCTTCAGAGCAAATCTTTGGCCAAATGACATGTGTGCGAATTTCCTCAACAGAGGAAAGTGCTGCTGGGACTCAAACAAGAGCAGAGGGTCCATCAAATCCATCGTATTCTGCTTCTAGCACTATCTACTGCAACATCTACTTAGCAAAATTATAGGATTAAACAGAAGAAAGATTGGTTAAAATTTCAGTTCTCCTGTTACGTTAATGTGGGATTTCTCCCCATGGTAACTGTATTAGTAAATTGTCCACAGTTGTTTTCAGTGTGCCAACTTGATGTCTTTCCAGAGGATTCCCTACAATACCACTTGACACCCTAGCAACCGAGCCCTGTCAGGAGAATTTTCCAGATGTTTCTTTCCTTAATTTCATCCTTCAACTCCAAGTTGTACCCATCTGTCTACTGGATATAATTTCTCACCTTTGTTGTTGCTGTTGTTTACCTGCTTTGTGTAAAGGCAAATCTCTCTTTGCCCCGCTTCATAGTGATAAAAATATCCTTTGACTACCCTTATCCAAGGAAAGTATTAAATACATTTTGACTATATTGGAACACTAACTCTAGTTTAGGCATTGCTTATCAACCATATTCATATTATTATTTACAAAGCATATCTCATGCAACTGAGAACACAAATGGTCTTTCCAGACAGATGGCTTAGCATACTAACAGTCCAAGAGATTTTGCAGCTATTCTTTTTTTCCCTTTTTTAATTTATTGAAAGTTAAAAAGGAAGGAAGATGCAGTGGAAAAACATAGAAAGATTGGAATGGCAGACATCTTCTCCAGACCACCTGCAAAATTGTGTAAATGGAGTAGGTTTATTGCATGAAAAAGCTTTCCCCTCCCATCAGCTTCAGCTGGCATGGGTGGTACCTGGGAATCATGGGAGTTGTAGTCACAAACACCTGCAGGGCACCAGGTGGGGGAAGGCTGTTTATACCTTACAGTTGAGTGCACATCTGGCACAAGCTGCTAAGATATATGAAACCTCTGGGAAGAGTACTCCCTAGTCTCATCTTCTTAATACAGAATTTATTAATTAATGCCCTTTGCATCCCATCATTTTTCCAAGAAGCTCAAGGCAGCCTATGTGATTACCTCTCCACCCTTGAATTGATTCTCACAACAACCCTGTGGAGTAGATTAGGTTGCAGATAGTTATTGCTCCAAAGTCACTAAAGGCACCATCCTAGGCATGTATAGACAGGAACAAAAGGCATCTGGTGGTAGGCCTTTTGTGTTTGTTTGTCTAGTGTTTTGAGATCTACACTAGATCTCAAAAGCAAAACAGGGAGCAGGTTTGGGCCTTTAAGCTGGTAACAGGTTTCTCCTTCAAGAGGACAACTGGAACTGAGCTCCAGTTAGCACTCGACAAGGCCACATTATGGTAATTGCATATCTGGTTGGTTTTTCGCTTTAATTTCACATAAAAGCATGGTAGTTGGATTTGGATCTGGACCTCTCCGCACCGAAAGGAGACCATGTCCCCCTCCAACATATTTTTCCTAATTCTACTCCACGGAACTATTCCTGCTGGCATCCATGGAGGCTTTTTTAAATACGCACGCACGCACTGCTCCTGCGCTTACACGAGAGTAATGAAAAAATCTGCGCTCCAGCTGCAGCAAGCGTAGCTCGGCTCGTGCTTCCAGGTGAAAGCGACGTTTTTGCAGATAAGGTGGCCCAGAAATAGCCCTAGGGAGAGAAGGACGTGCAGCTCTTCCGTGCCGCCTTAAAATGCCTGCCCGGAGAGGCCAAAGCTCTCTCGGAGCGCCCCCTGCCCGCTCCCTCCGCAGCCGGCTCGGCGGAGCAGCCGCTCGGCGAATTTGGCTGGCAGTCAGCATGACAGACGGGAGCTCAGTGCGGCGGAAAATTGGATAATAGGATAAAAAACGGAGGGACCACAGGAAGCCCATCAAAGCGGGCTCCTCCTGTCAGAAAACAGACAAATGACAAGCACAAGTACAAGGTGTTATTTGTATTTTAATATTTATACCGAGAGTCGTACTTGGGCGCAGCAAAGGCATCTGGCGCGCGCGCCCGTCTTAACCTCTTGTTGGCAAAACCAGCACCCTAAGAGAAACTGCTCCGCAAAGGGGTGTTATACTGCGACAGTTGGTGGCGGCGGAAATGGTTTCCCTCGGCCCGCCATGTGCTCGGAAGCAGCCCTGCGCCGGAGCGGCGTCCACCCTCCCGGCAGCGCTGCCACCTGCGAGGGGAGAGGCGGAAGCCGCCGCTAACTTGCGCTGCCCCCGAAAGAGGCACCTGTTCCTGGCAGCCTTCCCGATGCGCCGAAGTTTCGGTCATGTTTAAACGCAGGCATCATTTGATACTGTTTTGAGATCGGCTTCGTATTTTGATGCATTTCTTATATAAGCCACTTCGAAACCTGGTCTCAAGCATTCTGCAAGCTCTTTAAATCAGTCAATAGTTCAAACCAGTCGGAAGCAGTGACAGCGTGAGCCTATACATATCTACTCAGAAATAAGTCCCATTGACTTATTTATTTAAAGCAATGACAATAGACAATGACGTTAACTCTCAGGATTGCAGCCTGCAAGGAAATCATAGAGGAACCAACATTTCACTGTGAAAACTTCAGTTCAAGCAGGCTGTTCCCCAGGAGAGAGTTTGCTGCGTATCTCATGACCCATTTTAAAAGTTCCTTCCAAAACAAGGTGAACGTTCTTCAGAATAGGATAAAAGTTAAATTTAAGTTTTTGGATTTGTGTACTTCCTGAAGGGTTGTTTTGCTTGCTTGTTGTCTTCTTACCATATCTGAAATGTTCTTGCAGCTGTGGGTACATTCTTCCTAACCTTGGATGCACTGGCATAGCAAGTCTTAAGCTGGGGACACGCATGCAAAATTGCTCACTATATGGTTTTTCTACACCTTTTTTTAACTGATATCCTTCCTTTCCACAATAAAGTATTGCAGTATGTATTGTAGTGCTATACATGGTGATTCAAGATTTACGAAAGAACCACTCTGGATTTTTTTAATGGATTTCACCCAGAAATGGATGAAGACCGTGGCAATGGACCCACAGATCAACTCATCGCTACTGGTGCCGGGTGCTTCAAGGCACAGCCTCATTCTACAATATTTGAGATGACATGAACAGACCTACCTGCCGTTGGTGGTCCCTTCAGTCAGGAAGAGTCTTCACCCTCGGTTTCACTCAGCAAGCATCAACTTGGGCTTGCTTCCAGGGTTTGAAGGGGCTTTGCCAGGGAGAGTGGAGGGTGGCAGTCGGGCGAAGGGCCTTTTCCACTGCTGCTCCCCATCTGCGGAACTCCCTCCCTAGGGAAATTCCCCTGGCACCATCTCTATTTTCTTTTCAACACCAGGCAAAGACATACCTTTCTAATATTTTTTTAATACTTAGCCTTTCTGAATGCTGTGGCCTTTTAGATTGTTAATGCATTGATGTTTTTAATTTTTTAAGTGTTTTACTAGCTTTTAATGTGTTATGTGTGTGTGTGGGTTTAATATGTTGTAAGCCGCCTAGGAAGGCCTTTTAGCAGTTATAGGCAGGCTATACATATGTGAATGAATGAATAAATAAGATACCTTCAGTGTAAGGGGGACATGGGTCATATTTTATGGAGGACAATCCTCTGTTTGGAGGTGCCCTTGAACAGTGAATGCTTGCAGGGATACTGGTCACCATTGTCCCAACTCTGGTGAGACATACTGGGTTTCTATTTACACAAAAGTAATCATTTCTGATTACTTTTCTGATTACAGGAAGGCCTGGAGGAATGTTGTCCATGGGGTCGCGATGGGTCGGACACGACTTCGCGACTAACAACAACCATTTCTGCTTGTGCATCTACACCTATGTATTTGCATGGGCAAGTTCTAAGCGCTGGAATGCGCTCCCCAGAGAGGTCCGCCTGGCACCATCGTTATTTGTTTTTCGGCGCCAGGCGAAGACCTTTTTATTTAAATCGTATTTTAATTGTTAATTTGTCAATTCATTTATAGTTTAATTGTGTGTATTTAGTTAATTGTTTAGTTAATTATTTATAATTTGTTTATAACTTAACTGTGTGTATTTATTTAATTTAGTTTATTGTTTATAATTTGTTTATATTTAATTTTGAATGGTATTTTTTAGGGTTTGCCGAGATGCACCGGGGGGGGGGAGGTGGAAAGGTTTTAAATGTATTGTGATAATTTTATATGTTGTAAGCCACCCCGAGGCTTTGTTGCAATGGGGCGGCATAGAAATATTTTAATAAATAAGCAGACCTGTCCCCTCCTCTGACAGTGATGTCCTCTGCCTTTGGGGCTAATGCATGCATGGCCACCCTTCATGAGTGGCTTCCCTCCTGCCATTCTTAGCATGGCCTGTTCATTGGCTCTCCCCCTCTGGGCCCAGCTCATACCGTCCAGAACGAAAGTGCGCTTTCGAATGAGACTCCTCCTCTTTGCTGCCATCACCGCTGCTTGCTTGGTGGGCCACAGCAGTAAAGGAACTGGGCAGGACCTGCGAGATCCAGGGCTCAGCAGTGTGGCCCCGACAGAGATGCAGGACTTAGCGTGCAGCCAGCAATGCCAACCGCTGCAGCCAGCCTGGTGTGAACACTTTATCCATCTAGTATCGGGCTAGGCTAAGAATTTCCCTCCACCTCTGCCTTCTCCTGGTCTCTTTGTTCTGTGAAATTAGAATGCTTAACCTCATTGATTTCAATATACGGGTAAAGCTACCCTATGATTAAAAGGTCTCCTAAATAATGTACAAATGGAAGTAAATAGCATCTGGTCTACAAACACCATTGCCCTCCTGAGTGCATAGTTAGGAGATTGGGATCATGCAACAGCCACATGCAGGCAATTTAAATAATCAGCCAAGAGTTCAAAGCTGTGGTTAATTCATTACTCACGCTTCTCTTGCTGAAGTACTAATTTAAAGTCATGTGTGTCACATAAATTGTAATCTGGTTTCAAAGTGACAATATAAATATCTCCAGGTACATAATAAATTATGGACAGGGGTCAAAATCAATGAATGTCGTGTTTATTAATGCTAACTGCACAATATGTTGCAGTTATTAACTCAAAAAGGAGCCTTTGTATGAACAAATTAGTACATTGGTCCTTTTATAAGTCAAGGCTAGGTTTAAATATGTGAACAAATAGTCCTCTACTTTGTTTTGGCTTTTTGATGTGGTGGTGGTGGTGGTGGTGGTGGTGGTAAGTATTCTTAGATGTCAGCGATTTGCAGAGCCATGGCTAATAAAATAAAATTTTATAAAAGTCTACCAGCATCCAGGCTGCGTCTGTGTGTATACTCAGAGGTAAGCCTTCCTGAATACTGTTAGTCTTATTCCCAAATAAGCAAACACAGTCTGTACCTGAGTCTGTGGTGTAAGTCTGGAGTCTCGCACCTGAACTTGGGGCAAAGCTTCCTGACCTCAGCAGGATTTCTTTCTTTCAGAGCAGACAGGGGACTTAACTACACGTCTTTGCAGCTTTTGTTTCCTGATGTGCCATTTCAGCTTTTCTATGCTGTTTTTCATCTGTGAAACTTAAGGTGAGGAGCATGGGTTCCATTGGATAGCAACCCTGTCCCATGGCTGCCCACTGAGCTTCATGGCTGAAGAAGGAATTGGACCAGATCTCCACCAGCTCTGTCTGTCACTGCAACCACCACACTGCACTGGGGCATTGCTGGAATAACCAGTACCCCACACTGGTTCTTAAGTTCTACATTCAAATAAATAACTAGTTCCCCATTTCAGAAACTGGGGTTGGTGCCAGCGCAGATCTCTAACACAGAAAACCTTTTCCCACCTGGGGCTACCTGGGTCTGCTGTGCAACAGCTCCCATCATCCACAGCCCCAGGGAGGGATCCTGTTTCAGTGCAGGAGCTGCTCTAGCTGCAATCACCAGATGACTGTGTTACACATGGCATAGGTCAGTCGCATAGCCAGCTCTGGAGCCAACCGCAGCTGGATTTAGGCATGACTTCAGTGAGGCAGGCTGTGTGAGAAGGCATCGTGTCTGGCCCGCCATTCAGCCTGGGTGCCGGGATGTGCTCCTGCCACAACACGCTGATGACTGGACTTGGGTCCTTCTCCTCCTTGCAATGCAGCCTCTGAAGCAGGCCAGATCAGTCTGCTTAGAGATTGGTGTGAATGGAAGTTGTGCTTTGAGAACACCGCTTGCCTCGGGTTTTCTTCCAACAGGACAGCAAGGAGAAAATAAAAGTGTAGTGGTTCGTCCAATGCCTCATGCCAGCAGGTTATCTCCAGTGCAAGCTAATGTGAGAAAAATATTTTTTAAATCCTGTGGTGGATTTTTTTTTCTTTTCCTCTTTTTGCATGGGGAAGTACATTTGCACTAATTGGGACAAATTAGAACTTCAGTGGCAGAAGGAGAAGCAGAGAAAGTGTGAGAAAGCTGTGACAGGGCTCTGTGCTTATTAAACATGATGTGGTAGAAACAGGGAGACTGCCCACCCTTCCTCCCACTCCTGCTTGGTAAAGGACCTGCAGTCTTTGCAGTGCCAAAACGCTGGGCTGGCGGGCACTGAATGGAAACAGCTCAAGCGAAGAACGCCATTTTTACCTCGTTCCTAGAATTTTCCACTGGTACACCCTCAGAGAAAGAAATGAGCATGTGGACTGTATCGTTGGTGTTCCCGTGAGGCTATGCAAACAACAGGCACAATCCATTCACTTGTGGGTGCAAAAGTAGCTGCTCCATACCTCGTACTCTACTGTTCATAACATATGGAGCAGGTGCACTTCTGGGGCGAAATATCAAGATCTGCAGTGCCTGGAATAAGAAGTGATTACCCTTCCGATTTTGCATGCCCCCAGATATTGCAACACAGTGCTATACTTTAAAAATAAAGTACCAAAATGCATTTTTAAATTGTACTTAAAGCACCCAGAGCCTTTGGGAATGGGAATAAAAATCAAAATACAACTAAAATTGTGTCAAAATATAATACAATATAACATAAAAATGAAGAATAGAATTTTCTGTGTTTTAGTGTTGTATACCAGATGTACTGTGTAATCTAAATGTCTTTTAGGATGAAATGCATTTGGTAAGGCATCCCTTTAGATCAACAATGTTCATAAATGGGAAAATACTGTCAAAACAGGTATTTATATGGGGATTTTATGCAGTTTCACATAACGGCAGAAATGGAATAGAACGTACTCTCTGTCTTGTCACATGGTTACTTGATTCTTCTGGTATGTTGCTTTCAAAGGGCAGAATCCTATGCATGTTAGACAGAACACTGTCCGGTGTCGGCTGGGGCATTCCAGGAGCCCAGGGACCATCTTTTGTCTAAAGAAACAGAGGACTGCACCCTGAGATCTTACTAGGGACATGCGCCAGATCCAGCCAAATCCCAAGTTGAAGCAGGCAGCTGTGGGCTGGTTCTGATGCTTCGCGGGGCAAAGCAGGCTTTCTTCCAAAATGACCCAAGTCAAACAGAAACTCCACAGAGCTTCACACTCGTTGGAAAGGTAGCTGGCCTGGGCTGGTTCGTGGGACACAAGGAGCCCCAGTGCTGGTCAAGGCACAGTGTGTGGCTTGCTTGCCGCGGGACTCACAGTAGGCTCCATTGTTGATCGGGCATGTGCTGGCTCCAGAGGCCCCTTCCCCACACCCCGGTCTTCCTGCAGGTGTCCCAGATCACATGGCAGCAGCATTGAAGCTTTGCTCCTTCCGCTCCACAATTTGACAGCTGCTCTGGGGAGGGCGAATGGAAAAGCACCATCAAGCACGGCTGGCTCCACTGGCTCGCTGCTGCACTGGGCGGTGAGGGGGGGGGGTCACTGAATGAAATAGCAGGTCTGGGCACAGGGATGGACTCTGCTGAGCTTGCCTGCTGGGTTCCAAGCCCCCCGCTGTTTGGCTTCGCCTAGAAGGGCCTACCAGAGCCTGCTCTGCAGAACGCGCCCCTCTCCTGACACAGTGGCTGCCAAGTCAAGAAGGCCGGTCAGAGTGTGGCAGGTGTGACAGATTCCAATGGCACCACCCAGGTGAAGCTTGAGGGGACCAGTGCATGGCGGTGGGGAAGCTGGTGACAGCAGCTCGTACCTGGCACTTAGGCACATTATGGCTGGCTATCAAAGGCCCTCTCCTGGAGATGCTTAGAGACGGAGAGGTGAGGAGATCTGGCACTTCCTGCTTGCTCCCAGTGGATCGTGGGGCTCTGGATTAAATGACATGGCAGGTTACTGCCAGGAAGCAAGCCCTACCACAAGCCATGGCTTATCAGGCTGGCTTATAAAACAAACTCAAGCCACTCTGAGCAAATCAATTGCTTAGCAACAATCGAGGTCTTTTAGGTTTTGTTTCTACAAAAAAAAACCCTTGTGGGGAAGAGGAAAGAGGGAGCAAGAGAGTGGGGATGAGTGATTGGGAGGTTACTTTCTTTTCATGGGGCACATTTTACTCGGGGATGTCAATCACTGTGCTTTGAGGAGGGATGTGGAGTAAAATGTTTGCTTTTCCACTTCCTGTGCTCCTTTTTAGTTAGTCTCAATGCCTGGAGGGCTTAGGTGTAGTGGTCTCCTAAGAGTGTTCTTGGCAGCTTGCTTCTTCCATTCTCCTTCCTAAATATTTTCTCTTCCCCAAATCATTGCTTGTCCTGTGCATCTTTGAACTAATAATCTCTGGTGCTTGCTGTTGCTCCTGATTCTTACTCCCCCCCCCCGCCCCCACCAGTTGCTTTTTCTTTGACTTTTGCTATCAGTTGTTCTGTGGCAGGGATTGTGGAGGTGGTGGAGGAGGAGGAAGAGGGGGAGGAGGCACAATGGTCAGCAGGTCCCTCGCACCACCTTTATACTCCCTGTATACTCCTCCCTGTTGGAGGAGACCAATCTCTTCGGCAATGGCTGTGGATTGCCCTCCAAGAAGCAGAGGGTTCTGTGGATCCATTCTGAAGTGGCAGCAGTGCAGTGAGGTTCTGAGCAGGGGGAGCCACCAAGCCACCTCTGGCTCGCTGCTGTGCTGAAGGAGGCGACGTCCATCCGTCCTGCTAAGGGGGCGGAACTTGGGCCCCAAGAGCAGATCTTCTGTACTAGGGCAGTCAAAGTCCACAGAGTTCTCCTGTCAGTCCCCCGTCTGCTGTCCCCCAACACAGAGGGTGAGGAAGGCCTCTAGGGAGGGCATGGGATGGGGCCATACAGTGGCAATTATTATGATTCATTTCTCTACCCCACCTCCCATGGCCAAAGCTTGCTCGCTCTCAGTTGACAATGCTGCTGCAGGTCACCCACAGCATCAAGTGGCATTGGAGGGGCAGCCCTTCCACCAGCAGTCACCTTATGGAGTTTGTGATGCCATCTAGAAATCTCCTTCCGGTGTTTCCCGCCCTATAATGGGTAGCCAGGGAGAAAGTGCATCCAGGTTTATTTATTTGAAGCTTTTCTTTCCCGCCCTTCACAATGTCTCAGGTTCTAGTCCACCCTTGGCCATGAAGCTCACTGGATGCCTTTGGGCCAGTCACTCAACTCTCAGCCTAGACTTCCTCACAGGGATTTTGTTAGATAAAACAGAGTAACGTAATCCACCTTGGGTTCCTTATAAGAGGGAAAAAAGAAGGATATAAATGCAGCGCAACCATAATCATATTTTTTGTACTGTATTCCACATGGTCCCTGGCAATGGAGGCTTAGCTGTCTCGTATCAGGGAAAAAGAGCAGGCCTTGTCTTTGCCTCAAAGGTGTTCTTTCGTGGGCTCTACTTCTTTCTCCCATAGAAGTCAATTGCAGTCTTCCACTCCTATATGCAGTATGGATCAAGTAGAGAACAGCATTCAGAGTTAACAGGGGGTGGGGAGTGGGGACAGACCTGCCTTTCAAGTCCACATTAGTGAGTGATGGATTGTGGGGTGGAAGGAACAGTTTTGCCTGCCAATCCTTTTAGGGAAAAGAATTCAACAATGGAATTGTCTTTTCGGGGCACATCTGTGTCTCCTTCCCAGCTCTGGACTTCTCCGCTTGTTCCTCACGCCCATGTTGTTCCATTACTATTGCAAAAGAAGTCACACAGATCCTGACTGATAATGAAGCTCACAGGACAAAATTATCCCGACTTAGCAGCCCCGCTGCAGTACAATCCTATGTGTGTTTACTGAGAAGAAGGCTCTGCTGTGTTTGGTGGGGCTTGATCCCAAGTAAGTGAATTTAGGGCTGCAGCCTAGTACACTGGTGTTAATTCATTCCAGGGGGGGAAAGTGCTTTTATGTCATAACATGCGGCTAATTTTATCTTGCTAACCTATATGCAGCAATCGATGCTAGGCATTTTTACTGACATTGTAATGCCTGTTCCACTGGTGTAGAAGGAAATGTATTTAATATAAGCTTCAAGTTCAATTGATCTTAAAAGTCATGCCTCACTCAGGACAGCAGAATAAAGAACTGAAAAGTTACTGGAACAAAGTTATTAAAATATCTCTCCAAAATAGGAAAACAAGATTGTTTTCACAAGGAGTGAAAGGAAGTTGTCAATGTGCTTATCACTCCAGAAAACCCACTTCCTTCTCCTGTTTTCATTTCTTTTAATTTTTAATGTTAAAATATTATATGCTATTAATGTTTGTGCTTTATTTATTTATGGGGGAAACCCAGGCCTCATCTGGGAGTACGGTCTGAGGTTCTCTCCCTGCAGCCTGATCACCTGCAGTGCGGAGACTCAGTGAAGGTCTGACAGGCTGTCTCCTAACTTGCAAAATGGTTTTCTTTGGCACCGACATGCCACATGACGCTCACTCAGCCCATCCTCCTCACCGTATTTCTGCCACTGGATCCTGGATTCCTTCAAACCTGGGATATCCCTGTTTAATATGCTGCCATTTTCTACTGCTATATAGACCAGTGTATGGTAAGCTTGCGGCACCCTTCTGGGCCAGAAGAAGTGGATTCAGGGGGCTGGTGGGCTGCAGGGAGGGGCAGAGGGGAGAGGAAGAGTCTTATGAGAGTTTCCATGCTTTCTCACCCCCACACCCTGAGTGTCTCTTCCTGACTTGCATATGGCGGCTTCCCCATAAAGTTCATGGTGACTTTTCATGCCTTCCCAATTGTTTCCATTGTTCTCAAGCTTAAGAAATGAAGAGCTGAAAAGCATCTCTACTCAGAAGTGAATCACGTTATATCCACAGCCCACTCCCATGCAAATCATTTTGACTTCAATGGAGCTAACCCATAGCAAAGTCTGCAAGGGAGGGGGCAGCACTTGATCATTTTGGGGAGGGAATGGAAGTGAGGCCGGTCCCACTATACCCCACAGGAGTTCGGAAGACAGGAGCAAGCAGCAGCCCCCTTCTCTGTGAGGAACTATCAATTCCCCCCTCCCCTTTTAAAAAATACAGACAGTCCCCGAATGACGAACAACCTGTAATTACAAACCCATAAGGCCTATTAATTTTTTAAAAAATTCTGTGCAAAATTATAATCACCATAGAGAGAGAGGAAGTGCAAGGGTAGAGAGGGAGGCCTCCAAAGCAGGCCTTCCTGCCCTGCCCATCTGGAGAGGGAAACCCCTCTGGCATTTCCATTGCTGCAAAGAAGAGCCCCTGGTGAGTTGGCCGGGCGCCTGGAGATATTCGTGATTTTTCCACTTTCACAGGTCCTGCAACCGTCACCCCCGTGAATGTGGAGGGCCAACTGTACGTGATCTGACTTACATACACATTCCATTTTTCTCAGGAATGGGGCCTGTTTTCCACCCATTCTCACCTTGGTGAGCTCATTAAGTTCATTGACCTAAAAAGCAAACACAGAGAAACTTAAAGAGAAACTCCCTCAGCTTCACAAATGCATTTGTGTGTAACACAAGCTCATGCTAGTGCTTTTTTCACCACCAGATGTGACACTTGTCACATTTTGCATTAATCCATGCATTTGTAGTTTCATCGTAAACGGAAGGGGCTCTAGGGCAGGATTCAGCTTTGACTTCAGCTCTGCCATCCTATCACTCTCCTAGGCTATCCTCTGTCAGGAATCAGTGATAGGAAAGACACAGATTGGAAGGATGTTAAATCAGAGAAGCAGCAGAGAGCAGAAGCCGGAGGCTTGTCTGTGACTGACTGCAGTGACCTCTGCTCCAACTAAACGCCAAAACTTATGCTCTTGCAATAAGCAAGTTGTTGCACTAAGTGGCAAGGACTGTTCATAAGAGAAAACAGGAGGAAGAACTTTGGAAAAGTACTGTCTGCTTAGTGGGGCCTTTCTGTTATGCATTGCGACAGCTACAGCAGACTAGTTTCTGGCAGACTGTCAGCTGGGTGCAGACTGGTGAAACTTACTCTCTTGCAATCTGACACACACATGTGATTCTGCAGTGCCATTCTAATGAATCGCTGCTTTTCTTTAACTTTCAGCATGCCTGTTCTTTCACTTAGGCTCTGACACATCAGCCCAGCACAACGCAATGTACTTCTATTGCTGGTTCTTCCACTACCACCGTGGCGGGAGGGCCAGCTTCAGATCCAGGGCTTTTTTTGACCCCATGCATGTTCCATAGCAGAGCACTTGCAAACCGCGGCCCTGCGCTTGCTTCCCACTCTGCCTTTGGAGGGAGTGTGGACTGGATGTGTGGGGAAGCCTTAGTGAATGGGCAGCAGTGCAAAGGCAGAGCTCCACGGAAAGGGGGCTCTCACCATTTTACTCTCTATCTATGGGCAGAGAATTCAGGGAAACCGTCTGGGGCAGGGAGGGGAAATTCTCCAAGTGTTTCTCACAAGTACTGTGGACATTTGGCAGGAGTTATAGCATGTTGTCTTTCTTTTTCTTTTATCCTCAAGAGGTGTTCTCTCTCTCTTTCTCTGTGTTTGTACTTGAGTTCATAGCCAAGCCCCTAAAATCTGTCTCCCATTTTTCTGATACTTTCCTTCTTTTATGCAAGAAGGTCTGCCTTTTTCTGCCTTTTTCTCAGGACATTTCATAATCTCTTTTGAATGCATTTTGGTGGTGTTTGTTTCTGGGCTGCTGTGTGTATTTTCTTCTTCTCTTCATTGCTCTGCAGCCTCCCAGCCTGCCAGCATTTCCTGATCTGAAAGAGCCCCGTGGAAGGAGTTAACTCCTGATGTCTTCCCCCAGACTTTGGCTGCAGTGTGGGAAGCCAGGGCAACTGCATGCTACTGGAAAGATTATTGTGCAACAAAAGACAGGACACACATATTCATGGGCCACATCATAAGTAAAGTAAGCACAGGAACCCTGAACCCAACCCATGAAGATTTTCTCAACATTTTCCATTCCCTTGCATTTCTTTTCGAAAGGAAATTTTGGGTGAGAAGCGTACACAAACAGGTGACAAAAATTGGTGTACCACTAGCAAAAAGTGCAGGCCTCGTGCCCTTTCCTGGCACTACCCAAGGCATCCATCGGGGCCATGAAGGTTGGGAACCCCGGTTGCAGTGCCTCCGTGCTGCAAGGACTTGCAGCTTCTATTTATTATAGTGCTGCAAGTTCGTTAGATAGGATACTAGAACAAAAGGTAGGTGTGTATGTGTGTGTGTGTGTCATAGAAAATGAGGGTTCTGTAATGCCACCTTTAACTCTCTTGAAAGCTCTTCAATACAGCAATTAGAGCTTTTTTCAAGTTCCTTTACAGCAATATTTTTAAGACATCTCCAAGTTATCAAGAAGTGTGAACTCCACCAAAGGTGCGTCACGTCACTGTGCACCAGAGCACTGCTAAGGGAGACATGTTGTTGGTGCAATGCTTATTACAAAAGAGGCAATATTTCACTGTGGTTTGATAGGTTACAGTATCAGCAGGGAGGGGTTTTTCCCTTTCTTATCAGCTTTGCTAGGAAATTAATTGTGCAGCTTGGCTGAATAGCAGTCCCTTGATACTAATAAACAATGTTCTTTTCACACATTTATTAGGTTCCCAAAAGTTGAAAAGAAAAGAAAAAGAAAAGGGTTTATTGAATCAGAAAACATTTTGTAAATAATATTTGAGGACAGAGGGCTAAAAAAGGGATTCAGAGCCTAAAACCTTTTATATGTATTGGAGCTGCTTTTCATATGCAAATGCCACAGGATTGAATCTGAGCAAAATCAGCGGCCACTCCGTTTCTCTGAAGTCAGTAGGATGTTCACCACAATCAAGTTATTTCCCATTTATTCCACTGGACTTAGGCAGGGGTGGGAGGCTCCAGCCCTTCAGGGACATCCTGTTGGAGACTGAATGCCAGTGATAAGCAGGCTCATTGCTTGTCTGAATAAGCCCAGCTGCACTAATGAGGCATGGCTTGTGAACCATGAACAATCCTTGAAGAGAACCATGGCTTGTTGTTGGATTGTGAACCGTGGGTTGTTGCTCATAGTTTGTTACCTTGGCTTGGTTCAGATAACACAATAACCCATGGTTCAACAACAACCCACAGTTCAAGAACAATTCACATTCAACCTGTGTTGGGCCAGGGGGCAGGTGAAAGATTCTATTGCTCAACAAACTCCCCATCCAAGTTGATGGAGGTAGTCTTGGATTTGATGTTAAGGTCTCCCAGACTGTTGGTTTGGGGGATGTCATCATTCTTGCCAAGGGCTCCTTGTCTGAGATGCTTCAGGACTTCATGCTCTCCATGACAACCATGAGACTGTCCCAACATGTCATCAGGCTCCAGGGTACATAGCAGGTGAAAACCCTGGACCTTTCAACCAGGTGTGGGGATGGTGACCTGATCCTGGGGGACTTTGAATGAGACATGGTCAGATCACCACCTGCTGTGGTTTAGACTGATGGTGTCTTTTTCCCTGTACAGGGGTGGAGGGAGGCATTTAAATGACCTATCCCCAGAAGCAAATGGATCCCACTGCTTTCCAGAAGGTGAACTTGTTGAAACCCTGGTTGAGCTGTGGAACACAGAACATGGTGGGCATATCGTGAGCAGAGCTGGCTGGAGCCGGGGGTCAGACTAGATGGCCTGGGAGCCCCTTCTGACTTGCTCTGTGTTTCTATGACCGGGGCAGTTGCACGATTGCCCCTGGATGTCTCTCCGTAGCAGAGTTTGTATGACTCCATGCTATACCCAGGAGCTAAGTGATGACATGGCATAGAGTGCAAATGGAGGAAAAAATTCCCAGTCAGTTGCATGCAATTGAGCCCCGATTTATGCCTAAAGTCAAGTATACTTAGAAGCAATAAGCACAGCAAAGAAAGAACATCTATTTGCCACTCGGTGGAGCTTTGTCCAGGGCATGCTAGATGCTGACCCTAAGAATGCTGTAGACCCATCTGAGGCCCACTGCGACATAACCACTAGGCAGCAGTGCAACAGGGCAGCAGCTGAATCTGGCGAGGTTCGGGGATGTTGATAAGGTGCTTGAACAGGGGTGGGAATCCCTTGAATTCCCTGGGCTCAGGTTCCTGGACTCCTCTCCACCTCGATGCAGCTGTGACTCCAAGTTCCTGGAGAGCATCCCAGCATTCATGCAGGGCTCACCAGGACCTGAGCCCCACACGAATGCTGCACGAGCCACGTCCCTCTTCCATGTTGTGTGCAGCAGCCTTCGTTTGTGCTGTTGTGCTTGATGTGGAAGAAGGTTGCTGGCTGCGCAGCCTTCATCCTGCAAGTGTGTGTGGACTTCCCTTTGGCTTGGTTTGCTTTCTAAGACAAGGCTGACCAGAAGAGGAAATCTGGAGAAGATAGAAGGATGGATTCTACGGAGCTTCAACACATCCGCATTTCGTGCTTTTTAACACCTACAAGGAACTGCTGTGGGGGGCCATCGGGAGTTTTGGAGTGTGCTGCCCTCTGAATGCTGATGAGATGCGGCTCTTTTTTTCCTTTTCGACTTCAGCAGGTGAAGCTGTGGATGTGCGAAAGCAGAGCGTGGCTGTGAGAATGGACTGGGTGAGGGCCAATAAACCGAAGCTCAATCCAGGCGAGGCTGAGATGCCGTCAGTGGGTGATTCTTCTGACTGGGTGGAGGATGTCCAAGCTGTTCTGGATGGGGTCGCACTCCTGCTGAAGGAGCAGGCCGGTAGCTCACGGATCCTCCTTTGGCCTCCATGCTGCAGAGTGCCTTTCACCAGCTGTGCCTGATGACCAGCTGTGCCTCTATCTGCACAGGGATAGCCTGCTTCAAAAGTTTATTTTATTTATTTTATTTTATTAACAAATTTATATGCCGCCCCTTGCCACAAGCCTCAGGGCGGCTCACAATATCCTAAAAACTTACACAATATTAAAACTGGCCCATCTCAAGGTCCGAATTAAAACATACAATATAATAACAACTTAACAAATAACTTTAAACACAAAACAATCCAACACCTAAAATATTGCTCAAATAAAAAGGTCTTTGCCTGGCGCCGAAAAGCAAACAAAGACGGTGCCATGCTCTGGTAATCTTCAGACTTGATTATTGCTATGCACTCTGTGTGGGGCCATCCTTGAGGACTGTTCAAAAGCTGCAGCTCGTGTAAAATGTGGCAGCCAGAATAATAACTGGGGTCAGAAGGATGTAGCTGCAATTCTGGCCTGCTAGCATGGGCTGCCCCTTTGCTTCTGGGCTCAGTTCAAGGTGTTGTGTTCAACCTATAAAGCCCAGTACAGCTTGGGACCACAATACCCAATGGAATGCCTTCCTGATCTCAGTCTGCCCAGACTCAATCTACCCATTCCATCTGCTTCTGAGGCATTCCTCCGAGTGCCTATTTCAAGAGAAGCCAGAAAGGGGCCACAAGGTTGGGGGCCTACTTGGTGGTGTCCCCCAATTATGGAGGAGGCCCGCCTGGTGCCAACATTGTCATATTTTGGTGTCTGCTTATAAGCGCCCTCTGTTCTCAGGCATGTTATGACATATGACGGGCCATGTCAGCTGTTTTTATCAGGTCTAGCTTTATTGAAATTGTTTACACTTTTTAATTTTTGCATGCTGGGATGTTAAACTATGTTTTGTTTGCATACTGGAATTTTATACAGTGTTTTATTGTATCTGTATTTTTATGTTATCTCTTTTTATTGTACTTTGCAAAAGTGCTGTGAACCACCCAGAGAGCCTTGGCTATTAGATGTGACAGAAATAAAATAAATAAAATAAAAAATATAATAGTGAGTCTGCAATTGCCCCTTCCCCTTTGGCTCTGGAGCCAGAGATTGCTATTATTTTATTCTCATACAATATTCCAGGGAGGGGTGGCAGATATTGCATAATGCTGCTCCTAGGTATATGCTTTGATCATGCCTTCAATGGCTGCAGCCGTGGCTATTGTTTCCAGACACCTGGAGCAGCCTATTATGCACAAAAATGATGGATGAATAATAATGAAGGCACTTTGCTTTACAACGGAGCCCCAACCGCAACCTGTTGCCTGACCCAACTGCATGCCCTCCTCCACATCCCGGGCTTCAGACAGCTGTTGGCTACCCCATCAAAGCTCCATCTGCATTCCAAAACAATGCTTTAGTCTCAGCCACCATTCTCCCATGGGCAATCCTGAGTTTCCTTATGGCATGGGAAGGCACACTTTTTAGATCCATGGGCACATTTGGCAATTTGTGGAACTGTCATGGGCACCACCACAAAATGGCTGCCATAGGAACTCCTATGGATACCAGCAAAATGGCTGTTAGCCCCAAAGGATGAGGAAGCTGCCAAAAAGACTGAGTATCCGGCAGAAGCAACAACTGACATCCAATACAAGAAGCTACTTCTTTGAACTCATGGCTGGTAAGGTAAAGGTTAAGGGTATTAATCATTAAAAAAAGATTAAGTGTGCAGGGGGTAGGGCACCATGAGAGGCCTAGAGGCTAGCAAGCTCTGCACCCCTTCTTGTTTTGGTGATGAACCAGTGTGGTATTGTGGTTACGGGGTTGGACTTGGGAGATCCAACTTCCAATCTTTGCTTGGCCATAAAGCTCACGGGGTGACTTTGGTCTGGTCACTGACTCTCAGCCTAACCCATCTAACAGGATTGCTCTGAGGATAAGATGGGGAAAAGAAGAATTGTGTAAACCAGCTTGGATCCCTTGTAGGAAAGATAGGGGATGCTATAAAGAGAATAAATAAATAAGTGCTAATTCCCCCAAATTTCATTTTCCCCTGTGTCTCCTAAGATGGAGCTAATAGAACTGACATGGTGATCCTTCTGCTCATGGTTGGGGCTTCTGATCAAATTGTTTTTCTCCTTGGTGATAAATTTGGGTGTGTTTGAGAACAAAGAACGAAAACAACAAAACCTCATATTTTTTGAACATTGAGTGCTTGAGATGATTTCCTCATTTGAGTAGTAGCTACTTCCCTTTTACTAAAGTGGAGTACAGAGGTCCTCTGTGTGCGCGCAAAGACCCTTTAGAACTGTGTTGGTCACCACATGTGCAGACACGGAAGTGATGCGTTTGCACATTTATCATTTAAAAACAATTAAAAAGAGATAGGGTACATTTATTGAGAAAGCTAAGTGGAGTAATGAGATTGGATAAGCAGAAAGTTAATAAGCAGTAATTGGGTAATAAAAAATGAAATCTGGAGGACTTTTCTTCGGGTTAAAGATGTCTCTTTTTGGTGGGGAGGTATATTTGTATTGTGTCTTACTGACTGAAAAACAGGAATAAAAATCCTATTCATCAATGCAGACAGAAAAGTAACATATGCGACGTGTCAGCAAATTAGTGCCATCGCCTCTTCTGCTGGTTTGGAGAGCAGAACCTTTTTGTGGAGAGAATATTTGCTTGCTTGCTTTCTCCCTAGGCAATGCATTTTTAATAGGTGAGAAAAGAGTATTACTTTCCACAGGAAGCCCACTTGTTCTGTCTTTAGAAATCAAATAGCAGTAATGACCTGAAAGTCCCTTAAAAAGGGCTTTCCATGCTCCATTATGCATTGTGGATCTAATTTAGTGGAACTCTCTGTGTTCCACTCTCATAACTAAAAGTGGGCTTGGGGTTAATGGGACAATTAGTGCAGCCAGGAAGGCTGTCGGTGCTCACGGCTGGGCACAGGGCTGCAAACTTTTCCAAGATTTCATTCAACTTGTTCAGCAGATGGGAAGGCATCTGTATCACCAGAAAGAGGTCGTTTCATAATTAGCAAATAGTCTGATACTATGGCAAATAGCCTGATTAATAAATAGTTTATTCAGCAGACTTAAAAATCCATATAGGATGTTATCATCATCTTGTTTATTCTTCTCTTTAAAACAAGCAAACAAACCTACAGTGCTTTTTTTAAGGTGCTGTATATACCAGTGTATCAGGTGACCCTTGAAACTGAAAATAGCAAAGCCAAATTTGGGGGTCAGCTTATATGTCTGACATTTATAAGCAGCCCAAAGTACTGACCTCATCTTATACGCAAGTCACCTTACATGCTAATATACATGGATATTTTTTGAAATATACTTCCTGGTTGCTTGTTCCACACATTATTGCCATATTTATCAGTTTATAAGATGACACTAGAAACAAAATAAAGCAGCAAAGACTGGGGGTCGTCTTACATGTCCAATATGTGACAAACACCAGAAAAACAGTGCAAAATATTGACCTCATTGTATCTGGGAGTCGCCTTATATGCCAGGATACATGTGGTATTATTTGTTACAATGTATCACTCAAGGTATTTGAATCTTGTCAAAATTAAAGTGTCTATTGATCCCGAATTAAGACCTTATTACTAGTATTTTGGTGAACCATCGACTGCCAGCTGTCCTTCGTGCTTTTAAATACAGAAGGCGCAAACTGTTGAAGTTAAAAGTGATATGAATCAAGGGTGCAGTCTCACATCCAGCAGCCCCCAGCAGCGAACCTCGTGACCTAGGAATATTCTGCAGATCCCCCTTTTCCAAGTGGTTTTAGTGCTTGATTGGGTTTTCTTCGAATGAGATCACTGGAGGCTTATTTATCCCCCAATTTTATTAAAATTACACACACACTAAAGCTTACTCTTAGTCACTTACCCGAAAGATGTAAAGAAGGGGACAAAGGTACACATATCAACCTTAATACATCACAAGTATTAGGTTAAAATTATCATTTAAATTAACACTTGGGACGGCAGAGGATGAGGTGGCTGGATGGAGTCACTGAAGCAGTTGGTGTGAGCTTGAGTGGACTCCTGGGGATGGTGGAGGACAGGAGAGCCTGGAGGAATGTTGTCCATGGGGTCGCGATGGGTCGGACTCGACTTCGCGACTAACAACAACAACAAAAGCCTAGTATGTAATATATGAATATATAATGTATAAATAAAATTAAGAGAAAGAGAAAAACAAAGGACTAAGGGCATATAACTACAAAGTGAACAACTCAATGGATAATTATGGTGTATTATGTCATAACAGCTTATGTCATTTCTTGCAACGGGTAGTTCCTAAGTTTCAAAGGTGACTTTTCGGTGTGGTTCAGAGGACATCATCCTCATCTTGTGTGGCTGTCTGAATTCGCCTTCTGTGTGTTATGGCCACAGGTTTGCTTCTTTGTGCCATGGGAGCGGTTCCTGGAAGAGAAGGTGGGTCGAAAGCTGTGCTCTTGTGAATTCAGTGCCCGCTTCCTCATCTGCAGTCATTCTCTTGAGCGCCTTCATGCCTCCATTTCCTTCCTCTGTGGCATGTGTTGCTGGCTCTTGGAGATGCCCAAGACTGCACCACTCCTTTCCACCTCTTGGGTTCACCAGGTGTGCAGAGATGCACTTTTAGAAATAGTGGCTTGTGTAGAAATAAATGCGTTTTGCCACAGTGAGGAAAGTGGCGACCTGTGTCTGCTTGGTCTGCTGCCCAGATGCTCACTGCTGTGCCTCTCCAGGGCCCCTGCTCTCTCCTTTCATCTGGTTCTTTATCTGCAAACGGCTCGGATTGGACAGCCCATCAAACTGTATGTAACATAAGGTGTCATAGTTAACTCACCACAGCCATCTAGTACCTAACAACTCTGGAATTCCTTCCTCTTCTTGAACATATTTGGTCTACTTTGCTTTGGAAGCAAGCTATACAAGGAGCAGATGGCTGAAGAACGCAAGAGGATATGGTGATAAATAAGCAAGGGTGAGATTTTATTAGGACATTTTAATGCTAAACAGAAACGTCAAAATTGCTAACAGTCTAGAAACCATTTGGAAAGCAGACTTGGGGGCTAATCCATTCAATCTGTTCCAACCAGCAATAGCTTTGTGAATGAGGCTGCAGCGGAAACATGAGCCTGCGATATCATATGTAGCTCTGCGGAAGAGCTTGTTCAAGCCATATCCAGAAGCAAGTGTGTGCAATATATATCATGCATTCCCCAAAGCCCTGTGCCTTGGCAAAGAGGCCCCCCAGCCATAGGCGCTGGCTACACGGTGGCACCGGGTAGGTGGCTGGCCCCCATTCCAAAAATTGCAGCTTCAGAGGAAGGAGCTGCCTCCACTTTCAGCAACTTTCCCTCTTGTCCCCTAAAAGCAGGTTAAGCATCCCTTTTATCTGTGCAGAGGCTAAGAAAGTATTTGGAGGGATGAACTGTAGCACAGGCTTTGGCACATGCACTGGACTGCTAGAAAACCCCGCTGTCCTCTTGCAGCAGATGCCACCATGTCCCTGCAACCAGCTGCTTGCAACTTTAGCTTTGGAAGCACCACTTCGGGAGCATCGGAACAGGTCTAGTAATCCATGACCAGAGCCCCATATCTGGCCTAGCCAAACTTTTGGTGGGATTCCTGAGGCTGGATCATTGGGATTGCCCATTCAGCAGCGAAGAGGTGTACAGTGCCATCTGCCGCAAAAGCACCAGTAACCTTTCTGGGGAGTGTGGCACTCCGGGCGGAAACCCCAGCTACAGGCAACTGGAGATAAGCTATTTACCAAGAAGACACGTAGGTGTATTGCAAACCTGCATTCCCTGAAGTGACTTGCGTGTTATGTTTGCTTGCTTGCTATTTACTGCCTGCCCGTCTTCTCTTGTGCAGGGTGCTGGCCCAGTCTCCGTGTTCTCCTCACAACAACCGTGCGAGGGAGACCAGGGTTACAGCCATGCACTGGCCTAAAATCGCCCCATCGGCCTCATGAGGGGCTTCACAGAATCTGGATCTCCCAAGTCCCAGACTAGCATTTCAATGGGGTAGCACTCCCTCTAAAGGACAGGGTCCGCCACTTGGGAGTGCTCCTTGACCCAGAGCTGTCACTGGAGATCCAGGTGACAGTGGTGGCAATGAGCGCCTTCCTCCAGCTTCGGCTGGTCCACCAGCTGCATCCTTACCTGGAACAGCACTGCCTAGCAACAGTGACCCATGCCCTGGTAACTTCCCGGTTGGATTACTGCAACGCACTCTACGTGGGGCTGCCCTTGAAGACGGTCCGAATACTTCAATTAGTACAAAATAGAGCTACCAAGTGGCTGACGGGGACTGGACATTATTCTCATATAACACTGGTCCTCTATCAGCTCCACTGGCTTCCAGTTGAAGTCTGGGTCCTATTCAAGGTGCCGGTATTAACCTATAAAGCCCTAAATGGCTTGGGACCAGAATACCTGAAGGAACGTCTCCTTCCTTAAATGTCCTTATGCCCCTTAAGATCTGCAGGAGAGGCCCTGTTCTGGGAACACTTCCTGAAGGAGGTAACGAGGATGTCTACTCAGAGTAGGGCCTTCTCTGCAGTGGTGCCCAGACTATGGAATGCATTCCCCAGAGAGCTTCACCTGGCGCTGAGCCTATATTCTTTTTGGCGCCAGGTTAAAACCTTTTTATTTGAATGTTCTTTTAAGAAGCAGCAATTTTAGAAGCTAACAGTCACTTTTTAAAAATGTGATTTATTCATTTTTAACTTGATTGTTTTTTTATTGATTGTATTTATTATTATTTTTATTGTCTATTGTATTATCAGTTGCTTTTATCATTGTTGTTGGTTTTAAGCTTGTAAGCCATCCTGAGACGCCATTGTGAAGGATGGGATACAAATGTTTTAAATAAACAAACAAACAAACCGCAATGCCTGTGATAGGGAAGGAGTATATGGAAAAATCGGCAGGAGGAAGTGCACCTCACGCACATGCTCACACAGACTCAAGCCTATTTTCCCTTGCAAATCCAACCCTTGGTTCCCAATGCTCATTTCCCCTTCATCTGGGATCATGGGGTGTTTCAGAATGTGACTGTGTGAAAACGATTCAGCTGTTCCTGGCTGTTGGCAGGCATAGGATCAAATTCTCCTTCCCACCTGTCAATGATTTCTTGCCATTAGCTCCCACCCTCACACCTTTTTCTCCTATAGAATATTTCTGCCCTAGGCTGCCAAAGTTTTGCCCCATAAAGCCCTACGTGTCTTGGGACCATGAGACCTTCTAGAACGTCTCTCCCATTCTTTACCTACCTGGACACTATGATTAAGCTCTGAAGCCTTTCTCAGATTGACCCCTGAGGGAGGCTCAGATGGTGGCCACAAGAAGAAGGGCCTTTTCAGTGGTGCCCCCCATTATGGAACGAGCTCCCCACTGAGGCCCACCTGGCACCAACTTTGCCCTCTTGTCATGCCAGGTAAAGACCTTCCTCTACTGCAGGGCCTTTGATTAGTTACTGGGCCTGCTGGTTGTGAGGCAAGACTTAACAGGCTCTTCTCAATCTATCATTTTTGTTTTCCTCTTTTGTATTTGGTTTTCAGTTTTGTATTGCTAATTTTTATAACATTTTAAATAAGTTTTAATAGAATATTTTATATTGTTTTTAAATATGCTGTTGTGATCTGCCCAGAGAGCTTCAGCTGTTAGGTGGTCTAGAAATCTAATTAATTAATTAATTAATTAATTAATAGGATAAAGCTTCTGGGATGGCCATATGCTAGTCCAAGAGATGAACAGAGGCTTGCATGCACACAACACATAGCCCGTTCGTCGCTGCACATGCATGTGTCAAGTGTCTTTAGACTGTGGTTACAGTATTTGGATGACTTTCCAAAATGTACTGGGAAGAAATCCAGAATTATATATGACTGTGGTGGGAACACAACTGAATACAAGCGCATGTGGTTCTAATTGATGTTGCGAGAAAGTCTGGCTTGCATGCACTTAAATTTTCAGTTCATTTATTTTTTAAGTCATCTTCCTTATGGAGTAATTTTAGAACTTTAATAATGCTGTTTCTCCTTTTTAGCAAAAATAAGAACTAAGTAACAAAACTCCAACAACTGTCTTTGGGTTGCTTGGTAGCTCAGTTTCACTTTCTTGTTTGCCATATAATTGAGACTGGGAAGGAAATACTCTTCTAGAATCCACTTCTGGCATAGCTTGTTTATGCCACTGCCAAGTGAGGAGCTTTCTCCAGAGCGTGTACTGCAGTTCACTGCTTTTAGCCATCGGGCCTGTCTTACCACACAGTCCTCATCCATTTGGGATACACCAAATCTCAGTATGTCTTTGTCCCATTCTGATCTCTTTTGCACTATGGTTAATCTGCTTAGAATGCAGGTATTGATTATCTTTCATACAGAAGAGTGGGGACTATAAAACTGTTCCTAATGTTCCTTCTAGCTCAGCAGCCTGGGTTAAGTGAGGGATTGCCAGATCTGTTGTTCTGGTTGCTGCCTGTTTCTCTTGGTGAATTCCATCCCCTTTCCATATCAGTTTGCAACTCTCTAAAAATGGCTTTTGTGTGCATTTCCCCTAATAGATGCATTCAAAGCAGATACAGGAATTGGCAGGGGTGGGGTCTACCCGTAATTATTTCCTAAGAGGGGGAAGGCAGCTGCTTGCATCCAGGGGACTCAGTTGCAAAGCAGTGCTAGTGGCAAAGCTGGGTGCAACGGGAAGGGAAGGGAAAAATTCTCCAAATCTTGTGCCAATCCCTTCTCAAGGGCCCAAGGATATGGATGATAGACTTGGATTTTGTAGGCTTCCAGCAACTGTGCTCACTGAATGGCCTACACTATAGTGACACTAAAACTGTGTCCTACACAGTAGGCTTATGAGTGAAATGACGCGCTGTGTTATGTGGTCCTTTTCTAACTAAACATCATGAAAGGACTTCTGCTCTGGGCATTTCTGTGTCTTCAGGTTACAGTTATATAGGAGAAAGGGGACAGTTTTCTCTTCCTGGTCATGGACAAACACTGTGAAACTAATGGCTAGTCACTGGTGTGATTAACTGAGCTTTCACTTGGGTTATCTCCCTGAGAATGTTTGGTAGGTCCACAGGGTCTATTTATCTTCTGAAATTTGCTGCCCATTTTTTAAAGCATCCATATACAATTGGGCAAGTTTCCTTCTATTATCTAAGTGGTCTGAAGTTCCATATGTGTTCACTAACAGTCAAATTGCTGCACAGGGAACATTTTGCTTGTGATAATGCTAAAGTGATAAAAATACAAGCTTTTCATTCAAAGCCGCAGGCTGCATGACATCATCAGGATGAAATAAATGGCTCCTTGACTCCCATATTGATATGAGGCATGGACATTAACAAGCCTTGCAGCTTGAATTTCAACACTCGCTATCTAAGTGGGAACATGTTGGGAAGCTGTATCTCTACTTGAACAGATGCTGCACTGTGAGTTGAACATAGTGATTCAAGATTGTCCAGTGGGTCAGGAAGAAGCTCCCCTAAGACTCTTGACGAGGCTCTCTTCCTTTCTCTAACACCTCCTAGATAGCTCCAGCTGAACATGAACATGAGCAGAATGCTTGTGTTTTATAACATTGTTGTGCTTTATAACATTGGATTTGATGCTCATTCCAGCTGCAGTCTTCAGTGTGAAGGCTAGGCATGGTTGGGCACCTGCCAAGAATGTGTCCCCTGGAAAAGAGCCCTGGAGGTGTTCCTCTACACTATTGCAACCTGTTTGCTCACACCACCTTCTCACCCTGCCCCAGACAAAGCTGCTGGTGGTGAGGAGGCACAGGAGATGCCTCTGCCTGCCTGCTCATAGGCTCTCCACCTGGCCAACAAGAAAGCAGTAGCAATGGTGGGGAAGGGAATGAGGAGGAATTGCAGCTCAGGAGCATGGCAGAGTGAAGGGAGACTGATAGGAGAAGGGAGCCATGGACCTCCTCTTGGCCAAGGGCCATCAGAAAACAAGAACGGAATAGAGCGGTGCCAGCTTTGGCTCTAAGCACACTTCTTGCGTAGTATGGCTGCTTCCATGGAACCTAATAGAGTTCACTTCCAAAGAAGCATGTCTGGGGTTACACTGTCCGTTGTAGGGTACCTGTACTTGTGGAGGACCATATTCATATATGTGCAGACAGGGGTCTGATCTGGCAGCAGCTGAACAGGAAAGAAGGCCTGGTGAGTCTTGGATGTAGCTTGAGGAATGTGTAGCACATGAATGAATTCCACATTGGACATCATCTGGAAATGGGTCAAATATTCCAATATTGTCAAGTCTATACATCTAGGGTGAGAGTGCACTTGGAAAATGGTGTACAGCTCTGGACACTTTGTCTCGTAAAGGATATGGTTGAGTTGGAAAAAGCAAAAAAAAGGGGGGGCAAACAAAATGTTCCGGGGACTGGGATGTATCCTCTCTGAAGCAGAGTTACAACCTTTGTGCTTTATAATTTGAAAAAAGTAAAGGTGACAAGATAGGAGTGTGCAAAATTATGCATGGTGTAGAGAAAGTAGGCAGTAGGCCTCCCCCCCCCACCCCTTTCTCATAATAGAAGAACTCAAGCTCATCTGATGGAGCTGAATGGTAGGACCTTCAGGACATGCAGCGGGAAATGTTTCTATGCATAGCACATGGTTAAAATATGGAATTCACTGCTACAAGATGCAGTGATGACCTTCCATTTCAATGGCTTTAAAATGGGCTTGGACAAATTCACAGAGGATAAAGCTAAAACTGGTCTATAGTCCTGGTGGTTGTAGCTGCTGCACCCCTCTTACCCTCACAGCAACCTCTGAGAAGGGTAAGGTGAAAGGCAGCGAGCGGCCAAAAGGGCTGACGGGTCATTTGTATCAAGGTTGTTTTAGGCCAACATCCTAACCTAGCCTTCCTGACCTGTGTTGGACTACAGTTCCCATCATCTCCAGCCACTATGGCCCTTGGCTTTTCTAAGCAATATGTTCCTTTCTCTCACTGTGTCCCTTGAAATGGAAAACTATGACTGTATAGAATTTAGGTTATTTTAGCAGGATTTGCTTCTCAAAGGATAGGAAAGATTATTTAAACTTAAATGAAAATAAGGAATTTCAGATAAACTCCTCTGGTGTTTCAGTCTTGCGTTTTAGAGTGGGATGTACATTCCTTTTGTTCTTGTTTAGGTTAAACTCCACTTTCCAGCATAATCTGGTTTTGATCAAAAAGGATGAAAGACAACAAGTAAAACTGTCTGTATTGAATACATCTGAAGCTGGTAAACACTCAAGGGGTCTTGAACATTTTTAAAGAAACCACATAAAATAATTATTTAATGCCAGATGAGTCAAGACCTCGCATGAGTACAGCGTGTGGTGAATTGAATCATTTTGGCAATACAAAGACAAAGAACATTTAGGATATATTGTGGTTTCCAGCTGTTTTCTGTATGTAAAAGATACCGGACTTGATTTGTATTGTTCATCTAAAGGGATGCTGAAAATGAAGAACGCATTCCAGGGGGAAACTCTCCTGCACAAACCAAAGTGCAGGACTGACTATGAGTCTGAGAAGATCCTTGTACAGCTTTACTTAGCTTAGCGCCCTCCAGACATTCTGGACAATAGCTGGCAGCATCCATAACCATTGACCCTACTGGCCAGGTCTGCCCGGAACTGGTATCTGGTGGGCCTGGGGAAGGCTGGTGTCATGCTCTCCCATGTGCTGATTCCTGAGCTGGTGCTCCTGTGAGCGCCAATAGGCTCACCTGGTGGCAGGTAATGAGCATCCATCTGCATTTCTGACAAGGCCCCAGAAAATCCCCCAATCTAGTATGATCACAGGCCTTACGGAGCATTAAAGAACCAGCTCCAGCCAGGTTCACTTGGATGCTGCGAAGAGACGGCTTAGGAGTCTTCAGTAATGGAGTCCACTGGGATATTGAGCCCTGTCGGCACACAAAGGGGCCCCATGAAATGAACTCGCTATGGCTGCTTCCTTGCACAGCTCCCCTTTCTTGCCAGTGTTGCTTTTTTCTTGCCAGCAGAAGGGTTTTCCAGTCATCTGAGCCCCAATCGGATGCAAAAAGTATTGGAAAAATCATGAAATATTTTTGTTTTGATTCAGTGCAAAGCCACTATCACAGCTAGAAAAACCATTCTGAGATAGTCCTATCTGCACTCTTTCGGTCAATTTCTGCCGTGGTAAAGCACGTATAGTCAAGGCTATGGTTTTTCCAGTTGCAATGTATGGCTGTGAAAGCTGGACCATAAGGAAGGCCAAGCGCAAAAGGATTGAGGCCTTTGAGTTGTGGTGCTGGCAGAGACTCCTGCGAGTCCCTTGGACTGCAAGGCTATCAAACCGGTCAGTCCTAGAGGAGATCAACCCTGACTGCTCTTTAGAAGGCCAGATCCTGAAGATGAAACTCAAATACTTTGGCCACCTAATGAGAAGGAAGGACTCCCTGAAGAAGAGCCTAATGCTGGGAACAATAGATGGCAAAAGAAGAAGGGGACGGCAGAGGATGAGGTGGCTGGATGGAGTCACTGAGGCGGTTGGTGTGAGCTTGAGTGGACTCTGGGGGATGGTGGAGGACAGGGAGGCCTGGAGGAATGTTGTCCATGGGGTCGCAATGGGTCCGACACGACTTTGCGACTAACAACAATATAGAATATAGTACAACTGAGGGGCACCTTGACATTCAGCCCTGCTGGAGGTCATCCAGTCTCTGCTGAAAGATCTCCAGGGAAGGACCCCAACCGCCCCCGCCCCACTGCCCAGCGGTCTGTTCCAATGCAGATGCTAAAAAGATTTCCCTTGACATAACAAGCAGCCAGTGATAAAAGTTCATGGTTGTGTGTTGTGTTGTGCAAACCCAGTCATGGATGCCAACCATTGGTTCTTACCATGACAGGCACCCATGAAAAGAATCAACTATTTTTGTAGGGCATCTTTGACACATGAGAAATTGGCATGGTGTCTGAACCTGGATGACACCACACATCATGGGTCAAGCCCTTCAACAAGCAAAAGAGCAAATGCCCTTCTCTTCTGGCAGCTGCCCCCCAAATGCCCAAGCAGGACTTTTTTTTTTGGAGGGTGGGGGTTCCCTGGGTCCCTACCAACCCTTTGGGCTCCAAACAGCAGTGCGGCACAGAGTTCAGTCCAGCGAAGTCAACAGCCGGCTGGAGTGCTTATGCTTTATTGCACTTCATGGGCCATGCTAAATGTTTAAAGTAGATTATTTTTTGAAAAATAAAATTTATCTAAAAATGTATAAGCATTCTTCTTATTCCCATTGTGTAAACGGGATCCATGCCTTGAAATGCAACAACGTTGGCTTCAAGCCCCAGCAGGCCTGCTGAAAAAGGCCCAACTGACGCTGGAAGCCGACCTCATGATGCTGCAGGACCCAAGTCCTGCTTGCGCAGTGGGAACAAGAGGCAGCTGTGGCGAGCCTGCATCAGCTCACAGGCATGGCTGTGGAGGCACTTGAGTCTCCCTGGTGCCCCTGGCATATTGCCATGAAGAGTGAGGGGCCAGGAGGGTGGAGGGAGTGAAGCTCCCACAATGAGAGCAAGCATCTGTCCGACTTGTCATGAGTGCTGGGTGGGTTCTTCCAACCCATCACGGTGAATCACCAGGATGGGTTGCTGTGATTTGTGAACGATTGAGTGATTCTGAGTCCCTGAACATAAGCCGGAGAGTAAGGGCTAGTAGAAAACTAAACTTCTATCTAGAGACACTGACTGGTTCCAGCAAACCCGTTAACCCACACGCAGGTGTTGATCATGAATTGTCATCAAACCATGGGTTGTTGTTGAAATGTGGGTTACCATGTGGCCTGAACTGAACTGAGATAGTAAACAGTGATGAACAACCCACAGTTTCTAGCTTAATAAGAAGCCATGGGTTGTCTTCATTGGGTGTTTGTGGTTAATAAGCCACAGATTATTATCTCAGCTGATGAAACCCATGATTAAACAACAAGGGGCAGTTTAATGACAACCCAAACACAACCCATATCCAAACCTAAAGTGTAGATTGTTGTACTTTCTGAATTCAGGCAATGTCAACAGTCTATATAGCATAACTGCACATGACCTAAATGTAAGTGCAAAGATGTGCTTTGATGTGTGTGGGGTGAGATGCATGACCCCCTCCACCAAAAAAGTCCGTCAGAAGGTCCTTCCATGATATCGGTCTTGGATACAGCCCTTTGTTCTGCACACTGCATTGACTGAGAAGTAGTATAGAAATATTTTAATTATAAATAGATAATAAATGCCAAACAAACAAACATTCTACTTTCTGTTGGCTGAAAAGTTGTTGCCCTCTTATTGTCCTGTTCAGAGGAAGGGAGAGGAACTAACTTCTTCATGAATTCAGTGCTACTTCAAATTAGTATGTATGAAAAAAGAAAAAAGGCTCATTCATCATATGAACGAAAAGTCCTTCAAAAAGCATCCGGAGAGCTTCACCTATGGGGCAGTACAGACATGAAATGATAATAGTAGAAATCTTTTGGAAGGGATATCCATAACAAAAGCAGTTCAATAAGGCACAGCCTGAATCTCTATTAGCATCTGAAGCATTTACAGGGTTGGATCCAGTATCATTCCTCCACCAGTGGAAGGGCACCAGTGTTCTCCTTTCCCAGTGCTGCCCTCTGCAAAGTGGACACGCAGATGAAACGCATTGCCGGAGGACAAGAACTCCATTTCCCTGGCCATATCCTTCCGCTGGTGGAATGAAGGATCTTGATTTGACCCACGTTTAGTATGGTAATTTTCAGATCATTTTAAAGGACTTTTCTTTCCAAAGGGATCACTGTTTTTCATCATGTAGATTCAAATTTTTAAGTTTGTTGATATGATTTGGGTTTGCAGCCATCCTATTAACATTAATTAGAATCAATTGATGTTACTTTTATACTGATATGTAGCTCCCTTGATTAAACTTTTCTTTCATGCAGGCCTGATGACTGGATATGACAAGAGAAATCTAATTTCACTGATTTGAAGCTTACGATATGATTTATTGGCGAGTTTCCTTCCTCCTTCCTTTTCAGTCCATAGATAAGTTTCCTTCCTCCTTCAAATTGAAATATCTGTGGTTGGTAGCAGTAATTCACAAACTGTGTAGAAAGAGCTATTACTGTTACTTAGCTGTCCTTCCCCTGCTTCTCATTTAAAAGTATGAAGTCTATTTTTTAGTCTTAAATAAGATGATGGGATTAAAGTCAAAAAGAAATGGGGGGATTATGTAGGCTTTCAGAGTGATATAATGGGGCTGGGAAGGTGTCTGTGCTCGCTTTCCTTCCTTCCTTCCTTCCTTCCTTCCTTCCTTCCTTCCTTCCTTCCTTTCTTTCTTTCTTTCTTTCCTTCCGTCTTCTGCCTGACTGAAGGGTACCCAGACCAGACAAGACTGCAAGGAGGGAAACATTATCCGACCATCCAGAGCTCTGAACAGTAACATTTGCCAGAAGAATGCCAAAGAATGACTCATATGGCCACTATCAGATAAAAGTTCATTACCAGGCCACAAGAGGGAATTGTCAAAGCCCCTGAAGTATTTATGGAAATACACAGTCTAAAGGTTCTTCCTTGATAATTTCTGGTTTTCCTCTCATTCCTCTGGAGTTTTATAACAGCCGCTGCCTTTGAAGCGATCATGTCCGCCACACACTGGAGCACTTGTCTGTTTCTCAGTCACTGCTTGCAGCTCCCATCTCTCCACCAGTCCATAGGCCATGATGGACTTTCTGAAAGAGCATCGGGTAGAACGGGGGTGTTGCACCTCTCTTCGGCCTGAAGGCTAAAGTCCATTTGAGAGAAGCCAAGGCACAAGAAAAGCTGTGCTGGACCAGGCCAAGGGATTGTCTAGGGTGGCAAACCACCTGCCTACAGGATCCCCCGAGCAGGATAGGCGCAAGACCTCCGCCTGCCCAAGCCCCTCACTGCTGGTGCACACAGGCAGGCCACCTCTGGGAAAGGAGGCAGCACTTAGCCAGCAAAGCTAGTAGCCCCTGAGAGCTACTCCCTCGTGGATTTGTCCAATCCCTATTAAAGTCATCCAGATTGGTGACCGTCACCATTTCCTTTGTCAGCAAATCCTATAGTTTATACATGGTGTAGAGAAGGACTTACCTAAGCCTCCCACCAGGCAGCTTCATGGGATGACCCCGGGTTCAAGAGTAATGGGAGGGAGAGAAGATGACTCTCTCGCCACTTTCCCCACATGGGAGGGCTGGCAAGGTGCTGTCGTTCCTTCCAAGTGTCATCTAATGGTCACCTGATTGGCTACTGTGTGAGAAGACTCCAGGGTTGGATGGATCCTTGATCAGATCCAGTAGGGCTCTTCTGATCTTCTGATCCCAACATCTCTAGGTAGGGTACAAAAGAATCAAGCCTGAAACGCTGGGGAGCCATTGCTGCCACCTCTGCTGACAATGCTGGGCCAGGAAAACCAGTGTCCCAGGTCTGCTTCCTACATCCCTTTCCATCGATCCAGGCAGCTGCAAATGAACTTTGACCCCCACCTAACCAGCCATTTGCCCTCATGCCCAGGTTGACAGTCACAAGCAGGTCACGAACATATTTCAAAGCCACCATCCTTTAGAATGATATCAGTCATGTAATAGCCCTATCAAGCAGCACATCAAGCAGTCATGAACACCTCAGAATAAAAAGATGTATCTTTTTCTCCTCTCCCCTGCTGCCATTTTATTTTTTGGTTTTTTTTTCCCAGAAGGAACAAGACCAAAACAATAACTGCCAGGTCAAGTTCATTACGAAGGACTTTGATACATTGGTGTGAGAATGGAGACCGGAATTCCATTCACGCAGCAGGACTTTCTCTGCTCCCCTCACCTGTGTCCCCCCACAAAACCTGTTCGAGAGGGTTCCACATGGAGGCTCTCCTTGCAAGCCAGAACATGGATCTTCTGGCATTCTGCGTCACTTGGAGATCCTTCACAGACAGAGGATCCTTTTCTCGTCAGACTGCGCCCTCTGCAGCTTGTGCACAGCACATGTGAGGAGGTCCGGAGGGCCTGGAGTGCTCCGTCTCCTCCCATGGTTGCCCTGTTCAAGTTCACAACACTCAGCCAGGGCATCGCTCTCTCGAAGAGTTGTGCATGCATTTCACATGCACACAAAGTTGTGCGTTGTATCCCAACAGACTTGCCAACACACGTGCCTCCTCAATATTTCTGTCTGCAGGCATCTCACAAGGGCTCCTGGCAGATGGTTGCCTGGAAGAGAGCCAAGGCAGATGGGAGAGAGGGCTGCCCCATTAGCCAGCAAGTGCACCTGGGATTGCCAACATGGCACCTGTGGGCATCAGGGTGCTCCTGCACCCCTCTTTTGGCACTTGCCAGGTGACCTGGCCCTTCTGACTCTTACTTGGCTTGATTTTTTATTCATTGGAAGAACACAATGGGAGGCTGGCACGCTGGAAAGGAAAGGGCTGCCCTCTAGTGGCACTTTGTTTCTGAACCTTGTGCCTCAGTTCCTGGGCCAGCCACTTCTCCTTAGTTTCACCTGCGTGCCTTCTCGGAAGGGGGCATGTTGCAGCCACCCGTGTCCAGCATGGCAGCCACGTCATGAATGAGCCAGCCGTCCCATGGCAGTAATTCTGTGACAGCACCCACAATAGTCTCTCAAAATCCTAAATATGCTCATTGTCCCCAAAGACTTGTTGGTCCTTGCTATACCTGCATCCCTGAATGTCAGAAAAGAGCCTAAATACTCAGAGGAGTATTAATATTCATGAGTGTCAGAAGGTTATGAATATTCATAGGCAGGTCTCCTTGGGCATGTCAACAATTAAACAGAGGAGTCGGCCCCCGTGTTCCCATTCCTCTGCCTGTTCGCATGTCCCTTGCATCCCCACTGAAGATCCGTAAAGGGCATTAGCCTTTGCCCTGGCATGCTAGTTTTCTGTGTGGTGGGGACTTGTTTGCATTATCCTTTTCTGGGAGGAACATTCAGTCTTATGACTCCCCTCCTGCAGCCTGAAGTGGTACAGTCCAGCAAGAGCTCTGTCATATCTGCACTTTCTGAGAAGTATGTCTGCTTCAAAGATACGGTGTCCATCAAACTAGCAGTGAGCAGTATCTAATAAGATTAATCTCTCCACGTTATGATTGCTTGTGAGAAAATGAAAGGGCTCGCCTCACAATATTAATATTGGCAGCCCAGCCTTAAACGATCAGTGGCTGAAATCCTTTGGTTCCCATTAAGTCCACTGTTAATTTTTCTCCATATGGTTCTCCCCGCCCCCGCCAGTGCACCCACGCCCCCTCCTCTTTATGCCAGATCTCTTAATTCTCCATAATAAAAGACTTGGGAAAACAATGATTACTTAGGCCACAATGGTGCTTTCATAACCCTCAGCGATAATGTGGACAGTGGTGTAATTATAGTCTTTTAAGCTCCATCTTCTCTATATGTTTAACTAGCAATTTTATGATTACACAATTCTTGGAAAGCCATATTAAGTACACAATCAAGCACCAGCTTTAGCCGACTTGTAATTATGTTGTTAAGATAAACTCCCTACATAATTAAACATCAATCTAAAAATAACATGTTTTGCATGAGCACAACATAATTAAATAAAGTATGAACACCTCAAGGCTCTCCTAATACTTAAAAGAATCTGCAGCCTTTCGTCTTACAAGCCAAAGCCTTCCCTCTGACAGTAATTGTACTTCATTTGCAACAGAGACATCAGGTGGTTGTCATCCGATTATCTTTCTGAGAAAGTTCCTTCCAGTGGGGAGAAGGCGCCGTGCTGCTTCCCACATGGGAAACCTCAGGCCCCGTCTCACTTGCTTGGGAATACCAGATGGACACGGTTGTCTGTGCTTCTTGGCTGGACCACGGCACACAGACAGCCCGTGCATGGAATTTCTCTGGCACAGGGCCTGCTCTGCCGTTGCTCCATGGGTGTGCTTGCTTTTTGCCCCATCCACCCCGGCAAGGAACTCTGATGCGTGTGCTGTCGAGAGGAGGACCCACGGTGAGCCCTACCAAGTCTCCGGCTCGGATTCCCTGTGGGTTGTGATACCCTCTGCCCACAGTCCTCCCATGGGGGGCAGTGCTGGAGGCCTGAACTGTCACACCCAACCTTGCCAGGACTGTTCTTCCCTTTCCTTCCCTTTTCTGGGCTTTTGCTAAGTGCGGTTTGATCCCTTCAAAGCATGCAGGCGGCACCTTGGAGGAGCCGTTCATGGCTGTCAGAACCTCAGGTCCAAGCATTGCACCTTGCCCAGAAAAGGCAGCCCTTCTTAGAGCTGTCAAAAGATGCTCTGTCAATCAAAAGCAACGGCATGAGTGATGGGTGCTTAGAAAAGGGAGTGGTGAATTTTATTCCCCCTTGTGGAGAAACCCCCATTCTCAATAGTCTTCCGTGTGATGCGCTTTTGCACATTTTCCCAAGACCCCGGATGCTTCGGAAGAGAGAAAAGTGCATCCCTCCACTTTTTCACGGGAGAAAACTCCGGGCCCCTTCAAAAAGCAGTTCTGACTGAGCAATGGGCTTTAGTCATCCCTATGTCCCAGTCAATCCTGCACTCCCCCTTTGGGAATGTCTCGCTGTGGGAGCTTGCAAGGGGCCATGATCAGCTCTGCTGTGAATGCTACCAATTCTGTCTGTGTCAGAAATAGCCCCTGCTACTGCCTTTTACGTTTCTGAGTTCATGAACTGTAGCAGGAAGTTTGTACATTAAAAACATCTGGCTGCCCTGGTCTTGCTTTGCATTCACTTCTGGGAAGGTCATTCCATGAACTGTGAAAAGATTTCTGATATAAAAATAGAGCTTAGGCAATGGATCCTTCTCAAGCTAAAGACTGAAAACAGCTCATTTACTATCCTGCATACACTGGTGCTATTAGCACAGAATTTGCATTTACTGCATAATAACTAATGGGTAAGAAAATGACTGACTGACTTTCCTGTGCATCATAGAGTCAGATACAGCAGGCCAAGTTTTGTGTGGCTTAATGTGATGTCTACTTTTGGACTTTTCAGTTGCCAGCAGGTGACCTACTGCAGCTTTCACCAACCTGATGCCTTTTGGACCTCATGTCCCATCAGCGCCAGCCAGTAGGCAGGGCAGATGGAAGCTGCTGTTCAAAACATCTGGAGGGTGCCCTGTTGGGGAACGCTGGTGTCCTGCATTGTCTGGAAAACTCCAACCTCACTTGTTTCAAACTGTGGGCAGGCTCAGCCAGATTGGAATCCCTGCCATGGTTTTGACTTCAACCATCACCTTGGCTGCATTGACCCTATCCAGATGTTATCTGAGTGGTTGTAATACACATGGGAGGAAAACAGGAGCACCCGCTCTTCCCCTTCCCGCACTTTTCCATTCATTTCTCCCTGGATAGGAGGACAGTCTCCTGTATCCGGAGAGGTTCCTTGCAGGATTGAGAGCACAGGAAGACTTAACAAGCTTCCTTTCCAAATGTACTTCCTGAAGCATTTGGGAATACCAGAATAGGACAGTCTGCTTTGTCTAATCTATCTGCAAGTCCTGGGAGAGAAACTGCCTGGGACAAGAACAGGAAAGATTCCATGCTGGAAAGGTTAAATAAAAATCACAAGAGAAAGACACAAATATGGAAGACATTATGTATAAATGTTTTCATATATAATTATTGTTTAAAATACACTTTGACAAATTAGCTATGTATGGCTAGCCAGCCAGAAAATCATGAACATTATAGATGTCATTCATACAGTTAAACTTAATTTCTTGCATTTTATAATTGGCTTATGAAAATAGCAGGGAAGGAACAGCTGGCCAGACCAGGGAGGCGGTTAATGCCTCCTTGTGAGAAGGTGTGGGCCATGCCATCTGGGAGAGGTGGTAGTTAGACCACTCTCAAAAAAATCCCCCCAAACTTGCTGGATCTTAACAACTTTAGGCTGGTGGCAAAAGTTTCTTTCCTGGACAAGGTCTTTGATCCTTGAACTGGTGGTTGCCAGGTGGCTCCACATGCTTTTAGCTAAGACCAATTTTTTGGATCCTTTTCTGTCAGGTTCAGGCCAGGTTTTGGCACAGAAACAGGCCTGGCCAACCTGTATAATGACCTGTGTTGGGGGGAGGATGGGGAGCGTGAGCCTGGTCACGTAGCACCTCTTGATGCCATTAAGCCTGGTAAACTTCTGGACGGATTGTCTGAGTTGGGGGTGGCACCGTCTCGTGGTGGTTTTCCTCCTCTGAGATGCTTTTCTCCAAAAGGGTTGGTTGGGGGAAAGTTTGCCTCTGCGGATTCCGCCTCCCACAGTGGGGTCATCAGGGATTTTGCGGCATGTTGCCTGTATGCTGATGACATGAAGTTGGATCTCGCCTTTTCACCTTTCTCAGGTGAGAGTGGATGTGCTACATCTGTGCCTGGCTGTAACTATGAAGTGGATGAGGGCTGACAAACAAGCTCAGTCCAGACAAGGCAAAGAAGTATTTAGAGGGCAGCTCTTATGACTGCAAGGGGATTGTGCAGTCTTTTCGGGATGAGGTTGTTCCCCTTGAAGGAGCAGGCTCGTAACTTGCAAATTCTCCTGGAGTCTTAGTTGTCACTTGAGGATTAGGTGCTCTCACCACCTTAGTTGCTGGCCCAGCTACAGCCCCACAGAAACCTGCACCAAGTCATTGACTCACTAGTAACCTCCAGGCTCCATTAGTACAGTGCTCTCTCTGTAATAGCCCTCTGTTGAATGTAACATGTCCATGAGAATGTAACATGAGATGAACAACAAAACCGGGTATTTGGAAAAGGTATTGAAAAGCTCATTACGCAGCCTGTAAAACCAGATAAGAAATAATCCCCAGACAAGCAGCATCAAACTGAAAGCGTGGAGGAAGGGCTGGGACCAGGTATCTGAGGGCAGCACCCTCGATGTCCGCCTCCCTCAGTGAGTCTCCCTTCTCACCTCCGTGGTCCCCAGCTGCTCTTGCTCCTCTTCTTCTTCCTCATCACTGCCACCCTCTGCTTGCTGGGCAGGCAGAGAGCCCAGAAGCAGGCAGGCAGGAAGGGTCGTCTCCCATTCCTCCTCCCCACCACCAACATTTCCTTTCCGAGAGAGAGAGAGAGCGAGGGAGGGAGGGAGGGAGGGAGAGGAATAAGCAGCTTGCCCTGGTGAAGAGAGGATGCAGCTCAGGGGGGCTCTTGCCAGCGGTCCCCTGCTGGTGTGTGCGACCTTGACTGGTGCCCAACCATGCCCAGCCTGCACAGAGGGACCTCAGGGATGCCCATGGCAGTTCCTCTCTCTCTTGGCACTCCCTGGCCTGCCTTTCTGAGTGAGAAGGACTGAAGAGGGATGGCAAGCAGAGAAGATGCTAACCAGGAACAGCTGGCCATGATCACCTTGCTTCTAAACTTCCCGGACAACACTGGAAGGTTGCAGAGGGAGGAGCGAGGCAGGCAGGCACCAGCCTCCTCATGCCCCTTACATATTCCCATATTGTAGCATCTGCACAGTGCCATGGGCTGCCTTCTCGGCATGCAACATACTCCTTCAGGATGTGCAAACGGTATGGTCTGAGACCACATTGTCTGAATGGCTACCTACACCTGTTTGAGCCCGCCCAAGCTTGAAGGTGAGTGTCGCAGGCCCTACTCTGTGTCCCACCAGCAGAATCCGTTAGGCAGGTGGGTACTAGAAACGGGGCTTTTTCAGTGGTGGCCCTCCACCTTTGGGACCCCTGGGAGATGTGTGTGGTCTCATCAGTGCAGGCTTAAAAGAACCACCACCCTGCACTTCAATCTGCTTGTGGAGCTTCAGAATAATTAGCTGTGCTGTTGCGACTGCCATCCACGTGCGTGCACACGCGAGTTTGATAGCAGTGTGTACGATCATGTTTTTGTACTGTTCCAAGGGCAGTGCATCCTGAAAGGCAGTTTGACAACTTTTAGGTAAATAAGTAAAAGGCTTTGGTCGTGACTGCACTTGGCTGCAAACATTTTCGAGCGTATTTAGATAGGAGAGAACTCAGAAAGCGAGATGAAAAGATTGCATGCAGGCTATCTGAAAAAGCACGGATGTTGCGCCCGTGGGTTGAAGGAGGTTGTTGTGGTTCTCAGCACGATGCAACTTCTGCGCCTTTCTTGGAAGCGGGCTTCAAAACAACGCAGCGATGGCTCCGCAGCCTGCTGTAGCACAAGCGAGCCCCTCATTTCCATCGGGGGCCTGTCCATAGAATAAGACTTAGCTTCCCTCCCCCCTGGTGCCTGAGCCTATATCTCTAGCCACCGTCTGGGGAACCCGGGGGCCCGGGGTCCTGCCCCTTCGCAATGCAATCTAAGAAGCAGGACATCGTGGCTGAGAGCAGTGAAGGAGCTCTTGGCTGTAGCAGGCGAGGCGTTCAGCGTAAGGCTGGGGTGTTTCCTAGTTTGATGCATCTGAGCCAAGCACTCCTGGGCTGAGGGAGACAGGCCGATGCAACAGCCCCCGGACAAGGCAGTTTCTGGGGATCCTGCTCGGAGAAGAAAGCCCTCTCCCACCATTCTTGCCCCTGGCCAGCATTCTTCCCAACCGGCACAGAGTGCTGCAGTCTGGGCGGGATGTCAAGCCAGAGGGGACTTGCAGCACGGAGGTCAAAGTGGCACGGTTGCCACTCCTCCCTGATCTGGAGCAGCCGCCCTTGGGGAGGCGGAAAGGGGAGGCCCTCCCTGGGGAGCCAACGGGGTGCAGCACAGCAGGGGTGCAGCCTGCGGGGCCAGCAGCATGCCCACACTCACGCGGGGCAGGGGCAATGCGCCCCACCTCCGACCGCCATGGCCCAGGGGCTTTGCTGTGCCACTCTGCGGGCCCTTCTGGCCCAGGCCGAGCCCGGCCAGCAGTAAATAAAAGCCGCCAACATTGATGCCAAGGTGAGTCCAGCCAGGGACACCCACACCCACACACGCACATACACACACGCACACACACCAGTGCTCACTGTTAGATGCAGTACAAGGTGTCAAACATGGAAAGATGCCAAGAATCAGGCATTCCCGTGATGACTGCAGGGCCAAAACGAGGGGGAGAACCTCGAAAACGCTGCCTGCGGGATTCACTAGGCGGCTATGCAGAGGCGTCCACAGCGCTGTTCCTGAGCTGGCACTTCTAACTTGCTAATGAGGCTGGAGCATTTGTTTGCCTGACTTTCCTGCCCAGGAAGTGGACGGGCAGCAGGCCCTGTGGCCCCGGAGAGGCCGTGAGGTGCCCTGCCAGAGCAGGCCTGCCCGCCTTGCACTGGGTTGCTGAAGGCTGCCTGGCTCCCTGGATTAGAGGCACAAACCTTCACACGGCCTGGTGAGTTGCAGGAACTATCATGTGCTCCGGAGCGGCACTCTCTGATTCCCGCAATGTGGCTTGTGGGACACTTGCCTTCACTCGCCTAGAACAGGTGGTCTGGGCTTGATTAAGCTTTCCTTATATTTGTCAGCACATATCTTATTTTTATTTTACTGGCCAACTTAGCATCCAAGGATGCTTTGGTTCACACCTGTCTAAAATCTAATTATTACTATTACTACTAGTAGTAGCATTAAGTCCTTTCATGCTATTTATTTCCTCCTATGGTTACTAGGTGAAGAGAGGATGTGCTAGTAGTACCATGTACTAACAGCAGGCAGAAAGTAGTAGCAGGAGAAGAGAAAATGTACTATGCCACGGAAGCACACACAGCGCTATTGTGTTGGAAACAACGCCTGTGGCCTGCAAAATGCCACCTCATTTCGTGCAAACATAATTTCCTTCCCCAGCCTGCCATATCCGTATCAATCCAGACACCATGCACCTTCTGGCCTGTTTCCTCTGCTAGCAGGTGCAACCTACTTCACAGGGAAATGCTACCTTACCTGGAAAGGGGCAATTCAGTGGCAGAGCAGCTAAGGTGGAGGTTTGCTCTCCCCCGGGGCTGGCACTTGGCTCTCTGGCCCAGGACTCACTGAACATCCCCAGGTTAGATGGTAGTGCCGAGGACTGAGATCTGGTGCAGCCACTCCCAGGCAAAGGTGCAGGTTTCCCACTACCACCAGCACCACCTCTGGTGGGGCATTTTTGCCAGCCGATCTTCACCACAGGACGTCACAGAGAGGCATTTAAGCTGCCTTCCATGGCTTCTCGGCTGGTCCCCTGGTGCCAATAAGATGGTTCCCTGATTAAATGGATCCGTGCATTGTGTGTTTTTGTGCCAGATCAGGGTCATGTGAAAATCTTCTTAGCAGCTTCATGAATGGAGCTGCCTTGACCTTCCCCCTCCTGCCCTGTTGTTCTTGCACACAGGAAGTGGTATGAGGGAGGGTAAGCAGGTCCCTGTGTTTTGTTTAGCCTCTTATTCTGGCTCATGGCTGAAAAATGTGTGCTCGTTTACATCAGGGCTCTGTCTCTCCAAGTGCTGGGATTTAGCTGTGGGAATTTTCAGTGCTCGTGAACATGAAAAGAGGCCGTGTGCAAAGCAGGGTTCCGGTGCAGGGACGACTTTCCCACAGGACTCTTCTGCGGCACAACCATGCTTCAGGAATGAGAGCAGCCCGTCACTTTCCCAATGCAGTTTTTTTGAGCTGAAGCTGAAGTGTTTTCAGGAACCCACGATGGCCCATATCCAGAGTAACTTCTATGTCTTGCAAGGGTTGCCCTGGTGATTCTCATGGGCGGCTCCATTTCCCAGCTAAATGAATGAACCAGGAGGATGGCGCTCTGAGTCTTCTGAATCCCAGCCAGCAGTCCTTGAAAACAAGTGCCCAAAGAAGCCATCCACCTCACTCACCACACACAGTCTCCTGGATCTCTTTAGTGGACATCTGGTGATGTTCATGGGTACAGTCATCCGAGTGGTTGCCTGAATTAGGTATTTGTGATAAAGAGAATGTTGGCACCACAGAATTGTACGAGTCCTTTTCTTGCTTCATTTCTTACCCCTAGGCCAAATTTTCCTGCAGCATTGGCTTCTGCTCTATTTCCAGTCATCTATGGCTATCAGCATGTCTTCTTCTCTGAGGTTATTAATTTCCTCTTGGATGCCTGCATAAAAGATTTCAATTTATACTTCTTCAACATCTGTTGCCGGAGCATCGATCTGAATGATGGTTGCATTGATAGATTCTCTGAACATTCTTACTGATATGATTTGGACAGACCTTGCACTGAAACCCCTTCCGACCTGTGCTACACCTTGCCTCAGTATTAGAACCACCCCATTTCTTCTGATCTTATCATGTCCAGAGTAAAACAATGTATGTTTGCCTGACCAAAAAAGTCCCATTCTATTCCATTTTAACTCACTCAGGTACTTCAGTGTTCAACCATTCCATTTCTTGTTTTATGATTTTCACTTTGCCTTGACCACACGTCTCACACTGCATATTGCAAATGCATGTTTGTGCAGCATCAGAACTTCCTTCCTGTGCATGTCAGTCCCTAGACTTCCTTTCAGCTTTTATCTAGATGCATCATTCACAACAACACTATTTGTACTTGTCCTTTGCTCTTCCCCAGTAGCTAGTTGGGTGCCTTCTGAAAGGCACACAGCTTCTCCTCTTTTGGCATTATCTCTTGCTCCATTTTGGATTGTTTCATCATGGAGTTTTCAAGGTAAACTTTCAGAAGTGTATAACCTGGCCTGCTTCTACACAGCACTAACCAGGGTTAGCTTGAGCATCACTGCCCATGTCTGCAGAAGTCCCTCCACCAGCATTGCCTTCTACTACCACTTCTGCCCAGTAGCTGCCAGTCAAGAGTTTCTCTGCCTCCATCACCATCAGAGAAAACCTTTTGCTTCTGCTGATGTGAGTGTTACTCCCTCAGAGGGTGGAGGCACCTTAGTCTGGTGTCTCCGTGTAGACACATCTGTCCTGAGGGACCCTGCTAGGAGATCAGGCTAGAGAGACAGTCTGGCCTCCAGGAGACAGTATTCTTGGCTTCTCTCGTAATCTCAACCCCTCTCCCCACATCAAGAACTGCATCTCAGAGGGAGAAATGGTTTCAAGTTACTTGCAGCGGAGAGGTTCCTACAGGGCTTCTGTCAGGCAATGATTGAAGCAATGGCTGCCATTTGTCCTAATCTCAGAGAAGTCTGTGGACACAATGCAGCCTCATAGGTGACTTTGCAACGGGGCAGCAATTGGAGAAAAGGCCATATAGATACAGATCTTGACCCCTGGCCAGAGCCAACATCCTGGTGGGTGATGGCATCACCTACTGAAACTCCTTTCATGGACCCCCTTCGCTTCTATAAGCAAAAGTTAAGACAGTCCCCCATATCAACAGGCACATGGCTTCGTTCATAGAAATGGAGCTTGAGCGATTTGGTTAACTGAAGCAGTTTGATTCCCTTGACAGTATGTTAGATCTCAAGCTGTCTCTGATTTTACAGGTTGCTCCAACATTGGGGCCACGATGCATCCTTTATCCTGACACCATCCACCCATCAGCCTCCCACCATCTGCCACTATAGGAAGAGTGTTCCACCCTCCAAACTCCTGTCCAGTGCAAATGCCCATGGGTGTGTATCAGTGTGTGTGTGTGCACGCATCCACACACACGCACAAGTGCAGAATGATATATCCCCCCCCCCCCAGAGACATCATTCTTAGCATTTTCTTTAAATTGCAACATGGGAAATATTTCATTGTTATCCTTTCTTCCGCTTTTTCCTGTCACAATGAAGGCTTTTTCTCAGGACTGTCTCAGTCTGTGATGAACACTGGGGGGAAGTCAACATATGCTGACTTCCAGCTGCATCCACACACACACACACACACCCCACCCCAGGCAACACCTCCTGTGGTCCATCCCTATGAACTTCACCCATCAACCCTCGATGCTGCTTTGCACAGTGCCTAACAGCTCCCTGCTTCCGAGGGCGGGGGAAGAGAGAGACCAGAACCAGCAGAAGCAGAGACTTTATCAGTGGGGTTTCCCCAGAGCATGACAGGTTGTCTGCTCTGCTCAGGGCACGACAACAAAGCGCAGCCCAACAGTGCATCTGTGCTTAAGCCAGGATGGGTGTCCTGCGTGTCCGGTCCGGACTGTTTCCGGCAGTGTGGCAAGACCAGCCAAGCTGGGCAGGCATCCCACGTGTGGGATTAGCCCGTTTTCTCCTCCACGGGGCTGCTCAGATGGGGAGAGTGTCAAAGGCAGTTGGCTCCTGGCCTCTTTGGTGCCAGGGGCTCCCTGGCTTAGCAATGCATTCTTGGGCCTGTCCCTGTCTTCCTCAATGGCTTGCCCGAACCCCACATATGTATGGGTTCCTGTAGGGGGCATCACCAGCATCACCTCTGCCCCATAACCTTCTGGGCAGACCTCAGCACAGGGGGCCTCCCTTCATGGCTGACACACACTGAGAGTCATGAAAAAGAGGTCTGTTTGCAGAAAGAGAATCGGGATGCTTTCTGTGGCGTGGAGGAGAAGGAGTGCGAGAGCTTGGAGTCCAACCTGAGAAACGGCATTTTCAAAGTGGCTGCGCCTCGATCCAGTTTTGTCACATACAGACAATGATGAGCCTTGGCTGTGGAGCCCTCCCATCTGCATCGCAACTTGCTTGCAGCTGGAAGCCATCTACCCTCGGCATTTTTATGGGCATTGTATGCCTGACTACTGAGAGTGACACATGGCGCTCACCCCAACCCGCTCTCCTTGTACGATGCCTGCCTCTGTGCCCCAGATTCCTCCAGACCTGCCACATCGCAGCTGGCGTGATTTTGGTTGCAGGGTATGGATCGCTGTGGGCTAAACTTGTGGTACTGCTTGGGGGCCACGAGGAGTGCTCCCAGTGGCTGCCGGAGGATGGGCAGAGGAAATTCCTTGTTGGAGCTTCAGCAGCAGCTTGGTGAATCTTCAGTCGCTTTCCTGCCCCCCTTGCTCCACTCCCCCACAGCTTCTCTCTCTTTGTCTCTCTCTCTCTCTCTGTCCCCTTCCTTCTCCTCTCCTTTGAAAACTAAATTTGTGGTGTCACTTCAGGTCCTCCCGATTGCCTCCTCCTCTTGCTCTAGAAGCAACTAGCTGAAATCAGGAGTAACTTACTCTAGCTATCCTGGCGGGGGCAGGGGGGGGGCGTGTTCCTGTTCCCTCGTGAAGTGCTGGCCAGGAAAATAGCAGATCACTGACTCTCACCCAGGGATGGTCAGAGTGGCTTTTAATATCACTGGTCCTCGGATGCATGGAAATAAGCTTTTTACAATGTGCGTCTAGTTCAGCCTGAGGATCCTTTGCAAGTGAAACCCTGTACAGGCTTCAGGGGGTCAGATCACGTAAGAGCTCCATCGATTTCCCTCGAATCAATAAAGGTTTCCATACTTAGGAAAACTAGGTGAGCCTTTGAAGTACAGTTGGACTGGACAGGCCTTCAAAGTGAGGACACCTTCAGATAGAGGACTGTCCCTGGCAGCCCTTCAAATGTAAAAGAAGATGCTTGGCCAACCTACACAAACTTCCTGGGCGGGCAAGAAGCCTCATTCTGGCATTGGCAGACGCTCCAAAGTCCTTGTCATTCCCAGTGGCTGATTAAGGATCTAATTTAATTCTGGGAGCTATTCATACTTCCTTTTAATTTTCATGTAGCAGTGATAATTATTATAATGTTCACAGTCATCTCCTTGTAACCCCAGGAAAGACGAGGCAAGGACAACAGGATATGAATGCGTGTACCTTCTGCAGGGCGATTCCCTGGTGAATCTGTCGTGCTCATTTGCAGTTCTTACAGGCCTGAGGAGAACCTTTTTACGCTGTCACACCTTTTCCAAGAAAGGAAGCGCAAACAGTGTTGCCTCCCAGTGAGCAGAAGCACTTGTCACTCTCTGTATTCGCTGTCAACATACGAATGGAAGCTACGTGCCTCATGGCCCTCATTCCATATTCAAAAGTCCCACAGATTTTGTCTAGTGGATGCTGGAGTCATCTTTGATCCTCCGAATTTAAATCCAACCCTGTTGTCGAGCAAAATCAATACTTGGCTATCAGGATTCACGCTGCGATAATTAACACCAGCACTGAAATCAAGTTTGAGGTGCTAAAAACTCTGAGGCAGAATCCTAGGCCCGACTAGGATTGCACTGTGAAACTAGTTGCATCAGGTGCTCTGTGAAAAAGCTTCCTCCCCCATCCTCGCAAGGGCCCACTTTGCACCCGACGGTCATTCTTACCTGTGAAGACAAGACAGACCTGTGCCATGCGTGCCCAGCCTCCAGTGAGCCGTACCTGGCTGCAGGTGGGTCCCTGTGGGGAGGACCACTACTCATTGGCAGAAGGCACAACACAGAGATTCAACATCTGGCATCTCCAGAGAAGAGAAAGGAATGCATGGTGCGGGGTGGGGGGATGAAAAGCCCAGCAAAGAGGCTAGGGAGGTGATGAATTTGAATTTTTTAAAGAGTGTGTGTGTGTGTGTGTGTGTGGAGAAAGGGTTAGGGTTTATATGCAGGAGGTGGCTGGCTGAGTGAGGGACTCTTCACAGAGAGGACTTCCAATTGGCTGAACTTCCAGAAGGATTTTGACGAAGCCCCTCTCCAAAGGCTCCTGAGCAAACTCAGCAGTCACTGAATAAGAAGAAAGTCCTCTTATGGATCAGTAATGGGTTAAAGAACAGAAGAAGAGGGTAGAAATAAACGATAATTGTTCCCACTGGAGGAATGTAGCCAGTTGGTTCCCACAGGGTTCTCTATTAGGTCTTTTCAACCTTTTCCTAAATTATCTGGAATTACGAATAATTAGTGAAGTGGCCGGGTTTGCTGGTGACACTAAACTTTTTAGGGTGGTTAAAACCAAAAGCAAGTGCGAAGTGGGGAGAATGGGCATCAAAATGGCAAATGCAGTTCAGTATAGGCAAGTGTGGAGTAATGCATGCTGGGGCGAAGAATCCCAGCTTCAAGTATACTGTGATGGGATCTGAACTAGCCGTGACTGAGCACGAAAGGGATCTTGGAGTAGTGGTGGACAGCTTGATGACAATGTCACCCCAGTGCCCAGCTGCTGTGCAGAAGGCAAATCCACACTAGGCACAATTAGGATTGGAATAGAAAATAGACCTGCCAAAAATCTTACAAAATATTTGGTGTGACTGCACTTGGAATATTGTGTTCAGTTCTGGTTGCCCTACCTGAAAAAAGGGCATTACTGAATTGGGAAAAGTACGCAGCAGGGCAGCAAAAATGATCGGGGGGGGGGGCGGGTGGAGCAGCTCCCCTACGAAGGGCAGCTAAGACAACTGGGACTGTTCAGCTTAGAAAGAGGTCGAGTGAGGGGAGACATGATAGAGGTGTTCAATGCACGATGTGAAGAAAGTGGAGGAGGAAACATTTTTCTTCCTTCCCAATAATTCTAGAACCAAGATGGAGCCGACTGGTGGGAGATTTAGAATAGATAAAAGGAAGGATTTCTTCAGACCATGCGTAATGGGCCTGTGGAATTCACTCAGAGAGGAAGTAGTGAGGGACACCAATTTGGATGGCGAAATTGGCAATCGGACGTATTCGTGGTGGAAGGGGCTATCCACGGCTACTAGCCTTGTTGCCCGTGTGCTACCTCCACCATCGGGCACCAGTTGCTGAGGAGCCTGGGCAGGCAGAAGCTTTGCCCCCATCCTGCCCGCGGAACTTCTGCAGGCAGCTGGTTTGCCACCGGCCTGGCTGGGCCTTTGCTCTGATCCAGCACGACTCTTCCTATGTTCTCGGGTTCTCCATCATGGCAGCTCTTCCTGGGTGCCTACAAGAGTTTGCAGCATCACATGGTCTCATGCGTGTTCAAGACCAAATGGAACGTTGCACTAATCGCACGTAGGTCTGCTGTACCACCCATGTAAACATGGAGGGGAGATTTTAAATTTCTCCTCCCATTTCTGTGCTGAGTGTTCACCCATTTGCACATGGAAGTGTTAAAGGGGGGATGTTTCTGCAGTTTTCTGGTCTATATACCCTTCAAAATTGGTGTGCCTGGGCCAGTAGAAAAATAGGTAACAATTATGATCTAAGTCCCAAATTCTATAGGTTGGATTATGGAGAATCCTGGAAGTGTAATCAAGAACTAGGAGATTTTATACATGTATGGGTGGTATCCTGGAAGAAAGATATTTGGGCCCAAACTTTTGCCATAGTAAAAAAGTATTGTGATATGAGCTTTCAATGGGGCATGAAGTGTAATGTTATTTCTGAATTATATCAGAACTCTAACTGAGGAATGTGATATTACGCTGATGAGGAAAGTATTGTGTGCTGCATCTGAATAGGAGCAGGTCCAAGTTGGGGGGAAAACACATGTATTAACATATTACAGATTTATTTGCTAAATGTTTCTTTTGCTTGTAAAAACAGCTGAATTCTTGAGTGTCTAGAGATTCTGCTTTGACTCAGCCAAACAGGCACTGGTGAAATCTTGTTTCAATGATATATTAGTGCCACTCTGACACCAAAGCACATCAATAAGGCTAATAAAGATTAATCTCGAATGCATCCATGTAACTGTAGTGAAATAATATTATTTCAGCACTTCTCTGTCTCATCAACTTTTTAGCAAAACTTGTCTTTCTGTCGAAGCGTTAAATTGTCATTAGTAATTGGTGAGAACTGAAATCACAACCCGTAGACTTCATATATCGTTTTTGGTGTTTGCTGAACATTTCACCTCCCTAGACGGAGAAAACGTAAGCAGTACGTGTTTGTTTATTGATTTGCTATGGTTGGAGAGCAGTTTTAAGAGAAAAAATAAAAAGCACCAACAGGCGTGGGACAGGCCTCGGGGCGACTCTGCAGCCCAACAATGAGCATGTGGGGTGCATTCTTCTGCATGTTGGTACAGGCTGTGGTGCTGGGCCTTGTAGTCCTTTTTTCTGTCTCACCGCACAAGAGGATTGCACCCTCACTCTGGCAAAGGCCCATTAAACATCAGTGGTACCTCTGCTAAGTAGGAGGCAACTTCTGAAGACACCTGCTCAGGTTATCCCCTCGCCACCCCCTTGCTTCAGCTCCTGGCACCCCCTTTTCCTGGCTTCCAGCACCCCATACTTTGCACTCCAACCAATGTCTTCCACTTCGATGCTTTCTTGGTATGGATTGAGTTTGGGCTTTTCTTCGTTCTTCTTGCCTTCTTTTGCATTGATTCCAACAGAACCTTGCGAAATGCATTCAGGGTTGAGCACAGAAAAGATCCAGGAGAACAGGGTCCCGTGGCCATCAGGATGTAGGAAGCTAAACTTTCAGTCCATCTAGCCTGGCACTGTTGGCAAAGACGGACAGCGGCTCTCCCAGGCTGCAAGCAGAGATTCTTCCAGCCCAGCCTGGAGGTGCAGCAATGGCCTCTTTGGCATGCAAAGTAGGTGATCCAGCACTGAGCCACACTCCTTCTTTGCACCCAGCTCCAAGGCCCTGAATCCAGCCCTGCACTCCCCGCTGTTCTCCACACTCCTCCTAGTGGCAGTGAAAAGTGTTTGCCCCATTTATTGATCTGTCTATACTAAAATGCTTCCCTTTAACTCTTCAGAGTGGGTTGCATCTGTTGGGAAAATTTGGGTAAATCCTGTCTGAAAAGCATTACTTCTGTGTGTGCTTTTGAATTGTGGGATCAAATCCTGTCTTCCTTCTCAAAACCAAGCTGTCACTGTTTAAAATGGCATTCCCTGCCCCTTTCTCTCACCTTTAGCTGTGGGCTACAGCAGACAAGCCATTTAGTCCAAATATACATTGTAAATAATCACTGTTGGAATTCAGTTTACATGGAAGTATCTTCCTACCCCAGAGGCTCCATGTGCCCTGGCCAATCGAGTTCATGCATAGTCTTAGTAGCTTGAATGTGCCTGTCTGAGCAGACCTGGAGATGGGTTCAAGCTATTGAACTAAAATGTCAATACAAGAGCTTATGATAGCCCAAAGTTTACATATCTAAGTAGACCCGGAGATGGATCCACGCCTCTGGAAGTTACTCCACTGATACGTCAAAAATTGCCTTGGGAAATAGTGTAATCTTGTTTGTATGATTGACTGGCATTCTTGTATCTTTTCTCCATATGCTGACCACAGAACTTTATTGTAATGCTTGTATTCTGTCCGTAATGGCTCTGTACCAGTGTACATGACTGAGAGAGTATAAAAATGCCCTTCAGTTAGATTAAAACTTCCGCAGCAGAGTTCATCTCTGCTTGCCCGGTAATGGCCTTATCGTGAGTCAACCGCGGGAACCTGGGATAGACAATAAAGACCGCGGAGGATCATAACAATTGATCTTTCCTACAACCCCGGGTTTTATTTCCTCTTCTCAAATTGAGATTCCGGGATTCTGACACATCCAGTGAAAAATGTAACATGAAAAGACAAACCAGAACCAGAGCACTGAGGCTATTTCTCCAAACAGAAAGCCAGCTTCTTAGAAGAGGCCGAGAAAAAGGCAGCTCTCATAGCATCTTTTGGGGGAGATTCTCCAACTTGTGGGGAAGGACAGAACAGACCATCAGGCCTGCTAACTGGACCCTCCTCGGGAAGTGAGCTCTTAGGGAGGGAGGCCATGGCCCAGTTCCAAGCAATGGAGCAGCATTTCTTTGGCAGCTTTCTGCTCAGTGCGGTGTAGCTCCAACTCCTCTGATACAGCATGGCGTAACATTCAAGTGGCTGCTCTCAGACCCAACAACTTGCCACTGATTGGAGCCCTGGAAAACAGGTTAAAGTGGGAGGACCGGACTGCCGCAGTCCACCTTCTAGTATGTCCGCCCCCAGCACTAATCAATAGCAAATCTTTCAGTACATTCATGGTTTCCAATGAGTCCTTTCCATTTGATAGTACTGGGAATAACTTTCCATTCAGCAGCGGTTGGGGGTGTGGCCTTTTCAGGTTAGTTGAGTACTACTGGGCAGTGCAAGGGGTTTGGATGAGAGCCGCCAAGGCTCTGCAGAGCAGGCTTGGGCCAGGACAGGGGTGGGTGGTGGGTCTGTGTTTAAGGGAACAATCCTGTGGCCCCTAGGCCATGTCTGGGGTGCCACAGGTGGCTCAGATTCCCAGGCGCAAGGTCCTGGAGCTGAGAATCAGCACTTCCATCCCCTTCCTTCCCGTTTGCAGCCACCATGGAAGGAGCCACGCCTGCTGCCTCTCCGAGGTTGCAAAGATGACAGGAAGAGGCGCCAAGGACACGTCCCAAGGGGTGTGGAGGGGAGAGAGCATAGGGGCCAGGATACAAGGGATCCTGGGTCCTCTGCAGCTTCCTCCCGCCGTAGCTTTCCAGCTATGTAGTCAGTGGAAACAGCAGTCTAGGCTGAGCAGGAGGAGTGAGGAGGCCAAGATCACCTTCTGGCCCAGAGGAGCACCAGCTTCCGAGTTCAGAAGCTGGCAGGCATCCAGCTAGTGCCAAAGTGCCTGGATCTGCCATCATGGCTGGAGGCATTCCCAGGCCGACTCTAGCTTATCAAGGGAAAGGAGCACCATGCTAGAAGCCATGGACTTCTGCCATTCTTGCACCTCACAGGTTGTCCAAACACACATCAAAATCACATGATAAAGCTGTGCTTGGCCTGTACCACTTTGGACAGGGATAGTTCCCTGGGATGGGGACACGAGGTGAGCCTCCTGCCAGACATGCTGGCCTTTAAGGTGTTTTCCACCATGGAGCAGCATCCAAGGATGTGATCCTGCTACTTCCATTTGTCATTTGAGGTAGTACAATCCAAGAATAGCTTTTCCTCATGTCAGAGTCTCCTTACCAATGGTGAGAATGAATACTGGGGCCCGCAGGGAAGATTGCCTGAATCGCCTTGAACGCCAGCACTTTTCTTGGCGAGATCACCCAGGCCCCCTGCAGGTACTGCAACAGCATTCTAACGGTAGTGGCCTCCACTACCAACTACACAATCACAGCCCATGTACGGACGCTTCTCCCATAACCTTCCAGCCACATACAGAGCATTAGGTTTTCCGATAATATTAACATAATCGCATCTTGATGTCTTCATACACAGAACAATACTCTGAATCGATCAGAAATGCCAGTGACCATAGAATATAAATTTTCCCTGATTGAGCCTTACTGACAAATCAATCCAGTGAGCATGCGAATGTGATTAAGGAATCGTTCAGGAAAACCGGTTTGACAACTACACTGCCAGGCACTGGCCTCTGTTGAGCTAGACGATCAAATGGGTCCATTCAGAAACAAATGGACACCTTTGTCTCAGCTCCCGGCAGCTGAGGGGGACACCAGACTTCCCCACGAACGGTGTTAGCCCACAGCAGCTTCTCATGCCAGCCAAGAATTCCGTCTTCTTAAAGTATCAGCAACACTAAACAGTAACCTGGCTTGGAATTCTACTACTTTCTGAGAAAGGGACGCAGGTTTGATTTCATAACACAAAGGCACATGTAAGCAATCTTTTTCTATCAGGATGTATCTGAATCTCCCCCACACTCATAACTTTTGATGATGAAAATGCAAAATGTGCATGAGCAGCAGGCTGTTATGCATCTCAGCTCAGAAATAATGCCCATGAAGTTCAATGCAACTTTCTCTCAGGTATTGGCTTGCAGTCTTAATTTCATGTACATCAGAAAAAATGTAAGGAAAAAGAAATGAAAATATTAATATTCATTAAAAATCAATCTCATTCTTTTTAACATAATACATCAATTGTTCATCTCTTTAAATCTTAATTTCCCTTTAATATATTATCACTGGACATAAATTATATATTTAAAAAATGTTTCATACCCATCCTGTTACTCCCTTATTTTATTTATTTATTTATGCATTTGAGATATAACATTGCGTAGCTGTCTTACTACTAAAAATGTGATCCTTTGTTAAATTAAAAAGTGCCAAAATTTCTCAGGAATTTATTTTCAAATGTCCCTTCACCATTTCTTATATAGCCTTTATTTGTGTGCATGTGTGTCTGACAGTATTTGGTTCATAGGAAATTTTCACACTGAATTTTCCTTGAGCCAAATTTTGCTTACTTCTCTCAAAAGCTTTTTAAAAAGGATATACACTAGAAGCAAGAAGGTCTTGCTCACATTTTCTCTACTACCAGTTCCTACAGGACCAGGATGCATGTGAAGTTGGCTTCTAAACAGTGGAAAATTTCCAGGATTTCTGTGCTTAGTGAGCTTCCCTTTCCTTAAAAGCAGATCACTGAAGACCTAAGCTGTTTCTGAAACATGAGCCTCATTTGCACACATGCAGATGCTGAGCAAGGGTGAGTGTTCACAATATTAACATGCTGAAAAATTCCGGTTCCTCATCAGAGTCTGGGGAAGCCCAGGGAAAGGGTACCACGTGATTTCCTGCAGAAAGCAAAGCCAGTCCTCTGCCTGCTTCTGGAAGCAGTGTTAGTGCAGACTGAACTTCATGCTTCACACACAGGCCTCTCTTGCCCACTCCCTCATCTACTGGGGGGCAGCGGGAGACAGATGAGTCAACTGTGCCGATCAGCTGTGCCAATCTCATTCACGGTGTTGCCAGCTATCAGCGGTTTTTCATCCGGTCTTCCGGGTAGTGGCTCCAGGCACTCAAGCTGCGGGCTCTGCAACGGGAATGGCTGCAATCAGAGGCACTGTGAGGTCATTCAGACCTACCCCAACTTCATCAGGCACTGCCCGAGATCCTTGCTATTTATGCCCCCTCCTCTTCCCCCAAATTCAAAATTGTCTAAGCAGCCAGAAGAGCTTTATCTCACAAACTGTTCTTTGCGTATATTGGGTTTTACACATGAAGTGACTGCCCCTGACAAAAAGTCTCACCTTCACACACAGATCACTTACAGGCCTTTCTCCCTTCACTGGCAACTGCATGAGCACAGAGGCATAAATAAAGCTTTAGCTATTTCTGCAGCCCACACTTTCCTGTTGCTTTCGCAAATACTCGGTGCTTTCAAAGCTCGACTTCATTGATTATACAAGGCTGACATGTTGTGGTTATCGGCACGTTAACAGCCCTGATTAAGACTGCTGTTGTCAGTACAATCTTATGTTAGCCTCCAAACCACCGAGGTTAACCTCACATCCCTGCCTGAAGGGTGTTGCCCTGGCTGGAAGTGCATGTGCAGTCCCCACTCTCGGTCTTACTCACTGTTTGGGGCGTTGTTAGCTCAGCTATTCTGGGCTCCAGCTCCCATCAGCCCCTGCCAGCATGGGCACCAGTCAGAGGCTGTAGGAGTCTGCAGTCCAAGCTATCTGGGGATCACCGAATTGCAGGGGGCAGTTATACCATATGAACTCGGACTGGTCCTGCCCAGGACCGGGGTGGTGCAGCCGGGAATTAGGTACTGCTTTCTTTCCCCAAGAGAGGAGGCCTGACTGAATCATGACATCAAGGATGAAGCAGAAAATGACCCCCTGCTCCAGCCCCCAAGTCATGCTGCACTCGAGGCTTTCTGCCTCAACTGCTTCTCTTCTTCCTTGTCAGTTAAAGTACAAAACTAATCAACAAAATACTGACTTGCTATCCTTCCTCAGCCTCCCAAACTGGCTGCTTCAGGCGACTTCCTGCCTCTGCCTATGGAGCATATCATTTTAATCTGCTGTTTCTTTCTGCCTCTGGTTTTTGTTTTGAATATTTCACATAACATTAATTGCTGTTGCTTTGTTACATTCTGCTGCAATTTTCAGGTCTTGAGCTTAGGTTGCAAATTCAGTGGAAGTTTTTAATTGTTCCATGACTGATTTTCATGTAGGCTGCCTACTCGAAGGTGAGAAGATGTACGTCCATGCATGGAAGGGCTGCGGAAAAGAGGGCTGGGTGCAGGAGATGAGAGCCGCTTTCAGTGTGATGAGGCTGGAACTGGCTGACTGCTCAGGAACTGACGGGAGACGAGAATGGCAGTGTGAGACGGTCAGGGTGGCTCTGGAGAGGCTGGAGATGTTGGTTCCAAGGCTGCACAGCCATGTTGGCTGCTGCAGAAAACAAAGAACAAAGAAGGCAGCTGCCCCACGGAATGAGTCAGTGTTGCCGACTTCCTCATGAAACCAGGAGAAATCAGTTTGACTTCTGCATATCCCAAAGGGTGTAGCTTTCTGATGACAGAGATCCAAGAATAGGAGGGTTAAATACTGGCAAGTGGCTCTGGTCATTCTAGAACATTGTCATGCTGAGTAGTCCACTTCTTGTAAGTTAGCTAAGAAGGAAGCAAAAGGGAGGGAGGATTTTCTCTGCTTTCTTTTTAAAGCTGCCTGCCTTGTAAGCAATTTTACTTCACACTGGAAACACAACTGTGGAACGGATTGTGTGAACAGTGCATCACAGTTTTTTCTTGGATGCAGCCAGGGTCACTTGGTCCTGCCTCCATCTCCAGAGAGGCTCCCCTGGAGCATGGAATTGAATGGGTCGTGATGCGGCAAACCAGCAATCAGTTGCAGCCTTTGGCAGGAAGGCAGGGAAATCCAGTCAAGCCAAGATTCAAATGTTGTTGGCCATTCTGCTACAAAACCACTCAGCCACGTTGGCAGAATGCGGTCACGTGGTTTTGGCCCAGGCCCTTGGAATGGCGTCCTGCGCAGCTCCAGAATTACCAGCTGGGGCTCACCATCAAAAGAGCCTCCTCTCCCCTCCACGCCCCATTGATAAAGGGATAATTACTGAAAGGACAGGGACCTTTGCTGTGAAGTCATACACAGGGCATTTCGCCCCCCGAATCACAGCCCAGATCCCGCCTGCATGCCCTCACAGGCCCAGCATGGCTAAAGTGTCACCAGGCAGGCACCGGTTCCTTCCTCCTCCTTTCCCTGCACCCCCGGGTGCCTCCCAAGGCAGGTCACTGCACCCAGGGACATTGCCGGGGCCACCCCTGCGCCAGTTTTGCCCAGCTTGTTCATCTCTCGTGGGGCACCAGCTCAGGGAAATCTGCCATGCACATTTGCTTGAAAGAAACTTCCACGGTTGTCAGTAGGAAATTCTCCCTGGTATGCAAGTGTGTGCAGGATTGCTAAACTGATGGCCCAGATGCCAGCTGTGAGAGCAGGTTATGCGAGAGATCCCTGAGCCACTTCTGAATACTTGCTGTGCTGGAAAATAGACGTGAGCCTCATTTCTGAGAAAATGTTTCTGCTTTTTCACAGCAGGGTGATGTTCTGAACCCAGAACATGCAGATCTCTCGGATCCATGCTGAATATGCTTTGCCACAGACTCACGCTAGCACCATCCCCAGATGTTTGTTTCTCCCGTTTGGTGGGTTGTACAATCATCCTTCTGAAAACGCTCTGAGTATTGCCTGCATTGAGATATCGCAATAATTATTTTGTTCAGTGATTTGATTGATCCATCCAGAAAGTATTTGTTCCTGGCATTATAGCTCCAATGTTAATGCATCAACAAGCGATGCCAAAGTAATTCACACACGCTGCCTGAACAGAGATGCTTCCTGATAAAATGTTTTCCTAATGAAATGCTGATGGAATAAGACAAACGTTAGGAGGTTTGGCGCCTTAGCAGAAATAAGTTATGTGGCTTCCTTTTAGGAAGGCAACAGCTGTGCAATAGTTATTAGAGAGGCGAGGGGAGTTGACAATCTGATAAAAGCAGCAACTCTCAGTTTCAAAAGGATGCTGTAGAACGTATCTCACATGCTAGAAACAAAATAGACTCTTCTGGCAAAGAGAACAAATGGTCCACTTTGATCAATGCACGGATTCTTTCTCTTTTGTAAATGTGTGGTTCAAAATTCATACTCACTCTCTCTCTCTCTCTCTCTCTCTCTCTCTCTCTCTCTCTCTCTCTCTCTCTCACACACACACACACACACACACACACACACACACATCTCAATCACCAGCAGGTAAAGGAAGCAGGCAGGCACTTTTCTATAGGGGGTTTAATGCAATAATTAACCATGAATTTGTTAAGAAAATTGGGGCATTTTAAATAGGCATAATTGCCTACTCACCAAAAAGCATTTGAACAGTGCAGTCATGCTACTAACATAAACATGCTTGTGAGAACATTCCACTTTGCTCAGTCACATTCATTTTCCTGTTATAGTGAGTGTCCTATCAGAGGGTCAGCAAAGTAGAAGGATGACATAACTGTTTAGTCTGCTGAGTCCAAACGAGAAATACATGTGTTTATTTATTAGCTAAATCTGTATTCTGCCTTTCCACTGAATGGTGTCCAAGCCTGCTAACAACAGAAATAAAACTCAGGAAGACAACAACAAACAAACTGAGTATCACTAGTCTTATTGAAACTCTTTCTTGCCTCTCTTAAGCTTCCACAAATCTTTTGCCCAGCAAGGGCCCTCTGGGCTTGCCCTGACATTTTGCTTCGGGTGCAATCCAGTGCTTCATAACATGTAAGCAGGTTAGTCCTAGGACAAGCTACATCAGCAAAATAAATTGCTTAAGGTCACAGCAAATCGAGCAGAAGGGTGGGGATGTCATGTGGATAGCTAAGTTAAAAAGCCAACAAGCTTTATACTTCTGGTTCTTTGGTTTCTGTTTCCGGGCTCGGTAACTACCTGAGACAGGATGGGTTGAGATGTATCTTATGTCATCTGTTGTGTTCATGAAACAAAAGGAAATGCATTATTACAGCACGACTTCACAGACAGAGACAAGTTTGTTAATTTGTCATTTTCATCAGACGATTCCAGTGAATACAGAAGTTAAAGGGGGGGAAATCTCAGCATTCTAAGGCAGAACTCTATTCCCAAGCAACACAATTTAAGATCATCATAAATCATAGGAAAATGGAAGCAGAATGCTCACAGCATGTTCTCCCGAAGTTAACATTTTCAAGTAATGAGCATTTTTAAAAGTCACAACATCAACATAAAATGGTGTCAAACAGCTGTTGTAATGCTCAACATCAATTTTATGGAGACTCAACTACTAAACAGCAATCACAGTGATATCCCTTAGGAAGCATTAAGGGCGCCCCAGTGGAGAGCAATTTTGGAACTGCAGAACAACAAACCCAAACAAGGCTGTAATATACCCGTTAATTTCTTTTCCTGGCTGCACTCCGCCAGCTCCATCTAGCGGCCAAGCGCAACAGTCTTCTTTGCAGGAAGAGCTAAACGCCGGATTAGCTCTGATAAAAAGGAAAGCGCTGGACTGAAGAAGAGAGATCTGTGTAGGCTAACATCTACTCACTGATAATTATGGGGCTCAAAAGGATGTAGGCTTCAATGGGTCACATGCATGGCATTGTGTTCATTCTTCTCAGCATGGTAGGAGGGGGCTGGTCTATTTGGGCTAATGCCCAACTGGGCATCATAGGAGAGTTGGAAGGGGCCATGAAGGCCATCGAGTCCAACCCCCTGCTGGTGCAGGACACCAAGTCCCACCATCCCACTCAGATGGCTGCCCAGTCTCTTTCTGAATGTCTCCAGTGTGGGAGAGCCCACCGCTTCTCTAGGAAGCTGGTTCCACTGTCATATTGCTCTGACAGTGAGGGAGCTTTTACTGATGTCCAGCCTGAATCTGGGTTGTCGCAGCTTGACTTGATTATCCCATGTCCTACACTCTGGCATCAGCAAGAGGAGATTTTGATCTTCCTCTTTGTGACAGCCTTTGAGGTTCTTATTGCGGGATATCATGTCATCTTTCTAACCTCAAGAAATCAGCTTCCCTGGAGCAGGTGAGCCTCCTTCACTCACAGAGAACAGACATTCACCACCGAGTAAAGAATTTCTGTTTCCCCAAGGCAGGCCTCTGATACTTCAGCTCACAGGAATTAAACAGGAAACCACGGAGCCCTGCTTCCCACAGGAACTGCTGGATGGCAGAGCTGTAGCCCTGTCACAGGGAGACTTGTTCAGCTAGTTCACACTCCAAAGACTGACTCAAAGGCTGTCCCGCTTCCAAGTGGGGGGGAAATGCTCTGGGGAAATCAGCCTTTCCTTCTAGACATTTGTGTAAAATGTTGCTCATCATGTCTATTAAAAAATGAAGACCTTGTTAAAGGGGAAGGACATCAGGGATGTACATCACTAGAGTCTGTGGATACAGTGATCCCAGCCTAGGGTGCAACTTTTGGCGGTGGGAAGAAACTGCTGAGGCTACACTGCAGGTGCTCATTCATTCATTGGGCATTTCTATACAGTCCAATATCCGAACCTCGAATTTGCTCTGGTGCAGTTGAAGGACTGCCCATTAGTGCTACTGTGACTTCGGTTAGGTAGAAGAAAATTCTGGTTTAAAAAAGCCCCGATGCCAGCAGTGAGTGGACAGTTAGCACTTAACAAGTGGCACCATTTCACATGGATTGGATGTACGCCTGAACATAGCGAGGGGGTTTGCGAGTGCCCGAGAAGACAAGAGCAACGCCACCAGGAGGCCAGGCTCCCTTTTCAGGCTCCTAGCAGTCACCCAAGGCAGAATGTCTGAAGTGGAGGCACCAGACTAAGAGGCATCCACCCTCTTCGGGAGTGATGGTCCAGAGAGGACAGGCAGCTCTAATGGCGATGGAGGGGGGAAGCTACTGGGCAGTGGCAGCAGCTGAAGGCAACGCTGGTGGAGAATCTTTTACAGACAAGGACTATCTCTGGTTCCCACTGTGCAGAAGGAGGCCAGGGGAAATCAGTGCTGAATTGCCTTATCTTGAAGACCCCAGGATGAAACCATCCAAAATGAGGCAAGAGATTTTACTGGAGGATGAGACTCTGAGGTCATCAGGCGAGGAAGAGCCAAGGAGAAGTATGAGCATCTTGTTGCTAATGATGCAGGTGGATCAACGCTGAAGGGGTGTTGAGCGGCTGACATGCAGAAACAGGAGAAAAGTCCAGTGCTGCATAGCAGGTTCACCTGGAACACGGAGCGGGAGAAGTGTGACTCAAGGCAGCCCGGAAACTGGAAAGCAAGAAGCGGAGTGGTGTGCATCGTGGCCCTCGGGATGAGTGGATTAAAATGGACTGGAGTGGAGCATTTTCTTTCAGAAAAGCACAAGACGTTTTACTCCGGAGATGGAAAACACTGAAGCAAAGGAGTGGTTTTAATACTGAGACATGATGTAACACAAGCAGTGGGGTCTGGCTGGGTGCAAAGCAAGACCTGCAGCCAAGAAATTAGCAGAGGACTGAGACTTGGGAGGACAGCAATCAAGAAATGAGAAAAGATCATCCAGTGTAAAGGCAGCTCACCGATCACCAACACTGAGATCATCCACACTACTGTGCTCCTGGTCACTATGTATGGGTGTGATCTGGACGGTGAAGAAAGCTGATAGAAAGAAAAGTGCCATATGCGAAACACATATGGTGCTGGGGGAAAGCTTGCATGCGCAAAGGGGGTCCTAGATCAAATCAAGTCAGAGCTTTCCCTGGAAGCAAAATTGACAAAAAGAAGCTGTTGTACTTTGGGCACATCATGAGAAGAGGAGACTCTCCGGAGAGGAAAGTCATGCTAGAGAAAGTCAATGCAGAAGAGAGAATTTGACTCCCGAAAAGAAGCCGCAGCCTTGCAACAAACCTGCCTGGAAGCCACCCCTCCAGTAGCTGCAGACTTAGGCTCAGCCTCGCCTTGAAAGCAGCTGAGCTGAGAGGGAGTTGCAGGATTAAGACTGCCCAGCCAGCAACCTTCCTCCATTCCCTGTGCAGCACAAACTAAGGCTGCTGCGTGTGATGCCCAACAGGGGCGCCAATTGTGCAGCGTTCGCGTGGGGCTCAGCGCCTGATGAGCCCCTCATGAATTGGATTTCCAGTCCCAAACTGGGTTCCTCACACATCTCCAGCAGTGCATTTTCAAGCACTGAGCAAGGCTGTGGAAGGCAGGACGTTTTGGAGGGTTGTCATCCGTTCATCCATGGGACTGCCGCAGGTTGGAGATGATGCAAAAGCCCGTAACCCAAGCAGGTGCTTCTGTTGTGGATGATTGTTCTGGCCCTTTCTGTGAAACCGTTTGGTGCAGACTCTGACCCTGAAACTCAGGAGTTCTTTTACTGTCATCCCGATGACAGAGAGGGAAGGCCTCATTTTGCTAGGCACTCCTAAAATGCAGTGCCTAGCAAAGACACACTGGGTGCAGGATCTAACTAATAAAACATGCCTATCGTTTCCTTGTACTCATCTGTTGGCCTTTGGTATCGAATATTAGCTTGGTATTGCCACACGTCTGCTGCCTCCACATGCGCCTTGTTGAATATTCCTTTGTGATGCTGCTCCATAAGGAAGGAATAAATCACACCTAAAATTGTTTTACTGTACTGGCTATGCAGGATTCACCTCCAATGTACTTCCAAATATATTGTGGGCAGAGGTCAGAAGTATGTTCCCTGCTCCTGCTGTTTCTGTCAGATCACTGTGACTGCATTCGCCCCCCACCCCCCGCACCTTTTTGGAGGAGCTGAACTTCTGAAGCAGGAAGAAGAGTTTCTGTAACTCAAAGAGGCTTCCTGCTCAGTTTAGGACTCTGATCTTCTGGATTCTAAAACTTGCAGGGTGCCTGCATTAGTAGAGGAGTCAAGATCCCTGTGGAAGACACTCAGGATGGGCTGGGCGATCAAAAGATACTAGAGATCTCCAGCTACCACCTTGCCACCCAAAGCGTGCATGATTCCCATTCATGGGTGCTTGGAGTAAATGGGAAGCCAAAGCGGGGCTGGTTCAATCCACAGAGGAAATGTGTGCAAAGCAAACTGAGAAGTGGAAAGAAGAGGAAAGCACCTGCTCAACAATTGACTGATAGCTTGAGTGAATGTGTGCTCACGCTCAGTACTTTGAATGGGACAGGCTCTCTCGTCTGATCAAGAATGAATTTCTTATCCACCTCTAGTCCATGCATGAAATGGGGGCATTTCTAGGTGAGGTTCCTGACCTGCCATCAGATACGAGCCTAGTGTAGTCATTGCTGCAAGCAGGTAAGAGCTTACATAAGAAAAGAACAATTGCGGGCAGGGGTGCTTGTTTTTAATGCACAGGATTGTCTCTGTGAGCGTCTTGTGGATATTATTCATTTGAATAGGGATAAAACATGTCTTCAGAATTCAAGTATTCTCTTTGAGTTCAGATTCTTTAAAATCTTTATGAAGAAGTGAGTGCCTTTTTATACTACAAGTGTAAAACAAGATACAGTCTGGTTTGGGGGCTGGAACTGGAACACCACAGCAAAGCCGTGAAATCAAAGTGGAGTTGGAAGGGGGAACAGGGAGTGACATGGGGAGAAGGAGGACCCACTGGGAACATGGTACTGGGAAGATGACAGGAACCCACGTTTGATTAGACAAGTGCTCCCAGAAGAGACATCATGAGGAAATGGAGAGCCAGAGGAGAAACAGTTGCATGGAGAACTTTAAACAGAGTGGCCTAGAAATATTCAAGATGGCCAAAAATCTAAGAACTGGGTGACCTGTCACTGCAGCCTTGGAGAAGAGCCACGATTGGAAGCACTGGGTTAGAATCATTTTTGGTCATACTTCGACTTACACCTGCCAAAATTAACGGGACTTCAGTTATTCCCACAGGTCCAAAGATATAGATTTAATTAAATCTAATTAATTAAATTAGTTCCAAGATATAGATTTAATTAAAATTAGATGTACTATGGAATTTCATCCTGAACAAAATTTTGACCTGAATTTGCAGGTTCTTAGATGGGACAAGAAGACAGGTTGCATGCTGAAGGAAGCAAAATGTCAACGATAAGAATTGTGCCATCGTTTAGAAGGATTTGGCATGACTCCGTTTTGCACATTGTGTAGTGAAGGTAAAAACTCCAGCCTGGAGGAAGAATTTTGAGGAATTTTTAAAGAGTTTCAAATATATAGGATCAGTAAATTTGATTGGTGTGCCTGTGTGTGGGCAGCATATTCACACATCTTTAAATAAAATAGCCTAAGTGCCACACTGAAACGATATATCAGAATTAACAAATGATTTTTACTGCAATACTTTGGGGGCCAAACCAGAAGCGACATTAAATGTGTGCACACATTTAATATATCTTGCTTTTGTGCTAAATTATAGCCACAGAGGAACAGCTCAGGTTCATGACCAGAGCATGTGAGAGTTAACCCTTTTATTGATTGATAAATAAATAATATACTGCACACACCACAGTCTGATGAACTGATGCTGCTATTAAGCCTCGAAAGGAAGCTTCCACTGGGGCAACAGCAACCTTCCTTCCTGACTAATAGCTGGGGGGTGGGGGGGTGGGGGGGATTTGCATCAGGGCCATGTGCCTCCCCAGAAGTCACACAATCCTGATGTTGGTTCCTGCCCCAGCTGTAATTTAGGGGAGAAGACTAGAAGACGGGCTCAATGCATTTGCAACTTTAAAACGGCATCGTCACGTGTGGCCCTCAAATGCTCTCTTCACCCAGTCCCTCAGCCACGGTCTGCATCATTCGATTGCAACAGATGTGCCACTCAAGGAAAGCCTGGCGGGCGATGCGAGGTGGAATGAGACCAAGATGCTGAATGGTTGTGGAAGGAGTGCCCATTGTCTGGCAAGCAGCACAGCTCAGGAGTGGACTTGCACCAGAGGCTGTGCTGGGTTCCTACTCTCCTTTCAGTCACAGGCAAAGCAACAGGTGCATGTGGAAAGAGAGAGATTAAAATGCTGCTTCACATACCTCTGAAGAATTTTATGGTCAGAGTAGCAATTGGATGATTGGCTTTCAATAAGGGCAGTGGCGGATCTTTGGTTAATATTCCAGTGACACAGATGCCAACTTAGAATGAAAAGATAGGCGAGCATTTCATGGATATAATAACTATATGTGATCTTGGGAGTATTTTTACAGTGACCAGCCAAAATCAGGAAATGAGCAGTTTTAATGAAAATCCAGCCACAAACATCTGCATTTGACAAAACTAACCATCTCGTGTAAGAGAGAGAATAACAGGGAAATTCACAAGCCACACCAAAACCACATGATGCTTTACTTAGAGTTGGAAGTGACTCAGTATCATCAAAAGCTGTTATATATCTGTATGTACAGTATATGGCTGTTATTTGTACAAAACACTAAAATATCAAAGAAATTACATCTTCCAACTGTCCTGAGTGAATTTGTCCCCAATATGGTGGAGACTTTCAGTTTGGAAGGGCCCATGGTCACTTTAGCTTCATTCACAGCTACACTGTTTAGAAGAGAATTCCTTCACATGGCCTGCATGGGAAATAGTTAAAGCTGATTCTGCCTGTGCCTGAATTTCCCTGTGCCTGAATTCTGCCTGTGCCACCTTTACCTGTGCCTGAATTTCTTGTGAAAGAATTCATTTAGCTGTGAACATAGCCGGAAGGCGGGGACCAGAAATGTGCAGCATCCAGACATAGAGAGGAATCAGCGAGCATTCATTTTGTTACAGAAACCAGGACCGAAATTGACTCATTATTCACAGCATGTTGGCTGTTTCTCTGAGAATCTTTCACCCACAATCTTTTCACCCATGTGCTGGGTCTCCAGTAGAAGAGGAGGAGGACCATGCGAGCATTGCTGGGCAGAGATGTTTGAAGCGAGCTGGGGCACTCCAGCACTGACTGGAAGGCCTGGCGCTCATCACGCGAAAGCTCACGGCTCTGCACAGCCAACTGAAGTGATACAGGCCCCCTACACAGGAATCCCCGGGAGGGCTCTGTGCCTCGGGAAGGGCAGTGGGGCCCTGTTGAAACAGCTGGCAGAGCCCCAGTGAGCCTATTGAATGCCCCGTGGTGGAAGAGAGTCCTAGCCTAGTGCAGAAAGGGTCTCAACATCAGGGCCTGGCAGGCTTCAGTGGAGAAAAGCAGACGAGCACGCCAAGGGCTTGGCAAGTGCAAACACAGGAAGACGCCTGGCGGGGGGCGCGTAAGGCTCCTCCTCTGTTCACCAAAAGTCACAAAAGACAAGCCACAGCTGCTGCAAAGTCTCTGCTGCCGGGAGGCCTCACTCTGGCTTCTCACGGAGACAGAACGCCAGTGCCCTCCGGCTTCTCATGACCAACCAGTTCAGACAGAACTGTCCCCATGCTCATTTGTCCAGGCAAGATTGCTAGATGCGAGGAAACCCCGCAGAACGGCACGCACCTCTCCAGTGTAGCTTCCACAGCATGTTCTCGTATATCTACTGTGGCGAGGTGGAAGCAATTGCTCACTTCTGTGATCCTATCCATTGTCAATTATTCGGGCCAGCACCCTGATGACGGTGGCCCTCCAGCAGCATTCACTCTGCACGGTGCTTCTTGTTTTCTGGATCAGGCCCCTCAGCAGTCACAGCCAAACAGGGATCCCATGGAGCACAGGTCCAGTCAGGTGTGTGCCATGATGGCACACATGAGAGTGACACGCAGGCTGTCTGGCTCAGTCCTACGGGTGGATCGCAACCATCCAGCCAGGAGCATTTCTTTATTCAGCTACTGCCCAACAGATGAAGTTCACTGGGCAGTGAACAATAGATACAATACAGTATTTTACCTGAACATTAAAAAGCACACATTTTAAACCACCTTGTATAGCTAGGCCTGCAGAAAATCAGCTGGCAACGCTCCCCTGCCACACCCCTGTGCTATTTGGGGATGATAAATGCCTCAGCAAAGATGGCAGCTCTAACCCAGAACCAAGAGGGTAATACATTAGTGCCAGGTGAACCTCAGTGGGAGACCATTCCATCATTTGGGGGCTACCACAGAGAAGACATTGCTCCTTGTTGCTCCCAGCCAAACTGCCCTTGGATGTGGCATTCAGAGGAAGGCCTCCGATGCTGAGAGCCTGAACACGCTGTGGGTGGGAAAGCATTTGGGGGGGGGGTGTTGTGGCCTGAAGCCATGAAAGGCTTTACAGCACCTGAAGCGGTCTAGGAAGCATATAGACAGCCAGTACAAGTGGGCCAGGATGGGGCTTATCCAGTCCGAGTTATTGGTCTGCCCAGCACACTTTGCCCAAGCTGCAGCTTCCAAACGGTCTTCAAGAGCAGCCCCACATGAAGCAGTATGGGGCTCTAGCTTAGAGGTCACCAGAGCGGAAATGGCTGAGACCAGACTGTCCCTGTCCAGCTAGCCGGGCCGCTCCTTGCCCCTGAGGCCATCTGAGCCTCAAGCTGCAAAGACGAAGCACGGCCAGGCTATGAGCCTGCTCTGGGGTGCGCCACAAGCCCGACTGCAGAGAGGACTCAGAAGAGCCACTGTGTCCACCGCCCAGGGCATCTCTGCATTCCAGACAATGACCGGGGAATCGACAGAGCCGCCAGCCACAGCAGCTGGAGAGTCCCCCAGGGCCCTTGAGAATCCTGCTGGATCCATTAGCCTCCAGGGGGAACCATTTAATTGGGGCACCACCCTTTTAGAGGGGGAAAGCTGCAGTTAGTTTGGATCTCAGCAGGCTGTGATCTGACCATGACGAGGGGAGTGATCCAAAGCCCCCCACCTTCAGATCTTTGTCCCCCTGCCCAGTTGAAAAACCCGCATCCAGGGGGAGTTCAGCTGCGTGCATCAGGCTAGTCACATGTTGGGACCATCTCTTGGGTGTGATATAGTAGACAGGATGTCATGAAGCCCCATAATGAGTCAGATCGGGTGACTTGATGACATAATTGCAAGTGAAAATGATGCTTTCTGAAGCAGCCCTGAAAGGGAGCCCAGCCAGGCAGGGATCGTGTCGTACTCTCTATTTCCAGCAACTGGCTTTCAGGTGGTAACATTTCTGCATGAGCCTCTTTGCAACCTTGCTTGGCGATGGCTTTTGCTGGTGAAACCCGGCTTCTTCCCAGGAAAAGCAACACCATCACGTAACCTAGAGTTGGAGCACCAGCCAGCAGTGTCAGTGGGAAGTGATGCCTGGGGTTCCAGGCCATGGATTCCCCAACCCTCAGTCTAAATCAGCATCGTTTAACCTCTGCAATACAATCACGTACCCGCATGCAACTCTCCAAGGGGGGCTGACTTGTGGACCTCAAACTAGTTTGACCTGCAACTCTTACAATCTCTCACCATTGGTTCTGCAACTATGGCTGCTGGGAGTTGTAGACCAAATATCTGGAGGGCCACAAGCTGCTCATCTGTGTGAAGAAGATGGAGCTGAACTTTAGAAAACACTACTAAAGGGGCAGTCCATCAGAACTCTCAACAAAGGAAGCGCTCAAGTCTTTCTTGTGACACAGAAAAAAAGTTTGCCAGTGAACATGTGGCACAGCTCAAATGATGAGTGTACAAGTACAAACACATTCTTGTGCTGTAGATATTTTTATACACATTTGTCATTCTGGAAGCCATAATACAGTAGGTTCTAAGGCTTCTTATGTGTACAAAGAGGCCAAGCCAAGGTGCTGTGCTACGGACTCTCATTCCACAGAATCCGTTTTCCATTGCCTAAATGTGACTTGGGAAATCAGCTTTGAAATGCTTTGTACCTAGAAGCCAAGCTCAGTTAGAAATTACCTCCATAGATATGCTCCAAGTACAGAGTGAAAACCAATTTGAAGCCCACTGTGGAAGCAACAAGATTAACCTAAGCCAGAGATGGTGTTTCAAAGTGTTACACCAGCACCTGCAGGACAAGTGAAATGTTTTACATGGAAAAGCATCCACTGCCACTGCTGCTCCATCATAGCCTAGCCAGCCAGCCAGCCAGCCAGCCGTTGCCACATAAATTTGTTTCAGGGCTAGGGCTACAGGAAAGCATGGGCATTAGCTGAGCCATGCTGTGTCTAAATGGGGTAAAACCAGAATGGAGATGGAGAAAACCCACAAGTACTGGCACAATAGCATTTAATCTTGACTTCACTGAAATAATTGTCAAAACTTAGTTCATCCCAGAAGAGAAAGGGTTCAATTAAAGACGTACCAGGAGTAACTTGTGGCACCCCAGTCAAATGTAATTTTTAAACAACTATTTTGAGAATGGTTGCTCCGGTAATAGTCACTCTCTGTCATGTTGTTTTGCCTGTAGTAAGAGTGGAAATGATGTTGAATGTCATTCTGACATGTGTGGAAGAAATAATAGTCGTGATTATGGTATTTTGGACTGCCAGACAGTGAAACTCTACCTGTGTCCAAGGGATTTAATACTGGTAATTTAGCCAACTCCACAATGAAATGAAGATGGAAGAGAGAAACCTAATAGAAAGTGTGAGTGCTTTATAAGTGTGTCTGAAAAGTGGTGCTTCGTAGGTCACGTACATTTCTCCATAGCAAGTTATTCCTTGGGAATCCTTCAGGTGTAGTTTCAAGCCAAACCACCGGGGTATGAAGGAAAAGATTTTGTTCATTAATTTTTATCGTGAATTTTAAAACATAAAAACAAGCCAAAACCCAAACAAACATAAGCATAAAAAATAAAAAGCCATAAAATAAAGTATTGCAGTTTTCTAGCAAGGTTTGAATATTACCATCATAAAAATATATATGTAACATGAACCCTTATATATTTTATGAATGATAGGCTATATTGCCAGCCAAGTATGAGGCTGTGTGTGTGTGTGTGTGTGTGTGAGAGAGAGAGAGAGAGAGAGAGAGAGAGAGAGAGAGAGAGAGAGAGAGAGAGAGAGAAACTAACTTGGGCACTTTGAATATGACACAGAGAAAAAGCTGAGTGTTTTGAGACACTAAGTTAATAGTATGGGTTAGGAGTTGGTGGTGGAGGCATTTTCTGGCTGCCTCCCTGAAGATCTGAGGTGGACTTTGGGCTTCTGTTGAAGTGTTCCAACTGTGCCTCCCCCTACTTTCAATCTATATCTAAATTGAGATGCGCTGAAAAACCGTTTCCAAGCCCCCCAAATGACATCCTAAACACAGGCACACCTGTGCAAGAGGTAGTTTGCTGTGTTAAAAAGTATCATCCTGAATGGAAAAATCAAGACCATTGAACCTGAAAAAGGACATCGTAGAACTGGAAAAAGCTCCGCAAAGAGCATATGAATTGATCGAGGGGCTGTGGGAGAAAAGGTTGACATGTCTGGGATTGAGTAGTTATAAAAAGGCTGAGCAAAGGGAGGCATGACAAAGGTGCACAGAATAATGCATAAGGTGGAGGAAGTGGATGAGCAAGTATTTTTCTCCCTCTCATAACCCTTGAACTCGGAGTGATCCCATGAAAAGAGATTGATTGGTGGGAGAGTCAGGACAGGTAGAAGGAAGTACTTCCTCTTGTGGCACACAGCTCTCCTGTGGAATTCACTTCCACACAAGGTAGCGAGGCTCCCCCATTTGGATAACTTGCCCAAGAGGATTGGGCAAATTAATGGCTAGCACCATCACTGGTTACCAGTCGTGAGGCAATATGCTGGCCCCAGTGCGAAAAGCAGGCCGTGAAAGGCTGCAGTTGCCACGGCACCCGTGTCCCACTCATGCTTTTGCTGCAGGCAGCTGGCTGGCCCTGCATGAGCAGAATGCCAGACTGGATGGAGCCTGCTCCTATACTGCCCCCTTACGTCACTGGAGGGTTTGGTGGTAGGGACCCACAAAGCCTCTATGGAAACATGTCCTCTGGAGCTGTCCAGAGTCGCCAAACAAATGCTCCCACAGAGCGGCACACCATCAGAACCAAGTCACGAGCCTCCACTCCACCATTCCCAGCATTTGCCAGCTGTGTATCTTCCCAGGAGCCATGATCCGGTACAAGCCTGCTCAGTGGTAAAGAAATCTTAATCAGTTTGTAGACTGCGTGGTTGCTGGATACTCCAGCTGCTGACCGGATTGTTCTTGCAAATCCTCTTGGTGATCTCGCTGTTGGTCATGATGGTGGTATTATAATAGTTCACACATGTAGCAGAAATGGCAGTTCCAAGCAGGAGACTGCATGCATGTTTTAGAGAACCTCTTCCTATCTGGCTTCACTAAGAGTTTTCTTCTCTTCATCTTCTGAGGAAAGGCTGAGCAGAAGGTAAACCTTGAGATGTTCTGGACATTCGCTCCCAAGAACCTTTGCCAGCATGGTCAATGGCCAGGAATGCTGGGAGTTGAAGTCCAAACAATCTAGAGAGCTGATTTCTGCCCACTCCTGTCTTGATGTCTACATTTCTACACAGCAGTCAAGAGGGCAAACACTACCCTTGGATGCATAGCCAGAAGTGTGGCTTCCGGATCAAGAGAGGTACTACTGCCACTCTGATGACTCTGGTATGCCTGCAGCTGGAGTATTGTGCTCAGTTCTGGGCTCTGCATTACAGGAAGGATATAGCCAGCTTGGAATCAGGGCAGCGTAGGGCCACGAGGATGGTGACCGGTTTGCCATGTATGAGGTGAGACTGAGGGAACTTGGTCTTGGAGAAGAGGAGACTCAGAGGGGATCTGTTGGCGACATACAGGTATGTGAGGGGGTGTCACATGAAGGTGGGTTGAGCCCTGTTCTCCCCTGCAGAGGAAGGCAGGCCGCGCTCCAACAGAGCCAAACTCAGGGAACCGAGGTTCACTTTGGATGCCAGGAAGCACTTCCTGACAGTCAGGACCCCAAGGGTATGGAATGGGCTTCCATGGGAGGTGGTTGAGGCCCCATCGGTGAGGGTGTTCAAGGACAGGCTAGACATGCACATGGTGGGCGTGTTGTGAGTGGAGCCAGCTGGAGCCAGGGGTCAGACTAGATGGCCTGGGAGATCCCCTTCTGACTCTCTCTTTCTGTTTCTATGTTTCTCCTCTCTTTTAAGTCCTTGCCTTTCCCCACTGATCCCGGAGAACAGGCAAATAATATAGCTTCCTGGTTATTGTGGGTAAAGTTCCCGGGGTTTGTGATGCATCCCACACACCAAATACATGCACCATTTTAAGGCCACACCCTCCCACAGGCTTCTCTCGCTCTCTCTGCCCTCTTTGGCGATATCTCTCTGTGTGAGCTTGCCCACAGCATCTTCTCAGAAAGAAACCCCTCTTTCATTGGCAGGGCTTGCCTTCAGAGAGAGGCAGTACAAGATTTTAAATTTCCTGAGGTGTCTCTCAAAACAGGGCTGCACTGACATCTAGTGGAGACACAGCTAATGCTTTGCGAGATCCCAAAGAAATGTTGAATTGTTTTGAGGGCTGAATGGGAGGAGTTGTTTTTATACAGGAATTCACTGATAAATCAATGCTACAAGAGATAATCTTCCAGATAGTGCACAGCCTGCTTCTGATGTGGAACTAAACGTTTATTTTATTTCTAAATCCCACCTCAGTGAGCCTATGCGGCATAAAGGCACAGAAGAAAGGGGGCTTTCAGACCCCTCCTCATTCACTGGGTGGCCTCGAACACTAATTCCAGACATGGGTGGTCTGGTGTCTATCACTGTTTGTGAAAAGGGGCCACACAGGGATGTGGCTTAGGGGATTCCCTTGGGAGGCAGAAGACTGCTGGCTGGTGAAACAATAGTGGGGAGACCCCAAACCGCAGAGGTGGAACAGTTTGATGTGGACCTGCACGGAGCATCCAGAACTTGTCTGGTTGAACTCCTAATGGCTTTTCATATGGGGAGGGGGAGTCGGACACATTTGCATCATAAGATTAACATTTCTTGCCCCCACCTGGTTCAACACTTTTCTCCTGTCCCACACTCCAGAAGTCTCTCTCTCTCTTTCTCTCCCTCCCTCTCTCTCTCTCCCCCCCCCCCGCCAGTATTTCTCTCTTTCTCACACATTCACACAAGGAATAAAGGAATAAAGAGACCAGTCCTGGACACAGCAGAGAAAGTTTTCAGAAGGGTAGGGTTTTGTTAAATTGTTCTTCTCCCTCCTGATATCTCACCCTATTTCCAGAAATCCCCAGGTACCTGTAGGGCATCTGCTCCAGGCAGGCTAATCCTAGAGTTCTTCTCAGAAGCTGGGTGTTTTGGGGCCTGCAGACTACACCCTGCCGGCTCGGCTCGTAGGGATTCTGCTTTCCAAATGAACAACTGCTATTCAAACCAATCGGGCTTCTCAGGCTGAATCCAGATGTTCTTTCATATCATCCCCCCCCCCACCTTAAATTGAACACAAATATCAACTGGCACTTTATTCATAGTAATTTAAGCATGCGGGTCTCTTGATAACGTGTCTGCTTGGAATGTGCCCGGGCTCTGTGATGGCATCCGTCAGGAACCATCCTTCATTTCCCCCCCAGGTAAGCACAAGGTGAGTCTTGACTGTGGACTCTTCTTCTCCAGCCATTTCACCTGGACTATCAGACTTCGTCTTATTTTTTGGAGGCTGGACTCTCACTGTGTCCCCCAGGTTTAGACCAGGAAGATCTTGAGCGACTGGTTACAGCACTCAGACTTGAGGGTAGGCCTTGGGGCAGAGGGCTCCAATGATCAGAAGGAGCTAAGGTATGGACCTGCAGTGGCTGCTTTTGCTTTCCCAAAAGCTTCCTCGCTGTTCTTCTTGCGGATTCTACTTTCTCATTACTTTGAAAATATCCAGATGATGAACTGGAGCATTCAGTATCTGAGTTCTTGCTGAATTCCTGGAGTTCTGCCACAATTAAAACCCCCCCAGAAAACTAGGGCTCATTCTCTGAACTCACAGTTCCTAGTATCTCATATGATGCAAAGCTTCTTTTATCTTACATATGACTTACATTCTGGCAGAGACATCTGATAATTTGTCTATTTATTTATTTAGAATTTTTGCAGACTGTCCAATTACCGAAGTCTCAGGACAGTTTAAAAAACAAAATGTAAGAAAAGAAAAGAAATAACCTACAGTGATCATAGAAACATAGAATAGTAGAGTGTGAAGGGGCCTATATGGCCATTGAATCCAACCCACGCTCAGTACAAGACTCCAGGTTGAAACATCCCCGACAGACGGCTGCCCAGCTGCCCACAACCTCCCCAGGCCACTGGGTCTATCACCATGTGGCTCCAACAGTCAGGAAGCTCTCTCTGATGTGCAGCCCGAACCTGACTTCCTGTAATTTGTGCCCCTTGTTCCATTTCCTGTATTCTGGCAAGACTGAAAGCATCTGGTGAACCAGCATGTATTCCTTGTCCGCCCAGCTAAACAGATCCACGTCAGCTTTCAGCAAAGATCTGCCTCTGCTGTCATGCTGCAACAGAGTTTCATCAGGCTGATGATCTTGCCAACATCTGCACAGTCCACATTTCCCCATGAATCCCTCCAGCTGCTCATTCATCCCTGGCCAGCAGACGGCCTCCGTGGCCCAGCACAGACATTCCTCTGTTCCCAGATGTGAAGAATGTTCTCTGCATGACTTCTGCCCAGTGGGCTCCTGGTAAAACAGCCCTTTCTTCTGCGAGATGATACCACTCTGTACACAAAGTTCATTGTGTATCTGGAAGAATCGTTTTGTCCCTCGTGGCGCATGATCTTTTGTTCTGGCCACCCGTGTAATCTTCTGAGTTTTCATCTCTGGAGGATGTTGTCTCCCTGCCCATCAGTGAATCTCTCTCAGTTTTTCTTCAGATGCAGATAAGTACGGCACCACCCTGATATTCCCACTTCAGCTTCCATGGATCCCTGCATGGCAGCTTCTGGGTCATATGCTGGCTCGAGGTATCTGCTGACACGAGGTCCATGCCAGGGCAGTAGCTGATTTGTCTATCATACTTCAGCAGACACGCCATCCTGTGCTGTAGGGTTTTTCAGATATGCATTCCAGAGATTCGTGGTGAGTCTGGACATCTTTGGTGCAGCCATAAGCATACTGGTGAATTTGTTTAAAAAAAATTGCAAGTAGCTCTTTTCAAACAGAAAAGGGAGCATGCCTCTGTTCTCTTTCTGCAGTCTTGTTTCGTGCATGTTTCCACTCACAGCATTTGCATTTCTCTGTGGTGTTCATTGTTGTCCTGACACACAGTTTCTCTCTCTCTTGTCAATGTACTATGTGGGCAGGTCCCCTTGTCTGTACTTCCAGACCTCAAATCCTCCTTGGACACTTCAGCTGCCCTGCAAATCATGAGGATTTCTCTAAGGTCAAGTCTGCTTCCCTCAGCAATCTCTCATGGACTTGTTTGTTCTGCATCAGACACACTATCTTGTCCCTTGTCAAGGAGTTTTTGATAGCTCCAAAGTTGCTACTAACATCATTAAACCAGTGCAGTATTCCTTAGTGCCTTCCCGTATCGCTCGGTTCTGCATGGAAAAAGTGGTACCTTTCCACTGTTTTCATTCTTTTTGAGGTCGCAACAGACATTGGAATAATGTATTATTGAAGCAAAAATGTACTGTATGTACTGTTGGCTCACCGAATCCCTCTTTTCCCCTTTCTCCAATTAAATATAGAAATAGAGCTTCATTTTCACAGACACCTTTTTAGCTGCCACTGCAATGTCCACAAAAAGAATAAATTCCTCTTTCCAGATTTTCCATGCATGATCTAAGTTCTAAGCACAAGGATGCAATATTAATATTTGCTGGCTCTGTTCCCTCCATTTTGCCCCTTTTCTCTCTGTCTGTCCTCACGGATCGTTATTTTTCTTCTGCCGAGCCTTCTGTCATCACCGCAATCATGATTCAGAGCTGGTGGGCTGCGCCCCACAGATTCGCAGAGTCTGCCTTCCAAACAAACTTTCACATGTTATCCAGGCAAAGCCTTTCCACTGAGCTCACTCAAGCAGCGGCTTCTCTCTCCTTGAGCCAGAAGCAGTGGGCTTTCCCTTAGCTGCTTCCCGGTTCCTCACAAGAAACACGATCCACCCAGGACAAATCCAACAGTTCACTGGGGGTAGATTTCTTGAAGGTCCCCAGTCATTCCCAAGTGGTGTGATCTATCAGTTTGGAATTCAAGCAGAACGCATGAAACTTACATTGTGATTTCTGGCAATACAGGGAAACAGAAGTATGTGTCTTTGCAAAGTGAAAGAAAGCAATATCTTAAGACCAAAGTGGCCCAACAGATACAAGCTTTCTGTGTCTTCTAGAAAAATACAGAATATGACAGCAGTTCAGCCATGGACTGCCAAAGGGATCTGTTAAAGAAAACAGAAAGAAAATATGGCGGACTAATTCAAGGCATGTAGCAACAGGAAGGCTAATAGGAGCACTACCACCTAAAAGGATAACCCTCCCTACCAATATGATGTTGTCTTTCAGTCCTCACATCCAATAACGTAGAGGATATTTTTATCCAAGAGAGGCGGCAGGGCAAAGCTAATTGATCACATGGAATAATGATAGCAAATAAAGAGATGACAGTGCAATGAACTTGAATGTCTCACTTTGCAAAATCAGAGCAATCCAGGACCTGACAATGTTGAACAAACAAGGAAGAAAAGGTAATGTTTGTGAATTGCTGCATCAAAGGATAGCAACCGTCATGTCGCTCATGTGCCGGTTCTTATGACTGGCCTGTGGATTGTTTTCACCCACACAGAGCTGGCTGCCGTTGTGAATTTGCAGGCCCTGCCTGGGGCTTGCCATGCCTTTTGAATCTAGGTGACATTGTTTATTGAAAGAACCCTTACATAACCCTAGAACAGACCATGGGTTATGTCAGAGTGATTTAGCCCTCAAATAGCCTCTGCTGCCCCAATTCAGCTGTCATAACAAGACACGGCAGGGCTTGCATCCTCTCAATGGCAGATGAAAGTGCTGTTGCAGCCCATGGGTGAACCATTCCATCTTGGGCTGTTGTGTTTTGCGAACAAGATCGTGGTTCTGATAATCTTCCTAGTGCAAATGATCGTTATGCATCATTCAGCTTATTTAAGGTTTATCGCAGAAAGCCATGTGTCTGAGATACGATGGTGGAACCAAAAGCAGTGACAGCTGGCCGGCCCAGGGTCTCTCTGTAGAAGGCCAGGTCTTCTTGCAGACGTGAGGTTAGTCCCGGTAGTTCAGAGGAGTGTGCACACTCCTTCCAGTCATTTGCTTGTGCAAAGCGATGCTGCCAGCTTCCAGGTTGGTAGCTCAATAGCAGAGCACTTGCTCTGCTTGCAGTAGGCCTCCGGTTGAATTCCCAGCATCCCACGGCAGAATCCTGTCTGAAATGCTGGTAAGTCCCTGCCAGTCAATGCCAGCATTCCAAGGCAGCTTCTTATGTTCCTAATTTAAAGTATGTCCATCTGTCCTCTCCCCTCCCCTGCAGTCTTTCCAAGTCTGCTCTGAAGGGAGGCACAGAGATGGCGACTCCTCCGACGCTGGAGGAATGGATTTTCCTCTGTGGGTACCCGTCTTCATCGGGGCAGAGATGCATGAAGACTTGGCTGCTATCTACCTGCATCTCTGTTGCTGTCTTGGATCTGATATCCCCCGCTTACTCCTTGCCTTCCAACTTTGACCTTTTCTGCATGAGACCATTTACCTGCGATATCTCTTTTCACTGTTGTTAAGAATTGACGATGCAGCTCTAAATGAAGGACTTTTCCTTTCCTGCTTAATCATGGCATCAATTCTAGGCAGCATAGCAGAATAACCTAATTACAGAAGTGGGGAGATGTGTTTTGGTTTGCTTTTGGAAACACTACAGAATTTTCCCCACTCTAAAAAACCAAACCAACCAACGCTGGGGAAGTGGTTTTTAAAAACAGAAGTGAAACTGGAGGGTCACACAATTGTCTTAAGGACCTGCAAATGCAGAATGACAGGTGTGTACAACTGCTTTGTGCAAAGAAGGGGAGCAGCGCCAGCATGAGGGAATCCCGCTGTGATCTCCAGCCGCAGCTGAGACTAACGGCGGGCATTCTCCGGGGACCAAGCCCTGCCATTTGGAAAATGCGAGGAGGCTCCACGGGCCACCTGTGGAACCTCTGCAGGTTGAAGGATCCACCTCCACCTGATCCACCTGTTCCAGGTATGCATCAGACATAATTGTTGCAGGACAACTGCTAATTTATATGGATAAAGAACTATAATTCTACAAATTGTAACTCAAATGCATTTCTTCCGCAGCTAGGACTTTTGCCTGCTGAAACTCTGTAGGGGAAATGTTCCATTCAACCAGCATTTATTGAAGCCCTTTCTCTTCTTCCACATCATTTACAGGTTCCTTGAATAAATAGGACATGAACAATTCGTTATTTATTGTCTTATATTCGATTAATACTTTTTTAGGGTCAAGATTCACTGCGGTTTCTTTTCTGTCAAAGGGCTGGTCATGAAAGCTAAATCACAGTGATGCAAAGAGCTCAGAAATTTGAAATTCAAAGAGGTGACATGACATGCTTGCCTCAGAATGTGGGGAGAAACTCATTTGGCTAGTATTTTGAATTCAAACCTATCCAATTTGCACTTTCTGAATCAGTAAGTGAACTAAAATGCAGCTATCCTTTGGCATTCCTCTTCTTTAAACTCTGTGATGTAATTATTCAAACAGGATAGGTTAAGGAAAAGTGTGCACAAAAATGGTATATATTAGAGAAAATAACATACAAAAATGCATTATACTGGAGAGACTTTCTTGCAAAAATGCCTATTTTACAGGAAATGAATGCAAAAATATGTACATGTTTTCATGAAGATTTTAAAAGAAATATGCAGACTGATGCAGGACTGAAAAAAGGTTTGATTTGGAGATGGTGAAACTGATTGAAAATAAAATTGAAACATTTGTCCCTCCCTCTCTGCTAGCTTTGTTGTGGATAATGGACCCTTATCTGAGAAGACTACCATCTTGGATAACACAAGTTTGTCTCTAGGCCCCAATAATTTCATAACCAGTGAACCACCCAGAGCCTATGGGAGTGGGGTGGTATAGAAATATTAAGATAAATTTAATTGTGTGTTTAAGAACACTGCTTTAAGAACAATTGCAGTAAGTTACAGAGCTTAGGAATCAGCTGTGCTTTCTGAATTCAGCTGAGAAACATTGACCTTTTGTAGCTTTGAACTAGCATAAACGTAAAACAGGACTAATTAGCCAAACATTATGTGAATGTACCTTAGTGTTTAGAGTGTTACATGACTAGAGAGACGCATGTTCAGGGTCTCACCGAGACATGGAGCTCACCGTGTGGCTTTGCACCAATCGCAAACTGGCGCCCGAACCCACCGCACCGAAGTGTGGGTGCCACACTGGCTGGGATGGAGGGGACCCTTCTTGTCCTTCACTTCCGGAGCCGTCCCGGAATTGGAGGGGATCCATCTTGTCCTTCATTTCAGGCAGGAAATTGCCACGAGTTGGCCTCGACACATCCCAAGGCTAAGCCAGGCTGTAGGACCATTGAGGTCAGAGTTGTTTTCATTTCGGTGATGGTAGCTGTCTTTCCCTAAGATCTCTGGCTATGCCTGTAAGGAGCAGAACTGTGTGTACTACTGGGAGCTCCTGGGAAGCGGTTTGTGGATTCTGCGTTGCAGGAGCAGATGTTGCTTAAAAGCATCCATTGCCTTTGTCCTGCACCACATGCCCAGCAGGCCCACAGAGCCAGAAAAAGAGCGCCTGCTGTTGACTGCAAGAACAATTGTGGGTGAGCAGGAATAGCACAATGCCCATCCATGTGGTGCAACAAACAGTCCAAACACAATGGCGAAGGGGACAATGACACATTTAATGGCAATGTACATATTCCTGTGCTCACGAGAACACTGAGCTGTATTGAGTTTCGAAGCTCAAGTGAAGGACAGGCAACCTCTCTTGCAGGAGCATCTCAGCCCTGACCTTGCAGCAGAGCAGCGGGGTGGGGTGCCAACTTGCCAGTCAGCACACGCTCTGCAGAACGGCTGGTGATGGACCTCCAAGGTCAATCCTTCTTCTGGTTTAACAGAGAATTTCCTCAGCCAAGGTTGGCCTCCATGAGGCGAATCTACTCGAAGGGGCTGCTGAGGGGCTCACAACCCAACAGGGCTGCATGCCAATTTAGGAATCAGTGTATCAGTACCAGGTGAGTGGAAAAGGCAGGCACAATTATGCATATCTCCAGAAAGGATATACACAAAGAGGTGCTTCAGTTGTACAAATCACAGTGATCTGGTCTGGCATCAAGCAGCCATATGGGGACCCCAGTTAATCAATCGTACTTCCATCCATCCATCCATCCTGCTTGGGTTACAGGATCACTAGCAGCCTGTTTGTTCTCAGAGGTCACTGTGTGGTGTCCACCAGCAGTTCCTTTGGCAGCCCCCAGGAATTCCACACGGACCCTTAAAGGTACCACCACCACCACCACCATTTATTGGATCACCCTGTTACCCAGCTCTAGTCAGAGTCCCAAAATGCCCACAAAAACAGGCACACATTCCCATTTAACAACTATTTGATTTATTTAACAATACAAATTTCTTTCTACCGCATGGTGTAAGCAGAGAAAAGTTGAGAAACAAAATTAAGTTTTTTTCCTTTTAAGTTTAAATGTATACACAAAAACCCCCAAGCTCTTACTTCAGTAAATATAAAATTTACAGACAAAAAAACTACATTAAAAAGAACAAGGTTGTGACAAACCAATGACAAGAAGGAAATTCAGAATCCATAATCAAATGTTTAGTAAAGGAAACAGGGCCGATCTTGAGAAAGGTTCTGAAATCTGAGGTGCAAGAGGAAATTTTAGTACATTAAAAACAAGAATAAGGTTGCAATTATACTCTATATTTTGTGATATAAATATTTTAAAGCTTTGCAGGCCACATATGTAATATGTGAAATATACATTTTGCCCTTTATTGTAAATTTGCAGGAGTGTTGTACATGCAACGTACGGATGAACTTTATCAGCATATGGGAACGGCGACATCTTTGGAGTCCCTCCCCATTTGCCTGTCACTTCGAAGTTGTCGTTCCTTAATGCTCATAAATTATCGGGTGAATTTACAAAGCCTGCATGCTGTGTAAACGCCATTCCTTTTAGTGGGAGCCACTAAAATTCATGAAGGGCGCCTGGCTCAAGTGTGCTTCAGACCCCCCGTCATGGCCCCTGTGCTCTTTACACAACTAGGTGCGTGGACGGTTCTCCTGAGGTGCTGAAGCGCCTTGCGGGCCAGACTGCATGAGGGGCTCCTATGACCGAGCGATTCTACATACGAAAGCTCCCCCACAACATGCAAGCTCCCTGTAGACAGAAAACTAGCATGTCAGGGACAGGGCTAGGCGAGAAGGCTTCTCTCTGACCTAGTTTTCAATGCAGAAGGCACTGGTTTGAAAAAAAGAAGCTTTCTGGTCATAAGAGCCACTCTGCAGTCAGGGGCTGTACAGTCCAGCTTCGCCCACTGCAATAAGAAACGAGGGATGGGGCCAGTTCTTCGCAACTCCCCACTGACAACTACAGGGTTTACAGACCTTATTCCACACTGGCTTTTACTTCAGGGTTTAACACAGAACCCAAGCTGCTAACAAGGCCCTCTCACAGGAGGAGTGAAAATGGCTTTTAGTCGAGAGATCCCGGTGTCACCTGTTCAGCCACTTCTCAGAATATGCAGGCATAAACGTCAAGGAACATCACTCTGGAAGTCACATCTTGAGACCATAAATCTTAAAGCAGCCTTCCCCGACCTTGTGGTTCTCCACTGTTTTGGGTCACAATTCCCATCATTCCTGACTAGCCATGTTGCCCTGGGGCTGATAGGAGTTGTAGTGTAAAACACCTGGAGGACAAGAACTGGGGAAGACTGCCTTACATTTGGAACAATGATGCCTCCTGATGTCTTCGTAGTGAAGTACTCAAGCTAGCCAAAAATACTGAAATTCAGTGATCAAGAAGTCCAGCACAGAACTCTTTGACAAAGGTGCTCTAACATTTCCAAAAAGACACATCAGCTTTGGTTGGGGTAGGGCCCAAGAGACTCAGCAGATCAGTCATCTGAAATCATTTTTCCCTGTCTGAGCTTTTTTGCTGGCTTTATTACAAAGGAAAACAGAATGGAAGAGTAAGTAATTGCTCCAGATCAAATATCTAGAATGCATGCCTGTGTCTTGGGCCCGAGCTCATACATAATCCTGCTGGGTCAATGCCCACTGGTAATGCATGGATCCTTTGATTACAAGCTCATTCCCAGGGAATACTGACATAAAAGCTCAGCTTGTAACCCAAGCTACCCACACGATCAAACCATCCATATACGGCTTTGTAGCGCTTGTGGTGGTGCAGCCAACGAGGGCAGGGCAGGAGCACGTTGGGGCTGAAATCCCCAGCTGGAGTAGCGGAAGATTCAACCTTCCACACAGAGAAAGGCTTCTGTCTACCAGGGAATTATACTGTACAATGTCCACAGAAGGAGGGGCAAGAGTGTTGCGTCTGGGTCACCCCATTCATTTCATGGCAGCTTATGCAGGGGATATTCTGAATGGATTCTGCTCAGAATTACACATTATTTAAACCTATGTTTCACTTATAAAAGTGCATTTTGCAGTTTCAGATGAATGTTACAGTTCCAGATCAATAATATGCTACTTATTCCATTTTGTGAAAAGCTGGTAAACAGAGCATGCAGTTTTGCTGCTTCGGAAGACAGTTTAACATGATTAAATAGGCTGGAACTTTAAACTGAAATCTAAAGCACTGAACTCTCTGTGATCTGGTACATGTTAAGAAAATATTGGCAAGATCTGCAGCAACGTTGATGGAAAGCAAACCTAGCCCCCCAGGCTTCTGAAGACCTGTGCATTTATCTTGCAAAAGCGAGTTCATTTATGGAAAATTAGAGCTGGGAGCGGGGATGACCATAGAAAACCAAATAGGAAATCATATGATTAGCTGGGCTGCTCATTCACACTGGATGTGTGAAGAGATAGCAAGACTTGTTTGCTACACTCATTGCTCAAGTCAACACTGGGTGAATGCAGTAAGAATTAACATACAGTAGAACTCAGGGAGCCACTTGGAAAATGGGCCGAGGGTTATTTTTCTGTTCAAGAGCGAAGAGAGTCTTACCATTCACTTCCTAACTTCACTGAATTCCTGACTGGGTGCAGAAGACTGCTGCACCATCGGATACTTCTGCCCAGCCAAAACGACAAGAGTGGGCAACCCGGAGAGGTCCGAGGGCCATGTTTGCCCACTGAATCCCTCCAAGGCTTGTTTGCATGGGGGCGGCATACAAATACGTTAATAAATAAATAAAATAAAAATGGGTGCTGGAAAATAATTTCAAAACATGTTTTGGTTTAAATATAGCCTGCAATGGCTACAGAGTGCTCAAAGTGTCTAAATTAGAATGTCTGCAAAATAACTGTGGCCCTTTTAGTTGGCTAAAGTGGCTATAGAGCACCAAAAGAGTCAAGCTAATTTGATCCTCTTGGCACTATATAAGCACGAGCCAATGCCTTTTTTCAATTAATGATTTGTGGGGGAGGGCCTCAGAGGACACAGGTGGCCTCAAGAGGCCTGTGGCCATGCGTTGCCCATTTATTTATCGGGTTGCAGCATGCACACTTGGCCACTGGTCATCTGCACCATTCACATGTTGTGCCAAACTCATTTGTGCTGGAACAGTGAAAGATTAAACAGTAAGTATTACGTTCCATTCACCCTTTAAGGAAAGCTCAGAACCAAATGAGGCCTGACACTTGTAGCCACATGGGTGTTTTTAAAAATAGGACATATTTGGTGCAGGAGAGGAACTTTTCATTGGGAGCACAAGGGGAAGTGGTTCAGTTCCTTCTTTCCTTGCTGTGGTCCCAACCAAAATCCCCCCCGCCCTGGCCAAGGTATTATTTGCTGTGACTGGAGTGAGATTCCGCAGGGGCAAATGAGAGCTTTCCTCCTGGGGCTATCAGGAGTTGGCGGGGGGGATTTTAAATGGGACAGGTGGCAGGAGGATACGGTTAAGCTGACAGTCCTGATCTGCCTGCTCGCTTGCTGTTGACAATTGCATTTATTTAAAATATTTATATCCCTGAACTGTGCCACAGAATAAGCTTCCATTCCAGGGCAGCTGCCGATAAGTAGATTCACAGTAGATTCACTTTTAAAGGGTTGTGGCTCTGGGAGTGGGAGGAGGATGGAAACGGTCCACCTCCCAGGCCTCAGAGGTCCCTGCTTCAGCTCAGACCCTGGAGCACATCGCTGCAGCTACAGGGGTAGGTTTAGAGCCACACGAAGCTGGGCCTGCTAAGCCTTAAGGGTAACCTAGATGGTCTTGTGCTTGGTCCCTCCTTCCTCCTGCTCATTGTCCACAGGGGACCTCATAGAAACAGCCCTGCCTTCCAGTCCATCACAGTGTGCTCCCATTTTAATTTCAAATATGAGAACAAAGAAGCTCTTCCTTGGGGAACATATTTATTGTGTTTGAGATGATACACTGGATGCTCTCTGAGCTACAAGGTGGGTGTCGATGGGAGGGGTGGGGGGAAAAGGAGTCCCTTTCATTACAAACTGACAAAGGTAAAAGTTTAAAACAGTTTTCACAACAGCATGTACCACATATCGGAAATAGATCTGGGCTTAATACAAATGACGTAATTCCTAGTCATCTACAGCTACCTTTAATAACTTCATACAGATAATGGATTAGGCTAAAATGCACTATAATATTTGGTTGACTTCAGGAACGGTATCCTTAGTTACATCACAAAATACATTTTGATATCCCAAAGAAGCAAGACTTGCAAGTAGGCATTTTAAACATAACTAATCTACAGCTACAAAGTTCTACTCCTGATAGCATTTACCTTTTGGGGGGCGGAAGGGGGGTGGGGGGCCAGGAGGGAGGGGAGGCAGAATCCCAATCTTCAAAAGGATAAAAGCAGAGAGTAGAATCAGTATAACATATACACAGAAGTCCGTCTTGTAAAGGCTATAAAGATTGGTTGCACACTGCAAGGCCGCATCCCTGCACCTTCACACTGCACAAAGTAGTCGCCGTGGCTTAGGTTGCGTATCTCTTGGTCCACTGCCGGGCTATCCTGTCATGTTCCGCTCTGTTGGTCAGGTACTGAGTGGCTATGCTTCCCACCAGCGGATCAGCTGCGGGAGTCGGGCAGGGACATGGGAGGAGAGGAGAAGGTGCATTAGGAGCCGTTCTCACAACCGGCCACGCACGGTTCGCTTGGCACACCCGCTTCCTGGCGCCCAATCCCACCGCGAGTCCTAAGCGTGCGCACAGCAAAGGCAAGTCATGGCAGGCCGGGGGGCGATGGGAGCGGTAGTCCAACGTACCTGGAGGGTGCCACACAGGGAAAAGCTGGCCTGCGCAAAGCACCAGATGAAGAGGCTTTCCGTGGACTGTACCATTTCAAACTGCAGGGGAAGATGGGGGAGGGGAGAGGACTTGGTACGTGCATCGGACGGCTGTAGCGAACGTCGGTGGGCGACGTGTATTTTCAGGGGCCAGGGAGTGATTATATTGGCTGCAGCAGTGGATGCTCGGTTGGACTGGAGCCAGAGAAATGCCAGCGGACGGGGTAGGGAAAGCTACCTTTCCTGAGTGAAGGTCCTCCTCACAGAAAGGACGTCCGGTGCTGGCCATCCCCTGTGCCTCGCTCCACCCCACAGCCTGTTCTGTTCAGGGCCCTTGGCAAAGAATTCCCGGGCAGGAGGCCTGGCAGTGTGGGGCCAGGGTGGGAAAGTGACTTTCCGCCCACTCACATGCCCTGGTGGTTCTCTGGCACTAACCCTTTGGCAAAGGGAAAGAAGATTCGGGAAGGGGCTTTTGGAGGAGAAAAAAGCAGGGAACAGACCTTCCCAGGCATTCAGCTCTACCTGCTGCAGAACCCATAAACATGTTTCCGAAACATCTGAAATCCTGGGGGTAAAGGAGGGGCTTAAGGAGGAGGGTCAATTTGGAGAGGAGGCAAGGCAAGTGAAGCAAGGGCTAAATACCCCTCCTCCTCCTGCCATCCAGATCTCCTTAAGAAAACGCCAGCATCAGATCTCAATTGCACACACAAGTAAGAACGCACAGCTCCCAGAAGCACAAGCGGGCACAGATTCGGGAGGAGGACTCTCCACTAGGCTATCGCATCCCGGGTGCAGTCTGGGGGACGTTGTGGGACAGGGGAGAATTCAAATATGTGACTCCTCCACAGCATGAAATAGTACGATCCCAGGCCAGGTTTACCACATCAGCCTCTCCCACAGACCCGGCGCCCCCCAGATGTGTTGGGACTGCAACCCCCATACTTCACAGCCAGCATGGCCGCTGCAAAGCACACACAGTAAAAGGAGCACAGAGGCTTTTCACCTGTTCAGCATCTTCTTATTTTGAAATCGTTAATATCAGTTTTAAAGGCTCGCAGACAGCTAGGCCCAGATGTTAGAGAATTCTCCCGGAGCTATAACGATGCAGAAATCAACCGGGGAGCCGTGCCATTATGCTCTTGGCAGAGCTGACTCTGTCCTGTTTCATTGTCTGGTAATTACAGCGGTAGCCATAATCCTACTAATACAACAACAGCCCTTGTCCAACACCGTAGGGTTGTGTTTCAAGGCATCACTTGCTCTGTGTTTCCGCTTATCACGTCTATCACAACCTTCTGCTCATGCCCCAATGGGTCTTTGCTACACCCCCGATGGCAGCCGATTGCTCCCTTGCGGAGCTTCCCTGGAGGGAATCAGGAAAAGGGTCTTGACGGGCTGCAGCGAGGGAAAGTGGCGGGTGGCAGCTTGCACAGCCAAGCTCTGGATCCGGGCTAGTTGTGTTTAGGAGCCTTTCTGGTATCCTCCTCTATGCCTTTCTTCACCTAAGTGAGAGCTGTGGAAACCAGTAACTGGATTGAAATGTGCAGAAACGGCACAGGATACAATCCAAGAGGGAATGCACTATTTGAGAGTGTAGATACAGGGATGGGAGTGTCTCCCTATGCATAGAAAGTTAACACAGCAGGAAGAAAATGTTGCAGTTTCTGGTTTCCGGACAGAAGCTCAGACATGCATTCTGCTATGCAGCTCAATGCAGGGTGTGGATCAATGGCAAAAAGCTGTTCCCGGGCAGTGCCGCAAAACAAGAGTTTTAGCTCATCCGGGCCTGAGGTCTCACGAGCGTTGTTTTTAGACACAGCTGACATATAATACGATTTTTGGTGACTAAGTGCGCAATCCTATGCAAGCTCAGACAGGAAAAAAGGCCCTGCAATTCTCAGCTGCCCCAGAGAGCATGGATTGTACCCTAAGTGTGGAACCTGTATCAGCCCTACTGGCTGCAGAATTAATTGGCAATGCTTGCTTTTGTTGGTAATAATAACGGCAATGATAATGATGATGGTAATAGCAGCAGCCTTACCAGGATTGCAGTCTGTCAAGAGGGAACAAATAGACAGCAAAACCTTTGAAATAGTCAAAGCAGGGCTCCAGTTGTCTTTCAGAATATCCAGACAGATGACTCCCTGACTGTTGATGTTGCAGTGGTAGATCCTAGTACGGAAGGTAACCTAAAGGTAGGAGAGCAAAAGATTGGGGAGAAAAAATCATGGCGTGCTCTTCGTCCATGGCTTGTTACCAGTCCTTTGAAACTTGCCTGGAATTATTCACCCTCAGTGGGAGAATTTTTCTATAGAAACCTTTCAATTTTTTGTTGCTCATTCTGTAAGACTCATCTAAAAAGTGATCCCCCCACCCACTTAGCATGCAGCTGTCTTATTCATGTCTGCCGTGTACATCTCAACGTTAAAAGCTTTATTGTGGCTTTTTCTGGCAAGCCTACAGCATTTTTAAATCCAGCGTTAACAGGAGGAGGGGGGGAGGGGGGGCGGCAGCAGCAGCAGAAGACAACAGCAAGGGAATGTTTTACACTATTCTGCATTTGGGAGTTCTGTGCATGAGTGCTTAAATAAAGGCACTCAGACACACCTGGGGCACAAAGCCATGTGTGTTTAGACATGCTGGCTGGGGAATGCTGGGAGTTGCAGATCTCTCTTCTTTTTTTTGGCCCAAGCATGCACAGTGCTGTACTTTTAACATGTGCAGAAGTAGCTCTCGCTATGAGCCTTCTATCTAATTGATGCGGGACGGGGGACAGGGTTTGGTCAGCAAGGGCTTAAGAGGCCCAGGCTCTCTGCACAACCCTAGAGGGCTGCACCTGGTCCCCAGGCCTAAGATTTCCAACTCCTAGTAGGGATTTGTTCCATGTTACATTTTGAGGCATACGAGGCTGCAAGCCAGCTCCAGGGTATGTACAGTATGTTAACATTTTCAGCACTCGTTTGTTGATGGAATGCAGGCAACTGCTCAACTCCATGTCACTTGAATCCCCTCCCCCCCCCCCCCGGCCAACATTCCTGTTGGATCAGGGCTGGGCAACTCCATCCCACTGGATACTCTGGCTTACAGTGCCCACCCTCCCTTGCCCTCAGCTATACGGGGTGTGAGCGGGGGAACAGCAGAGACTCAACGGGATGCACACAGCTTCTATGTTCAGAGGCTTGTGTGCATCAAGCGTGGAGGACTTGGATTGTGCCCGTAGTTATTTACTTGCTCTGCATCCGTATGTTCAGAAAGGTGCACCGAGGAGAAACAGTGACCTGGTTTGCACCTCATAACGATGGGTTAAATAACCCAAATTAAACCCCAAGTTTAAGCCAAGCATTACCCCATGGTTTGTTTTTGGGTAAAATTTTTGTATGATCCTGCTATATTCTGGAAGGCAACTTGCAGCTTAAACAACCTGTGAAGTGCCATTGCATGAAATCTGGCTCTATGTGAAAGTTACAGAGAGCTGGACAATTAGTTCTCGCAGAATCAGAGCAAAGGCCTATCTAGAGCAGCTGCAGTTTCCCACAGTGGCCAACCTGCTGCCTCTGGGAAATCTCCAGCAGGATATGAGCACAGCGGCATATACAAGGGATGCTCTGGATTGGTGTGACCCAGTCATGTGGCCACTGAATTTTAAAACTGATAGGGACTTTCAAATGCAGCTTACAAGGTAAGAGACTTTGGGGTTTAGTTTTAGAGAAAAGGTTTTAAGAAGTCCTACTAGGTATAACCAAACTTTTGCGCATGCAGACAATAAGTAATTTGGACCCCACCCAGAATCACAACTTATTAAGACAAGGGGAGAAGATCCTCTGTCACTTGATTCCTACAGCATGTGTTAAATAAATTAACTAGCTCAGTAAGTCTAACATTTGGTCTATTTGTTCAATGGCAGATTTTGAATCTTCTTCATCAAACATCTGCTACACAGCTGCAATTTTTAAACAAACATTTATGCTGGCATAAAAATCTGTAACATATGAACAAGCATATACAATTTTAGCTTACACTTGGGACAATTTTAAGTACTAGATTTGGCATGCTTTTTTCTTTTCTCTCTTCTTTAAAAAATGGGGTCAAACAAATCAGTAGCATAAAATTGTCTTCCAAGAAGACAATTGAATCCAACATTACCATTACCAATTACCAGTCTCAGGGCAGTTATTCCTAATTTCTTACAGTTGTGGATAATTAATATCAATACATAATCCTTGAAATAGAAACTTCCTTCCATTAGATTTTGTTCTCCCAATTATTTAACCTACTTCACTGTATAATTATGATTTTAACAATTGCTAGCAGAATTACTGGTAGAAATCAAGCAGTTTTCACTCATCAAAGGCACATTATCTGAGCATAATAAACAAGATTACAATTCAGCACACATTCTATAAACACTTGAGTACTACTGAAATCAGTGTGGGAACATAATCCATGACTCTAGACAAGATTTCAGTAAATATATTGTTCCGAACCTGTCAATTTCCAATTACTTAGTGCACAGTCTTTTACTATAAAATTTCAACAAAGCAAAACCATAAAGGGGTAAAGAAAAACATATGCAATAAAATAACTTAAAAATAGTTTGTATTCTCTTTGGGTTGGATCCCTATGTAGTCACACTTAACAGCAGACACACTGAAATTAATGCAAATTGAATTAGTCATGACTTAATTCTCATTGTTTCCATTGGGTTTACTCTTAAGGATGACTGAGTACAGATTCAGCCCTTAATTTGTGGGTGTCTGAAAGCCTATTCAGAATGACACTTGTGTTGAGGTCACTTGAACATCAGCCAAAGACCAATTGCAAGGTCAAGATTGCCGTAGATTGTGCCATACTTCAGTTTTAATTAAATTGCCAACATGTAAGAACTGGCCCTCAAACTCTCCTTACGTGAGTATGGATACTATCAAAATCTCCATGGCTTGGGTCAAGTGATTTTCCGCAGTAGATTAGGCTTACACTGAAAATCTCAGATGCAGGGCCAGCATGTATTCCACTTTACAGAGGGAAGTCCTCTTACTGAAGATATTCTTATTATTCTTACATCCTCTACTGATAGGCTTTCCAGTTCCAGTCTGATTTAAAGATAAAGAACCATTGTGAGAAGGGAAAGCAGAGAAGAGCCTGAAGCTGTCCAGCGGGCATTAGCACCTGGGCAGCACACTAAGTGGGTCTCATAGCTCAGCTGGTCCTAGCCTTCTCCACTGTATTGTACTTCTATTCTATTTGAAATGCAGGGTTTATACATTTATGCAAATCTGGGCCCTATTTCATCTTCATTTCTGGTGATTCATTTCTTCTCTTTTAGCGATATTGTCCGTGAGCAGTCACCAACATTAGTCACTATGCTAACTTCAGGTGCTGGCTTATGAATCCAATAGAAAAAGAGCAGTCTGGAGCGCAAAGTTTGAACAGAGAGTAAAACCACATTTCTGAAGCGAGAAATCGCCTGCCTTGTTAGTTAGCTTGTTTATCATCCAATCAGTTGGTACAGAAAGTGGTTACTTCTCAGTTTCTGTTTGAGGCAGGCAAGACATGAGAGTCAAACTGTATCACTGGAAAGCATTTCAGAAATTTTATTACCCTACTAATGAGTTCGGGTACAACTGACACATGAATGCAAGTCTGCAAGATGTCTCCATGGCAGGCTTGCCCGGGCCTTGCATCCCAGGAAACGCCCAGGTTTCTGTCATGCGCTAGACAGTCCTGTCACCAGACCAAAGGATGGCGGGAGGGAAAGAGTTAGAGGGGTTTTCTGGGAATACTTTCCTGTACATGTGTAGACAGAAGGGCATCGTGTCTTTAGGGAAAACCCCTTGAAACTGTCCCCATGAGCACATTCTGAGCCGGCTGAAGCCATATTAAGGCCGTTCTTTGGAATTCCTATTAAACAGTCTGGCACACGCAGTGAATAATCTGCTCACAATCCTGAAGCATGTGTGATGTTTGAAATCGTTTCAAGGGCAGCTGCTTCCTTCCCTGACTTTGTCCACATACAAGAACCTCAAGACCTTTTTGTCCCCTTTCCACAAGGAAGACCCCTGCAGGGACCCCCAGATACACAGACAGTGGCATGTCCTTACCTTTGGTGGTTTAAATGGATAATCGGATGAAAATGTGATATCCAGGAAAAAGACGCCACCTTCGTATACAGAACCTGGGGGACCAAGGATAGTAGATCTCCATTCATAAATGTTATCACCTTTAGGCCCAGCGCTATTGAGATAAGAGAGAGGGAGAGGGGAGACAGAAAGTGAACCAGAGGCTTTGCGAACATTTGCATTCATTACTCATCCCTTTGGTTGTTGTGACTGGCATCTGTTGCAGATATATATGGCTTGCTGCTTTTGTGTATACTTGTTAGGAACGCAGAAACTGCATATCAACGGTGCTTCTGTCAATGTTTGCTGCACAAGGCCCATCTTTGTCGTTTGTTAATATTTAGCTGTGTAGCCTTTTGTCTGTCGCTCTTTCCGGAGCAGAGCGTGGGGCCGACCCGAAAGTGGGGGTGGGGATAAAACACGAGGGCTGCAATCCAGGGCAGAGTTAAGCATGCTGAAGGCTGCTCATCCCCCCTCGCGCTCTGCATCCCGGCCTTCCTTTAAGCAGCTCATGGAAGCGTGTGTGGGATTATCCGAATTTATCTTCACAAGCCCGTGCAATAGGTTAGCCTAACAGAGTGGGACCTGCCTAAGGTGGGCAGTAACCCCCAACGCGCAGTGGGGAATGCAGTCCAAGTCTCCTCCATGTCACTCCATTGCTCCACACCCCCGTGGCTGAACCCAGATGGCCAGAGCCCTGGGACCGAGCCCTACTGAACACAGTGCAACTTCCATCCGAGCAGAGTTGCCCAAAGCGTGTTGCAGCACGATGCCTAAAGAGAGAGTAATGGCAGGGCGGGCGGGCAGTGGGGACAACGCTTTCGGATGCTTGTGAAGCGAACAGCCAAACCCCTATGAATGGCTCTGGACTGCAAAATTAATGTAGTAAGGTCACAAATGGAGCCATTCCGCCACAAAAACATTTATTTTACGGATACTACACTGCCCCTGTGGCTCGGCTAAGCAATCAATTCCAAGGGGTTTTCTAGATTCCTAACATACTTCCTGAAAAACCCCAGCATTGTTCACTTTCTTCCTGAAAAACCTTCCTGACCTTCAGAACGAAGATGTGAAAGAATGGTGTTCTGATACCGCCATTCGGCAGAATATCACATTATCAGACAGTGCAAGCCCCGAGAAGATTTATGGGATTTCAAACATATAGATCCACAGGCTATTTAAGTATATAGTTGGTCATTTTGATAAATCTGAACTGTTGTTCAAGGATACCTCCGCTGCTTATTTTAAGGATGAATTTTCACCATATTACAACAAAACAGCAGGGATGATACCACTGTAAAACTAAACCCAGTTTCCCTTGAAAGGCCTATTCTGACAGAAAGATGGCTCCTTTATAAAGGACTGCAAAGATACCAAAAAAGCAATAAATATTCTTTTAGGTTAACACTGTAAGAACATCTATATTTCTATACCTTCAAGAGGGCAGAAAGTCATTTTCCTTTCCTTTCCTTTCCTTTTACATTTCTATTCAAAAAGAATGTATTATTCCACCTGCATTCCATCTTTTTTTAATTAAGGCATTTAGAAGGATTTTACATGAAATGTTAAAATCACAATGTTATATGGAAAAGACAGTCTTACAGCTCCCTCCTGTTGAGATGTTTTAATTGTTGTTGTTAAAACTTGAATTCCATAAAATAATAACTGCAATTATCGTAAGTTTCTCACTTCCTGGAGGAATTTAGGAAAACTACACTGACTGTGATGGAGACAGTATGATCTGAAATGGCAAACCCAAGAGGAAGAGTAGTGCTTCCTAGGGTGGGGCAAGATGCACATGCTCCACCTGAAGCCACAGTTTCTTGGCTTGGCTGGCCACCCTCTCCTCTTAGCCTCTCTCAGTGATGAAAGTGAGGAAAGGATGAGAGTCTTCCAAAGCACACCGCTCTACACTTGCAGGCCAGGTACACCTGCCCCTTGGTCTCTTTGTGGACTGTGGCAATATTAAGGTGACAAACTGAACACATCATCAATGGGGGGGGGGTCTTCTTTAATCTGTGTTCCATTCACAACAGGCATGTTGCAAGAATGAAGGGCTGAGAAGAAACAACAGGCCACAAGGACTGGGTAATTCATGGGGACCTCAATTCTCCTATCCACATTTGCCAAGAAAGTAGGAATTATTATTTTTAAAAGAAATAATACAAGAAGTTGGGGCAAAGTAGAAAATGTTGAATGCCCAAGTGGAGGGTACTGGGTTTCCTAATTAACTCTTGACATCCATTAAGCACATATCACTTAATTAGCATTAGGCTAGAAAGTCAAATTTCTCTGGAACAATTCAATTTTGGCACAGGTTTCCTTAATGGCTATTTTATAGCTTAATGCAGAGGTTAGCACTCCTATATCATCTGTCAGCTACCTTTCTTTCACACACCTCTAATAGCTGGATACAATTCAATCAGTTTAATGAAACAGTTGAATTGACTTAGCAACATATTTCAGCCAAATTAATCAGTCACAATTAAGGTTACAGCCTCTAGCCGTGTGCCAAACTACCTGGTAATCACTCAGAGAGTCAGAACAAGGGCATCTATCAATTAAATGGTCAAACATCTAAGAGCAATAATTCCTAAGTTACTATTTACAATCATCTGCTGCATTCCCATTAGTGCCACTTAAAATGGTGAGGGTTGCTCATAGAAAGGGGCAAGTCCACCGTAAAACTTCAGATGCACTGACCCTGTCAATGTGGAAGGTATTTTGCAGAAACCTGCTACGCCTGCCTACTAGCAGACCTCAGGCTGGAACCATTCATCTCCCTCCCGGCCACTGCATTGTTAACTTTGTAGCAGTGGAATCAGGTGGAACTGAGCTCCACAATGTGATGGCCCCTAATGACTTAAACCAGGGGTCCCCAAACTACGGCCCGTGGGCCGGATCTGGCCCGCCATGCCCATTTATCCGGCCCGCCATAGCTCGCCATGCATGCGCTTGGTTAGGTGCTGGCTTGCTCGCAAGGTGATAGTTTTGGACTCATTGGGAGAAAACGATCTCTGTGCATGCATGCCCCTGCCTTTTTGCGTGCGCATGCGCCCCCCCCCCCCGCACCGCCCTGGCGGCCCACGCCCATTGCTGGCACCTTTCAACTGGCCCCCTATTCAAAAAGTTTGAGGACCCCTGCCTTAAACAGAAATGTTTCTTGCTTTGTTTTCAAGCTGTGCTCCTGAGAACCCTTCATTCATTCATTCATTCATTCATTCATTCATTCATTCATTGTCTATCCTACCCATTAGGCAGGATGATTCTCTGGGAAGGCTACAAAATATATAATACAATAGCAACAACATGTAGAGTAATATTAAATTGGGCATCCATACTATTAATTAATTAATTAAAACATTTCTATGCCGCCCCATCGCAATAAAGCCTCAGGGCGGCTTACAACAATAAATTCAAACGTACAAATTCATTTAAAACCCCCCCCCCCCGGTGCATCTCTGCAAAAACCCTTTAAAATACAATCCAAATTAATTGGATACAATCCAAATTAACAATAATACAAATTAATACAATCCAAATTAACAATAAACAAATTAACAGTTAAAATACGATTTAAATAAAAAGGTCTTCGCCTGGTGCCGAAAAACAAATAACGACGGCAACAATACTACAAATAAAATAACAACAATAAAAACTACAGAAAAACCACATCACAAAAACACACAATAACCTCATTTAAACCAAAGGCAAAGGCACAGTGACACTAAAATACCATAAATACCATAAAATCGCTTTAAATTACTTTAGCTATTTAAAATATTGGGTAAATAAATAGGTGTCTGTCTAGTGCCGAAAGGAGTAAAAAAAAAAAAAAGGCACGGGGTGAACCTCTTTGGGAAGCTGGTTCCAAAGTGGGGATTCCACTACAGAAAAGGCTCTTCGGAGTGGGCTCTCTGAGAAGGCCCTCAGAGGAGGTTCTGAAGGTCTGGGTAGGCATGTATGTGAAGAGGGTTCCTTTAGATAACCTGGCTCCAAGCTTCTGGATGGTTTTCAAAGGCAGCCTCAAGTAGAGAGTGTTACAATAATCCAGATGAGAGGTTCCCAGAGCATGAATTACTGTAGCTAGGTTCTGCCTGTCCAGAAAGGGTCATAATTGGTCATCAGTTTAAGCTGATAAAAAGTGCTCCGGGCTGCCAAATCCATCTGAAATTCCAACAATCATTCAGGGTCCAGGAGCATCCCTACACTACAAACATTGTCCTTTGGGAGGAGTGCAACCCCATCCAGCGCTGGTGTAACATCAGCCATCTGGACAGAAGATCCCCCACCAACAGTACCTCCACCTTATCTGGATCAAGTTTCAGTTTATTGGCTCTCATCCAATCTATTATCAAGCCAGACCTCAATTCAAAACAGCTACTGCCTCACCTGGGAGGGATGAAAAGGTAGAGCTGAGTGTCATCCGAATACTGGTGACATCTCAGTCCATACTTCTGGAGAACCTGTCCCAGAGGTTTCATGTAGAGGTTTCATGGCATAAATGCCATGGTGCGGGCAATAATCCTTCAGCACCATCTTCTGGAGTTGGCTGGACAAGTACAAGTGGAACCAATGCAGAGCAGTGCCTCCAACTCTCAGCTCAACCAGCCTATCCGGGATACAATGGTTGATCATATGGAAAGCTGCTGAGAGGTCCAGGAGAACCAACAGGGATGCCCTCCTCTGTCTCTCTCCTGGCACAGGTCATCCTGCAGGATGACCAAGGCAGTCTCTGTTACAAACCAAGGCCTGAAGCCCAACTGAAATAGATGAAGATGGTCTCTTACATCCAAGAATGCCTGGAGTTGTTCAGCCACCACCGGCTCAAAATCTTGCCCAAAAAGGGGTTGTTGGCCACCAGCCTACAGTTGTTAACATCTTCTGGGTAAAAATGGGACTTTTTCAGGAGTGGTCTGATTACAGCCTCTTTTAATGAGGCTGGAACCACTCCTCTCAGCAAGGCATTCACAGCCTCCCAGACCCAGATGCCTAACCCTTTTGAGTAATATGCCAAGATGGGCAAGGGTCGCGCACACAGATGGCAGGTTGAACTAAACCAAGCACTTTGTTCACATCCTCAGAAACCCATCTAACAAACTAGGACAGGATGGTGCTCCAGATGTGGAGTCCAATTCGTGATGAATCTGAGCGACTTTGCCCTCAAAGTGCTGTGCAAATTCACCATCTCTTTCCCTGGCCCAGTTTGTAAGTCATTTGGAATAGCTCCACTGGCTGGCACTGAGAGGACACAATGCTAGCAGAAAAGAGTGACCTCTTTGATGCCCTCACCATCATGGAAGAGGCTTGGAAAAGAGCTCTGTGTTGTGTCCTTCAGAATGGAGGACAAGCTTCCTTGGGATGACCCATCTTCCTCTGCAATACCCTGCTGTAGGCCACTGTTAGCCATGTTCTAGGGGGCATTCTCAGCTTACACCAAGCAACAGAGAGGTCTAGTGAGTGCTTTGTGTACACTGGCGTGGGTATCCCAGAAACCTCTGTAGTGGGGACATGGCAGACTAGTTGATGCAGAAAGGGCTCCTCAAGATATAATATGATTGTGATTATTATGCTGTGCTCATGGCCCACCTTTTTCCTGTTGCATGAAGCCTCACAACAACAACTGAGAACTCAGGTCGTCATCTAACCACCAAACCACACAACAATGAAAAACCACTATCTTTAAAAGCCCCATGATTCTAGAACACAGCAGTCCTTTTATACACACCTATCAGGATAGACCACTGACCTGTCTAATCCTAACCCAGTGATGGAGAACCTTTTAGAGACTGAGTACCCAAACTGCAACCCAAAACCCACTTATTTATCGCAAAGTGCCAACACTGCAATAAAACCTGAAAACTGAGGTTTTAGTTTAGAAAAAAACAACTCGCAGCCAGTCCAAGCAAATATATATATATCCTTGGCAGCGCACTGACCGGCCATGCGAAAGCTTGGATGAGTCATGGGTAAAGAGTTGTGGCTTGTGATGTCATTGCCTGGTGCCGCTACTCCTTTCTGAGCATGTGCGTGGCCCCTATGTGCACTGTTATCTGATGCTTGGCTGCTGGGGTGACTTGGCTTGCATGCTGTGCCCGCTGTGGCATTCATACCATAGGTTCATGACCACTGCTTTTACCCTACCCTGGTGCACTCCCCTAACCCTAATATAGGGCTAAAGTTCCATTGAAAAGAGGGCGATTTTGAAAAAGCCTTCCTTGAGGAGATTTTCCTGCACAGCTCATCATTTCTGCCCATTCTAAACACATTCCAACCATCAAAATCATACCAGGACACCTCGTTTTTCTAACCCTAACCCAGTGATGGTGAACCTTTTAGAAACCAAGTGCCCAAACCACCACCCCAAACCCACTTATTTATCGCAAAGTGCCAACATTGCAAAAAACCCCCTGAAAACTGAGGTTTTAGTTTAGACAAAACAACTCCAAGCCAGTCCAAGCAAATATATATATATATCCTTGGCAGGGCACTGACCAGCCATGCGAAAGCGTGTGTGCTGTTATCCAGTGCTTGGCTGCTGGGCGATGCTGGGGTGACTTGGCTCGTGTGCCGACCGAGAGGGCTCTGCGTGCCCGCTGTAGCACGCGTGCCATAGGTTCGCCACCACTGCTCGGTGGTGTCTACTCAGACTGGGTTGCAAGCAGAGGACTTTCACCATCACATGAAGGTACTGAGCTTGGAATCTCCTCAGGGATGGGTGAGGAACCCAGTATGGTTGTAATGATCCGGTGGATTTGCAAGAATCAGCCTCCCAGATTCTGGTTTGTTCACCCTGTGCAGCACTGACTCATGGTGCAGCAGACCGAGCCAGCTCAGACTTCCACCACTAAGACGGGAAGGGATTTGCTCAATTTGAACTGCTGATTTGCTCATTTTTTAACTGCTAATGACAAGCACCCTAAAATCATGCACTCTATGGACAGTTTGTTTCTATGGTGTGTTTAAGGATATGCACATGGCATGCATGTCATGCATGGAGCTGGCTGGAGCTGAGGGTCAGATTGGATGGCCTGGGAGGCCCCTTCCGACTCACTCTGTTTCTATGTTTCTAATCTGTGCAGAATCAAGCAATTTGTGCAAATTGTGATTCCCACAAATTGGTTGATTCTGCACAAATTGGGCTAGAGCTACACGGTTTCCAGGATGTTATTTATGTAAATTAGTGGTATTTAAAAAATTCCCTCACCTTGCTTTTTTTGCCCTCCTCTTTCGGGGGAGGCCCAAAGTGACTCACAAACTCATAGAAATGCTTCCTAGCGTAAAACAATGTAACAGTGACATAATTTTATCCTACAAAACCATTTATCTTGTAAAAGTTGACTGGCATGGGAAGGTAGAGATGTTACATCAGTCCAGCACAAAGAATACGAGGCAGAGTTTCTGTAGATAATCACTTTTATTCTAAAGAGGCCAAATGCATTTTGAGTTGTGGAGCTTTACCTCAGTGGTTGCCACTTTCTCTCTGCTTAGAAGCAAGTAAGCCTAAATTCTTGTTTAGAATCTTGAGATCTTGAGAATCTTGAGAATAGACTTTGAAACACGTTTAAAGACATAACTATAAACATGGCCTTTATGCTTCTCTCTCTCTCTCTTCAGTCCAGTAAGACCAAGGATCATAAATTTCTGTGTTCAAATTTTGGAAACTTGTATGCTTGGGTCCACATTGCTCATCACCTATGAAAACATTCCATGAGTGGAATTCTGCTAGGAATGCTCCTGCCAAAAGAAGTGGGTGTGTGTTAAGGGGGGGGGGATTCTGCAAATCCCCCCTCCCCTTTCAGCTGTCAGTCATCTCCCTCTGCACCCTCAGGGAGTCCCTCAAACCATTCAGTCAAAACCAAAAATTTCATGTCCTTTTGGAGAGGAAGAAGAAATTTGCGATCAATGTGGTTGTCAGAAATGAGGTTTTGTAAAGCTGTACCTGGAAGGGCAAAGCCTTTCCGGCTCCAAAAGGCAGGAACCAACGGGGACAAGGCCAACTGATTTAGGAGTGGTGCTGCCATGTATTGGCACCGCTGCAGAAAAGGCCAGCTCCATCATGGCCACGCACGGTACCTCAAAAGGCAGACAAATGAAACAACCCCCAGCTGATTCCTGCAGAGGTCAGGCAAATCCATATTGTTCCTCACTCGGATGCCCTGCCTTTCCTGCAAAAAGCTCAAGAGCTACGTTTCTCCTCTCCCCGTGTTATCCTCCCAACATCACAACATGCCTGTGAAGCCTGTTAAGTTGAGAGTGTGTTGTATACATGTGTGACTCAGGTACATGGTTATTCAGTGAGCTTTATGGCTAAATAAATAAAAAAAATAATTGCTTAATTCCTTTAAAATCCCATGACGTGTGGCAGCCATTCCAGCCACTTGTGGCAACAGAATTGTTACATGCTGTAGACCAAGGGTCTTCTCCATCATCGATGCTTTCCCCAAGCATCAATCGCAACATTTTTGTCTTGTTTTAGTGAACATCTTGCCTTACAAAAAGTTCTGCAGGACTCAAAAACTTGTTCATTACTTTAACAATGATACAAAAGTAGCACAAAACTGCTGCTTTTTGAGATTCTTTTCCAGTGGACGAGTATTGCCACCTCAGCGTTTGTCTCTAGTGGCATTAAACCACGCCAGTTAATGGGAAAATACTGTAAATAGGCTGTGATGCAAGGCATGGGTAGGGGATAAGATGGTTTGTGCCTGTTTATAAAATAATGAGAATAGGGAAGTAGAGAAGAATTTAGTGGTTCTCTCAGTGACATACGGCCTTCTTGCTGAAGACTGCACTATTTCTTACAGTCTGGGAAAGTAGGGAGAAGATTGGACAGCTAGGAGTAAATGGATATATAATTTGATGTTGAATTTTTATGTATCCAAGGCAGAACCATCCAACCCAAGATGCTTATCCTGGGGGAATATGAAATAGCCTAAGCTTATAAACCATCCAGAGCCAGACAGGTTACTTTGCAAGAGCCCTATTAAGTATTTGTCAGCTGTATTTCTCCTTTCATAATTAGACTTAATGCCCATTTTATTATCACATAATAGCTGGATTAAGACAGCAAAAGTGCAGGAAGGAGGGAAGGAAGGACGGGAGGGAAGGAAGGAAGGACAGGAGGGAGGCAGATAGAAAGACAAAAAGCACAACTAAGCCTGCGACCTGACATGAAGTTCAAGACTGTAAGAGGAATCATTATGATGAGAACATGCCCAGAACCACAACATGGTAATGACTGGCACAAATGTGAACCTCCCAAGATAAGAGTGAACTGCTATCTAAGTCCTGTCTCACAGGGCAGCTTCAAATGCCGAGATTGAAAAGACCCCAAAGCTACTCACGGATTGTTACGTATAACAATGATACACACATCTTTCACCACAGGTCAGCACAAAGGTAATGTTCTTCCTTTCTTTGTCACAGTTAAAAGACTGGGAGAGCAATACAGGAATGTCTAAGAGATACCCATTAAGCAATGGTAAAGAGCAAACCTCCACGAACACCTCCATGATGCCACCTTTTCAACTTCTTTCAAATCTTTCCTCAAAACCCACCTTTTCTGTTTAAACCTTTGGCACAAATTGTCTTCTTACCCTATGAGACTATTCCAAAGTTTCCTTTCCATAACTCAAGTCGTGCACTTGAAATTATCCTTATCCCTGACTTCATGTCTCTTGGTTGTTAATTTAGAGATAAGTGGGACCTTCAACAAAATGCTGAAGTGTGGAATGCTTTTATTCAGGCTTCTATATAGTCAGCCAGCAAGGGGCTCGCTTGCTCGCTCGCTCGCTCGCTCGCTCTTGCTCTCTCTCTCTCTCTCTCTCTCTCTCTCTCTCTCTCTCTCTCTCTCTCTCTCACACACACACACACACACACACACACACACACCAATATCACCATCCTCAGAGGGTGTGCCTGACCCATGAGGTCTAACATGAGGAATCCATCACGATAGCCACTTGTTTCAGGCTGATGTTATCGCTGGACCTTAGCCCAACCACAGTTTCAACTGTGTGTTACGCTATTAAGCAAGAATTCTTGGAGTAATCTATGCGAGAGCCAATCCTTTCAGCCAGCAAAACTGTGAGAAAAAGTGAGAAAAAGACAAGATATTTTGGGATGTACCACTGGCTTTCTTATGCAAGGGAAAACACATGGCCAAATGTGTGCATATGTGAAAGAGAGAGAACAACATCTGATTTCGCAGAAGCCGTGACAGACTTTTCCTTTGACAGAGCTGAGCTCAGCAGCCCTCCTTATCGGAATACCACTGAGCAAAGCAGGTGTGATATCAGCACCCAGCATCTTCGGGGAGCTGTCAGGGACCCGCAAGCACTGATGCCTGCCTGGCCCCCACAAGCCACTGCTTGAATTTCCCAGAATACCCTGAAGTGACAGTACAATGAGCATTCTGGAGGCATTGTGAGAAATCCAAATGTCTGCTCCCTTGGAGACCTGATGGCTTGGCACAGTTTGCTGCCTAACTGGCACAGAATTGATCAAAAGGAAGCACAAATATACAAAGACGACTGGTAACGGCGCACCAGATTTCTGCCTTTATAAAACTTTCTTTGCAATGGGGAGCTGCTACACTGCACAGCTTTCCCTAGCCTAGTGTCTCCCAGCATGGGCCATGGTCAGGGATGATGGGTATTGTAGTGTGAAAAACCCAGATGGCACCAGTTTGGGAAAGGCTAGGATGAGGCATAGACTAAGGTGCTCCCTCTTCGCACCTGGTGATAGAATGACTTTAAAAATTCTTAGCAAAAGTTGGCATTAAGATTGCTGTTTGCCGTACAGCAGTAGCTCTACAAGCCATTAAGTTCGGAACTCTAAAAATTGCTGTTCGGAAGACAAATCCAATTTTGCCACCATATTTATCTGCTGTTCATGCAGGTGTTTCTGTTTTTAACTAGGTGGCACAAGACTCAGCAAAACATATTAGAAAAACTCTGAAGATGTGCCTTAGCTTTTAGAAAAATAAAACAATCAACTCGAACAGTTCCTTCATTTATAAAAGACCTCATTAGATATTTGACAGCTCTGTAATAATTTGGGAAAGTTAATGGTTGCTACAGAGCTTCTAAAAGCAATGTGTTTTTATTAAATGGACTCACTGAATCTGGGCTTTACACTAGTCATTTAGCCCAGTGTTACCATGCTAGAATCGCCATTCAGTAATGTCACCATTCTTCAAAGGGAATACGCTGTTCTAAAAGTTGCACCTGCTAGTCAGACTCCATTAAGGTGTGAAAACCACCTGCCCAGCCTGCCAGCTAGCCAGCCAAGCACAGTCCGCCACTCAAGTAGAATGGGCTGGATCAAAATTTGGCCATCCTTACAGTAAACCTATTGAAATCAATGAGACTTAACTGTCACTTATAAAGTCGAGGCATATTTCTTCCAAAGAGTCTTTTCTAAAGAGGATCAAGTCTGGATCTAACCTGGTCTTTGTTAACAACAAAGACTATAAAATATTTAGGGGATTTCCTAAAGATTTCAATGTAAAATTAGTCATGGACTACACAAGTATAGAATGCTTCAGAGATTACCTTTTTTAAAGGGGGCAAACCAACATCTTTAAGCATCTCTTACAAAGAGGAAATGTTCCAAAAACACATTCAAACGTATGCTTCATACAGATGCAGTCAGCAGGAGTGACAGTGGGGAAAAACATGAGGTTCGCTTCTTTGTCACGTGTGCAATGGCCCTTAATTGCTAGAAGTGGTGTAACTTGCAGATCAGTAATATGGCTGCCTGTGCAGGGCAGACTTCCCCACATGCCATGAGGTGCGGCAGCACAGCAAAGTATCTGCTGCTCAAGCTGTTTCCAATCTGGTTCAGCTGCAGCATGAGTCAAGTTCGGAAGGAGAAAACAGAGGAACAGTGCCTCCACACAGCCTCTTCAAGCCAGCGGGATTCTTCCATTGCGGCAATCTCCCCAGCACTGGTGCAGTGGAGTGGCCACAAAACCAAGGGTTTTAAGACAAAATACAACGATCCTTGGCCAACGATCCTTGGCCAAGCCCTGCACCAGCCACAGGCTGACTCATTATGGTATGGCCGCATGTTGAACAGTTAGCACAGTGACACAACTGTGTATCAGCACAATCGCAGCCCTACCGATTTGCTTGCTTATTGCATAAAGAGAAAACGCAACTGAGAGAAGCAAATGTTAGGTCCCCAAGAGTTACAGAATTTATTTATTTCGTGTGGCATAGCAGAGTGCAGCATTACTGCATAAAAATTCACTGAAACAATATATAAAATGTGTATAAAATGTAAAACATTGGGACCGTAAATTTTTAAAACATGCAATGTGAATGAGTAACAGAACGGTTACAGAATGCTAACTAGGCATATGGCACTAGATAGCTTACGCTGACTTCCATTCCAGTACAGAAACAGATTTTGCAGGGACACCTGTGGGACTGGGCTGTAAGAGTACCAAGGTGAGCTCCGCATTTAAAACTTGCAAACAACATACGATCACCTTTACACTCCTGTGTATGTGCTTGGGAATCCTGTTGAGTGGCCGCTTACCTACTGCCAAGAAAGAGGAAATGCGTAACTGAAATAGAAAGCAAATGAGGGATCACATATGCTTTAAAAATTGCTCATGCTAATTTCATGAGATGCTGATTTAGAAAATTAACTTTAAACAGGAATATCAGCACTGTAGGAGAGATGGCAGCCATATGACCTGAGCATCTACTTGATCCAGAAGCTTTCAGAAGCTAACTTTATGGCCAACTTCAAGACCCCTCCCTGTACTTCTGTCAGTATCAGAAGTAGAAATTATTAATACTAATATTATTGAATCGATCAGGGCAGCTTTTTTAAACAGATACTTGGCCACGCTAACATTTTGACTGGATCAGAGTGCCCTGACAAATGGGTACTTTAAAATGCAAGACTGTCATGTCCATTTCACTGGGGGAAGCACCAATCTTATGTGGCAGACCAAGTTGTGGGCAAACGGTGGAGATCCCTTGGAGGGCTTGCTATGGCAACCGAGATGCTATCAAGAAACAATTTGCGGTATGTTTGTAAGAAGATCACAACGAACAAACCAGAAAGGCTCAAAATGACACCCAAACTAGGAGCAGCCACAAGGGAGGAAAAGGGTTAATGCACTCACCTGGGAAATCACAATCAATGTTTTATAATAGCCAGTTTAGAATAAGTAACAGCTTTGCTCTCTGAAACAGAGAAACATGCTTGCTGTATATTTAACGCAGTGCTTTGCTGTTGCAAGGAATGCATGAATCACAGGTGAGACAACACTGACAAGTGGATCGCTGCTGTTCAAGGTTCCAGCCATCCAGCTCTGCCCTTTTTCCAGGATATTCCACCCCCCTCCCCACAATCCCACGGCCCTTGAGCATGATGAGTCTTCATTTGGCTGCTTTGCTGTCTTTCCTTCTACTCCTGCAAACCTTGAGGCTCCTCCAAGTTGACTGCATAGAGAACATTTCATTTAGGCTACATAAGGATCAGCCAATGGAGAATGAGCTTGCTAAAACCATATAGCACGAGTGGGCCACCTGTGGTTCATGGGCATGGCTGTGAGAGCACGGTCCTGCTGGATCAGGCCAGGCAAGGGTCATCTAATCCAGCATTCTGCTCACAGAGCAGTGAACTGGCTGCCCACAGGAACCCCACAAGCTGGACATGAGCAACAGCACCGATCCACCCAGTACAGAGGCCCCCTGCCCGATACTGGATGCAGCACAATCGCCAGCAGGACTAACATCCACTGAGAGCCATGCATTGCTCAGCGCCCCTTTAAATCATCACGTCTTGTGGAAGTGGATGCCATAGCTGAGCAATCACTTCCTGTTATCTGTCTCCATCAATCAGTCCCATGGATCACCCCAAGATCTAGCATTACGAGAGAGAAATATGTCTCTCTATCCACTTGATCTACACCAAGCATAATTTGGTACGTGTCTGTCATGTCTCCCTTCACTCACCCTTTTTCTAAGCTAAACAATCCCAGATGTTGAAGCCAGTTCTGATAGGAGAGTTGCTCTAGCTGCCCTTTTCTGCACTCTTTCCCATACAACACTATTCTTTTTTTAGGTGTAGTGGGCAGAACTGTACACACTTGTTTATGTGTGATCACACCCAAGATTTCCAGAACTTTACCAAGGTCTTGGAAGATCATTTTGGTTCCCAATTATACCACACATGGTATTTGCCTTATTCCCAGCTGCTGTGTACTAGGCTGACATTTTCACTGAGCTGTCCAATGCAATCTCAACATTTCTTTCTCGGTCAGTCCCTGCTAATTCAGATCCCATCAACTTAATTTGAAGATGGGATTCCCCAGCCCCCCACCCCGCTGCCAGTGTTCATTATTTTGCCCTTGTTTACACTGAACTGAATTTGCCTCTTTGATGTCCATTCCCACCATCTGGAAATATCCTTATTGGAGCAACTTCCAATCACTTTTTGTTTTAACCACTGTACTTAACAGAATGCCTTCAATAAGCTTGGTTTTTACTGCTCCTTCCTAGTTCTAGATCATTTATGAACAAGTTGCAAAGAAGTGGTCCCAGTTACAAACCCTAGTGGGGGTGGGAATCTTTTGGATTCCCTGGACTCAGCTCCCTGAACTTTGGTTCACTTTGATGAAGCCGAGTCTGAATTCTTGGTGAGCGTGCTCAGCACTCCTGCAGCACTTACCAGGAATTGAGCCCCAGGCACTACACAAGAGCACCGTGTGCACCTTTGTTTGTGCTGCTGCATGTGATGCAGAAAGAGGCTACCAGTTGCACAATTTCGTTCCCTGCGTGTTTGCAGGCTTCCTCTCAACCTGACTCACTTTCTAAGACTGGGCCAGGCAGAAGAGGAAGTCCACAAATGCTAGAGGGACAGATTCTGTGGAATTTAGAGACATCATATGTTCCAATATTCCACACATGCCTAGTCCCTAAATCCCACTATTTACATCCCTCCATTGGGAGAATTCACTATTTATTTCTACTCTCTGCCTTCTGTTCTTTTTCCAATTCATGATCCTCTCCTCCCATGACTGCTAAATTTACTTGGATGCTTTTGGTGAAGACTTTTCTCAAAAGCCTTTTGGAAGCTAAAAGTACAGATAGTCTCTGAGTTACAAATGTCTGGGTTACAAACTATCCATACCTATGAATGCAAGAACTGCCATAAATCCTATATAAACACCCCTAGCAAAAAGCCCTGACTAACTCTAGGGAACTATGTGACATGTTTGGCAACATGTCATTTGTGGCTGCATAGTTCCCTAGAGACAGAATTTTTGGTCTGCAGCATCTAGATCCTAGACCCAGTGGTAACCTGCCCCCCCTCCAGCAGCACAAGCAAACCCTGACTCTCTAGCACCAGGTCCATCTCCATCATCATCAGTTAATATTAGACTTGATGTTAACTCAAGAATGTTCTGCTTTAAGAACTGTTTCTTTTATTTGCTTTTTACAATACTGTATACCTACACACATACATACAAATTCTCTCATTCTCTTTCCCTCAATTCAGTACCTGTAGTTTATTATTACTGTAGTACACCAGTGTGGTGCAGTGGTTAAGAGCATGGGACTGGGACTCAGACAACCTGGGTTCAAGTCCCTGCTCAGCCATGGAGCCAACTGGGTGACTCTGGGCCAGTCACAGACTCTCAGCCCAGCCTACCTCACAGGGTTGTTGTGGGGATGAGATGGAGGAGGAGACGGATGTAAGCTGCCTTGAACCCTTTGCAGGAAAAAGTCAGGATATAAATTGCAATATAAATAAATAAATAAATAAATAAATAAATAAAATCATCATTACAATGCTGTATTGTGTTTAAGATGTTTTAGTGAACATGGGACTGTTTCTTAAGTGTTTTATATGCACAGAAAGGTAAAATGTATACATATACTAAGACAAACATTTGGCTTACTCATGTGATCTGACTCGCACAGAAATTCAACTTAAGGAAGTTATCAGGAACAGAACTTGTTCCTAACCCAGGGACTACCTGTAAGCAACATCTACCAGATCATCCCATCCATATGTTTATTGATGCTGTCAAAGAACTGTAAAAGATTAGTGAGACTGGTTAGTACACTGCCTATCCCTGATATATAGGACTGTCTTCAGTGTTCTGTGCGTATTGTGCTGACTGGTGGATAGTCATTAATATGGGGGTGTGAAATGGAATGAATGGCATCTCTATTCTTTACATTGATCTTTAGACTTTTGCATTGATTCATTAAAATTTATCTCACTACTGGGAAAGGCTGAGGAATGTGGGAGCCATTTCATGTTCTTCTGAGAATATATAGTTTGGATTATTATTAGTTTGCTCCTTTTCCCTGCTTTGGTGTTGCAGCAGCAGGCTAATGGTCCTAATCTCATACTCTTGATTATGAAGGCTTTCACTGTTGTGCTGTTAGATACGTTTGTGTTGATACAACAAAAGTATGATTTTATGGTATGTTATTGACAGTGTTTCAAAATCATGCTGAAGCGCTATGTCAGCTTTTTCCAGCCTGGTACCTCCAGATGTGTTGAAACACAACCTCTGCCATCCCCCACTAGTACAGACTGCTACATGGGGATGATGAGAATTGTGCTTCCACCCATCTGAAGGGCGCCAAATTGGAAAAACCCTGCTCTACACAATCAAGATGTGCACCCCCCCCCTTTTTTTCCTGGCATGTTAGTCGGAGGAAACAAACTCTCTCTTGCTAATTGTATCATCATTTAATGATGAACAGAGATTAGAACCTATCACCCAATATTCAAAATCTTGACACATTGCCTCAAAATATGTGGTGAAGGAGAAAGATAACGTAAGTCAGGGATCTTTTAATTTTACTTAAGATTTGAGTCTTCCAGGCTGACTGTAGTAGTATTTTCCAAGCTTTTATCCAAAGCCACAAAGAGTAGAAACTCAACCTTGCGTTCAGGTAACTTCAATGTGTGGACCCTTCCAGCCTCTGATTGGGAACAGACTCTTTAAAAAGGGATTAATTTGGAGAACTAATCTGATTTTCAGAGGGATCGTTCTGAACAAGAAAGGAATTTAGGTCCTATTGGTCTCCTGTGTCTGTAACAAGGAGCACACTGCAGCCTGGACACCCCCCCCCCCTTTCAACATCATTGGGATTTGGCAACACCATCCTTCTTTGTGCTATTGACTGGAGGCAAGGTGGAGCAGACAAAGGCTGGTCTATGCTTAGTGTTACACTACCCATACTACAGACGTGCTACACATCTACAACAGTGCATCCAGAGCTGTTGGTTCCCAAGAACCATATGGGGTAGGATGAGGATTAGAACGTTGGACTAGGACTTAGGACAGGCAGGTATCTTGCTTTATTGAGGGCAAGTGTCTAGCTGAAGGGAAGCCAGAGGACTCTCTGGCAGATATTTGGCCAGCAACTGCAAGCCTCTCTCAACACTGGTTGTGAGGTCTAGAGCCAATGGGGGTTGTAGGCCAAAACATCTGGAGGGCCTCAAGTCTCCTACCATTGCTCTGTCTGAAGTCATCTTCCATTAAAAAGGCTGTCACTTCCAATGCTAATTTAAAGATAATGAGCAGTAAACTCTGCTGCCCTCAAGCATTAGCATCTAGATAGTAGGCTGAACAGGGCAGGGAGATAGGTTACCTGGCTCCTGTTTCCTACACTATGGTGAGATGTATTGGATTTGCATTTAAGCTGTCATAATTATTCCCAAATTTGCATCTAAAACATACCTTAGGATATACAAATCACTATCCTATTTGGTATTCTGTCTTAGTGATGCACCTCCCTTCTTGACAATTCAGCAGTGCCAACCATACCAGGGGGCTGCAAAAAAGCCAGGTTCAGCTTGGAAGCCCAGCATGTGACCTACTCTAACCTACTTTACAGGCTGCTGTGTGGAAAAAAATGGACAGATGCCATCTTGAGCTCTTCTGCAGAAAGTCGAGGTATACAGTAAATGGGTGCAGCGTCGTGTCTCTGAAGCCTACAAACCTGGATTCATCAGGCATATATGGGAGAGCCTAATGCCTCCTTTGGCTCAGCTCCTTTTGTCCATGGTACTGGCAGCAAGAGTCCCCCTCAAGTAGTGAAAAGTGCTGGTCATACAGAAATCTCTAGTTTCAAATTTAGAAAACAAGATCCTCAGATCGTCTGAGAAACCACAAGTCATGTGACTTCTCATACTTAAGTCCAATTTTCTTACGCACTGTCAGGTTGTGGATCTCTCTGTCACAATATTTACGTGTGTACATAACAAGCCATTTATCTACTTTTTTTTTTTACTATATGGAAGATGTGGTACAGAGACCACAGAGAAAAAAAAATGGAAGTTTTCCAAGCACTTTTAAGTGAGAAAAGACTTTTCTATCAACATCAGGTTTTTCCTTAAGACTGTTCTGCATATTTAAACATGCAAAACAGTTGGTTCTCAAATTTCATCACCACCAGCAGAGAACTTGCTTAACTACTTCTTCCATAGGAAAAATTGGAAACGTCTGTGCATTTTTTCCTGTCCATGTTCAGTGTTTTTCTTAAGATGAGAAAGGAAAGGGAAAAGGAGCCACCAGAATGCTGACTGTTACGATTCACATACACCCATGATGGGAAATTCTGATTCAAATGCAACTTGCTGACAAAAAAATGATGGCAGCAGAACCTCTCTCTCTCTTTCTCTCATATAGAACTTATTTTTCCTGATCACCTGCTCAATCTTATTTGCAGAGGCAGCTGCATCTAGCCATATGCATCCACCAGCACAGAGAAGCGATGAAAAACAGGGCAGGGACTGACATTCCAAACCGTGACTGAGAGCAAAGGGGCTTTTTCACAAGACTGCTTGGCCTGGCAGATGGCTGCGCACACGAGGGGGAGACAGGCTGCACCATCCCAGGAATGGGAATGCGGCATCCAGCCCTTGGAACTGCATGCATGGTTGCCAGTACTACAACTGGAATTTGTTTGGTCTGGCCCTGTCAAGTTGGCAGTGGGACAAGGCAGAGCTGAAGCAAGTCAAGGAGGTTTTGCTTTGAGCAAGGTAGAAATGTGAAGGTCGGGGAAGAGCCCCCTAGGCTTGTAAACCGCATTTCCTCCTTCATCCCCCCCCCCCCGCCCCGAGGCTTCTGGAAGATTGGAAGGGAACACCTCCCCTGCCCTCAAATTTTTTCATCCCCCTTGCCCTACAAAAAGCTTTCATATCTCTGGCACTCCTGATGGGAACCGGAGAGTATCACTGTTTGCTTCAGCATCAAATTCCCCTCCCACTGGTAAACAGGGTTGCTGGAAGAGTACACAGGCTCCTTTATGCAGAACCCTCTGTTCCAAGTCCACCTCTAACCACTTTGGTCATCTTCCAGAGTGGTTAGGCCAGGTGAGCAGAGAAAACCTCTCACCCTGTGGTCTTGGTTAGAGAACTCAAACACTTCTCAACCAAATTAGACAAAAAGCAAATATTTGTCCATCTAACAATCTGTAGAAAAACAGAAGAGAACTGAATAAGAGAACAAGTCCAAACCTATTCTGCTCAAACCCAGAACACCCTCCCTCAGCCCAGTCCCCAGGGAATACCTCAAAATCCTCCTCTTCTTTTAGCGGGAAGAGAGTCAGGGGCCCAAATATGAATCTAGTCAGCTACCAACAGACACCCTGTCTAAAAGGAGAAAAACCTCCATGGTCTTTTGTGGGACTGTGCCCAAGAGTGACACACCCGTCCTTATGAGGCTGAAAGGAGAAAGGGTTCATAAGCAAGGGAAAAAGAAATACTGGGCCCAGTTCCAGCAACCTGAAGATGCTTGAGGACTTCTCCAAAGAAATCAGGTGTGCTGAGACATCCCTGTGCCACATGGTTCCTTTTTGGGAATCCAATCATTCCATGTGGCAGGCGCAATTCTCATGTGTTACTCTGCCAACACACATGCCCTTCTTAAGGTGGGTTTTACAGAACAGAACCTGCATTGCACAGCACAGGCTGTATTCCACTGCTAGTAGCTGAAATCCCATCTCAAGGCTGAGGTCTCAATCTTCAAATTGCTGCACTCTGGCACCGTCCCATTCATTCCTGCAGAATGCTTCTGACATGAGGATAATTCAAGCACTGCCAACAAGCTACAGTTACAGAGATCAAAGTACTGGACTCTGATGCTGAAGTGCCTAGAAGTGATTCCACCAAGAAGCACCTCCTTCATGGCCCACAGGAACAACCGTGATGGGTTCCTGGCGCTGTGACTATCCAAGATTTTGTTTGCTTGGCATGCTAACGCACAGCACACTGCAATGCAACGTGCGTGTGACTGCTTGGCTTTTCGTGGAACTGCACAGACTCGCACGACTGCTCAATACGTACACTTCCAAGAACACGATGCGTGCAGCTTTTTAATGAGAAGGACCACCGGTGATTAAACCACTGAGGAATAAGAAGGGAATCGCCCATGGCAGTGGCACATGGGACAGCTACAGAGACAGGCTTCTACAAAGGAATCTGGGACACTCGGGATGAAAATGGCTATGCATGGCTACTGGTCTCCAACCCCATAATCCTCCCCTCCTTTTCCTACAAACACGCACATCACAAACCACCCCTGCAACTTCTCTCAGCTTCACAAGTGCTTTGCTACAGCCCAGTTAACAAGTTCACAAGTCCGCTGCCTCACTTCTGGGAAAGTTGCTAAACACTGGCTGGTTTTCTCTGCATGTGTGGCCCTCCAAATAGGGTTGGGACACAGTCCCAACCAGCTCTAACCAGTGCAGCTAATTCTGACAGATGATGGAAATTGAAAAAGCTTGCACTCCAGAATAGATTTCAGGCAAGTCCTCTTTTTTCCGTGTCCCTGGGTTCCTTGTGGCAGAGCAGGGACGATTCCCCGAGAGACCATAGCCAAGCAACCCCCCTTGTCATCCCTTGCAAGCAGAGGCTAAGCCAACACTCCTGAGTGCGGTGCCGGAAGCATGGCCCGGCCCAAACACTACGTCTCGGATCCCAAGAGCAGCTGGATGGAAAGGCTCCTTCTTCTAAAGCAGGAGATCAGAATCCAGCCGAGATTTCGGCTGGTGGAAAAGCAGGGAAAGGATTCTTACCAACCCTTCTCTTGCAGCCACACATTTCATGGTTTCAGGGCTCTGGACCAGAATTTCAGGGGCACGAGAGGCTGGAGAGCCTCTTGGTGAAAACGGTCTCTCCGCTGCCTCTCCATCACCCACCAGCAGACCTGGGCTCAGGCATCTGGTCATAATCTGTACCAGTCTCATGTGGGGAAAGGAGCTGAAGGAGCTGTAACTTTTTTATAGTGACATCTTATTTATTTCTTTAAAATATTAGAATTTCCCTAGGAAACCTTTCAGGGACAGATCTCTCCCAAGGTGGTATATGATGGTAAAAACACAAAACATATAAAAAAAATCCTCTGTGATATTTAAAACTATAAAAGTACAATAAAAACAGTAAGAATATAAGAAAAACCCACAATAAAAATGAGAACAGCAGCAAATGCATCAGAGGAAGGCTGAAGTAAAATAGCATGCTTTCAGGACCTTCTTAAGAGCATGTTTTCAGGACCTTCAGCGATGGGGCCTCAGGGACATCCCCCCCACCCCGAAGCCAACATTCCAGTGGAAGTATGCCCCTGAAGGTACAAACTGGAATTAAATTAAGGCTGCCACATCCAGCACTGGCAAAGACACAGAAAGCATTTCCTAGAAAGCCAGATGCTACAATTCATAGTACAATTGCAGTCATAAGATTTCTAGATATCCAATATATATACATATTTTGCCTGTCTTGATATAAAGAGACACTCGTGTCAGCCTAACATCAGTCAATCTTACATGCTCTTTCAAGAGCTCTCTTAATAAATTCTGAACTCCAACTGCAGTTGATTTCCACATTAAAGATCAAGCATGAGTAAGACCTATCAATATAATCCGGATACTAAAAATGTAGTAATTGCATTAAATTATTTTTCTGAGGCTTCCTCTAAATGAAAGGTTTACAAAAATACAAAGAGTTGCTTCAACAAAGCAGGCCAAGGCTGGGCTTGGCCTTCCGTTCCCATCATGCAAAGAGGTGCAAACGCTTTACCACGACTTCTCATCCTGATTTCCCAGAACGAAGCCAATGAGGAATCAACTTGAGCAAATGCAAGTCTCCTTCAATGGACATTTCTTGTACCAAACACTGACAAGCCTTGGCAAAAGCTGCCAATGCAGAACGCCTAAGGACCAAATGTTTGGTCCAAAAGCTTATACAAACTTACCTTGTTTATATCTCCTTAAGTTATATGCAAACTGGAACATACTTGCATATGAAAATCTATGGTTTTCAGAGTTTTGCAACACAGTTCATAATCCAAAATATATACTTTGGGTTAAAGATATCCTTCTCTCCCAAATCCATTATATTGTGCTGAGCAGCTTGCAAAATGTGCACACTCAGAAAAACACATGAAGAAATACATGTATTAAGTGAAATGTACACAAAATGTGCACGACTTTTCATGCTGATGCCTTTTGGCAAGATTAACAAACTGATGCAAAAACTGGTACAAACAGATTGGAGGTCATGCAAATGAGGAACTGAGGGAAACAAATCCTGACAGATTCAGTCATCCCCAATTGGTACTTCTATTAAAATATGCATCTGTTTGGAGGAATACAGATAAGGACTAGTTCCATCTAGAGGTGCTAGCACTGGTAATTTGGCAAATTGGATCTGTCCTTAAATAACATCTGTCCTTGCATTAGTGTGCTAATCCAGGATTTAAAAAAAAATGAAGTCAGGATTTTTAAAATCCTGGAGAAGTGTCATTAATATATTCCAGACAACATCAAGATAGTCACCGGCCAGAAGCACAGATCCTCAATACTAGTACAGTTTAAGTAAGACCTTTGGTATACTACTGACAGACAGACAGACAAGACAGACAGACATCCCACTTGTGTTAAGAGTTATCACAGCAATTTTGTTTGTTGATGAGAAAGGCCAAGCAACCTCATCAACACGGTTGTCCTGAATTCCATTCTAAACTAATGGCTCACAACCATCACAGCATGATGAATGATGCCAGTTGCAATGGCCAGTGGCACACAGAAGTATTGAGTACAGCTTTCTGCTTGCCAGAGACTCTGCAGAGAGTTTCCAAACTAAGAGACAACCTTTATGAAGGCTGCTTCGCAGACACTATTTCTTCTACATATAGGAAACAATGTGGAACCAGAATGCTGTCATCCACCTGTGATGAATTATCACCTTCTATAAGACTACTGTGTGTACAGTTAGTGCACCACCGTTTACATATAGGTTGCACATTCTTTCCCAAGCAGAATGGAAAATTCCCATGTAGGAAATATTCAACGTGTGAGCTGGCCCAGGATGCTCAAAGTTAATCCTGTCTCAGTTATTTTGGACTATCCTGCTGCCAAAGCTTTTTCAAGTTAATAAATTAAAAAGGTTAGAATTCATTTCCTGCTACCTACCCTCAAATGGCAACATGCTTTATGCAGCTTCTCTCTCTCTTGAAAGCTCAGCCTGAAAAATCACCCCTCTTCCAATCAGGTAAATCCTGAAATTGGGGGGGGGGGGGGAGAGAGGCCAGTTCACATCTCACTGGGTTGGTCAACTCATCTGAGGATTGCATGAGTGTACCTGAATTATTGCAACAGCCAGATGCTTTTTCTAACTTCCCCTCCCAGGCCCCACCCTTGTAAGTAAATGTATTATTATTTGGGAAGCCTGAAAATAATCCCTATAAGAACCTGTCATGGCTTGCTACACTCCAGTTTACTTCTGGCCAGGTTCAGTAGATGGGTCTGCATAATATAAAGCAAAACAAAACGTTTACCAATATGAGGGAGAATTACCGACAGTGGGAGCAGCAGCCAGCTACCTATCTGCCTGCATGATTGACTTCAGAAGCTGATATGAGGTTTCTGAACATGCTCTGAAGCATCACTCCTGCTAGGATCAAAGGAATTATGGTTTCAGGCCAGGGTCCTTGGTGCCGCAAGATACCTCTGCTTCACATCTCCACCACGCCCTTCAACACATTTTTGCTTGAGAAGGGGAGGGGTGGAACTTGCAGAAAAGACAGATCTAATTTGTGAGCCATTTTACAAATCCATCTCGATGCCCACAGCCTGGATCAATATAAAATGGACTGCGACCTTCATTTCCATCAGGAGAGGTTCAAGCTTCCTCACCAAAATGCCCCCACCCACACATGAATATTTGCCCATTCCTGCAACCCACATGAAGAAGGACGAATGTTTTCTAGAGATGCCACAGAGTGCTTAAATAATGACAATGTCCTTCCAGCCGTGTGCTTATCCACCGGCTATCACTGTTAGGCGGTGAATATCGCTCACTGGTTCACTCACAAATTCTCTCCCCCTTCCCTCAAGGGCTGTATTCCTGTTTCAAACCCCTCAGTCTACAGTGACAACTATTTCTGTTTTGTACCAGGCACATTGCTAGTATGAGCAAACACAAGAATGACAATGAATTTTTTCAAGGGTCTTTTTTTTTTTAAGTGCATTTCATGGTGAACTATATGTACAGATGTCAAAAGCACTTCTCCAGTGCTGGGCTACAAAATTCCTCCCTTTATCTTGTTGTAGTGATGGGTGTGTGTGCAAGGTGTGTGTAATCCCTGCTCCCTTGAAATCAGAGCACTCTGAAGCTGTAAGTGTTTCTTAAGAGCCACTCTCATGATTACAGCTTGCATATTCTGGGACTCTGGGATGGCAGCATAGGTGGATGTATGTATTTCTTACTTGAGTCATTTTGGAGGTCTGAAAAGAAGGCCCTGAAAGAGCCAACTGGAGCATGCATACCTCCAGTCCACTCCAGTTTACATGAAGCTCTTGTTAAAATGTGAAACTCAGCAGCAAGGCAAATATATTCTCTTGACTATCCAAAGGCAAAACCTAAGCACAGACACAGTGAAGTTTAGCATTTGAAAGCCTGGCACAAAGGGCAGTTTGGCTAAAACATACTCCCTCCTCACATGGCCTGAAAGAGGGGAGGGGGTGGGATTGCGCTGTTCCCTCCACCCTCCACATGTTCTTTGACAAGGAGCACACAGACCCAGTCAATATGCAGAGGCGAAGAATCTGTGGGGAGCAGTCTGGGGTGAGCCAAGAAGGGGAACCAGGACCCATGGGACCCACCACTAGCCAGGACCCAAAAGCAAGTCAGGGCAAGCCAGGAGTCAAGGCAAAAGGATGACCATGTGTGCAGAAATACTCCAGTGCTGGGCAGCTCCTGTTGCTTGAGCAGGGCTGAGCTAGAACAGGAAGGCCTTACTGTACTGCTGCCCGTCCACACAGACCCAGCAGCTCCTGCAGGGATGGTGGGCAAAGTCCTGCTCCCGCTCCGCCAGTCTCTTGGTCAGGGCGGCTCTGGAAACGGCACATGCCGCGAAGCTGAGTCCTAAGCAGGGCTCAGCTAGAGGAGCGCAACTGGGTGCTTTGAGTGGGTCTGGATGACCTGTCTTCGCATGTCATCCGGCCCATGGCAGGCTTGGTGAGAGTGGGGGCATCCAGTTTTCCATCCAATTATAGTTCCACTTCCCTACTTTAATGTAGTAATTTTAAAAATATCTGTTTGTTTAAAATATGTACACCCCACCCTCTATGCAAAAGCATCTCAGGGTGGCTTACAAAAATACAATTTATTGGATCATTCTGACTTACAGTTTCACAAGAGATCCCATTTACATTCTGTTTCTGCTCCAAATATTCCCTTCGCTATTGGGCGGTGGGAGTCTATCCCCTTCCCAGAAAGCACCCTCTCTGGCTTCTCTTTTATCCACCCTGGGCTTTCACATCTTCCATGTACAGCCACACATTTTTGGCAATTCCTCTTCCAATTGTAAGATATAAGAAGTTAGATAGCCCACACATGTATCAGAGGAGTGAGAAACAGTTGTGGGGGAGGGGGGGAGCCATGGGACACTCCAGCCAGCCTTCTGCAGGCCAAATGATGCAGGAGCTGGAGCTATACCATGCCCTGTCTTCTTCAACCTTTTAAGCAGGGTTTAGTCAGGAGTCTTTTGCACCGGGAGATTTGCAATCCAAAGTACACGCTCTACGACTGACCTATGGCCCTTCCCCTGTAGCTATTTCGCCATACCCTTCTTACGTCCTGGGCTGCACTTTACCAGACATTTGAATTGTTTGAAGGTACGGAAGGCACTGCAAGACATAAAGTGTGTTTGCTTTGCTTTGTTTAAAAAGAAAGGTCAGCCAGCTCTTTAAGCTTAATTATGCTGGTGTAATTAATTGAACTTTCAGTGTAAGAGACTACAACCTTGGTCAGTTGGGGTAGGGGGTTAGCAAGAAAGTTTCTGGATAATTAATGGTGTGATATACATGTCTCAAATCCAACAGAACTCATGTGTTAAACATTGAGGGATGTCTAGTTATTTTAATCTTTACTCATCAAGCTTTTAAAAAGCTTTAGAAAGAAAGGAGCTAAAACAATAAAACAATTGGGTATGCTATTAAAATAATGCTAACTAATGTCTTGGCTTTAGTTCTTGCTTGCAGCGTATCAACAGCAGAACAAACGAAACAACTTGTTTATCGATTTGCCTCTCTCTCCTTTAAGCAAATTTCTAGTTTCTCCTCTCTCTCCTTTAAGCAAATTTCTAGTTTCTTTGTGAAGTGCAAAAGTACCAAAAGTCTTTGTTTCCCATCTCCTTGTTAAAGAATTATTTAAAAGGAGATGACCACTTCTCCAGTGGTGCTGTTCATGTTCCCACTTTGATTTTAGTCCATCAAACTAGGTGCACACACAGAAGAAGCTTTCCCTCTTGAGCAGGCATGCGGCAGTGCAAGAGTACCGTATTTTTTGCTCTATAAGACGGACTTTTCCCCCCTCAAAAGTAAGGGGAAATGTCTGTGCGTCTTATAGAGCGAATATGTGTGTGCAGTAAGTCTGTCAGATGTGCAGCCCATGGGGAAGTGATGGGGAATGTGCCTGTGATTATGTGCCCATTTGATTCAAAATATTTTTTTTCTTGTCTTCCTCCTCTAAAAACTAGGTGCATCTTATGGTCAGGCATGTCTTATAGAGCGAAAAATACAGTATCTCCTGCTACAGCAAGTTTCCCCAGTCTTCCTGTTCCTTGCAGTTCAGGCTAAAGAAATTACTGAATTATACCGAGTTCCAAATCCCATAGATCTCACATGGACTAAAGGCCTACAAGTACATCAAATCCTCCACCCAGAAAAAAAAAAGATTCTCCCGGAATCATCAGGTTACACCTGTAAAATCAGACACAGTATTAAGACAACATTGCTTGGTTGTAACTCATTTTATTTCTTGGCAGATTTGCGCTCTCTATTTTATTTCTGCTATATTTTACCATGTGGCTCACACTGTACTTTCATCATGTTGGTTTTTGTGGCTATATCTGTGGTTTATTGTGTTATTTTATTATTATTCTGAGTTCTGATCATTATTTGTATGTTACAGCATTATTCAAATTATAAAACCATTTCACAATGCCTAGGGAACCAATGTTCTAAGTGTCTTATAAATAAAAATAATATATCAATAATGAACAGATATAAAACAAGTATTATTATTGTACCATTATTATATGTGGGAGTGAAAAGAATAACACACACAAAAAGAGACTGTGTTCCCAATCTCTATCCCCAGAAGGATTTGCAATGGAAATTTTACTTGTGAAATATACAAAAGAACAAAGTGAGGACAGGGATATTTGGAAGAATGAGACCATCTGAGGTAAGACTTTCAGTGATGGTCTGCTCTTATGGCTCCTTCCCACCAAAGAGGCTCACTTGAGGTCACCTTTGATATCTTTTTGGTGCCAGGCAGGAGAGCACCAAAGAACGTTGCTACTTGAGGAACAGCAGCAAATGATGCTCCCGCCCACAAGCCAAGGTAAGGAAAGCCAAATTATTTTGGAATCAGGAAATCATAAAGCCACCTCTCTTCTCCCTGGCAGCCTTGATTAAGAGCAAGTTAACAGAAATAAGTACTTCAATGCAGAGAAACAAGACCAGTTTCCCATATCGCCAAAGCCCAAGTGACCCCTTTTTGCTACTGCAAGAGGAGTGAGGGGAGAGGAAAAGTCATTTCCATCCTTGCTCACAGAAATGCAAGGCTTGGCCAAAGCATTCTGCTGTCTGAGAAAGGTGAGAGATGAGACAGCACCTCCCCATGGCATGTACTGATGTCCATCTGACAGGCAGCCGCATCTGCACTGGACAATCACTAGCAAAATGAGGGCCACAGGATAACTTAGGGGGCACAGGGCAGGCTGCATGGTCCCACACAGCTGTCCTCCCATACTGCTGCTGTTATGTGCCATCAAGTCAGCTCCAACTTATCACAATGTCCTGCCTTGACAGATCTGCTCTGCTCTTGGAAACTCAAGGCTGAGGCTTCCTTTATGGAACTGATGGTTGGTCTCTCTTTCGTCTTCTGCCTTCAACTTTCTCTAGCTGTCCTCCAACAGCTCTCCACCATTCCCCATCCACCCGCATCTGCCATCTGAGACAACCATCTTCCATGCATCAAGCACCCAATGGGAGGGCTGACCCTCCCAAGACAACAATGTTTTGAGCCAACTGTGCGTGCCAAGGATAAGCAAAAACAACATCAACACAACCCAAAGGCTATGAAGACAGAAACTTGCTGCCAAGTTAAGCTCAGTTTCGAAAAGCGTGGAGCATCTGAAGCATCTCTCTGGCTTGTACATTGGAGATGGAGGCTAGAAGTGCATGAAAGAAAGAGCTGCAACCCTACGCATGCTAACGGGGAAGTAGAATGCAAAGACTTCTGTACTACCATACAGATGAACAGGTTTTTCGTGGAAAAAGAAGCTTTCCTGAGGTAGTGTCTACCTCAGCAGAGGCATGGAGGGTTAGCCCCATGTCCATGTAGGTGTACAGGAAAAGAATAAAGCAGTTTTAAACAGCGAGGTCAAATATGTTAGTACGTTTTAATCAATTAAATCAGAGGCGAGCAAGCTTCAGGCTTGCGGAATCCACTTTTTGCTTTATTCCAGATGTGGAGCTGAGTCCAATTTCAGAAAAGCTCTGCTGGGCTTCACTCCCAGGAGGATGGGCCACAGGCCAAAGGGGTGAGGTGAAAGGTCAAAGGGGTGGGGCCCCAGTACCAGATTCTCCAGCATAAAGCGCCTACTGCCTATGACAAAGCCTGAGATGTATTTCAACCTTTTAGAATGAGGGAAAATGCCAAACACCCCCAAAACAACTTGGCAGAAATCCGGATGGGGAAAGAAAGTCATTTTGTTGTTGCCCTTGTTAAACAAATGGAAATCAGAAATCTTTACCAAACCACTGCAATCAATAGAGTTCTATTCAGCTCTGAATTAAAGTATGTTGGAAAAGCAGAGACTAAGGATAAACTCTTCATGCATTTGACGAGGTGCATTCCAGTGCCACAATAAAACAGGTATTTTTAAGCTGCCACAAGACATATTTTTGTTGCAAGTGGACAGTGTAACCGGAAATAAACAGCTCTATCAGTTAATGCCACCAAATGATCAGCCTGCTAGCATAAAATAAATCATCTTGGGATTTTGGGTTGTTTGTTTCCTAAATATAAACAACAGAACAATTTACAACTGCCCTTTGCAATGACTTAACATTTTTATTTATTCATGTTTTGCTTTAAAAAGAGGTTTGAAAGTGTTTCTCACATTTTATGGTATTATTGGATTTAATAATAATAACAATTATTGGGTGTAATTGGGTTTAATAATTCCTTTTTTACTGTGACTAAAAATTCCTAAAATTATACAATCATACATGGCTGGGATAACATATACACAACTCAAGATCCAAAGTATTGCGTGACTCACACGGCCAGTAGACTTGCACAATGGACACATGAGGACACTGCTTTGGAAATGAAGGATGGCATTCAAAAACATTCTAAAAGGGTGTGCTCATTTTGCAAATTTTGTTTTGGTCCCGTTTGTCATAGTGAGGAGTAATGCAGGCACCGAAGCCCAACACCAAGATCATCCGCACCCTTCACTCCTGGCGTAACACTTCCGAAACGCTGCCAAGGCACTAATATACATGACAGTGTCGGAGAAAAGAAATCAGCTCTTTCAAGAATTCTAACGGAATTCACGGGAAGATAAAATCCTGTCAAAATCCAGGGCAGAGCTACAAACCGAATGTCCACTTTGCAGCTTGAAGCTAAGAACTTTCTCACTTCCAGAAAGATTGGAATCAATTCCTAGACAGATCTTGGGAAAGGACGAATTATTAGTTTCCTGATCTGGCCATAAAATGTTAACACAAGCTCACAGTCAATGGCCACATGCCAGTTTCCTGCCGGCAGTGGATTTTTCCAACAATGAATCAATGTGTTCAGAGGATGGAGGAGCAAAGTGTGGAGGAAGGCTCGGAAATTATTTCCCATTCCTCCCCTCAGCAATGAACACAAAGTGTTTAATCCAGGAAGCTGGCACGCAACCCAGATTATTCTACTGCGATCATCTGTTCCCCATCCGGGTTTTCAGTATGCAACTTTTGTGTCTTTATTATGAAACAATAAGGATGGGTGCGATTTCCTTAGACTCTGTCAACTTCAGCACCGAAAGCACAAACTTTCTTCTAAACCATTTTTTCAGAAGTCCACACCTGTAAATGCGCTCCTCAGAGAGGCTTGCCTGGCACCAACTTTATACTCTTTCCGGAGCCAGGTAAAGACCTTTTTATTCAGCCATAATTTTAACAATTAAGGATTTTAGATGTTTTAAGATCTGACCACAGTTGCATTTCCTTTTTTTCCCCTTCCTTTCTTTTCTTTAGTTTTATGAAAGTGTTTGTTTTATGTTGGTATATTATTTATTGTTTTAAGTATTGCATTATTATATTCTATTTTAATCATTGTAAGCCACCCTGAGCCATTCATCGGAAAGGACAGAATAAAAATGTTTTACATAAATAAAATAAAATAAAATAAAATAAAATAAAATAAAATAAAATAAAATAAAATAAAATAAAATACCAGTTCCACCAAGAAGCCACTGGCTTAGTTTAGCCACTGGCTCTGCTAGGTAGGGCTGATAGGAATTAAATGCTAAGATACCTTTCCAAGACACAAGTTGTCCACCCTTGAACTATAATGTCACTTCTACTCCCTAGCTAAAAGTAGTAGCTTTGTGAAGTGCCCATACTGTGAAGTACCCACAGTCATCATAATGTTACTCTCCCACACAGGGCCACATTCAATCTGAAACTGGAAGTGTTGCAAAGATTTGCATGACCCCTTTCCCAAAACCAGTCTGAGATCTGGAGAGCTCCAGCCAGTTTGAAAGTAGAGAGGGAGAGGTACGCTGAACACGAATGGGGTGAAAGTAGTTCTCAATCTATAGGGCTACATCCCGTATCAACCCCTAAGTTCATTCAAAAGTCAATGTGGTGCTGTAGCTCTTCTCATCTCCAGTTCTTTCCTACGTTGCATCCTATGACAGTCCAACCAGCACAGCGATACTTATTCCAACCAGCAGCAGGCTTAGGAAAAATTCGGGGCAACTGGAGTTGCCAAGGTCTGAATCTCAGGCCTGCCTACATGCAGAGGTTGTGCTTCACCACTGAGATAAGGTTCCTTCTTTGCACTACAACTAATTTCGACATTCTCAGATTCTTAATCCTACCACATCACCCCTATGCAAATGGCAGTTACATCACATCCTGTTCTCTTCTCAGCACAATTTCCTCACAAGCGTTCAAGTGCTCATACACACACTCATTCACATGCTTTCGCTGGGTGGCCTAGCCGTGTTCTGCAGTGCATCTAGTCTTATTCAGCATCTTTCTGATCACTGAGCAATCAATCTTATTTCATAGTACAGCATGCAAATTTAATGCTCATCCAAATAATAGTAATAAAACTTTTAGTTACAGGGTATTTACACGTGTATTAATAACCCACAGGCATGTATTCTGGTTGTTCATTTTGAAATATATGTTTTACATTATCAATGTTTCTGTATTTTAAGAAATAAACATACATGTTAAAATAGAAATAGAAAAGTAACAGAAGCTAGATATATAGCTTCCTTCTATATATAACAGCTGTAATAGTGACGGACTCCTAAAAGAGCAGCAACCCCATTATGGCCTAGTAACAGGCAACTGTAATTTTGCCCTAGACAAACCTTGCACTCCCTGTTCTGCCTTTTTTGCATGCTGAACATCAGAAGCATTCCTTCTAATGTTAAGCTAACCACATTTCCCTGTGACATCTGAACTCAGGGAAGTGTGGCTTATTGAAATTCTGGCTCCAGAACAAGTCACACTGGCTTGAACCTGGCTTTTTTCTTGCTGGGAGAAAGGCTGTCAGATGGATGGGAAAAACCACTGCCTACATGACAATAGGCACACATGCAACCAAGTGGTGTAAGATTGTGTCATGAGGACATACCTCACACACGTGTTTTGTTGGGGAGGCAGAGGGAGAGAATGGCAGTTTAATGAATGGGTTCAGCACAGAATAGCACTATCGTCTTTATTTTATTTTTATTTATTTAAAGTTTCTATGTACTGTCCCATTACTGGCTTGAATTAGTTGTCTGGAAAAAGAACTGCCTAGGAACTGAAGAACAAGCTACCAGACATCGTATCTTTCTGACTTACAAAAAATAGGCTCTAAGCCCCTCTGGAATCAAATGGAACTTACTTCTAAGTAAGCATAGTTCAGACTGAGCCATTAATCTAACTTAATGTCAACATTCTGGAATTTTTATAGGCTTATTTAAAATCCCAACTCTTATTTGGAAAAGCACAATTAAAAAATAAAATTAAACAGACATTACTCTTTAAAAAGAAAAAAGAAAACTGGAAAGAACAGAATTCCAGATGTTAACACATGCAGTATGAATAAGTTTAGCTTTCTTTTGGATCTCAGTAAAAACTGCTGGTGAATCCAGATTTATGTATAAATGTATTAATCTTTTAATATACTCTGTGGGTATTGCTTAAAATAACAAACAGAGCTACACTGTAGGAAGGAATGCCAACAATGCTATTAAATCACTTTAAACACCTAATAGAATATATGGGCACTAAATAACCTAATACTGAACCCGTCTGCACAGGCTTTTCAAAGAGACCTGGTCATCTCCTTGACAGGGAAGCCTCTACAGAAGGGGCTGTCTGTCTGGAAGGCCAAATCGATTACCATGAGATGAACTAGCTCCCTTTAATTCATTTCTGTGGAGCTCAGTCTACACACTACACAGAATGAGATGGGAGGCATTTGAATTATACTGCTTTAGACTACTAGTGCAGAGATTGTATTACCCACTTTCCCACTGTAAAACACGAATTCTCTCTGCATGGAGCAAGTTGGCATACCAGAAAGGAAGGCTTGGCAAAATCCTCCCCCTCATGTACTAGTTTACGACATGGAAGGAGATTTTTTTTAAACATACACACACCCCATCTGCAGTCTGGGATGGTATGATCCAGCTTTCTGGAGTCTCAGTTATTGTTCAGCTACCTTTTGCAGAGTGGAAGACAGATGAACTTCTCACTTTTCCTCCCATGTAAGCTGGTTTCAACTGTTGGAGCTGGCTCTTAAAATGACTCAAAGGTCTGAATAATGTGCAGCTACAGTTCTAGTGTAATGCTTGCAGACAATAACACAGGAAATCCTTCTTGGTATAAGCGATTTATTCAATTATTATTATTTTTAAATGGCTTACTCCTAAGGCTACAGTAGTCTCTGGCAAAGCTCTGGGGAAAGCCACAAGGGACTTGTCTATCTAGCCATCTGGTTAGTTTTTGAAAACTGGTAATCCCGAGCAGCTTTAGACCCTGCCTTGTTAAGTCTTTATGTTCTATGAGTTCAGGAAAATGCTGCATTGAGAAGCAAGCTGTGTAAATATTCCAATCTGTATTTACATTCGGTAATAGCGCCCTTGCCTTCTGCAGAGCAACAGATACTTGCCAGATTTCTAGCAGGCATCTGAGGACCGTTTGACATGTAAGAGTGCCTTTTGCCATATGTCAGAGCTGAGGTAAATTCAGCATGTGGTTTTCCAGTGACATCATTCGTTCACTTGTGGTAAATCTTCCATCATCCCTGTAACTGGGTTATAATTTCCCATTCCGTTTACAACAATTTGCTTTCGCTGATTCCAACTGGAAGCTGTGGCCGAAATGTAACAAAAGCTATGCAGACAAGTGTCCTCCTACCCTGGGTACCGAACCAACCAGCTGGACCATTTTTAATGGCCACTGACATCAAACAGGGTGGTAAAGCTACGGTGTGGAAGCTGGAGATGTCCCTGAGGTAAAGCCCTGGCAGTGGGCATGCTCAGGAAGCCCCCGCAAACAGCATTAACAAAAACTGCTTAGCACAATGATCCTTTGTATGCCTACTCAGAAGTAAGCCTCCCAGGAAAGTGGGGTTGCATTCCAGAAAATTCTCAAGTGAATTCAAACTGTGTGAATTCAAATTACTGCAGATTTCCAAACACCAAAGGAAAAGAGGCATGCTGAGGAATAATCAAATTAATGTGCCTGTCTAATAATGATGGTCCCTTGAGGGCTTCTGGTGCACCAAAAAGCAGGATACCATGGTTAATAAATGCAAATATTATATGATAATTTCAAGGAAGCATAGAAGGTTAGTCCTCTTTGCTTTCCTTGTACCAATACCAAGGATTATTTTATGCAGGGATGGGGGAATTTAGGCTGAAAACAATTTTCCTGGCTTGGCTCTGTGAGTGTTTGGGGTGGGGCGGGGGAAGAGGCTGTACCGGGAACTGGGGGCCATGTGTTCCCAAAGCCTTCTCTAACATGACCATTCAAGGTGACACAGACCTAGTTTATACAACTCAGGCACTGTTCCTTTTTGTATGGTGTCAGATCAAACAAGGGCCAGAGCGATAACACAAACAGAGCGTACACATCCATGCACACACATGTGCATATTCAGGAGGGGGTGATGCAGATGTACACTCACTCCTCCACCGACTGAAGATGTTTACTGTCTCTGTACGTTTATGAACAAGGTCTCTGTCTAGCTTTCTAGTGACTGTCACTTCGCATATCATAGCTCTGTATCAGCTAGTACCTAAAACAGACATGAAATTTCCTTTTCACACAGGGCAAGCAACAATTCAAAAGCACTCACGAGGGGACGAGTGTCTATTTCACACACAGCCCTGGCCATTTCATCACTGACGACGGTGCAGGCAGACTCACACTGTGTTGATGGAACACTTGGGTGGCAGCATGGAAAGGGTATTTGCTCTCTCCATAAAGAGCTAGGAGCACTTAAGGCTAGAAGTGCACCAGTACAATACGTGCAGATGCCTAAATCATTTTAAATCAAACATGGAGCAGGGGAAGGGCAGGGGCGAGGGAGAAAGAGCAAGAGGCAAAACTCTGGTGCTTCTTCCGAGGGGACAGTCGCAGGAAAAGACAGGAGGGTGTCTGCAATCGCATCATACTATGAAAAAGTGCTCTGTGCATGCAGAAGGATGTTAATTCTTTGAATTCTTAAAAGCAAAATGAAGAAATAGTTGTTGTTGCTGTTGTTGTTGTTATTTTGTGCAGAGGACATTACCCAAATGCATGTTTGCCCCAGAACGGTCTCCATTAGGACAGTCAATGATGCAGGGGAAGATGGATCCTGGAATCAGCAGGCTCAACTCACTTCCTGACCCCCCCCCCCACACACACACACACACGAGCACTCATACACACATACAGGAAAATTCAGGGGTCAGTGGTTGTCTTCTAATCCAACAGTGCACAAGCTGGAAAATTTTCTTAGAAGACAAAGAGAAGTTTCTATACTAGCTTTCCCTAACCTGTTGCCTTCCAGGGATGGCGTGGAGTGCTGGAATTCAACCCCCATCAATCCCAGCCGGTCTGGCTAATGATTAAGGATTCTGGGAGATCCTTAATCATTGTCCCCAAAGCCCGGAAGGCACCAAGTTGAGGAAACCTACTTTGAACAGCTCTAAACTGTTTTCTTTCCTATTGCTCTCCCTGCCTCCAAATCTGCTTAGGCAGGAGGGTGGAAATGTCAAAGCTCTGAGGTTTTGGGAAGAACCGAAACTCTGCTAGGTGTCAAGATGATGTCTCTGTAGCTCTTGCAAAGATGGAATCAAGTTTTGTAGGCAGCACTGCATACAAGTTAACTGGAAAACCAGAGACTTTGCCAGCTGGCATTCAAGTTCTTCTACAATCCAAGTGTGTTCTTGTGTCTTACATATTTTAAAACTAGCTGCATTTGCTTCTTCTGAATTTGTTGTTGGTTTTTATGTGTTTGCAAATATTTGCTTATATTCCTCTGGAAACTGAATTGCTGTATATTTATAGCAACAAATAATTTTTTAAAAATAACTGTATTTGCAGCACTTTTTGCAGCAAATTCCCAGTACCTTTACACTGAACTCTGGTTAGTCTCATTAAAGTAGCATTTTACATCTGTAAGCAGATCTGGATTTTTATTGTTTAGATTTATCAACATCAGGGCTAGCAATGTGACCAGCCAAAATATACTTGCTCAAACCGAGTGTTTAAAGCATTAAGGTTCTGGAACGGTAAACAAGGGAAGACCAATGCTAATTAAAACAAACATACTGCATTAGTTAACTATTAAATTCTGGACTGCAATCTGTTATTATTTATATACAAATATCAAATACATGTGTGTTCATTTGTGGAAGGGGTAGAATATAGAGCAATATTCAAGCAACTGAATGGTTACTTCTTGGCTTCCATCCTGGAACCCTAGAGAGGGAAAAAATCCATATAGCTAAAATATTGGTTTAAAATGAAATAAAACCAAAGACAGCGACTACAGAAGATCATGTCAGTTTTTAAATGTGGCTATCGTTATGTAGCCGAGGAATGGAGAAGGACCCGTTACTTAATGAAGCGTGAGTTTTAGGAGGCACCTGACTCTTGTAAGGCTGAAAAGTCTTGGCCCGGAGAGCAGCTTCACAGTTTGTGAGCAAAGTCAGCAAGCTACTCAGGGCAGCCTCTCCCAACTTGGGCCACTCCAGAAGATTTCAACAACTCCCGCCATTGCCCTATCATCCCTGACCACTGCCATGCTGGCAGGAACTGACAAGAGCTTTAGCCCCAAATATCCTCAGGGCACCATGCATTAAGACTTGTATTTCAGCTCTGCCCAAGAGATCATGAATCTGGATATGTTCCTTTGTTCCCTGAAACACTGGGTGAGTTCACACATAGCAATCCACCAGGCCTGTATAACATTTTGCTGAAAGAAACAAAGAAAGGAAGGAAGGAGGGTCTCTTCTAATACACAAGAAAGTCTCTTCCAATACACAAGGCTTTTCTCCCTGGCTAGCTGGTGGTGATTACTCACTACAGGTGACCGGGAAAATGACTCATTCTGAGCTTCCTCACACAAGGTTATTCCAGATTCAATTGCACATGCCTCTTCCTATGTTGCCTTTAAAACCCCTGTTTTTAAAAATGCGTTTATTAGCTTCGTGCACTGCCCAGCTACTAAAGGTCCTCAGGGAAGTTTGTAATCATAAAGCCAGAAATAACAATTAAGTAATTAATAAATACAGCAATGCAAAATCATAATAATACATATGAAACATGAATATTAAAAACGTTGAGAAGCCACAGTAAAATTAATAAAAGAGATTAAAAGTTAAAAGTCTATTGGGGAAAATAATGCACACAGTGTCTCTGAAGGGGCAACAACCTGAGAAGTGTGGCTTTTCAGAAGCCTCACTCCATGCTGTCTGTCAATTTCTGAAAACATGTGTGGCCCTTAGCATGGAGTTCATGTTTTTGCTCTAGGTAGGCAAATGCAACCCTGTATTTTCATTTCTTCCATTCTGATTGAAAAGAAACACAGGCGTTGAGACGGCACTGGGATAGTAAATGCATCTCAGTTCTGGGGGTAAATAGCATGCTGTCCTTTCTTGTCCTTCCCTCCTTAATTTGAAAATGCTGCCTGGAGTGGAGGAATTAAGATATTCCAGTTGAAACCTAGAATATTGTTCTCAATGTGTGTGCCACAGTCCATGCTCTTCTCCCAAGGGAATAATCGCATTACAAACAGAAGACCAAGCGGACAAGTTACCTTGCTCAAATAATTATGAAAATGGTTAATGCTAATCATCATTATCATTCCACTCCAGAAAATCAAATATTCAAGAACCCACATAACAATTCAAGCAACCTGAGGGACACATACCAACATCTGCACAGAGCATATTAACTGCAAGTTCAATTTTATTTGGTGCACTTTAGGACACAACCTTTATATGTGTTTGTGTGTGCGTGGGGGGGGGGTGCTGTGGTTTTAATCCCCAGAGGCTTTTGCTTTATTTATGTCACACATAAGGGAACAGAAATTTGCAAGGGGAGTAGTCATGGAAATGATGTAACAAGAAAGAAACCTACATTTGTTTCTTCGGGCCTCCAAAAGTAGCATATCAATACTGGGAGTGTCATTTTAAGTGCCAAATTGCAAACTAGTAACATTCGCAGTAGTCCTGTCTTAAAACGTGCTGCAAACACACAAGAAGGTGAACAAACCCTGGAACTGCCACAAAGGAATGTATTGGAAGGGAATGAAACATTTGCAGGGGGTCAAGTGGGGGAGGAGTTGAATCCTGTGTGCAAAAGGGAAGGCACAAAGTTATCTGTACAGGGCCACAACGAGACTAAAACGGCACAATCAGTCGTGAAAGAACACCAGTTAGGCCAGGAAACATCTGTTTGCTTGTAATAAAAACTGACCAGAGCCAAACAGTTTGAAGTGCTTGCTGCTGCCCAGATAGCAATTGCTTCACGGCCAAACAACATAAAATGAGCTGGCCGAATGATGACCTTGACAATTACAGGCCACATACCACAAATTAACAGCACATTTCCTTTTTTTGGGAGGGGGGAGGTGTCTTTAAAGGCCTAGGAATCCAACAGAGGTAGCCCTCTGCTCTGCCACCTCCACAGGCTGAGGGAGGGAGGTCAGCAGCCCTGACTCCATTCCTACAGCAGCCAAAACACTGGTCAGTCTTCCACCGGCCCTTCTTCTGGGCACTTGGCTCCCCTGGGCACGGGCCCACTTACAGTCAAGCCAGCCCTGACTGCGGCACCTGCTGGGGATGTGCCCCCCAGACCCTGAGGACCTCCCCCACTTAGGGGCTAGCCTCACTGCACAAGCAGCCCAAAACCAAATCCCCACCGAGGAGAGTCTGGGTGGATGAGGTTATTCTCACTGTTACCTCTGATCATTCATGGGAGGAAACTGTGGGAATCCCACCATAAACGTCTCCCCCTTCTAACTGGGAGGGTGAGTGGTATTATGGGCTCCAATCAGGAGAGAAAGCAGCGAGCAGGGGGCGCTCCACTGTTATCCCCCACTGATGACTGGAATTGCAGGGACTCCCCACAACCTAAGCATTCAACAGCAACAGGTGGGGCTTTAGGAATGGGCAGGGCCTCCACCCCGGGGAAACGGTTTGGCTCACTGGGCCAATCAGTGAGCAGAACTAACAGTGGGGATTCCCTTTCTAGTAGCCTGTGGGGTGATGGGCCTTCACCTTGTAGATGAACAGCTACCTATGAGATCTGCATAGTTTCCTAACGCCTTTATTTGCTGAAGCATGGCAGAATGGCTGCTACCTGGAGAGAGCTGAGGAATAGGTCTGATGTTGTTTCATTATGTATTTTCCCCCAAAGAGATCCAGTAAAACCAAACAAACATCACTGGCCAGTTTGGCTCACCTAAAATAATTGTTCTGCAGGAAGAAGCCTTTAAATCTGGTTTCCATGAACCAGGCATTCAGAATCTATCAAGATTGATACATTGGTGCTGAATGGAAGCAGGAGGAAAAGGAGAAACAGAACAGCTAATTCACTGATGGAAGAGCTATTGCCAACTGAAAAATGTGCCAACTGATTTAAAATACAGGGCAATAAAAAGGCTGGAAAAGATTAATTGTACTCTTCTTCTTCCTTCCTGTATAACTCCTTTGCCCCTACTCAGCAATGCCATAAAGAAGGAAGATAAGGACAATAAAGGGTAATAAATTGCCTAAATACCTAGCCCACTTTTTAAGTAAGATTTAACAAAAAGGCACATTAGGCATCCGTCTTAATTTATTTATGTAATTATTTTCTGCAAACATGGCTCCAACACCTTTGAAAGGAGTAAGAAATCAGTTGAAGGAAGTCTGCTCATCTTTTTCAACAGACCTAAACGAAGAGTGCTAACTGCAACTAGCCAGATGGCTAGCACATGGTGAGAGAGCCTCTGAAAACATGCCCAGAGATCAGTGAACTCCATCACAAGAAGAGCTGTGTGGTTCCAGTAACTTCTGCAACTTTTCCCCAAACAAAGGCAAAGAAGCAAAAACATTACATTGCTTGGTTATCTTCAGCTGATTTTTTTGGATCTTCACAAAAATGAACAACTCCTTACAAACCCAAACAAGAATAAACGTCATACGTGAAGGAAGCCAATGGCCAAGTATCCATAACCACTGGCCTCCTTTATTCAATTATTAGCCAGCTTCTGTCTATGCTCACCACCAGTCCCCTCCTCTCCTCTGAGAGCTCTAGTTGGCTCAAAGGACTTGAAACAATGGTGACAATTTTAATCACTTGTGCAGAGCTGTGGAGAGTTTAAGAACCATAGGAAAAATATTTGCTTTTTCCTATCTTCACTAAGCCTGAGGACAAGTGAAAATTGCTATCCTCTTGAATTCTCTGTGCCTGACAAGAGAAGACTCTGTCTCCCCCGAAATCCTCTGAGTGAGCTGAGGCTTGGTGAAGTTAGGAAACTCATGTTTCAAGTGAAAGCTCGGGACAAGAGGATGCGTATTGCTAGCCTTCTTGTCAAAGGGCAAGAGCAGTGATGTGCAGATATGTTGACTAACCTCCCAGCATTCCTAACCATTGGCCATGCTGGCAGTGGCTTCTGGGGGCCTGAAACATCTGGATATCAACCTTCTGTCTCCTTCCTGCCGCCTGAAATACCTTTGAGCTGGCAAGAGAATCTGAATTCACCTGCACACCAACTCCATATACCTTTCCATAATAAACGTGTCTGCCATTCATCTTCAGCATGCAGGATTTATATACTATGGAGCTCTGCCTCTGGCATGGAATGGCAATGACCAAGCTTACAGATGGTTGGCCATCCTGGCTGGGTCTGATATAAGTTGGAGGACAACAATTGGCATATACTTTCCACATACTATTTATATGTACAGGCGCACATTTTTTAAAAAGTTAAAGACAGTCAGCATGGTGCTGAACTGGGACTCAGGAGATTCAGGTTCTAGCCCCCAATTGCCATGAAACTCAGTGAGTGAGTCCCAAAAACAGAGTTCATGCTCACAGTCTCAGATAACAACTGATGCTCAGTGCAGATTTGGATTCCACAGATGTGTTTCAAGGATCAATCCAGAAAATGTCATCAGTTTAATTTTCTGTGCTTTCAAGCTTAAAAAAAAAAAAAATCAAGGCTACTACTGCCTAGAGTTTCAGTAAACAAATTATGCAACTAAAGATGATGGTGATTAATTTATAAGATTTCTAAACTGTTCCATATTCCAGTATGCAGATTTCGGAGCACTGACTAATAAAAACTAAAATGAAATTTAAAAAACAGTGCATTAAAAAAAGATCAGTAAAACAGATGCCACTACTGTGTCACTGACGCATGTCATGCAGTAGCTGGGGTATAGCGAGGTTCCCACACATTTTCAAAACCAGTTAAAAAGGCTCTCCAGCAGAGTGAATTGATTTAAATCCACAATTCAAAGCATGATTTAAGACACCAGAAAACTGGTTTAAATCACTGATCTAAATCAGGTTTCCCATTTTGTTAACATACACATTTCCAGAACAACAGTGCATACTAACTGACTGCTGTACTAGCTGAAAGAGCGAGACTGCAGCTCAACAGAGTCTTTATACTATCTGGGAGCATATTCTACCACATTTGGCCCACATCTTTTGCACTGCAGAATTATATCCAGGAAGCCAACTGAGACATTTCAGTGTAATTACATGGATACTAAGCAAGATCGCTTACTTGAATGTAATCAAGCAGAGACCTAATCAATCAGTGAAACATCCCACTGAAATTAATCAGTTTCAGAAAGCTTCAGCATGATTCAGGATTGTGACCCAAAGGGCCCCAAACACTCCAGGAACCAGCCTCGATCATTACTGGCCAAAACAGTATTCCTGCAGGAGATGGAAAGCAAGCACCCATCCTCTCTGTTAGCAACCGCCCAGAAAGCGTTGGATAGTATAGAAATGAACAATGACAGAAAATGCATGCCTCAATACAATGCTCTGTTGATCCTGGGATGGCGGAATCAGCCAGCTGGACCACTGCTTGGCCCCGGAAGCCATTCGTTTGGCATAGCTGAAATGGCCTGACTCAGCACTGTGTGAAGTGTGCGAAAGAGGGCAGTCCCAGTAGGGGTGCCGGGGGCGAGTGGCGGGGAGTGCAGGGCTGCTAGAGGGAGAAACTGGGCAGCAGCTGAGGCAAGTGCAGCTGCCCTGCATCATGCAAGAAGGTGGGTAGGGATGGGAAGGAGCAGCGCCTCTCCCTCCGCTGCTGCCTGGTGCTGATGATGAGGCCATGTCTTCCTGCCATGTGCATCACTGGCCACATCGGTGGTTTTACAGTGGAAGCCACTTCTCCAATTTGATAATGTAACAATATCCATGACTGTTCCATATAAGTAATGCTTAGCCTCCTAAGTCAGATCTGGTTAAATAGCAGCTTAGCTACAAAGCTCGCTTCAGTTCCTGATGCTCAACCTAACCTACCTCACCATGTTGTAACACGGATGAAATAGGAAGCAGGTAGACCATAGAAGCTGCTTTGGATTCCTTATAAGAGCGGAAAAGTGGGCATATGTCCAGTAAAAATGTACTGTAAAATTATTTGACTTTTTCTGGGTCACCTTTCAAGGAAGAACACTTTCTACTATTAACTTTAAACTTTTTGCATTAAAGTCCAGTTGCACTTTAAATCAGCTTCTTTTTAAAATGAAGACAAAAGCTGAAACTTGTTTATCTAAAACAAATAAAAGGAGACTTAAGAGGGGAAAATCACTCTTCTTTACTCTTATGTTTTTGAAAACTAGTAAATTTATTTCCATCCTTTTTTGTTTTTTCTGCTTTCCAGATGTGTATATATCTTTTAGTCAACCAACTGTTTTATAAAACAGTTCATGAATCCCATACAACTCTTTTTATCCATTTGAGACTCTTAAGCATTCAAATATTTAAACATTGCAAGTTAATCTAAGGAGTTGTGAAGGACTATGAATCCTAACCACATCATCACTCCATCTTGGTCTTGCCTTGCTTTTAATAAATCCACCTGCTTAACATGTTACACTTGCTTTCTCAACAATGAATGTAGAGTCTTTGGGGAATGTGAATCTCATGTTTTGTAAGACATCCATCCATTGATTTCATGTTAAACATACATATGCAACTCAGAACGTTCATATTCATCCAGCTTTGTGGAACTGCATCCTTCCCAATGGACCGACCTCCATTACCTGTGTTCTAAACAGATACCACAGTGTGCTATTAGCAGCTCAGGCCTGTGTCACCTGACAGCTTTCAAGCTGGAGAGATAGACTTTCTGGGCTCTGCCATCAGCCAAAGGACTGGCAGTCATCAGGAGGCTGAAACCTCCACCTCCCAGGGAAAGCGTAACAACAAGGGAAAGAGCAGCCTTGCCTTGTCCCTCTGCCAGAGAAGGAGCAGCTGCAGAATTACAGCTTTAAGCAGCACACTTGCTCTCACATGTCACTCTTTCCACCAAAATTTTATCCCTATCACCTTCTGCCTGCCCCAAGCAGAGTGCTTTTCTGATGTGCTTATGCCAGTTACACATTTGCAGCTAACCTAAGTATCTGTAAAAGTGTGAAGCTTTAAGCATGGCAGGCATGATACAAATATTTAAAATAGACTTCAGGTGTATTGTGCAATTAATGACTCTTTCCTCGCTCTGTCTCTCACAAGGCTCCAATTTAAGTCATTTTTCCCCACCCTGCCCAAACGATCTCAGCCAACCAGTTCTCTCACTGTTGCTGTATCTCCATGGAGGAAAGCAGACATCACAAGGAGGAGATAGCTTCATAGCTGTTTATACATGAAAACGTGGTAACAGTATCCAAAATACATGGCAAATATTGGAGCCAACGACACCATGTGCTAACAGGAAGTGTCTTCGGAGAACACTGCACAGCCCAAAATACTGTGTCATGGGGGCAAGAAGAATTCATTTAAAAAATGACAGCCGTGGGCATTTGGGAAAACTGAATTTCATTCTTCCACTGACTAGTTCCGCTAACATACCCATTTCCAAAACAACAGTGCATACTAAAGAGAGTGGTTCCACCAATTGCTAGAGAGGTGAAATTAAAAAGACATTTTGAAGCAACTGAAAGAGGAAACATTGGGGGGAGGGTTGACAAAAAACACATTTAGGGGCAATTTTTAAAATATGCATACAATTGGAAATTGCAGTTTAAAACATCTGGGGGGAGCCAGTCGGACAAAACTGTTTTAGAAACATAAGCAACCATGTTCCTTGTTATATGTGCACAGCTTGATTTACTCATAATATTATCATTATATTTTAAAACTTTTAGAAGTTCACCCAGTAAATCTGCATTATTTGTCAAAATAAATTAAACTTTTAAATTTAATATACCAAACAGGATAATTTTAAAAGCAAAACCATTTCAGGTTCCTCTTGATGTTTGACTAAGGGGAATTTCAGCAATTACCGTATTTTTCGCTCTATAAGACGCGCCTGACCATAAGACGCACCCAGTTTTTAGAGGAGGAAAACAAGAAAAAAAATATTCTGAATCAAATGGGCACATAATCACAGGCACATTCCCCATCACTTCCCATGGGCTGCACATCTGACAGACTTACTGCACACACATATTCGCTCTATAAGACGCACAGACATTTTCCCTTACTTTTGAGGGGGAAAAAAGTGAGTCTTATAGAGCAAAAAATACGGTAGTTCCTGAAACATCTCAATCATTCCAGAAGCCAGGAGGAGGAAGAACTGGAGGCTGAGGAAGACCATAGTACAGCATTTGTTCCTGTTTTCAAGGAAGCTAAAAGAAATTCCTAAAAGGGGGGTGGGGCTTAGATAAATCAGATCAGAAGATAAAACTATTGAGATTGAATCCTGGAGAAAATAATTTAAAAATCAGTCTGCAAGCATCTTGAAGAAAATGCAGTGATTATTAGAAGCCAACAAGGACTTATCAAAAATAAATCCAGTCATCTCATTTTTTGACTGGGTAACCTTCCAAACCAACAAAGAAAACACAGTGGATATAATCTACCTAGACTTTAGCAAAGCTTTTGACACAGTGCCCTTGGACATTCTGATAAGAGAAGTAGCAAAAACTGGACGAGATGGAAAAACTATTAGGTCAATCCAAAATTGGCAGTTAAATAGAACACAAAGAATGCTCATCAAAGTCACCTTTTCAAACTGGGGGATGGTAACTGGAGTGGTGCCACAGGGTTTAGTCCTGGTTTTAGTGCTCTTCAATATCTTTATTAATGATTTAGATGAAGGAAATATAATCAAATTTGCAGACAATACAAATTGCATGGAATAGTCCTGGAAGACAAAATGAAGATCCAGGGTGATCTCGATAAACTTAAAAACTGGGCTGAAAGCAACATAATGAAATTCAATATGGACAAGTGCCAAGTCTTCCACCTAGGAAAAAGAAACCAAATGCATCAATACAAGATGTGGAATACATGGTTCGACAGAACTGAAAAAGAAAAAGACCATGGAATAATTGTGGACAACAGACTAAATATAAGCTGGTAATGCAATGCAGCCGCCAAAACAGCAAATAGAATTATTACTTCCAAATCACGAGAAGTAATAGTTACCCTATATTCCTTACTAGTCATACCCCATCTGGAATACTGAGACCAGTTCTGGGCACTAAGATTTAAGAAAGATGCAGAAAAATGAGAAAGGGTGTAGAGGACGGCAGAAAAATGATCCAAGGTTTGGAAACACTGCCCTCTGAGGAGAGACTGAGAACTGAGACTCATGATATCCCTCTACGAGTACTTGAAAGGCTGTCACAAGGAGGAAGATCTAGATCTCTTCTTGCTGATACCAGAGTCTGACACACGGAATAATCAAGTCAAATTGCGACAACCCAGGTTCAGGCTAGATATCAGGAAAAGCTTCCTCACTGTCAGAGCAATACGACAGTGGAACAGTTGCCTAGAGAGATGGTGGGCTCTCCCACAGTAGAGACATTCAAAAAGAAACTGGACAGTCATCTGAGTGGGATGGTGTAACATGGTGTCCTGCAACACCAGGATGCGATGGGAATCATATAGAGAGAATTAAAGAACATTTTTCTCCATGGCTGCATTATTTCCAGTCTTTTGACATCTTTAATTTTTCTATAGAAGTCTTATTATATAGCTTTTAGAAATCATTTGAGGGAATAAAGACTAAGAACAATACATAACTATTGCTGTTATATGCTTTCAAGTCATCTCCAACTTAAGGTGGTCCTTTGAAGGAAAGCCCTCCAAAATGCCCTGTCCTTCACAGCCCTGCTCAGCTCTTGTAAACTCAAGGTCATGGCGTCCTTTATGGAATCAACCCATCTCATGTTTGGTCTTCCTTCCTTTTCTTCTTCTGCTTTTGACTTTCTTCCATAATTGTTTGCTCCAGTGAGTCTTGCCTTCTCATGATGCGCATGAAGTATGACAGCTTTAGTTTTGTAATTTTTGCTTCCAGGGAAGGGCCTAGTTTGATTTGATCTAGGAACCATTGTTCATCTTTCTGTCAGTATTTGCAAAGCTCTCCTCCAGCATCATGCATTGAATACTTCAATTGTCTTCCTGTCAGCTTTCTTCACTGTCCAACTTTCATACCCATACATAGTGGTCAGGAATACAATGCTGTGATCTTAGCCTTGGTCTTCAATGAAAAGTCCTTATCTGTGATGATGTTTTCCTAGTTCCTTCCTTGCTGCCTTTCCATGTCTCACTTTCCTTCTAATTTCTTGGCAGCACTCTCTCTTTGAATTCTCAAAGAAACTACTTCCAATGGTGTTAAAAGTTTTCCATTTTGGGGACAGAAAAAAAAAAAACCAGGAAAAACTCCCGATACACACACACACACACACACACACACACACTCTGCCCTTTTTTTCCTGGCCCTTCACATCTCTAGACATTCCTGGCATTCATGATGCAGAAATGAAAAGGAGCAGAGGGAGCAGTTCAGCAGTTCGTGCATATTATATATTAAATGCAGGATACAGTCCTTAAAGTCTCCCAGGAATGTTACAAGTCCCCTACTCCAAACTCAGATAAACTGAGATTTGACATGGTAGAGTAGAGAGCAGAGTAGAGAGAGAGAGCCATTCTCTGGAGATGAGCCTGAGAGCTGCCTGTTCCAGGGCTGACACCCGATGAACTATGTCTCATTCAAAGTAAGGAAGCAATTCTTCAGTTTTCTGGTTATTCATGGCCAAAATGGCGGCAACTGAGATGGGAAAAATGAAAATACTTTGTGGCTCAAGTAGCAGTGAGCAAGAATGTTCGGTCAGCTTTGCCAAGGTTTGCACTAGGGAAACAGCAATGCTTTTTAGTAAAAAGATGCAGTAATATCCAGCCAAATATTACAATTATCTGAATTGTTCAAAATATTCAAGCCAACAGTGAATCTAGTAAATAGACTTTAAAGTATGTCTCACAGTCCTCAGTACACCACCCTTGCGTGTGTCAGGGAAACAACTGGAGGGAATGGGCAAGCCAGCCTTACAGCCCTATTACCATGAAGGGGGGTGGGGACCCAAGCCTAAATTGGTTAGAGAGTGTTTATTGGAACTTATTTCCTTGTATCTATGGACTTGCTGCCCAGAGACTGTGAGCTTTTGCTGGAGCAAAATCAAGGGCAGTGTTAGCATAGAACAAGCACAGTTGCCGGCCAAGGCCCTTCTCTAGAGCATAATCTGTGTGTCGGTGCAATTAAGCCAGGATTCACAGTCAGAAAGGCAGGGATTTGTGCTCCACTGTGTAATATGCTTTCTCAAGTACTACTATTCCCAGAGTTCTTTGTGCAAAGGTAGGGGAGGAGGCACAAGAGGGGGAAAAGCACCATAATAGTCAGGGACATTGATCTGAGAGAAAATGGTAACAAGTGCTGGTGATAGTATTTGCAGGTCAAGTATAAGTGAGGGAAGAATCCTAGACAATTTTTTTTTTGGGGGGGGGATGTCTTCTTTCTATCTGCATATGCATAGGATTGTATCCAAAACATCAAGTTCACATACACACCGTGTGGGACTGGGACTCAGACGACCTGGGTTCGAGTCCCTGCTCGGCCATGGAGCCAACTGGGTGACTCTGGGCCAGTCACAGACTCTCAGCCCAACCTACCTCACAGGGTTGTTGTTGTGAGGATAAGATGGAGGAGGAGATGTAAGCTGCCTTGAGCTCTTTGTAGGAAAAAGGTAGGATAATAAATTGGAAAAAAAAATTATATCATGGCTGGCTATCAACAGATTGGGTAACCAGAAATTTCAAGTGGAAAAGAACTAAAAGCATATGAAGTTTTTATGGAATGGGATCTTGTGGGGATGGAAGATGTCCATAAAATGAGTTGTCCTAAACCCCCAAAACTGATGCTTAGCATTTACCCATGGCTGAAGTTGAATTACATGAACGGTTCCAAATGAAATAGACTGGCCCTGGGACATCTGAAAGCACTTGAAAAGTCTCTGGCCGCTGTTGGAGGTGAGTCAAGCTCCTGGTAGAGAGACATTAGCAACTCCCAAAGGGAAGGAACAGGAATCCTTAACATTCTGTAGCCCCATAAAGGTCTCCAAAATTAAATACAGGAAGTCCCCGGGTTATCAACATCTTGCGTTATGAACAACATGTACTTATGAATGAACTGTCATAAAGCCAATTAATTTTTTAAAAAATTAATGTGGAAAATTGTCATCACCATAGAGAAAGAGGAAGCCAAAGGGGAGAGAGGAAGGGCCTCCAAAGCATCAGCAGAGAGAGAGGAAGTGAATGGGAAATCTCTCCAGTAGTTCCTTGGTGCAAAGAGGCGGCACTGGTGATTTTGGGGGGTGGGGTCACTAGAGATATTCATGGTTTTTACACTTTTGTGGGAAGGTCCTGCATCCCTAACCCCATCAAATGTGGAGGGCCTATTATGCATGATGTGACTTACACAAAAATTCGACTTAAAGACGCATTTCCATTTTTTCAAGGACAGAACTCACTTGTAAGCCAGGGACTGCCTATGGAGGGAACTGGATGGAAACAGGTAGCTGAATATTGGCAATATTTACATTCATGTACTGGGACCTGCTTGGATTTTAAGTAGCAACTTAGGCACCTCTGTGTTTCCTACAAGAAGCACATTAACTAGAAAGGAAAGATAGCACTCTCCATCCATGCAATGGATATATACTGGTGGAAAAGATGCCACTGGTTGAGGATCCTTTTGTCTGCTTGGTGAAACACACTCCCCCATCACACTTTTAGTTACACTTTTGCATTACAAAGGAAAGCTGCAGAAAACATCAGGTTCAAATGTTTCCTCTGCTCCTTGAGGAGTTAGAAAGCTCTGCTCATTCAGTCATTCAAACCCAACCAACGGCAGTCAAGCTTAAGTATGGTTTGCTGAAACAAACTTACATAACATGGTTACACTTCATATAACAAGTGATGATCTACCATAGTTTAGGGTTTCAATGACACACTAAGGTGCAGCACATATAAAACGGAGGCATGCTGTTTCAGGCTGAACTCCACATTCATTTCCGAGTGACCTTCTGTGGGCTGCATGTCAGAGGTGGGTGCAGCCGAAGCCCAACGTGGGTGTGACCAGAGCCAGCAGCAGATGGGCCCGAAGTAGCTTACTCTGTCTTGCCTCCCTCTAACTTTCTGCATCTCTCTTCTCCTCTTCCCGTCTCTACTGGGTTTCTCTCTCCCTCTGCGATCCCTTCTCTCACTGCATTTGCCGCACTTTCTTAGGGCAGAGAGAGGAAACCAATGCAGGAAACGCACGCACGGGGACAGAAATGGCAGCCCGATCTAGTGCACAGATCGGAGGTTCTCCACCATCGAGTTAAACCATGCTTAGCATTACCTGCACATTCTGCTAATATAGGCTTACACTATGGAACAAGTGGTTCTCCCAGGCTGCTGGCTGAAATGCAAAGGAGCCGAGAGACCTATAGCAAAGAATTTCCAGGAGGAAAAAAAGAAGAAGTCTTGTCTCATATATCGGACTTCCTGAGCAAAACTGCCTCCTAATCTGACCCTCTGTGATAGACAAGCAGATTGTATCAGCAGGACCAGGGCAGGAAAGACTGACAAAACAGGCAAGCAACAAGCTCTTACAATGACAAATATATTCCAGCCTTTTATTTAAGCACACACAAATGCTGTCAAAGATGAACAGAAGTCTTTTCCCCATTTAAATCCTTTTCCCGGCAAACTTTTTTTTAAAAAATAACCTTATCAAATATCTCTTTTTTCCTGTACACTTGTGCTAAGCATAACTATCCCACCACTCTGAAAATTCAGAATCAAGATGGGGGTGGGGGAGGCTGGCAGGAGAGTGGGGAGGGATGAAGGAGCTGTGTTTATATTGCCTGTAATGTAAGATGGACTGGTGGCAAGGGGTTGCCTTCACATCTCTAAGAGAAATACCAGCTGTCTCATTTCTTCAAAGCCCTGCTAATAATGGCTGGCCCATGCAATTCCACTGAAAAGGAGAGACAGAGCTGACGTGCTTCCAGGAAACAGCTTGGAAGAGCCATTTCTGAACAGTGACAATCATGCCTGTGTGATCTAACTTTATCTGATTTGTTTTGCTTTCCTTCCTTGCCATTTTTATCAATGCCCCTTCTTTCATACTTTATGTAGGAGATGCTTATTTTAGTTTTGTTTTCAAAAGTTTTCTTTGAGGTTTGTTTTGTTTTCAAAGTGTAGTTTTGTTTTAGCCTTGCTGACAATTTTAGAAATATAGGCCATATACACAGCAAATGTTTTTTAATCAACTCAGACTACCACCTGGTTCACATCTTGTAATGCTAACTCATGGTTTATTTAAACTATAGGTTGTTGAATTCTGGGTGACATGAGAACTCAGATGTACTAACAATCCATGGCTTTTTATCCACATCCATCCAGGAAAGAGAGTCCATACTTCAGTGTTAGATTGTGAATGGCTCATCAAAGCCATGAAATATCATTATATATGAACCCAGAACTGTGGGTTGTTTTCTCAGGCTACAAAGGTGGCAGGCAGAACCAATCAAAATATACAGGTGTTCTACATGTCAGTACTATAGCACCACAAATCATATGGGATACAAGGAGGAAAAGGGTGAAAGCGGAGGGGAAAAAACAACCCAACATTTAAGGAGAAACATATGATTTGTCTGACTGTCTGTCAGACAAAAGCCAGGGAGGTCTGCCAATAAACTATGGATTGATTAAATAAACTATGGGTTGCTTTTCTGTACAAATCAGGACTAGCTTAGCAGCTGTCAAGGGTCTCAGACAAACATCCTCCCCATCACCTGATCCCCTCCCCATCTGATCAGCCAACACACAAGATGATTTCAACTGACTATATGACTTGGCAAATGCTTGCCCATATTCACAGGCTCTTAAACTGTACTCACCAAATGTGGTAAGAATCACAGGCAGTCAACAAAGTAGCGATGGTATATAAATGCTGCCTTATGCACCTCAAAGTATAACTGTGCCTAATACTTCCTGACATATTAACATTAGTTTAAAGACGACAGGGAAAAAACCCAGAGCTGCATATACTGTATCCACTTAATGGGGAATCCTTGGAGCTAAAATGGTACTTCCAGATGAGACAGCCATTCACATATCTACATTTGCATGCCAGTTGGGCAAATACTGCCACAAAAATTACAAGCCAGCTTTCCAACATGTTAATTTATTTTTAAAACACCTTTAGTCTTGTACTACGCAACAGAATGGAAATAAAAACAGCTATTATTTTATTATATTCATAAAAGGAAAAGCAATAATAAGGGAAAGGGAAAGTGTGCTAGTATTTTTATTTCATGCCAGCAAAGTGATGCTCAAAATCCTACAAGCTAGGCTCCAGCAGTATGTGGACCGAGAACTACCAGAAGTACATGCAGGATTTCGAAGAGGGAGAGGAACTAGAGATCAAATTGCCAACATGCGCTGGATCATGGAGAAAGCGAGGTAGTTCCAGAAAAACATCTACTTCTGCTTCATTGACTATGCTAAAGCCTTTGATTGTGTGCAACACAACAAATTGTGGCAAGTTCTTAAAGAGATGAGAGTACCTGACCATCTTATTTGTCTCTTGAGAAACCTATATGCAGGTCAAGAAGCAACAGTGAGAACTGGACACGGAACCACTGGTTGGTTCAAAATTGAGAAAGGAGTTCAGCAAGGCTGTATACTGTCGCCCTGCCTATTTAACTTATATGCAGAGCACATCATGAGAAAGGCCAGGCTCCATTCAATAGATGAATCACAAGTTGGAATTAAGATTGCTGGGAGAAATATCAACAAACTCAGATATGCAGATGATACCACTCTCATGGCAGAAAGTGAAGAGGAACTAAAGAGCCTCTTGATGTGGGTGAAGGAGGAGAGCGCAATAGTTGGCTTGAAACTCAACATTAAGAAAACTAAGATCATGGCATCCGGTCCTATCATTTCCTGGCAAATAGATGGGGAAGAAATGGAGGTAGTGATGGATTTTATTTTCCTGGGTTCCAAGATCACCTCAGACAGGGACTGCAGCCAAGAAATTAAAAGACGCTTGCTCCTGGGGAGGAAAGCTATGGCAAATCTAAACAGCATACTAAAAAGCAGAGACATCACCCTGCCAACAAAAGTGCGTATAGTCAAGGCTATGGTTTTCCCAGTTGCAATGTATGGCTGTGAAAGCTGGACCATAAGGTGGTGGAGCCAGTGTGGAGCCAGTGTGGTGTAGTGGTTAAGAGCATGGGACTGGGACTCAGAGGATCTGGGTTCAAGTCCCCTCTCAGCCATGGAGCCAACTGGGTGACTTTGGGCCAGTCACAGACTCTCAGCCCAGCCTACCTCACAGGGTGGTTGTTGTGGGGATAAGATGGAGCGGAGAGATGATGTAAGCTGCCTTGAGCCCTTTATAGGAAAAAGGCAGGATATAAATTGCAATATAAATAAATAAATAAATAAATAAATAAATAAATAAGGAAGGAAGGAAGGAAGGAAGGAAGGAAGGAAGGAAGGAAGGAAGGCAGGCTGAGCACTGAAGAATTGAGGCCTTTGAATTGCAGTGCTGGAGGAGACTCCTGCGAGTCCCTTGGACTGCAAGGTGATCAAACCAGTCAGTCCTAGAGGAGATCAACCCTGACTGCTCTATAGAAGGCCAGATCCTGAAGATGAAACTCAAATACTTTGGCCACCAAATGAGAAGGAAGGACTCCCTGGAGAAGAGCCAGATGCTGGGAACAATAGATGGCAAAAGAAGAAGGGGACGGCAGAGGATGAGGTGGCTGGAGTCACTGAAGCAGTGGGTTTGAGCTTAAGTAGATGCGGGAGGGGGGGTACAGGACAGGAGAGCCTGGAGGAATGTTGTCCTTGGGGCTGTGATGGGTTGGACGGGACTTCACGACTAACAACAACAAATTTTTATCTCAAGGTAACTTCCAAGGAGCAAGTCTTTCTCTCCTCAGAAAGACAAAAGAACGCACACAAAGGGTCCTTTTTTTGTACATTGTTACATATATCCTGTTCTTGTGTGTACAGACTCAGATGTTAAGTCCCTCTCTTTTCAGCAGGTAAACATGCATCAGTTTGCAGCCAGGCAGGAGGCTATAGGCATGAAACTGAAGCATAGGCTGAACTGTTCATACACATCCACTAAAAGCTCAGCAAAGGATTAACCAAGGGTGAGCTATGGATTCTTTTTTTCTTTTTTTCCTCACACCAAAGATTACCTGTAAAGGAGGTAATCTGGCCACCTGTTGGCAATATAGGCCCCCTGGGACAACATATACTGAAGGGCAGGGTTAATTTCTTTCCTTTAAAGAAATGCATAAATAAAGAACTTACCCAGGGCAACCAGGCAAGTGGTCACCTGAAAGTCTGGCACACATGCAAATGTAATCCACTGTGCATTTTCCAGCATGCACACCATGAATGCTGCATGCATGTATTCATTAGCAAATTTATTTCCTGCCTTTCCTAACAATTCAAGGCAGCTTTAAAGAATCGTAAGATGCAAAAGTGGCCAAGGCAGAATCAGCCAGAGCTCCCAAAGGTATGGCTGGTGCAGATGGAAATCAATGTTTGCCGTCCCAAGAACATATGATCCCCTTCTCCCTTCCTCTCTGGCATGGATTTTCTGTGTCAGCTTTAATAATAATTTAGCATTATACTTGCATCAACACTAATCATAGTGAGTGCTAACCAGGTTACCATTCTAAAGCAGAGTCTGGGGACCAAACCAGATGTGACTTTAAATCTGTATCTAGTAGCTACATAGTTCCCCCATTTTTTCACACAAGAGTGGGTGAAAGGCCCCGGCTCCAGATCAGGAAAGACATGGAGCTGAGCTGAGCTGAGCTAGAACAAGGCCATTTCACCGGGCTGACTGAACCCCTCCCCCTTGGGAAAGCTCCCCTTCCCACAGCTGTCTCCACCAGCTGCCATTCCATCAGGCTGAACTGAGCAAGATGAGATGGAGAGCAAGGCCATCCCACCAGTCCTTCTGAAAGATTACTTAATGTTTGCCCTATTCCCTCCTCCTTCCTTTTCCTTCCGTGCCATGTCTTTTTCAGACTATAGGTCTGCGGGTAAGGATTGTTCACTTTACTTGTTTTATTTTATTTTTATTTTATTTATCAATTTATATCCTGCCTTTTTCCAACAAAGGGTTCAAGGCAGCTTACATCTCCTCCGCCATCTTATCCCCACAATAACAACCCTGTGAGGTAGGCTGGGCTGAGAGTCTGTGACTGGCCCAAAGTCACCCAGTTGGCTCCATGGCTGAGCAGGGACTAGAACCCAGATCGTCTGAGTCCCAGTCCCATGCTCTTAACCACTACACCACACTGGCTCTGTTTAACATGAGATGCTCTGCTACCCTTCCTGGCTCCCGATCAACATAAAAATATTGTAAATAAATATGTAAATAAAAAATAGGAGAGACAGGAGAGACATAGCTGCTGGACACACATCTGAAATAATGCCTGTATGGGGCACCAATGCAAGTTCACAGGGTGCTTGAAATCCTTGGTTAGGGGTGGGAGTTGATTACCCTAAGTCAGCCTTCCCCAGTTTGGTGCCCTCCAGATATCTTGGGCTACTATCAACACAACCGGAGGGAACAAGGTGGGGGAGGCTGGTGTAAAGCCATGGGTAGCCTGAGCACACATGTGACAGCAAACCATGGTTGAAACAGGCAAGGAAAAAGGAGGGAGGCTGGGTGAGGGCGCATCTTCCCAAGGGTGGGAATTTGAAAACTACCATTCACAGGGGCACCTGGAGTTGTGCCTGTCCCAGCGCCCAGGGAAAACCATGTGCCTGTTACCATGCAAAGTGTGAAGCATCCCGAACAATACAGACACATGGATCACAGTATAAAATGTGACATTCACACGTGACATGTGGGAAGCAGACTTTTCACAGTGTTCACGAATGAAAAGCGCCACATTCTGAGCCTTTCAACTTCCCTCCCTGCTAAATGACTACTTTACTTACAGAAGGCTAAAACGGTGTTGCCCACTCTTCCTTCTCCTTTCCTCAGGAGCTTTTCACATCTGAGTGACTACCCTTCTGAACTTTTAACGCCCTTCGGCACTTAGGAGGACAAAAAAGACGGGTGCTGTCTACACTTTAGTTTTACAGTTCCATTAAAAGGTGACCTGCAAACAAAAGAAGAAGAAGAAAAAATCACGGGACTTTAGTATTGAGTGCAGAATGTCCTCCAAGTTAAACGGGTCTGGAAAGCATTTATTCATTTTGGCGGTGTACGTTCAGCTGCCTGTTCCCTGCAATGAGATGCTGAAGGCTAGACTTCTTTGCATTTTTGCAAGGGGAAAAGATAAGTATAATCTGGACAAAAAGGGCTAAAAGTGTGGTTGCGGCAATCCAAGTCCCTAGATCCTGCAAGAAAGAAATGAAATTCCTATTCAGTATATCGAAGGAAGGAAGAAGAGGGGAAAGCGTGTGCAGGGTGAGACAATGGAGGCTGGGGCAAGGAAAGGAAAGGACAGCAAAGATCCTAGAACAGAATTCAGTACTTCAACATGCAGAGGAGGAATACAGTTTTAACCTGCCTGTTCAATATTCTGTTTGTCACATAGTATTCTTCTGGGAATATATCAGAATCCAGTTTAGTGCATGTCCACAGAGCAGAAGCCTGCATTTTCATTTTAAATACTAGCTGGTCTCCATCTCCAGACTTTATATGATAAAGGGAGGCTTGATTCTATGGGAAAAGCAAATCAATACTAGAGCCCACTGCCTAGAGCAGGGGTACAGATCCTCTTTTAAGCCGAGGGCCAAATTTCTTCTCTTGCGGACCACACTGCAGTGGTAGCAGGGCTAGAAGCAAAAGGGTAGGGCCACCCCCCAAATAACAGCATGTTGTGGCTTAAGATAGCCCCCCCTCAGGAAAAGCATTTCATTGTTTCAGAAAGGGCTGGAACCCTGCACCAGTACCCGGAAACCACCTAACTGCTGGGGGCTGGGAGAGGTGACATGGCCTCCTGGGAAACCCTGGAGGGCCAGATGTTGCTCTGGGGTGTCTGTTCTGTACCTCTGGCCAAGACGAATGGTGGACTTGTCTCTCCTTCACTGGAGTTCATTACGCAAGCCTGGAGAGCCACCTATCGAGGAAGCTCTAATTATGTCACTTCCTGTATCAAGCAGGGGGTTGGACTTCATGGCCTTCAGGACCCCTCCCAACTCTGTGTGGTGCAGCCATACTTAGAACACAACTACTGGAATCAATTTGCCTTGTCAGTCATGAGTTAAGTCCTATTTATTTCAGTGAGTCTACCTGCTGTGCAACTAAGTCTGGATCCAATGTGACATTTGAAGGTAGGGTAGAATGCTTGTTAGAAAGATGTCAAATGTTGGCTGAGATAGTAGCATGGACCAAAAGGAAGGGGGAGCATGCTTGTAAACAGAGGTAAGAGCAAAAATAAAATGCGAGCAAAAGTTCTGCATTTTTGTTCAGTCCAAAGTTAAGGTCCCACATGCACTTTTAAGAGGGCCAGGAAAGACACAAAACTTATGGGGGGGGGAGGGTCCCACATTCATGGCTCGGCCAATTCACCCCCCACCCCCAGCGTTCAAAAAGTCTGGAAAGTCTACCTGCACGCATTTTGTGAAACATGGAGGAGGTAACAAAGAGAAAGATGCATTTCTGGCCCCTCTGGTATCTTGTCAGGCAGAGCGTTCTGTGGAGGGGGTGCTTCCTGCCATAGCATGACCTGAGTAACTCTGATTCCCCTTGGTGGTGCTTTAACAGAATAAAAGGCAGTTCTGCCTCAACAAAAATGAGAGACTTGTCTGCAAAGGTACAAAGCGATTCTGCTTGTGCGACTCCCCCACCCATTTTTCTTTGGTTCCTGCGACCCCTGGAAGTAGGGGAACAAAAAGTTGTATGTTAGACTGCTGTATAACTGGGAGTGGAAAAGCTTCCTGGTCATGCAAAAGTGTTTTTGGATACAAGCCACTGAGCTGCACTCATAGGGAGCACTTCCAAATCCACAAATTAATGGATAAGGGAACTGGGTTGCATCCAACTGTGTCCTTCTGTTCACAGGAGGCTCTTTGATCCTGCAGAGGTTTGTGTGAAGAGGAGGAGGAGGGAACCAACTTCACAACTTTCCCTTTTCTCTTGTAACTGCAACCCCTCTGGCAAACTCTTGTACTTTTTTCGGGGGGTCCCCAGGCTCCCTGGAGTGGATCTGGGGTGGGGAGACACAGAAGGCTGTATAGGGAAAGGGGAGGAGAAGGCTCTCTCCTTCCGCAGTCCATGGAAGCCTTTGCTAGATCAAAGAGCCCTCCAGAAACAAAAGGACACAGTTGGATGCAGCCCAACATGTCTAACTCCTGCCTCTAAAACTCTTTTTTTGGACAAACGCAATTTCTTTCCCGGTGTGTTGTTTAAAAAGTATGTATATCAACATGTTTTAAAGAAAGCTTGAGTTCCTCATTTTTATTTCCAAATTTTTGCTATGGGAAGAAAAAGGGAAATGTAATTTACAATGACAGGCTAAAAGCATTAAGTTGTACAATGCGGATTTGCTTGGTTTCCTGAAACAGTACTCCAGGAATCTTCTGCATAAATTGCTCCAGAAATCTACAGCTATGCCCAGTGTGCGGTGACCGTTTCCAGGCATTCATAAAGCCATCTCTTCAGTCGGGCTCTCATTGGCAAGTGGCAACGACGCAGCAGGCAAAACATGAAAAGCCACTAACTGAAGAGGTAACTCCCGGGTAATTCTCGGGGAGACAGAGGCTGCACACTTCTCTACGAATGTGCACACTTCTCTAGGAATAAGGATCGTGCTGAACAAAGTGGGGCTTACACCTGAGTAAACATGCACAGGACTGGGCTGCACATCTGCTTCAGTGCTATATGTGGCAACATGAGGAACGAGCTGAAAAGTGACTGGTTGGTTCGTAGGAGCAAGACACCTTAGGAGCATGCATAGTTAAGTGTTGAATTGCACAGACATAAAACTGAATACATGCCACTGATCAGCCTCCTTCCCGATGAGTTGGCATTCGACTCCCAGAATCCTTAGCCAGGCTGGAGAAGACTGCTGTAGATTCTGGCATCTCTAGAGCTTCATTTCCAAAGTGTAACATGAAAGAAACAGAACATGCGAATGCCCAACTCTCAAAAGCGTCCAAGTCAAGCTGGGAAAATAGGGGCAGTTTTCAACAAAGGCTCAAGGGGGCAGAGGTAGGCAGGCCTTCAGGAGCTGGAACCCAAGCTTTGCTGACCACATGGCCTTGCCATTTTCCCCTGTGAACTATCTATCACTTGGAACGTCTCTTTGCTCACCAATCCTTGGCATCCATACACTTCCTGCCTTGCCCTTTGCTATCACAACCTCCCTGGAAGCAGCAGCTCTGAGCTAACGATGCTTTTATGCTTTCCCATACAGGCAGCCACGGCAAGTGTGTGAATGCTGCTGCCACAGATGGAGCCAAACACTTGGTCTTTTGCTCCTGCTTAGAACGAAGAAGAACGGATGAAATCCAGCAGAGACCAGCCACCAGCAGAGTGGTAACTGCTGGCACAAGCGATTTCGTTTCCCTCCCTGCTACAGCTCCTCCATCACCCAACCACCAAATCTGCCCCCAAGGACTGGGGGTGAAGAAAGTGGGGAGAAAAGGCAAAAAGGGAGGTATCACCCACAGTGGTGGTTAAACAGGGTTTTAATTTTCATTAAGAAAACTTTTCTCCACTGGCTAAGCCTGGATGAATCATTATGCAATAAAATAAAATAAAATGCAGATTTGCTTAATTTGTACATGCTGGTCTCCTCACAACATTTGGATGTCCTTGTTGTAGAATATAGATTTCCTGTGCACATGGAATTAATGAAGCCTAAGCAGTATGTATGTATGTATGTATGTATGTATTTATTAAAACATTTATATGCCGCCCCATCGCAACAAAGCCTTGGGGCGGCTCACAACATTAATTAAAATACAATAAAACAATAAACATATCCATTTATCTCTCCCCCCTCGGTGCATCTCGGCATAAATAACTAAATACAATAAATAACTAAACAAATACAATAAATAACTAAACACAAATAAACTATAAACAAACTTAGACTAACAATTAAAATAGGACTTAAATAAAAAGGTCTTCGCCTGGTGCCGAAAAGCATATAACGACGGCGCCAGGCGAACCTCTCCAGGGAGCGCATTCCATAGTTGGGGCACCACCGCCGAGAAAGCCCTCCTCCGGGTGCTCACCCACTTAACCTCCTTCACGGAAGGCTCCCGGATGAGGGCCGCCGTTGCAGATCTTAGGGGGCGGGAGGGCATGTAGGGGCATAAGCAGTCCATTAGGTATCCGGGTCCCAAGCCATTTAGGGCTTTATAGGTCAACACCAGCACCTTGAATTAGGCCCGGACTTCAATTGGGAGCCAGTGGAGCTGACGGAGGACTGGGGTTATATGAGAATAACGCCCAGTCCCCGTCAGCACCCTGGCAGCTCTATTTTGTACCAACTGAAGTATCCAGACCATCTTCAAGGGCAGCCCCACGTAGAGGGCATTGCAGAAATCTAGTCGAGAAGTCACCAACGCGTGTGTCACTGTCACCAGGCAGTCATAATCCAGGAAGGGACGCAGCTGATGTACCAGCCGAAGCTGTAGGAAAGCACTCCTCGCCGCCGTCACCTGGGCCTGTAACGACAGCTCCGGGTCGAGGAGTACCCCCAAGCTGCGGACCTTGTCCTTTAGAGGGAGTGCAACCCCATCCAGGACCAGGCCCAAGTCCCCCACTCCAAGACCTGAACCGCCCACCAACAGGACCTCCATCTTGTCTGGATTGAGCTTCAGTTTATTGGCCCTCATCCAGCCCATTACCTCAGTCAGGCACTGGTTCAGCACAGCAACCGCCTCACCTGGATCGGTAGAGAACGAGAGGTAGAGCTGGGTATCATCAGTGTACTGATGATTCCGCAGCCCACACCTCCTGATGACCTCTCCCAGCGGTTTCATGCAGATGTTAAATAGCAAGGGGGACAAAGTGGACCCCTGCGGTACCCCATGGCATAGCTGCCATGGTGCAGAGCCATAGTCCCCCAGCACCACCTTCTGGAATTGGCCGTTGAGATAGGAGCGGAACCACTGCCAAGCGGTGCCTCCAACTCCCAATCCCGCAAGCCTCTCCAGAAGGATACCATGGTCGATGTTATCGAAAGCCGCTGAAAGGTCCAGGAGAACCAACAGGGACGCACTCCCCCGTCTCTCTCCCTGCACAGGTCATTGTACAGGGCAACCAAGGCAGATTCAGTGCCGTACCCGGGTCTGAAACCGGACTGAAATGGGTCCAGATAATCCATTTCCTCCAAGAGTGCTTGGAGTTGTCCCGCCACCACCTGCTCTAGTACCTTGCCCAAAAACGGGATTTTGGCCACCGGTCTATAACTGGCGGACACCTCTGGATCCAGGGATGCCTTCTTTAGGACTGGCCGGACTACCGCCTCCTTAAGGAGTGCAGGCACCCGGCCGTCTCTTAAAGAGGCATTGACCACCTCCTGGATCAAGGGCCCAATCCCGTCCTTGGCTGTCTTAAGTAGCCAGGAAGGGCATGGGTCTAGTAAGCAAGTGGTGGGACGTACTCGTCCAAGCACCTTGTCCACATCATCAGGCCACAACAACTGAAAATCATCCATTAAGCATGGACCAGACGGCGTCGAAGGCAACTCCACAGTAGAATCTGCTTCCAAAGTAGAGTCGAGCTCGCAGCGTATCTGAATGATTTTCTCCCGAAAATGCTTGGCAATCTCGTCACAGCGGGCTTCTGAGGGCGGCACCAGATCCCTCTTAGGACCAGGATGTACTAGGCCCTGAACCAGTATGTGAGGAAACAACACAGATACATTAATGCTTCAATTAGGGCTATGCTCTGAGTGGTCACCAATTTTTATTTTTAGCACAAAAGGAGCACTCAGTAGAACAAGAGTCAAATGGACACCTGAAAAACTCTGCAGTACACCATTTAGTTGCCACTAATAGTAAAAGGCAAAACAATTCCTTTCCCCTACACTACCTTCAAACCCACTTCTAAGGATTTTGTCAACCTGGAGTGATCTCAGCCAGCCAAGCATCATGGGATGAATGCTATGACATCACAGCATTACACAGTTAGTGAAAGACTGTGATGTGACAGTATCACGGAGGGCAACAACAGCCTAGTGACAACAAGAGTAATGCTTCTTGCACATTCTTGCTTTCACTTCTAATTGATCGTTTTCTTCCCTTTTCAACAATATCTCCCCCCACATAATACTCAAGGTGAGAAACTTTTTCACTTCTGAAGTGTCCAAGAAAACATATGCCCTCCCTATGTTTTCAGCACACCTCAACATTTAGTATCTGAAAATGTAATGATTTTAATATTGCTTTGCACTCACTGGAAATTTACTGAGAATTGTTTGGTTTGCTTTTGAGGAGAACACACCAAAATTCACATAGCCCTTCATAAATAGGTCAAAAAGAAAATAAAGTTTAAAAGTTATTTCCTAGAAAATGAAAGTGATGGACTCATCTATCCAGGATTTTGAATGGTGGACTCAAAATCTACATTTGAATCCTTCTGTATGCAACGCTTTTTCTATCTATCTATCTATCTATCTATCTATCTATCTATATATATATATATAAGATTTCGTGACTACCTTTCTGGGCAGGAGCTCTGCTCAGGTGGCATGCAACCATAACAAGAACCAACGCAGTAAGACAGAATAGCAAAAACACAATCAATGAGCAAAGACAGCAAAAAAAAACCTAAGAAAACCTCGCAACACTAGCATCAAATGAAACTTATAGCAGACAACTGCAGCACAACGCAGACCAATAAAACCTCATCAGGAGGAGGTTAAAGCAAAATACTAAATGTTTGGGGCCGTCTTAAAAGCCGGTAATGATGCTGAACTGGTGGCGCCATCTCTTTTTTTTTTTTTCTGACCTGCTTCTCATCTTTAACAGCTACATGGCAGACAAGTATGTACAACATACAGCAAGGCTTTAAATCTAGCCAGTATGGATGAGACAGTAAAATGGCTAATTATAATCTGACTTTCAGAGACATCCACTTCTAAGAACTGTAAACCTTCTTCCAAGAGCTTGGGGACTGTAGGAGAAGAGGGAGAAAGCCAAGCCAGGGAGAAACACCAACCAGAGAGTAATCCCAGCACTTCACATACTGTTTATAATGTGCTGAAAGGGTCTTGTCAGGCGGAAACGCAGGCATGAGAAAGTCACATTTCAGAGTCAAAAATAAGACACTGTGAGCAGCCCTTGAGATCTGATGTAGTTCCTTCACCGTAAAGCATTGCTGCTTACTACTCTGCAACGCTCCATAAATAGCAGTCAAATGAGGCTAACACAGCTGCTTGCCACTGTCTTCAGGCATCAGATAAACTCGGTGTTCACCCCATCAGACACACTCAACCAACTCGTTTTCCAGAGACCACATCCTGTTCTTGTTAATAGGGCAGTACCCACCCAAAAACCAAAAAAAGTGAAATACACTGGGATTTGGAGGTGTACTGTTTCATAATTCCATCTGGTCCAACAAAAGCTAAATAGTCTCCAAACTTCAACTATCGCTTACTGGATTTATAATATTAGACACAATCCAGAAACACTACATGCCTATCTGCTTTGTGAAACACAAACAAATATGCACCTGCCAAGTGCACATTCTTTTCTTTTCATGATAACAGTTAATATTTTATTGAAGATTTGTCTTCTTTTATAACACTCTTCTCTTCATTCCCCTTTGGTTTTCCTGGCTTTAAGATAAAAGGCCCTTGATCTGTCAATGTTCAGTTGTCTCTGATACATTAGAGGATACAGCACTGGTCTCATATGATATGACCATCTAACTTGCAGTGGGATGGGAAGGCATTCCCCTACTTTTGGCTGGGACACCGAAATCATGCAAAACAACATGTTGCCTGTGACTACAACCGCATCCCAGACGTCTGGTGGTTGCCAGCTCTGGGATGTAGAAAATGGAAGAGAAGGGGTAACATTTCCCAAATGCTCGCAAAACTAAGGTAAATGGAACCACAATTAGCATAGCCTAAGTATGACACAACCTGACATCTGGGCCTTGATGAAGTTGGACCTGGGAGAAGACACAGATAACTGGCGATACCTCTTCACGTGTTAGCTGCATCCTATAAATCAAAGAAAAAATGCCCGTGTAGCTCACAAGTGTGACATGAGTTCTTCAGATGAGGAATTACAGGCAGAGACACAGCTTTAATCACTGCAGCCTTTTGGGGAGATGGGGCAGACAGGGGAAAGTGTCAGCAACGTTGCTGAATGCTGACATTTATTTTCCAAAATGAATACTAGAGGCCAGGAGCACGTCGATCCGCACAACATAAAAACAAAATCTACCTTAAATGACCAAAGCTCTACAATCCAAGCAGGAGACGATCGAATAAGAAAGCATAAATTCTTAGGCACTGGGTTGGTTTACATTTGAAACATTTTCAAAATATTGTTTTAGCTCTGTGTAATAGACCACTGTAAGATCTGACACATAGCAAACACAGAGCTTCAATTAAGCAACTGGCAAACAGCCAGGCACAGATAAAGGCCCAGCTTGTCACTCGCTAGACAATATATACGGCTACTTTGGCAGCCAAAATTGAATGTGATAATTGAGCCATGACGTATTAAAAAGACACATGCTTTCAGAGGAAAAACATTCCGGAGTTCTCAAGCTAGATGGCACTTTTAACCAAGGCACTCCAGGGCCAAACAAAGATGCTGAAATAATGATGCAATTCAGCGGGCTGCATTTCGGTAGCTCTAAGAAAAACAAAAACAATCCGGGGCGTACAACAAGTGGCCGACAAACTGCACAGGCATCCTCTATTGCTGCAAACATCCACTTTTCCCTTTTTAAAATCGACTTTCTTGGCTGTGTGGTTGTGGAGGAAAATGGGCATGCAGCAACACACAGCAGAAAATGCGTTTAAGAAGCCAAATATGACTGGCTGGATCCAGCCTTGGTTGCACGTAGCCCTATAGTAGGTAACATGAAAAGTCAGTCTTGACTGCCAGGTCCCACTGACTTAATGGGGCTGAAGTGCAGTATCTTAGCCTGGATTCAAACCTTCACGTTCTACAAATCTCATGCTGAGGAATCTGAAATTACAGTTTCTCTAAGGCAGGCTGGCTGAAGATTTTTTTTTTTAAATGTAGCACTAAAGCTTTTGGTTTTGTTTTTAAATCCAATATTTCCTTACTATGGTTTGGCAATACGTAGATTAATATAAATGATACACATATTCTATTTACTGCTCGCAATACACGTTAGCTCTGGCACTCCAGACTGTAAGAGGGTTTCCATGCAATGTTAAATGCTGTTCTAATTGCTGCAGGCTGCAATCCTATACCTGCTTAGCGCCGAACTCCGCGGGACTCACTCATTTCTGACTAAGCATGCTACACTAGGAGTAGGCCCATAGGGACATTTGGCTATTTGAGAAACTGGCCTGGGCATCACCAATACACACCCTCTCCACACTCCCTCAGGTGTGTCCCAGCTCCCCATCCACAGCCTCTTTCACTGGCTCGTTCATGAGCACACACTGATGCACACAAGCACCCCGGGCATCCATGACGCATACCCAGAAACTCTTCCTCCATTCTTGTCCTTACTGCAAGCATGCAAAACCCCCCACTCACTCTTTTGCAGGATTACTCCAAAATCCCTGCGAAACCCCTTCTCTCTTCCTCACAAACACGCAGGTCCCAGTCATGCAAACATGCAAGCACACAACTCACCCCAACCCCACAGTTCCCCACAGAGGGGTCCTCCAGGCTCTGCTAGGTTTCTGCTCCTTACTACCTTCCTGTCCCCACACTCCATGGCTTGCTTTAGCCTGAGAGAGCTCACTTTAGTCTGCTCACTCCACCAGACAGAAGGGACAGATATCCACTTTTCTTTCCGTCCCCTTTTCTTGGCCGCAGGGTGTGTTGCTGAGGAAAGCGTCAGCCTGCTGTTGTCCACTGTCTTCATTTTTGCAAAATGTCTCACCCATGGGGCCCGGAGGCATTCATGGGATAGGACGATGCCAGCCGCTGAAGAATCGCTTTGCTTTGAATGGATTCCAGTAGCCAGGAAGCACGCCCTTATTTGCTCTCCTTGTCTTTAAATTAGGGTGGAAAGGGTACAGTACCTCAGGGGGGACTAAGAAATTTGTGATGTTTTGGCACCCACAGGCACCAAGTTGCCTAACTCTACGCAACCAGAGTGCCAGGCTGGCTGCAGCAGGAACTAATTCTCCACTGCAATAGGGTAAATCCTACACAGAGGGAACAATACTCTGCAGCTACTTCCATTTCCCCCTCACACCTACGTGAATTAGCAAAGAACACTGCCCCACCACTGAGAGCAGAAGCAAGCTCTCTCTTTTCTTTCCTTTTTCAATGCAACAACAACAGGAGCAACACAGTGAATTTCAAGCGGAAGGGCCATGAGGAGGGGCCCCACTTAACTGTCTCTCTTCTGCCTATATAGACATCCAACTCCGCCATCCCAGGGGCTTACCCCCCACACAAGAAATTCCAGTTACGTATTTACAAAGTAGAGAGGAGCAATTTTGAAACGGCCAAGAAAAGGCTCGAGGGCATCCCCTCCCACTGCTCCACTCAAAAGCTGTAGCCTCCCAAAACTACTTTTCTTCTAAGAACCCACCCCTGGATTTTCAGTACAAGATCTTCAGTACTTATATTCTTTGCAGGAGGCCACTGAGCCCAAATCTTACCCAAACTGCGTAATGTGCAGTTTCCCTTCTAGTTTGCATAACAGGGACTTAGGATTCTTCATGATTGGTTTACCTGTTCCTAAGAAAACCATGTGCACGCCCATACACTCTATTTATTTTAGTTATTAACCTTAATACAACACAGCAGCTTATGCTTGGAATAAATATGTCACCTATGTTAGTATTAAGAAAAGAGCTGCATGGGAAGGAAAACATCCCCCTGCCTTGATTTTGTATTCTGTTCTGAGAGTGCAGTCTCCTTGCTTGGTTTTATTAAATAATTCAAGGATACAATAATGCACAAATGTGCTAGGTAAACACAGGGTCTTAAGTGAACAGCAAATAGTTATGTAAAGACTCACTGATATTGGGATTAGTCAAATTTGCCTGCTGAGACGGATGAGTTTCCGTCAGGAATAAGAAGCACAAAATGAAGCTGATGCACACATCCCAATAACCAATTTAATATAAAATAGGCAATAAAATACAGTAAATTTGCTACATAAAAGACACAGCAAGTGAAAATAGTTGAATCATTGTGTGAATTGAAAGGGGGGTTCCAAGAAAGCATCCTGAGTGGGGACTGATGTGGCGAGCCTTCGATGAGCCGTGCAGCTCACCCTCTTCTTTAAAGGCTGTTTGCTGTGGCTTCATAATGTCAGTCACCTCTTTTAAAAGAGGCAGGGCCTTTTTCTGGATGGGGCAACACTGAGGAGTGGAGCATACAGAAAGGAACTTAATAAAACTGTCTACGGTGTCAGATCCTGGGCGGCAGCTACTGCAGAAAGCTGTAGGTCTCCCAAGTGGACTTAACAGCAGTGAGGCATTATTTTTAATGAGAAGGTATATCCAGTACTGTAGGTGCTGCATTTCAAAATAAAAATCCCAGTTTTCCTCTATTCACATGCACCCAGGTGAGTGCACATATATGGTTGCAGACAATGACTGATGTTCATTTCAGCAGGACTAGTTAAAGTTGGGCTTACAACCCCACATGGACGCATCCAGTTTCTTCTAATACCATATTGCCCACCGGTTTTTTTTCTGCGTCACCGAGAATGTGAAAGACAACAAATTCTTTGTCCTGTATCAAATCTTATATTCATGCACTGCACCTGCAGATGTCCAGACTAGTCAAAGATATTACAAACTAGGGCTAGGCAACATGGTGCCTTCCAGATAATTTAGAATGCAACTCCCATAAACCTTAGCCAACATAGCCAATTCTCAGGGATTATGGGAACAGTAGTCCAAAATATCTGGAGAGTATCAGGTTGCCTTTCCCTGATCTAACCCTTCCCTCGTCCAATTGTGACTGCAGTCAAGCACTGTTTGGTTGGCTATCAGATAAGCTAATTCTCTTTGCAGGAGGCCACTGGGCCCAAATCTTGCCATGCTCACAGCTCTTTCCCCACAATTATTTATGAACTGGTAGCAAGAGGCCCGAATCTGCTTGCTAGGATACAGTGTTGATTCAAATCATGCATAATGCAGTTTTACAGGGGATGCAGACCCCCCACTATTTTCTTGTCATTTGTCTAGAAGCATTTCAAATGAAATGGAGACAGGGTGCAGAAGAGAGCCTGAGAAAATACTTATTTTCTAAAGGAAGCACTATCAAATAACCTGCTTCTCTGAAAACTCAGAACAGTACTATCGCCAAACACTCTGTGCCCATTCACAAATGCTTGTCCATTTGGTTCTATCCCTGTGGCTGAACTCTGAACAAACATGCACCCATGTGCCACATGGACATGATCTAACATTTTTTCCAGAGGCATAGCCACATTAATCTGCTGCAGCAAAAACCCACAGAGAGAGAGTCTTGTGGCACCTTAAAAACATCCATGTTTAGTTTTGATACAAGTCTCCATAGACACTGTCCACATGTTTTAATGCATGGCTCAACTGCTCCATGCTGACCCTCATGTGCAGATCTTCCTTTCAGGAAAGGGCTATATTCAACATGGTGTGAATGGGACCCCTCAATGGTACACCTGTAAGTATGCAGCGGAAGAGTGTGTCAACTCGTCTACAGCAAGGAGAAGACCTTCAGATGGAATATGCCACTGAGTTTATTCAGTTCCTCAGCCCTGATGAAGGTGATGACAGCAATCAGAATGGGGACCTGGCTATTCTCCCAGAATTCCCAGTCAGAAAGAATAGGTCAGCCTATTCCCCCACAAACTTAATATTTAACATGCAAGCAAGATGCCTGTACTTCTGAAGGAAGTACAGCTCTCCTCTAGATGCACTCAACTACAACTCCCCATTTAGCCATGCTGGCTGGCAATGATGGAAGTTGGAACACTCCAGATGCCCTAAACTACAAGTTGAAGAAGACTATCTAAGCATAATTTAGCATCATTCACAATGATGTCTTTTCTTGCCCTTTCTCACCTTTTCATTCAACTGGCCCAACATGTGACCCTGCCATTTGCACATGCTTCCAAATTTTTTGAAGCATACAGGCATGTGTTTTTAATAAAAATGTTCATTTAGACCAGTGATTTTTTTTAATAAAAAGACGCAAGATGTTTTAACAAGGAAGCCACTTACAAGCAGCTTTAAAATCTCCCCCCCCCCCAAAAAAAACCTAAACAACTCACAAGCATGACAGCATCACTGGTGGACAAAAACCAAGAGGGACAGATGCTTGTGATAGTTCTTCAAATGAATGTCGCACTTAATTCAGTAAGTTCAAGCAGCTTCTATCCAGAAGCATAGACCAGAGGCACCCAGAAACCATAGCAAAGCTATTTACTCTTGTTGGCACTGATGTCCACACCAGACTGTTAAAGCTCAGAGATATATGAAGATACTCGTCCACAGTCTCAAAAAAGAAAAGGAAAAAACAAGCCGAGTCTAAACACTACATCAGATTAAATATTGTGGGTGTTGTTCCTTGGTCTACCAAAGAAACAGCAAGTTCTGAACTGCTAAAATATACACAACAGCTGGGGGTATAAAGGGAGACCATGATCAAATGTGGAGATGGAAAATGAAGCAAACAAGATGTTCATGGGACAAGACCAAACACCACTGGGAATTTGTGAAAATGAAAACAAAGACTTAATAGGAACCAGGAAATATACCACTTGCCGTACAAAGAGAGCAATATTTTAAATCCCTCTCAGACAGAGGATCTCACTGCAAAGGGTCTATTCATAGTAGGGAAAGAAATCCATTTTTCAGTTAAGAAACATTCAGAAAAAGCACAACGGGAAACACACATTTTCACAGACAACAAATAAAAGCATGCTGTAAAAAGCAGTGTAGTCGTAGAAAGAGGGCTGAGAACTGGGGAAGATTGTCAACATTATGGCTATTTTTTACTAACCCTTGCTGTGCCACTTGGACTTCATGGCTAGAACACTTCCAAACAATATTTTAGCCAATTCAACTGCGCAGCAACAGGTACTTTAACCTTCCACCTCCAGAAACAGATGCAGTGCTAACCACTACATAGCAGGATTTCTCAAAGCGCTTCTATTGACTATGATTTACTCTGTTGCTTGCAAGATCTTATACAAAAAAGGAACCAAATGATTTAGGGTTGAATCCTATTCCTGCTCAGATTCGGGGGAAGGCCTACAGTTCCCAGCACTCGTCAGCCAGTTGGCTGAGGAACGCTGGGTACAGCAAGACCTTTTTAAATGTCCAATCATGCACAGAACTGCACCCTTAATTGATGAACTAATCAGCATTTCAGCCCCAGATCAACCACCCCCTTTAATCAGTGGGGCTGAAAGCAAACCATGATGCAGGAGTTTTGAAGAGCAGACCTCTTGGCAGGCCACACAAGCAAACCAGCTCATTTTTGCCTGTGCCTTTCTCCAAATCTTTTGCCTCCAGGGTGTACACAGAGTTTGTTTTCAGGGTAAATATAGTTCAGCGGCTGACAAAATCTGTGACTGTTCAAACCAAAAGTAGCTTTCTGGCTATGTACAGCAGTCCATGAGGGACTTTTAATAAATCTTCTACTTTCAATGAATCTTTTGCATCTGCCTAGCAGGGCACAAACAAAAGTGTTGTTGAGTACCTACAATATATGGTGGTCGATGTTTGATTTAGTTGGCCAGAAGTTCTTCAGGCATCTATTAAACCTTTCTTCTCCTAAATAAGTACAAAGCATAGTTGCTTAGAAAGACTTAATGTCAACCTTTTTTTCCCTAAAATACTGGTAGACCCTAAACTTGGGTTATACCACAATTACAAATATCCTTTATTTCTTTAAAAAAGTTAAATTGCAAACTTACTCATAATTCCTTTCACTTCTAACTTTGAAAAGATGGTAAGAATAAGTTTGAGGGGTAGGAGGAACTGTTTGAATCTGTTCTGGATCCCCCCACAGCTTGAGAGAACTTCTTGACCCAGGTTTGTGAGCTGATGTGCAGGTGTCCTCAGAGGCAGAGTGCTTCAGCTGGTACTCCGACTGTGCCCTTTCCTTGAGAGGGATCATCCAGCAATGGTGATCCACACTCTAGTGGCATCTATCGACACTGCTGGAATGGTTTTGTATGCAGAGCTATTTCTGAATTGGCTCAAAACAAAGCAGCCAGAATTTTGACTGGAACACTCAATGGGTTCATAGCCTGCCAGTTTTGACCTCTAGAATCCTCCCCAGTTTGAGACTTAGGTATCATCAGGGCTGTCTCTCACATCAGCCTGCCTAAACACTATAATTGGGCACTGGGAGCTTCTCCCAGAGTACCGACACCTTCCATGATCAAGCAGCTGGCCAGTGTGGAAAGCAGCTTTCTCATTTGTGGTTATGGAGCTCTCCCCTGAAGAAGCCTCCACCAGCATCCGCTCTATTTTGGTTTATTTATTTTTGTTGTTAGGTTAAATTATTTTTATTCCTCGGGTATTTAAATAGTTTCTAATTTAAGTACAGGATTTAATTGATATAGGCAGTCCCCAGGTTACAAATGTCTAAGTAACAGGCAACCCATACTTATGTGCCATCTGCCATAAAACTGTCTATTAATTTTAAAATTTGATTTTTTACTGCAGGAAATCATTATCACCATAAAGAGAGAGGAAGCAGAAGGGGAGAGAAGGAAGACCTCCAAAGCATCACCATAGAGAGAAGGGGTAGAGAGGGAGGACTCTGAAGCATGCCTTCCTTCCATGCATGATTTCCTGCACATCTGGAGAGGGAAATCTCTCTGCAATTTCACTGCTGCAACGAGGAGGCCCCCGTGAGTTTGGGCAGGGGATATTCCTGGCTTTTCCACTTTCATGGGAGGTCCTGTGCCCCTACCCACATGAATGTGAAGGGCTGACCATTCATGATTCAACTTAAAGATGAATTTCTGTTTTCAAATGGAACTCATTTGTAACTTGGGAACTGCCTGTATTTTAATCGTGCTCTGTGTTTACTGGTCTGAAGGCACTTATTTTGAAAGCGCTGACCCTGAACTCAATTCCACCCAGGTCAAAACCAGGATCAGAGGGGCCAACTGCAAATCCTTCTTCTTGGGTGTTGCAAAGAACAGATAAAGCCCAATGGAGTCAAGCCATTAAATGTTCAGTTGAACTGTACTGCTTTTGGGTGTTCTTGCAAACTGATGCCAGATCCCAGCTGCTCTACAGGAACTCAATCCAGAAACAAAGAGGAACTAAAAGCAAGTACAGTACCCAGATAACAGAAGCCTCTGACCACAGGTCTAATCAAGAAGTCAAATATGACATATGCAACTTGAAGTATATTCCGCAATTCCACACCAATGTCGATAGCCTACAGAATGTTGTACAGGTCACATAACCCAGTGTTTTGAGAACCTCCAATTCATTTGTTTTAATATTTAAAGCAAGCATTCGGACTACAGAAAAAGGTTGCAAGGCAATGCCTGGCAAACTGAATCCAGCAGACACAATGAAAAGGATTCTCAGGTGATCCTTCAGAAACCAAGAAGTTCCTTCCGCTCCCCACAACTAGTAAAAGTGTGTTATATAAAATGGCTGGAAGTGTTGTCTTAACTTGAACTTCTTCAGAATGTCAGTCATCATGAAGAAACATTTGGGGCAGTGTTTAGTATCACCCTGCATTCCATGCAGTGGAATTAACTTTCTATATAGATGGGGGAAGACTGATATGAGCAAATGGTCAGATATGAGCAAGTCCAGCTAAGCAATCAAATGCCAGAGAATAGCTAAGCAACAATGCTAGCTCACAGGCAGAGCAAGAACAACACCTATTCCTAAGCTTTCCTGCTCACTGCTCCGCCGCCCTGCCATCCTGGCTCTGCTACACAAGAATGCTTTGCAGAAAGCAGCTGTCTATTTGAAGCACTGCCAGAGGACAGGCAGTCCTCTCTTTGAAGGCATCCTCTAAATCCAGTCTGGCTTATGGATGAAGAGCCATCAGAAGGTAGAGCTTGGCCTTACAGCTCTCCATCATCAGCTAACACTTGGGCAGCAGCTGAGCGGACAGCTGGGTTGCCTAGCCACAGTCTCCCTGCTTATGGTGAGATGTACCGATTTCTACTTAAACTGTAGCAGCTATGCCTATATTAGTGCCTATGCACACAAATTATCCCAGCACTTGCTAAGCAAAATCTGCCTCCTCTTGTTGGCTTGAGCTGCTCCCTCTTCTTTGCAATGTGTCAGTGGCCACACAAACTCCTGGCCACTCTGCCTGCAGAGGCAAGTCACTCTATCTCCCCGTCTCAGTCCCACTTCTGTAATGCAGGATAATAAAACCAATCTGCCTTTCAGGGTTGTGAATGGATTACAGAGATAAAGTACGCAAAACCCTTTGAGCGCTAAAGCGCTGTAACAATATTATGTATTATTAGTGGGCCCATCTACGTTTCTTTTGTCTCACATTCAGCCCGCCTAGAAATGCATTTGTCAGCTACTGCCGCACGTAGAGATTATGTAAGACTACTCCTTTTACTGCATATTTGACATCAATTTTGAATTAAATATAACTTAACAGTTAAAGAAACAAGGCAGTACATCAGCCTAATTCTGCATTACAATTCTGCCCGAAGGTGATACAAGTACACTCTGGAGTCTTTTAGTGCTTTAATATCAAACAATTTTCAGCCTACTGATGACTGAAACAACGTGCAATATAAACAATTCAAGCCCACAATCTCCTTCCCTCTCTTTTCATTTAGCTACATACCATATTATCTATTTTTGACTTTTAAAAAACTCTCACCACAAGAGTTTTAATTCTTTAGCCTTGTACATGAGCCATGAAAGACGGCTACTAAATTATTTTAGTAAATAAATAAGATTTAATAAATTAAGGGATAGATTCATCCTGACATCTACCACAAAAGTGTGCCTCTGATGCACATGTGCCTGCATTGCAGATTCGGACATATCACATAATGCCACCAGTCCTCCCAGTCAGTTTCTATGTGATGTGTTCAAGTTCTTTACTCCAAGTCTTGACTCAAGTCTCAATTTCAAGTCCAGGTTGAGTCTCAAGGCATTGCAAGGACGTTTCAAGTGAAATCTCAAGTCCCAAGAGCCAACCCTAACAGAAAAAAGGGAGGTGGTGGTGGGGTTTGTGGGAGAGTTGTAACCCGCCCGCCAACATTCCCAACCGCACTTCTCTCAGTGATGCATTGAAGACCTTTATTTCAACCACCACTTTATTTAAACAAAGCTGAGGTGTCATTCGAATGTATAAAGACTGCAATTTAGAAAAACTATTTTCTCAACACAATTGGCCCCCAGCCTGGCGCTGTTATTCTCCCTGGAAATGCATGGCAACAGAGCAGAGGCAGCAGAAGTGCTATTGCGCTTCCTGCCGAGGAAATCTAAATGCACCAAAAAGAGCTGAAGCCATAACAGGTCATCAGGTTTCGGATAACTTCTGTTCCTGAGAAAGTCCTTAAGTCAAATTTGTATGCAAGCTGAATCATATGAGCAGGCCAAATGTTTGTCATAGTATACGTATACATTTTACTTTTCTATGCATATAAAACACTGAAGAAACACTTCCATATTCACTAAAACATCATGTCACAGTTCCAAACAAAAGAGAGAAAATAATCACAACTTGTTTGCTTTCTTTTCATAGAATTGCATAATATTTGCAGGGCTGTTGGCCACTCTGGAGGAGATCAAGCCTGGCAAATTCTATTCAGACAGGTTCTCTCTCTCTCTCTCTCTCTCTCTCTCTCTCTCTCTCTCTCTCTCTCTCTCTCTCTCTCTCTCTCTGCTGTGAGTTCTGTAGTATGGACTAGTTAATACTGGTTGAGTCCCCCTTTTGCATTCACTCTTGTAACCAGGTCTTCAGTTGCTGCAAGGCCATTTAGAATGAGAAAAAAACGATTGTACAAACAACCCTTGAGTCAAACTTCTGAAAACACGACTCCAGTGGTAACTGCCTCCCCTCCAGCAGCACAAGGAAACCCTGACTTTCCAGTATCAGGTACATCTCCATCACCATTAGGTAATGTTAGGCTTAACGTTACCACAGGGATTAGCAAGTTATGAATAAAAACAGGATTTCAAGCTTTAAAACACAACAGAGGAGTAGGGAGACGTCACCTTGGCACCTCTGCTTCTGCCTTTCTCAGAAACTGTTTAGCCGTGGTTCTGCTTCATCCTTGAGGCACTACATGTGTCCTGAAACACACTGCCTTGGGTACGCTTGAGCAGACTCTATGGAATGAAAAGCCCATGAATATCTCTAGAGAATCTCTATCTCTACAAAAAGCCGTGGATATCTCTAGGGAACTACAGGGCCACTGACAACATGTCACCAAACGCATTGGGTAGTTCCCCAGAGGTATTCATGGCTTTTTGTTAGAGATATTCATATAGGGCTTATGACAGTCTGCGCATTCTTGAGTACATAATCTGGAGACTACCTGCATCACAAACCCCTCCTCCTGGCCCCAACCCCATGTCCCTCCCTGCCACTGCCTTCATCATGCCCAAAAGCAACTTGGTCATAAAAACAATAGAAATTTCAAGTCGAGTCACTCATCCATTGCTCCCAAGTCAAGTTGGAGTCAAGTTGCTGACAGGATTTGAATCAGACTTGGGAGCAAGTCACTCAATGCGAGTCCCCAACACTGGTTTCTAGTTCTAACTTCAGCGAACCCTTCCCACACTAAGATGTCAGCCAGAGTACCGTGATCATTCCCCAGAAATCCCTGAACATTTAAAGGGCTTTTCTTGGACATATGCTAGGGTACATAGACACTTCTCAAGGAACTCTGTTGGGCCTCTCAGTTGCCTTAGAAGTGTGGGATGGGAAGAAGGGCAGAAACTATCGGTAAATTTCCAAGTGATTTTCAGTGGATGAGCAAGCTGACTGATTTCTGACTCCCAATTGTTTAAAAATGCCAACAACAAAAAGACTTTCCTCCCACACAGCCCTAAATTATACTGCTGAAATTTAGAAAGCTTGCAGTAATGCTAAGTCATAATTCTTTAATTCACAATGCATTTATTTTGCACCAGGCTCTGGTTGGTTCTAGGAAGAAAACCAAAGCAGATCCAGGAAGTATGAATTCTGCCCATCCCTGCCCAACAGCACGGACAGCCAAACTACATATTACTTTGAGTCTACATCTAATCATCAGGACTTCTCTTCTCTTCTTTTCTCTTTCTGCTCAACAGCAAATGTAGGGCCCCAGGTCCAGATTGGAACGCTAACATGGGGCTTCATAGGGGGTTTAAGATCTGGATTGTCTTTTGGATCTATTCTAGAGTAAAAATAAAGGAGGCATGGCTGCTAGATATGAATTTAAAGTGAGGTCAGTTTCAGCCCTTGCCTTCACCTGCAAAATCCAGGAACAAGCAGTGGGAGTGTCACTGGTGAATGAATTGCCCTGTAACTCAGGGACAAGCACATACTCCGGCCTGCGCTCAAACCTAGGCAGCTACGGACAAGAGTGGGCAGGTCTCCTGTCCGAAATCCTGCTGAACTGCTCCAATCAGTGCAAGTAATGCTAAGCTGCATCCAACTCAACACAAGACAGCTTCCTATGTTTCAGCGAAGCTTGTCCACCCACTGCTGATCTTCTTTCCACACCCTGCAAAGCTTCCAAGGAACTGCATGTTCCCTGGAACACAGTTTGATTGGGATGGTTAACATGTGGGCCTGCATTTATTTCGACTTAAATCTTCCAAAACCCTCTTGGCTGGCAATGCTGGCTAGGGCTGTAGGGCCAAAACATCCAGAGGGCCACTAGTTGCCCATCCCTCATCTACCCCAAGAAGAGTCTAGGGTGTTTCGGAAAGACTCACATCTTACATTTGCAGCACCAGGCCACAGCTATGCCTTGCAACATATTGTACACTTTCAAAATCCCAACCAGAGTCGGATTCACTCAGGTACAGTATTCCAATATTTTGTATTCAACGGCATCAATCCCCAAGGCGTTCTAATTTGGTTGCTTCGATCCACAGGTCAGGCTGAAACTGTCATTCAGATAGGATGAAGCAAAGTCTAGCATTTTGTGCAACTGAATTCACTAGGAACGAGTGTGTCTGTGTGTTGAGGTGGGGGGAGGGGACACAACAAATATCAACTTCTGCTTTTTTCCTGTGCCTTGAGAGATACTGCTTGCTTAGTTCACTTTGAAAGCCAGTGCAAAACCCATAAATACATCCACAAGTAGAAGGGCAGGGGGAAGGGCTCTCCATAAGGAAACATTTCCCATAGTCCTCTTATTGTTAGACTTAAGAACATTCCAAGACCGGTGCTGAAGGAAATTGTTCATTTGGCCTGTCTAAACTCTGGTCATAGATAATACGCTATTTTCAAGCAAGTGGCTCGTACAGGACAGGCGAAAAGCAGGCAGGGGCACCCCACCTCCTCCACTCACGCCCATACAGCACCAGGGGGATTCAGCCCAGGCCGTCCTTATTCCTTTGCACACGGGATTCGATTTCCGCAACAAAGAACCCTGCCGGCATCGCTTTCCCTTCAGAGTGACACAGAGCTGGAAATCAGTCAAGCAAGGCCTTGGTGCAGGGGGCTCCCACCAAATAAATCAAAGATGGGTTTGTAGCTCCTTCGATTGTCCCGGTAGTATATCTAGCCTCATCGCCCATTGCAGACCATGATCTTTATGAATGTTAAGTCTCGAATGAGTTGGAGGGAGAGAAAGGCAGCCGATTAACATTCTCTTTGATGGAAAGCTGCATTTCTTTCTTGCCATTTACAGGGAATCATACGTCTAATAAACTTCTTCCACCATCCCATGCTGGCACATTTGAAATCCAAATTCAGATTCAGCACAGGAAAAAAACAAAACTCCATCACATACTGTGGGTTGTAGACAGGAGATCAAGACACCAGATTTTTTTTTTCGGGGTTGGGGAGGGATACCAGCTCAAAAAGACTATCAAAAGCCTGTTGGAGATGAGTGGACCATTTTATTTTAGCAGCTGATCTGTTTACACAGCAATCTGCTTGTAGAAAAATAAAACCAAATGAGGAATGTCCTTTAAATCCTAGAGATTCCCCAGGAATTACTTAACTGTTTATTTTGTCAGGATTTAAGCCTGCCTATCTACACTAGATCATTGCTTTTCAGAGACTTGAAGACAATCCTGGAGAACTAACTTTTCTGAATGCCACCCTTCCCTCATTTGGTGTCTCCAGCTGTTTTGGGCTCCATCTCTCAGCACTTCTGACCCCTGGCCATTCTGTAACTGGGGCAGGGGCTAGCCCTCTGGTGCTTTTCAAGTACCATGTACAGGGGTCTATCAATATCATCATCATCATCATTGTGCACACACATGTATGTACATACATGTTCATTTTGAAAATTGCTTGAGTTGTGTAAACTTGTTTGAGACCACAGCAACACACACAAATAACCCCTCTGCAAAATACATTTAATAGGCTATAAACAAAAAATGAGCCTGTATACCCAATAACATCCTTAGTTAGCTGATTTCTCCCTCTCTCCCTCCCTCTCTTGTACTTATCTCCCAATACACACCATTAGCACAGTCCTCAGATACTAATAATACAATCTTATGCATGCTTACTCAGAGGCGAATTTGCTATGTTACCACCTAGTAACTCCATTTACAATTGCTGTTAGCAGTACACTCTACCCAGTATATCGCTACCCAGAAATATCTCCACCCAGAAATAAAGTATGTAGTTGCAAGATGGAAACCTAACAGGAGCAACACCTTCAAAAGATTAACTAAGCTTCTCCTAATTTTCAGGTCAAGTGTTTAATGCAGGGGTGGGCAACTTCAGTTAGACGAGGAGACGTTTTCCATTTCTACCGAATTCATTCCTGCTGAAATTTAGTGCTGCAGCAGCAGAAAAATTATGGCGGCTTAAAAAGGCAAACATAACTTGCCTCCAAACAAAATGAGCCCTTTTAAAGCTTCTGCTGCAGTTTTGGCAGCAAAAGCCAAGTTTGTTGTTGCTGCCACACTGCCAGATTTCAGGAGACCAGCAGTGACACTGGAACTCAGGGGGACAAATGCAGCCCATGGGCCATGTCTTGCCCGCCCCTGGTTTCACGGAAATTATGTACACATCTAAACACACACAGTCTATGAGAAGCACTTATTTGAAAATGCTGTGCTATGTCCCCTCCTATAGTTTCATGGAAGCTTAATCCTATATAAACAACCACTAAATTTGTCACAGCATTCAATTACCTGAGCATTAAGTGGAGTTATTTGTTATAGCCAGGACCTCTATCCTGCACACAGACACACACACAGAGTGTACACTTCTAAAATAGATCAGGCTCTATTAGATACAGTGAATCCACTTCTGTACGCCAGTGTGGGCTTCATGTATTTAAGCCTATTTGCCCTCCTTTCCGTCTGAGGACACTTATGACGGCTAACAATATCAGCTATAAAAGCAAGCCAAGTAGGAATAAAAACAGCCAACTTCAGACTAAACAAACAAGCAAGAGCAGGCTCCACACAAAAGCGCTAAAGCAAAACCATCAATGAGCAAAAGCAAAGGAGTGTGCGTGCTCCAGGCTGATTCCTGCCGGAAAAGCTACAGCTCAGTCGCTTGCCAAAAGGCACAGCCTAGGAGCCAAGTCTAGAGAGTTGCTAGGACCCCTTTTGTGTGAGAGGAGGAACAGGGCCATGCCCCTTGCTAGCCCCTTTCAATCGTGTCCCACATCATGCATGGCCTTAAACACAGACAAGGAAAAAGGGACTAACACACCCCAAGAGCTTCCCGGTTTCAAGGCTATTTTCCCCTCTCTTTCTCTTCCTCCAGCGCAGAAGTGAGTGACACTTCTCATTGTGTGGATAGCGATTTCCAGGTTTACATTAGAGAAACTATTTTTAAACGTCCCCTGAGGCAGACATGAGAGGTGTGGAGATGTTGCGAGAAATCCATAGAGAAATCCAGGATATTACTGTAGGTCTGACTGGGAAGTAATGTTTCCCCACCACCACCCAACACAACTCAAATGGTAGCAGGAAACACAAGTGTTTAGGTTCTAACTTTGGTTCTGTTTTGTGCTTTATATACATTTTTACACATTCAAAGTTCATCATGTATGCATGCAATCAATGGCGCACAAGAGCCCTGCATGCAAGGGAGCTCTGGATCCAGGCGAGGCAGGATAGTTAAGCGGGCTCATTCAAGCAAACCTTTGCCATGGCCTGCAGGCTCTTTCCTAGGGGGAAATTTTGTTTGGAAAAGCCAAACCAGCTCCAGCCAAACCTCTGATCAGTAATATCAACACTGGACTTCCTTGCAGGGTTGTTGTACGCCACTCTATCAGTCTAACATGCAACAGGGATGTAATAACACTAAATGGCATTACAGGGCAGTTGGAAATCACTCTCAAACTCAGCCCAACCCTACTGGCCATATTAACAGTCCACTATATTGCCATCTCGGCCAAAGTCCCTCCATCTTTTTATGAACGTCTTTAGGTTCCTTTCAGACCATTTTCAAGCGCTGATGGGTCACCAAAATAGATTGGAACTAACAGGTCAGGGCAACACAAGTAAAATTAAAACAGCTACAGCCCAAATGGGGTTGTGGACGCACAGCTACAGTCGACCTTTCCCTCATTCCCTCCAGCTGAATCTTCCCTCTGGAGTCAGCGTGGATTCCCTCTGACTGGGCTTTCCTGGTAGTGGGCAGAGCCAACTTTTGAGCCAGGCAGGTATTTAAAATCCAGGCACATGCCAGAGCAACCACCAAGGAAGATGATAACTGCGGGATGCGAGGCAGGTGGGGCAAGACCAGAATAACAGGCAGCATCTGCTCTGAAATGAACACCTGCACTGGAGTTTTAAAATGTTCAAAATCTCCTGAAAACGGAATTTTACATAAAATAAGGCTCCATTCAAAAGAGTGTCAATTCCTCGTTTTGCTACTACCTTTTCATTTGTGGCAGACACACTCATGCCCAATCAGGATTATGGTAAAAGCCTCAATATCTCCACTGACTTCAACAGAAGACATTTAAAAATGGCTTCTCCAGCGTGAACTCGGAAATTCCCAGGCCAAACAACAAAATGCATCCCAGCAATTTCTTATCTGAATGGCCTTAACCTGCACTTGAAACTGCCCCCCCCAAAAAAATCGGTAGCCACTTTCGAGCTGAACTGCATACACAGATACACACTCTGCCCACCTACTATGTGGTTCAAGTGCTGTTGAAACAAAGAAAGGGGTCAGGCATTCCACTGGCACGAGCCCCCAGTGTCGACTTCCACAGCTCTTTGCCAGAGTCATGTGAACACTTACTTATGCAGCCCATCTTAATTTATTACTCCAACTGGAAATCACCGCTTCCATCTCCCTGCCCCTCCCCGCCCGCCCACAGACAGACACACGCTTATCATCCTTTTTCTGAAGATGACATTGTGCCATAAATTAATGAAAGGGTGCAAAGCTCAAAATGCTGAACACACACACACAATTTCATGAAAACTACCGCAGCCTCTCCATCTCTTTCATGTGCCTGCATGCACGCGCACCCACACGCATGAATGAAACTCTTGCTGAAGGCTCAAGATCCAACATGGATAGAAGATTTTATTTCATTCAAACACTAAGATGTCTTGGGGAAATTATGCTCTAGCCATTCCCAAGCATAGCAAGTGAGACACAACTCCTGATCTCCAAGCCTTGTCAAGTCAACTAAATTAATAACACTCTTAAGATTCTATTAGGCATCTAATTGCCTCAGAATTCCACAAGTATTTAGTATTTTGTGCCATAGCTACTTGGATTAAGTAGTAGTTACCCTGAAGGACTAAGAGGTGACTAAAAGGGAGATGCTGTGACAAAATCATACATGATTTAAACAGCTGCTGTGCTCAATTGTGTCACCCGTCTTTTTAGCTTACTGTTCCAAAATTAAATCTTCTCCTCCCTTCCCAATATGCCAATAAATCATTTACTAATAATAGCTATCGGCAAATAAAGGTTATCATTAGTTAAACATGCTTTAGATGGACACAACTCATTGATTTACCTTCCAAAAAGATTAACAATGGGGAAAGTCGCAGTCAGAAAGGACAGTTTTGCCACCAGGATCGGCTGCTAAAGGCTCCCTCCAGCTTCCTTTCCAATGACAGCTTGGTTCAGCTGTAGGAACAAGCCACAACTTGGCAGCTCCCGAGATGCTTACAGCTGCCCAAGGAAGCTTAAAGAGCCTCTTCCCTTCCCCTGCCTCCCATCCCTATTCCGAAAGCAGCCTGCAAGCCTCAGATGAGCTGCTCGGTGTTCACTAACCCGGAAACAGCCCTTTTAACAATTCTGACACACAGGTGTGTGCACACATGTACACACACACACACACACACTCCTTTTTGGTCTGACCACCTCAACCTTTTGCCAGGGAGCTGTTTTTCCTCCTTGCCCCAGCTCCACACCACAGGCAAACTACAAGGCCATAAAGCCAGTCAAACTGCTTTTTCACAAGAGCTGATAACAGATAAATGTAGAGCCCTTGGCCTCATCAGAAGTGCAAATGGTGCCATTAAAAGCAGTTCCTGCGGCAGCCAGAATCAAGGAGCACAAGACTAAGCTACTTGGGCAGCTAACAGTATTATCTAAGAGTATGACACAAATCAAGGTAGTATTAATGACTCATATATATATATCACATTCCACTATAGTTGGGACTAAATTTGTGAAGAGTAATTCCGCAGCCACCTAGATTACCCTGGGCCAGACATGGGAAATGTGTGGCCTTCTAGATACAGATGGCCACACTGGCTGGGGCTGATAAGAGCTGGAGTCCAGTAACTTCCGAGGCCATTCATTCCCTACAACCATTCTGGACCCATTAGCTCTAGCAACTTGTGGGCTCACAGATTTAACTCAGGATTCCTTTAACCCATGGGGACTTTTTATCTAAGCATTTCAGGCACAGTAGGTAGGAAGTAGTGTTTTAATTGCTTTGGGGAGCAAAGAGTTAAGCTTTGTCCGCCCACACACAGTGGGATTCCTCACCAATACCTGTAACTAATTATGGGGAAATACGATATGAAGCTGGGTGGTACATAGCCAAGGAACATCTAGATTAGTTCTTATTATGAAGGAAAACAGCCATGGGAACATGAATATCACACAGTTCTGCACATGCATATAATCTGAATAATTAGGGTTAGGAACCTCAGGATCCCTTTTCAATAAGTAAAGGTAGGCAATGGCCCCACTAAAGCTTAGCATTTTAGGCTTGTGGATTTCAAGGGAAAAACTCGAAGCACATGTTGACTTCATACAACAAAACCAACAGGATTTAAAACTGTTCATCTCAGCGGAGTTTCTAGCCCTTAAGATTGAGAACACAGACACAGAAGTACATTGGGACTGTCTTGCAAAATTCTCTGACTCTGTTCCCATGGCAAATTAAGCAAATAAGTGAAAATATGCAAATGTCCAGTCTCTGCATAATTTATACAAGTCCCAGGATTTAGCTTTTTCCAGCACAAAGCCAGGATTACACTGCTGCCGAACTTTGATTTTTTAGTACAGCACATGTAGGAGCCATTGTGGGCCTATTCGTCTTTGGACAGCTGTGCAGTGCAGGAAGTAAATCACTGGGATTGTTAACTCCTGTCATGATCATTACATGACCAAATGTAGCAGCTGCTATCAGTAGCTGCTACCAGAAAAAGCCTTTCTGCATTCAAAGATCATCTCAGTTCAATGTTTTGTCTATACATTCATACACTTGTGCACATGTGCACGCACACACACCCCAGTCAAATGACCTTACTGATGCACTTGGAAACTCCGAGATGGAACCAGAACTTTTAAGGCAGGACACAAAACGCTAACTCAGTTTTCACTTTTCAGCGTCACTGAATAGCAGCATTATTATGAACGGATTCTCCCTAGCAGCAAACAAAAATGTGAACATCTGCTGGAAAAGTTAGGATATTCCACACCACCAAACAAGAATCAAGGAATCTACCACATCTCTAGCCAAATGTGAATTTTCCCTAGGTCGGCGACCCAGAAGCTTCCTTCCAGGGAAAAGCTCACCCTCTGCTTCAGCCCTCCTGTCCTTTAGAGGAAGCGGCGCACAAGAGCCAAGCGCAAGCGGTTTTCATACTGTAGAAAAAAAGGGAGGGAGGGAGAGGCAGCAGTGCAGAGATAGGGCAATTAGTGCAAATCTTCGCCTAATTTGCAAAGCTCCATGTCTTCACCCATATGGTGGAGAACAGGGGTGAGAAAACTGAGCTGTAGGGGAGAAAAAGTGATCACTCTAGAGCAGGGATCAATATGCAGCAACTCGGGGAAGCCAGGGTTTGCAGGCTCCCAATGCCAGGATATTTTTATGAGCCAGATCCTGATGTCACCTGCCACCCCTCCAGTTTCCCTGTTACTTCAGCTGCAATTCTCACACTATTTTGGGGGGCGTGTGATATTTTCCTGCCCACAATATATTGTTGTGGGCTATCCCTCTTCTCATGCAAAGCAGTTTGGGTTGGCTTGGTCTTGAAAGGGCAATCAAATCCTTTAAGCTTTGCAAAGGCCACCTCCGGGGCAGAGATTAAAACTGCTTGATTTGGACAGACCCGGCTACTACAGTTTTGGCTACTCGGGTTGCCCCATGAGCTCTCTTGAGGAACACAGGAACCGTTATTGTTGTTCTGTCAATATAATACTTCCTCCACACGCATTAGCCAAGAGGTGGAAGGACTTCCAGGCTTAGCTGAGATTCAGTACAAAAGAAGACACATTAAATCGAGTACAAGCAGCGTTCCAGCAGAAGGGAACGCCTGACCCTTCTTCCCATTTTGCAATAAGGCAGGCTACTTTCCCATTTGGCTATGATTTAGATGCAAAAGAGAAGCACCGATTTCAGTTTGGTTTTTGTGCACCACTCTATGCATTTTGAGACAGAAAATAGTCCTACTGCACCCAGCATTCCTCAGGAAATTGCACAAACTCGGGATGCGGGGCTGAGAAGGACCATGCTTTTCCGTGGGCAAAAGAGGAAGAGTGAAATATGTGTGCAAAGAAACGGGGGGGGGGGGGGGCTGCCAGAGTTTATAGCACTTGAATATCATTTTAGCCTCCCTTCTTTGGGTAGCTATTTCCAAAACCAGAAAACCCAACCGGAAAAACTGCAAGCCTGGGATGGCTGCCCTCCTAGCTGAGCACACGTGAATTGGACACCAAGGAATACACGGATCACGTGATCCCTCAGCACAGAACTGACCGGATCTGTGTCACCTGCACAAAAGCCCTCTCAGAATCCTCCACCCTATTTGTGGACAGAGAAATTGAAGGTACCTTTCACTCAATTCCTCTAGGAGGCAGCCAGGTTTCATGACAACTTCTCTAGGGTCGGCCTCAACAGCAACAGCTGCACCAGCTGAGGGTGTCTTCCTTTTGTTTTGTTAAGGGGTTTTGTCTCCATTTTCCCCAGGTGTTGTGACAGTGGTGGCAGCAAATGTATCGAAAGCCTGGCTACCTACCATTCTGCATCCTCTGTGACGCCCAAGAACTAGCTGTGACCTGGGAGATGCTGTGTGTGTTTAGATGGGGGTGGAAATAGAGGCTGCCACTCAAAGACAACGTGGTACTGCATATTCAGGATATTCAGTGGCTTTCCTGTCCTAAGGTGAGAATAAGAAGTCTCTCAGAGGTTTGCTCTGAAAAATGCCATCCAGACGTTTCAGTTCCCATTGAAGCAAGCACCTACTAGTATTACAACAAGCCCTTAATCCAGGGGTGCTGCCCCTCAGGGCAAAACCTGGACCATGTGGGGTTCCAATGCAACTTGCTGGGTTACTTCAGATGCCACACACACACACACACACCCCCGCCCCCCGGGAGCTTTTCCAGCTTTTACATATTTTTCCCATTCTAAGTGGTTGAAATGCTGCTACTAAAGCTCCTTTACTGGCAGTAAGAGCTAAAAAGTTCTGCCGTATTTCATTATTCTTGGCTCTGCTCCTTTTTGCCTTTGTCTTCACCCACTACTGGAGTGTGGCTCCCAAGAGTGTCTCCAAAATTGAATTCAGCCCTCAAACTGGAAAAAAAAATAATGGCCCTCACTCAAAGTTCTCAACCCCACTGACAGGGTAAGAGGGAGGGATGGCTGCCGAGGCTGTTTCCTAGGAAACTTACCAAGCAAGCATTCTTTGGGCACACTGTTGAAAGAGAGTCAGTTCTGGCCCACTTTCACACCTGGAAGCCTGCTGCAACTGGTACATATTGAAATCCAGCTCCTTGGGAGAAATGGGGCAGTGGCTGCTTTGTAAAACTTGCCCTTGCACTATCAGAAGCACAAAAATGAAAGTCAGCAAGAGCACAGAGCATCAACAGAAAAGAGCAAATTAAACCAAGAGAGAGAACATAAAGTCTCTCTTGTCCACCATTTCCCCTTGGGAGCCTAGTATTAAAGCATGCACTGTATGCTATGCTCTCAGCATGACACTTCCAAATAAAGTTATTTGGAATTTTATTATGCTATATCCTAAGAACTCAGAGGAGGGGGAGCTATACAGCACTGTAAAGCTGAAAGCATAAATATGAGCTCTTTAAAAAAAAAATCTGTAAGTGCCTGCCAAATCTCAACATTAACACCTCTCAACTAATATATGTGAGCCCACATAGCATTTCACAAAATCACAGAATTGGATGAGATCCTGGAAGTTCTGTAGTGCACCCCACTGCTCAATGCAGGTTTTGGAATATAGAATACAAATACAGCAAACCTTGAGATATGGCCGCCAAGTTTCTGTTTAAACATACAGTGAGGAAGATGCCACCATTTTTGAGCAAACTCTTCTGGCCCTCCAGAACGAGGTATTCCATAATTATGGTGCCAACCCTGACTGCATGCCCACATCAAACGGCCATGACCAAGGGACATCCTTTCCATCAGAAACAGTAATGGCAAGGGCAGGGTGGACTGCAGGATAAGTTGTGTGGGTCAGTATGAACAGAGCCCAGTTTGGATGTTTGCCAGATGAGCAGCTAGCAGGAACAAGACTGCTTCCTTGCCACCGGAGGTGGAATTACAAAGTCCCTGCTTTGCACATTACATCAGAAGCACGAGTCAGGCCCCAGTTTCTTCTGACCCACAAAACCCTGCTCTTCTTTGGTTAGTGTTGCCATGACTTTAATGCAGTGCAACACTTTGACTTATTCAGGATCCAGGGAAAGCAATGAGAATTCAGAGCTTGCAAAACCCACATACCGCATTTGTTTCCTTCACCTATATATTAGGATCAGACTGGAGATGGAAGGAACAAGCCACCGTATGCAGAGACTACTTTTCTCCTCTTGGTATTGTAAGGCCCTTGGACAGACGCAGTGTAGAGTCCCACATTAGCAAGGCAAGTTGGCTCAGAACACTTCCAGTGCCTTCAATGCAAAGCTAAGCAACAAAAAGTCTGTGCAGAAATATTTTCTGAGCACCCATGCAAATCCCCACGATGGTGTATCTGTTCTATTACCCCAGGAGGTGATTAGCTGGTAGAATACAAGTCCTTTTGCACACAAAGGACTTGCTCAGAAATCAGCTATATGAGCATGGATATAGCATCATCTCTTTCTTAGAAGTGAAGTTCCACTAAAGACGCCAACTAGCTGGTGTGGCGCACTGCTTACAAGTGTGCTAAATCTTGCTCAGTGCAGAGAATCTCTCATTCCATTCCAGTGGTGAGCAGGACAGCAGGCAGAAGGGGCAGAATGCTTTACAGAATGGGCAGACATACAAGAGTCAGGAAACCAACAAGGACTGAGTGATCCGGCGAAGGGGCATAGCTTTCTATGGAACCCCAGCGGGCTCAGTCTGCCTGGCAAGCCTGAGGTTCAAAACCTTTGCTCAGAGGATTGAACAAGGACTGAGGAGATCCAGGTTAAAATCCCCAATCAACCATACAACTCACCATGTGATCTTAGAAAAGTTATTATCTCAGCCTAACCTACCACACAGGTTTGTTGTGAGAACAAAATAGACAGGAGCAAATGACTGTTCAAGGCACACTGAAAATGTAATAAATAATCCCCATACACCATGGTCCTAACAGATTTGCCTGCTCAATGTACAAAGCAAAATGATAATTCAACTTGCTAGGAGCCAGTATAAAAATTTCAAGTAACCAAGATTTTTTTTTAGTCAACTTTGCTCCCAGACATCTCTTTTAGTGGGCTTTGCACAGAAGCACTGCTCCAAATGAATTTAAAAGGGCATTTTAAAATCATACCTTTTCTAGATATAATAAAATCCAGGATTGGGAGTAACAATAACAGAGACAGATTGATTAAATTCCCTTTTAAAAACTGCTTGCTTATATCTAATCCTGGCCTCTCCAACAAGGAGTTTTATAATACTGTATAAGTTATTCACTTGCAAATTAGGTTTCTTTTCAGCAATGAAGGGAGAATAGTCTACCAGCAGCATTAATCAATAATAAGGCAAGAACAGCCATGCTTGAAGGCAGAATACCTGGAAACAACAGGGGACTGCTACCTCCATCTTGCCCTATTTATAACCCTTCAGAAGAATCACAGCTGGAGGCAGGACACAGGTGGGCCAAACAGAAACTGCGGGTGGAACTAATCTCCCTTCTGCACCTGCAACACCCAAATCTGTTTCATACATTTGGGAGACCCTTCCAAGCAGATCTGGAGGCCCCAGGAACAGAAGCAGGCTGGGGGCCAAACCCCCACTTGGGTAAGCATTAACCCCATGAAACTATGTTTAATAGATGGAAATTCTATATACACTTAGTTCAAATAGGTCCCCCTGAACGCAATAGGTCTGCCCTCCTGATACTGTATAGAGGATTGCCCTGTTGATTTATGTATTCCTTAATGCTAAATCTCATCCCAGTTTCAAAATGTGGATACTTTCACACACTGAGAACGTGTTCATAAATGTAAATAAGGCAGGGATTCCTGATCACTTACAGCATTGCCAGCATCCAATATCTCTACTTGTCCTTTTGGCATTTTCATTCTGATTGTTCAGCCAGGGGCTAAAGGCCATGGGGTCATGCGAATGGAGTGCAGCACTGCCTGTCCAAATGGGAATTTTAGGTAACAGTGTAGGAGGAAAGATTTAATCCTCCTCTCTCAGAGTGTGATGGTCATGATCCAAATTGGAGCCATGTAGACTTAGAGTAGAACAAAGCTAAAGACTAGCCCCAGACAGGAGATTGCGACAACATGTTTGATTCTTTGAAGTAATTTTCATGCCAATCTTTTTAATCCAACCCATTTTACCTCAATTGTTTTTATGCTGTTTCGTATTTGTTTTAGCTGTGCTGATTGCTTTGACATTTGCCATTGTACACCATGTTGCTTTTCATGTTTTTGAGTTTTGTTGTAAGTTTGAGTCCTTGCAAGCTTACCCTGGCTACCTCCACAGGTGGATTACAAATTCCTATCATAAATAAGGAATAAAGTTATGTTCAGCAGGCTTTTTAAAGGGCATTCCTTCTTCTCTTCTCTTGCTGTAGGAGGAATCTTCTTTCACATATTACCTGGTTTTGTCACCAAGTGTACTTTCAACCAGGAGGAAGTGCATCCAAGTTTTAGCTTGTACACTTAAAAACATGCAAGAAGAACATCAGAGCAAATGTATGCAGAGTGATCTGGCCCATTCGCTCCCAAGTGAAAATACAAACACATCGAGCAAACCAGGTGGAACATAAGGAGCCACTGTACAAAAGTAGTTAAGGGCAGGGGCCATAGCTCTTTGTGAAAGGCCACCCGCTTGCCATCCTGAAGACCCCAGGTTCAATCCCCAGCATCTCTGGGTAGGGCCAGGGGAGAATTCTGCCTGAAAGCCTGAAGCACTATGGCCAGACAGTTTCAACAGCGATGGGCTGACACTGTGACTTGCTAGCTCCTCAAGCAATCCTCCCTTGCCACTTCTGGAGAAGAGAAGAAGCCATTGGGCAAGAGAATTAGGCAAAGGAAGCCAGCAAGCCAACACTCCTGGTAGTTAACAAGCCTGGGAATGTGTGAATGGGCCAATGCAAGGCAGATTCCTCAAGTGTGTGGACAAGAAAGGCGCTCAAGGATAACACAGAAATGAGTTCTAGCAGGAATGTGGCCAACTGGAGGAGGCAGTTACAGTTCATATGCAAATATAGCTCCAACACCAACAAACAAACAAAGGGCAAAATAAATAGATGCAAGCCAAACTGACAGCAAAACGCAGAATATTCACAGTCATCAGCTAAAGGGTGTTAAAGCATAATTGTATTAAGAAGCAGGCCCCGATGTTTGCCATGCTGACAGTCAATGGGGAGAGCTAACGTTTGCTGCACGGTAAATTATCCCCAATTACATTTACCAGAGTGGCTCCCTAATTATACATATAAACAAAATAACGCACAGCAACCCTAAAGTAATTCAATCATTTCCTTTGCACATTAGTATCATTCTGGCACTGGAAGAAGCCAAGCTTCCTTTTACCATTTCTGATTAGTTTCCACTAGGACAATGAAAAATCATTCTTGGCAGCTCCTTGCTGCATGTATTGTGAAGCTCTGTCACCCTGGAACAGGAAGGTTTCAAACCAGCCTTCCCCAGACTGATCCCTTCCAGGTGTGTTGGAACTACTATTCTCAACCTCTCTGCTCAGCAGGCTGGGGTGACTGGAGCTGTACTCCCAAGACACTTACGGGGAGAAGGCTGCTGTAAACCATTGAGAAACTGGTTTTCTATCCAAACCAGAACAAGATTTTCCAAGTCCTGAAGCAAAGCACTCACATTCTTAGTTAATTGCAGTTAAAGTTCTCCACAGAGCTCAGTTTCTGAAGGCTGAGAACCTTCCTCCTCCTGCCCACACACCACCTAACCCATTCAGATGCTGAATGTCACAGACACAACAAAATGTGGACAATTCAAAATCAACACACTTACTATGCGCTGGGCAGCTCATGCACACAAGCTTCATGATCTGCATGGCAGTTCACTGTGCCAACTGACATATAAAAACTCCGTCAACAGCATCCTGTTGTTTCGAACTCAGGACAATCAAAGACACCAAGAAGGGAAAGTCATTTCAAAATCAAATGGAAATGCGAGTCAACTGTAGCTTTTCATTCCATTTTCAGAGGCCAAACATGCAAATGCTGTTAATTTCAAGCCTGTTACACAATGCGGTGAACAGTGAAGAGTATGAACTGCAAGTCAGAATGTCCCAGATTCACATATCAGCTGAGACACCAACTCACAAACAAGTCTTAGGCACCTCTCTATTCCCAGCCTCCCAACTGCAATAGAGGGGGAATAATAATAGCTGGCCTTAACAGACATAAGGACTGCTTCGAGGACTCATGCAAAAATGCCTATAAAGAGCTCTGAACACTTGAAATGCACTATATCAAAATGCAGGGAATAATATCACTATTGTCATTGTTGCTATTCACTCCATGTGTACTATTTCGGAAAGCAGCTGCCAGGGACAAAGTATCATGTAATTTCTAAAAGCCCTCTGAGTGTGTAAATAGTGGCTTTTGCCAAAAAGCACCCCCGGAAGAAGGTCCCAGTTGCTACTCACTTGTATATTGTACCTAAACACTACTATTTATTTACACACAAGTGTTCTTCGTAAGGCACATATATTTGTAGATTTGGGAAGCAGTTGCTGAAGACAAAATGCAGTTTATGAAAAGGTCCTTAAACACTGTTGAGAGTGCTACTCCTCTAAGCTACACTGAGCTCTAATGCGTTAGAAGCAATGCTGTTTCCTAAGAAAATGAGTCTCACAAACAAAACAGCCTTTTTATTGAAAGTAGGCAGCGCTTTCACTCATCTCTCATCTTACAGACCAAACAAGATGCGTTTTTTTTTTAAACCACTGATGAGACATAAGAATTTAACTGCCTCATAAGACAGGAACTTTTGCAAACAAAGTTATTTTGGGCACAGGAAGATTCACTCCCTTAAATGACAGAGGGAAATTTGAATATTAAAGTGCTTTTGTTCTCTTTTCTTCAAGCCTTCACAATGGACCCAGGATCCAGCATTTAGCATTTTCACTGGAAGCTTCTATCTCTACGGATTTCTCAGAGGCTGTCAAGAGACCTGCACAGCCCTGAAGAAGCAGCCCTGGGGCTCTTTGCACATCACCTGGAACATGGAGAGGGAGAGGGTAGATCTTTCGCCAGTACCAACTCCAGTATATGGGGCCCTGGCCCACTGAACCCCAAAGAGGCACAGCTCCCAGAATTCCTTCATGCTATTCATAACTTCTTCAAGCTTTCTTAGCTTGAAGCACTACTGGGGTAGTGGGCCATTTGCCATTCTTGGGTCTTTCTCAAGACATTTCCTTGGGTCTCTCCTCCCCCCTCCCATGACACTCGAGTACTTAGTGCTAGGTAGGAAAGATAGACTCCATCCCTCACCTCCTGAGACTGGAAAAAGGAAGAGTCAGCTGCATTTTGCTGTCTCTCATTGTCTCTTCGCATCTGCAAAGCTCAGTATGGTGACAGATGGATACCCTCTGAAATATTTGTGTGTATGAGAGGAGAAGGCAACCACAAATAATGGCTGGCTAACAAGGTCAGCCAAAATGTTTATACCCCCGGAGAAGCTTTATCTGCCAAGGTTGATGTCACTGTGTGGTTTTTAAATTATTATTATTTTTTTTTAAAAGATCCGGTAATGATTTGTCCCCTAGTACTACCTTTCCCATCATTTACATGTTTTCCTTTTAAAAGAGGAAAATAGTGTTGCTTTCACCTCATTCAGTTTTACCACATTGCAAAGTTCAACCCTCCATACACCTAGTCAGGAGAGAAAGGTGCACCACTATATAAATGAAACAGCACTATAGGTTTACTTTCCATATGAAAAACAAACAAAACAAATTCCCTGGGCACAAAACCATATTCATAGGCAGCATGTTTATAGCATTTTTCCAAGAGCTTAAAAAAACCCTTCACACGCATTACTTTATTGATTGTATATTTTTTTAAAATCCAATATCCGAAGTTAGGGATTCAACTAAATTAACAGCTTATCCTACTCAATCATACCAGCTACCCACCTGCTACAGTAAGCAAGAGTACAGGTGTGCTGGACAACAGGAAGGACAATTTCTGCCTGAGACTGTACAGCTAAAATGAAGAGTGTTTGGGGTAGTGGAGAGGGGAAAGAGGGAGAGCTCCATGAAACTCTGGTACTCAAAAGGAAATTCCTGGGCTTAGAATTCTTGATTCTAAGTCTATGTCTCTTGCACTGCACTCCTGTTGCAAGATCTCAGGGAAGTCACAAGAATACCAGTGTAGACCTGCACGCCTGAATTCTAGCCATCCCAGGTTTTTAGGATGCCAGAGCAAGAATCTGGAGTGACTGCACAACCGCACCAAAAGAACCCGAACCTGTTAGCACAGACCACTCGAACCTGGTTCAGGAGAACTGCAGCAAAGAGCTCAGAATGTTGTTTGGCCAGACCACAAAGTCAATTATTTTATCATCAGCATTTCCCCCCAAATCCTTGCTTCTAGATTTTTTTTTTTTTCAGAACAGGTGTAAAAAGTGATAAAAACTACATCTGGAGCCAAGCTTTTTTTTAAAAAAAAAGAAAACAAAACAGCAAGCCATACTGGCTCAGACAGTTCTTTCCCCAGAATCCAATTAAACAGCACACCTCTCCAGAATAGCACAATATTCCCACACATGAGCAATGCTGCTAATATAACAGTCACTGTAAACTGTAATGCCTCACAAACGGAGGGGGAAAGCGTACAACAAATCGATTAAGGCAGAGAGAGAGAGTGTCAACAGAGGTATCATGCATAAGCCAAAATAACTTCATTTCCCAAGACCCAGCACAGAATAATTGACAACCCATCACAATCCGGCTTAATACAAACGTGCATCACAATTTACACATTTTTAGCAGTGGCAGAAAACCAAGCCATTAACTCTTATGCTAGAAAAACAAATAAAAAACCTAACTAACCAAAACAGTGCTATCACTCCCAGAGCCATAAAGTCATTTTTATTCTGCCCTATCACAGAACACATCACAACCTGGAAGACAAACGACAAATATAACTCTTTAACTTTTCTAAGAACGATGGGCTGTGGGGACGGAGGGGTGCTTTAATTTCAGACTTAAATAAGCCACCATTTCTAAAGGCTCAGCTGTCCCATTCAAATATGCCACATCTGTAAGAGCGATCTGGATGACACCAACACATGCAGAAAAGCACCTTGTCAACAAGGGCTACCAGTTCCAGTAAATGTGCCACCTCCACTGCGCAGCTGACAATCAAAACTTCACGGTACGTTCTGCCAAGCATCTCACTACACTTGCTCCATTTGCCTTACACAATTCCTGCTTTATCTCACATCCACATACAAACATTGCAGAGCAGCACATCTGCGAAGCTGAGCAATCCTCGTTGACATTCGCTCTGCCCGCCCCCCACTGCCCTTATCGGCAGCCCCACATTTCAAAAGTTTGGTTTCTTGGTTTGTTTCCCCATACCTGCAGTTAGGAGGTGGATCCAGGGTTATTTCCGCTAGCTCCTTCTGAATTCTGTTGGCAAAATGAGAACAGACACAAAGCATTTGAGATAGTCTACGGAATAAATCAGGGAATTACACTGCCCTCTACCACCATGCAGTTAAATGCAAGATTGGTTTTGCCTTCAGTAATGCTAACATGGCTGCTTCCTCTTTGTTCTCAGAGGCATAACCCAAATCCCATAACGGAGAAACTTTGCAGCTTTTTTCCTTCCTTGTTACGGTAAATAGGCAGAGCATTTACACCTCAGCCTGGTAGGAATTCACAGAGACTCCTCAGAAAAGTGAGTCTGAGGGATTTCCAGCCACTTTATATAAGAGAATTTTTCTTTTTAATCTTATATGCAAATGAGACCAGGAAGGGAGGGGAGGGAAGGAGGAAATGCACACACATTTGAGAATGAGTTTCTACCAACATTACTGGAATTCTAGCCAAGGCAGCTTACATAGTAAATAAGGACAGGTTTTTTTAGCACAGGGCTTTACCTGCTGCTGATAGTGCATTTTAGCATTTCAATCAACTTGGTAAATATGCAATCAGGTGACTGGAGCTAAATCTAGCTGCAACTTAACGGGAGGGGGGAGGTTCCTACTTGCACTTTCCTTTCCCCACAAAACATTTCTTTACTTCACTGGAGGACTCATAGAATAAAATAAATGCTAATATAGCAATAGATGATCTCTGGACAACAGTTATAAAGCTGTTAGGAACATTTTTTCTTTGAATCCTATCAGTTTTATCATAGTTTAACAGAACTTATCAAAAAAAATGTAGGCTTTGTCATTCAGTTCAGTGAACAAAATATTATTTGAGGCTCATTTTAAAAATTTCAGGCAATTTAAGTTTTGCCAGAAGCAGATCCATGACAATGACAAATGGTCTAGATGTAATTTTGGTATTCTGGATTTGCACCTTACAAGATTTTACAGAAGGCATCAAAGTCAACTCTGCACAGGGATAGGATTTTACAAGAGCAAGCGTTATATTAAGAGAAGCACTCATTGAATCTTTGTATCAGCAGCAAACATACTGCATAAATACTTCATGCTCTGCTAGCAAAAGTGGCCTTAAATACACGCAAGTTACCCTCAAAACAGAGAAGATCCTCTTGCTTCCCCCAATTCAAATATCTATTATAAGCACTTCTATTTCCAGCCATTGTTCAATATACAATTTTCAACTTAAACGGAGCAGATGGTAAGAGCTAGCATTGCCCTCCCCCCCAATCTTTTTAGGACTTAACCTGCAATGCAAAACTGCAGAAGTCCTAGCAAATGTGTAAAATAGCAAAGCTGCAGATTCCTCCAGCCGGCACCCCAAACATGCAGGGCCCACTTTAAAGTCATTGTGAAAGCTGCCACTGCTTTTAACAAAACTGTATAGGCCACTTAAACATCTTTGATGCCATTTGTCAGATGTGCTATTGGATAATGTAATGTGGATTCCCAGCTAAAAGTGAGTCCTTGCTAAAAGTGAACTTCAGGGAAAGGATTATTCAGTTATCTCCAAAGAAGCACAGATCAAGGCTTTTAAAGTTTGCCCAATTCAGATGGCTGTTAAGGGAAATTAGCAGCATTTGTGCATCTTGAAAGCCAAACTGTCAGAAAATGAATACACAGACCCTAATGATGATTACATAAGTATCTCAAGTTTTTGAAACTTTCAGGATAAAAGGACAATTACTAGCCTAGTCTTACTGAGGCAAAAGACACTCAAGTTAACATCCCCACGGGAATTTCAACCACATATAAAATCTTTCCATGTATGAATGAACTTAAACTGACATTTAGTGAAAAGTAGGCACTTTTTCCTTTGAAAAAGGGAGTACCCCCAAGTCCTATTTCTTGTGAAAGGTGGTTCTTCTATAGCATTCAATGAAAATCAACCAAAAATAGAGTTTAAAAAACTGATCCTGCAATTTCCCTCCCCACCACCCCAGGAAAACAGCTAAACAATTTATCTCCATGCGAGAACACACTACATCACTCAGGTGAGCCACTTGGGCCAACGGGAGCAAGCCAGAGTCCACCACATGGCAAAGCAGCCACACAACTTGCTTTCACAGCTTCCCATTTTAAGCACATGCCCATTCAGCACTGAATCCTCATCCTCATCACCAGCAGTTCAACTCAACCGCTTACCATCTGGCACCAAACTGTGTCTGGATCCAGCCAACTCACTACATCAGCATGTTGGCTTTGCTGTGTGAACTGGTCTCACAGCAGAAGACATAGGAATGCATGGATTTTACTACTAAGGCCGTCTCCTAATATGGGTCCTGTCATTCTCATCAGTGTATGTCTCAAACTGTTCAGCTTTATAATACATGCCCACCCCATGAACAGAGTCCTCGTGCGCCCTCCCCAAATAAAATCTATCCTTTTTGAGGGGAGCTGTTACCTTTTAGCACTAGTGGATAGTTTAGCAGTAGTTTTGCTGGAGAGTTTGGTATTTTTCTTTTGCTGGGTTGCAGAAGGCTTTCTTTCTTCTTGCTCTTCGGGTTCAGGTGCTGGTGGGTCCCTCTGATCTGCATCTGAACTACCACTGCTGGTACTTGGGCTTTCGTCATCTGACCTTTGTCTGTCACTGGACATCTTGGAAAACTTTTGGGGAAGGAACAAAAGTAAAGAAAAGAAAGTGGGACAAAGTCAGTCAGTTCACTTAGTGAAGTACTATCAACTCAGTGTCCTAACCAGTACTCCTAAGACTGGACATGACGGTTTAAAGGGGCGGGGGGGAGATGGAGTGGCTGAAATATCTTTTCAGGTTCCAGTGCAAGAATTCCAATGTTTACAGATTACTATTTTAAAAGAAGAAGGCCAAGGGGGATCCCATTTTAATGAGAATTCCGCCCCTTAAATTGAATTCATGTCTCCCTCCACACACACCACAATCCCTTCAGACAGTACGTCAATCGTCTACTTTGTTCGAAGGCATGAGGCAGTTTTAGCCGAGTACTCCAGCAACCAGCATTAATAACTTATGACACGTTGTAAATAGCACAGATTTCTTCCCCTACCACCACCCAAATGATTATTTTTTGGAAGTCACTAATACTCTGTAAATATTTACACATGAGCAGAAGGGGTCAAGCCATCCACATCTACCCCTTTTCTCCCACCCCCCGCACAAACAATATATTGCGAGTAACAATACTTGCGCTGCTATACAAATTGGGAGGCCAAAACAAAAATGACCCACTCCTTCTTGCCTCCCCGTATATTTAAAGAGCTAGCAAGGCTTTGCTCTTCCCAGACTCAAAACGTTTTTCTCTCAATCACGAAATCAGCGAGCTCCGGGGTAGTATTTACACGGCCAGCAGCAAGAGCTGCATTTGATCACCACCGAGCAGGCTGGACAAGAGGGAACCGGGGTTGCACGGGGTGGGGTGGGGGAAAGAAGAAGCATAATTCAAACTGCACCTTCTGGAAAGCTTTCAACGCCACCGAGTCCTGATCAGTTTCTACAAAACAGACCGACATTTTTTTCCTGCCCCCTCTTAAAAAAAATCCAGGAAGGATCAAACTGGGAGGGGGTTTTTAAATATCTGAATTCTATATTCTTTAAAAAGAAAAAAAGATGATCCTTATAAGAAATTGCAGCAGCAGGGCAGAAATTGCAGCTCTGCCCCCCTCTCCCCCTCTCTCCCTCTCACACACACACAGAGTCGTTGTCGTCGTCGCCGTCCCCCCCCCCGCCACCCCCTTCTCCTCCTCCTCTTTTTTCTCTTCCTCCTCCTCCTCCTCCCCTCTTGGCTTTGTAGGGAGAGGCGAGCTCCCAGCCAGGAGAGGGTATGGAGGGGCTGTTATGGTCGCAAGCTTTTCACCACGATCAGTGTGGTGTGTGTGCACCAAGTGAGGCGTGAACTCAGTCCCGGCTCCTCTGGCCACCGCCAGGCAGCAAACGCTGAAAACAAGAACAAAGCTCCTTCCACCAATCTCTCTTTCTCCCCCTCTTCTCTCAATCTCTCTCTCCCTCCTCCTATCTCCTCCTCCCCCCCCCCCGCCACCATGCTCGCCCAGGTTCCTGCTGCAGCCACCTAACCCGTTTCTCCTTTACCTTCGCAGGCGTCCTGTCCCGATGTTTAGATCGGAGGGGAGGGATGGAGGGGGGGAGGGAAGGGGATGAAACGTCCTTGGAGGGGATGGAAGCAGCCGGGGGGAAATAAAGCAGCAGAGGAGGCTCTGTGGCCGGGCAGTGTGGAACATTGAGAGTCGGAGCGGGGGGTTGGGTGGGGGTGGGGGGAGAGCGAGTGAGAAAGGGGAGGTGCAGTGCTGCTCGATGGCCGGAGGGTGGCGCTGCCGAGGGCGCCTTTTATATATATATTTATATATATATATCCTCCTCCGCCTCCAAGCGAGCTCCCGCGGCGGGGTGAGGGGGGGGTTAACGTAGAGCGGGTGGGGGAAGCTCTCGTCCCCGAGAAGCCGACCGGATGGAACGAAGGGAAAATCGAACGTTCTACTGCCTCCGCCCCCTTGTGTCTGTACGTTCAGCTTCAGAACGTTGCAGTCAGCAAAGTTCCAAACCGGGGGGGGGGGGGGGCGGCAGCGGCAGGGAAGGGGACGGCATTCGTTCCCTTTACTCGGCTGGCAGAGCGCGCCCCCCTGTGGGCTGGGGCGCGCGCACGCGCTCTCTTTACCTTTGCAGGGTGCATGCTTTCCCCGGTGCTACTGGCCAAGGACAAAGAGTTTGTGCCCGCGTAGACTTCAAGTTTGCACCCTGGCTCTTACTTAAGCAATGATTCCTGTACTTCACCAGCAAAACTATGAGTAGCCGGTGGCAGCAGCTACTGGCGCGGGCTGGAGGTGAGAGAAAGCCCGATGGTGGCGGTGAGCAGTGAAATTGTGAATCTGCTGGTAGGAGCTGACAGCTGTCTTGCAGTTGTGATGAGGCTGACTGGGGAGGAATCAGCTCAGCTAGTGTCCCTCTTAACATGCTCGTGTGTGTCTGTGTTATGAGGGTGGCTCGGAGCCTGGAGTGATGAGAGGTGTTAATACGGTTATCTGATCCCAGGAAAGCAATGAGTTGATGTGGGAAAAACTGACTGGCCCAACGTTCAGCAGAAAGCGAGCTCTGAAAGATGCCCTCCGCTACCAGGTACAACTCTCTCAGGCTTGACTTCTGTCCTGTTCCACTCCATAGGATTTTAACCATTTTATTAACCAAAGTCCATGAAGCCACGCTAGGCAGGCTTCCCACCTTAAAATGTCAAAATGCCAAGAGACTGAAGTTGGTGAGATTGACCCCATGCTCCTTTCTGGAAATGCAGGTTTGAGGATTCAACAGTAAACAAAGAGAGGGCCATTTAATAAAACTTCATCACTATTGCTGATGGACAGCCTGATTCATCCAGCCACAGGCCCAGCAAGTTCTACCTGCATGGAGAACACCTCCTCCTCCTCCATCTATACTTAACATGCTCCCACAAAACATTCTCCCAGAAATAACATTCAAACCCAGGGTGAACCTGTGAAGCTGATGAGTGGGAGCTTTGGGACAGATGAACTGCATACACCAGTTGCTGAACAGCTTGGGCAGGCAGACGTGTTATACTCATCCTGTTTGTTTCATCCTGTGGGCAACTGGTTTGCCATTGTGTGTGTAGAGTGCTAGACTAGATGGACCTTGGTCTGATCCTGCATGGCTTCTTTTATGTTCTTATGTAAGCACATGTTTCCACCGCATCCATTGGAATGAAGCCATGATCTCAGAAAAACACAACTTCCCACTCCCCTGCTGCTTGTATCCACCCCTCCTTCCTCCAAAGCACTGCATTCTCCCAGCTTCACCCAAGAAACTTCTAGAGTGTAGCTATGAAAGTAATAGCAGAATGCAGAAAGGCAGGGTCCAAATCAAACCAAATCAGTCAATAAATGAACTTCACAGAGAAGATCTTCCACATGTGATCCAGGTGCCGAAAGTGGCAGATGACAGAAGTTCATGGCACTAGTTCTAGACAGGAGCAGGTGGGCCCTGGTACCAGCTTGTTGCCTCTAGAGATAGACCTTCACTCTTCCTGCTTCTCCTTTAGTAAACTTTAGCAGCAAAATTACAGAATGGGCACTGAAGTGGAAGCCTGACTGGTGTTATATAAAGAACTCTGGATTCAACTTGGCCAACCGCAGATTCAAACTGTGGTTGAACACGGTGTTGAAGTGGCAGCAAAAAAATTACACTGATGGATGCCGCTTGCTTCTCTGGACTTCAGGTTATTGTCAGATTCAGCCTTTTACCCAGTTCATTGCCGGTCCACCCCACATCCCCAAAGGTGGAGGTCTGGACGTGTAATAATTCCTTTCCGATCTCACACTCGTATGTTCATCTTCCCATCTGTCCTGCCTTTTCTCTCCCTACTACAAGCAGTTTTCCCATTCTGCCCTCTTGTTCTTCAGGGACTGATGTTTCTATCAAAGTGCAACATCCAGACAGAGGAAAGAGCTCCCAAAGCTACATCTGAGAAATGCAAGGTACTCATATTCCCTCCCTGCCTCATGCTGTTGCAATTCTTCAAAGGTTTACAAACAAGGATTAAGTTTCTGACATGTTGCTATCTACAGAAAACAACCCACCCCGCCGCCGCCGCCCATAAGAACAAGGATTTTAAGGTTCAGTTTGTTCATACTCCCAGGATCTGTATTCAGTGCTGGCTCCAGGTTTTGCCAGACCCTTGGGCAAGGCACTTCCAAAGACTCCAGCCCTTATGAGTCTTCTCACCACCATGGTCACCAGCTGCTGTTGCTCCTCATCCCTTTTCTTACCATTGCCGCAGCTTGCATGCTGGGCAGGCAGAGGACTGGTGATCATGTAGGCAGGGCCCTCTCCTACTGCTCTTTCTCAGCACTTACTGTGCCAGTGAGAGTGGCAGGTGAACAAGCAGGTTCTCGGTGTGAAAAGGAAGAACGTGTGTAGGGGGCTTCTGAAAGTGGGCCCTCAGCTGGTGCCTGATCTTCATTCCAGCCCTGGCTGTATTTCATAAAGGGGGTGATGCAAGGGATGAGTAGTTCCATGCTCTCCACCAGACTGTTGAATGTTCAGTGTGAACCAAAGCATACTCCTACATATTTATAGAGCCCTTATACAAACCCATCTGCTTCTTTTCCTTTTCTTTTAACTTGGGAATGGCCCACAAATACACACATTTAGGTCTCGGTTCACAGTAGCCATTCAACATGTGGACTGGAAAGTGACGTTACAAACAGTGCTGTGCTGAAAATTTCTCCCCCATTTCCCCCAATAATTCTCATTCAATGTGATAGAAAAGAAACAGCTTTTGAAAGGATCATCAAAGGAGAGGGAAATTTCAGAGACATTGTCAGGGGTTGGCTTTGGGGGCATTTGGGCTTGATTTACAAAGCGCAGGGGGAGGCGGGGGGAATGTGCATGTGTGTCCTTTGCTTCCTCCTGCAATGGTCTCCCCAGCAACCTGAAGCCTCCTCAGCTTCCCACATTTCAATTCAAGCCCAGGGGAAACCATCATGAGGTAGGCCTCCCATAGAGCCTTTTCAGATTCAGAAGCGTAGGCAGCCTGGAAAGTTGCAGAGCAATGGAGTGCAGTGCAAAAGAAAGCACATACAGCACCCCTGACCAGCTTGGGTAAGCTGACAAACATGAGCAAAATGAATGCAAAATAAATTGTAAAGTACCTCAAGAAAGAAGGCCAGGAAAGAGCTGGTGAGAAGAGCCCTGAGAGGAGGGAGGCCGTCACCAGTCTGCTGGCACAGCTGCGTCCAGGGCTGGAGGGCAGGGCCTACCACTGCTGGAGCCCTGTTTGGAGGGCCTGCGCCAAGGGCAGTGGCCAAAGGGCAAGTGCCCATTTGGTGCCGGTTGGGGCAGGTCCAGGCTTTGGGTTTTGTGTGTTTGTATTGTTGCTGCTGTAACTTTGGATTTGGTTATTTCCTGTCCTATTTTGTGTTATTGTGTTTATTCCACTGTGCCAACTTTTTATTTTATTATTCTAAATTGGTTTTAGATGATGCTGAGGAACCCTGGGGAGCATGGGGGGTGCCCTACTAGTGTGGTCATGGATAGGGGGAGATATGACCCTCGGAATTAGCATGCCCAAAAAGGAGAAGAGGGGTTAGATGTTTAACTGCTGTTCCCTTCTGGTTTTTTCCCCAACCAGAAAAGTTCAAGCAATGGTATCAGCCTGCCCTCAGGCTTGGTGGTGCTACTTTTAAATGCCTTGTCAGTCCAGAATAAATTCTCAATCATCCACAATCTGATTATGGACGGGGGGACTGGCCTGGCCTGTAGCATGGAAACCTGGGTGGGGGAAACAGGAAATGTCATTCTTTCCCAGTTGTGCCCACCCAGGTGCAGGACCAGCCTCACCAAGGGTAACAGGGTGAAGGAGTAGCCATCGTCCATGCAATCCTTCTCTCAAAGCTTCCTGTGGACTTGACAGGTCTTGAGTGTTAGTGTTGGGTAATCAAGACAGACTGGGGATTCTGCTTGTGTACCATCCACCCTGCTGCACAACAGACTCCCTAATTGAGCTGACAGAGATGGTCTTGGACCTGGTGTTGAGAACCTCCAGAATAGTAGTTCTGGGAGACCAATAATAGTTCTGGGAGACCATCTGAGTGGGATGGTGTAACGTGGTGTCCTGCAACAGCAGGGGGTTGGACTCGATGGTCTTCATGGCCCCTTCCAACTCTTCTATTCTATGATTCTATGAGACCTCGATTTCCATGCTCAGGCTGCATTCTCTGGGGCAGCTTGGGACATCATGGTCACCGTGACAACCATGGGATTTTCTCAACATGTCACCAGCCCAACATGCGAGGAAGGCCACACTCTTGACTTGATTTTTTCAACTGGGAAGGAAGATCATGATCTGGAAGTGGGGCATTTAACATTAACCCCTTTTCCTCTTGCAATTTAGACTTTTGACTTACTCTTTCCCTCTGAAAGGGTGAGGCACCTGTTAGAATGGTCTACCACCAGAGTCTGCTGGTGCCATGTGGTTTCCACAAGTCTCGGGGGGGGGGGGGGCAGGTCCAGCTGATATGGTTGGCGTTCCTGTTGAAACTCAGGTCACTCTATGGCATCCAGAAGTGACCCGGGTGGTTCACATGACTGCAGAGCTCACATGGCTCCATGGTATACAGTAGTAGTGTAGGCAATGAAGCAAATGGGAAGATGGCTGGAACACAAGTAGAGGAAAACCTGGCCTGAACCGAACCAAACATGGGTAAGTGCTCACTATCACATTGTGTTGGCGAAGCTGGAAAAGAAATCTTCCTTACCTGCCAGTATTATGTTCTCTGGGTACTGTCCAGCAGAGTTATTAAGAGTGGTTCATGACCTTTTACATGTTGGCCCTAAAGGTCAGATAGAACCCTTGGTGGCCCACTGTGATGAATTTGCACAGCGCTTTGAGAGTAAAGTTGCTTGGAGTCAGCATGAACTGGACTCGACTTTTGATGTGGCCTCTTTAACAGAGGCGTCCATGAGCACTCTCTGGTTCCATTTTATTGGATAAATTTCAATTGTTGAAGCCTGATGATGTGGACAAGGTGCTTGGACAAGTTCGCCCTACCACCTGCGTTCTTGACTCTTGTTCTTCATGGCTGCTTATACAAGCCTAGGAGGGAATGAGAACCTGGATTCAGAGTGTAAATACCTCTCTGAAGAGGGGCTAGTCCCAGCCCTGTTAAAAGAAGCAGTGATCAAACACCTCCTGAAGAAGGCAAGCCTGGACTCAGAAGATATCAGCAACTATAGGCTTGTGGCCAATATTCCCTTCTTGGGCAAGGTGCTTGAGTAAGTGGTGCCCAGGCAGCTCCAGGCACTCTGGGGGGAAACAGATCATCTGGATCCATTTCAGTCTGGCTTTAGGCCCAGTTTTGGGACTTAAACTTCCTTGGTCACCCTGTGGGATGACCTTTGCCAGCACAAAGACAGGAGGAGGGCATCCCTGTTGGTTCTCCTGGATCTCTCAACAGCTTTTGATACTATCAACCATGGTATCCTTCTGGATAGGCTGGTTGGGTTGGGGGCTGGAGGCACTGCTCTGTAGTGGTTCCACTCCTACCTGACTGGCCAATTCCAGAAGCTGTTGCTGGGGGATAATACCTTGGCCCCATGGCATTTGTACGATGGAGTGCTGCAGAGTTCCATCCTATCCTCCATGTTGTTCACTATCTACATGAAACCACTGGGAGAGTCATCCAAATGTTTGGATTGAAGTATTATCAGTATATGAATATCACTCAGCTCTTCCTCTCATTTAAATCTGATCCAGGTGAGGCATCCAAGAAACTGGTGTCTGTGTACAGCAGTGGATTGGATGAGGGCTAATAAATTGAAGTTTAATCCAGACAAGACGGATGTACTGTTGCTAGGGGGGAACCCTGATCCTGGACAGGGTTGCACTCCCCCTAAAGAACAGAGTGTGGGGCCTGGGAATATTCCTGGATCCAGAATTATCCCTGGAGTCTCAGGCAGCATCTGTGGCCAGGAGCACCTTCCATCAACTTCGGTTGATTTACCAACTGCATCCCTATCTGAACAGGTAGAACCTAGCATGGTAATCCATGCTCTGGTAACCTCATATTTAGAATACTGTAATGCACACTACTATGAGGCTGCTCTTGAAAACGGTCTGGAAACTTCACTTGGTACAGAATAGGGCAGCACATCAGCTGACAGGGACAAGTAGAAGTGACTATATCGGCCTGGTGCTATATTGCCTGCACTGGTTACCAACTGAAGACCGGGCCTGCTCCAAAGTGCTTACTCTAACGTATAACCCTGCACTGCTTTGGGCCTGGATATCTAAAGAAGAGTCTTCTCTCATGTACACTTATCCGGATAATCTACAGTGGTCCTTCTCCATGAACCACCCATGAAGGAGGTAAACAGGGTGGCTACATGGGGAAGGGCCTTCTCAGCTGTGGCGCCCCAGCTGTGGGATCAGATCAGGGAAACATGCCTGGCACCAGTGTTATATATATTTCAGCCCTAGGTCAAAACATTTTATTTTCTTGGCATTTTAACTGTTGAACATGTTATTTGGTTTTATATTGGCTTTTACATGTTTTTGGTACATGTGGAATAGCTGTTACTATGCATTGTCTTGTTTTTGTCCAATTATATGCCTGTCAAATTTTATTGGCAGGATGCTCTATGATAGGTGAGTTTGTTTAAAATCTGTTTCTAATTGACAGATTACTTGTATATTTTTAAAATATATTCTGTACACTGTTTTGAGAGCATTGTGTTAATCCAATGGTATAGAAATGCCTTAAATAAATAAAATAAGGCCTATTATTATTATTATTATTACCAATAGAAGCTTTTTTCATGGGGAAGAACACTTTAGGGCAATTGACTGACAGAATTTGGGGGAGACAGTTGTTCCACATTTTCCTTGGAGCAGGACACATCACTATCTTGTGTCACCCTCCCTTAGATGGCTTTCAGGGAAGAAGTGATAGTATAATTGTTGGGAACCACCTTGAGAGTTTCTGCTAGTGGGTGGTATAAAAATGCATTACATAAATATCTTCATTACATACAAGATGCATCCACAACCAACCCTCGGGAGTTTACAATTTGGAAGGACCTGGAGAAAATGCTGAACTTTTTAGTACAACAACTCAAACTGGACCAACATTTTTCAGAAAACATTATACTCAGAAAGTTTATGAAATTTTCTTGCACCCCTCCTCCACTACCACTAAAATTAGGCCACTGTACAGAATTTTACCAATTTTTTCCACAATTCTTGTGGGTCACTTCCTGGATGCATACACAAACAAAATAGCCTGGAGCAATGCCAGTTGCAGGGTACTGTGAATGCTGCAAAACGGAGGACAGCTGCCAACACATTCGCTGTTGCTGCCACTTGCACTTCCAATGTAAGCAAAAACCAGAAAGAGACACTTCCTACAACCACTGCTAATGATGCACCTCACCTTGGAGAAACTGTTGGAGATTTTCTCTTCCCCCTGGAAAAAATTGGTGAAAAAGCCCCCTGAATTTCTCTGCCTACAAGGAGGGTGGAGAATTTTGAGAGGCCCTTGACACAGAGCTCCAGTTACAAATGGAAGTACCATTCTTTGGACTGCATGTACGCTCCAGGCCCGTGCCAAACCCATCCTAAAGTAAGGCACAAAAGCACCCTTCCAGGCTACATTTCTCCACATACTTGCAATCTCTCCACACACCAGCCATAACAAAGTGTTGGTGCATGGGCCGAAGTGAGTCAGGAGGAGCCCCTGAAGTGATCTTGCAGTGTTTGTTGTCTCTCTCAACAGTTTCCATCTTGGACCTACAAGCAGATCAAAGGGTGAGGCAAACTCAAGGAGTGTAACAACCCCCATACAACTGCGCCATGGGGGAAGGTTATCATTGTCCCTGCCACAGATACTACCTCCAGCACCTCAGGGCCACAACCCCATGGACAGCATCCCAGGATTGTATCATTGGGCATTTGCTGAAGCCTGTCCACAACCACCACCCCATGGCTTCTGGCCTGCCACTTCCTTCTCCTTTTCTGCCTGCCTGCTCTGAGCAAACAGACAGGAACAGGTCCATGGAGGAGGTTAGATGAACATGGAAGTTAGTTGAGTCACCCTCTCCTAGGCTGCTCCTGAAATGCAGCAATTGGGCCAGAAAGCAGGCTGTTGCTCCATGACAGAAATCCCAGCTTTCATCCCTGGCACCTCCAGGCAGGGTAGCAAAAGTTCCTGCCTGAAACCCTGCAGAGCTGCCGGCAGTTTTTTCGACATGACTGAGCCAGAAGGACCAAAGGCCTGATCCAGTCTAAGGCAGCTTGCTTTGTTCCTAGGAAGGCAGTCTAAGGGCCTGGAGCAAGGAAGGCAAGCAGGGTTCATTGAAGTGGGCGCGTTGCCCGAGGGCCTCTCAAACTGTGAAGCCAGGGAGTAGGAATTTGAATTCAGGACTCCCTACAGTAGGCCTAAGTTTTTAACCAAGGCCTCCTAAGTCTAAGGACAACAAGTCCTAAAGTAAATTACGGTGAATGAAATATTCATTTTGATAATGAAGTAATGGGAAATAGCTATCATGATGAGTGTATGGCTAATCAATTATGGAGCTATAAGGACATGTGCCGTTTGTGCTGGTTGGTGGCAGGGAATCACGAAATGTCTCCAGGAGAATTGTGCTATTAGTCATGATGGAAAATCATTTCTTTCCTTTCTAGCCATGCATTCAGCATTCTGATTATCAGGGCTTCAATGTACAGTGTAGCCTGATCATAAGCATCTGCCATGTATCTGTTTGCAAAGTGCACAACAATATTTGGAACCATTTCTGTTCCCTTATCATATGTTTCCTTTGCCTTTTTTCCTGTTGTTGCTGTGATGTCAACTTAACAAGTGTGGCCCTGCAACAAAATGTTGCAGTGTGAAATGCTCCAGCTTAAAATTCCAGCTCATTTTCCAGTCATGCCCATTTCCATATCCCTGCCACTGGTTTCATATTTTCCCAAAGTCAGTCTGCATTCTGTGCCCAAGGAGAATAGCCACTGCCCACTGGTCTGTTTTAGGTGTACACGCACACGCACATGTAGTAGGTTTTTGCTTAAGTATTTTCCTGTATCTGCTAAATCTGGAGTTCTTCTGAGTCTGGTGGCAGTATTTTGGCTACACAAAGATCTGGATTCTGTTTTGTTTTTTAATATTAATTCCTAACTTGATTCAGGTTGTAAGATCACTATTGGTATATGTAGCTATCTTACTGTTGGTGGTGGTGATTCTTTCATAGTTTGTAAGTCTAAAAATGAAGTACTAGAAAGCTGATCCAGGATAAGAAGCTGTATAAAATCTAGGTTTGCTCATTTATATCTATATATCCAAATTCGGAAATGATTTTTTGGATTTATTTAAATTTCATAGGTGCCAAAGACAAGTTATTAATTTCTCATTTAAATAACATTAAATTGAATGGATTATTCAGCTTCTTTGCACCCCAGTCCAGATTTGCATCCCAACCCGACAAAATATTTTCAGTTTAAGCACCTTGCAGGGAAAAACTGTGGCAGGAGACAGGTTTGGCAGTGTGTGGAAACAGTGCTGCATTGGCAGGTTTTGAAGTTCAAGCACAGAGCAGTCATCAGGATAGTTCCCATAGCCACACCCCCAAAGCCAGGCCAAAAATGCAGGCAGCTGGGCTGATCCTTATCAACAAACCAGTTGTAGCAGTTTTCATTCCATCGGGAGCAGGTCTCTGGGGAAGCTCATTCATCTTAATTACCTGTTCAAGGCCAGACTACCCCAAAATACTGTGCATTACAAGGGACAATATATTGTTGCCAGAAAAAATCATTTTCCCCCACCTTCACCCCAGCTACTGTGAAAATCACAGCTAAGCTCAGAAGGAATGGAATTCTGAGAGGGGTTGCAGATGACATCAGTGTGCCGAGGAGGAGGAGGAGGAGGAGGAGGAGGAGGAAAAATGCGCTGGTGCATTGTCCCTAAGAGACCTGACTCCAGTACACCAGTAAATAGAAACTGTGGTGAGAATCCTTCCTTCTCCAGTTGCAAGCCACCTTGGAAATTGCCCCTGGCATGGCAATGAGAGCCAGTGAGGTGTAGTGGTTAAGAGTATGGACAGGGACTCAGGTGACCTGGGTACTAGTCCCTGCTCAGCCATGGAGCCAACTGTGTCACTTTGGACCAGTCACAGACTCTCAGCTCCACCTATCTCACAGATTGCTGTTGTGAGGATAAGGTTGAGAAGAGGAGAATTATGTAAGCTGCCTTGAGTACCCCAAAAGCAAAAAAGCAGGGTATAAATCTCATAAAGCTGAGGGGAAAACTTCCCAATTTGCCCCTATAAATTCAGAGCCCTGAAGCATAAATTCAGGACAGACCTTCCACTGACCCAGGACTAACTACATCCATGCTTGGGGAAGATCCATTAAGGTCCTTATGACCCTTTGATTTCAGTGGACCTTTCTAAGTAAGATGAGGCCTGGATCCAACCCACTGGAAATTAGGATGGCAACCCACAATCTGTTCAATCTATGTTCCTTAGTGGGATGGTCATCATATCTGCCTGTTAGTTCAGGAAACGTACATTGATTTCAGTTGTAATGGATGTTAAACAAAATTTGTGAATGGATGAGCTGAATTAATGAAAGGAACAAATAGCAGGCAAAGACATTTTCTGCAGCTGTTCCTTGTTCATGGACATTCTTCTTTCCTCTGGAGATTCTCCAGAGCCTTACCTGAAAAGACATTTCTTTGCTAGAAGGTGTTTTGAGGATAAGATTAAGTTGAAGAGCTGGAAAGGGTTTAAGTTACAGTTGCATGCAAAGAGCCTCCCAAAACTCTCTACCCATCTGTGGGCAGAGAAATTGGAGGAACAATTTCATCTGATTTCTCCAGGAGCAGGAGAAATTCTCTATCCATTTTGCTCACTAGTGTCAGGAGCTGTAGAACTTAAGAATACAAGGAGAACCATGCTGGATCAAACCAATGTCTAGTCTAACATTTCATTCACATGGAGGCAAACCAGCTGCTCACAGGATCCTTCAAGCTGGATGGGTATAACAACTCCCTCTTGACCAGGCCCTACAGCAACTGGTGTACCAGAGATAGCACATAGCCATCAAGACTAGTAGCCATTGATAGCTTTCTCCTCCATGAAATTCCATCTTAAAGTCATCCAAAGTGGTGGCCGTCATGACTTCCTGTGGCAGTGAATCCCATAGTTTTATTTATCCCGAATCTCCCATGAATCAGCTTCATGGGAGATTCGGTTATAATATTATGGGAATTTTTCAAACCATACATAATTTTGAATACCTTTATCATTTCTCCTCTTACTTGCCATTTTTTCTAAGCTAAATAATCCCTTTTCTTTGTTCTTCACAGGGGAGGAGCTCCAACCCCTTCATCATTTTAGATGCCGTTCTCTGCACCTTTTCCAACTCAATTATTTTTCTTTTCAGGTGAGGCAACCAGAACTGTACACAATACTCTAAGTATTGTGACACCAAAGGGGAGTAGGATCTTGGCAGTTTTATTTTCAATTTCTTAATTATGCCTCATATGGAGTTTGCCTCTTTCACAGCAACTTCACATTGGGACAACTTTTTCATCAAGTCATCCACACACCTGCTCCAGGATCGTTTTGTTCATCAGTCACTGCAAGCTCAGATCCCATCAGCCTATACCTGATGTTAATTTTTATCTCATCGTGATTTACTTTGCTTATATTGAATGACATTTGCCATTTTGATGCCCATTTTCCCAGTTTGGAGAGATCTCTTTGGAGCTTGTCACAATACCTTTTGGCTTTAACTACCTTGAGTAGTTCGGCATCATCAGCAAACCTGGCCACTGATCTATTCACTCTGAATTCCTGATCATTTATGAATAGGTTGAAAAGCTCAAGAATCTTTGATGAGGATCTTTGTCAAAAACCTTTTGGACATCTGAGTAAACTATGTCTACCGGACTACCACAGTCCACTTGTTTACTAATACTCTCAGTGAACTCTAGCAGGTAGTGAGACAGGGCTTACCTTTGTGAAAGCCATACTTGCTGAAAGTCTTTTTCAGCAAGGCTTTTCCTTCTATGTACACACTGATTCTATCTTTAATCATGCTTTCAGCCAATTGACCTGGAAAAGATGTTAAGCTAAGCAGCCTGTGATTTCCAGGTCCTCCCTGGATCCCGTTTTTAAAAAATGGTGTTACGTTGGCCATTCTTCAGTCCTCTGGCAGAGAGGCTGATTTTAAGGACACATGACATATTTGAGTAGGAAGGTCAGCAATTTCATACTTGAGCACTTCAAGAATTCTAGGATACATACCATCTGGGCCAGATTCATTAACACTGGCAGTAAAGTTGAGAATTTCATCTTTTATGGCTGCTGTCTGCCTTCATTCCTCAGACATGCTTCCTGAATCCATAAATCCAGGATCAAGTATTTGTCCTGTGCCCTCTGCTGTGAAGAGAAATGAAAAGAATTCATTCAGCTTCTCTACAATGTCCTTATCCTCCTTCAGTACTCCTTTAAATCCATTATCATCCAGTAGTCCAACTGCCTCTCTAGCTGGTTTCTTGCTTCTGATACATTTAAATAATTCGTTACGGTTGACCTTATTGTTAGCAATACCCTCCTCAAAATGGGGTTTTGCTTTGCTTATCATCATTTTGTATCTCCGTTGTGCAAGCTTGTGCTCCCTGTTGTCTTCCTCATTTGGACAAGGTTTCCATTTGCTGAAGTAAGGCTTCTCTCTAATAGCTTCCTCAAAGACCTCTTGTTAACGATGCTGGTGGCCTCCTGGACTTCATGCTACTTTCCCCAGCTTGTGGTATATGTACTATCAGAGCTTCTATTATTACGGCTTTCAGCCATCTCCAAGTATTTTGAAGGGATTTAACACTCTTGACTCCTCTTTTCAACTTCCTTGTTGCCAGTCCCCTCATTCTAGTGAAGCTTTCTCTTGTGAAGTCAGAGGTGACTGCATGCTCCAGGCACTGAAGAGGCTTCCAAGTCTCGGGGCATTTTATATCTTATCTGGAATACAAGTTGCTGGTGTTTTTGAGCTTGCTTAATTGCTGCAAGGGAGCCAAGGGTGCTGTGTGTGCTTTCTCTTACACAACTCCTGTTGCTTGGTGACCTCCCAGGCTGCCTGTGCTTCTGGATCTGAAAAGCTCCTGTGGGAGGAGGAATTACCTCCCCTGGGCTTTCACTGGAGTGCGGGAAGCCAAGGAAGCTACAGGCTGCCAGAGAGATGATTGCACACTGAAAGACAGGACACCTACACATCAACCTCAGCCACATCATAAGTACAGTAAGCACAAAGCTCCCCCAAACCCAACCAATGATAATTTCTCTGAAATTTACTTCGCCTTTGAATTTGTTACACAACTGCTCTTCTTCCAAACTGAATGAGAATGGTAAACCAAATGTAGGGGACACTTAGGATCTCTTCCCCTCTCTCCTGATCAGCAGACACAAGTGGCATATCATTTGACCCCTTGAAGATGTGGGAATGCTCAAGTTTCCATTGAAAGACCACTTTGAAGCAAGCTTGACAGTTCAAGGAGAACATCTGTAGACTTTCACTTAATACATTTCTGTTCTGCCCAATAACCAAAGTGCTGTGTGCATTTCACAATATGATCAAACATAAAGCAAACACTTCCACATCCAAAAAAATGTAAAATTGTGAAAACAGGTTAAAAACAGTTATCAATAAAACTACCAGGTCCTGATTAAAACACTAACAAGCCCCATTACACACCATCAAATGTCTGGAAATAGAGGAAAGTTTTACCCTGGCACTGAAAAGATGCCCATTGCTGGGGAGAGCATTCCACAGTTGGGGGGCCTCTCCCGAGAAGGCCCTCTCACTGATATCCTCTGAACCTCCCTCAGAAAGCCCTTGGCAACAGCTCTTGATTGTAGTATGTGGATATGTGCATACTCAGAAAGTTGCTCCATCAAGTATCAAGGTCCTAGGTCTGTGCAGATGTTTTTAGATGTGTTTCTGCACATCACTTTATCATTACCACATTTCACCTCAAAAAATATTTGGGAAGTCAAGATGTCTCAATAAGACAATCACAAAGGGGCATGTGGTGATGGGGAAGATGTTAGATGTTTATGGTGTGTTTAGTCGCTAAGTCGTGTCCAAGCCTTCACGACTCCGTGGACAACATTCCTCCAGGCTCTCCTGTCCCCCACCATCCCTCGGAGTCCACCCAAGTCCACAATGACCACCCCAGTGACCCTATCTAGCCACCTCAACCTCTGCTGTCCCCTTCTCCTTTTGCTTCCAACTGTTCCCAGCTTTAGGCTCTTCTCCAGTGAGTCCCTCCTTCTTATTAGGTGGACAAAGTATTTGAGTTTCATCTTCAGAATCTTTCTAAAGAACAGTCAGGGTTGATTTCCTTTAAGATTATGCACATCAAGGAGTCCAAATGTTGTCATCCTTCTTTTGTAATCTTCTATGGTTTCCCACATCTCCCATCTATATTCTTCTTGCAGAAAATCCATTAAGAAAAAAAATGGCGCTACTGCAGTGTTAGAACTATGACTCTATCAGGAAGCTTTCATTGTCACATATACCTAAGATCTAGCATGTCTATCCCTTAGCCTAGCCTACCTGATAGGGTTGTTGTGATGATAAAATTGGAAAATATGACAACATCACCTTGAGTTCCTTGGCGGAAAAGCAGGGTATACCTATAATAAATAAATAAGTAAAACAACATTTGATTCATAGTATCAGAAATGGGCCTGCCTTACATCGGAATAGAATACTTTCTCAGCATTATTCATGAATGAAGAAAATACATCATTTATTGACTCTGCCTGTAGCGTTAAGCAGAGGTTCAGTCTGGCTTATGAAATCTGAAACACCGCCTTTGCCTACATTTAAGAAATAGACTTTCAATGCTGATTAAATGCCTGTTTCACAAAACGGAATGCTCTGTTAATAATTTAGGCAAAGGTGTTCTTCATTTCATGTATTAAGCAGAGGATTGGCTGTTGTCATTATCTGTGCAAAGGAGGTATGTGCATCTTATTTCAGAAACTTCTGCCTCAGTGTGTGGGGAGCCCTGCACGCATAGGAGTGGGGCTTCAGCCAGACTTGGCTGCTGGCAGAACCCTTCTCAAAAGTCTGAGTGGGGCTGGCAGAGAATAGGTTAATCCATGCTCCATTCCCCTTTTTCAAAAGGCTCCTGAATCCAGAATGTGCATGATAACCTTGAGCTACCTCTACCTTCTAGGTCTTAGAAATGAAGAAGAACCTGAAGGGAAGGGCTGGCCTTTCTGTCTTGATGTTTGAGCGCCGTCGTCCAAAGTACTCAGTGAAACTACAGATGGGAGCCATGCAGCGCAAGGTAGCCCGGGTGGCTGTACATCTCACTTTCCCAAGAACAGTCCTCTGTTCGAAGATTCTACAGATGGAGAACCATCAGAAGGGAGAGTTTAAAGGGACCTTTGTACTGGCCATCAGTTAACACAGGGGTTAGACTTGTAAGCACACAGTTGCCTGATCACAAGGTAAACTGTACTGCATTTTTATTTAAATGCGCATCTTTGCAAATGTTATGTATATCTGCATGCTTCTTTTAGTAGGGGAGAAAGGCTGATGTGTTGCAAGTGGCATCCCTTAAAGCAGGGACCCAATTTGAGGTAGGCGAAGCTCCACCATGTTCCAGTGATGACCTTTTCCATTTCTGTCCAAGGCCAAAAGCAGAATACAACAATACAAACAAATTGAAAACAGGATGTTGTAGCTTTCAGTTCTTACTGCTAACCCCTAAACCTTAAAAGCATTTCAGCCTTTTAGAAAGGTGGGGGGAGTGTGTGAAAGCCAGGAAACCACACTCATTCTGTGGTTGGGAGAAAGGCAGTGGGGCTGAGGGGAGACAGTAACTCTCTGAGTACCTCTAAAGGCCTTCACTGGGACCCCAAGCAGCCTGGATCTGGCCCTCAGGCCTGAGGCAGCATTTACCGACTGCCAAGGTATGCAAGAGGTTGTGGGATTCCAGCTCCTATCAGCCCCAATGAGCATGTCCAAATGGTTATCGGTTCTGGAAGATCATGTTGAACAACATCTGGAGGGCCCCTGGCAGCCCACCTCTGTCTTCGGCTGCAGGGACGTGCATCTTTCTCCCCACCGTGATCTCGGCAATAACAGGGATCAGCATTACAGAGTTGCTGTAAGGGCTGCTGAGATAATGCTTGCAATGCCCTTTGAGCACTCTAAAGTGCTGTAGAGATGATTATGATGATTATGCAAAGTATTCTAAAAATTATCCAACGAGAACATTATGTCCATCTTGCCGCCCGCTCTGAATATCTTTAACATTTGTGTGGTTCATAATAAGCTGCCCTCTTATTTAAAACAAATAAAGACAGAAAAGGAGAGCGGTGCCCATTTTCCAGGGATATTTAAATAGTAGATGGTCTGAGTCTAGACAGCTGAAGGAAGGGAACCAGCCTGATAATTAAAAACAAAAAAACAAAACAAGTGATGCTCACAACAAAATGTTGCAGCATATCCTCGCTCTCTTTCAAGGCTCCACGCAGCCATTCCTCCCAAGTAAGGCTTTCCCTGTGCTCATTTTACTTCCTTCAGGTCACTCTACATTCTAGTGTACTGCACACAGCCACGGTTCTGGATTATTTTGGGTTTCCTTTTTAAAAGATTAGATTTGTATTTCTGCAGATCTCAGGGTTTTCTCAAGCATGTTGGTACTTCCTTATTATTTCGCAGCAGCCATATCTTGCCGGCATTGCCGTTGGCACTCATCCTTTGAATTTGCTATTAAAAGGAGTGCTGCAAAGGCTATAGGAGAAGTATGATGATCATTAACATTTTATATCATGCTTCCTCCGAGGAGCTCAGTGTATGGAATTTAGCTTTCTCTTGCTTTGGCACGATACTGCATAAATGAAGTGCTGGGGTCCGGTAATGATAAAACCCAAAACTTTGGTGATAGTAGAGTCAAACACAGATGGGCAATTAATGCCCAATCTATAGAGCAACACCCATTTTTAAACAATATGTGCTTACTGCTGGTTATTCCAGCAATCCATGTCCTGGAACGTACATATTATGCTGCTCAAAGACTGCTAAAAGACTGAGGGAGGTATGTATGTATGTATGCTATTTTTCAGGACAGCCAACTCATAGCCCCTGCACTTAAAATCTTGCAGGGGAAAATTATTACACAAGTTCTATACAGGATTGAAGACTGGGGCTGAAATGAGAAGGTGCTTGCCCAGTTGGAAGTGACCCAGAATAAATGTCTAAGGAAAATTCTGGTTCTTCTCCAAGGCATTCCTGCTGCCCAGCTAAGGATGGAGGTAGGCTTGCCCTCAATTACAGCAAGGCCCATCTGGCATCGCTCAAATATTTCAAGAAACTTGACAGTTTGCCAGAAGACCACCTAGTTAAATCTAGCTATTTGTATCCTTGGGTGGGAAAACAGTGGGCAGCTATGCAGTCCCATATTTTACAAAATTACTCTCTTCTTCCTTTAAATGAATAAAATATTGGGATTTAAACAACATTTGAGCCCATCTTCTTGTGAAGGATGCCAAACGAGATACTTCCTTAGTCCAATTAAAAAATTCCCTTTGTGTTACTCCTTTTTGAAGAAAAATACATATTTTTTTTTCTCAAGGGGAATCACCAGGTGTTTTGCAGTCATTCTTTTGTTTTTCTTTTCTATAGTCTGTTTTTATCATCTGTTTTTAGCTGTTTTAAACTTTTTATGTTTCCCTCTGATTTGTGAGATTTTTATTGTATTTTATCATTTGTTTTTACGGACTGGGTAAACCACTTGGAGAGCTTTGGCTGTAGGATGGCATAACAATGGAATGACTAAATCATCATAACCATAAGAGTAACCATAATTTCACCATGCTTAGGAGCTGTCAATAGTGCTCCATTAGGAAGGGCATTTACCGGCCTACGTTTCAAATCACGCCTTCGGCATCTCTTGGGGGAGCTGTTCAGAAATCCCCGGGGAACAGTGCCTTTGTCCCTGTGGCCAGGGACAAGTGGAGGAGTTAACACATTATGTTCTATGCTGCCCTTTCTAGGATGCTATAAAGAGATTGTTGGGTCAGATTATGGAAAATGCCTTAGGTTCAGAAAGTACCAAACGGCCACTTTCACCATGTTATTTTTTTTAATCAGAACATTAAGAACATTCTATCCAATAATTCTGTTGGACATCTGGCCAAATAGCATTTTAGTGTTTTATCCACTTTCTCTGTTCACAGAGTTTGTAACCGATCTAGGTTTGTGCTCAGTTTGGCCCTACTGAGTGTGAGTATGTTTGGGTATGGTTTTTGTTATGACGTGTGGTTGTAACAATCAGATTTCTTTCTTTCATACTTTCCAGCTGCTTAATCTTCATAGTAACCCAGGAGGGTGAGTCCTAAGATAGCGACTGATGCAGGGTCACCAGCGTGCTGTAAACCAGCTGGAGAACTGAGGCTGAAATGTGGTAAATCCATGAACGGTGTGATGACAAAGGGCCTGTCTTTGGGCCCATCACTGACTCGGCCTAATCCACCTCACAGGGTTGTGAGGATAAAATGGAGAGCAGGAGGCCCATGTAAGCCAGCTTGGGCTCCTTGTAGGAGGGAAAAAAAGGCTGGCAGGCTAGAAATATAATAAATGCATGCATACATATAAAAAGGGAGAATGGAATATTTCTTAAAACTGGGTAAAATGTGCCAGTGGGTTATTATAAATGAGACACTGTTTATGGGCTTTCTCATGCTCTCTCCCCACACAGCCCTAGCCCTAATGACTTTCTACTCTCCCTTCCAGACAGCCACATCAGGAAGCCTAAGAACATAAGGCATGCTTGAAAAATTATGAAATAGTGAGATGTGGCAGGTGACTCAGGAAAGAAAGGCAATAACTAAGTTTAGACCACATGATAATTCACAGAGGTTAAGTGCAGGTTGTCCTTGAACTGTGGATTGTTGTTGAAATGTGGATTATTGTGCAGCTGACTTCAGCTGAAATAACAAACCATGGTGAACAACTCACACTTCACAACCCAGCAACAAACCATGGGTTGTTCATGGTTAACAAGCCATGGGGTTTTTTTTTGTTTTTTGCAGCTGGGTACAGACAACACAATAACCCACATCTCAGCAACAACTCATAGTCCAATGACAACCCTCACTCAATCCGTACTCAACTTCTCAATGTGGGATATTGTGTTGTCTGAACCCAGCCGTTTTGTAGGTTTACTGAGGACACAGTTTGACCACGTGCTTTGCCTGCAGAATGTCCCTGATTCAATCTCTGGTGGTTCCAGGTAGAAGGATCAGGTAGCAGGCAGGGGAAACGATAACTTGTGCAGAGCACCCTGGGAAGCTACTCCACCGTCAGAGTAGACCTGCCTTCCCCAAAGCACCAGACTGTCATACCCATTGCCTCTTGCCAGCATGGATAGTGGAAGCTGTGGCCCAGCACATCTACACACTGCCATGTTCGAGAAGGTTGAAACAGGTGATCCTGATTGAGGTGGACAAATCGGCAAGCTGCCTAAGTTCAAGAGAGACATGGAGAAATAATGAAGGTTTGTTTGTTCAAAGAAAAGGAAAGAAAGCCGGCTGCAGAGAATTCCCAACTCACTACTACAAGCAGATTGCCCCCGAGACATGCTGTAGAAAATTCCTAGCATAAACAGTATCTAGAATGATGAGCAGCCTGGGCATAATTAGTCAGAGCGATGCAGGACAATATCAGAAACCTATCAGTCAGCAGTTGAGCCGTTAAGCTACCATGGATGGTGCCAAATGAGACTTGGGAGATTGGGGGAATGCTGAATGTCAGGATTAAGCCGTTGGAATAGTAGTTCATCAAAGGTGAAAATTAATGATGCAACTTGTGTTGATGCTCGGACGGCTTCACTGCAATGTAGCAAATCAAACAGAGCCGTCTCCAGTATGTACACACCAATCTCAGCACCTCAGGAAGAGCAAGCATGACATCTGTCCATCAGCAAGGGGTGCCCAGAATGGGAAAGCAGTGTTGCGAAACCTGATGCGGCATAAATGAAAGAATTCCTGAGGGATATTAAATATATCTGACAGAAAGAACCCTTATTAAGCTAGGTGCACATACATAACTACTTCAGACTAGCGAAGTGCAAAGAATCCCACTCTTGTAAATGGGCCATCCAAAGAGATGGACTTCTTCTTTTGAAAAGAAATGGAGGCATTTCTTTGTTAGATCTGATCTCACCTTCCTTCCAAAGGATGCTCAGCGCAGCTGACAGGAATGGCAGAAAAGCCATTGAATCAAATACGATCAAATTCAATAAAAAAGCACTGACACAACGTCTTAAAACCCACATCACAACAAGGCTGCTGGAATGTCAATTAACTCTGCAGAAAGAACCAGCTGAAACCAGTCACAACATATTTACAGGTCAGCTTGTAGGTCGAAGCCCCACCTGGGTGAAAATGGCTGTGCCTGCTGTCAGGTCAACACACACAGGCAGGGGTGGTGCTGGGTGCCAAGACCATCCAGGGCTCAGGCCCACGGGTGGCAGATTTGCGCGTGTTAATTCACACAGGGTCTAAAGTCTCTGTGTGTCTTTAAAGGAGCTTGTCTTCTAAGGACACCCCCACTGATTAAAGAGGGGATACGTGGTGGGGGGGACACTTTTGAGCAGGCAGAGAGATTTGTGGGGCAGGAGGCGGTGAAGCACACGTGGGTAAAAAGCCAGCCAATTCACAGGGATCAGCAGCAGCAGAGATCATCAGGGCCTCTGTTCCTTCTTTCAGCAGGTGCCGGGCCAGATGGTCTCTCAGCGCTTTGGGGCTGCAAATGAAAGGCATGGAGCTCCAGCCATAGAGGGCCCTCTGTAACCCTGCCTCTGCAAAAGGAGTTAGCCAGCCTGCCCTTGCCAATTAATTCCAGAACTCTGGAGTAGCCACCAAGAGGGTCCTCCAGGGTTTCTCCCAAAGGCACTTTAATATGTTGCTGGAACAAAGGAATGGTTTATTTCAAGGATCTTGAAACCAAGGAAGAATGGAAGAATGAAGTCTTTCAGGTGGCCTACCCTCAAGTCTTATAAGGCTTTGTCGGTCAAAAGCCCTGCTTTGAATTTTGCCTTGAAATGAATTGGCAGCCAGTGAAGCTGTGGTAACATGGGAGTCAGCAGCCTGGTCACAGCATTGTGGACCTACACAGTTTTGGTACATCCTTCAAAGGCAGTCCTATTGATTGATTGATTGATAACATTTCTCTACCATCGTATATTTTCAAAAAAATGCAAGACAGGGTGCACAAAAAATTAAGAAACATTGGAACCAGGTGAACAGTACTTAATTTAAAATACAGAGGATGAAAAATAGATTAAGACTAACAATGTAAAAAACTGGGTAAATTAAAAGTTTTTGGCCTGGTGCCAGAATGAATAAAGAGCCCTGCATACAGCATGTTACAGTAGTCTAGCTTTCCCTAACCTGGAGCCCTCCAGTCATTTTGGGCTTCAACTTCCATCAGCCCCAGCATTGACATGGTCAATTGTCAGGGATTCTGGGACCTGTTGTCCCAAACAACTGGACAGACCAGTTTTGGGGGGTGGTAGTAGTCCAACAAGATGTAAATAAGGATTGTGCCAATTGTGGCTTTTCTAGGAATAGGCACAATTGGTGCATTTGTAGAGTGAATTGAAGCAAAACTCCCAAAGTGATGATTGTACAGTCTACTTGATTCTTAAGAGAAGAAATACGCCTATATCAGGTCTCAGACTGTTTGCACTTATGCCTATCCTTTTCAAACTGAATTGAGGTAGAAATCAGCCTTATCCCATGCGGGGGGAAGCCATGGCTTTTAAAGCTAAATTGCCACTCTGAGCACTAGGTAATGTTGTTTGTTTTTGATAAAACAACTGCAGAGTACCACCACAGAGCAGTCTATGGACGGCATGCCTCAAACTGCTTCTTTGCAGCCTTAGGTATGGTCTGTGCCAAGCTGTTTGGGGAGCTCAATTTGAGAGCAGTCACTCCCAAGTGTGACGCTATGTACATGCTTCACACTCACCTGAAAGAAGTGCATGTTGCGTGTGCATGCTGTGGGCTTCCCATACTCACGGAAAGCCATCTGTGCACGTTCAGCACTGCAGACGTAATCAGTTCTGCCCAGGATTCCTGCCATTCCTGCACTGGGCTAGTCACCCTGGTGTGACAGCCCTGATGGCGTGTGTGGCAGAGTGATCATCTGAGCCCTCCGCCTTGGGCCTGGATCTCAATTTATTACCGCATCCTAAG